>HG992300.1:2562500-5062500 GCA_905220595.1 Spilosoma lubricipeda
CCTATGTAAATATTTTTGATTTATAATAAAAATAAATAAAGATATCAAAAAAATCACGAAGATATATCATATCATAAAATTTCTTTTTAACCCACTTCAAAAAAGGAAGAGGTTCTCAATTCGATTTATTTTTTTATTTATTATTTGGGCATTTGTTTTGGTTGAAATTGTTTGGTGTAATAATTTACCCAATAAAGCGAATTCGTAATTGGAAAATAGACTTGATAACTTAAAAATAAATTAATAAAATATAATTATTAAACTTGTTTTATGTTTATACGAGCATTATGTCTATAACTATTTAGTTAAAAAACCGCAATATTTTACGGTATCATGGCGGATAGTTGTCAGTCGTGCGCCGAGCAATTGAGAAAATGACTCATATCAAACATGCATAAAGCGGATTCCTTATTCAAATTATTATTTTTATAACGACCGCGACCTACCATTATGAATCTATGAAAAAATACCTTTCATAGATTAGGTTTTTTTTAATCCCAATAGACACAAATGTAATTGTAGTAATAATGGAACTAATCCCGCCCACACTCCCCACTACTGCAACTCCTGTACACCAAGATCAACAGCAGTGTCTTGCGAACACACGGGTTATGACCTTCGGAAAGTCCTAAGAAAAATTAAACTGTCTTGGAACCCGCAACGATATTAAGAACAACGATATTCACAAGAAAACTGAAAAAGATGGAAATAAAAAAATCCATCCTTAGCAAATCGGGAGACAAATAAAGTAAATTTTTAAATACCACCCACCAGTGGTTACGTCGTACTCTACGGAACCAGATTATTAACCTACACTGGAAAGAAAATCCCTGGAACCCCGACTTATTTCTTCTCACCTGATAATTTATAGCATCCTTATTATTATTTTTGAATTTAGAATTCATACTTTGGCGCTTGTCTATGACAGCAATCTTTTTAAAATTCCAACTTTAAGAATGGAGGGTAACTTTGATCTTATTTATTATCTATTTATTATATATTGGGAAATTGTGAATAATAAAGGTAAGGAAGATGATGATATATATGATATGAATGAGGCAGACAAGGAATATTATGTCGCCTCTGGTTATTATCAGATATTGTTACAGCGAGTGTTAAATACTATAATGAGTTTATTGATATCGTTTTATTTTTAAACTGGTTCCGACTTGATCTCCGGTGATCGTGATATCGAGAATCAAAATACGTATTAACGTATTTTGATTCTCGATACGAAAATATGTTTGTTTATTTTGGTATTTGTTAAATAAGTTTGATTTGGGCTGTTATATGCACGTTTTAGACATCAAAAAGCCTGTTTTTTTAACTTACTTCAAAAAATAAAATAAAATACTTCAAAAAGGGAGGAGGTTCGTAATTCGACCATATGTTGGGATATCTCCTTTTCATTAAAATAAGAACTATCAAAATCGGTTCATATACTGCAAAGTTATCCGCGAACACACATAAAAAAACATATATGGTCGAATTAAGAACCTCTTACTTTTTTAAAGTCGGTTAAAAATTGGTGAACACAAAAACAGCCTCGAAGAATCTACAACTGTACCAAGGCCTCCCAAATAATTTGTAAAAATATAAGGAAAAATATTCTTGCTGTCAAAATATTCTTCCGCCATACAGCAGAATTAACTTTAAACGTATTCCAATAGTATTTTTTTTTGTTTATGGCAATACAGATCAATAGAATAATTTACAATTGACTTTCGTTTTTTTTTTAATTATTTTTATTCTTGTGCACCGGCACTGATAGCCATTTACGGTCAGTTCACCGTGAGTTTGCCACTAATAGTAAGTGCTAAAACAAAATGTATTATTTAATAGTTACAAAGTTACAAACAAATGCAGGTTATGCGATAACCCATTTCCCTCCGTTAGGTTAGAACGCAAACAGATAAGGTGACGAACTCACGACAAATTATATACGAGAAACTTTGTACATAGGTATATAGTTGTAAATAAATATATACATTTATATACCAATACAAACATAAATATACTAGCCGACCCACGCAACCTCGTTTGCGTCTCCTATTGCCCGTAGCGTGATAATTTTCCCCCGTTTTTGTAACATTCTTCATTGTTGCTCCGCTCCTATAGGTCTTAGCGTGATGCTATATAGCCTATAGCATTCCTCGATAAATGGGCTTTCTAACACTGAAAGAATTTTACAAATCGGACCAGCGGTTCCTGAGATTAGCGTGCTCAAACAAACAAACAAACTCTTCAGCTTTATATATTAGTATAGATTAGTGTATAGTTGGTTGGTTTGAGCGGTCGCCCCGCCACACCTTACTGCACCAAGTGTTGAAGGTTCAAATCCCACACTTTGTGTAATCCACAAATTGTTGTTCTGAGCCTGGGTGTTCTATGCGTCCGTTTCATGTATGTTTGTGAAGTCCCCCGCGACACAGGATGTATATTCCTAACGTAGAAGTTGTCTTTAAACAAAGTAAAGAACTTACTTTTTCTGCGGCTTCGCCCGCAGCTGTAAATCGGATTTCTTCTTTAAACTGATATCAGATAACTGGTGAGTCAACCGATTGAAATACAAGTACAATTTTAACAAAAATAAAACCGACTTTTTAAGGTTCGACTCGATTTCTCTTGGATTCCATGATCAGATTTTAATGTCCTTATCATGGTACCACCGTCGGGACATCTCCTTTCCATTGAAAAAAGAATCATCAAAATCGGTTCATAAACAACGAAGTCATCCGCGAACACACATAAAAAAAATATTATATACGGTCGAATTGAGAAACCTCCTCCTTTTTTTGAAGTCGGTTAAAAACAAACACATATTTTTAAGTTTAATTTACCACATTACACAAGAGAATACTGTATCCGTATCGGTTAAGCCACTTCTGAGATGAGCGCACACATCATCAGTATTTCTTCAATTTTAAGAAATTTATCTTACAATTTACAATTTATACTCTATTAAACTAATACTAGTTGTTGACCGCGGCTCCGCCCGCGTGTATTTCGGTTATCGCGGCAAATAGTAGCTATGTGTATACGTTACAGATGAAATCGAAAACAATTTTATACTAAACTAGCTGAACCCCGCGGTGTTACCCGCGGTTATTGTTGTACATCGAGTAACGCCGCGGGGCAAAGTTAGTCTAAAACAGTAGCCTAAGTTACTCCCCGGATCATCAGCTACCTGCCAGTGAAAGTCCCGTCAAAATCGGTCCAGCCGTTCCAGAGATTACCCGGAACAAACAGACAGACAGACAAAAAAATTTAACTACATTTTTGGTATATGTACCGTGTAAACATACATATGCATTTAGTAGAAAGCGGTTATTTTAATATTACAAACAGACAATCCAATTTTATTTATTTATATAGATAAGTACGAAGTAACAAATCTTACTATCAGATGAGATCATTGTAAACACCATCGATAAATACTAACAAAAATCTACCTTATTGTCATGGCGATTAGTATTTTAATAACACTGTAATTTTATTTCGTACAAACGTTTTAAGATTTATAAGTATTCTCCTTGTGAAGGTTGAAAAACACGTAAATTTTTCTACATGAATTGTGAAACATTTGTGGAACTATGCGACCTTCAAGGAAAGAGCGTACTCCCACCTTAAGTCTTGATTCTTGAGTTGTAAGGCCACGGTCACGAAGGCAGCGGGGCGGTGGCGGCGCGGGCAACCGAGCGTTGTAATTTATATAGTTATTACTAACTGTTGCCCGCGTCTCCTCCCGCGTGTATGTAGGTTATCGCATTAAATAGTAGCCTACGTGTTATTCTGATGTATAAACTATATTACTGTAAAGTTTCATTCAAATCCGTTCAGTAGGTTTTGCGTGAAGAAGTAACATACAAACACACTCACAAACTGTTGCCTTTATAATGTTAGTGTGATTTAAAGTTGCATAGATTTATAAGGAAGTGTTCTCGAAGGCAGCAGCTCGCGAGCATATATTGTCGCGCCGGTCACCACCCCGCGCCCGCTGATTTCGAAACCTCGACCTTAGTATCTCTGTGACAGCTGTCGATGTACGACGTACATTTTAGGTGTAAATATTTATATTAATACTGTATTGTACTTCATTTACACAAAACTGACACGTAAAGAATGTAAGTATAGATACTACGTAGGTTTCATAGGCATCTTACACAGAGCTCAATCTATATTCTAGGGACAATTATCAATTATTCAACTTTGAACAGAGACTTGACCTTTAGTGCTTAAGTGTCGAGTCACTGGTGTACTCAAGCATAGTTTCGTTTGATTATAGTTTGGAGATTGTTCTGAAGCACTCAAGTTTAGATTCTTTATAAACAGTAATTAATTGCACGGAGTTTATGAGAGGCGTCAGCTTCTGTAACGGCTTAGATTGTAATTAATAACTTAACACATCTCATACATACGGCCGTCTGATAAGAATTAGGTAGAGTCTACTATGGTATCCTCTATCGGAAAGAGGATAAAATAGATAGAGTCTATTCATCCACACGGTATCCGGTGATGGCGACTCTCTCCTGTTCAGCCTAGGTTCTCCCTTTGATGGGCTCTGATGTGGCTAGCAAAACCAAACTTAGTTTTGAAAGTTCGGTTGCATTGCGCCTAAGAGAGCTGGCCGTCCGAGTTGAAGATAGTTTTACGAGATCCTGGGTCTGGTTTTGCGCTTTTGTCGCTTCGCGTTTAGATACTTCACACGGGCAGTCTCGAACCTCTCGATATACGTGGCGACTGCCCTTCGCCACTCGGGTCTGAGACCAGCAAGCTTACCCAGGAATGTATTGGTATGGCGCACGCGAGGAGGCTACGCTTGAGCACGTCTTTGTACCTGAGGTATTCACTGCATTGTATGTATTTGGTATAGAGATACTTTGATATCACATGACAGCACATAAGCTACTCTATACCGCAATAATCGATATACACTCGGGCGAAGCCACAGGCAAAAGATAGTTAATAGTTCCTAGATAAATTACACAGAGAAAAATAAAAATGTTACTACTACCGCCACTCAGAGATCTGCAACGCCTTTCCGGCCTTTCAGATGACCTGACATGTATGATTCTAAGGGGACCATCTCAACGAGCGAGAGAAACGCAGCGATATTATCGTTGTGCCCCGTATTTGAAGTAAACATTTCTTTAGGCGCTTTAGTTAAGCACTTTTAGGGTGAACAAAAATCATGAAACTCGCGTCATTGTCACTGAACGCTATCCATGAGCTATGTTTTTTACTTCTTTTTATCGCGCATTTTATTTAAAGAATAAAAAGGTTTATTTCAGGTGCGTTTAGAGAATTGTTTGGTTTACTTTTGAGTTTTCACTTCTGTGGGCAGTCCTCATGACTGCTTTGAGATTTTTTTTATACACTGGGCTATTCCGTTAGGAGCCGCGACAACACGCTGAAGGAATAATCGGTCGTTTGTAGAGATTATCCGACGATGCAAACGCAGATCTGTCGCGATACTCTCGCGCGTAGGAACGGTTCCTAATACTTGGTGACAAAGCTGATAAAATAGTCCTTTGCGTATGGAAGACTGGCCAGGTGGACTTGAAATAGATTTTTTATTAATATTCTATTTCTAGATACAAGTATATGCCACTATTTATGTTATATTTTTTTGTTTCAGGTAAGCATTGCCCCGTTCTCTTAGTTCTGAAAAATTTAAAAACGACTCGAATATTAAGGTATGGATTAATGTACTAATTCGTATTAAATGGAATACTTGGATGACCGAGCCCAGCTCGTTTTATTTTATAACTTTTCTAAAAATGAATCTTAACTAGATGGATTTATTGCCACCGTAACTTATTTTAAATTTCATTAAAATCGTTGGAGCCGTTTCCGATTCCGATATTCAAATTTATACTAATATATAAAGCTGAAGAGTTTGTTTGTTTATTTGTTTGTTTGAACGCGCTTAGCTCAGGAACTACTGGTCCGATTTGAAAAGTTTTTACAAACAAACAAAAAACTCTTCAGCTTTATAATATTAGTATAGATGTTTAAAAAAGCAGAATCGAAATACCTATATACCAAAGATTAATTAAATTTAAAAGTCCAAACTTAATAATAACGATATTTTTTTAACATCTGAATTGTAACGAAGAGTTTTTGTGTACGTACTTATAGGTATTAATGAAGCCATTATTTTTAATTTGGTTTCTAAACGAGCTAATTGAATTGATAATTTTGTTTGTAAACGTCTGCGTTTTATATACTTATGCGGTAACGTGGTATGTGTATACAGAACTGTATATAATACATGCATACGAATATTCGAGAGGGCGTACAAGTACAATTATAACAAAAATAAAACCGACTTCAAGGTTCGACTCGATTTCTCTTGGATGCCATCATCAGATGTTAATGTCCTTATCGTGGTACCACCGTCGGAACATCTCCTTTCCATTAAAATAAAAATCATCAAAATCGGTTCATAAATGGCAAAGTTATCCGCGAACACACATAAAAAAAAAGAAAAAGAAATATATACGGTCGAATTGAGAAACCTCCTCCTTTTTTGAAGTCGGTTAAAAAAAAGAGATCAAGCTGTATTGTACAGACTGTATTGTGAGTAAAGTTAACAGTGATCAACCTCCCCCTTCATCCCTTGACACGGAAGGGGGTTGGTACTTAGAGGCCGGTAATCCTGAGAGATAAAGCGGAACAAACTGACAGACATACAAAAAATATTTCAAATTAACAGCGTTTTATTAAATGCATTTTTTTTTATTTAGGTAAATAAACAACAACACAATACAAGGTTATAAATACAATTACATAAAGGTATGGATAATTGTGCTATCAGCGACATTTACCACATAGTAGAAGCATATTGAAACTTATACGGTGCCTACATCAAATAAGCAATTTTTATTTTCTTTGTATGTCTGTTTGTTCCGGCATATCTCTGGAACGCCTAAACCGATTTTTAAGGGACTTTACTGGCCAATAGCTGATGATATGAGGTTTATATGTTTTTAAGGCTACCTAACCGCGTGTAACACCGCGGGGCTCAGCTAGAACTAAAATAAAAGTTCCGGTAATAGGGTAGTTGACTGTATCTATACATCTATACAACTAAATAAAATTGGAGTGTCTGTTTGTAATCTTAAAATAACCGCTTTTTACTAAATGCATATGTATGTATACACGATACATATACGAAAACTGTAGCTAAAAAAATTTTTGTCTGTCTGTCTGTCTGTCTGTCTGTCTGTCTGTCTGTCTGTCTGTCTGTCTGTCTGTCTGTCTGTTTGTTCCGGGTAATCTCTGGAACGGCTGGACGGATTTTAACGGGACTTTCACTGGCAGGTAGCTGATGATCCGGGGAGTAACTTAGGCTACTTTTTTAGACTAACTTTGTCGCCTAACTAACGCCGCGGGACAAAGTTAGTCTAAAAAAAAGTAGCCTAAGTTACTCCCCGGGTCATCAGCTACCTGCCAGTGAAAGTCCCGTCAAAATCCGTCCAGCCGTTCCAGAGATTACCCGGAACAAACAGACAGACAGACAGACAAAAAATTTTTTAACTACATTTTGGGTATATGTATCGTGTATACATACATATGCATTGAGTAAAAAGCGGTTATTTTAATATTACAAACAGACACTCCAATTTTATTTATTTGTATAGATGTATAGATTGAGTAGTCTAAAACAGTGACGTCACAAGTTTGTATTTAGTACGCTTTTCATACAAAGTGTCCCTTTTGACAGATGATAAAAAGTAACAAATTTGACTAAGGTGTCAACTACTCCATTATCGAATCCTACTAATATTATAAATGCGAAAGTTTGTAAGGATGGATGGATGTTTGGATGGATGTTTGTTACTCTTTCACGCTAAATCTACTGAACGGATTTGGATGAAACTTTACAGTAATATAGCTTATACATCAGAATAACATATAGGCTACTATTTGCCGCGATAACCGACATATACGCAGGCGGAGCCGCGGACAACAACTAGTAGTATATACGACTGAAAAGCAATGACTTGTAATGGTCAAGTAAAGTCTAGTGCATCCTTGTCTTGAGTGTATGTGATGAGTAAGTGCTTTCGTGAACAAAATGCAAGTCAAAAAAATCTATACTTACTTACTTCGCTGGCTCAGCGACCCAAAATGTGTATTGGCTTCTGACAATAAAATGCGCCATTCTTTCCTAATTTTGTGCCAGCTCAGACCAATTGGGCATTTCCATATCTCTGGCTACCTACCTAAGACGACACACACTTCCACATACACACCCCTACACATACACATCACGATATATACACACATAAACACAACATACATAAATACCTCCACATATACACGACGGCTGACGACTGACGGCCGATGGACTGCGTGAAGTATGCTCTTCAAGAATTCTAAATCGATAGCTTAAAATTTAATTTTATGATGTAATCTATACAAATAAATAAAATTGGAGTGTCTGTTTGTAATATTAAAATAACCGCTTTTTATTAAATGCATATGTATGTATACACGGTACAGGTAAAAAAAAAAATTAAAAAAAAAATTGTATGTCTGTCTGTCTGTTTGTTTTGGGTAATCTATGGCTTGCAATAAACTGTTACATTAAGTTTCATCCGTAGGAATGAAGTTATTTTTTTCAATTTCCATGGGACGAAATAGGGAAACAACTATACCTGAACGAAAAATGTCTTCTTTTAATCCATTATCTACTATTATAGAGTACTAGCCGACCCACGCAACCTCGTTTGCGTCTTCTATTGCCTGTAGCGTGATAATTTTCCCCCGTTTTTGTAACATTCTTCGTTGTTGCTCCGTTCCTGTAGGTCTTAGTGTGATGATATATAACCTATAGCCTTCCTCGATCAATGGGCTATCTAACATTGAAAGAATTTTTCAAATCGGACCAGCGGTTCCTGAGATTAGCGTGTTCAAACAAACAAACAAACTCTTCAGCTTTATATATTAGTATAGATACTACAAAAAGAGACAACAATACATACACGCACAATACTCTCGAAAGTTTTAAGGGACACAGTATTTTTGAATTCAAGGGAGTCCGAAACTCCTCTTCTCCCAAAACTTCAGAGCGGGAATTAGGATGAAAAACCTAAAGTAATCTCGAGTAAGAAAAATCTTAACCAAACATTAATACACAAAGTTTTTTCCCATGTAGGATTTGAACCCTCAACACTTGGCGTAGTAGAAAACGGCGTAGCGACAACTTCAACCACTAGAAGAATAGTGTAGTCAATTTATCGTTGAAGCTGAAGCACTAACCGGTTCGGGTGACTCACAGAATATTTATCCGTTGAATGCATTGGCATTTTATAAACATAAACCGATACATAATACACGATTCAAGTAAGAAAAAAAAACTTTTACTAATGAGAGTAATGTGCAAGATTTTTTTACAAGGAATAAGTGCCAAACGAGTACGAGAACTGAAAGTAAGCGATAACCGAAGCCAGTAGACAAATGGAACTCAACCCTTCCCCGCATCCCCAACTACTCTCCCCGTCCCCATCCCCCAAAGGCCGGCAACGCAATCATGACGTCTCTGGTGTTGCGGGTGTCCATGCGGCGGTAATCGTTTACCATCAGGTGATACGTCTGCTCGTTTGCCCCCAATTCCATAAAAAAATGCAATTTTCTTCAACAGAAATAGTGAAAATATAATAAAAATTAGACGTAGAGATAGAATATATTTCTTTATCTTTATTAAAATGAATACAATTTTTCACTTCATTGTCAGTAATTGTGATTATACATACTAACGCGTAGACCGGTTTTCTCTTCTATGGACCCACGTGAGTAGAGGCGGGAAACAAGGCCATTATGCATGGGTCGATTAATTCTACAAAAATATTACATCGGTCCACAGCAGAGCCCCCGCCAAGTCTGCAAAAAATTAAGACAGACTTTCCAAATAAAAACGTTTTTTCGAAGCTCTGTAAGTGTAAGTGATCTTTTAAACAACCTTTAGATAAAAATAGAAATCTCAACTTTTAATGATCCATCACTATCACTACATAGTATAAAACAAAGTCGATTCCGTTGTCTGTCAGTCCCTATAAACTCTTAGATCTTTAAAACTACGCAAGGGATTTTGATGCGGTTTTCTTTATTATATAGAGTGATTCAAGAGGAAGGTTAATTTGTATAATATAGTACAAAGACACTAATAATTTTAGAGGTTTCAAATATGTGTGTGTGTGTGTGTGTACATTGCAAACGCTGGCTGCAACCTACGAGATAAATGAAAATAATGTACTACAGTATTGTACTCATTAAAATGGTCTATAAAGAAGTCATATATCTATTTATACACCTTAAAATGGTCTATGAAAAAGTCATATATCTATCTCTTAGGGATAACCCACAATAACCATTTTATTCCTTCTTTATAAGATAATTAACAGCATATTTACGCAGAGGAGCATTAATCCTTATTCAATTAAGTACCTTTTATACATTGTTTAAAATAGATCAAAATGGCCCCTTCCAGTATGCAATTTAAATGAATATATTCGAAGATATTACGTATTTAAACGAAACGCACGATTCGCGTCGTCGTTGGGTGCATCTGAAATCTACCCGTGCGAAGCGTATTAGAGAATAATATTAACAAGTGAATTATTTCAAAAGTTTTTTTTAAAACAAGCTATTATTGCTTGTTAATAAAAAAACATTATATATCATTGTATTGTCATCAGAACTAAAGGTGTATTTCAAATTTCAGCTCAATCGGAAATTGGGAAGTGGGTCAAATTTAACTTGTAAGATTTGATTACAGACAAACATCGTGACATGGTTTCTTTTTTTATGTTTGGCCCCGCCCTAATGACTCTGCTCTGCTTGATGAATCCAAGAGTTGTGGTCACTATACTGCGAACTGCAAATGCAGACATTGCAACACACCATGGTGGGCTAGTGATGCTTCTGCATCATTGGGCCTCCGGTCGCACTCACCAACGAAACACGAAAGCACGATCGCTGTCATTTTACGTTGATTTTCTGTGCGAGGGTAGTACCGCCCCGGTCGAGCCGGCCCGTTCGTGCTGAAATCAGCGTGGCTCTACTACCTTGAGCTTGAGGTGAAGCTAAATAAAATACTTTATTTGTAAATATTTTTATTTTACTGAGTCAATTCTCAGAGTTAAACTCGTCTACATCAAAATTTCAGATGTCCACGCTTTAAATTTTTAACGCAGTTATTGTTTAACCCAAATCTATATGAGTGTCAGTCCCGTTTTCTGAATATACAAACTTTATTCTTTATTAAAATTGAAAATGTTTTTTCGATCGCTTCTGCAGAGTACCCATTTTCAGCCATAGTGTAATTTCGTCACAGTTTTTTTTTATGTATAGCTCTACCTGTATGTAAGTTATGGTTTAGGGTTATGTGCAAAATCCGTCTAGCCGTTCCAGAGATTACCCGTAACAAACAGACAGACAGACTTAAAAAAATTTAACTACATTTTTGGTATATGTAGCGTGTATACATACATATGCATTTAGTAAAAAGCAGTTATTTTAATATTACAAACGGACACTCCCAATTTAATTTATTTGTATAGATTGAAATTTTGTTAAAATTGAAACGATGTCGCTAACTTGAGGGTTCTTCCCTACACTGAAGAAAAAACTGTATTATGTAGGAGGAGGATTTGAGGGGATTTACCGGACACGAAATAGGCGGGGAATTCCCGAAAATGTTTTAATACAACATACTGTACTTATAAGCTTAAATTGACAGCGTTTATTAAATTATTTCAAATTGTAATTTTAAAAAGAACTACCAGAACTACTTAATGACATATTAATAGCAGTTGAGATAAAAATTAAATAGAAATAAAAATAGATCGCCATATTTGTTGAAAAAGGAACACAATTTAAAAACGTGCAGGAAAGATTCAACACGGAGCGCTGTGCATGCGTCGTGCACTGTAAATAGACGATTATCTTAGCACATTGCGAGGACAAACTATCAATGGCGTCGCTTTTACTCGTTACTAATCACATCACTAATTAGTCATATCTTATATTTGATAATTTTCTCTTTAAATAAATAATGAAAAAAAAAACACAATGGGCTTATGTTATGTGAAACTTATAACAAATGTTTATTATTGTATATTATATCTTATTTTTTTGTCATGGCTAAGCCGCTGCACCGATTTCGATGAAATTTGGCATGAAGGTACTTTAGCTCTCGAGGAAGAACATTGGCTACTCTTTAAAATGCCGACATACACGCGGGAGGAGCAGAGGACAAAATCTAGTATGTTTTTAAGTACATAAAGGTATAACCAAACAGTAGTTGTTTCAAAATAAATTATGTTACCATGTCATGGTACAAAACTCTATACAAATACAGCTCATGCTATGATGGTCAATGAAAAAAACAATGCATGCGAAACGGTCGAAATTCGACCGTCAGGCGATCTCTAGTGCACTGAGCACATGATTGGACAATTAATATTGCAAGATGCAAATTTATTGATTATTATTAAAATTGGCAAACAAAGAAGATGTTTAATTAAATTCTCTTTTTAAACGCTCCTTTACTCGTCATAACATCGGCTATTCGATAACGAAGACTTAGTGAAAATAGGAAATAATAAATATTATAGTCAGACAAAAATATACATACTTACACTTAAATTCTAGTTTTTGTCATCTATACAAATAAATAAAATTGGAGTGTCTGTTTGTAATATTAAAATAACCGCTTTTTACTAAATGCATATGTATGTATACACGCTACATATACCAAAAATGTAGTTAAAAAATTTTTGTCTGTCTGTTTGTTCCGGGTAATCTTTGGAACGGCGGGATTCACTGGCAGGTAGCTGATGATCCAGGGATCCAGGGGTAACTTAGGCTACTTTTTTTTAGACTAGCTTTGTCCCGCGGCGTAACTCGCAGTACAACAATAACCGCGGGTAACACCGCGGGGTTCAGCTAGTCCTTTATATAATAACTAGCATTTGCGCGCAGCTCCGTCTGCGGATTTGACAGTTATCGCAGAAAAGAGTAGCATATGTCCTTCCTCAAGAATCAAAGTATCTCCATGCCAAATTTCATTGAAATCCGTGCAGCGGTTTGCCCGTGATAGCACGACGGACAGACAGAAAGACATATATACTTTCGCATTTATACTATAAGTAAGGATTAGTCAATCTCTGTTATTTTGACATTTAAACAGATATTTTATTTTAATTATTTGTATAATATATAGTATAGTAGTTGTATAGGTTTCTATAGCTGCAACGCAATTGATACGGTGACTTATATAGAAAGTAACTGCCGGTACACTAACCATTTAGTTATTACAAAACGTTCTAAAATTAAACTGGATAAAATTTATCTCACAATCCTCAACCAATGAAGAAATAATAAACAGCGTTTCAATGTCAATAAATAACGTCTACAAAATAAAAAATGTTCCGTTTTATCGGAAACCGTTCTTAACATCATGATAAAACTTATCTCAGAATGTGATTTACATTTCATTTGTACGGTTAAGTTTATAAAAACACATATTTCTTTAAGGAAATCTAACTCACAGGTATAAAGCGACCATTTAAGCTAGTGCTTAGTTTGACATTATAAACTAAGTATGAATAGGTGTTTTCTATTACGAATTGAAGTAACACGCCCTTTGTTAAGGGCTGATCCTGTATGTGCGCCTTGTATGAACTCTTTAGCAGAGGCAGTCTCAAAGCGCCAACGTTATTATAGAGCTCTTTTGTCTGTCTATTGGCAGCATCATTCAATCAATATCCTACTTACATCTTGTCACGAAACTGCATTAAATGCTGCAAGTAATTTACGCCAAGTAGGTACAAAAATTCAGAGTAAAAAATGTAACCTTATAACGCAACGTAACCCCAATATGTTCCCAAGTCCAAATTCTATCTTTAAAATATTTGGCAATTTTAATTTGTACTATAATATTTATAAAAGAGTTTATATTATGTATGTGGACGATGAGAAAAAAATAAGCGGACGCTACAAAAGGTAAATGACTCTTGATTAAATTCAAAATTATTTAGACGAAAAACATGTACAAGTAATACAGAGTGAAATAATAATGACCGGCATATAGAATATTTCATTTTAATTTACTTTAAACGCGGACGAGAGAACGGAGTTAGGTTATTTATATACTTGGAAACGGTTGTATGAGGTAGCGAGCGACCGACCGACCGAAGCCTCATACTGACGGCAGACTTGTTCAACGACAGTCCCGCGACGCGCGCTTCATAATCGAAATACATTTTATCGAACGCCAGTAATCACTTTTTATTGAATAGCAAATTTAGAATTTAAAAATCGAAAAAAATTACGCCATATCGGATATTATTCGCGGTTTTTTTTGCGTGACAAATATATTTCTTTTTTATGTACGCTTACGACCTACATATTAAGTGCCAGTGTTAGTTTATTTTTAGTGTAATTGTTTCAATTTTGTTGACTATCGTTTGTGCGTGTGAGAGAGTGTATATCTCATTGTTCAGACAAGAAAAATAGGACAGTTTCTGTTAAACAATAAACTACTTTTGTTAATCGTCATATTTTATTCGAGTTTGCACTATTTGCTGTCTTTAGTACGGTTTCGTAGTGTTGCATTACCTCTGCGTCAATTGGAGTTTTTTTTTTTTACACAATTTATTGCTAAAGCAACCGTGGCTACTGGAATGAAAAAAAAAGTTATGAGTAAGTAATTTATCTTTTTAATTTGAATTTTATATTTAATTGTGTTTCTATTCTAATTTTAAAATACAAGGAAATATAATTCTCATAATTATGGACTAAATAGGTAGGTTTAAATTTAAAATGGGTTTGTTTCCTTGTTTTTTTTTTTTAATTTTGATAAGCGTAGGCAGATAGCGTTTATTTTTTTAAATGAGAGGAAATATGTGTGACTCGGCGATTCTAGAAGATATTTGTAAACATTATACCTTTTGTGTATAGGTATGTTAAGCCAATTATCTTTGTTTATATAACATGGTCAGTACATTGCTACTGTTGCTCCTCCCTGCCCTTCTTGTGCCTCCCACGCCCTGCTAAAAGGTCAACGATGGACTTTTTTCTCCTTTCCACTTCATATTGAATCGATTAGTTGCCTCGTGCCTTTATATACAATATCGATGTAACAAATGTCTTATTAGTTCTAAGCTTGCGCACTAGCACGAAGCAGTAGTAACAGCTGATGGTAAGCGGTCATCAGTAACAATGATACCACGACTTCACAGAAACCAAGCGGCTAGCAATTCTTGTTGCTTTTGATCCCAGTAACCTTATTAACCTACAAACCCCCCTCCTCTCCCCCCTTCCCATTGACTCTGTGTGGGGATATCCTCCTTTAATTATAGATGAGGGAGATTTGGAACAAAGGCTGGTAATGCACTTTTGTCTCTGGAATTTCAGGTGTCTATGACTGATGGGGACACTTACTATTAAGTGCCACATTTGGTTTTTATTGACCTCAATATCAAAAGAGAAAAACAATTGTGGAAGCTCGTGGTTTTTGTAAATTTAATTAGTTGTTTAACAAAAACCTATTGTTGTGCGGTTAGTTAGTACTGCATACAGTTTAAACTTACCTTGTAAAATAATAACTTACTTATGTTATACATAATTCGATTTCAACTTTTAAGCATGTTCTGTTATCCCCTTTATTATTTTTTTGCCGTTGTCAATACCTTTCATCCGGTACTTGCGCCATTTTGCACACAGATTGCCTAAGGTATTTGGAGATTGTTATTGTTTTTTAAACTGTTTAAGAGTGACTGTAGATGTTTTCTTTCGAGACAAATATCCCGCCTACTATGTAGGTATATCCAGAACTTAAACGTGTTTAAGAGTGACTGTAGATGTTTTCTTTCGAGACAAATATCCCGCCTACTATGTAGGTATATCCAGAACTTAATATTATACACAGTTAATTATTGTATCATTCTCCCTTCCTCTATTTTCAACACGTGCTGGCCATCGAAATCACCCTTTTAGAATGGTAGACATACACTCTTGAATGGAACGAGTGAGTGATCAAAACGGGGAACTCGCTGTCACCGCTCGTATTTACCATTATGATCCCGATTCATTTTAGCTGCACTCAGTTCACAATCTGTGTATGGGTGTTCTAAAATTGTCTTACGCCAATTTCAATAGGAATACTTAATTAATAAGACTTATGGCCGTTTTCACCAACGTCCCCTAAATTTAAGAGACCACTTAGAGCGAGTTAGGTACCGTTAGGACCTTTAACGATATTTTCGTATTCACCAATCTTTAATGGTTACTTTAGTGCTTAGGCGTCTCCTTAAATTTAGGGGCTCGAATGTTGACCACCTAAATAACTCGTAACAAGGTGATAAAGAAACTTGACGTACGTTTAGCTTATAATTATTGAAATGGAGGAGTTATGGGTGATTCCAATATTGTGTAGTGTAGTTTATTCAATTAATCGAGAATACACCCTGGTAGACCAGCAATATTTACAAAATATGAAGTTATAGATTATGTTACAATATTTAGGTTAACTAAGGAATGTTATTTTTTATATAGTAAAATTTAACAAAAAATGGAATATCCTGATAATAGGTAATCCCATTCCTAAAAAAAATCTAAAAATATTTTAGCTTTATGCAGAATTTTATATAAATTTATAATAATTTAATATGTTTTACGAAGTAGTTACGTGTAGTTTATTATTTATTCTATAGCCTCAACGACTAGCGGTCGATGTGAATGTGACACATCTATACAAATAAATAAAATTGGAGTGTCTGTTTGTAATATTAAAATAACCACTTTTTACTGAGTGCATATGTATGTATACCCGGTACATATACCAAAAATGTAGCTAAAAAAATTTTTGTCTGTCTGTCTGTCGGTCTGTCTGTCTGTCTGTCTGTATGTCTGTCTGTCTGTATGTCTGTCTGTCTGTCTGTCTGTCTGTCTGTCTGTTTGTTCCGGGTAATCTCTGGAACGGCTGGACGGATTTTGACGGGACTTTCACTGGCAGGTAGCTGATGAGCCAGGGAGTAACTTAGGCTACTTTTTTTAGACTAACTTTGTCCCGCGGCGTTACTCGCGGTACGACAATGACCGCGGGTAACACCGCGGGGTTCAGCTAGTGGTATATATTTTTGGCAGTTGTCAGTTTGACGTTTCGGAATCACAAAAATTGGTGATTATAACCTCAAATTAAACAAAAACATATTCCATTTCGTATTCTTGTTTATTACTTAGTAATATGTAATAATTAATTTAATATTGTACTTTGCATGGGGAAAACGAAATTAGATAAGATTTATATTTGGAAGCTACCTACATTAGGGGGTTCCTAGTTAAGAGATGGTTTTAGTATAGTTGGTGAAAACAAGCATTAATGTTCTTTTTTTAATTGCTCTCTTGATCTCCTTATACGGTAATAGATGAATTTAAACACTCACACCACACCCAAAGAGGCTGTATACATAAGCGTACTACACCATACTTTTCACATAAGTATTATATTTTTAGTCCCACTCGCGTATCTAAAAAAAGTAAGTCAATAATGCCGTCAACTTCAAGAATTAGATGAGAATAATGTGCTTAAATTGAAAGAAAACATACAGGAATAAAAGAAATGGTAGCAAAGAGATATTTCGTGTATTTAGAACGTAGACAAGAACTCGACCATCTCAGGGTGCTATATTATACAAATAAATAAAATTGGAGTGTCCGTTTGTAATATTAAAATAACAGCTTTTTACTTAATGCATATGTATGTATACACGGTAAATATACCAAAATGTAGTTTTTTTTTTTGTCTGTATGTCTGTCTGTCTGTCTGTCTGTTTGTTTGTTCCGGGTAATCTCTGGAACGGCTGAACCGATTTTGACGGTACTTTCACTGGCAGGTAGCTGATGATTCAGGGAGTAAATTAGGCTACTTTTTTAGACTAACTTTGTCCCGCGGCGTTACTCGCGTTACGACGATAACCGCGGGTAACACCGCGGGATTCAGCTAGTTCGAACTGTAATTCGAACGTCCACGTATACAAAGGAGTTAAATACAGATTGACATCAACAGTCCTTGACAGTTCACTGCAGGACATATGCCTCTCCTGAGAAAAGAGGTTTTGGTCTAAGTATAGAATGCTGGCTAGAAGGGTTGATAAAGTATAAGATCACTAGCCGACCCACGCAACCTCGTTTGCGCCTTATATTGCCCGTAGCGTGAAAATTTCCCCCGTTTTTGAAACATTCTTCATTGTTGCTCCGCTCCTATTAGTAGTAGTGTGATGACATATACCCTATAGCCTTCCTCGATAAATGGTCTATCCAACACCGAAAGAATTTTTCAAATCGGACCAGCGGTTCCTGAGATTAGCGTGTTCAAACAAACAAACAAACAAACTCTTCAGCTTTATATATTAGTATAGATTCATTTCTATTTCTCTCTGCAGTGCCGTTTCCCTGCGTAGGTGGCTCCCTTTGCTAGATGCTTAGTAATGGTGACACTCAATATTCTTCTTCTTTGATGAAATGGCAACCAACCGGATCTCTCGGATCAGCTATTTCTGCCAATTTCAAGTGTTTTATAAGTCTTTAAGTCCTTGTCGTGATGAAATTAATGTTAAAAAATATATGAAATACTAGTTGTTGCCCGCGGCTCCGCCCGCTTATATGTAGGTTATCGCAGCAAATAGTAGCCTATGTATTATTCTGATGTATAAGCTATATTACTGTAAAGTTTCATCCAAATCCGTTCAGTAGTTTTTGCGTGAAAGAGTAACAAACATCCATCCAAACATCCATCCATCCTTACAAACTTTCGCATTTATAATATTAGTAGGATATGGATGAGTTGAAATGGGGACCGTATTTCGAAAAAAACAAAAAACGATCCCTTACATATTCTGTCACATCACTAATCACAGACCACAAAAAAAATAATTAAAAACGTACAGTAAAACCGCGGCGAGTCCCTGACATAATAAAATCATTCAAATTCTAATTGAAGTGAAGTTGTCCCTATTGCAATATGAGTATAAATGAGGCCAAGGCAATATTATAGACGAACTTCGCGAATATACAAACATTGTCAGCGTATATGTTGTAGAAATGAGTTTTTCTTTTAACCGACTTCAAAAAAGGAGGTTCTCAATTCGACCGTATATATGTTTTTTTGTGTGTTCGCGGATAACTTCGTTGTTTATGAACAGATTTTAATGATTCTTTTTTTAAATGAAAGGGGATATCCTAATGGTGATACCATGATAAGGACACTAAGATCTGATGATGGCATCCAAGAGAAATCGAGTCGAACCTTAAAGTCGGTTTTTATTTTGTTAAAATTTAACGTAATGCTATCTTAATTAATGACTGCACAATAGGTACGTATAACGTATTAAAATTTAATCTTGCAAGAATATTTTAGAAATAAATATGGCGGTGCATTTTATAAGTACATATAGTATAATTTCTTTGTTAATAATATATATTTTAGATTCATTTATATTTTGTTTCTTAAATATTAGTTATTTTAATTAAATTTTATTATTAGGATTAAAAATAATATTTATTTTCGTTTTATATTTAATATTATGACTCATGATTTTATAATTATGTAGGTATGCATAGCAAAATGTATTAACAAATTCTCTTCTTAGTTTGATATACAAGATATACAATACAAAAATACTAAATCAAAATATCTTTCATTAAAATACTTCAACTTTTTTTGTAAAAATTATAATTTAAAGACATCTTGACAAGAAATCCATCATGGCGGACCGAAACAAGGAAAGTAAACGAATAACGTCTTTATTTTTCCGATACAGCTCTGACACCTTGTGTTTTTGCAACTGTGTATACTGCTCATTGTCGTTGCGAATTGTTATATTAACGAAGAATAAAGCTTTTGTATCGGCGATACAATTTTCAGGTTATTTATTGATACAATGGCGACCTTCAAATTATACCGCGGTTCTTCGTTTCATCGACATTGCCATCGGTCTTGGCCGACTGCTGAGGTGGATTTTTTTATGGTATAGGGGGCAAGCGAGCAGACGTATCACCTGATGGTAAGCGATTCATGCCGCCCATGGACACCTGCAACACCAGAGGCGTCACAAGTGCGTTGCCGACCTTTGGGGTATGAGCGTCCGGTATACTCACTCGGTGAAACACAGCGCAAGCGCTATTTCCCACCGGTTTTTTGTGAGGCTGTGGTATCACTTCAGTCGAGCGGGCCAATTCAAGCCGAAGCGTGGCTCTCCCACGATGAAATAGGTCACAATGCGATTAGGAAAATCCAAAACCTTTCCACAAATATCACGTAATGTCCACTTAAGTCTTTTACCCCGATAAGTTAAGAAATGTGTATTTGCTGACAAAATTTTTTTTTTTTTTTTTCACGACTTTACTGGACTTACTACTACTGGACTTTACACACAAAGAACAACCAGACACAGAATAACAATTCGTGGATCACATAAAGTGTTGTCCACGAATTGTTGCATGTGGGGTCTGAACCCCCAACACTTTGCATAGCAGAAAGCGACGTGGCGACATCTTTAACCAACAGGTCAGTCGTACAATTTGCTCCCCTAGTCGTCTTTTATGACACCCACGGGTTAACGTATACTAATAAACTAAGATTAATTTAGTTACCTACTTCGTATAATTAAACTGACCAGTTTAGTTATTTACGTTTATATAGCTCCAATCTCTGGAATTATAAGTCAGATTAGTTTTTGTTATTTTACTTTTATCTATATTTCTATACTATCTATACTTCTATACTAATATATAAAGCTGAAGAGTTTGTTTGTTTGTTTGTTTGAACACGCTAATCTTAGGAACCGCTAGTCCAATTTGAAAAATTCTTTCGGTGATGGATAGTCCATTTATCGAGGAAGGCTATAGGTTATATATCATCACGCTACTACTAATAGGAGATACAACAATGAAGAATGTTTCAAAAACGGGGGAAATTTTCACGCTACGGGCAATATAAGGCGCAAATGAGGTTGCGTGAATCAGCTAGTTATTGGATAAAGTATTAATTCTCTTCTTCCCTACGTTAGTATACCTACGCCTATTTCGTCATCTGGCCTTTCGTAGTCTTTGTTGAGATGTTTTATTGATATTTGAAGGTTTTTCTTTAAAGTAATACTTGGAAAATGTTGTCGATTCGTTTTTACCCGACTGCTAGAGAAGAAGGGTTATATTAACAATTATTTTTTACGGGAATTAACGCGATCACTTATTAAAAGGTATTACATACCAAAATCAGAGGTACGTAATACCTTTTAATAAGTGATCGCGTTAATTCCCGTAAAACATAAATGTTAATATATCATGGAACGCGAAAGTTTAAAAGTTAAGAAGGGTTATGTTTTTGGAATGTATGTATGTCTATTTCTTTGGCACGCCCTAGAGCCTAAAGGCTTGTCGTATTGTCAATAGATTCGTCTTAGCCGTGAGAGTGACACTGGGAACATATATATAAAAAAAAAACAAAATGGCAGAAATTGAGGCAGTCGTGTTTTTTCTTTTTAAATAATTTAACTTGTACCATAGAACTTTCTAGAAAAGACTACTGAAAAAAAGATATCTAATTCTCACTAGAATCATGAAACTAATGCCGGTGGAATTGTCAAGAATATCAGCACCGACCCCCTGAATCAAAGGAGTCTTGTAAATCCTTTGAAATAAAACATCGGGAAACATCTAGTCATACATCTATACAAATAAATAAAATTGGAGTGTCTGTTTGTAATATTAAAATAACCGCTTTTTACTAAATGCATATGTATGTATACACGGTACATATACCAATAATGTAGTTAAAAAAATTTTTGTCTGTCTGTCTGTTTCTTCCGGGTAATCTCTGGAAGGGCTGGACGGATTTTGACGGGACTTTCACTGGCGGGTAGCTGATGATCCAGGGATTAACGTAGGCTACTTTTTTTAGACTAACTTTGTCCCGTGGCGTTACTCGCGGTACAACAATATCCGCGGGTAACACCGCGGTGTTCAGCTAGTTCATAATATGTATGAACTTGTAAAAGTCAAAGGTGAACGTTGTATATTACGATCGAACTCGCTCAAGTCTGAAGTTGATTCTAATTAAAATGGCGGTGCTTTATGAAACGGTAAATAATATACATCGGTTTCCATATTTCAAAATGGTGGTCTATATTTAATTGAAGTATGTATGTTTATTACAGCCGTTTACAATAACTTGTCTCTAGTTAAACCTGGAGATGGTCAAGAGATATTTTTTAAATGTGATTGATTCATGTTCACAAATTGTTGTCCTGATTCTGGGTGTTCTTTGTGTGCAATGTATGTTTGTGAAGTCTCCGGCTACATATAATTGATTCTTAAAACTAGAATTCTAAAAACACCTTGATAGGTACCGAATAAACTGTAGGTATAGCAGCAAAAAGTAAACAATATTGTAATTTAAAATACTATGCCCTTACGTTTCTCTGCTATCCTCTATTCACTCAGGGTTTGCTGGAAGAAAACTCAATTTTGGATTAAGCACGCCTTTACTGTAACTTTCTTGTATTTTTTTTCCTATTTATGCGTGTATTATGTACAATAAATAATAAATACAAATACAATACTATAAGACAAAAATCTAAATTTATAAATCGCTTTCTAGAACCGCCATTTAAATGACGACCTTAAAGAGCGAATAACGCAAGGACAGCAGTTTAGTATCGATATAATAATACCTATAATGGCGTGGATACTGCCCTAGTTGTGGTAAACGAACTTCACGCTTAAGTGCCGCTGGATAGCGTAGGCAGTACTCACATTAAATGAAATATGGTACCTACTGTCTAGATTCTGGATATGATAAAATAAACATTCTAGACTCTAGGATGTTCATTTTATAACATTCGATAAAAAAAGTGGCTGATTAGACAATATGCGTTTATTTTTACGATATACTAAAAATTAAAAATGTCCTAACGTTTGCCGAAAAACACAAAAATATAATTACTAGAACCAATTATTTGGTGTGCAAATAAACCACCAAAAACACTCAAAATTACATCAAAATGGGTTATGCATTTTAGTAGTCAACTAGCAGACCCACGCAACCTCGTTTGCGTCTCCTATTGCCCGTCGCGTGATAATTTTCCCCGGTTTTTGAAACTTTTTCATTGGTGCTCCTCTCCTATTGGTCTTAGCGTGATGATATATAGCCTATAGCCTTCCTCGATAAATGGGCTACCTAACACTGAAAGAATTTTTCAAATCGGACCAGTAGTTCCTGAGATTAGCGTGTTCAAACAAACAAACTCTTCAGCTTGATATATTAGTACTAGCTGACCCACGCAACCTCGTTTGCGCCTTATATTGCCCGTAGCGTGAAAATTTCCCCCGTTTTTGAAACATTCTTCATTGTTGCTCCGCTCCTATTAGTAGTAGCGTGATGATATATACCCTATAGCCTTCCTCGATAAATGGACTATCCAACACCGAAAGAATTTTTCAAATCGGACCAGCGGTTCCTGAGATTAGCGTGTTCAAACAAACAAACAAACAAACAAACTCTTCAGCTTTATATATTAGTATAGATAGATTGTATCCAGTGTTACTGTGTTAGTGATAATTATGTTCGTGTATAAAATAATTATAAATATTAATTAATTATTATCTCTAATTTAATTATTAAAATTATTTTTAACTAGCCGACCCGTGCCGTTTGCCGTCTACTTTGGGCGTTAACCGCCCTCTTTTCTTCGACTTAATTTACAAATTCTATTATTTTTTACTAATTTTTTTGTTCAATCATAAAATATGGCCTATGTCATATTTATGTCGATCCTTTTATCCTGAATAGTGTCGCTTTCTGTAAGTGAAAGAATTTTCAGGATCGGATTAGTACTTCAGAAGATTACTTTCTACAACGATACACACAAAGTTAGACCTCTTGATATTACTCGTATTAGTCCGCTGTCCCCTTCTTACGCTTTCTACATTATCAAGTTAGATTTTCAATCTCCTCAATCAATTATAATAATATTATCAAGTGCCTAATGCTCCCTGCTAGCCCACTTCATCACAATTCAGATTCTTCTCTTCACTATCTACAATAGTACAAAGACAACAATAGGCATGATGATTAATTTTGAAAAACTGTTTTATAGTGTTCAAAAGTATTTCCTATTGTCAAAAACAGTTATATTTCTACACGAAATTAAGTTTTAGTAGGAAAAAATGCAATTTAAATTTTAAGTTTAAAATTCACGACAAAACCCTCGGTGGTGTCATGGCGTCGTTTTATGCAGACGCGACGTCACCATTTGTCAACAAGTGTCAATTATAGCTACCGAACTATACCGACGTGACGTAACTCGCTCTGATTGGTGTTCAACTTAACATGGCGGATTGTTGTATTTTGCAATTTTATTTTTGTTAATTAACTATTAATCTCGCTCTAAATCTTATTATTATTATTATTATTATTATTAAAATTTTTTGTCTGTCTGGCTGTCTGTCTGTTTGTTCCGGGTAATCTCTGGAACGGTTGGACCGCGAGTAACACCGCGGATTTACTCGAAACAAACAGACAGCCAGACAGACAAAATTTTGAACCACGTTTTTCGTATATGTACCGGTTTACATACATACATATATGCATTTAGTAAAAAGCGGTTATTTTAATATTACAAACAGACACTCCAATTTATTTATTTGTATAGATGAACCCCATTTTATCAGATAAATACATTATTTTAGTGGTTCTTGGTTACTGTCATCATGCCTGTTGCACCAATATATTATTTAAAAGATAACTATTTGCGATCTAAACAACAGAGCGTTCTGTATAGTCTACTAACATTATACAAACGGGGTACGGGCGATTCAGATAATATATTTGGCGCCAACAATTTCCATATTATCTATCAGTTTACAATGGAATTTGTAAACGAATTCATGTAAATTTATATACCCGACTCTAAGATAGATAAAAATAAAATGGCGGTTTGAAAACTCACAAAACTAAACAAATTACACTAAAACTCAATTTTGTCCTTTCAAACGACGTTTGAAATGTCATAGATTGACTAAAATTAGTTTGTTTTGTTTCGTTGGTGTGTGCGAGACCGGAGGCCCAATGATGCAGAAGCTTTTCTATATGCCGACTTAGTGTGGGTCAACGCACTCTATTGCCTGTATTAGCAATGAGGATGTTGATCACCACTCTTGGATTCTGCTAATGCTTTCCATCAGGCAGAGTAGACTCATTTTGGCAGGCACTGTATTGTTTAATGTCATTATTTAAACAACGTTGTAAACCTGGTTTAAACTATGTACTAGTTTTTAATTTATTCGTTTTAGTTCCTCGTGCTGGCTATGTTACAACAAAACTCCATGACGGTCTTCCGGCCAAAACCTCCTACGCTATGCCTGTCATTTGACCACAGATAACTGATCTTGTCTAGTAGAATTAGACACACACATACATAAAAAAAAAACACACCAAAAATATAAATCTATATTGGAAGACTGGTAACTCTACAGTTTAGATCACTTTAAAAAAGATTTGCCAGCCTGCTGATCATCTGTCAATCATAAGATATTTAGCCTTTAGTGTGGTTCGCCATGCTAAAATAAACACAAGCTCTCTAAACTAAATTGGCGGGTGATGCCCTTGAAGAAACAGAATTATTACAAGTGAATTTATTTATCTCTAAATCGTCGAATAATATTATCCAAAGGAAATCGTAATATTTAATCTGTTGCCAACCTTTTTTTAATTAAGTTATTTTTATTGAGTTGCGAAATGAGTTCCTACCTTTTTAGATCTATTCATATAAATAAAATTGGAGTGTCTGTTTACAATATTAAAATAACCGCTTTTTAATAAATGCATATGTATGTATACACGGTACATATAACAAAATAAGATTTTTTTTTAAATTTTGTCTTTCTATCTGTTTCGATTAATCTCTCGAACGGCTGGACCGAATTTGACTGAACTTTGACTGGTAGATATCTGATGATATAAGGAGTAACTTAGGCTACTTTTTTTAGACTAGCTTCGCCCCGCGTCGTTACCCGAGGTACGACAATAACCGCGGGTAACACCGTGGGTTTCAGCTAGTAATAAATGAAATTGTAGCTTTAATGTTGGTAACACTTAATAACTAGTGATATGAGTTTATCGAATGAAATTTCCGAATCAACTTTATATAGTTTTAATCGATTAAAACTATCTTGCTGTTGTGATTTCTGATACGAGTTTACTCTTTGATCCTTAAAAAAAACCCGTCGATCATTAAATCAATTGTATCTTAATAACAGATTCGATTAAAAAAACCGGTTTCTTGTTAACTTGAAAATAAAACTCTTAAAGTAAAAAAAAAAATAACGCCTCACTTATAATATGCCTATCTTTTGCTTATTTAACTTCAAGAATTTATCTATCATGGCATGCCTTTACTGCGTCACCTACTTGAGACCTTGTTTTAGGGTTCTTTACCCAAAGGGTAAAACGGCACTCTATTACTAAGACTTTGCTGTCCGTCTGTCTGTCCGTCCATCCGTCTGTCACCAGGCTGTATCTCATGAACGGTGATAAATAGAATTGAAATTTTCAGAGATGATGTATTTCTATTGTCGCTATAACAATTAATCCTAAAAAACAGAATAAAATAAATATTCAAGGGAACTCCCATACAACAAACGTGATTTTTTTGCCGTTTTTATAGCTTACTAGTTGTTGCCCGCGGCTCCGCCTGCGTATATGTCGGTTATCGCGGCAAATAATAGCTTGGGTTATACTGATTTAAAGTTTCATCCAAATCCGTTCAGTAGTTTTTGCGTGAAAGAGTAACAAACATCCATCCATCCTTACAAACTTTCGCATTTATAATATTAGTAGGATGTTACGGAACCCTTCGTGCGCGAGTCCGACTCGCACTTGGTCAATTTTTAAGTACGGTGAGGCCAAAAGGAAGGGTAATAATTTTGGCAGTCTATATATGTTCCACCATAGCACCTAACCCACTGAAGTCATTCTAAAAAGGCTATGTATAAAATATTAACAAAATAATTATAATACGTGATAGTTTTAGTAGTTCCAGTTGTTCGTCTAAAAATAAGTATTAATTACAATCATTAAAGACAAATAAAAACCAAATCAAGTTTCATAATCAATAAATGACATTTGTTAATTTAATTGCTAATAGTTGGCAACACTGGCGCAGTTGTAACTGATATTATTTTGTTGTCATCACTGTGTTTCTATCGTTCGATGCTTTACCTACAGGCCCGTATTCACTTTGATTAGTGCGAGTGCAAGAGTGAAGTACAAGTGATCAACGATTGGTAGAAAATATATGTGTGGACAGCGAATTCGCGGTCCACACGTATTTTCTTGGTTGCCTTGCCTATAAGAGATTTATTTCGGGCAATAAGGCCGTCACTTGCACATACCTATACAAGTCCTTATTGCTCGGAAGCATACCTAGTTTTAAGTCCTTTTTATAATTTTCTATTTCATAATAAAGTTAATAATTTAAGATATCATGACACAAATACATAAATAATAATAATAATAATAAAAATATTTATTGATACCGAAGTATACACAAAAGTAAATACTTTATTGATACACTAGCCGACCCACGCAACCTCGTTTGCGTCTTCTATTGCCCGTAGCGTGATAATTTGCCCCCGTTTTCGAAACATTTTTGGTTGGTGCTCTGCTCCTATTGGTCCTAACGTGATGATATATAGCCTATAGCCTTCCTCGATAAATGTACTATCCAACACTGAAAGAATTTTTCAAATCGGGCCAGTAGTTCCTGAGATTAGCGTGTTCAAACAAACAAACAAACAAACAAACAAACAAACTCTTCAGCTTTATATATTAGTATAGATATAAGACACGAGTTTTCAAATCTGACTATTAAGGAAGTCCAAAGTATTAGTAGCAAAACTAGTTAACCAGTAAATACAATTATATTCTACTGTTATAATGAATACGCAAAATAATTACCATTTGTGTTGGCGCGGGAGAAAACATCGTTAGGCAGTTCACATACTTGACGACTGGGCTATTCTCCATATCTGCTTCATTAAAACAGCGCGTGATAGCTTCTAGCTGCCAGTAAGGTAGGGTAAAGAATATTGCGAGGTTCGGATGGAGAAAGGAATTGAGACTTTAGTAGCTCAAAGAGACTGGGATGACTGTTCCATATCTCCATGGATTAGAGAGGGCACCAGTATATGAAATATCGAAACTTATTAGAGTCAGGTTGAGGCAGCCAGGCTCTACCAGAATTCTTACTCCTAGAGCTTAAATCTGGCTCTCCCGCGTGTTCTTCCATGGCCTAGCGCGTGATAGCTTCAAGCTGTCAGTAAGGTAGGGTAAGGTATATTGCGAGGTTCGGATGGAGAAAGGAGTTGAGAATAGAGAATGGGATGACAGTCCTATATCTCCATGGATTAGAGAGGGCACCAGGATATCAAATATCTGAACGTAGGAGAGTCAGGTTGAGGCAGCCAGACTACCAGAGTTACTTCTAGAGCCTAAATCTGGATCTCCTGCGTGTTCTTCCATGGCATCGCAGAAAACTGATGTTTATTTTCATCTTATCCTTTCGTTGGTTTTCGCCAAACCTCACTCTTTCCCCTGGTTGGGGGAAGGAGATTCATCTCTTGAATCCCAGGTGTCTATAGGCGACAGTGATCAGGTAACCTAGCTTTTCGTTAGCTTTCAAAACCATAGAGAAAAGCTTTTCCAAAAATCTACATAACCGTAAACCTATACTTTTAGAATGCCTTATAGTTAAGGTCTCTGGTTCGATTTCCGTGTCGGACCAAATATTTATGTGATCTGCAAATATTTGTTTCGGAGTTTGGGTGTTTTCTATGTACAATATGCATGTATTTACAAAAAGAAATGAAATTGTCAGTTGTCTAGTAGTTATAATACAAGCTCTGCTTAGTTTGGGACGAAATATTATTCATGTTATTTGTCTCAGAAATCTCTGAAGCTATAACTCGAGTTTAAAATATTCTTTCTGCATTTTGTAGGTACACATACGACCTTTGTGAACTGAACAGTGTCACGGATGAAACCGTGCATAACAGTTATGAATAAAATAACAGCACGAATAAATTATACGAGCTTGTTGCTTTTTATTGCTATTTTAAGTGTTATTAGTAACTTTAAAGTAATATTCTTTAAGTCTGCAATCTCAAGGTGACTGTTAAACTGAATACAGAGGAGTAGAATAGAATAGAATAGAATACATTTATTAGTCACACATAACATACATGTAAAAGAGAAAGATAAGACATTTAACTTACAGTAAATAACAACAAACAATATACAAAACAAACAAAATAAAAGCAGTGAAATGTCTAGCTGTGTGACCAAAAGTACTGAACTCTTCGTTTCAGTAAGGGATTTATATCTTGAAAAACTATCTTTAAGTTAAACGTTATATAATATATACCTACTATGATTTTATTATCAAGAAAGTTCATGTTTAAAGCGACATAAAAACAGTATTATTACCATTGTTAGTGGTTATTTTATTGCAGAACGCCATTGATTGACATTGAAGCGTTTACGTAATACAGTTTAGAAATTATTTTTGTTAGAAAATAGTTTCTAATGTTTTACCGTGGGAGAACCACGCCGCCGAGGGGAAAAAGGGGGAGGGGTTTTGGGTTATGGGCCTCCGGTATCCTCACTCACTCGGTGAAACACAGCGCAAGCAATATTCACACCGGTTTTCTGTGAGGCCGTGGTATCACTCCGGTCGAGCCGGTCCATTCATGCCGAAGCGTGGCTCTCCCAAGGTAGAGCATCTCTTTTAGTTGTCTTTTACTTGATGAATAGGAGTTGTGAAACTATATTGTTAATCCTTCACACGAATGTTTTGCACTCAGTAATACATTTCAGGTTTTGGTTCCAGGTTTATTATCACCATAGCAGCACTTGCTTATTGTTATTCGAGGAGAATCAATTAGGTACCTACACTCCTTCAGTGAATAGATTCATTATATGGCGGTATCGAGTTTTGAGTTTAATTAATAAGTATATTTTGGCAACTTTTTTTATTTATTTAAAGTTATTGCAGCATATGTTGTACATAGGCAGAATTGATGCTTTGGGGCATTCTCTACCAGTCAACCTTTGGGTGATGTAAAAATACATATCATCATAAATAAGGATTTTTACATCACCCAAAGTGGAATACTGGTAGTTGCAAAAACAGAATATTAGTAGATGTAGTTTTAAATTGAGGAGATGAAATAACTTAAATTAGTTTTGAAATCATTGTCTTGTTTTTAGATTTTTTTTATTTACATTAATAGTCATTTAATGTTTAACAATGAGGTCTCAATATTTATAGAAGAATGTATGAAAAATATAGTTTACTAGCTGAACCCCGCGGTGTTACAAACTTAGTCTAAAAATAGTAGCCTAAGTTACTCCCTGGATGATCAGCCAGTGAACCTGCCAGTGAAAGTCCCATCAAAATCTTACCCGGAACAAACAGACAGACAGAAAGACTGATAGCCAAAAAATTTTTTAATACATTTTTGGTATATGAACCGTGTATGTACAAACAGACACTCCAATTTTCTTTATTTGTATAGATTAAGAAGATACTGAATTGATTTTACCGCGTGTGTCGGTTATCCAGTAATGAGTAGCTTATATCCTTTCTCAAGAACCAAAGCATCTCTATGCCAAATTTCATTGAAATCGGTGTAGCGGTTTAGCCGTGAAAGCTAATAGACAGACAGAGTTACTTTCGAATTTATATGTATGGAGTATGGCTTTTATAGTAAATCTGTATCAATAATACTATTGCAGTCATGGATTATTTTGCGAAACTTGATGCCGCGAAGTTAACAAGTAGGTAGTAAATTTTTTTCAGGTGGGTGCGTGCATTGTTATCTGACGTGCGCAAGCGCTTCCCATGTGAACACTACACTAACACAAAAACCCGACTCACACTTAACGCCTGTTATATTAAAGTACTCATAAAAATAACGGTTGCCTGTCTCTATCAAACGGATCAAAATTTTAAAACGAATGACTTTAATAATATATAAGTTAACTTTGTATCATTTTTGTTACTTATGGTCTATACTAGTGTAGTAGAATTTTTATATATTTTATCTTTCTGCATTCTTCTTGTATATAAATATTGAAAAAAAAAAAAAAAATTCGGACATCTATCACACAACGCCATCTAGTCCCAAGCTAAGCAGAGCTTGTGTTATGGGTACTAGACAACTGATACAAATACATATATACTTTTTTTTTGTAAATACACACATATTAAACATAGAAAACACCCAAACTCCGAAACAAATATTTGTAGATCATACAAACATTTGATCCAACCCGGGAATCGGACACCGAGACCTCACGATCAGCAGTCGCACACGTCAACCGCTAGACCAACGGGGCAGTCATATATAAAAGCTAACTGCCAAATTGAATATTCCTCCGTTCGCATAGCATTGCATTTTGCAAGGAGAATTGTTTTTCAAATTAATCTACTTATATTTATCGTATAAATTGTAAGTAGATTATGTTAACAAACAATTCTGCTTGCAAAATTATTTCGAACTAGCTGAACCCTGCGGTGTCACTCGCAGTTACTGTCGAAACGCGGGTTACGCCGCCGGGCGAAGCTAGTCAAAAAAAATTAGCCTAAGTTACACCTTATTTCATCACCGTACCGTGAGTAACGCTGCGGGACAAAGTTAGCCTAAAGAAGTAGCCTAAAAAGTAGTTATTTATTTGTATAGATATAGTAAAAAGCGGTTATTTTAATATTACAAACAGCCGCTTCAATTTATTTATTTGTATAGATTGAACTGAAGACACTATTAGTTCACTCTTAGAAATAGTCCTCGCATTAGGGATAAAGGGAAAGGGATTTTGGCCCACAATACCAGATGGCTTTGCTTCTAGCTTTCCTTCTTTTTGCAGTTCTGTTTTCCAACGTAGTTTTCTTTCTTAGTTGGGTCTTTGAACACCCACGGAATGACATACGTCATACGTCGTTAAACAATCTCACATTATAACACAATGATATTATTATCTACATATGTACAAGTTTTTTCCTCTGGCAAAATTAAAATCCCGCGCCGTTCCTTATAAAATCAATTTCCGTCCGTAACGCGATTGAGTATGAGGTAAAATAATAGTATAATTTGTATATAAATGTTAAAATTCGGTACCCACAGAACTAGTCACGCCGTTGTTGACTGGCCTTCAACTTGACTCGAACGAACGTCCTCCCGACCTCGAGTCTACTTTCGACACATTGTAACCTTCGATGTGCGTTTATTTCAAAGTAGCTGAGTCTAGTGTGAGTTTATTTCACATCAAAGGGCTGTTGCTTAGACTATAGGTGCCGGCATCTAACTTGGCCAAACTTCGGCGTAGTGGGGGTAATTTCGCGCATAGTTCACTAATGCAACATATCAAAACAAAGGAATTCGAAGTGTAGTCGACTTACGCACCAATCGCTTGCTCGGAACGGTGCTACTACAATCCCCGCGTCCCTCTATCACCAAAGGGATCTTAAAAACGACTTTCTGCGCATGGCCAAGTAAGCTGCCGGCATCTATACCACTCTGTCCAAGTCAAGTCAAGGTATGTTAATAATAGCAGTTCCCGGATCCCTCCCTTCTATCGCACTAACTATGCTATAAACTACTCGACAACTTATACGATACTGACGAAAAGTAACGTAGTTTATAGCATAGTTAGTGCGTAACGCGTGTGTTTACTAGGAACTACGCTACTTTTTTCTGCTTCAACAAGAACAAGGCGGTGCGTTATCTACCTTTTTTTTATTTGATCTGAGGCGCATAGTGGCACACCATGTGGTTTTAGTCGGTCCGATTTCGACACACAGCCCCGCCGCAAACCCCGATGGGGTAACGGCTCTTGGGGGTTTCCACAAGTAAAAAAAAGTTTTCTGTCAAGTTTTCCTCCTCTTTTCGGCATGACCCCCGGGGGTTAAATAGAGGTGGTGTCTCTTCGTATTCTTAATTGGATACCACAAGAAGAAGAGTATCATAATTGGAATGATTAATGCGTAACAAACACCCGCATTTAACTATGAACACATATCTATATTCACATAGATTTTAAATGTATTAAAAAATATATTTAATTGTTTAGCCTACCTTGAAAAGATAGAAAAAGCTATCACTGTATTTGGTTTATGTTGATAACAGAGCACTAACTGTGTGTTCTAGAACACAGATAAAACCCTGGCCTCGCTTCACAGTGACACATTGTGGTTAAAAAAAAAAGCATTCTGGAAGGATAGAAAACGCATAAAGAATAAAATAAAAAAAAAAGATATGAGAAACTTTATGAGCAACGACATTTTAATGTTAATCGTCACAGATTATAAAATAAAAAATGTAATTTAGAGACCACAGTTTTTTTATTAAATCTATAACGTATATTCAAAAGTATTTCTTTTAAATGAAAAAGTTGTGATTAACAAATAAAAAAAGCTTACAAAAACACATTTGAAAACCAGAATACGAATCCTATGGAGTATTAATATTATTATTATTTATTGTTGTCTACAGGTAAAGAGGTACAGAAAAGATGGCGGTCCATCCGCGACTCCTACACGAAGACCTTCAGACAGGGCAAGTGCGTCCTCCCGGAGCAGTGTCCTCCGAGCAGCAGGCGATATCAGTACCATCAACAGATGTCGTTCTTATTAAAGGCATTACAGAACAAGTTAGTATTTTATCTTAACAACAAACTTAAGGAACGTTACTCAAGATAAAATAATATATGAAAACCTGCCGTATCGATGTCGTTTACATATTGGTATGACTATGAAGATAAGCTTTCATTTTTAACCGACTTCAAAAAAAGGAGGAAATTTCTCAATTCGACCGTATTTTTTTTATGTGTTCGCGGATAACTTCGTCGTCTATGAACCGATGTTGATGATTCTTTTTTTAATCCCAACGGTGGTACCATGATAAGGACACTAAACTCTGATGATGGCATCCAAGAGAAATCGAGTCAAACCTTGAAGTCGGTTTTATTTTTTGTTAAAATTTTACTTGTTATTATTAGGTCTTAACTCATAGTATAGGGACTATTAAGTGAGCGTAGTAGATTACTCTTCCCGTTGGCTTCTTTTGAGATACTGTACATCTAAAAAGCTTATTCATTCATTTTACTTATGTAGGTTTCTCGTTTTTGTATGTGGTAATCATTTTCTAATACAATTGTATGCAAAAAGACAGAACGTTAGGCTCAGATGTCTGTAAAGATTCAAATATGTCAGAATAAAAATGAATTATTATCGTCAACAATTGTAATCTTCATGTTCGTCGTCTCCTTACAGGAAACCAAGATACTCTCAAGACAAATACGAATCGTTCTCCGAACTTTCAAATTCACCCCAACACCAGCCTCCTGAAGACATTCTACCAAAAATAAAAAACGAAATCATAGAGAAACCACTAGACCTCAAAACCAAAAACGAGGAGAAGCAAACTTCAGATAAATGCAACCAGGCCAACTATCTCGATGCACCACCAAACTCTTTGGAGATCAAAATCGACGCAAATTCCATCTTGCCCGAAGACCATTTTGATGATGACAAGCTCTTCATGAACTCCTTAATACCTTTATTCAAAAAAATGAACGATGATACCCGATTGCTCTGCAGAATCGAGGTTCTTAAGATCATCAGATACGCTCTTCAAGGGCACAAGTGCTTCGAGGCCTTGAAAATGGCTGAAGACAATTACTTCAAGGATCGGATGAGCGGGATCCTGGCTAAGGAGGAAACTGACGTGTCTACCAGCTCGCAGAAAAGTCAAGAGTCAAGGTTATCGATGACCACACGTTCTGCTGATGGCAGTAGACCCGTTAGGAAAAAGAGGGTATGTAATGTTATTCTTTTGGTTCCTAAACGACCTTGTTACAAAAAAAAAAACCGTAAAAATAGGTAGCTTGATCTCTGTGACAGCTGTCACTTATGTCATTTTAGAACTTAAAAGGTACATTTTAGGTGTACATTTTATATTTATAATGTTCTAGTTGACCCAGCGAAGTTCTTATGAATATATGAATATTTTCTAAATTATCGAAAAAAAAATGTCTTATTACTAAGACATTTTTTTTCGATAATTTATTCTTATATAATTTCGATAGCTTACGCTCATGAATTTCCAGCAATGTATAGAAGTTAACAGACTGAGAGAATATGTTCTATATTCTCTCCCGTTTTTTTTTATTTTTTAGACATACCTCGTCCTGACAATAACAATTACATAAAGAAAAATATTCAATTTGGTGCAGTTGATTAAAAGTTCAGGGCGTACATACATTTTTGTGATTCATTTTTATTGAACTTCATCTATACAAATAAATAAAATTGGAGTGTCTGTTTGTAATATTAAAATAACCGCTTTTTACTTAATGCATATGTATGTATTCACGATACATATAACAAAAATGTAGTTAAAATTTTTTTGTCTGTCTGTCTGTCTGTTTGTTCCGGGTAATCTCTGGAACGGCTGGACGGATTTTGACGGGACTTACACTGGCAGGTAGCTGATGATCCGGGGAGTAACTTTGTCCCGCGGCGTTACTCGCGGTACAACAATAACCGCGGGTAACACCGCAGGGTTCAGCTAGTTTATCATAAAACTGTGTAGAAAATGAAAATATAGATGATATAAAATAGAATCGCTTGTTCAAAGTTGCTTCGTCGGTTTCGTTGCTATCTGTCAAAGAGATCAAGCTATATCGTAAAGACTATAGTTTATGGGGTCATAGACTAAATTACTCGTTTCAATATAAGTACTTGTCCATGTTTTTTTTGACACCTCTAATCAATAGCGTACCATAGACCTACTTGAGTGTTCAAACATGCAGACGTAAGATCATTCATAAGTCATTGTACTCTTAAAAACCTTGACACCGCTATTGAGGAAACTGTGAGTAAATACAAATAGCATCATTAGATCAAGACAACTTTTTAATCGAATGATACGAGAAATTTGAAATCGGCTAAAGATTATTATAATGATTTCCTCTTCCGACTGCGAAAGAAGAAGGGTTATTATTATCGAGTGTATTTTTTTTTTTTTTTTTTTTTTTATGTTTGACCCTGCCAAAATGACTCTACTCTGCCTGATGGAAAGCATGAGTAGAATCCAAGAGTGGTGGTCACCATACTGCGAATGCAGACAATGCATGTATATTTCTTTGGCACGCCCTAAAGGCTAAGGCTTTTCGAATTTTTATATGAGTAGTGTCAATAGATTCGTCTTAGTGGTGATAGTGACTTCGCGGACATCAAAATTAAAAAAAAAAACAAAAAAGAAAAGAATTATACCAGTCGGTTTTTTTATTCAAATAATTCATTACTTGTTTGAAATTCTCTTTCTACAATCACCAACGCCTTTATTCGCTACTAGCTTACCCACGCAACCTCGTTTGCGCCTTATATTGCCCGTAGCGTGAAAATTTCCCCCGTTTTCGAAACATTATTCATTGTTGCTCAGCTCCTATTAGTAGTAGCGTGATGATATATACCCTATAGCCTTCCTCGATAAATGGACTATCCAACACCGAAAGAATTTTTCAAATCGGACCAGTGGTTCCTGAGATTAGCGTGTTCAAACAAACAAACAAACAAACAAACAAACAAACTCTTCAGCTTTATATATTAGTATAGATAGATAAGCAATATAATATTTTGTTTTGTCGTTTACCACGTGACTTAGCGCTGAGATGACGTCATTCCAACTGTTACGTCGAATAACTTTTTTTTCTTAGAAAAGAGGCAACACTTATATGAGTTTCAACTCTCGCTTGACGGTAATTTGTCAATGATTCATTATTTCAACGAATTTTAACGTTAAAGTTGTTTAATAATTAACCTGTATTCTATATAGTCACGGCCCACGGGTTTTCCTATAATGTAACTTTCAAATTAATATTTCCCAGGCGATACCACTTCTTTTTTATATCGAAATCTTAAAAATAATAGCGAACTTCCACTTCATACGCCGACTATGTCTATGGGTGGCGGTTGTCACTGAACATACAGCGACCCGTCTGCTTCTCCCCTTTAACTAAAAAACAAGCTAAAATACTTAAGTCCCTGTTATAGATTGATCTCTGTGAAAGCTGTCTGCGGTTCAGCTAGTTTTTTTATAAATTTGAGGACTGTAAGTAACTGGAGTTCTTCTATTTCAGGCGCGATCTCCTTCTCCATTGCCGGTGCCAACCAAAAAGAGAGGTCCTGGCCGCCCAAGGAAGGTAATAAACATTTATATTTCCTTTTTTTTTTTAGTTTGTCAAAACGTGTTCTGTTTCGCAATTTTTTTTAAGTATGAATCTGCCAAAGTGACTTATAACTATTTAGTGGAAAGCATAAGAAGAAACCAAGAGTGGTTGTCACCATATTCATTGCTAATGCAGAAAATAGAGCAAGGTGCCCAACGCTAGTGCGGCCTATTGAGATGCGTCTGCATCATTGGGCCTCCGGTCTCGCACTCACCAACGAAACACGACAGCACGATCACTGTCATTTTACGTTCATCTTCTGTAAGAAGGTAGTACGTCCTCGGTCGAGCCGGCCCAGCTGGGGATTTTCTATAGTTTTCATGGGTTTTAGTTACATACATGTAGAAACTATTTTAATTACTACTAAATGGGAAATGACAAGAAGGAATTTGAAAGATTTGATGACCCAGCTTCCGTAAAGAAAAAAATATTTTTTTTCTTAAATTTTTAATTTTACTTATTTGTACAATAATATAGTATGTAAAACACACGCGTCATTTCTCTCTCCAGATACGCCCTCCACCATCAGATTCTGATGAAGATCATAACGTCGCCCAAAGGAAACGTCTACCAAAGCTGAGGGTCCCAGAGGCACCTGTAGAAGAGGATTCCTTAAATAACGCTACCAGCGTGGCTCAACTCTCCACACCGATGTTCATGAAGGTAGTTTACATTCTTTCTTGCCGATTCTTGATTTTTATGTATTTAAAGAGTAGACGGACACGTCTCCGAGTGGTAAAGTATTAAAAATACGGAGTATCACCATCCCCATCCATCCCATGGGTGTCGTAAGCAGCGACTAAGGGAGCACAACAGCCTGTGGAGGAACGAGTGTCATGTCCCTCCAACACAAAGGGAGGATCCTCCGACCAGGCGAGGTGATCATGCCTGGCGGGCCACTGCCCTACGGTTGATGTTGGGAAGTTGTATATATGGTAAAAATCTTATTGCGCGATTCAGGATTGATACTGTTGTGTACTCCGTGTCGTGACGTTACACCGTAGTTCGGTGTATTTCTGAGCGATGACGCTGTAGCACGTTGATATTACGCTCTACGTGGAGATCGCCACAAGCCTTTGACTACCTCGTTAGCGCAGTGATAGCATACACGGCTGCTGTCCATAGAGTTTCGGGTTTCATCCCCTTGTCAGACCAAATGAATTTATCATCATTATCAGCCTATCGCAGTACACTGTTAGACATAGGCCTCTCCACAGTGATGATTTGAGCAAGACGGCAGTTGGCTGACATGAGTTGGATGGGAGAAGGACGAGGATCGAAATAAGTAGCGTGAAATTGGAGAGGCCTAATGTTTCCATGATCTGCAAATATTTGTTTCGGAGTTTGGGTGTTTTCTATTTAGCTGTCAAAGTACGAGCCCTGCGTAGTTACAAGCTAGATGGCGTTGTATGTCAGAGGTTCGAAATAAAAAAAATGGTTTACTGCTAGATACAAGCCTCTCGTTAGAACGTTTTCAGCCTACCATACCACACTGGCAAGACGAATTGGTGCTGGGTTTGTTTCAAGTAATCAACAGTGGTGTCATCATTTAAATTTGAAGACAGTATTTCAGAAGCCCTTTGTCGCTGACTGACCTGTGGCAGTCCGAATTGCATATCTTAAAGCTGGCGATTGACATGAGCATTTGGCTGTAACGTAACATTCAAGGTGAACGTGTTACGTTACGGCATTAGGTACCTAACTGATCTGTACTTGTACTGTTTAGAGTGCACATGACATTTAATTGATAATATAATCAAAATGTTGGAAAAAAAGAATCGTTATTTGATTTCTAACTTGTACAAAACAGAAACACAACGGTGGTTCATCGATACCAGATTGACACATGCGCTCGTAACGAGGCTTGATTTTGTACTAACCTAACATTAAGTCGTAACGTGACGTTACGTTACGACGAAATGTTACAAGTCAGTCGCTACCTTTAGGCTTGAAATTATAATTATGATGTGAAGAGATTATTTATGAATATAAATCATTATGGCTTAGGTACTTTGAACTCTGTGATGTTACAAAGCTAATTCTCATTTACAGATGTACAACCTAGAACGTTCCAAAGCAGCGCCGGCACTGGCACCACTGAGCTTTCCTGTCTCAGTCAAAACAGAACCTGCCAGCCCTGAACCACAGTCTAACTAACTCAAGTATGCTAATACAATAATATATTTAAGAATAATATTATATTTGTGTCCCATTTTTGACTCGGAAGAATAACATTGTATACTAAACCAAAATCTTACCGGAGGCCTAATTTTAGGACCAGGAACTCTATATGTGATACGAGACTCTCATAATAGTGTGTGGTTTTAGCTTAATCATGTTGAACCCTGTTCTGTTGAAGAAATATAGTATAGTATTAGTGGATGCATCTTATTTTACAGATAAGATATGAATATATCCAAACCAGAATATTATCCAAATCAAAATTTTATATTTTGAAATAAATTGTTCAATTTTTAGATATCATGAATTTTAAATAAAAAAAGAACCGTTTACTGTGTTATTACCAATGGGGCCCAATTTAAAACTCTGTCTAAATATCCAGCCGTATATTGGCATCTCACGTAACTTAGATCAATGTGTGTCTTTTTGGATCAAAATGAAACTATTTAGGAATATTAATGTTGCTTCATTGAAGAGTATTTAATAGCAAAATGCACGTAAATGTATCAAGTAGTTAAAAATTACACTTAATTTCAATTTTACACAACCATAATTAAAATATACATGTCAAAATATGTAGATCATATCCACGGAGCATGCTTCGTGATCATATCGCACTGTTACAAATTAGAGAAATGTCGGCGTGTCAAAAATATTTTGGCGCGAAAGTGAAATAGAAACACTGGCGGCCATATTGAAATAAAATTAAATAAAAATATCTATTAAACATATTAGAAACTGTTTAAAATACAAAAGGACTAAGTTATGTCCAATTTGTTATTTTTATCCGTCTCAATTGTCTGTCTGCTACAGTGAAATCAAATTTTTATTTTTATCTGAAAGAAGAGGTTCACTTTATCATGAAGGTGGGTCAAGCGCCCCACATGTGGCGGTTAATTGTTATATGGTTTTACTTTTGCACATTAATCAATGCTCGTTGAAATATAAAACATGATGGACCTGAAAAACTTTATGCAGTACTTTATTTTTACAACTCAATATAAATGGAAGAAGGATAAGTATACAATGAAAGTCACTACACTTTAATGTTAAAAAAAAATCATATATGTTATCTGTAAGAATTATCACTTTAATTGTTGAATTCGATTACTTAGAATAAAGATAATGGTCCATATTAAAACAAATATAGTTAGCTTATTATCTCTTTATTGTGTTGTGTGTGGTGAATGAAATGTGATATAATTTTAGTTGTACCTATATATATATATATATTATAATTAATGCATGTAATGATGTGTGTAAAAAATTATATTATTGTTAGAATTTAATGTGGAAATAATTTATTATTCACGATTTTAATAATTCGGACACCACTAGTGCTATAGAGCTCTAGAATGGTCAATCAGAAGACTGTTGTGAATTGTCCCTAATTTCCTGAACGTTTGTTTTATCAACATAACGAAAAACTGACCTTTTAAGTTAAAGCAGTGGTGTTTACATTTTCACTGAAAATAAATTTGTAGCTTGACCGTTTTAATAAATAAAATTTTGTCAAAATTTTATCGTCATTTTTACACAAATGTCTTATACTATCGATCAAACAAATGATCTCAAAAGCGCGTTAACAATTAAAAAAAAATGGTAGCTAGTCTCTTGTCTGCTGATAGCCATTTTGTTAGACAATATTCTTAAATCAAATTTTTCTTCTTTATTAGCCTACGAACTGAATAAAAAGAAATTGCGCGTGTTAGTACAGGGGAAAATTATATTATTTATAAGTTTATCGAAAAGCATTTCCTAGTTGTTAATTTTAGTTTAAAGTAACTTTAAAATATGTATCAGGTTGATGTACTTGGTGGTTAGAGAAGTCCAAAAACCAAGTTATGTTGTAAAACTTAGTTTATAAGAATTCTATGTTCAACACGCATGCGTTACGATATCTGTACATTCCTTTAGTTAGGGATGAGAAATAAAAAACGTTTTATATAATATTGTTTAATTTAAACCTGTACAATTAATTTATTTACACATATTTCATAAAACATTGCCTGTTCCAAAATATCTGATATTTTTGAACATGGTAACATTTTTCCCACCACCCAGCAACAGCTTAATATTAATTTGAATGTAAAATGTCTTCTTCGGGTTCAGTTATACTCAATTCGCTGAATACGACTTGCAGTCCTCCTCTCTTAGGTGTGCAAGCCATGGGACCGATGAAGTATTTGTCTCTTATAGGCAATGTGAACAGCCTCAATAGGGTCCACTTGACATTGTCAGGCGAGTATTTGACACAAATTGCTGTACCCTTCTTGGTAACACGGAGGTAGAATTTCTTAGGGTCATGGGGATAAATACCTGTAATTAAAGAATATATAATGTTATGATGTTAACTTAAGGGTTTTTATCAACTTATAAAACTGCAAATGTTTTAGGTGCATATAAAATCTGTTATTGTTACCCAGAGTTCAGGGTTGCCAGAATGTTATAATAAATGGGGAAACTAAATGCCCCTGGCTCTGGCATTAAAACGGCCATTGTGCAATTTCAGTTAAGTATAAAGTATAATAAATATAAATAATTAGATGATGAATAAATATGTATCGGTAAGTAGCTACTTCGTACACGTACCGTTTTACCGTGGGAGAGCCACGCTTCGGCATGAATGGGCCGGCTCGACCGGAGTGAAACCACGGCCTTACAGAAAACCGGTGTGAAATTGTGCTTGCGCTGTGTTTCACTGAGTGAGTGAAGACACCGGAGGCCCATACCCCTCCCCCCATCTCCCTCCACATCCCCGCAAAGATCGGCAACGTACTTATGACGCCTCTGGTGTTGCAGGTGTCCATGGGCCGCGGTAATCGATGACCATTGGGCAAAACGTCTGCTCGTTTGCCCCCGCCTATTACATAAAAAGGAAACGTGACATTTGGATTTTCAAGTTATTTTTAATTTTTCACCCTTTAAACCTTCCTTGGGCTACGACAAACATTTTAAAACCAAAATCAGCTAAATCAGCCCAGCAGTTTTCGAGTTTTAGCGAGACAAACGAACAGCAATTGATTTTTATATATGAGAAGATAAGATATAAGATTAGTGTATATTCAGAGTTCGACTATATCAGTTGATCTTAAACTTCAACTACTCAGATTATATATGACACGAGTAAATTTATATTAGAACCGTTTGCTTTGCTAGATTACCGACATAATATATTTTAATCTATGATATAAACAACCACCAAACAAAGCAAGCCGTAACGTGATTGGTCTAGCGGTTGACGGATGCGACTGCCGATGCGAGGTCTCGGGTTCGAATCCCGGGGCGAGCCAAAAAGTGTTATTGAGTTTTCCTGATTAGAATTATATTTGAAATACTTAATAATTGCTCGGAATTTGAAAGTTTGGGTCTGAACCCCCGTGCCTCGGAGAGCACGTAAAGCTGTGGGTCCTGCGCCTGATCTCTCCCCGGTCGTGTCGGTTAACCGTCCCATTGGATTATGAGAGAGAGGGATAATAGAGTGCACCTGTGTTTGCGCACACACTTGTGCACTATAATATCTCCTGCGTAGTTGGTTGGTCTCCGTTGAGACTGACCGCCGTGACCGAAATCGGTTAGGAGAACATCATTCGAGCTGTCACTTGGATCGGAGAGTGAAGTACAAAAACACGTGAGTACAAACCTGTTCCCCAGTCCGAGAATTCATTGGTTACCACACTAGAAATCATTGGTTGCTTATCATTAAGCTCTACGATTGTTTTCAACCAGTGTTGCTCGTCCAAGTATATCATGAGACCAGCTTGGTCGAACGGCGTTTGTAAATCCGTTTCTACGCAGACCTGCGAACAATACAGAATTGTAATTTTGAGTTTAGTATATTGGCTTTTTAAAATACTTTCTGGTAAAATTATCAAATCCTAGATTAACTCCAAGGATTTAAAAGAAACTCTTTGGACAACCATAGAGTTTGTCCACTTTTCACGTACCATAGACGTAAGTCAATGGCATGCTTAGAGCATATATACCTAGCGATAACCAATCAGAAGGTTATCGCTAAATTTTGCTTTCACAAGTAACAGTGGTTCTGTATAATATTTTTTTTGTATTTTTTTGTATATACTGTCATCAGAGGGTGTTGAGCTTGTTACCTCTAACACGTAGTCAGAGCCCTTTTTTTGCTTTTATTTATTACTAGCTAACTCACGCAACCTCGTTTGCGTCTCCTATTTATTTCTTTCTTTATTATACACACATAATAAATACATAACAAAGAATGAGTTACAAACTTGAAAATGTAACAATTGGCGGTCTTATCGCTGACGGCGATTTCTTCCAGACAACCTTAGTATGGATATTGGGTGTTTATACACTAGTAACACACCATCAAGTGAATATTCAAACAATAAATAAAATAGAAAAATTCATACATATACCTACACATATACAAATGAAATGAAATGAAATCATTTATTCTGCAATTAGGTTATACAAAACACTTTTGCAAGTTAAACTTTTTTTGAGCAGATGAGTTCGGCCTTTCCTAACTGGACTAGCCCTGAGAAGAAAGGACGAAACAAATTCAGGGATCAACGTCTCTTTTAAAATTCAGACAATTTTCATAAAACAAAAGACATTATATCAATAAAAAAAAAGCGATAATTACAATATGAGTCACAATTATAATAATCTGTAAAGATAATTCAAAAAATGTCAACTATAACAATAGTAGATCAATTTATTTCAAAGTATAAATTATCGTCACGTGAAAATAATTTTAAACATTCAAGGTAAACAGCATGTGCAGAGTGGGCAGCTCAATCCCAGGCGGTTTTATCATGTAGATATTCTGCTATAGTATAATACCCCTTTGCGGATAGCTTCGATTTAATGGTATTCTTAAATTTTTTTAATGGCAAATTCCTAATAGTAATAGGGAGCTTGTTGTAAAAGCGTATACATTGTCCCATGAACGAGTTGCCTATTCTGTGGAGACGAGTGACGTGAACACGAATATTATGTTTGTTTCTAGTATTTATCGAATGAACGTCACTGATTTTAAGAAACTTTGATATATTTTTTTGAACATAAATTAAATTTTCGTATATATAGTGTGAAGATACAGTCAGAATATTTATCTCTTTAAATTTGGAACGGAAACATAAATATACATATCAGACCATAATATATATATAAGTATTATAAATAATAAACGGAAATTATTCATAATGACAGAAAGTATTTCTTTACCAGGTTCTTAAAAACAGACAAGGTTTTAGCTTTTCGAATTGTCTCTGGCAAGCTGTTCCATAGTCTTACTGCTTGCACAGTAAAAAACTTGTCTGCAAACTGAGTGGAGTGCTGTGGCATTTTTAATTTTAAATTCTCTGATGACCTTAGGTCTCTGCAATGTGTATTGTGTAAGAATTGAAAACGTTCTTTGAGGTAAGAGGGTGTGTGAGGATGAAACAGAACACTGTATAGAAGAGAAAGTATACGGAGATTCCGGCGAAAGCGTATTGGTAGCCACTTGAGTTTAGAACGATACTCTGAGATATGATCATACTTGCGTAACCCAAATATAAATCTGATGCAGAGGTTTTGAAGTAATTTGCGACTGACTTCCCCGATTTGAGGATCCCAGGATAAGTACCTATCCATATACATTCCCAAGTTTTTTACCTTTTCACTGTACGGAATAACCAAACCTATTGCCCGTAGCGTGATAATTTTCCCTCGTTGTTGACACATTATCCATTGGTGCTCCGCTTTTATTGTATTTTCAACGGTCGTTATTTTTCTACGATTAACACTATAATTCTACATTATGTTCTAATAATAACATATTAATTCGTCCTTTTATTTACTATTGTTATCCGCGGTCATCGTCGTACCGCGAGTAACGCCGCGAGACAAAGTTAGTCTAAAAAAAGTAGCCTAAGTTCATCAGCTACCTGCCAGTGAAAGTCCCGTCAAAATCACTGCAGCCGTTCCAGAGATTACCCGGCACAAACAGACAGACGGATTTTTTTCAAATACGTTTTTGGTATGTGTACCTACGGTACCATACCATAAATAGGCATTTAGTAAAAAGCGGTTATTTTAATATTACAAACAGACACTCCAATTTTATTTATTTGTATAGATTTCAATATTCCTGAGTTTAAAAAATATCAATTAGACCGCTATTAAGTAATAAAAGTTAAAATATACAACAAGATTACACATCAATGAATAAATAGTTCCATATTAGAATATGTATTCAAATTAGAATAATAAAAAAATATTTACCTTAAAAACAAAATCGTCTTTAAGTTCAATACCATAGAGATGGCCATTGTTGATGTTATAAAAACCGAAAAGAGTCCTTTGCCAGAAGTCAGTTATGGCATTTGTGACTAGTGTAAGTTTGCCATCTTCTACATACCATTCCTTTGGTTTATTGAACCATTTAAATTGACCAAAATTTATTGACGAAAAACTGCTAGCCTCCATTTTTACAGCTCAATTAATTTACAAATGCACTAAATACCTATCACTTTTTATTTCAGAACTAATATGCTCTGAAAATTACTCAATTACTAGAAAATACACAGATTATCTTTATCTTATCGTGTTTTTCATAAAGGCGTGTACCCAACGAATATCTTGTCAACTTTTGTGCTGATAGCTATTTGAAGGCCTTTGTAGTCTGTGGCTATTTGCAATATTACCGTTTCAAAAAGTTGCCACAATGATTCAATCGAAATAAAACAGTCATCAAAAATATTTAATACTTTTTTTTTTTTGTGATTTATCTGCAATCAGTTCAACTATTAACAGATTTGTTGGTAATGATTATGGCATTGTGGGTGAGCCCTCCACAGAGCGACTTCTCCCCTTAAGGTCCAAAAGTGTCATTCTAGTTGGAGATTGTCCTTTCTTTTCAGTCTTTTATTATAGCTTCGTTCGATCAACTTTGATGCTAATTCATTTGGGTGGTTTTCAAGGCGACTGATATAATTTTGGGTTGTACGTCGTATTTCCTCTTTCACCGTGTTCACCTCCAGATATTGATGAATTTCTGAGTTGGTGACATACCAGGGTACGTTAGCTATATTGCGCAAGATAATGTTCTGCAATCTTTGCAACATGGATACATTGGAGTCACAGGCGCTTCCCCAGAGCTGAACACAGTACATCCATACTGGCTTCAGTATAGATTTGTATATTAAGAGCTTATTATCTATAGATAGTTTTGTGTTTCGTTCGACTAGCCAGTACAGGTCTCTGTATTTTAATTTCAGTTCCTCTCTTTTTGCCCTGATATGTTGCTTCCATGTTAGGCGCCGGTCAAGGTGCACTCCCAGATACTTGACACAATCACTGTGAGGAAGAGTGGTGTTTTCCAGTTGTACCGGTGGGCAGTTTCCCTTTCTTAGGGTAAAGGTTGCATGGATTGACTTTGAAGCACTGGCTTTAATTCGCCATCTTTGGAGCCATTTTGTTATTTGGTCAAGTCCATGTTGAAGGGTGACTGAGGCTTTGACAGGGTCTTTGTCACTAGCCAAGATTGCAGTATCATCGGCGTATGTCGCAATGGTAACACCTGGTGCTATGGGTAGATCTGCAGTGTATAGTGTGTATAGCACAGGGCCCAGGACGGACCCTTGGGGTACACCTGCCTTGATTTCACAAAGGCTTGATATTGCATCTGCCTCCTTTACTTGGAACAGCCTGTTTGTTAGATAGGATTTCAGCAGAGGGAAGTAGCAATGTGGAAGATATATATTCTAATCTTACAAAGGAGTCCCTCGTGCCACACACGATCAAAGGCCTGTTGGATGTCTAGAAAAGCGGATGAGCAGTATTCCTTATCTTCTAGCGATTTCCGAATCCTGTCACATACTCTGTGTGCTTGCTCAGTGGTTGAGTGTTGTAGCCTAAACCCAAACTGGTGGTCAGGTATGGTTTTATTTTCTGTGAGTATGGGCGAGATCCTTCTGAGTAGGACCTTTTCGAAGAGCTTCGATAGTGCTGGCAGTAGGCTAATTGGCCTGTAAGAGGTAACCTTGTTTGCGGGTTTGCCCAACTTATGTGTCATGATTATCTGCGATATTTTCCATAGCTCGGGGTAGTGATGAGTTCTCATTATTCCATTAAATAGAGTAGTGAGAAGCACAACGGCCTTCTCAGGGAGTTCCTTCAGTACCTCTTTAGTGATCAAGTCAAAGCCAGGGGCCTTTTTGTCTTTTAGACCTCTGATGAGTTTCCAGACTTCTCTCACTGATGCTGGCTTTGGTGGAGGGGATAATTGGTATGCCTGGTTTAATGTTGAGTTTATCGTATCCTCATACTCATGGCCTTCGGATTCGTTTGGAGTAAAAACTTTTGCAAGGTGTTGAGCAAAGGTGTTGGCTTTTTCTTGTGCAGTCCTAGCCCAGCTGTTGTCATTTTTCCTGATGGGTACTTTGGCTTCTAGAGGTCTGTCATACCCTTTTGTGAGTTTCCATAGGGAATATCCTGTGGATGCGGTTGCAGAAAGGGATTCTAATTTCGTCTGTAGTGTTGTATCTCGCCATTGGTGTAGCATCTCCCTTAGTTCCGCTGCAGCTTTATCAAACTTCATTTTGTCTTCCCTGTGTCTACTTTGGTGCCACACCCGTCGAAGTCTTCGTTTCTCGAGTACTTTTTGTTTTATGAATTGGGGTTGGTTTTCAGAGTTGCGGTGAATTTTAGTGGCAGGTGTATTTTTCCAACAGGCTTCTTGTATAAGTACAGTTATATATTTCGTTGCACTGTCCACATCTTCTGGGGTTTTAAGGGCCACTTTTAGATTGATGTTGTCCTACATAATCCCGAAATGAATCCCAGTCAGTGAGGTTATTATAAAGTGCCTCTGGTGCTACACAATTGATAACCAATGTACTGACTGTTAGGACCACTGGTGAATGATCAGAGGAGCCGTCTAAGTATGATTCGGCTTTCAGGTACAGCTTTGTCATCCCCTTTGTTATGAAGAAATCCAACAAGTCTGGAATCTTTTTTGGATCTGTTGGCCAGTACGTTGGTTCCGAAGCAGAGATAGCTATTAAGTTGTTCTTAGCCATACTCATTTTTAACTGCCTACCTCGAGTTGTCGTAAGGCGCGAGCCCCAATACGTGTGTTTGGAATTCCAGTCACCTCCAACTACATATTTTATATGGCATTATTTTTTATATCTTTCGTATCCCTTATCACCGATTTCATGTGAATAAACGAACATTTGTCCACATTAGCCTAGGTAAGTGTGCGCCACGTTTATTTCGAACAAATGTTGTCAACAAAACAAATGTTTTAAACTACTTGCGAATGAATATCGCCTAATTGCCCATACTTAATTTTGTCACAATTTTCAAAAACATATGGTTACTGTAGTTCAGGTAGCTTGGTATGTGTTTATTATAAGTAAACCATAATTTCCAGGTGTTGCAGTTGTTCAGTTTCGGTCTTAAAGAAGGCTAAAATATCGTCTAAGAATCCGTACGTAAAATCTAAGCCTTGAAACACTTCATCTAAGAACCTTTGAAAAGTTGGTGCTGAGTTCCTGAGACCAAATGTCTGTCATGTAAGGGAACTCGATAAGGCCGAACTGCGTGGTTATAGCAGTCTTCGGTATATCCTCGTCCGCCACCGGGATGAAATCTTTCACAAGATCAACTTTGGTGAAAATTTTAATTCCTGAAAGCTGATAAGCAAAGTCATGAATGTGTCTCACCGGGTATCGATCTGGTATTATTTTAGAATTAAGTCCTCTGTAGTCTTCACAGGGTCTCCAGCTATCGTCCTAATTAGGAACCATATGCAGGGATGAAGACCATGGACTTTCCACCCGTCGAGCAGTTCCAACCTTCAACATGTTCAATTCGATTTTGGCAATCTTACGACGATCCGGTGCCAAACGACGAGGGCGAGAAGACACGGGCACTCCGGGCGTAGTCCTGATATGGTGTTTTGTGTTGTGCCTCAGAGTTCTGCAGGATCCAACAGTTCTAGCAATTTCTGGAAACTGATTAAGTAATTTATGGTACGGTGAGTCACCTGTGAATACCTTAAATGAAACTAACAAATGAGCTAGGCTGTGAAATGATGGCGCGTCCACTAATAGACGGAATCCAGCAGGCGGTGGTTACGACAGTCGACTAATAAGTTATAGAAACTTAAAAGTCTACCCAGATAATTGGCTTAGACACATCCGCCACGATAAATCTCCAGGTGAAAATCCTACGAAGACCTAAATTGAGGTTCAGTTCGATTGTTCCATATATCGAGATTATAGAACCATTAGCAACGAGTAGCTGATATTATCATACGAGATATTAAGATACGATCAGACGAGAGGCCGACGATAATTCTGATTTATCGAACCAAACGGCCACAAACCTTGTTTTAACAATTAATTCTATATTTCTAACAACCCACGCGGTATTATCAAACTTATGCACACGCCATATTTTTCTCAAGGCCTTTTAACCGAGACATCGACATTTGACAATGGCAAAAGACAATTCTAGTGTTGCCATTACAAACAAACTTCTTATTGCTACTATCGGTATCGAACAGAGCCTGTATCTACTAGAAATTGGACTTTTTTGTACTAATCAGTGATCAACAGGCGGCCTTATTATTAATATTGACTGCTCCTGTTGAGAGGTAAGAGGTGATATTCCAAAGTATAAAACTACCTTCTACCTGTGCCAACCACAAAGCAGGTTTACTGGGCCAGAACGGAGGCATGCGAACACCAACTGAGATATTTCAGTCGACATCGGAGTCACGGGGTCCTAGACCTCATAATCACTCTTCCATGTTGTCATTTTGTTGAATCCGTGCACTTATGTAAATTCCTAAACGTGTTATAGGCGGATCACCACTATAGGTTAGGTAAGGTAATATGTTTGTAGTCAGTCCTACTAACAATATCTACACTATACTACTAGCTGCGTATAGGTAAGTTTATAGTTCATAATAACACTAGCGACCCGCCCCGGCTTCGCACGGGTGCAATGCTGATACTAATTATATTATATAATGTGTTTATAAGTTTATATACAACTTTCACAGCTTTTTGTCATTTTTGAAGTTACTCTTTAAAAGTGCGGTTTAAAAATGAACTTTAATACCGATTAAGTTACAACCATACAATTTATAAAAAAAAGTCAAATAAACGTTTCGTTCGTACGTTCATGAAACCCATTTTTTGGCAAATAAACGTTTGCCGGGTCTGCTAGTACTATCAAACAATTTCGAATATATTTTATACGTATCGTAACGTATCTACTTATTTATAAGTACCGCCGCTACCGCTATGTCCCTATATTTTAATTTGGTATAATAACTTCGAAAATATTCATTTAAATTACACTGTAAAGGGCCATGTTGATCTATATTAAATGCACAATGTCTCTCAATTGGATAAGGATTAATACTGTATTGCTGAAAATCGCTTCGTAAATAAGCCATTATTTCTTGTAAAAAGTAAAGGATAAAAAATAGTTATTGTGGGCTATCCCTAAGAGATAGACATATACCATCGCGGACTTTTTTGTAGACCTTTTTAAGATGTACAACACGGTAGAACATAATTTGGATTATCTTATAGGTGGTCATCTTCAGTAGGTGTAAGCGCAAAAAAAATAGTTTATTTACGACATCACATTAGAAACCTCTAAAATTATCAGTGTTTATGCATGAATTTACATATAAACCTTCCTCTTGAATAACTCTATCTAGTAAAGAAAATCGCATCAAAATCCCTTTAAAGATGTATCTAAGCGTTTATAGGGACAGACAGAAAGCGGAAGTGACTTTGTTTTATACTATGTAGTGATACACAGATTTAACTAACACTTATTTAATTCATAGAAGGAAATAAACAAGGCGCGAAACAGAACTTAAGAAGGGAAGTACGGTTCCAAGCAAAAGAATAGAAAATACGATCACTAAAGTAAAAATAACGCGTAAACACAGAGCAAATAAATGAAGCCAAGCATCGTGGATTTGCTATGAGAGCTTCACCGACTTGTAAAAGTAATAATCATCTTGACCGTCGCCGACGCCATTTTGCTTCAAAATGCTTCGGCTTTCAACACGAATGTGTTACGATGTCTGTACACTCCTTTAGTTAGGGATGAGAAATAAAAAATCGTTTTATATAATATTGTTTTATTTAAACCTGTACAATTAATTTATTTACACATATTTCATAAAACATTGCCTGTTACAAAATATCTGATATTTTTGAACATGGTAACATTTTTCCCACCACCCATAGAATTTGCTATTTTAATATTAATTTGAATGTAAAATGTCTTCTTCGGGTTCAGTTATACTCAATTCGCTGAATACGACTCTTAGGCCTTCTCTCTTAGGTGTGCAAGCCATGGGACCGATGAAGTACTTGTCTCTGATAGGCAATGTGAACAGTCTCAATAGGGTCCAGTTGACATCGTCAGGCGAGTATTTGATACAAATGGCGTTACCCTTCTTGGTAACACGGAGGTAGAATTTCTTAGGGTCATAGATATACATACCTGTAAATAAAGAATATTTTTTGTTATGATACTAACTTAAGAGTTATTTTTATGTGAACTACTATACTATTATTGAATTGAAATTATACTTAAAGTATAACAATAAATAGGTCATGAATGAACTAAACGGTTGGCTTAGTGTCGTGGATTCAGGTCCGGATGTGTTAATAACAGCAGTTCCCGGAGGGAGGAGGAGATCCGGGACTCCGGGAGGGATCCCGTCTCAGGCGCAGAGTGGCACACCGTGTGGTTTTAGTCGGTTCGATTCCGACACTCCGCCCCGCCGCAAACCCCGGCGGGTGACGGCCCGAGGGGGTTTCCAAACGTTAAAAAAAAAGTGTCGTGGATTCAAATCCTACGAGGGACGATACTTTGTGTGATTCAGTAATTGTTGTTCTGAGTCTGGGTGCGCGATACAAGATGTATGTTCCTAATGTGGGAGTTGTCTTAAAAAACAACATAAGACAGTAAATACGTAGGACTGCATTTTCAGTGCCGCCATAGTGTGGGTCACCATGCTGTATTGTTGCATTATCTGCACCCGCAATGAGTATGGTGACCACCACTCTTGGATTCTGCTTATGCTTTCCATCAGGCAGAGTAGAGTCATTTTAGCAGGCCTAAAAAAAATGACAGATATTCACAAACGTCAACCACACGGATTTTTGCGCTGTCATTTGTAGGGTATATCCATGGTATAAAAATCACCCTAGAGCGAAGTTTATGAGCATGTGAGTACAAACCTGTTCCCCAGTCCGAGACTTCATTGGTTAATACACTAGAAATCATTGGTTGCCCATCATTAAACTCTATGCCTGTTTTCAACCAGTGTTTCTCGTCTAAGTATATCATGAGACCAGCTTGGTCGTATAGCGTTTGGAATTCCGCTTCTACACAGACCTGCGAACAAATCAGAATCGTAGTTTTAGTTTTGTATTTAGGCTTTTTCCAATTATTTTGGCTTTCCGGTAAAATTATCTTATTTTGATGAAATGGCAACCAGCAGGATCTCTAGTATTAGCTATTTCTGCCAATGTCAAGTATTTAAAGTCTTCGTCGTAATGAAATTAATGATAAAAATATAAAAATGTGGATGAGTGTGAAATGGGGACCGTCTTCCGAAAAAACAAAACCGGTAAAATTATCAAATCCGTCATACTGACAACAAACAAATGTATGTTTGGAATTATCGGGCCGTTAGAAATTATCAAGTAGCATAAGCTTGGTAGTAATGAGTTATTGGCTGGAAGGTACAGATGAATGATGTATGACGAAGGTGCCTCGAGTTCAAATCTCAATTGGTCGTAGTCGTCTTTTTCTTAATGTTTCCATGATATTGTGGTAAAAGGTATTCATTAAATAAGTAACACAAAATTACACAATACAAAAAAGATACGAAAACTTCACAACAAAGAACAGAGGGCGCTGAGCAGCGCTGAGTGTGGATTTCGGAGCAGCTCGTCAACGAATCTGTCTGTCTGACCGAGCAAACAGACATGCCCATGGACACTCGCAACACCAGAGACGTCACAAGTGCGTTTCCGGCCGTTGGGGGATGTAGAAAGGAATATAGGGAGGGGTTGGTTGGGGTATGGGCCTCCGGTATCCTCACTCACCCGGTGAAACACAACGCAGGCGCTGTTTCACACTGGTTATCTGTGAGGCCGTGGTAACACTCCGGTCGAGCCTGCCCATGCATGCCGAAGCGTGGCTCCCACAGTAGTTATAGTGTAACTAATGGACCGATTCTTACAAAATTTGGCATGAGCATACTTTCATTCTTGAAAAACGCATACACGGTTGGAGCTTCAGGCAAGAGCTAGCATAATATAACGTTTATTAACTTTCTACAAATGTTTTAAATTATTTTATCGTACCGTAAACCATGAGCACTGTCGATATACAAGAGAAAGTTACAAAAACTAAAACACGACTGCATGAAAACTTTTGATAAATATAATATGTAGCCTACATCACCCCGGCTATAATTACCAATCTATTGACATCTTATTCATTAAAATCGGTTCAGCAGTTTAGATGCTTTAGTAGTTTGGAACCTACAATCACAATATAGACTGCAAAAACTATTAGCATTGCTTTGGCTCAGCCATGGTCGGCTAAAAATAATGTTGATAAATAAACATTTTGGACATCTAACAGACAAAGCAACGCCATCTAGTCCCAAGCTAAGCAGAACTTGTGTTATGGATACTAGACAACTGATATACATATAATTATATACTTTTTCGTAAATCCATACATACATGTATTATACTTAGAAAACACCCAAACTCCGAAACAAATATTTGCAGATCATACAAACATTTGATCCGACCCGGGAATAGAACGCGAGACCTTAAACACAGCAGTCGCATACGCTACCACTGCGCCATCGCGCCACCAAGGCAGTTAAGAGGCGTAAGTGGAGTAACATTTCTAAACTAGCTGAACCCCGCGGTGTTACCCGCGGTTATTGTTGTACCGCGAGTAACGCCGCGGAACAAAGTTAGTCTAAAAAAGTAGCCTTAGCTACTCCCTGGATCATCAGCTACCTGCCAGTTAAAGTCCCGTCAAAATCGGTCCAGCCGTTCCAGAGATTAGCCGGAACAAACAGACAGATACTACCGGGCGGTACTACCCTCGCACAGAAAATCAACGTAAAATGACAGCGATCATGCTGTCGTGTTTCGTTGGTGAGTGCGAGACCGGAGGCCCAATGATGCGAAAGTATCACTAGCCCGCCATGGTGTGGGTCACCATGCTGCATTGTTGCATTGTCTGCGTTCGCAGTATGGTGACCATCACTCTTGGATTCTGCTTATGCTTTCCATCAGGCAGAGTAGAGTCAACATGGCAGAGCCAAACATAAAAAAAAAAAAAAAACAGATAAAAATTGTAAAAAAAATACATACACGGTTCATGGACCAAAATATTTTTTTTTTTCAATTTGTCTGTCTCTGTTTGTTCCGGGTAATCTCTGTAACGCCTGGATCGATTTTGACGGGACTTTCACTGTCGGATAGCTGATTGTCTAAGGAGTAACTTAGGCTACTTTTTTTAGACTAGCGGCGTTACTCGCGGTAACAGAATAACCGCGGGTAATAACCGCGGGGTTCAGCTAGTCATACATAAAAAAAATTAATAAAAAAATATTTAATTAACAATTTAAAAAATATTTACCTTAAAAACAAAATCGTCTTTGAGTTCAATACCATAGAGATGACCAGTGTTGAGGTAAAAATTGTAAAGAGTTCCTTGCCAGAAGTCAGTTTTGTCATTTGTGACCAGTGTAAGTTTGCCATCTTCTACAGACCATTCCTTTGGTTCATTGAACCATTTAAATTGACTAAAATTTACTGACGAAAAACTGCTAGCCTCCATTTTTACAGATCAATTAATTCACTAATACACTAAATACCTATCACTGTTTATTTCAGAACTAATGTGCTCTGAAAATCACTCAATTACTTTTTATATACTTCAGTCACCAGCGATGCCGATGCCCCCTACAATCGTACGCGTACGAAAATACACAGATTATCTTTATCTTATCGTGTTTTTCCTAAAGGCGTGTACTCACAGAACACATATACTCTTAGCGGAACGTGTAGCCAACGAATATCTTGTCAACTTTTGTGTTCATAGCTATTTGCAATATTACGATTCGTCGAAAAGTTGCTACATTGATTCAACCGAAATAAAACAGTCATCAAAAATATTTTATACTGTATTTATTTTATATCTTTAGTATCCCTTATCACCGATTTCCTGTGAATAAAAGAACACAATTTGTCCTCATTGGCATTAGCGTCCGCCATGTTTATTTCGAACAAAATTGAATGTTGTCAACAAAACAACAACAAAACATACTTTTGTCACAGTTTGGTTAACAAGTTGTGTTGCCATTTTGCCGACATAAATAACGGAAACTTTTTTTAGGTGGATATAAACACGTCCTAATGATGGATGATGTAATTCTTTTACTTTTTTGTTGAAAAGTAGGTACTAACAGACGGATTCTAATAAACTATTGCGGAGAGTGCGTGAAGATTTATTAATGGCAACACCTGCCACGTAGTAAATTCCACATACAATCCTACCACGTGCTAAATTCCACGCACCTACCACGAGATTTGTTATCTATACTCTATACAAATAAATAAAATTGGAGTGTCTATTTGTAATATTAAAATAACCACTTTTTACTAAATGCATATGTATGTATACACGGTACATATACCAAAAAAATTGTCTGTCTATATCTGTCTGTCTGTTTGTTCCGGGTAATCACGAAACGGCTGGACGGATTTTGACGGGACTTTCACTGGCAGGTAGCTGATGATCCGGGAAGCAACTTAGGCTACTTTTTTTAGTCTAACTTTCTCCCGCGGCGTTACTCGCGGTACAACAATAGCCGCGGGTAACACCGCGGGGTTCAGTTGAGTATATACAGATTTTCTGTACATAATAAAAAATAAAAAAACAATAATGAATCCTGACAGTGAACTTCGTTCCATCCGGGTATCCCTAGACATCTCTCAAGTTTTCTAGTACACAAACTTTGTCCTATCAATAATTAACACATAAAAAATAAAGAGACAAGCGTGATACTTCAAAAAAGTCATTAAAAGTTCTACTATTCGTCGATAGATGGCAAAACTAAAAATATCACTAAAAATATCACCGCTGTGACGGTCGGAGTGGGTTGTTAGGTTTATTTTCGTTACGGAATTTCTGGATTCGGTCTCCACGCTCAAGGCCCGCGATAGAAGCTATGCAATAGCTTAATAATTATTTTATTTAGTGCAGCCGATCGGGAGATATACGCGTACTTATATACATTTCGGCGATTCATTTTATATATTTAAATATAGCTTTACAAAAAAGAGTATGAAAAAATGAGGGCGCCACTTTTGATATGTATGTATACTAGGTATGGCCACCCTTTATACTAGGACATAATGTTTAGATACTTGTTGTTTTAATCCTTCGAAATTCCGGGAGTTGCGTTACGATAGATATAGTTTCTCAAACCAGGGTGGTTTCACTTCTCAGTTTAGGTATGTTCCGTCGAGCGCTTCTCCCGGGAAGAATGATGACAACGGTTGGCACTTAGCGCTCGCCTCGCACGCTAGCCGCGTCGTCATGCGTAAACCAGTTGAATATTAGGTAGGTTCAAGGATGTAGGTACTTACTGGGAAAAATGACTACGAAACAAACTAATTATTATGTTTGTAGTTACTTAGCAATAAAATTTGTTGTTTAGAAACTATGTTAAGACAGACATGCATTACAAATACAAAAATCTCTCGCTTGGTGACGGCAGATATATTGTTTGAAGAGCGCATAATTATTATGGTGATAGAACTCTAAAAAAAACGAGTGCCTTACAATCTAATGTCGTCTGCCGAAGAACATCAATGAGGAACCAAATAAAAAATATTTTTAAAAGGGAACTAAAATTCACTATAATAAGTTTTTGCTGTACCTACCTTTAAAAGTTTAAAAGTTACTTTTGTTTTCCAAATTGTTAGTTTTCTTTAGTAATAAATAATTAAATACTTTCATAAATTTATACGGAGACTCGATCCCCCAGTGAAACCATCAACCAGGTTTTGAGGGACTAATATTGTAATTTAGTTTGTTTTTCTCTGTGTAATAAAAAAACATTAAGTCAATAAAAAATCACGTAGGTGTAGCTTGGCGAAAAAGAGTATGGAAAAAATGAGGGCGCCACTTTTGCAGGTATGTTCACCCTTTATACTAGGACTTAAGTGTTTAGATACTTGTAGTTTTAATCCACAAACACGATACCCCGGGAACCGCGTTACAATAGATACTCTCTCAAACTCTCAGTTAAAATTTCAATTTGACTGGATAGGCAAACAGGTTTTCGTTTTAATTGTATTTAGTAGATTGCAAATCGCTAAAATGGATTTTTTTATCAAAGAGATGAGTGTTATCTGACGCATTAGAAACGAAAATGTATTCCGAATAAAATTAATACCGTACAGAAACTTCTGTTCTTATGATCTGTGGTTTTAAATTTGGCAACACTGGTTAGTGTTGCCAACTTAATGGATTTTCCACTAAAACTAGTGGTTTGAAATTTGAATCCTTCATTTAGTGGCGAAATAATGGTTTTAGTGGCTAGTGGTTCATTATAGGGATTTTGAAAAAAATGTGTTAATTACTAGAATTGTGATCACTCGGCCACTAACTCACTTACAAGTTTAAAAATATCCATATTTACTTCTTCGGATGTAAGAGAGGATGACGAATAAATTTCTTTTTATTTTTTAGAATCCAGGTTTAAGTAATTATCTACTATATTCAGTGTACGCCTTGGTTTGAGGTTGGAAGGAAAATGCTGCAATGATTACAAAATTTCAGAAGTCGTTGTATATACATGAAAATGTATGTATGCGCATAACTTCCGATCGGCTGCACCAAATTAAACAATTCTTTTTTTGTGTTCGTTATTATTAGGGCAAGGCTTAGGCAATAAAATTCAAAGATAACGGGAAAAGTCTTCTTTTTTTGTCCACGAATGTAGACCGCCTGTGAGAGCCGAGATGAGATAGTAAATATCACCAGGTGAGCTTGTTCGGTATAAAAGAGGCATATCTATTTATTTGATATTGATTATATTGATTTGATATGGAAAATTATGGAACAGACAAAAATGATTCGTCTGCAGAAGACGAATTGATTTAGAATAGTTGTTACTGAAAAAAATTCGTGTTGATTTACATATATTTTTAATGGATTTCCAAATTTGTTATGGGTTTTCTGGTGGTTTTGAAAGTTGAATGTAGTGGAGAGCTAGTTTAACTGTTGGCAACACACAAAACTGCTTTTTCCTGGCAACATTGTTCTGGAGCCCGGACGGCGTTCATTCACTGAAATGAAATCATTTCCGGGAGTAGCAGCGGTGTGTGGACGCTCCGCGCTGCCTTTGAAGAAATTGTGTCTTATATTTGTGTTAAGATAACAGAAGTTTTGTTAAAATTGCTGGATACAGTTTAATTTATCAGTTCAATCAAAATGGGCAAGCCAGGTGAGTTATGTACATAATTGACGATAGTCGTTAACGAGGGAAGAGCGTGGTCGCCGCATGGAGCGTTTAGTGATTTATTGGTTCAATTACCATTTCATTTTAGTATTATCGTGTATTAATAAATTAAGGGTTGTAGGATTCCATTTGTTTTAGTTTTATTACGACCAAATGCGGCGTATAATATTAAACATTTGCGGAAATATTCTTTTATTACACTTTATTGTAATGTTTTAGGTTATGTTTAGTAGCGGCATGATTGATTGATATTTAAAGAATTTAGCCGATCGCAACGTTTTGCTTTCATTAACGTGTCTTTGAATAGCTGGAAATATTTCTAATGATTCCATTATAAACCACGTTGAGGTTCTAGCCGGGTTTGGCCTACGGTACACGACACTAAACGGCCTGAACGAAGTTAACTTGCTTTTTTTGCCAAGTTTTTGTATTTATGCATCGTCAGAAATTATTTATAGAAAGCAATAATAATGTCACGCTGTTGGTATTCATTTAATTAATAATTAAATAAACACGTGTTGCACGTGCTATGTATATACATATAAATGCTGTTATAAATGCATTATTTCGAATCATGCTTTCCCGCTATCTGTATTGTGACAAACGTATAAATAAGTTTCAATACATTGTGCGAGAACTTCATGAAAAATTATAACATCGCTTATCCTAACCTAAAACTGACCAGTACAACTTATGTAGGCTATTTATTAAGCCTTCAAGGGCAACTATACTATTACAATTTAACTTGCTATTTACAGACACATGTTATTTACAAACATGGCTAGGATAAATATACTAACAACCACCACATTTTTTAAGGAAAATATGATAATATTTTATTTATCAAGCCTTTTAGCTGAATAACCATTTTGTACCACATGCTGAGCATTTAAATGTGAGTTAAGGCTTCTATGTTCTCATATTATGTATGAAAGTATCAAAAATAATGATAAAATAGTCAACTATTATCAAAATAAATAGTCAACAGTTTAAATTGACAAATAGCATTAAGGTTTTTCATGATTTATTAAAACAATATGCCTTTTTTGAACTTGGAAACCACAAGTTGTCTTTTAATGAAGTTTTGTTTTTATTGAGTTATTATTTAAGCTTTACCAACAGTTGTTACAGAAAATTATTGCAAACATAGGAATATGCAAGAAATTTGTCATATATCTAACTACACAACCAATAACAGACAAACCCCACATGCAATGTGTTTTAAATATCAACATGTTAACATAAGATTTAGGAAAAAACATTGTTTTTGCACTGCATTTTCATATATAGATAACTGGTTCAAATGACAATTACAGGTACAACAATGGTAGTTGACTTTCACTTAAAAAGCTAAATAAAACTTTAAACAACCGAAATCTTAGTTTTTACAAGGTTTATCTAACGACAATCCTATGATTTATAAACCAGGTTGAGGTTGAACACAATTACTTATTTGTGCTAAAACAAACGGTCATATTTCCCCATGTGTATTTGAAATCAATGTAAAATGACAGCAATCATGCTGTTGAGCTTCGTTGGTGAGTGCGAGACTGGAGCCCCAATGATGCAGAAGCATCACTAGCCCGTCATGGTGTGGGTCACCATGCTGCATTGTTGCATTGTCTGCATTCACAGTATGGTGACCACCACTCTTGGTTTCTGCTTATGCTGTCCATCAGGCAGAGTAGTCATTTTGGCAGGGCCAAATATAAAAAAAAATGTTAAGCGTTTTTCAGTAATAAATGTGACCACATGGGGTTTTAATGTACAAATTTTAGGTTAGTTTTTATGTTATTTTACAAACAATCTTGATCATCTTCAACTAGTTCTCTCAATAACCACATGGCTTTAAATTATTAACTTAGTCAGCCAACAATCTCAATTATTTCAGTCATTGAATATTTTAACATACATTTGTTAGGTTACTGTTTATTATTATTATTAAGTTTTAAATGATGATTGTGGTCCCTCTAATCTAGACCTATTCATGAAGACTATGTCCACATACCCACTTCTGATGAACCTCCAATTTTTTATACAAATAAATTGTAAAAGATGTGAAACTAATTAACGTTCAACTTTCAGAGTTCAATGGGGGACGAGGAGGTGGTAGAGGTGGTTTCGGAGGCCGTGGCGGCGGTAGGGGAGGATTCGGAGGACGAGGCGGAGGCGGCCGTGGAGGTGGTAGCTTCGAGAAGAGAGGAGGAGGTGGTGGCAGAGGATTTGGTGGCCGTGGTGGTGGTGGTGGTAAGTGTTTCTCAGATAAAATATACACAATTCTCGGAATAGGTGATAACTTTAATTGTTAGGCATTTTGTTTTAAATAGAAAATATTGAAGACAATATTAGTACATTCTCAAAAGAATATTGCATGAAATGAAAATACAATCTATTCAACTTAAAACTAGTTTTAATCGATAAATCTTCTTGCTTGAATTAATTTTCATGTCCATGTCCTTTTCTTTCTTATAATTATGAATTGTACTAAGATGTCAAGGTGAAATGTTATTTTATGAAAGAATGTCATGAAATGCCTGTAAAAATATACAATTCATCAACATCAAACCATATTATGTAATACTAGCCGACCCACGCAACCTCGTTTGCGTCTAATTATTTGCCCGTAGTGATAATTTTCCCCCGTTTTTGTAACATTCTTCATTGTTGCTCCGCTCCTGAAGGTCTTAGCGTGATGATATATAGCCTGTAGCCTTCCTCGATAAATAGGATATCTAACACTGAGAGAATTTTTCAAATCGGACCAGCGGTTCCTGAGATTAGCATGTTCAAACAAACAAACTCTTAAGCTTTATATATTAGTGTAGTGACATCACCTAGAAATGTGGTACTGGGTTAGGTTCCATTCCCAATTATTGCAACTGTCTTGCGTCTGTTTCATCTACTGTGTAAATATGCCTAGTGCAGGAGTCATATCAAAAGTAAATAGGTTTATTAGGCAGAAAAATATGAAAATGATGATCGTGGTCCCTCTAATCTAGACCTATTCATGAAGACTATGTCCACATACCCACTTCTGATGCTGATCACACTACACTAGTGTGATATGTGACCGATGTTTGTGTTTATAACAGTATTGTTTGGTTCAGGTCGTGGTCGCGGAGGAGGTGGCCGCGGTAGAGGTGGTGCTGGCGGAGGCTTCAAGGGTGGGAAGCAAGTTATTATTGAGCCACACAGGTTTGTTAACTTTCATTCTTCTATATTATACACATGGACATTTCATTACAATATTGTATTTGTAGATGGTATTTCCCTATTTTGAGTAATTTGCTCTAAATCTACTGAACTGATTAGGTCAATGACTAAAATGACAAGCTGTCATTTGATGAAAATAAAGAATTTCTAAATTCTGAAAGTAAAACAATACCAAAATGATGTTATTATATAACTTTCGTTCTTCTGAAAGCGAACGCTTGAAGCCAACTTATATTACTGATTAATTTATATAATAAACAATTTAAGATTACTTGTAGACAAGATTTATATAAATTTTTCATTGTATAGACATCCTGGAGTGTTCATTGCGAGAGGGAAGGAAGATGCGCTAGTGACAAAGAACTTGGTGCCCGGATCAGAAGTATACGGCGAGAAGAGGATATCCGTCGAGGTTTGTATTATTTTTCGGAAAATACTCATCAATTCTTATCATTTTTGTAAATGGTACAACACGGCGCTTTTAAAAAAAATGCCTAACACATAATCTGTATGACAAGTTGTCCTTTCCAATATTTTCGAAATCCAAATGGATAACTCTAATCCCACCTAATAATATTAGGGGGAAGGACTAATAAGGCGGGAACACACTTGTGACCAGTCAATTTGTTTGTCTCCTTACACTAAACAAAAAAAAATATTTTACATTTCCTCTAATATATTTCGAAATCCTCACTAATCATTTCTCTTTAATTAACAGACTGATGGAGAAAAAGTTGAATACAGAGTATGGAATCCCTTCAGATCTAAGTTGGCCGCAGCTATCATGGGTGGTGTGGATGTCATACACATGCCTCCAGGATCAAGGGTGTTGTACCTCGGAGCAGCTAGTGGAACCACAGTCAGTCACGTCTCTGATGTTGTTGGACCGGTAAGATTTGAATTTATCTTTATATACATTCAGGGAAAATAAAACACCAGAAGAACAATTCTCGTAATAAAAACTCTATCAAAGTATTATAGTTGTAAAATATTATTGATACTAATTTAACTTTTGGTTACAATACAATATAAACACTTTTGTTGTATGTTTGACACGTTTTTTTAATTTGTGGGATGAAAAATTCAGTTCAAAATTATGAACCTGAATTTTGAGATAGGCAGAATTCTTTATTTTTAACTGACATCAAAAAAAGGAGGAGGTTTCACAATTCGACCGTATATTTTTTTTTTACACTGTATTACAGTGATCTCTTGTCACTACCTACAATATCTACCAGGCAATCATTGAAAATGAATGGATGGGTTTTATTACGAGAATTGGCCTGCTCAATGCTCATGGCATTAGCAAGAGCGCAAGTATATAAAATGATGATTGTGGTCCCTCTAATCTAGACCTATTCATGAAGACTATGTCCACATACCCACTTCTGATAATCATTTAGTTTCAGCACAAAACCTAACATTTATTAGGAACATTTACTTATTTGTCATGTTTTTGTCAACAGGAGGGGCTGGTGTATGCAGTAGAATTCTCACACAGGTCTGGCAGAGATCTAATTAATGTAGCCAAGAAGAGAACAAATATTATACCTATAATTGAAGATGCTAGACATCCATTGAAATACAGGTAAATTATCCTACACTTCCATTCGTAACATACTTTTCCTGTGTCTAATACCTTAAACTAATTGTAGCTGGACAAATAATGATGTGGTTTAAACAATCACCTTTTATTGTGTTTTAAGAGTTGGGTCTGATCTCAACATGGGACCACACGATCCACAAATATAATAGGCTTTATCTAAACAATGTTCACTCTTTTATCTCTGATCTATATAACTTTCTACAGTAGAACTATCTTTTAAAATAACATGGTATAGATATTTGAAACTTTTTATGATGAAAAACAAATGACTAAATTTTTCATGTTGAAAAACATTTGAACTCTCTCTCTGATAATATCCATCTTCTAACATCTCTTAATACCCCCAAGAACTCCCGTAATACATGTATTTCTTTACAGAATGCTGGTCGGGATGGTTGATTGCATATTTGCTGATGTCGCACAGCCAGATCAGGCGAGAATAGTCAGTCTAAACGCACAACACTTCTTAAAGAATGGAGGACATTTCGTTATTTCTATTAAGGTGAGTAACGAAATATAATTAGAAATGCAATAGGTACAGTTAGTTACTATGGCTGTACTCTGCCCCCTAAGGCTTCGTCATAATGATATATTGTGCTTACTTTGATGACACAAATATGATAAAATATACTCTAAAATAGTCAAAAACAATCCTTGAAGCATGTTGCGTATTGCCTCAAAATGAAAGCAATTGGTGCAAATATTTTTTTGTTTTTGAAGTGTTCAAACACTAACCCAACATTTTTCTGTATATAAATAAATACAAATGTTTTCAGAAAATGGCAATTTTGTTGCTTTTTTAATATTATATGGAGTCTGGGTCAACTTAAACGGATAGGTTCAACGGTTTTTATGATATCTTTTGAGTATAATATCTTTTTCGTTACCATTTTCTTTTGAATATGGTATATTTTTTAGTCTTAGGTTAGTTGCAGTCGTTCTCTATGATGATACAAACGAATCTAAATTTTTCATGTTGATAAAATTGAACTCTCTCACTGAGGTTACCGACTCGCTAACTAATAGCCCCTTATAATTGAGTACCATTGACAAACTTGTAATGTTCCACAGGCATCGTGTATCGACTCCACAGCGCAACCAGAAGCGGTATTCGCTGCAGAAGTTAAAAAACTACAAGCGGACAAATTGAAACCTCAAGAACAGTTAACGCTAGAACCTTACGAAAGAGACCACGCTGTGGTCGTAGGAGTCTTCAGGCCACCACCGAAGAAAGCGTAGCCTAGTATTTTAGCGCCTAAATAAGTGAATTTATTTTTATTGCGATGAGGTTATAAGTTGCTGTTTTATGTTGAATCATTGAATTGCATTTTGTGAAATATAATTCCTATATAAGAGAAATGCCATTTTTTTATTGTAGGGATAATATGTGCAATTATTTTGTGTATTTCTTTATGTAAAACCACCAAACTGCTGTAGAGTATGCCGGCAGTAAATATGTCTACATATTTCGTGATATTTTTAATACGCTGATTGTTTCTGTTATTTTGCATCTACCAATGTGATATTACTTTTCCCACAAATGTATAGAGAAGAGCAGGTCGCAGTCGAAACGAATTGACAAATTGAAAACAAGACCCAAAGACAATACTGACTTAATTTTTTGACTAAATTGTGCAGTAACATATTCACTTTTTTTCCTTGTACAGTTTTGTATGATTTTTATATGTATTATAACGTTTTATTTGAAGACTGGCATATTACCTACTTAAATTAGCAACAACTTGATTTTATTATAGCCTCATTCCACAGCATAGCATATTTTTGTATTAAGTTGTAATCTAAGTAAAAGTATTTAGGTTTAAGTTGTATCGCTTAAGTGGTATGTCTACTAGGATAAGTGTTGAATGAAATATATGATGTGAAGGACTCTACATTTCTAGTTTTCTTTAATCTTACCAATAATTTCCATCTTAGGAGATCTGAAATAGGTGGTTTGTTAATAACTACAATCAAATGATAAATTGATCACCTACTGACGAAAATAATAGCTACTTTTGACCGCGCCCTGGCTAACGAATATATCGGTTACCGCGGTAAATAGTAGTAGCCTGCGTGGTTTGGTATTACTAGTGTCATATAAATGCGTTCTGTAGTTTTTGCTTTAAAGACAGACATCCTCATGAATCTTCGCATTTACAGTATTAGTTGCATAAAAGAAATCTATACTAATACATGAAGTTGAAGTGTCTGTTTGTAATTTAAAATTTATCTTTTAGTTATATGCGTGTGAAAGTAGACGCGTTGTTCTTTCGTAGAATGGCTGGATCGATTCTGACGGGTGCCTTTCAGAGGCAAGTAGCTGATGATAATATAGGGGAATGTGCAAGACGACGTTGTGGCTGCGTAAACTTGCCGTTGGATATTTTGAAGCCGCCCAAAGACCTCTAACTAAGCTTACTACCGTTATTCTACGATAACAACCGGGACAAACTGCTTAAGTGACCTACGAATCTCATAGGTATCAGCGCTCATCGTTGAGTGACTTATTTGCTCGACCTGCATCAGTACCTGGTGGGTGTTCAGCACCGCTATTGCTAAAAGTTGGAAATCGACCGTTAAGTTTTCAGCAGTGGTTCTATTTTTTTATTTATGGGCCTGCCAATACTGCCTGATGGAAAGCAAAATCAGAATGCAAGAGTAGTCACCAAACTCATTGCGAATGCAGACTATGTAACTATGGCGGCCTAGTGATGCTTTTGCATCATTGGACTGACCTAAGAAACAAGTTTCTTCATACATACATTTCTCTGTAGGAAACAGTTTAACACCCAAACGTTAACAGGTTTCCTCGTGTATTTTCGGCTCGGAACATCTCATCAACTTGTCTACGTAAATTCGAGTTGATAATAGTTTTTTTATTGTTTGATAACTTTGTTGTTTTGTTATTTTTACCCGACTACGGCAAAGCCAAAGGAGGGTTATGATTTTGACAGGCTATGTATGTATGTATGTATGTTCATTTGTTCCCTCCTAGCTCCTTAACTACTCATTAGATTTGGACAAATGAGGTGTCTCTAGAAGCGTCGTGATCGTCTTCTGGTTATAGGCTATATGACGTGTCACTGAATCTAATGTGGCGCCCTCTAGCCGACATAAAGTACTGTATTAAAAAATAAATTTGAGATAAATATGCCGTGTTTGGTATCATTGGAAAGGGCGTTACTTGTACATTTCAAAAATATATATATTATTAGCATTTGTTCGTGACTTTGTCCGTATTTATTCGATAAGTGTGATATTTCTATGGTATGCTTATTTGTTCCCTCGTTCTTTCTAAACTAGTCAGAATAAGACAAATCAGGTATCGTTAGAAGCGTCTTGATTGCCCGCTGATAATAGGCTATATGACGTGTCACTGAATCTAATGTGGCGCCCTCTAGCTGACGAAAAGTAGTGTATTAAAAAATAAATATGAGAGAAATATGCCGTGTTTGGTATCATACGAAAGAGCGTTACTTGTAGATTTTATAAATATATATATTATTAGCATATTCTCGTGACTTTGTCCGTATTTATTCGATAATTGTAATATTTCAGTGGTATCTATTTAAAATATACTTTGCAAAGAAATTAGTATTATAGAGGCACCAAAACATTTTAAATAAAAAAAAGTATTAACTAAAACCCAACTACGACAAAAAAGACGCTGAAAAAGTATGAAACAAGTTTCAAAAGCCGTAGTCACGCGTTGTTAAAGTGATATGGACTATGGTACATTAATAAGTTTCTAAAGCCGTAGTCCATGTAGTGTAATGTACCATATGGTACATATCACTTTAACAACGCGTGACTACGGCTTTTGAAACTTGTTTCATACTTTTTCAGCGTCTTTTTTGTCGTAGTTGGGTTTTAGTTAATACTTTTTTTTTTGACTGTTATAGTTTTGTGTATTTTACGTAAACTTTACGATGGTTACATACTTCCTGTGTCGTGTTTCCCGGAATCATGTTTAAGACAACGTCATTTATTTCTGTAAATAGCTTTTCACAAACACTTTCCCAACGCCTACGCAAACAGGCGGCAACATTTTTTATAAAAACAAATAAATGAAATTGGAGTGTCTGTTTCTAATATTAAAATAACCGCTTTTTAATAAATGCTTACATATGTATGTATACACGATACAGGTACCAAAACAACATTTAAATTGTTGTCTGTCTGTTTTTTCCAGGTAATGGGACATAGCTGATGATCTAAGGAGTAACTTAGGCTACTTTTTTTTAGACTAGCTTTGTCTCGCGGCGTTACCCGCGGTACGACAATAATCGCGGGGTTCAGCTAGTAAAATATAAAACTACATTTACATTAATATTATATTTTACCAAGAAACCGGTGGTTAAATAGGGTTCCAAAGACAAACCTCCTCATTATACGGCAGTGTCAAGGAGGACGGTCTTCTGCATAAGACCTTTGATCCAGCCGTCTGGCGTGAGTCTCTTAATAACAATTGTGACATTTTAAGATATAGATAGGCTGTTATACTGGTAGGACTCCATACAATACAGAGCTTTGCCGTCTCTCTCGTTAGGGCTAGAGAGAGCAAAGGTTTTATTGTTTCTACGTCTCTTTCGGCGGTGGTGCAAAAACCAACAACAGATTACAAGTTAGGCAGCGCACTAATGAGGCAACTTAGTCACGATATCTTTATGGAGACAGAAGTTCTTCTCCGTTCTACCATGTCTAGCGTCTCTTCCTCTCAACCTAAATCCCACATAATGATTTTAGACACAGAAACAGGCAGAAACAGAAATAAAGTTTACTATTTTACACAATTATCTGTACACCAGTCGTTTTATATTAGCCGTAATTTGAACGATTAATAGATATTTTACTAGTTGTTGCCCACGGCTCCGCCCGCGTATATGTCGATTATCGCGGGAAATAGTAGCCTATGTGTTACTGTAAAGTTTCATCCAAATCCGTCAGTAGTTTTTGCGTGAAAGAGTAACAAACATCCATCCGTCCATCCATATATATAATAGTATAGACGGATTGTTTTTATGTATATACATTAAGTAGGAGACAACTCTTGCACTAGGAATGTACCTGTCACGGGGGACATGAAACTGATACAAAAAACACCCAACAACGAATTCAATGTTGTCCTATTGATTTGAAGTTTGGACCTAAAATAACCACTAAACCACTGCGTCATTTATGCAGCCAGTCAGTATATGAAGGTTATCAACAAAAAATCTGTTATACCACATTATTTGAGACATAAATAAAACACACTGTTATAAAATCAACTATTTATTTGTTAATCTCCCTCAGACTCATCTTCCCCGGGTCCGTCCTGCTGTCCGTCGCTGTCGAACTTGTCGTCTCCCCAGGACGCTTCGCTGTCTGACGCGTACGCTTCCGCGTCCACCTCCTCATCTGATGACGTATCTGAAAATATTCGCTACGTTATTGACAAATATTTCATCTCTAGTTCACTGCCTATCCTCAGTAGAGTTTGTGTTAAGTTCTCCTTCCTTTTGCAGCGCTGTTTTCCTGCGTAATTTGTGCCCTTAGTGGACACTTACGATATTATCATAATGAATAACTATTTGTTGACCCCTAACAGGGTAGAATGTTCAGTTAAATCAGAGGGCCTAGTGTGAGTTTATTCCACATTAACTCAAATGCGTTTGATGTTGCAATTGCTAAATTTAGTGCGGGTCCATCGCAAAACCGAATGGGGGTCACACTTATCGTTTAGGGGTATGAAAAATAGATGTTGCCCGATTTTCAAACCTACCCAATATGTACACAAAATTTCTTAAAAATCGATCCAGCCGTTTCAGAGGATTTTGGTAACAAACACCTTGACATGAGAATTTTGTATATTAAATGTTTTCTTACCATTGTAGGCCAGGACTGGATCCTGTTCTGTCTGGAGCGTATCAGCGCTGCGCTGTGATATCGTCAGGTCCAATCGACCTTTTAGGTTCAGCAGCTGACACAGGTGGGAACGTCTGCAAACAAATTATTTATTTAAGATCTATTAATATACACGTAACTAGCATACCTGTAGTGGTTCAGGACTCGTCATGTTCCTAGCCTTTATTATTCCCAAGATTTGGAGTCGGCTACTAGCTCAACCGGTTTTGCTTGAATATCAGTTTTTACACGAAGCGATTGGCATCGTACCTCCGCAACACTGAGGGTGAACTGAATTCGAAGGTTTAACTAGTTGTCAGTATATTTGAGGGTTCTGACTTCCCAATAACGATTGCCATAGATGTTCATGACAACTGGAACCAACGGCTTAACGTGCTCTCCGAGGCACGGGCGGGAAACACCGCCATCTTCCATACTCCAGGCTACTATTAAACATTTCTTGTAAGAGAAACCCAACAGCAGTCCTCGAATCGAACCCAAGACCTCTTGATCTGCAGTCGCTCACGCTAAACACCAGACCAACGAGGTATAATTCAGGACTCAAAGTTATCCTGACTTCTGAGCTATAGGTTTTAGATTTGATTTTTATCCAGGACAAAAAATGTGAGGATGAGCACAAACAAATGTGTTCGACCTAAGTATATTAGTTACAAGATTTTATCAGAACCTCACTGAATTTATCTGGATTAATCTAGTGGTTGTGTACTTGCAGCTACAAACATAAACTAAGGTAATTCGGCTTCAATCGCTGTTTGTAAATCTAATTTTCATTTTTTTTGTGTCCGTTCCAGATATTATCTGCTGCACCGATTTTGACGGTACGATCACTAACAGATAGCTGATGATATAAGGAGTAAACTAGACTACTTTTTTAAGACAAGCAGTGCCCTGCGGCGTTAATTGCAGTTGTTGTTATAAAAGTAAAACGCAGGGCTCAGCTATGTCACCGTAAGATTGTAAACTGTCGAAAGATTGTCAACTGCGACATACTGCTTACAATTTAACGTACTATTTTTCATCAGATTATAATATGGTTATATAATCAACTAATCGCTGTCTTCTACTGAAGAGTGCCAACTATCTCGGTATTGTTACATTCACCAATTTTTACAAAAATAAATAATAATTAGGGTTGAAATATTTCCTCACCTGTGTGTGACTATAGCCAGCAATTGTGTGAGGTGGTCGGAGACCTTGGTGCCCATGGTGGCAAGCAACAGAGCTGAGTGACTCCGCACCACAGCAGACAGCCAGGTACACACTGCTGAACACCTGGAACGACACTCCATGTCAATATTCTAATGTCTGATGCAGTAATTAAAGAGTTGTGAAAGAAAACGACCAGACAAGTCACATTATGGTTGAAATCCCATTCGTCCAATCCCCATGGCCTAACCACCATCACCTCATGGCTCCTAAAGCCCATATAACGTGACATGCTAGTTTAGAGATTATCCGGACGAAGTTTCATTTGCAATCCGGGTTTAACCGAGCAACCAAACCATAAATAGATAAAAAGAAGAAACATAAAAAGATTCTTTCTTTTTATCTATGAAAGGTAACTAACTTTAATAAAAAATGTGTCTGTTTGTAATATTAAAATAACCGCTTTTTACTAAATGCATATGTATGTATACACGTTACATATACCAAAAATGTAGTTAAATCTCTGGAACGGATGGACGGATTTTGACGGGATTTTCACTGGCAGGTAGCTGATGATCCAGGGAGTAACTTAGGCTACTTTCTTTTAGACTAACTTTGCCCCGCGGCGTTACTCGCGGTACAACAATAACCGCGGGTAACGCCGCGGGGTTCAGCTAGTTTATTATATATGTGTGAATTCATTTCTTGACACATAGTTTTGTCATTTTTTATCTAGTAATAAAACCGTTTAACTAATTCTATTCTGGTATAATTTCTACACATTTGAACTGTTTTCTTTATCTTGACTAATTAAAAACGAAATTCTTGACGTCTCCAACCTTTGAAGTCTAAAATCCTGGGCAATTATATTTTTTGTCCTGGTTTCCAAATTTTAAAGATGGCAGTCCTACATTAAAGTAAGGACTGGCGTCAATGGATATCTTTTGAGGCTTGCGAAGATGTCGCCTCTAAGACAGTCCCCTATCATCGTATCATGGAGTGTTTTGACGAGCTCTTCCAACTGACCCCTCCCCACTTCTCTTCTCTTGTTTGATATAACTAAACGGTTCGCCTCTTCCTTCTTGGTCAGTTAAAACTTGGTACACTACCAGCGCACATGTTTCCCTTGCTCTATGACTCCGGGTCCTTAAAACAGGGCGTGGCAAAGTATCTCACCAGGCCGCCATAGTGCCATACTGCATTCGCAAGATTGATTCTACTTATGCTTTCCATCAGGCAGAGTAGAACCACTTTGGTAGATAAATAAATATCCGTTTGTTCCGGCTAATCTGTGGAACGGTTGGACCGAGTTTGACGGCACTTGCATTGATAGATAGCTAGGAGAGACTTAGTAAAAAAAATTATTAATTTATTTGTATAGAAGTGACTAATGAAGAACAAAATAAATATCAATGAAGTAGTAAAACAATTCAAAGGCAACAAAACTCGCGCTTAATACCTTGGGACGAAGCTAGTTTAGAATATTAGTAGAAATAACGACTTACTGGCTAGTTTTCCTGCTGGCCATATCAACGAGCTGCTCTAAAAGCATTGGGACGTAGTCAGCGGGCAAGTTGCTCACTGTCCTCTGTGCTACAGCGGGCTCGTCTTTTTGTAGTACTGTTAATATTATACTGTAAACAAGATAGAGTTTTAAACGACTACATTCAAACAGCCTGTCACTCATTCATTAAAATGGTAAAGTAGTTTACGCGCCACAGCAGAACCTACAAACATACATAGAAAACTTATTTTGACTTTATTTTGTTGTCCGATTTGCTAAGAGGAGGAAGTGGATATTTCCAACTCCACAGCTAAAAAAAATAATGTTGTTGTATAGGAGATCTCTTAAATATTTATTTTATTCTGTTTTTTAGTATTTGTTGTTATAGCGGCAACAGAAATACATCATCTCTGAAAATTCCTAACTGTCTACTATCATGGTTCATGAGATACAGCCTGGTGGCAAACGGACGCTAAGTTTTAGTTAGTTAGAAGTCTTAGTAATATGGTACGGAACCCTAAAAAAACCAGTAGTTTTTTTTTTTAATTTACTTTAATTAATAGCAATCGAACTAAAAAGTAGAAAATAACATTTTAATGTATAAAGCGTGCGGTGCTTTCTGAAAATATTTCAATAATGTCGCCCCACGCCTGTTTCAATATTTTTTTTCAACTACTATTTATTTTATACTTTTGGTATATTTACAAAAGCGTGTTTGTTTAGTTATTAAAACATTTTTTTTAGAAAAAAAACTTGTGCTTTTAGTTTTTTTTTTTCACATTATTGTATTGTCATCGAAACCTTTGTGAAAATTTTCAAGTTATTCAGACTTCTAGAAGTAGGTGAAAATGAAGGTAAAAGATTTTGTTACATACATACAGGTGAAGCTAATAAAAGCGTGTTAAAAAGACTGAGAAAACTATTTAACAGTACTTATTTAAGTGAGTGATACCAGATACCAGGTGACTTACTTTTTGTCCTTAGAATGTAGCCCTTGCATTAGTAACTTGGTTAGGTTCTGACTGACGGCTGACTTGCTCCGGCTTTTGAAGTCCAGCGCCAAGTTGGCGAGCCGAGCTTCCATTGGCACTTCCACCTGAAAATTTAAACACTATTAATGGATCTTATATATATATGTTACCGTAAGATTGTCAAAACCGTTAGATTCTAATCTACTTCACGATATTGCATGAATGAGTGTGGTGACCACCACTCTGGGTTGCTTTCCATCAGGCAGAGTAGTCATTCCGAAAGGTCCATATAAAAAAAAGTTGTAAGACTAACCTTGTCCCCTGGCGTGGCTCGTTTCCTAGTGACCCCACCCATAGGTTCCACATAAGTAACCACGGAGGAGTCATCTGATCTTGTCTTGTTCACGTTGTCCGTTTGTTTCTGTTTCTTCTTCGTCTCGCGGATAATAATCTGTGTTTTGGACGTCAGGACTGGGGTCTGTGGATAGAATAAAATATATTCATTTGCATGAATCTAATATATAAAATTCTCGTGTCACAGTTTTCGTTGCCATACTCCTCCGAAACGACTTGACCGATTCTCATGAAACTTTGTGAGCATATTGAGTAGGTCTGAGAATCGGCCAACATCTATTTTTCATCCCCCTAAATGGTAAGGTTCACCCATCCTTAAAAAAATTTATGGCAAAACGACGTTTGCCAGGGCAGCTAGTATGTTATAAAGTTCTTTTTTAAAATGAAATTAAATATTTCGGACATCTTTCACACAACGCCATCTATTCCCAAGCTAAGCAGAGCTTGTGTTATGGGTACTAGACAACTGATACAAATACATATATACTTTTTTTTTGTAAATACATACATATTATACATAGAAAACACCCAAACGCCGAAACAAATATTTGTAGATCATACAAACATTTGGTCCGACCCGGGAATCGAACCCGAGACCTCACGATCAGCAGTCGCACACGGCAACCGCGAGACGAACGAGGCAGTTCTTCAAACCTACATAAGGAATCACGACATATTGTGCTCCAAACGGCGAACAAATCTTAAAATAAAAAATCCATATCGTCTAAAGTATCTATCTAGAGAAGCTATCAGCTAAATAATCATTGACATTGTAATAACATTTTCACTAAAGCAAAAGAGGAGTGCTGAAACCACGTTAAGCAGAAATTAATTGTCTCTGGGAAATAGGCGTGATATTATTAATATTTTTAACCGACTTCAAAAAAGGAGGTTCATAAATTCGACTGTTTTTTTTTTTGTTAAAACTCTCGTATTAGGAATATACATCCTGTGTCGTGGGGGACTTCAGAAACTTACATGAAACAGATACTAAGAACACCGAGGCTAAGAAAGCTTAAATCAATCAAGTTTGTGTACTGGTATGAGCTTAAGGTAGACTTGCACAACATTCGACTTAAATAGCTACTAAACAAAATTAGTTTAATGCATAGACACTTTTAGCTTAAACAAATTTAGCGCCCTCTTGCACAATGATGACAGCAGGTAAATTTAGTTAAATATGAAAAAGTTACACGCGCGCGAGCGCAACACGTACGCGTTAAATAAGTTTAACGCCGTTAAATAGCCGAGTTTTGTTCGACGTTTAACTTAGGCAGTTCTTAAACATGTTTAGCAAAAAATGTATCGTTATGCAAGATGCCAATTGTGTTTAATCTTTTACAACGCATTTAATCTGTCTTAAATGTAATTAATTAAAAGTGTAGTGAGTTTAACATACCACTTTCTCGAAGAGAAGCACAGGTGGGTCCGTATACCCTATGAGAAGGTCTGTGGCAGTGAGCCGGCAGCACTGCAGGGGTAAAGGACGTGCATCGTCACTGGTGATCTGTATTGTGACCGAGGGTTTTATCGGCTTGGTTGAAGATCTGTAGAATATAATAAACTTTATTGTACAACAGTAAACACAGTTGTTCAAATGGTGGAACTGATCTTAAAACTTAATATTTTCAACTAGCTAAACTGACTATTCAGTCAGTTTAGCTACAGTCAGCTAGCTAGTTTAGTTTGACATTCGTCAAAAGTTGTTGGACAGTTGCAGTCCAATTGAAAAAATAAATAAGTGGTGTTTTTAGTATTTTCCTTCTTTTTTAAGTTGCTAGTGCTTTAAGTTAGTTTCCACGGTAAAGAGTAGTCTATGTCCTTCAAAGAGAATCAAAGCATGTACATGGCAAATTCTATTAAAATTGCTTAGAAAAACTGTCGAATCTATATATAAAAAGACAAAGGTGACTGACATAGAGATCTGAGAGATCTCTAGAATCCTGAAATTTTGCATGTAGGCTCTTTATATAACGTAAGTTACAAAGAAAGGAATTTTTGAAATTCTAGCCCTAAGGAGGTAAATCAGGGGAAGACAGTCTGCGTGAGCGAAGCCGCGGGCAAAATCTAGTTTATTATATTAGGATGGAGGTATATTTTTTAAACATAACTCCTGCATTTGGAATATTCATGTCCCCTGGGGGACTTTATAGATATATGCATTCGCAATGAGTATGGTGACCACCACTTTTGGATTCTGCTTATGCTTTCCATCAGGCAGAGTAGTAATTTTAGCAGACCATACATAATAGAAAACATGAAATAGACGCAAATTATATTTATCTATATAAATAAAAATTAATCAACAAATGTGTTGTTAAGCGCAAATCTCGAGAACCTCTAGACCCTTTCAGTTTTTTCTTAAATATTTTCGTTAAGCTACAAGGAAGGTGCTTATGGAGAAAAAACTAAAAAATTGAGAGGAAAATAGTTAAAACAACACATTTATTTTTACTAGATAGGCCAATAACTTTTGAATGAACGAAGTCTATCGGATCACCTAGTTCCACATAAAATTTCGCGCAATTGTGTAAACATACAAAGTATTTTGATAACAATGACAACTCGGATATGATGGGCACTCTTATAAATATACTGATAACAACTTCAAGCACAACAAGCCCTTGATGACTATATCGGCAAACAGGTATTATATACATTTTATTACTAGCTGTGCCCCGCGGTGTTTCGCGGTTTTTTGCTTTCAAATTGGAGATTGTTCACTATTTCAATCTCAAGAGTTCAAAGTTGCGGAGGTGCCATTCGTTCCGTGGGAAAACTGACATTCAGGTAAAACCAGTTAAACTAGTAGCCGACTCCAAATAATCTTGAGAATAATAAAGGCTAGGAATATTTGTACAATTATTAACCTGTAATCAGCTCTCGCTAAAGCATATACGCTTATATAAATAGATAAATATTTTGGACATCTAACACACAACGTCATCTAGTCCCAAGCTAAGCAGAGCTTGTGTTATGTGTACTAGACAACTGATACTTTTATTTTTTATTTTTTGTAAATACTTACATATTATACATAGAAAACACCCAAACTCCGAAACAAATATTTGTAGATCATACAAACATTTGGTTCGACCCGGGTTTCGAACCCGAGACCTCATGTTCAGCAGTCGCACACGCAATCGCTAGACGGCTAGACCAAGGAGGCAGTAAAAAAAAAAGAACATAGGATAAAAATTCCTCTTCTCTTGTCAAAAACTACATCTGTTCGTGTAGGGCTCCCCCACTCATAACTGCGAATTCGCAACACATCGCAAATATCTGCGAGCTCGCACGAATGCGCCCAAGAACTTCGCGATCGCAGTTATGTGTGGGAGCCCTTAAATGCGTGTCTTCCTACAATATCTAGTACTTCAAACACTTACCCATTTAACAAATGTCCATAATAATGAACCACTCCACTCCGAGTAGCAGCTGCCAGCCTCAACCTCATTGCTCCTTCGTCCTCTTTTAAATCCACATCAATAATCTTAGGGGCATCTTCTAATACAAAGTTATATGTCGGAGTGATGGACGTGACAGTCTTTGATACTGATTTCCTCCTCTGTTTCTTGTAGGGGGCTTCGTCCCCATTCTGTTGAGGTACATGTTCTTCGGAGATGGTGACATCCCAAAATGAGAGAAGGCGTTCATTTCTGGAAAAAATACCTTGGATGTTAGGGTGGACTGAGAGATATGAGTACCAAGAGAGATAAGAAAACATGACACAAATCTTATATTAGTACACTAGCTGACCCACGCGAACTCGTTTGGGTTCTTATTGCGCGTAGCGTGATAATTTTCCCCCGATTTCGAAACATTTTTCATTGGTGCTCCACTCCTGTAGGTCTTAGCATGATCATATATAGCCTTCCTCGATAAATGTACTATCCAACATTGAAAGAATTTTTAAAATCGGACCAACGGTTCCTGAGATTTGCGCGAACAAAGAAACAGACTTTATATATTAGTATAGATCTGGCCAGTTTGGTTAAATTTATTTTTCGGACATTTAACACAACATCTCCTAATCCCACACTAAGTAGAGCTTGTACTACAGGTACTAGCTATACCTAATACGCTAACAGCCGGTCCCGGTGTCGCACAGTAGATATGGTATTTAACTAAACATTTTAATATTATAAATTACTAGTTGAACCCCGCGGTGTTACCCAAGGTTATTGTCGTATCGCGCGCGCGTTAATACACAGCTAGTCTATTGTTTTTAACTATTTTTTTTGGTATATGTACGTGTATGCATACATATGCATTTAGTAAAAAGCGGTAATTTTAATGTTACAAACAGATACTCCAATTTTATTTATTTGTATAGATAGAAAATAGTCAAACACCGAAACAAATAACTTTTTTTTTATGATATAGGGCGGCAAACGAGCAGACGTATCACCTGATCATAATCGATTACCGCCGCCCATAGACACCTGCAACACCAGAGGCGTCACAAGTGTTTTATGTGAGGCCGTGGTATCACTCCGGTCGAGCCGGCCCATTCATGACGAAGCGTGAGTCTCCCACGGTAGCAAATGCAGATCATCATCATAATCATCAAAATTGCAGATCGTACAAACATTTGAACCGGGAATTTAACCTGAGACCTCAAGCACTGCGCTACCGAGGCAGAAGCGGCTGGCCTATGTCGAGCAGAGGGCTACCTATTTTTATTTTCATTACCATTAATCAAGCCTAATAAAAAATATAATAAAAATAGCAACTTACTGTGAACCCTCGATTAACCAACATACATCATTTAATACAGCTATGCTTAGTAAAGCAGTGGGTGCTGCGTTGTGACCCAAGTTTTTAACCACCATAGCTTCTCCATCATATAATCGCCACACTCGCACTTGGTATGAGGCTGCCACAATATATCGTGCTTGTGTGTTCTGCGACAATGAAAAAAAATTTGTTAAAATAGAAAAAAAAAACACAAACAAAATAGTTACTTACTTTACACATACACAAGAACACAATCATGACTTTTTATGAAAAAAAAAAATTCAAATTGGTGATTTTTTAAATTATAATTATCTATTTTTTCATTTTAAATTTAATTATTAGGTTTTATGATGTTGTTTATATATGTCATTCATTTGGTGGATTTTCAAATACCACAATTTCTCCATCTTTGTGGAGAATTGTTATCTTCTGTGGACTCATAGGTTCTAGATGTGATTATTTCAAATAATCAGTAACCTTTGGCAATACTACAGGGTTACCAGTCAGGTAATAAAGCTGAATATTTTAAAACATTAAATTGATACAAATAAATTGATCTGTTTGTAAATTCAAATTAACAGTTTTCACTAAATTTATGTGAAAGTATTATATACTGTACCTACACCAAAAAAAACTATTTTCAAATTTTTGTCTGTCTGTCTGTTTATTCCGGCTAATCTTTAGGACTGGGCTGATTTTACCAGTTTCACTAGCTGATAGTTGATGATATAAGGAGTAAGTTATGCTATTTCTATTTTAGACTAGCTGAACCCCGCGGTGCTATCCGTGGTTATTGTTGTACCGCGAGTAAAGCCGCGGGACAAAGTTAGTCTAAAAAAGAGTAGTCTTAAGTTACACACTGGATCATCAGCTATCTGCCAGTGAAAGTCCCGTCAAAATTTTATTAATTTATTTATACGTTTTTGGTATATGTACCATGTATACATTCATATGCATTTAGTAAAAAGCGGTCATTTTAATGTTACAAGCAAACACTGCAATTTTATTTATTTGTATAGACTAGCTTTTAATGTAAAAGTACAACAACAGTGGTACATGGTGTGCTAAGGTACAAGTGAGATTGAGTTTCAAAACTATATTTAAGCAAGTTCCTCCAAGTGCCAACAATCAAGAGTATTAATGATATTATGTGAAAGTTCTGACTCACCTGCTTATGTGGTACAATTTTAATTGCGCTGACATTATTTCCATGTTTACTCTTACTATCAACATTAACGTTATACTTATATCTTACTGACGAACTGTTCAAGTCCCACTCATATATTTGATTCTCCTTATTGCAACTGTATAGTCCATATTTTCTGTGCCAATCTAATGTGTTTATACTACTCTGTGTTGTCTCGTTGGATAAAATGGTTTCAACTTTATTTTGAGCAACAGAATATATTAAGATTTTGCCCGTATTAGTGCCGAGGGCTATGTAATGTGTTTCTTCACTGACACTTTTTCGTCTAGCTCCTTTTTGTGGGGTTAGCTGGAAATCAGAAATGAGGGTTAAAAAATTAAAAAGTTGTATTTATGAGGGTCATTTGATTATTTAAAGGGTATAGTTTATTATATACACAATATTGTTATTGCTTAAAATATCTTACTTAAAATATCTTTTTCTTAGCATATTGTATTTTGTAACAATTAAGAGAAAAAATATTTTTACTGTACATGTGTGGCTGGTTGAATAGAATCTATGTTTGTCATTGACAGAAGTTACAAATAGTTTTAAAGGTTGTTACTCATAGGCATATAAATTTTGTTAACTATAAAATCTTTATACTAATCAAATATGTAGATTAGTTTGTGAAAATTAATTTCACAAATAATACAAAATTTAATTGACAGAAATCGCAAAAATTAATTATTTTATACCAAATAAACACAATTATGTAGAGATATGCTGGCCAAAATCCTATCCTATATTAGGTTAGATTACAGATAAATAACATCTGTGGTATTTACTATCAACATTTTTTTATTTATATATAATTATAATAATTATTATTTATATTAGTAGTAATTATAACATCAAAAAAGTCTCAGTTAAAACATATATTTAGGTTGTATAAAGCTTCAGAAAATTAATTTTACAACAAAAATTTATAGAAACTATAAAAGTAAACAAAAACGTTACATTCGAAATTCTGGTGGTTAAACATCATTTTTATAAATAATCTGTGTGTAGTTATTACTATCTTCTATTCTATAGACTAAATTTATAAGTGTTATTGATTAAATTTCAAGGATAAATCTACCAAATTACGACTTAGTTGACATTTGAGGTTATGATACAAATATTTACGAACTTGATATTGTAACTGACTGAATTTCGACAAAATAAAACATGAAAAATTATAAAAACGTGACAATTAAACCACTGATATTGTCAGACCTGATTATCCAAGTGTGTGGTTACAATAACAAAAACTTTTCAAAACTTTTGTAATGATATCATCGTTATTTACTTGGACTAAACTAAGCGACAGATTGTCCTGGATATCTTAGACTAAAAAAGCAATAATAAACGCGGGAAAATTTTGTAATAACTCTTAAAAACTAGACACCACGTGTACTCACAGTTGACTGAGATGCCGATATCCATTGCAAACAGGACGGCGGAGAAGACAAATGTAAATCTGGTGTATACTCGTTTTTAATCGAGTTAGTTTCTGTATCCCATATCCTTAATCTGCCATCCTGTGTGATGGCAGAATAATATTTTCCATCATCAGAAAACGCCGCCTCTGCCATGTTTCATAGCGGGCTTGCGATTGCGAACTGACAAGTGACAAGATAACTGACAACTGACTGGCCGACGTTCGGGCGGTCGGGTTCGATCAACACAGTCCAAATGTCATTGGCTCATCAGCACGTGATATTCTCCTCCTTTTAAAATTTATAAATCAAATTACTAACAAAATAAAAAAATTATAAAAAGATAAAGTTGATTTTAACAAAAACTATTAATAATAAATATGTATAATAGTATTCAGAATCATAAAAAAATTTATAAAAGGGCATTTTAAAGACACCATGATTTTGTTTCTGCGTGAAATGATTTTATTTCTGAACGAAACGTATTTGTCATTTTTCCAACATACTTGCATCCTTAGAGCATATATATTTTGTCGTGGAAAAGCTACGCTTCGGCATGAATGGGCTGGTTCGACCGGAATGATACCACGGCCTCACAGAAAACCGGTGTGAACTGTGAAATAGAGTAAGTGAGGATACCGGAGGCCCATACCCTAACCCCTCCCCATATCCCTTTCCCCATCCCCAAGGTCGGCAACGCAATTGTGACGCCTCTGGTATTGCAGGTGTCCATGGGCGGCGGTAATCGCTTACCATCAAGTGATACATCTGCTCATTTGCCTCCCATAACATAAAAAAAGCCTTGAATGGCAGCCGAACGGGCGGAAAGCGTGATCGGAGTAGAAAGAGAAACTAAGTTTGGGTACTGTCTATCTCTCTCACGCAAACTTCTGATTGGTTGGTGTATTTCCCGCCAAACCAGTCATGCAAATTGGTAGGTGCGTCCACCAATCAGAACGTTGAGTGAGAGAGACAGACACTACCCAAACTCAGACTTCCTCTCTCTCTCTCTCTCTCTCTACTCCGATCTCGGTTTCTGCCCGTTCGGCTACCACTTTAGGTATATATGCTCTAAACTTGCATCTTGCACAATAAAAGTGTTGCCAAATCCATAAAAGAATCGCCCACCATCTTTCGGCAGTTTCGTGTTGGACGTCACGAACACCTGTCACATCAGACTGACATTATTTTTGAGACTTCGTACTCTTTCGCGTTCATCTGTGCTCGCGAATGTTGTAGGCGGAGCTCGTAATTTTTTAGTTTTTTGTGCTCTCGTTCCACTTTTTGATAATATTCTTTTATCATTTCAAATTTTCATGCTTTGTGCTACTTTACCTTGAATTTTGTGCCTTGAGTGATCTGTGAGGGTTGTTTATGAGTTAGTATTTTGTGAATATGATGTCATTATTGTATGTGATACCTTGAAAACATGAGTGTTAGTGTTGAAGCAGACGTGTCTAGCCCTCTGTCAGACGGGCAGGACGCAACCCTGGATCAGACGATCTCGAAATCGTCGTCAGACAGCCACAGCTTGAAAAATGAGGAAGTTGAGGCAGGTCAGGACAAGAATTCTGAGCCGAGCACTCCGAAAGTGCATCCGATGGCCTTCACCATCGACTTTGGCGAGGGAAAGTCTGTTAATAATAGCCGTCTGGAGGAACTAGCAAAAAAATCGCAGGCGCGACATCAAAGAGTCCAGTCTATGTCGGCCAGTACGACACGGCCTAGCCCGACTCTCCAGCGCCCTCCAATGAGTGCTAAACTTCCTCGTAAAGCCCAAGGCTATAACTCGGAAGGGTATTTTTCGTCGGATCAAGAAGATAGCGGTCTGTCCAGCTCCATCAAGCAACGTAACAGCCCATTAGCACAAAACGCTGCACATATAATCAGTCCAATAACAAATAGAAGTATTAAATCTCCTATTGTAGATACTATCCAGCATAAACGCACGTCCAAAAGCCCTATAGTTGATAACATAATGTCTAGGAGTGAGAATTTTATAACCCGTCAAGGCTTAAACTTGCCATTAAAAAGTAATACATATATGAGAGATATATGTAGGACACCTAGTTATGGCAACATTAATAAGCAAGGGATGGGTGATATAATTGATCAAAGTCCGGAAGGTATTATGCTAACTGACATATCAAGTCCTGAATTAGATATTTTAACCCCTGACAATGGCTTATCTACCCCTGAACAGTCCAAGAGTCCTTTAATACGCAAGGGTAGAGCCGTTACTGAAACTCCAGATTTATTTAAAAAATGTATTACAAATGAGCCTTTATACATTGATGATGACATTGATAATCAGTCTTGTTCATCAACTGGTACGTATACAATAGAAGGTGATAATTATACAGAAGAACAGAAGGCTAGAATGAGTATTGATAGAAGTTTTGGTACAGAAGTATTAACTAGTTCAGTTGAAGAAACAATAAAAAAACGTTCAACTGAAAGCAGTGACCCAGAATTGGTGTTTGATTTCCCAAATCCTTTAAAAGTTATTACGAAGGAACCCAGAAGGGATTTAGACTTACGTAGTCCTTTGTTAAATCAGACATTTGATCTACCGATTAACAAAATATCAAAAGACAAAAACGTTTTAGAAATCTCATGTTGCTACGAATCACCAACAGAAAATGATTTAGCAGCTCAAACATCGAAACAGATCAAGTCAACTCGTAGTTATTTAGAAAAGATTAAAAACAGAGTTAAAACTATCACAGAAAAAACATTTGCTAAAACACCACCAAAGCATGGTGATGAAGTAGATATAGGTAGCTTTACATCGGTGACAACATCAGGTGTTCTTAGCTCAAATAAGGCTCCAAAAATTGAACCAGTCAAACGTAGATGTAGCTTAACCAAATCTGAAATAGACCAAACCGATTACATTCACCGTTTGACCAGGGAAACATCAGTCCCGGTGTGCCTCGGCACTAAGCCAATGTTAGACACCACATTTGAAAGTACTGTGTTGAAAAACGCTCAGAAAGCTTTAAGAGAAGATAGTGGTGTGTCTTCGGACATGACACCGGACCAAGTAGTTGGTAAGCTATCATATTTGAGTCTGAATAGATGTAAAGGGGATAAGACCTGGATTCAGGACTGGGCAGAAAGTGCTAAGAAGTACAATGATAATGGCTTGACGAAAGAAGAGGGTGTGTTAGGGCTGGAAAATGACAGACCGCCTTTGAGCCCGAGGACCATAGCTGGCAAACGTAAGTAATTATTTTATGCAAAAATCATTCGAAATTTAAAATTTAACATGCAAACTTTTTTTAAACCATAGTTTATTTTTTTTATTTGGACGTATTCTTTATTTGAATCTTCTTTAGAATTTAAAAAAAACAATTGTGTGTATTTTGTCGGATATCGGCGCGGAAGGTCGCTTTATTATCCATTGTGAGAACAAATGCACATTAAGAAGATTTAACATATTTTATTTTGTTCTTATAAGAATCTAGTTAGAACTCTGCCTATTGTGACTGCCAAACAACTAGAGTCATAAAATAGTGTAACCTTAAATAACGGACATGAAAAATAGATAATAATAATCTTAGAAGCGTGTTGTTTAGTGTGTAAATTTGAGCTCAATACTTGTAGAACTAAACTACCAAATATTTTTAAGTAGGTATATAGATATATAAGCTCTGCTTAGTTTGGGTCTAGATGGCGTTGTGTGTTAGATGTCCGAAATATTTATTATTATTAAGATAACAGTACCGTAAATATTATTGTCCGTCTGTCTGTTGTTCAAGACTATATTTCCACGTAAGTAATTGAATTAGTATTATTGTGGTATTTAAATCAGGAAAATTTAAAATAATATTGTAATCGTTATTCAGTCGTCACATATTTTACTGAATTAAATTAAACAGAAAAATACAACAAGGTAATAGGAAACTATTAACAAATTCTACTTACACATAAAAACATACATTCTTGTGTTAATTAATAATTATTTTATATTATTATTCTCATTTTTATACTTAACTAGCTGAACCCCGCGGTGTTATCCGCGATTATTGTTGTACCGCGAGTAACGCCGCGGGACAAAGTTAGTTTAAAAAAAGTAGCCTAAGTTACTCCCTGAATCATCAGCTACCTGCCAGTGAAAGTCCCATCAAAATTGATCCAGCCATTCCAGAGATTATCCGATTGATTTAATTTAACAGCCACATTGTCATACAAATTGCGTGGTACGTTATTCCGGTCCTACGCTCTAAAGTTTTTGGTCCCTGCCAGTCCTGTTAGCTACCACAATCGAAATTTTTTGTAAGATGAAAGGTGGGCCCCTCATCTAAAGGAAAAATTAGCTTGATAGTAATAACTTGTAAAATTTGTTTCGGGGATCCCGGACTATACAGTAAATGGTCATCATCAACAAAGGTACATAGTCCACTGCTGGACATAGCCTCTCTTTAAAAAGACTACGACAACGACACCAATAGAATGAATAGAGGTGTTGAAACTCCTCATTCTTTATCTGTCACACAAATAGGTGCAATAAATAATGACAAGTAAGGTAGTAGAGCTATGCTAATTTCGGCACAAACGGGTCTACGGCACTACCCTCGCACAGAAGATCAACGTTAAATGACAGCGATGCTGTCATGTTTCGTTGGTTAGTGCGAGACCGGAGGCCCAACGATGCAGAAGCATCACTAGGCCGCCATGGTGTTGGTCGCCATGCTGCATTGTTACATTGTCCATTCGCAATAAGATATGCTTTCCATCAGACAGAGTAGTCGTTTTGGCAGGCACTTACATAAAAAAAAACATGTTATATTTGTGTGTGTGTTTGTGTGTTACAATTCCATTATTGAAGTAACGTTATAACAGCGCTCCCTCGCTGTGTAGACACTGATGTATTTAGGAAGCTGCATCTCGAAATTAATAGCCTGCGGTTACGAGATTTGCGACGGATTGCTAAAGTACGCTTTAGCGAGTTGATGCAATTTATTGGTGCAATATAAACTTTGGTTTAACAACTACACTAAACACTACAATAAATAAATATTTTGAACATCTAACACACAACGCCATCTAGTCCCAAGCTAAGCAGAGCTTGTGTTATGGGTACTAGACAACTGATACAAATACATATATATACTTTTTGTAAATACATACATATTGTACATAGAAAACACCCAAACTCCGAAACAAATATTTGTAGATCATACAAACATTTGGTCCGACCCGGGAATCGAACCCGAGACCTCAAGATCAGCAGTCGCTCACGCCAACCGCGAGACCAACGAGGCAGTCTCAAAATGTAGATACACAGTCCTTAAAATGTAGATTGATCTCGGTGATAGCTACGGAATCCACGAAATAACTTTGTAACAAGCGATTTTAGTTTGCATCATCTATATTTTCATTCTTTACGTGTCAGTTTTACCATAAACCAACTTTACCGGCGAACTGTAATTTTTTTTCCGAAAAAAATGTGGAAGTATTCATGTCGGCTTCAGCTTCCCACAGGTAGTGTACAGTCGCGAACTAAGGATTAACACTTTCGGTTGTCTTTTAATTTTCTTCTTTACAAACCTTGTCCTGAGAGTAGCATTTGAAATAGGTGATCAAAGATCTAACTGCACAACCATTTACATGCAAACAGCATATGCAATGTGTTTTATGTATCAACATGTTAACATAGCTATATGAATTTAAAAGTTATTACTTAGGTACACTTAAACTATAGTTTATTTCGAATGTCTTTTGATGAAACTACAAATTCGTGATCCCCTTTAAGCAGTACGACTTTGACCTAGCTTAAGACAAGATTATGGTTTCCAAGACCCTCCTTTGGATTAATTCTTAGATGAATTATATCGTCACAAGGTCACTACCGCTTATACCCAAAGTCAATATGCTTAAATAACACAGAAACAACACGTAAACACTAAAATTGGATAGCGTTAATCCCGCTGCCACGCTGCTAATTTTGTCGAGCCGTTTCGTAGTTTGTGTGTCAAGGATGAACGAACGATAGCGCTTTTGATTTGTATTTATAGCTGTCGGACTGTCGACGTTATTGACAATTGATTTTGTGTTACTGTCCAGCTTAGGGAAATTATTATTGTTCTTTTTTTAATTTTTAAATATCAATTGAGAATTGAGTCGCTTTGGCAGGCAAAGCGACTTAATTCTGCCTGATGGAATGCATGGCCATGTATATTTTACGTGTTATAAGAATAACACATAAAATGTTTATATCCAACCAATTCTTGGTATTTGTTCAATAATATGCATAACATGAAGTCTTTATGTAACTCCGGTTATCGGATAAAAACATGAATAATTTACCACCTTCACTATCTAAACGCATCCATGATAAAATCTCATATGTTTACCTGCTTAGATAACACGTGTATACACGGTATTACTTCGTTTTTATATACATAATATGTACGATAAATATTTTGACGTAATATTTTTATTTCTTGGTTTTGAGACTGCATCCGTTGTGGAATGTCCAAGGATTGATTTAAAAAAATATACCTACGTACATCTATACAAATAAATAAAATTGGAGTGTCTGTTTGTAATATTAAAATAGCTGCTTTTTAATAAAATAATGTTACTTAAATACATGTACCAAAATAATATTTTTTACAATTTTTGTCTGTCTATCTGTTTCGGATAATCTCTGGAACGGCTGGACTGATTTCGACGGGACTTTCACTGATAGGTAGCTGGTGATATAGGGAGTAACTTAGGCGAGTAGTTTCGTCTTTTAGACTAGCTTCGCCCCGCGGCTTCACCCGTGGTACGACAATTAGCGCGGGTAAAACCGCGGGGTTCAGCTAGTTTGTAATAAAACTGGCACGTAAAGACTGAGAATAAGTGATACAATAAAATCGATTGTTTAGAATTACGGCGATGCCCAGCAGTGGACTATGTAAGTGACTGCCTAATGGAAATCATAAGCAGAATCCAAGAGTGATAGTCACCATACTCATTGCGAATGCAACAATGCAGCATGACTCACACCATGGCGGCCTAGTGATGCTTCTGCATCATTAGGTAAGGATTGCAAAGGGGTATTATACCATAGCAGAATATCTACATGATAAAACCGCCTGGGATTGAGCTGCCCACTCTGCACATGCTGTTTACCTTGAATGTTTAAAATTATTTTGACGTGACGATAATTTATACTTTGAAATAAATTGATCTACTATTGTTATAGTTGACATTTTTTTAAATTATCTTTACAGATTATTATAATTGTGACTCAAATTGTAATTATCGCTTTTTTTTAATGATATAATGTCTTTTGTTTTATGAAAATTGTCTGAATTTTAAAAGAGACGTTGATCCCTGAGTTTGTTTCGTCCTTTCTTCTCAGGGCTAGTCCAGTTAGGAAAGGCCGAACTCATCTGCTCAAAAAAAGTTTAACTTGCAAAAGTGTTTTGTATAACCTAATTGCAGAATAAATGATTTCATTTCATTGGGCCTCCGGTCTTGCACTCACTAACGAAACACGACAACACGAATGCTGTTATTTTACATAGATCTTCTGTTGTGTTAGACGTAGAAGTTCTGAGGTAACAAACATCAAAAAAATACAGTCGAATTGAGTACCTCCTCTGAACTCGGTTAAAAAAACTCTACAGCTTATCCCCATTCGGTGGCCCGAGTTGTTCTATAACCAAACGGTTACAGTCACTGAGTTACAAACGTTACTTTCATCTGTAAATTAACGCTCTCCTTCCCCATAAGTGTCCCCACTTATGTTGGTTGAAACTTCCATGTATATAAGTGGGGATATCTGGCGCTCATAATCCATTGTCTCTGCACACCATAACGTACAAAACGATATGCCTTTTAGAGTTACAAGACTTGTCAATAGTGCGAATTTATTCTCGTCACACGTCAACAGGTAGGTAGTAGTGACGATGATTTCAGCACGACCGGGGCGGTACTACCCTTGCACAGAAAATCAACGTAAAATGACTGCGATCGCGCTGTCGTGTTTCGTTGGTGAGTGCGAGACCGGAGGCCCAATGATGCAGAAGCATCACTAGCCCGCCATGGTGTGGGTCGCCGTGCCGCATTGTTGCATTGTCTGCATTCGCAGTATGGTGACCACCACTCTTGGATTCTGCTTATGCTTTCCATCAGGCAGAGTAGAGTCATTTTGGCAGAGCCAAACATAAAAAAAATACCTAATAGAGCTCTTTATTGTTCACCAGATTCGTTCCAAGGTTACTTTAAAATTATATAAAAAGTAAATATTGCACATTTAAACGGTCAAGGCAAAAAAATCAAATTCGAACCTAACACAACATTACAAAAATATTCCTTGTCGACACTTGAACATAAAGTCGTCCCAATCTTTTGTTCCCCAGGTCAATGTGCCTTGTATGTATGTATGGTGCATGCCATCACATAAATGTTTCACGACTCAACTTTAAAAGGGAAATGGACTCTTACGCATGTTGTATTATTAAACGTTAAGGGTTTATGAGTTAAGACAATGCGTACATAGCAAAGACTTGTCTTTCGTCTTTGTGTTTTATAGACCGAACTCTATGTCCTTCCTAAGGAAACAAATGATCCAAATCCAAAAGGTTTAGCCGTGAAAGCGTTTATCTATACTAATATTATAAACGCGAAAGTTTGTAAGTATGGATGGATGGATGGATGGATGTTTGTTACTCTTTCACGCAAAAGACAAGACTATACTATGTATGCGTTAGTTTCATCCGAATCCGTTCAGTAGTTTTTGCGTGAAAAGTAACAAACATCCATCCATTCATACTTATAAACTTTCGCTTTTATAATATTAAGTATAGACACAGATAACCGACATATACGCGGGTGGAGCCGCGGGCAACAACTAGTAATCTATACATCTACAAAAATAAATAAAATTGGAGTGTCTGTATGTAATGTTAAAATAACCGCTTTTTCCTAATTGCATATTATCTATACTAATATATAAAGCTGAAGAGTTTGTTTGTTTGTTTGTTTGTTTGTTTGAACACGCTAATCTCAGGAACCGCTGGTCCGATTTGAAAAATTCTTTCGGTGTTGGATAGTCCATTTATCGAGGAAGGCTATAGGGTATATATCATCACGCTACTACTAATAGGAGCGGAGCAACAATGAAGAATGTTTCAAAAACGGGGGAAATTTTCACGCTACGGGCGCAAACGACGGGCTATATAAGGCGCAAACGACGTTGCGCGGGTCAGCTAGTTATCTATATCTATACTAATATATAAAGCTGAAGAGTTTGTTTATTTGTTTGAACACGCTAATCTCAGGAACCGCTGGTCCGATTTGAAAAATTATTTCAGTGTTAGATAGCCCATTTATCGAGGAAGGCTATAGACTATATATCATCACGCTAAGACCAATAGGAGCGGAGCACCAATGAAAAATGTTTCAAAAACGGGGGAAAATAGTCACGCTATGGGCAATAAGAGACGTAAACGAAGTTGCGTGGGTCAGCTAGTGTATGTATACACGACACATATACCAAGACTAGCAGACCTACGCAACCTCGTTTACGTCTTCTATTGCCCGTCGCGTGATAATTTTCCCCCGTTTTTGAAACATATTTCACATACATACTATACTATACATTTCACGTACATTACACGACATGGGCTACGGCTTTTGAAACTTAGGAATGTTCCATAGTCCATAACACTCTAACAACGCGTGACTACGGCTTTTAAAACTTGTTTCATACTTTTTAAGCGTCGTTTTTTGTCGCAGTTGGGATTTAGTTTTTACTTTTTTTTTTGCCTCTCGGTCTGTCTGTTTGTTAGTTCCGGCTTCCGGGCTTTCACAGATAAGCTATATATACTGATGATATAAGGAGTAACTTAGGCTACTTTTTTAGACTAGCTTCGGCCTGCGGCGTTACCTGCGGTACGACATAACCACGGGAAACACCGCGGGTACTGCTAGTAACATATATTGATTTACTGCAGTGAGCAGAACATACAAAACTGTGTTAAAAGTATGATTCATGATATACCTGTATGACATCATCGTAAATAGACAGGTTATGGATCAAGGAGTGCCCTTTACAATATGAAGTAAATCTGTATATGTACAACTAGCTGAGCCCCACGGTGTTACCTGCAGTATTATATATTTATTATTATAATTAATCACTTTGTTTTACAATTCTCTCTTATTTCTATTACAATACAGATTTAAAATGACTAGACAATTCGTTATAAATAAGAGGTTGTCGATGGTGACCGCACTAATATAATATTGTGTTGCAGTCGTCAGCGCCTTCCACCCTAGACGATTAATTGATTATAATTGTCCAGTAGTTAAATTTTACATTTTTTTTTTATTTTATGGACAAAGCATTACAGTACATATTTTACATACATCATAACCACTCGCTTAAACCGTGTAGGTTTTTATGCGAGAGGGGTAAATTAGACAAAAATCAAATAACAGTATAACAGAGAAATCCGGGATTGTCCCAGCGTTTTGCGTCTTGTCCCGTGTCCAGTAATTCGACCTTATTGTCCCGCATTCTGAAACCTACAAAAGTAAAAAAAAGTAACAACATAAACTAACAAAGAATGACACGCCTGGCCTGCCTGTGAATGAGAGGAAAATGTTTCCCCAATCTTCCACGATATCTATACATCTATACAAATAAATAAAATTGGAGTGTCTGTTTGTAATATTAAAATAACCACTTTTTATTAAATGCACATATATATACGCGGTACATATACCAAAAATATAGTTTAAAGAATGTTTGTCTGTCTGTTTGTTCCGGGTAATCTCTGGAACGGCTGGACCGATTTTGACGGGACTTTCACTGGCAGGTAGCTGATGATCCAGGGAGTAACTAGGGTTCAGCTAGTTGTATATATAGTTCGCTTGCCTGAACACTTCCGAAATAACACGTCCACAGATTTTAATATTTTAAAGGAAGAAGTTTGTTTTAATTCTAACAATGCCTTTTGCGAATGAGTATTTAGTCAACTAGATAGTTTATGGACTAAAGAGCGAAACCGAATGTAAATTAATTTAATCAAGTCCGAATTGCTGATTCCTATTAATTTTGGTGTGTCTTATTCAGAAATTTTATCAATTTTGCAAGGCTTGATTAAGAAAAACTAATAAAAATGGCAAAACTCAGTGATGAACATGATATTTTTACTATGGTCATGGCCGAGCGACCCGACACCGTTGTCCTTTTTTTAGAATTGTCCCGGATTTGATAAGAATTTATCTGGCAACCCAACCGCAGGCTACTTTTCTACTAGGCTTACTTTTCTACAGAGTTTTCTAGGGTCGAAGCTAATCTAGAAAAGTAATAAAATCGGTGCAGCGTAGCTTAGCCATGAAATCGTCATAGACTACTAATTTATTAAATTAGTATCACCTATTGGTCACTTGGTCACGTGGTCACTTTCAAGACCGCAGCATAAGCTGAGCTGTGGCCTTTTGGTCACACAGCTAGACATTTCACTGCTTTTATTTTGTTTGTTTTGTATATTGTTTGTTGTTATTTACTCTATGTTAAATGTCTTATCTTTCTCTTTTACATGTATGTTATGTGTGACTAATAAATGTATTCTATTCTATTTTATTTAATTTTGATAATCCCAATTCCCAATACGAATAAAAATAATAAGTTTATGCCAATGATAATTGAAATATGGAGATACTCATCAAGTGGCTAAATAAAGTGGGCGTTCGTTGAACCCTGCGCCGTAAGGGCGTGAACCAATAATGACACATTAACACTATGGTTTAGTTCCATTGACCTCTCTATAGTCTGTATTTATGATTTTAATAATCTATGTAGAATATTTATGCTTTATTTTTTTTTTAAATAACGGCTTTATTCCTCAAAATATAGCTTGACCTTTGTGAAAGATTGTTACGAGCAAATTAGTATGAGCCTGACAACTACAAACGCGGGTAAGGCCGCGGGCAAAGCTAGTCTAAAAAAAGCTTTATATCATCAGCTATCTGCCAGTGAAAGTCCCGTCAAAATCGGTCCAGACGTTCCAGAGATTACCCGGAACAAATAGACAGACAATTATTGAAAAAAAAAAGATACTTTGGTACATGTACCGTGTATACATACATATGCATTTATTAAAAAGCAGTTATTATAATGTTACAAACAGACATTCTAATTTCATTTATTTGTATAGATTCACAAGTTGTTTATTGAAAAAAATCTAAGACATCTTAAACTTATATTTTGTTTTCCTACCATTTTTCTATCGTCTCATAAATTCACACATTGTAAGAAAAACAAACCTTCACAAAGCTACGTTCAAATATCTAAATAAATAATAGACTTCAAAAGAATCACTATTGGTTCGTTCACGCTGCGCGTATAAATATATATTTGATCTGAAGATTTTGACAGCGCGGTATCTGTTTGTTTGTACACGCTCATCTCGGAAACGGCTGTGTCCATTCGTTTTTGTATTTTTTCAGTAGCTATATTGTAATAAACAGTTCAGGTGATGAATTCTTAAACCAATAAGCACCTTAGTAAAAATCTTTACTGACAATAATGACTTAAGACGTCTCATACACGGCCTGTTGGTGGTTATTGACCCTGTCTGCTGAGTAGGAGATCATGGGTTCGACAAATAATTCTGCAGGAATCTGAACGTCATTTATCTTTAACATGTCTGTATTTAGAAATAAATAAGTATGGTTATTTTAGTATAGTCCATTCGTTTAGATTAGATAAGTTGTTGCCCGCGGTTCCGTCGTGTGTATGTCTGTTATCTAGGCAAAAGGTAGCCTACGTATTATTCTGATGTATAAACTATATTACTGTAAAGTTTCATCTAAATCCATTCAGTAGTTTTTGCGTGAAAGAGTAACAAACATTCATCCATCCCTCCATCCATCCATCCATCCATCCATCCATCCATCCATCCATCCATCCATCCATCCATCCATCCATCCATCCATCCATCCATCCATCCATCCATCCATCCATCCATCCATCCATCCATCCATCCATCCATCCATCCATCCATCCATCCATCCATCCTTCCTTCCTTCCATCCGTCTATCCTTACAAAATTTCACGTTTATAGTATTAGTAGAATAGTATCAGTACATCCACATGCAATTGTGTGAAATACGAATATATTAATTGATACAAGTTAGGCGCGTAGATTCCTATTAGGCTAATGTTCTTTTAATTTGAATTTCAGTTACTTATATATAAATAACATGTAAACATAATTAAAACAAAACAATAATTGTTTAGTAAATAAATTAGATTGTACTTTCATGATAATTATGTTTTAAATGGTGATAATTACATTTCTACAATAATTGTATAGTCTATACTTATAAAATAGTAAGTCCTGACTGACTGACTGATTCATCATCGCCGAGCGTAAACTATGATAGTTAGGGCTATGACATTTGGTGAGTCGGATCGTTTTATGGAGTAGAGACCCACTAAGAAAGGAATTTTGGAAATTCTACCCCTAAGGGGGTGAAATAGGGGTTGAAAGTTTGTATGGAAGTCCGTCATCATGTATAAAAGAAAAACCATTCAGAATTAAAAGCGTATATCATTATGAGAATCATTATCATTATTATGGACTAGCTGACCCACGCAACCTCGTTTGCGTCTCCTTTTACCCGTGGCGTGATAATTTTCCCCCGTTTTTGAAACATTTTTCATTGGTGCTCCGCTCCTATTGACCTTAGCGTGATGTGTATAGCCTTCCTCGATAAATGGGCTATCTAATATTGAAATATTTTTTCAAATCGGAGCAACGGTTCCAGAGATTAGCGCGTTCAAACAAACAAACTATTCAGCTTTATAATATTAAGTATAGATTATAAATAAATTAGTTGTAAGTTGTAAATATTTCTTATATTTATAAAATTACTAGCTGTCCCGGCAAACATCGTTTTGCCATAACTACTAATAAATTAAAAATTAATTAAAAAAACATTGTCCAGCGGACAAAACTGTGAATCTAAACCATTCCCAGATCCCCTTGAACACACACAAAAAATTCATCAAAATCGGTCCAGTCGTTTGAGAGTATTTCAGTGACATACACACTCACAGAAGAATTATATATATAAAGATAAATGCAAACTGATCATTAAAACATAAGTACGTAACTAGTAAATATGTCGATAAAGTTTAACGAGTTAGTAATTATTAGATATGTAATGTTTTTATTTATGTTTATTTATTTATCTGTAGCAATATTTTTCTTTCTATTTATTAAAAATGATTTTCAATTGACTTTAAAGCTCTGTACTTACAAAAATATTACGATTAGAAACGAATACGATGATGAAATAAGACTTTTTCTGCATTCAAATTCTAGCAGGTCTATTTCTGGTTAGGATATAATGTTAGACAACAGACAGACAGAATGACAGACAGTCCAGAAAAAATAATGAAGCTCGTCACTCATCTATTTATTTGTCCTAGATGGAAATCGATATTAATAGGGTGAAATAGATTGATAGCGTACCAATACCTTCAACTATATACCGTTTTGTGTTATATTATCTGTAATAGGAATTTAAAAAAGGAATAACCCGCATCATGATTTATCATTGTCTGTTTGTTTCAGCTCGCACCCCTCATGCGGGTACTCCGACCAAGATACCAAGCCCTGTTGGTACTCTCATGCATCGGAGGACGCCGGTGAGTTTCCATATTTCATACATATTTTTAGGGTTCGTAACCTCAATTTTTTTTGTCCCTCGAGTTTATCTTATAATATCAACATTAAACAGATATTGCCTGTAGACTAATTCAAGATTTTTATTTTTAACTAGCTGAACCCCGCGGTGTTACCCGCGGTTATTGTTGTACCGCGAGTAACGCCGCTTGACAAAGTTAGTCTATAAAAAGTAGCCTAAGTTACTCCCCGGGTCATCAGCTACCTGCCAGTGAAAGTCCCGTCAAAATCTGTCCAGTCGTTCCAGAGATTACCCTGACAGACAGACAACCAAAAAATTTTTTAACTACATTTTTGGTATATGTATCATGTATACATACATATGCACTGATTAAAAAGCTGTTATTTTAATATTACAAACACACGCCAATTTTATTTATTTGTATAGATAACGTAAAAGTATATTTGTTTAAATTTTTACTAATATAATAATTATTTCTCAAAGGCTGAATCCTTATTTTTAATTTGACGAATCTCACGCTTAACAAATTTCAGACAAAAAATCATAAAGCATTTATGATTTTTTTAAGAATTTTGTTGACCCTCGAATACGTTTTAAAAAGTTTCTTAGACAATACACAAAAATATCTTCTACTACTTTCTACATTAATTAGGAATGACTTCTTTTTTTTAATTATATTTTTTTCTGAAGTACGAGTGTCGGGTGAAAAATCGAATATAAATTCAGCCTTGTTTAAATTAATTATCGTCTATTAATAAGTTCCTTATAATAGGTTCACTTTACTAATGCAGAAAAAGTTGAAATATTGTAAGTACTTTAGTCGATTTGTATGGTTTTAGTTTACAATCAAGTATTACAAAAGACTAATTTAAAAAAATACAGTTGTGTAATCCACATCTAGGCGAGAAAATCTTCATTGTTTTCATGTGAAGTACATAAAGACACGATAAAATAATCAATATAGTGACGCTATTTATGACGATAGCAGCATAAAACCCATTTTATACAATGCAGTTATTAGAAAAGACGGTAATTTTATCTACAAAATGAATTAAACACAACACACAAGCAATCCTTTCTTTTCAAGACTAGATAAATTGGATAAATGGCTGCCAAATGGTACATTCTAAAAAGACTATCCCGTAAAAAAAATGTTGTTGATTAAGAAGAAAAATAAACATGTGCATGTTTTACACATAAAAAAATAGTAGTAGTAATTTATTTTCAAAATTTCAAAATCGAACTTGTCTTCCACCTACAAAGGTAAGTACAACATTACCAACTAGCTGATCCACGCAACCTCGTTTGCGCCTTATATTGCCCGTAGCGTGATAATTTCCCCCGTTTTTGAAACATTCTTCATTGTTGCTCCGCTCCTATTAGTAGTAGCGTGATGATATATATCCTATAGCCTTCCTCGATAAATGGACTATCCAACACCGAAATAATTTTTCAAATCGGACCAGCAGTTCCTGAGATTAGCGTGTTCAAACAAACAAACAAACTCTTCAGCTTTATATATTAGTATAGAATAAAGTATAGATTTGACAGGAGTATTGTATCTGCCCTATTTGAATCGAATTCAATTCCATTTTTAATTTCTTATTTTTTTAAACTACGGCCATTAGACAACGGCCGCCTCTACATCTGAACGATACGATTTTTTTCTGACAATAGGGTATTTTACTGTTTATGAGAAAAATCTAAAAATATATTATTCTGATATCTTAGGCAAAAAGTAGTCGGAAAATGTTAGTTTTAGTAAATAAAATATTTTTTATAATTTGTTTCAGTTTTCAGTTTTTTAATCTGTTCTTTAAGACCATGAAATAGTAGCCGCAACGATACGTCATACAGCTTTGTAAGCTAAAGTGTCAAATGTCAACTGTTCAGCGTATGCTCCATACCTATTTGTTTATGAAGCGAACTGACGTCATTACCACCGAGCAATATGGCGTCCACTGCGTCCAGCGTTTTTGATAATTACACGCGAAATTTAAAATGTAAAATTTAAATGAATTCTTATGGCACTTACCGATTGAAAAAAAATTTTAGCACTATAGAATCTAATTAAGAGACTTTTTAATAATGGGTGTAATACCCTATTGGAAATTAGGATTCACGAAAAACTCCGCATCTAATTCGTGTATCGTTTCGTTTGACAATCAGTTACTAATTTCATTTGTTATTATTTATATTTGTTATTAATAAATTCAGCAGTCATAGATGACGCATAATATCTGTATTGATAATGTATTATCTCTAGTTCGTTGTCTTTAGACGTCCTACGACGTCGCCTACTTCACGACACTTTATTCAACTTTTTTATCCTTATAAGTATAAGAATTAGTTTCGTATGTATGAGCTTGTCGAAGGGACTCTGTTCTGCCTGATGGAAAGCATGAGCAGATTCCGAGAGTAGTGGTCATCGTACTCATTGCGAATGCAGACAATGTAATATTTCCAAATTATGGCTGCCTATTTAGATTCTTCTGCATTTTGGGCATCCGGTCTCGCACTTACCGACGTAACACGACAGCACTAATGAATTTCAGGTTGGTTCTTTCTGGTAGCCTAGGTCATGTGGTAAACAGCACATATTTTCTCTCTCTCTCTCTCGCTCGCCTTGCTTAAAAGCGGTTTTCTTTTTTGTGAGCCCGTAGTCAAATGTCAAATTATGGTTATTCCACACCCAAACTTGATATTTTCCATCCATTTGATGCATGACCGAAACTGGTGATAGTGTAATCTTCTGCACAGATAATGCAAGGTTGTTACGCTTTCATGGGTATTACGCCGCGATAACCAGATATCTAAAACCACTTATATTGTTAGCTCTATGTGTTTTGGATAATTTTATATCTATACTAATATATAAAGCTGAAGAGTTTGTTTGTTTGTTTGTTTGAACGCACGCTAAATTCAGGAACTACTGGTCAGGTCCGATTTGAAAAATTCTTTCAATGTTAGATAGCCCATTTATCGAGGAAGGCTATAGGGTATATATCATCACGCTAAGACCAATAGGAGCGGAGCAACAAAGAAAAATGTTTCAAAAACGGGGGATAATTATCACGCTACGGGCAATAAGAGACGTAAACGAAGTTGCGTGGGTCAGCTAGTTTGATTATATATTTCGAATTTATATGCTCTCAAAAGGAGCATATTTTTCAGTTTTTGCAACATTTTTCATTGATACCCAGCTCCTATTGGTAGCGTTATGATATACAGCCTTACTCGTTAAATGGACTTCCAAGACTAAAATATATTTTAATTTGAACCAATAATTTTCATGATACTGAAGAGTTATAGCGTTCAGACAAAGAAATAAAACTATGCAGCCTTATAATATTAATACTTATAGGCAGTAATATAACACTGAGAAAATAAACACATAAATAGGTACATCGGAAGAACTAACCGACTTCAAAAAAGTAACAAGCTCTTCCGCTGTAGTATGGGTAAACTTTTCCTTAAAATCTTTACAACCATTTCAAGAGAAATTGACGAAAATACGATAAACTTAAAATAAGGTCTTATAGTAACATTATATGTTTTTTCCGAAATATCTTAAAGGAATTCTACCAAACTTAATACTTTTGTCTTTCATACTAACTGAAATACAGGTGAGTCATTCAAAACTTAACCAGAAATTTGTTTGGTATAAAAATATCGATGACTTTACAGGATGAACAGGAATGCACCATCCCCCCTCCCGCTTACACTTCAACCCCGCTTTCTGCACGCCGCTATTTACAGGTCCGCTTTTTAACTCTTCCGTAAAAAATAGCGTAGATAGACAGTATTTTAAAGAAGTATAGTAGTTTTAAACCTCTTTTCATATCTTTCATATTCGTATAGCATAACATTTATATTGAAAAATGAATAGTAAACAAACACATGTGTGCATATTATGATAAAGAAAGTTTGATTTATTGAATTTCGAATTTTAACTTTTAACTCTAAATGTTATGAACCGACTTCAAAACTAGGATTAGTTTAATTGTTCGTTACCATAGAACTCTGTGGTTCGATTTGGTTACTTTTTATTAGGGAAGGTATACTTACATTTTGCCTTATTCAATATTTAGTATAAAGAGATACAGTTATTAGATTACCGAGTGTGGATTAATGTAACAGAAGAACCAATACTTTAAAGCATTTAGTTGCATTTTGTTTTATATGCAACCTTTTTCTACACAACTTGTATGCAGCATATGCCCGTTGGAAATATTTAGATATTTCAAACGACGTGATAATTTATTATTCAAGAGTGCTTGTATGTGCTAATATGCGTGTGAACGTTTGTGATATGTTAAATGATAGATATACATGTTTTGTACAACGTGTACTAAACGAATATTACGTAAATATATTTACGAAAACTGATGGCTACAAAACCGACGAAGTAGCTATGAACATGCGACTTTATATAACCTATTTTTTTTTGTTCATACGAAAAGAATTAAAACTATAGGTGATATAAAACACCCACCAATTTCATCATGAAATAGATTATTCTTGCGGCTCCACCCGCGTTCCGCAAGATTCAAGTTATCTCCGTGCCAAATATAATTAAAATCGGTGCAGCGGTTTAGCCGTGAAAGCGTGACAGACAGACAGTTACTTTCGATTTATTAATATTAGTATCGATTAAGTGCAACATGTACCTCGTAAGTTCTAAAATGACACTAGTGACAGCTGTCACAAAGTTCAAGCTAAATTTTAATGCTATGCTATGGATAGACTATTGTCATCATGCCTTATGAAATACAAATAATAAAGATTATGAAACAAAGGCTTTTTTTGTAAATAGTTTAGATACGAAAAAAATACGCACGTGTAGTTAATATCATAACAGTAGATTTTTTTGTAGTTTAGTTGACACTGATTGAAAAAAAAAACTGCAACGCACATATGACTCTTGGTTTGCAATTGTCCATGGGCGCTTGTAACCGCTTACCATCAGCTGACACATCTGCTATTTACCTCTATAAAATATTATTTTTCGGTCATTATAGTTTAGATTCCATTGTCATCGGTAATCGAGCTGTATATAATAGCAATCAATCGAACCATGACCATTGTCCGATCTTTATTATTCACTTTACAAATCGAGCTCGATTCGATATTCTATGTTGCAATATATACAAGAAGGTTCAATTATGTACGATACGAAATTTTCTGACTTAGTTATTCCATTTATTAATGTAAAGATATTTAAATAGTTTGTGTAGTATGTCTATTTAAAGTATTTAGTTTAGTTGTTGGCTATTTTCTTGAATCCTAATTCTCTTTACCGTCTAGATGAAGTGTGTAGCAAACAAATTTAAGTGGGTTAAGTAAACAATGTAGTCATTGCTTTTTTAACCGACTTTTAACTTTGTGTATTGCGTCATTTACAAATTGGTTGATTTTTTTTTGAGCTTGGTAGCTATGCGATATGCATCCTGCTTGGTCCCATACAAATTTGAAGAAAAAGTACCGCTCCCAAGGTAGAAAATGAAAATGGAGAATACAGTTAGTTTCAGTTAGTCGTGATTAGGCTCATTGAAGTCGGTGCTGTTTTTTTTTATTAAAAGGATATTATTGTCTGTATTCATTCTTTACACCTCTTCCTTTCTAGGACCACCCTAAGTCTTTAAGAATATTTAGCATGTTTTATCCAATGGACGATCAAGATTAACCGAAGTAATATAGAGTTACCAGAATACAAAACATCGGACTTAAAATACCAATAGTCATAATGTTTTTATACCATAGTGTAACAGCGTAGTATTGATGTATTATAACACCTTTATTTATGCGTCTGTAGATTGGTTGAAACAATTCTCGTGAAAAGGAAAGTAATGTGTAATAGGATGAAAAAGTTCGCGCTTTTACATACTTTTAAGGTTCTGACCAAAATTATATTGATATTTATACTCTAAAATATGAAATCATAAAATAATCGTATGTTTTCGTTCTGCTATCGTTGAAGGACAGTATCCTTGTCTCTCTCTCAGTCTTTTGGGAGGGACAGAGATATTCGACTGAATTTTAATCTACTTTTAAATGTCGTACATAAAACTGAAAACTTTGTATTTAAATGTAGTTCGGCTGACGTTAGTATAATTTAGAATTTTTGAGTTGGTTTGATGATGGAAGTAGATGCAGGAACTTGGCATAAGCTCCTCGTAAATTATAAGCTCATGGTTCGAAGGCGTAGAATACGTTGAGCTTGGTAACCATGATCTGATGATAAAGCCAAAAGATGCTAAGTGGAATTGCTATTTAACTTTACCGTTCATCATTGAAGAGTGTTTTTTAGTTTTTACCAAACTATAGTTATTGTGTACAGATAACCCTTATAAAGCCTCAATTCAAAATCCCTAGGATCTAAACAAAAAAATATTTCCGAATTCTAAATTTGGATTTTGATGTATCATGTCAAAATGACAGCGATGAAGTACCTACCACAGTTAATGGTCAAAATGATGATTTATGCTAGGCGAAAACAACTAAGCTAGAGTTAGCTAGTGCACCTAGTGGCCTTTGTATATGCATATACAACAATTTCAACAGGGACTTGTATCTTTAACGTGTTGCAAGAATGCGCGATACGTGCTTAGAATAATATTATGTCGTTAAGGTTCACAGTTGCATAACATTGGTAAACTAAAAATCGCGCCAAAATGTGTAGTTTGACATTTTGTTTTTAATCCTAACCTTTTTGGTACAGATTGTACATGATTTGGTATTCGATATTCGGAAATATGAAAAATTGAATTAAGAAACTGGGGGTTTTGAATAGTAGTCTTTTGATTTGTAAATGCGAAATATAGTTTTAATTTCTATTATCTATATTGTTTGTTTTGATAATAAATACGTGTTACATTTGTGTTGTGGTTTCTATTTTTAATTACAAGGTTAATTTTTTATATTATGTCTACACAGTGTATGTGTTGAAAATTACACCCACGTTAATTACTTTCTGCTGACGGTACTCGAGTATCGCGATTAGTAAAGATGTTATTTTAAGAATATTGAAATAAGATGATTTTATTTCGATACACTGAAATTTCATTCTCCAGAAGTATTAGATCCACAAAATTGATCTCTCATTCTTCAGATGTTTACAATAGTTCTTAAACGCAATTTTTCTCTTCTCTCTATGTTTATGAACTATTTTAGTGTATGCCTCCTACAGAGTTCGTTATTTACCCCATTCTTCTACTTTTATTTAAATTGCGGTCTTTCGGTGGGTGTTTTTTCACTATAAGGCTCTCAAGAACACTATAACAACCAGAGTCTTTTTCCGTCTCCAGTCGAAGCACGAAGTCCGTGCTCAAGGATACTTATTAATACATAATCTGCTTTTCCTAGACAAAAATAAAACGCAGACAGGTTATTATAAACTTTAAAAATATTATATTGTTTTAAACTTTCATGGTCAGTAACATTAAAATAAGAATCTGCGGGATTGCTACCATGTAACTTTTTGTTTGTGAGTATCCGATATTTCGGCGCTGTTGCAAGCGCCATGATCACGGAGTAACTGAAGATCAGCGCCGAAATATCGGATACTCACAAACAAAAAGGTACATGGTAGCAATCCCGCAGATTCCTATCTTAAAAATATTAATAGAACATCGTGCTTGTTTTATAAAGTAATGTTAATCTTTATATATATATAATTCTTCTGTGAGTGTGTATGTCACTGAACTACTCTCAAACGACTGGACCGATTTTGATGAAATTTTTTGTGTGTGTTCAAGGGGATCTGGGAATGGTTTAGATTCAAAATTTTGTCCGCTGGACAATGTTTTTTAATTAATTTTTAATTTATTAGTAGTTATGGCAAAACGATGTTTGCCGGGACAACTAGTTATCTATATATTATTATATATAAAGTCGCCGAAATATATGTACGCGCATAACTTTCGATCGGCTGCACCAAATTAAATAATTCTTTTTTCATGTGTTCGTTATTGTTAGGACAAGGTTTGGGTACAAGAAAAATTTAAAGATAACGGGAAAAGTTTTTTGTCTGCAACGAGAAGCTGAGACTGATATCTAAATATGACGGTACGAAATTCGCCTGTTCAGCTAGTTTTAAATAAAGAACGTCAATGATAGAAGTCTATGCTAAAAAAGAACAAAATATTCATCTTTTACTTTACAAAACAGACATCTTCATTTCGGCCTGTCTAGTTTATTGAATATTTATGAATATACTTGTGTTTTATATAACACATATATTACTACCGGATCAGAATGTGGCCTCGAAACTACAGATCCGCCGGAAGAATTATCTAATGATGTAAGTGCTGTTCTCATTTTATAATATAATGCAATAAATAATATACATAATATAATGATGGTATGACAAAATCATCGGCAGAATTATAACATAAAAAGACCGATACTCAAACATTGGAGAGTGTTTGAAAAAGGTGATAAAAATATAGTCTTTTTTTTAGCATGTTACATCTGATACACGGTGATCTCAAATTGAACTTAGCCTTTACTATGGTAACTAAACAATCTATACTAATATTGTAAATTCGAAATTAATTCTGTTTGTTACGCTTTTACGGCCAAACCACTGCATCGATTTCAATGAAATTTGGCATGGATATACTTTAATTCCTGATGAATGACATTGGATACTTTCTACATACACGCGGGTGGACCCGCGGACTAAAGCTAGTTGTGAATATTTGAATAGGGGCCATACCTAGGCTACATAGTATTATCATTATTATCAAGTATGGCCCTGCCAAAATGAATCTACTCTGACTGAAGGAAAGCATAAACAATGAAAAAGAATCCGAGAGTGGTGGCCACCATACTCATTGCGAATGCAGGCAATGCAACAATGGCCTACATCATGGCGACCTACATCATGGCGGTCTAGTGAAGCTTCTCATTGGGTCTTCGGTCTCGCATTTACCAACGAAACACGACAACACGAGCGCTGTATTGTATATGTATCTTCTGTGCGATGGTAGAACCGCCCCGGTCGAGCCAGCCCGTTCGTGCTGAAAAGCGTGGCTCTACTGCCTTTTAGTAATCATAGGACATTGGTCTCTCCTTAAAAGGGAGATCTACTAAACTTGGTATAGGGTAACTAGTAGAGATATAAACTTGACAGACTTAGTATAGGGTTTATGACTAGTTTTCCTTTTGTTTCTAGACGGACTCTTACGACACCTACGAATCGGGGTGGAGACACATGGTATAGATAAAACAAATGTTCATCAAACATTCATCTGTTCTGGGATGAAATTGAACCTCTTAGTAATTAGAATCGAACAACTAGAATGTATCTAGAATATTAATAAGTTTATCAGTTTAAACTATCTATAGTCTCTGATGACAGTTGCTTTACGCCAACCAACATGATATTGAAATTCTATAGACCTTCATGCATCTACTCAATAAATATAACTTGGGATCATAATAACCTCTGCCCATAAAGGTAACTTTTTTTGTCATTATATTACATTTAAATGCTTGTTTTATTTTTTATGGTGGCAATAAATCTTTTTAAATATAGAATGCTTACAATTTGTAAGCTTGACCAAAGAGGTTTGATTGTATAAACACCTTGCTAGCTATAAAAATATAAATATTTCATGGTGTTGCCATACTACTGTTTCTGGTAGCGTCAAAGATATTAATAACTTAATACATAAATGGTGTTTGATGACTATATGATATCGTAAAAAACATCGATTTAGATCGTAAAAAAATAAGTAGTTAATATCCAATAATCTTGGTCATTGGATCATTTTTGGGCAGCTTAATTTAGTTTTATGATCGAAATTCATAAGGTATTTTCTTCCTGCTGCTTTGCTTATGGTAAATTTATAAAAATCTGTTCATTCGTATGAACAGATTTTTATAAATTTACTTAAAATTTACAAACAGGCGATTTTTCAAGTTCGAAATAAGTAGTTCCTGAGATTCGCGCATAGAACCAAATAGAGAGAAAGAAAAGAAGAAAAATATTTATTTTGCAACAAAAGTAATACAAAATTAAAAAAGAGGTAGCATACCACTATTTCGCAAGGCCAAAAATGGACCTAATTCAGCATTGTCAGACAAAACATCTGACGCTGGTTTTCCATTGGGCCCAAAAACAGTCTTCATCTTTATAACATAGATATTAGTATAAATATTAAACACCACACCGATATGTCAATAAATTTTATTGCAGTCTCAGCGTGATATCTATCGGCTGGTCATCACATTGCCAGTCGTAAAAAATTTATACTCTGGCAACAATGACAGTTTTTTAATCGATTTCGACACAAAGAAGGTTGTATTTTTGACTGTTAGTTTTGAGTATTTATTCCATGGTATTAAATGCAAACTAAGGCTTGATGGTAGGTGATAACCATCACATATGGACACCAGTTAAAAAACTTAAAGAGACGCAAGTAATAGCAATCTTTTGAGCCTGTCTTTTTAGAATAATTAGAAGGGGGTTTGGATTCCGTACATCCACTCCACACACACACCGCGCGCACTAATTTTATTCAATCTAAAACTTAATCTTTGTTTTTAACCAACTTCCAAAAGGGCGGAGGTTCTCAAGTTGATTGGTATGTTTTTTTTAGTGCTAAGAGGCTTTAATTTCATGTAGGTATCGTATAATATACTTAGTTTTTATTTAGAAAAACTCACAGGGGGGCGTGGTAATTTGTGCACCACAGTTTAATACTATTGCAGATATTATCGTTACCATTTTATTTTAGTCTTATATTTTAAATATCTTAATAGTTAATATAAACGTTTTTTTTATCACTAATATAATAAATTATTTATTAAATTAATCGCCTAAGCAGGAACTATAATAGTCTTTTTTATTTCTAATTAGTATTAAGATGAGAGGCTAAATAATAAATTAATTAATCTGTAACACTTACGCATGTTGGATAATTGGAAGTAATTAAAAAGTTTAGGAAATTAAAACAAAAACTAGTTTATGGTCCAGGCTAGATCGATGCGGATGTTGAATATAGAAAGTTCTATATTTAAAAAAAAGGGTATGATTTTTATAGGTTTCTGTTTATATGTGAGTTTAGACGCTACGTTGCTGACCTACCCGATTTGTAATCGCGACAACTCGGTAAGGCGAAGCAACGCCACGGCAAATCTCGCCACGCCAAAAGTTAGGTTTACCCGCGCCTATAGATGTTTCACATCAAAAAGACTAACCGAGTCGCAATTAAAAGCTAACTTACCGATAAATTTGCAAAACAAACAAAATATAATATTATCAAGAACTTAGGTACCTAAGTGTTATTTTAAACTTCATTTATCATCAACTGCTCACAATTTATTTAGGTCATAATTTCCTTTGTGAATTGTTAAAAAATTATTATAAAGTCTCGTGAACATGTGTTTTCTTGATATGTACAAAGGTCACATGAAATATATAACATATATAGTTGTGTATATCATAATAATAACTTTGTTTATACGCCCGTACGGTGACGTATTAAAAATACAGAGTTTCACCGGTGTCACCTCCATTAATATCTCAGGTGTAGTGAGAATCGACTAAGGGAGCAATTAACGCGGGAAAACAGCACTACAAGAAGAAGGAAATGTTGAAGCCAGTCCGTTTTTCCTGTGTGGTGTACTAGGTCAAAACCTCCCTGCTAAGGAGAGGCCTTTGTCCAGCAGTGGACCGTGTTGATGATGATTATTCTTAGTTTAAGGTGGAACAACCATGGCGGTCCAGCGGTGGGGTAGCACGATGTTCCCGCGTGACAAGGTTGTCGAGAACTTGTACTGAACTGAACTTGTAGTTTATTATATAACCAACCAAAGCCGACGCCATTTTGAATTAATTTCGAAACTTAAAATGATTTTCTAAAACGTTAAGTTAAACCCAGGGCCTGATTAACCCTTAGGCTAATTAGGCTGCAGCCTAGGGCGCGAGGATCTGGGGGGCGCAAGGATCTGGGGGCGCGCTAAAATTGTGTCTTCGCATTGCACTATGAATCTAGAATGATTGCATCTACCTAGACCGCATCTAGCATATTTAAACTAGACCGAGCCAAAACACTAAAACTAAATGCGCTGTGAACAGAAAACGCCTTTTTTTTGTGGAAACCCCCTCGGGTCGTTACCCCGCCGGGGTTTTCGGCGGGTCGGTGTGTCGGAAACGAATCGACTAAAACCACACGGTGTGCCACTCTGCGCCTGAGACGGGAGGGATCCGGGAACTGCTGTTATTAACACATCCGGAGTCCTCCCAGCGCCTACCCGCACTGAAGCGGGTACAGTCGCGCCGCCTCCTGGAAATTCGCCCCCCAGGCAGTGACCAATGTGTCATCGGAGTAACAAATTACGCCCAGCCCGCGGAGGAGACGTCCTCGTAGGACCCAGTCGTATCCCACGTTCCACAGGAGTGGTCCAAGGACAGATCCCTGCGGAACGCCGCACGACATGGGTCGCCGTCTCAAGGCGCCCTCTCGATCCTCGTACACGACGGTACGCTCCTGCAAATAGCCTGCCACCAGCCGCCTCAGGTACTCTGGCACTCCGTGGTATTGGAGTGCTTCCCTGATGCAGCTGAATGGCAGACTATTAAAGGCGTTGGCGATGTCCAGGGGCACCGCCAACACCACGCCGCCACAGCTCACTGCCTCTTCGGTCACAGGTCACAGGAGTGGTCCAAGGACAAACCCCTGCGAACGCCGCACGACATGGAACGTCTTAAGACGCCCTCACCGTCCTCGTACACGACGATATGCTCCTCTAAATAGTCTGCCAGTCTGGTACTCTGGACCCCGTGGTAGTGGAGTGCTTCCCCTATGTAGCTAAATGGCAGACTATTGAAGACGTTGGAGATGTTTAACGACACCACCACAGCTCACTGCCTCTTCGGTCACGGCCCTAAAGCGCATCACGGCATCGACCGTCGAACGCCTCTCTCGGAATCCGACAGGTCGGGCCCCACCTCGCAGAGGTGCCGGACGATGCGGGCAGAAAGTATTCTCTCAAAAAGTTTACCCGCCTCGCCCAGCAATACGATGGGCCTATAGGCCGCGACCGAATCGGCAGGCCATCCCAGCTTCCTCAGTAGGACCAGCTTCCCGCATTTCCATTACTCCGGGAAGCGGCCTGACGCCAACGTCGGTGAGGGAGTGGGGGCTCTTCAGCATCTCCTTTCTCTTTGCGTCTTTGGCGCGACAAATGGCCAGCTTCAGACTTTTCCGCGCTTCGCGGTACTCCTCGTGAAGCTGGACCCCGCCACCGTCTCCGCGGTGACGTCCCCGGCTGCGGGTGTAGGCCAACACCTGGGACCACCAGTAGAACTCCTTCCAAGGAGGCCGACGACCCTGGACGTGGGGCATAGTCGAACAATATAATCCAGAAATAACTTAGTAAAATTGATTCTACTCAAAACATTTACAATTCGTTATAATATATTTTGCCTGACGGAGAATCTGTCGAACGCTTTGTCACAGGAGAAGGCTGCTCTTTCGACAATTGATAAAACTTTGAAACTTGATATTAAAGATTATATATATATATATATTAATATGTCTGGTCAATACAAAAGTTTTAAGTCTAGAATTAAAGCTGTAAATCTCTCTATTTGTACTGTGCGCGGGGGCGCGTACTCACAATTAGCCTAGGGCGGTCAGAACTCTTGATCAGTCGCTGGTTAAACCTCTTCGTTATTGACTATATTGATTTGATTTTTTTTTCTACTAACACAGTTTTCGCTCAATATATGGACAAATTTATTTTCTAAAAAGTTTAATTAAAGCGCCTCGTTGATTGGTCGCCATATTAATTTTGTTTTTTTTTTTTCTCTTTTTTGCGACTGAAACAATACAGGTTTCGCTCAGCATGTAGACAGATTATATATAATTACAGTGAATTAAGTGAAACCATGTGCATTTCACTGTTCTGGTCTAAATATTCTGGTTTGCTTGCATAATTAAATGTTATCTATCTTTTGTTAAGATGTTGCTACCTTACCATTATAACCAACTGTAATAACTGGCATAATATAATATTATTCGTGTGAAAATGAGAAAACCAAATGACACAACTTCTGTTCACCCCGTGGGTGCCTTAAGAGTTTACTAAGGAAGCAAATTGTATAGGACAACAGTATTACATGGAAAAATAAAAATTTGTTGCAAACCCTATACCAATCCGTCAACAAGTAAAATTATTTAAAAGAAAGAACCCGATTGCGTCAATATCTACTATCCTTATTAATTCAGGTTTTTTTTTAATTTTGTTTTTTTAAACAAAATAAAAAAAATGCTTTTCTAACTTTTAAACTTTCGCATTCCATGGTATATTAACAACCACGTCCAGTACAATCTGGTCGAAACGTCAGGCAAATCAGAGGTATGTACTACCTTTTAATAAGTGATCGCGTTAATTCCCGTAAAAATAATTCTTAATAAAAAAATTGCTTTTCGTATTTTTTATGTACCCCAGTGTCACTTTCACGACTAAGATGAATCTATTGACACCGCTCGCACAAAAATACGACAAGCCGTTTAGGCTCTATGGCGTGTCAAAGATATATACATACATACTTACATACATACATACACTCGTAAAACATAACCCTCCATCTTTCGCAGTCGGGTAAAGAACGGGATATAGTAGGCAAAAACCTCCTTCCTAAGGACACGTTTATGGCCATTACTAAACTACTATTAAAGGCTTTATGATGATTATGGAACAATCTATTTCTCTATCATTTTAATATCTATGATACCGCTTTTATGCAATCTGTGCGAATGATTCCGTGAAAAGGAACGGAACCATGTAACAAAGAGCCGAAAAGTGCGCGTTATTTCATTGGTCCAAAAAGCGCAAGCGTAGACATCAGTAAGATGACACATATTACACATTATTTGTGTCTTTCTGAATAATTTAAATTGTCTGATATCTAAACAATTGTAATATTTTATTTATATGGCGAGGATGTCTTTAGGCGACAATATTAAGTTCGAAATTACAGCGGCCATATTGTCAAATGTCATTTCATCGTTACTATAATAAAGTTGCGTTAATACAATAATACTAATCTAATATTTACTTAAAGATTGAGTTGATTTGATTGAGTTTAGTTTACTATAATACATTAAAAAAAAAAAAAACAAATATCCGAGAGGAAAATTCTATCAAACCCCTAAAATATTTCAGTTGTGTAAATAATTTAATTAGGACACGAGAATGATTGGTTATTGAAAGCTGATTTAAACAACTGATGATAAAATAATAATAATTTGCCTTTGTGATTGTAAATGTAAAAAAGTCTACGTTGATTTCTTTTCCTTTAACTGTATTTCGACTCCTGAGCGAATATTGCAGTTTTAATTTTCTACTAACTAATTTAGGTTTGAACCTTTTAGATCTAAATTAATTTGTTGTAATGCGTGACTAAACAAGGAAGCATTGTTTCTGTGTCACTTGTTATAAATAGTGTCGATATTTTAGGTAACTGTCGCCATGTTGGTTTGGATTTGGCGCGAAAGTATTAATGGCTCTAAATGGTGTGATTTTTTCTTTTGATTGTAGCCAGTTTAAGATTCTATAAATTAGTATTTGAGAATTACAAACAACACTTAAACATTTTAGTTTGGACATTTAAAATTAGGGAAGACTATGCTTCGTTTAAATATAATAATCATGTTTAGTGTTCTAACTTCAAAATAATTGTAAAAGTAATAGTAATGCAACAGTTTATTTCATGGTCTTCTGTAAAATTATTATTATCTATTGTGGTTATGATTGAATCATAGAATCAATCCTGCGGTTTTATAATTTCAACGAAATTGGTTAAATTCTGTTTTTGGTTTAGTCAATTACATTAGTTTAAATAATATTATGGCAGCGCGTAGTTCTACGTCGGTAGTTTTACTTTAAAAACAATGAAACATTATATATATATATACTGAATTAAAACGCAAGCTCACCCTATCTAAAGGAATTTTAAGTGCAATGACTGCTTTAGAATGGAATAGAAAATTTTATTGGACATAAACAACAAACAATATTAGAAGAGGCTAGGCTGTGTAGCGAGATACCGACGCCACGCCGTCTTTACCGCGCAAAAAACTAGTTCACGTAACGATTTAGGGTTGCCAAACAGTACATTATTAAATAGACAATGTGTGATATGAAACCTTATTATAAAATTTGAAAAAAAAAATGTATTTTACAGACTAATATTTTGGTAAGCCTTGTACCTCCTAACTCTCAAATGCTTCTAAGTTACGGCAACACAACAAGTTAAGGCACACAGCCTTCTATGTTCCAAACCGTACTTACAATGGTACCCAGGGTGTTGACACTTCTAAACGCATGCCCATTATACATAATGGTACTTATCACAGATCATCCTGGCTTAAAATCCAACACACAACCACTGCCTTAGTGGCCAAAAAAACAAAATATATTGCACATTTTGTTAATAAAAACGCTAGTTGCAGTAGCCTCAATGCTTACTTTATACAGAGGAAACACTGCATCATCGCTTATCATAGTATAAATCTAAGATTGCGTCATATTTAGTATATTGTTGACAGAGATTACAATGGACGGAGTACGCCAGTTTCATACGACGGAAGACTTAAGTAGTTTAATATAAAATTATGTGAATTATGATCTTTTATGAACTCTATTCGCTGCTTTCAATGTCACTGATAACTATACTTATAAATTATGTTATCAAAGTCGAAACCCCTTTTTTTTAATGTTAGTTTTTGTCTTTAACAAATAAAATTAAGAAAGTAACAGTTCTAAATGTGAGTTTACTAAGAAACAAACTTACTTTTATTCATATGCTGCGGAAGACAGATCGAAACGATCACGATGGGTTAAAATAAAATGAAAAAGCCTTTATTATGCAAACCTTGCACCACGATACGATACTATATCTATAAGATGATTTTAAACTCTTCCTTCATTGAAATAAAATGCAACCTTTGGAAAAAGTATACATATATATCTGTGAAAATGAAATATTAAACTGACCATTAAATAGATGTTATGAACTTAAATTTCTCAAACAATAGTCATTCGTAACATCAGTAGGCAGAATGCATTGTTGCCGTCGCTGGCATCATACACAACAAAGCAAGTTGCTAACCCTATGGAATGTCAAATCGTGATTCACCTGTACGTCAAACTTTCGCGCGGGAAAAATTGCGCGAGCTACACAAAAATGGCGGCGCTACAGCTTGCGGTTTAAGTTTTATATCTCGTTTTAACATTCTGATCTCCTTTGGTATGCATATTTCTGTCTCGCATAAATTAAAGATTTATCGCCATCAACTGAATCGAATTGTTTTTAGAAAGTTAATACTGAAATAAAATATTTCAGTTGCGAAGTGGTTTAAAGTTTAATAAATTGTTTCAAGCGTTTAGTTATGATGATTTGTTGGTGAAAGAAAACACGCACTTGAGCATAAAGTGACTGCAAATAATATAGCACAGAAATTGCACTTTCTAAAATGAAAATAGTTTTATTGTAGTGTTGCTAACCACAAGATTTTTTATAGAAAATTGCAGTAGAGAAACAATATGGCCACGTATACTATTGTTATTTTACGTAGAGACTACAATTTTTGTCAATTCATTTTATAATGAAAATAACTGACATGTTTGTTATTCAATCTCAGATCAAATATCTGAGTATTCAATCTTGATAATCTGACAGTCCTAAGCAGAAGAAATACATAAGTAGATATCATTACTGTCTTTTCTTTACGTGGTTAAACCCCCTCGGGCCATCACGCCACCGACAGGTTGGTGTGTAGGAATCGGACCGACTAAAACCACAGTATGCCACTCAGCGCCTGATACAGTTCCGACGTTCGTACAGATCCGGGTACAGTTGTTATTATGACATCCAGACCCCCCTAAATAAGAAGTATCTACTGAAACCTTCTGGCTAACTATTTACTTACAGTAAATTAATCGTTAAAGATTTTTGATTTCAAACTGTCGTATATTTTTACACTTTAAGTATATTTCTACACTGCACTGTTGCAACACTTAGTATCAGACAGAAGTGAGGCTAGTTAACGGTTTACAAATTAACTAAATACCTCTAAGAACTTTCTAGATTAGAACTTAGATATATTTTGACAGTTGTTTATTATAAACTTGATGTCTAAAGGGTTTTATAGACTAGCTTTTGCAGGCGGTTTCACTCACACAGACTTCCACCCCCTTAGGGATGAAATTTAAAAAAATCCATTTTTAGTGCTCACTTACGTTATATAAAGCACTACATGCAAAATTTCAGGATTCTAGGTGCAGCGGTTTGGGCTGTGCGTTGAACTCTGGGTGTGTCAGTCACCTTCCTCTTTTATGTATATAGATAGACGACTGACCATCCTATCATCATTACTCAGTAGTGCCATGAAGCCAGTTCCTCTAATGGGAATATTTATTTAATAGATACTTAATGCACTTGTTGTACAAAGGCGGATTTAATGCCATGAGGCATTCTCTACAAGTCGACAATAGGAATAGCAATAAGGTACATAGCGGAAAATTACATCTATTAGTTCCATTAGTCGGTCGCAACCCAGCTTGCTATATTATAAGCTTTTCTTTTTTTAACGAGTATGTTACTCCAAGAATTATATCCATAGTAACAAGAGTTCTTCATATAAAGAAATTTCAAATGCTACTACTGTGTAGAACTTCATGGAACTACTAGGAATGAACCACATGTCCTGATTAACTGTAGGTATGGCTAAGTGGTTTATGCGGTTATGTATGCAGCTCATGGGACAACACTTTGTCTGATCTACAAATTGTTATTCTGAGCCACAATCATTCTACTCTGCCTGATGGAAAGTATAAGCAGAATCCATGAGTGGTGGTCACCGTACTGCGAATGACAGACAGACAATGCAACAATGCAGCATGGTGACCCACACTATGGCGGGCTAGTGATGCTTCTGCATCATTGGGCCTACGGTCTCGCACTCACCAACGAAACACGACAGCATGATCGCTGTCATTTTTTACGTTGATTTTCTATGCAAGGATAGAACCGCACCGGTCGAGCCGGCCCGCTCGTGCTGAAATCAGCGTGGATCTATACCTTGATTATGTACTTACTACCTTTTATGTAGATATGGTGATAGTCTCACATGACACAAGATAAATTCCTAGTGCAAGAGTTCTCAAAGAATCCTGCTATCTGATTCACTGGTGAAACTCAACACGAACTCGCGACGACACAAACACAAATTTAAACAAATGAAGCAAGACTATTGACCCATATCTACCACATTTATTATAACACCGACATTACAAAGCGCAATGGAATGTATATAACCTTTAGAAACCAGTTTAGTATTGGTATTATGGTGAGAGCTATTGTGTAGATGGCGGGAATCTGTGAGTCAGAGTTATCTGGCAATCTTGCATTCCGTTTGAAAAGATATACATGGAGTGTGTAGATAACCAAAGGTTTTATCAAAATAATTCAGAACCTGTGAAATGTTTGGAGTTAACAGTAAGGTTGGAGTTAAAAGTACAGGGACGAGACGAGCCATATATTAGTGCTTATGGTCTACTCAACCATTATTCTTTCTTTACTTATCTCCGAGTGACTTATTGGAGTCCTCTTTCATATTATGAGGGGAGAAAGTCCCAAAAGAATGGCAACACACTAGTATCTTTTTAGTTTCGCTAGTTACTAATTACCAAGTGATCTGTCTGCTTGTAGTCTCGTTTTACCATAAAAAATACTATCTACCGCGTATGGTTTTAATGTAGATACATAATCAGTTTTGTTTATGTAATAATATTTTTTTTAAAGTTTGTTTCTAATTTCATAAAGTAGTCGTAATTGTGCCAATTCATAATAAATATTGATGACTGGTAACCCAGTAAATGTTATACATAACCGACGCCGAAGCCAGACAACATTACCATAATGAGTGGCATTGCTTTTTCTTTGTGCTAGAAAAAAAAAACAGTTTTCTGGTCACGTGTTGTGCTCGTAAATAAATTTTCAATGTCATTCTATTCCAATTATGAAAGCGCACAATTTTTGCTTTTTTTTCAAATAATAGTTGTTATTAATCTTAAAATATACAAAATAAATTTAAAAAGACTTTCACAAGCTTTAATGATTGCAGTTTGTTATTATAAAAGTTATAAAACTGCATTATTAGTGAAATTACTTTCGGCTCGAACGTAAAAGGCGGTAAATTAAAACAGTGACGGCCAAAATGGCCGCAGCGTGAGATATAGATAACACTGTTTATGGTTCATCGCATAAATTAGACAAGTCTATGTTTTTTTACGGCTAGACTAAATTAAAATGAGGAACTTTTGATTTATGTAATCTCGTGCTATGTAACTTATGTAAATCGCGGGATTATTTATTTTTTAAGCTGGGTATAGATGCGTTGTATTGTATTTTACATTTAATGTATGTATTTAATAACGGAGGCATGGACATACGATAATGTGACAATAATTTAACATAAATAAAATACATAAAATTGTAGATGTGATTACAAGTCATTATGTTTATTGTAGAAATAAGTGAAGATATTTATTTATTACATTGTATGTTACTGGTTTTAAAAAATAGGTAATAATATAATTAGATCACACAACTTTTGGAAAACTATGAGAATGAATTGTTTAATACTGTCATTCAGTGTTAGACGCTTAGAGTGGATGGAGCCCTGTGATTAGCCTTATCTGGGCCCATAGAGACAAGCTAAACACTCACAGACCGATGACCAGTGAACAGGTCAAACAGAGGGTGTTACACCCCGTTAAAATTATATAACAATATAATGTACTCGCTATTGTCCGTGATGTGTATTCTTCTGGTCGGTTCGCTGCTCAGTGGAGAAGAGTTACCTCTTTTGATGCAATCAGCTAGCTTCATAACACACAACCGTTTTATCACACATCACAACCGTTTTATATACAATTACAATTCTTTCCACAAAGGCCGAGGAAGATTCCTAATCTTTACTCTACACCCGGAACAACATTTCGATCCTAAAAGGTCGTTCTGATCGATTATCACACACTTCCGAAGCGGATGATTTATAACTAAAAATTTCCCCAATTAACGCGTCCCTTGAACTCAATTTTATACAATGGCCGTTCTATATATTCGTTTCTATTTGCCCGTCAAATCTCGATGATCATTCTACTCCTACATCGAGCTAAATACAATTATTGTCACCAATTTAAATATGGGCCCAACCAACATTTTTCTCCCAAGACGAGTTCCAAACTAAATGATGGATATTTAACCTTGACATAACCAAAGACTATGAAAAACACAGTGTTGCCATAGCAATCTTGCGTTTGGTTTCGAACACTAATAAATACACAATATTCTTGATTAAATTACTTAATTACAACCAAACAAAGAACAAATGATCGTACCTATTAATCAATTATTATTTATCCTGGGCGTGAATCGAATCCACGCCCTCTGACTTAGAAGTCAGGGTCACCAACCACTAGACGAATAGACCAGTCCAAAGCGAGTGTATGATGTTCAGTACCTTGACTAAACAATTCTAACATAGACTAAATTAGCACTTGACTTACACAATATGAATAATTCTTTGTTTACTTCATTTCTGTGTTATCTATGTACTTAACCGTTATATTTATGTTTAAATTTGTTGTTTGGATTTTTTTAAAATGTCTATGGTTTAAGAATTTGCTTGCGGATTTTCTATCGTCATCAACAGCCTTTAATAGTCTTTGTTGGACATAGGCCTTTCATTAGAGAGGTGGTTTTGATCTACTAGCGTAGTAGTACTAAAATACCAACTATACTTCAATCATTGTTTTTAATAACTTACTGCCAACGTGTCAAATGATATTTAATATTTGTTACACTGTATTATTTTATTACCCTTTTATGAAAGTTGAAAAACAGATAATAAATAACAAACTTAACGGCCACCCAAGTAAGCTAAACATGAAAACGTACTAACTATAGCACTATAAAAACATAAAATGAACTTATAAAGATTAACGAAGCAGTATTTACACTATAAATCATAAAGTTAACTAAGTAAACATAGTAATGATTGCCGGAAGTCATCCCTCCGGCTATGTTGCTGCGCGGGAGTCGGGGGCAACGCTCTCTAGTCTATGACTCAAGCATTGTCTCGAAAGCGGTAAAAAAATTAAAAAGTTTAATTGACATTTCTACCTGTCATCTTGTTAGATTGAACAAAGATAATTTCTTTTGTACGTTCTAAAAGTGTTAGTGAATTTAGGTGTGCGGTATATTACGGTCAATGTCAAATTTTAGCTACATTTTTTATTTCTTTTGCAATATTTATCTCTACTGTATTTATTCATGGATTTGTCAGTTTTTTTTTAATTTTTATATTTGGCTCTCTAAAATAATAGCGTTTAGTAGTGATATTTTAATTAATAAGAAATGTGGTTAGAGAGTTCTTGAATTAGTTTTAGGGAAAAAAGGGCATTTTATCTAGACTTTTTTTCAATCGTTTAAATTTCATTGTCGTTTTATAAAAATAAACACGTTTATTATTGAAAAAGAAACAGCGAAAATTAACATTTAACTACCTAAAAATGTACTAATCGGCGATTTAATTTTTGTAAAGTTGAAAAAACTGTAATCCGACTACGCGGTTATAACTTTTGATTAAATATATATAGCTTAAATAACCCGAGCCGTTAGTAGTTTAAAGAGGATACGTTTACTTAAGTTTCACGTAGTTAAAGTGACGAAACTAATTGCAAGTACTTAACGTCCAATGTAGGCATGTGTTAAAAATCGTAAAATGTCTGCACATAATGTGAAACATTCATTTATTAATATAACGCGTTAACTTACATTTTCTTTTGAAAGCGTAGCAAGGCCGCGAGCCTTTCATTCGGCTTGTGATGTCACACTAATGTTGACACGGCTAGTTCTAATTTTAAAATTATATTTTCCATAGCCAAAGATTACTGGTTTCTTTTTTATAGGTGTGCTATGAAAGCGTCGCTCTAAGAGCCTAATATGTACGTTTTGTAGCGTAAGTGACGAAAATTAATAATCATCTAATAACCTTTTGATCTGATCTGAAATTAGAGGAAGCTAGTATAGCAATACTATAGGAACCTACCGGTAATAAATATACATAAATAAATAAAACAACTAAATCCTTACTTCATACAACTTTTCTACTACAGACCGCATTATTTGCCCTTTTTTTCAAAAAGTTGGTCGATCCATTCTTTTTTTCACCTGTAATGTCATCGCCATATTGTATAAATGTAATGGCAACACCGTATCATTGATGGAATGCTGGCATTGTGTAATAAGCGATTTGCACGGCACTTTATCGAGCAGTTATTTTGAAATGTAATTTAAATGGACGTCAAATTTCAAATTCTTCAGATGAAATAGGAATCGATATAGGTTTTATACATTTTTAGCCCACAATCTGTAAATGTAGAGAAATCTAGAAAGCAACGTTTGGTAGTGCCAAAAGTAAAAATTACTCAGTATTTTGTTCAAGACTAGCTGAACCCCGCGGTGTTATCCGCGGCTATCATCGTACCGCGAGTAACGCCGCGGTACAAAGTTAGTCTTAAAAAAGTAGCCTAAGTTACTCCCTGGATCATCAGCTACCTGCCAGTGAAAGTCCCGTCAAAATCCGTCCAGCCGTTCCAGAGATTACCCGGAACAAACAGACAGACAGACAGACAGACAAATTTTTTTTAACTACATTTTTGGTATACTTACCGTGTATGCATACATATGCATTTAGTAAAAAGCGGTTATTTTAATATTACAAACAGACACTCCAATTTTATTTATTTGTATAGACTAGCTGAGCCTTTAGAATAGAATAGAATACATTTATTATTCACACATAACATACATGTAAAAGAGAAAGATAAGACATTTAACTTAGAGTAAATAACAACAAACAATATACAAAACAAACAAAATAAAAGCAGTGAAATGTCTAGCTGTGTGACCAAAAGGCCACAGCTCAGCTTATGCTGCGGTCCTGAAAGTGACCACAGCGCTGAAGAACCACCTCCTTTTACACGTGGTTGTTGAGGTACCTTTACAACAAGAACTGCGGGTAACGCAGTCGGGTGATATAAGTCAAAAAGGTATCTTTAAGCTCTCCTTGTATCAAGTATCTGACAGTGAAAGTCCTGTCAAAATCGATTCAGCCGTTCCAGAGATTAGCCGGAACATACGAACAGACAGTTTTTTTTTTTTTTTAAGCATCGTATATGTAAACTTTCAAGTGCATTTCCAATTACAAACAGAGTGTCTGTTTAGATTTTGTATTAATTTGTATACAAGTGCAATTTTCACAAAAATAAAACCAACTTCAAGGTTCGATTCGATTTTTCTTTGATGCCATCATCAGATATCGATGTCTTTATCATGGTACCACCGTTGGGACATCTACTTTGCATTAAAAAAAGAATCATCAAAATCGGTTCATAAACGACGAAGTTATCCGCGAACACACATAAAAAAAATATGTATACGGTCGAATTGAGAAACCTCCTCCTTTTTTTGAAGTCGGTTAAAAAGTATAAATGACGATTTTTTGTATTATGACTAAAGTTGCCAGCATTACGTTGTAGGTAAATATGGTTAATAATACATTAGTAACAAAAGAGCCACCTTTCTTTCCCGCTGCGTTTTGTTTATACACAAATATTCATTTACATTAAAAAAAGGAAAACTTAAATATTTCGATAAATAAGTCACCAAATCACAATTTATCAAAGTCGTGTATTTGAAAGACAAATTGTCAAAGGATTTTAGTGTAATATTATTAGTAAAAATTATCCATTTGTCAGTGGCGCCATAGTGTATTATCTATGAGTGGCGCCATATTGGTCCGAATTGACACAACTGTGGGGCGATTTTTACAGCACTCCCGTTACATTTTCGCCTCTGATTAAAACGTCGATTTCCAATAAAAAATGTATTGGGGCTATATAAGATATTGGTATGTTTAGAATGGTCATTAAATATACTATCAGATGATGTTCAACATCGGAGAGGTTATAAGCAATAGCGGGAATTTTGTAATGTCAGTTAACGCTTGACATAACAGAACTGTCATTACAACGTCAAGGACCTAGTATTTTAGGCATGATACGGCAAAAACGACGGACATGAAGAAAGCTGGAAATATAGGACGGTTTAACTGTAAATTACTAAGTCGAATGTTGCCATATTTTAGATTTATTTTGAGTAAACCGTGTGTGCTTAAAATTTGGTACTATTTGACTTGTCAATGGTATATGAATGGCAATGTAGTTAAATTAGATATAGACTTATCAATGAATTACTCGTAACATAAAGAAATTTTTGCAACAAAAACTTTTTATTCTAAGAAGAATTTGAAATCTCAGTGCCAAATCTCCTATTCGTAGCAGGACAACTGCAAATAGAAGGAAAGTAACTTGACATCATAACGACTGCCTCAAAACCGCGTTTATAAAGAGAGCAGTCTAGTCTATGTCCAGCAGTCGGCTACTAAAGCTTAACGTCTTAAGTGGAAGATGTCCAAGAAAACAATGGTTTAAAAAGTAGTTTAGATTTTTTTTTAATCCTGAATTTCCAAGACGGTAATTAATTTTTATATCTGGCAATAATTTTATGTGTTCTCTCTGGTAAACGCTATTGTCAACAAAGATTCCGATATAACTCTATACCACATGATTCTATGTAATCCATAGCATTCATTCAACACGCCTTGAATAGTAAACGATTCTTGGAAGCTTCTAACCGATTGATTGCGCCATTGAAAGCTTACCAATTACATATTAGCAAGCAATGTCTATTTCACACGCATTCACGATCAAAGAGAGCCTGGAAACAGTATTTTTATCTAAACAATTTTGGCTAGCCTTTTAGATCTGACCACTAATCCAGAGCTGTATTGAGGTGAATTATCGTGTAAGGAAATCGTATGGAGAGCACATTAATGTTTTGTCATGTGTAAATATGTATATATTTCACGTCTCTGTGTAGTGATAAGATAAGATTCATTTATTCGCCCAAACTCGCACACATGTGTACATACATACATACATACACATACATATATGTACATACAATAAACAATCGCATGTATCGACGTTAAATTTATTCAAGCCTCCTTTAAATGTCGGCACGATAAGGCCTGTATTTTTTTTTGATTATTTACAAAAACAATAAATCCTTGTCAATTTAGAAACAAATTTTTCAAGTGGCAACACTTCCATAACAGTTTAAATATTCAGCCCTTGTTACACGCTACATTCGTCCTCTGAATATGTATGTCTTCTCGACTAAACTAAATACAGGCTTTGTCTCTTGAACGGTAAAGTTGAAAATGGTATAGCTTGTTTAGCATTGTTATTTCATTAGGTAAAATTTCGTAGACACATATTGTAACCAAGAGGGACGTTTTAGAGGAAATAGACCTAGATATGAAGCAATAAACTGCATACCGACCACGAGACATTTCGTTTCATAACCGGCATTATATAATATCAGATTTACTACAGAGCATTTTAATAAACGTAAGTAGAGATTTGGTCTTTTTTTAATTTTATTAACTGCTGGCACAGAATTCAAAAATTACGTATACCGTCGTTTCCGAACGCTATATTAAATTTTATTGTAAAGAAATTGTTATTGACACAAACTATACCTACCTATCTACCTAACCTGGATGTTCCACAGTATCTCTTATAGTGTTTTAACCATTTTTAACAATAAATGAGATACTAATGATAAGCTTTAGCTTGCAACCCTATTCCAATAAAAAAGCTGATGTAAATAGTACAGTTTTACCAAGATTTTACCGTAGTTTTATGTAGGTCTTTACAGAAATAATATAAAATATCAACTTTAAAAATGCTACATCTTGATTATTTGTAATAACGTAGGTATTAGTAGGTGTCCTGGAAGTGTAGCGACTGCCACATACCGCGGCAACAAAACATATGACAACGCCATCTACCTATGATACACTGTACTACGAAGTAACGTACAAAACGGAGCCTAAGTTACTCCTTAGATCATCAGCTTTCTGCCAGTGAAAGTCCCGTCAAAATCGGTCAAACCATTTGAGAGATTTCCCGGAACAAACAGACAAACAGACATTTTCTCAAAAAAATGATATTTTTGTACATGTACCTTTTCAAATTCAAATTCAAATTCAAAATCATTTATTCAATTAAGACACTAAGTGACATTTATGAACGTTAAATTGAAGCTGTAGTTAAGAATCATAGATCGACACAAACAGACGCCACAGCATGTGCTGTATTGTCGAGGTAAATTAGGTGAAAACACCAAAATCTACTGCCTGCCTGTGTCGATCTATAACTTCCAGTTTCCAAAATGCGTAGAGCCTCATGAGAAGAATACTGGCAAAGAAACTCATGGCCACTCTTTTCAAAGTCAGATTTTCAGGTACAATAATGTTAGTATTACATGTAAGGTAAACAGTATGCAAGCTGTTGCCACCTGAATTTCCTTTTATTAAAATGCTCCAAAATCTAACGCTCAAACAAAAAAAAAGAAAAGAAAAATCACTCATTGATAACGTTAAAGGTTTTAGTCTATTAAACATAGAAATCATTCAAGGTGCACATCTACTTACAATCAGTTGCAAAATCTGCTGTTGAAAATAATTCGTGACTAGATTAAAAGGCTACAGTTGCAGTTGAACGAACCAAAATAATAGTATGTCTAAAGCATCGCTGACTAGGCCGACCAATCACCCCAAGCAGCACCCGTTCACGAGTATGACGCATGGACCAGCCATCATCTCCTTCGCCATATCAGAGGGAAAGAAACGACCCGCCCCACGACGACACCGCAAGCAATGGTATTTTAGTGAGCATGACAGACCGTAGTCGAGATACTGATAAAAATCACTACTAATTAAATTACCATGATAATCGCCACGCATTACCCTCAACTAACAATTGTATACCGTGTATACATACATATGCATTTATTAAAAAGCAGTTATTTTAATATTACAAACAGACACTCCAATTTCAAGATTAATAATTTGTAGAGAAAATTAAACACTTGTTCCACAGTGTGTAATTTTCTAGGTTTAGTAATTAATCTACTGAAAAACTTTTCAGAATGCTCTCATTACTAAAACTTTCTTATGAAAAGCTAATGAAAAGCTCGAGTTCCCTAAATGTTTCTCAGAAACAGTAAGAAAATACAACTTAAATGAGAAGTTCCTTCTTATTTTAAGTTCTTTTTATAATTATCAAAACAATAGCAGGGTAAAAATATCGTTTTATTTTATATTACAAAGTAATATTTTATAGAAGTCATTGTTTGTTGTTCCACAGATAAAAATATATTATCTTACTGCACAATACAGTATTGTTGTGACATTTAATTCACAAAGCACGTTTTCACGCTGTCAATGACAGATAACATTATGACAGTATTGACACGACAAACTTTACTAAAGACAGTACATAACGTAATCTATACTATTATATAAAGCTGAAGAGTTGTTTGTTTGTTTGAACACGCTAATCTCAGGAACCGCTGGTCCGATTTGAAAAATTATTTCGGTGTTGGATAGTCCATTTATTGAGGAAGGCTATAGGGTATATATCATCACGCTACTACTAATAGGAGCGGAGCAACAATGAAGAATGTTACAAAAACGGGGGAAAATTATCACTACGGGCAAATAATAGACGCAAACGAGGTTGCGTGGGTCGGCTAGTATTAGTATAGATTGGTAATGGCAATCTGATAATGAAGATTTTACATTAATTTGGGACTTACATTTAAACTGTAATTATTGTTTTTATATGTGAAAAGTGTAGAATTATTTTCTGTTTGTGATATTATGCCGATATATCTCAGCTTTTGATGTTATTTCCAACACGTTTTATAGACAATTGCAAAATGTAAATAGTTTTGGATTAGATCCAATGTTCATTGATGTTACTCCTTGGCATCAAACTTCTGAGATTAAGAAACCATGCCAAACGCCATGAGATGCATAAGCACTATAGACGTATTTTTTTTAAAGATGGTTAGGTTAAAAAACCAACGTTTCAAATTGAAAAAAAAATACCTGGTGTTGTCTTTGCCTTTTTAAATAAATATACATTTCAACTTTTTTTATTTAGTGCCGTCTTTACTTCTTTTTTGGTTTGGATTCTGTTATAGCCGCTTACTAATATTAAGATTGTCCTTGATGTGCCACATGGCATCAACATACTTTCAATAAAAGAATTTTTCAAATCGGACTAGTGGTTCCTGAGGTTAGCGCGTTCAACAAAAAAACAAACTCTTCAGCTTTATAATATTAGATAGATATTTCCACATTTCATTATTTCAATTCTAAAAAAGTTAACTCGCGATTTAACATCACGGTACAGCTCATAGCATCAAAACAGTGTCCATAAAACCGAAGTTGAACGGCTGTAATTCTAAAGAGGTGTCTGTCTTAATATGTCTGTGTCTTGTGATTTGAATGGTTCTTGTAAATTCTATTCTCAATGGTCACTGGATATAGACTTCCGTTATGACGAAGTGTCAAGTTTTGTCTATAACGCAACATCGGCCACATCTATACTGTTTTTGTTAAACAAATAAGTAAATATGTAAATTATAAGGTATTTGTTTTTTTTTTAATAATAACGATACATATTATACAGACTAATACAGTTACGAAGGCCATTATTAAGAATACCGGCTTCGCTTTTATGATTATTTCATATTTCTACCATATTTTTTATTCCTCATTTCTCTTCTCTTGGGTTAAAAATCCTAAAATAATTTCTTAGTAGGTGCTTACTATATTAAAAGAATTAGCTACCAAAGTTTGAAGTTGATGAATCAGTCAGTCTCTTATGGCAAGTAATTCTCTACCTAAATAAGAACTGTAAATCTCATTAACGTTGTTTGCACACTTGAAAATACTTATTTATGGAGATCGTGGTAAAGTTATAGCAAAATATACCATAATCAGAGTGTCTATGGAAAGAGCGAGAACGCGCGCGATAACCGTTCGAAAGATAACTATTCGTCACATCGCATATGACACTTAATCTGATGACGATACTGGGAATCGCGAATAACGTTATTTACATTTCTATTCGTCGACAAGACTTAGAAAATAGGTAATAAAATAATTAAAGAATAAATTAAATGAAAATATTTCTTTGAATCATAAAAGGAGTGGCTTCATGTCATATTTAACAGTTAGTTAACCCGAAATGAACTTTACATATCTCATTAGAGCATAAATTATACAAGCGAATGGCCAAACAAGGCGCGGTTTTGGAACTCACGATTTGAAAATGGAATTTAGCGTTTGAAATTTTATTTTTAAAACCTGTTTATTTTTTTAGATTTGGCGTTAAGACAACCATAAAATGCGGACTTTATTTATTTATAACTTTTATTTAGCATATACATTTAGGATTTGTGCGAATATTTGTTCAGGTAAAGCTTTTTTTTTTAATTCAAAATTTCCACTGTAAGTCGTAAAAAAAATGTGAAAAATGCAACAAAATTCTTAACATTTCATTTATCTCTAAAAACAAGGTTAATTTCGCAAAAGTACAGGAAACAAACAATTTACTCTGGTTGCACCATAGATCAGGGACGTGGGAGAATTCTTTTTTCGTACAGTTCATAAACAGTTACGTGATTACTTGTTCTTTGTGTCTACTTACGACTGATGTTGATGCAGTTTTTGAACGTTAATCACAATAATTAAATATAAACTAGGTTTTAATAAATGGATTATGAGATTAATACGTGTAGGCGTCTTTATCTACTTGTTATATTGAAACTTTGCTTTTTCTATTTGCGCGCCAAAATCTCGCGGTAAGTATTTTGGAATTTAAATTTAGATTTTTAGAATTTTTATAACAATGTTTTTGTTAATCAAAATGTTTTGAAATGTGTTATGGATAAGAGTCAACATTTATGTTAATCAATCGAAATTAATATTTATTGTTGAGTTTTACGTTAACAAAAAAAACATAATAATGCATAACTCGTAGCTATTAGGAATGTTATTTATATCGTTGTGGGTATTAATTTCCGTGTTGTCTTTTCATATTAATGTTATTACCAATAACGTGATAATTTTTCTGCCGTTCTACGCTCTAAATTTATTTCTGATCAAAACAAGAATGAGGCCCAGTTTCATTAGATCCTGATAGTTTCAGATATTTATCTGACGTATTCAACAGATTAATCCTACTAATATTATAAATGCGAAAGTTTGTAAGGAATTGTCTTTGTTTCTCTTTCAAGTAAAAACTACTGTAAGGATTTAGTTGAAACTTTACAGTAATTTAGCTTATACATCGGAATAACATTTAGGCTACTATTTGCCGCGATAACCGTCATACATGCGTGCGTATGCAACAGCTAGTATCATATATATTATTCGGTTTGCTGATATGTCCCCTACCCCATAACTCCTCCACACATCCCCCTCCTTTAGCCCAAAGGCCAGCAACGCGTTGCGGGTAATCGCTTTCCATCAGGCAATCCGTCTGCTTGTTTGCCCCACAATTCCATAAAACAAATTAACATGTGTGTTCATTTTACTCCAACACCGAATATAAACGCTTGTCTATGAATGAATTACATAAAACTAACATTATGAGTGCTATAGCGGAAGTCATCGTTCAACTGTCATAGTCTCAGGCATGATGATGAATTCATATATAATGATAGTTTTATTGACTATAATCTTTGAGTAAGCATGGTGGCTAATATCTAGTAACGGTTACATCTCTATATTGTTTGGATTTGTGTCAATGTTTCCAAGATATTACCTATAAAAAGATATACAGACCTTTTTTTTTTTATATGTTTGACCCTGCCAAATTGACTCTACTCTGCCTGATGGAAAGCATGAGTAGAATCCAAGAGTGGTGGTCACCATATTGCCAATGCAACAATGCAGCATGGTGACCCACACCATGGCGGGCTAGTGATGATTCTGCATCATTGGGCCTCCGGTCTCGCACTCACCAACGAAACACGACAGCATGATCGCTGTCATTTTACGTTGATTTTCTGTGCGGGGGTAGTACTGCCCCGGTCGAGCCGGCCCGTTCGTGCTGAAATCAGCGTGGCTCTACTAACCTTATACTTATCCATCATATGTATGACTAGCTGACCCTTGCCCACTTCGTTGGGCGGTAAACATTATTTCGTAAAAGTCTTTCGACTTTTCGGGTTATTATATAGCCTATGTCACACACAAATAACGTAGGCTTCTATTGGTAAAATAATTTAAAAAATTGGTTCAGTAGATCCAGAGATTACTCCCTACAACATCACAAACTTTACCTTTACCTTTTTATATAATAGTAAAGATTAAATAAAAAATAAAAATTGTCTATGACATCATCAACAGACAGCCTTTAGCAGTTCACTGTTGGATATTGATTACAATTACTGAAGAAAATATTTTTTTTTAACTATCTAATATTTTGAAAAAATACACATCTTCACTAATGTTATTAAGCTGAAGAATTTGTTTGTTTGTTTGTTTGAACGCGCTAATCTTAGGAACCGATGGGCCGATTCAAAAAAATCTTTCAGTGTTGTATAGTACATTTATCGAGGACGGCTATAGGCTATATATCATCAAGCTAAGACCAATCGGAGCGGAACACCAATGAAAAATATTTCAAAAACGGGGGAAAATTATCACGCTATGGGCAATAGGAGACGCAAACGAGGTTGCGTGGGTCAGCTAGTAAACAATAAAAATAAATTCGTATATATACAAATTCCGTTCCCTTATTTAAAAAAATCTACTAATTCTTAATGACTGATCGTGTAATCGAGTTAAACACAAAACCATAGACAGTAGTCTCGTGGAAATTACTTTTAGTACACGTGTAAGAGCAAAGGAAAGTGGTATAAATCCACAGTCGTCACGCCTGGCTTTTCGCTTCCGCAATTTCTGTAATGCTTTATCTAAATAATCATCTTTTAATGTACAGTCGTCGACATAAATGGATAATAACATTATTTCTATGTGTTTAAATGGTTTGAAATAGCTAGTTGGCACTAAGCCGATGTCTAAATGGTTCGGGGATAGACTGGAATCGTCGTTGGCTTATTGAGTATATTATAATATTATTGAAACAGATTTATGTTGGGTTAAAGTTGTAAAATGTAGAGAAGCGTTAGTCATTCATTATTAAAATGTCTGTAATAATGTATCTGCGTATTAAAAGATTAACTGATAGATATAACCTTGACCATCAGTAAACCATTGTTTTTGTTTTGTAAACTGAAATAAACCGTAAATAAGAAACCTAAATATGTCTTAAACATTAAACAAAATCAAAATATTGAGAAATAACTGTACTACAAGCAAAAAGAGATCGCTTCAAGTTGGAACCGTTCTTTTTAAACCACGAATTCTTTGTCTGATTTATCTAGGTGCCTGCTTTATGTAGAGACTCACTTATACATAGTAGCTACTACACACACATAACCATACCTAGGGATTGGAATATTGTTTGAAAATCCGAAATCAACGTTTAAAATAGTAAAAAGTATTCTGTCAAAATATCCGGACAATTTTTTATGGTTTTGATATCCTTTTATTATAGAATTTCAAAACAGGAACATTCCTAAAGACAGTGCAGATTAAATAAAGACACATTATCTGTGAAAACAGTGCTAAATATTTATTTATTTATTTATTTAATTGAAAAACATTTACAGTATCTTTACAGAATTGTTATCCCAATACGACACTGTAAGGAAAAAGTAGTTACAATTATTTTATAATAAAGTATCATTTCCCGTAATATACCTTTGGGCAACTTCTTTGAAGCTCGGCAAGTTACAGCTATAAATATCCACATGTTTTGAAATTTCATTTATAAGCTTTTTAATATATATTTTGCATTGTTGACCTCCTTTTACGACTTAAAAAAAAAGGGAAAAACTTCTGTCACTAGAAGTACGTTGACTCATCAGTCCCGCTATGGCGGGTTCGAACCGTAAATTTTCATCAACAATTATGTTTAAACACAAAAAACCTCTGTTAGCGTATTATTGCCAAATCTTGATTCAATACGATTTTAAATTATGAGCTCTATAAGTTGAGGTTTTGCTTTTGTTAAAAAAGTTTAATTTTTCATTCAATTCCATTTATGAATTTTCCTCCATTAAAAAAAAAAACTATTATCTGATGTTCAGCTTGTATATTATTTAGCTAATACATTAAAGCATTACAGAACTACAGGTGAGCAGAATCTATAGACTTTCCCGCGCCTAATAGTTTTTGTACATTGACATAACATCTGATTTTCGAAAAAACAAGGCTGGTAGATAATAAAATTACGCGAATGTCTGAGTAGAATAGTTAGTAATACGCTAGTTAACATTTAAAAAATAAACAAGCAGTTATTAATCGAGAATGATTGAGTTGCGGAGTATAATACGTGTGACATTGACAGAGAAGAAAGTGGCACAGGTAACGAGAATACAATCGCGTCTGCGTAGTGTTGTGATGATATTGTGGTTGTTCTAATTTCATTGTTTGCGATTGTCCCCTTATCTTGAAGAACGATTTCATTCGAAAACAAACGTTTGACTAATCTGCGGTAAAATATATTAATGAATTCAACTCTAGGCCTCAAGCTATAATAATAATTGTACACAATTACATATATTTATGTATATACTATAAATAAATTATACCCAGACACAGAACAAATGATTGTGTTGACGCTGACAATTATCTGTTTTGTCATATTTATATCTTGTTTGTGTTACTGTTCTGGAGTGTAGTTTTGAGACTTCCTCATTCAAGAACTAATTTAAAAAAGTATTTTCTGGTTAACGAGGGTAGTTTACTTCTCTTTTGATTCCAAATTTAAAGAAAAAGTTCCATCTTGAGTTGTTTGGTTTATTATATATTATATTGATTTGTTCGGAAATCAAATATTACAAACATTAAAATGAAGTCCATTAAATTCCGATGTCTTGTAACTTGAACGTTTAAAGTTACTCGTACCTGTTCTAGTTTAAAAAGGTCCTATAAATGCTGCCACTGAAAGTTGTCATAACGATTTGCACCTTTTTACGACACACCAAACAAGTAGGTGCAGTAACGTGTTTTGTTTTTAAAGAGGCTGAAACATGTTGTCTGTGCCAATGTGTGTGTACTATAGTTTGTCTTTTGCATCAGATATCCTATATAGACATATACATAATCTAAGGTTGTACATATAAAACTCTAGTGCATTTTTATGCTAATTAATTTCCAGACCAATTTCTATTCCTTAATCCTATACGTAGCCATAATAGTGTCTAATTTTAGCTCAATCCCGCGATTCATATGTGTGAAAAGAGAAGAAATTATTCCTATTTTAAAACGATTAACGATGTATATTTTATAAAAGATCGTTCATTTCTAATCTTAATCGAATGTTCTCACTATGGCATCATCCCAGTACTAAACGTCAACTGTCACAAACACCGTCTTAGATCGGTCAGATTAAAAAAAATATGTACCACTTCACGCCATAGACAATTATTATTAGTTTGTAGTTTTCTTGTAAAATATAATTCGAAAGAATAACATTGTCTTAATTTTAATTTTGAATATTTATTTAATAACACCTTTTGAATAAAATTTAATTTAGATAAATAATTGTTAATATATTTTTAGGTAATTTAAGAAGGCCGCTTTTGTGTAACAGTTACGCGGTGTAAAAAAATGGTCTTTATTATGAGAATTAACTTTTCTGAAGCAATATCTTTTTAAATGATTTACGCAACGAACGTTACTGAAAGAAATTAATATATTTTGTTAAAATTAAATTCCGAAAATGTTTTCTTGTCGATTTTAATTTGAGATTTATTTACAACATATTCATGAAGATTATTGAGTTGTCTGTTATATATATTCATTTTATTATCCAAATTTTGTTTGTGATTTTGTTGATTTCTTTAATGACGGTCGGTTTTCCGAGGTAGGAAGGTAAACGAGATATGATAAAGCTCCCTAATTCGTGTCGAGAGTTATCACTAGTAGTAGTACTTCACGATTGCAGGTATACATGAGCGGCGGTGTTAACTTTCCTTCTATCAGATACCCCGTCTATTCGTTTGCCGACGATACAACAAAATAAAAAATGTTAACAAAGAAAAAACACTGCTACAAAAACTCGCTTACAAACAAACATACGGGTAAAAGTAATTAAAGTGAATTACAATGCACAATATTCAGCCATTTTGAAACCATATATAGTTCGAACTTCAAATTATCGTTCCATTAAATAAAATATTCCGTTCAGAAAGTGATAGGACACATGACATTTATTTCGTGCAATATAAAGGCTCGGCTACAAACTCGCCATGATGGGATTACTTTAATTTAATTTTGCCTAATTACTAGCCCAAGGTTATACACGTATTATCACTAAAACGCGCGGTTTTTTGTCTCATAATTGTCAACAAACTTAAACCGTCTACTGTTGGATATAGGCCACTCCTTAGAAATTAGAAAGGACCTGTGGTCTATTAACCCCGATGGCCAGAAGGTAAATAGCTCTGCATACGGTTCATTGCAGCTACCTTCGACAGGCCGCCTGTCCATAGAGTAGACCAATAGTCCTTTCTAAGCTGAGGCCTATTAAAAAAAACTTTCACCCCTAATCTTAATGAGAGACCTCAAAACCCGACTGTCATGTCTCTACAGCTGTTAACGGAAGTGTGGACTACCATAGACAAGACTATCGTGTCTATGGTTAGAGTAAGGTGACACGAATTGACAATAATGAATTGAGGTATCACGCTCAGTTGGTCACGACGTGTGGTGGTGTACTGTGGTGTACGGCTTAAGTCATGAGCTTTAGTTTTTAATTAGTACAAATAGTTTTTCTGACAAAAATTTTTTTATACCCCTGTCCCATCTAAGGGATGTCAGAGGTTAGGAGGACATTATCAAACTTTTCAATAATTAGTGACAATTTTAGTGATTAGTACTCTAAAGTGGTTAATATTCATAATCTATTGTCACGTTTTTGCTCATGATGAACCGATCTAACCGTTTTTCACGTTTACTAATGGCTGGTATACACGACAACGATATATCGTAGAGATGTGACTGCACAGTTCGTTTGTGCAGTTTATCGTACGTCCATTGAGTGTCCGCACGTCTACGATATCTGCATCGATCATCAGTTCTCTGCAGAACTTCAGACTATAAACATATCATCCGCGATAGAAGACGATGACGCGCTTGCGATAACATAGCTTAATTTGACTGCTTCAGTGGTGCAGTGGCGTATGCGACTGCTGTGCTAGAGGTCTCGGGTTCGGTTCCCGGGTCGAAATGTTTGTATGATCTGCAATGTTTTTTTCAAAATCCGAGGGAATTACAGCACAAAAAAAAAGAAAAAAAGCTGGTGTTGTCCTGTATAATTTGCTTCCTTAACGACACCCAACGAGATGAGATGAACAGGATGGTGATGGTGACACTCTTTATTCTTAATACGTCACTACACGGACGGTCCCGAAACTGCTGTTCTTGTGCCTCAAAGTTAACCTCAAATATTAGAATTCAGTACAAACTACAAATTGAAATCAAACTGCATATACCTCAGTCGCTATAAAAATGTAAAACAACATAAAAAAATACGTTTGTTTTGATATACAGCTGTGTTAAGTGGGTGTGTCGGTCTCAGTGGCCTACTTTTTATAAAATATATTATGTCCGCCATATTTGTGCAACGAATATGGAATGAATCATCATTTACTGTAAGATATTTGATGCCATATTGAGACAATCTTATCAATTTGTGTCAAAGAAATGTTTTGGCATTGGTCTAACTGTATTGGATGTGTGTTTTGGATTAGTGTTAATCTTGGTTAGAATTATCGTAACAGTGCACGGTTAGATAAACAATTTTATGTTTAAGTAGCACTTAGAAACATGCTGTTCATCACGCAAGTTTTTGTGAGGTTTTTTTGTGGAATAAATGTCAAACTAGAAGACGGATCCAGTGGTGGTGATTGATCGACATTGCCCCTGACCACCTGGAATTCCAGACACTTTTTTATGTGTTATTGCTAAAGTGACTGAGTAGAGTCTAACCTGATGCGAAGCATGAACGGAAGCTAAGACTCTTTGCGAATGCAGACAATGCAACAAAACAGTATAGTACCCACACTATGGTGGCATGTAACACGACAACACGAATCATTTTAAGTTGATCTTCTGTCACAGGATAGTACCGCCTCGGTCGAGCCGGCCTATTTGTGGCTCTAATACCTAGTGCGTTGACAAAGTTTGAATTCTTCCTCCTGAATCAAGGAGGGAGAGGTTTAGACTCATTCGCTCGATAAAAAGCAACGTAACTATCGCTCTATTTGTGCAGTCATACAAAAATAAGAAATATTACTACAGCCAAACTTATTAATTGTTTATTTTTTCTTAGATACTAACGTTACGGCATGTAACTAATTAGCACGATAGCAATTAGGAACACAGTAATTAACATTAAAAAAAATATTACCGTCTTAATACGTATATATCATAATAATTGTGGTAAGTTTTAGTTTGAAAAAGGTCACGCTAAAAAGAGTTTAACGATCGATAGTTCGATTCCCAGGCAGGACAAAAATTGTGGAATTTAGCTCTAATACATATATGTTTATTTATATAGGAATACTAGCCGACCCACGCAACCTCGTCTGCGTCTCCTATTGCCCGTAGCGTGATAATTTTCCCCCGTTTTGTAACATTCTTCATTGGTGCTCCGCTCTTTTAGGTTTTAGCGGGATGATATATAGCCTTATAGCCTTCCTCGATAAATGGGCTATCTAACACCGAAATAAATTTTCAAATCGGACCAGCGGTTCCTGAGATTAGCGTGTTCAATCAAACAAACAAAGAAACTCTTCAGCTTTATACATTAGTATAGATAAAGGTATGTTTACTTAGAAAAAAAAATATCCGGTTTAAGCCCAATAAGTTTGACTCTATTATTACATAATTGTTTCTAATATTGTTTAAAATGTCTTTATATTATATGTATACCCATATTCACGTGAGTCAATGCATGAAATATATATAAAAAAGCCTCAATGTTAGTGAAATAAAAAGCTGTAGTAATGTCATAAAACGCTGTCATCCTTTAACTTACACCACAATATCGTGGAACAAGGCAATCTAATGTTACCTGCACCTGCTAATGACGTCATATCCGCATATTGTACCCGGCCACAGGGCCTTTGTCCCTTAAAACAAAAATGTGTTACATCCTTTTTGTTTTAAAACAATAATCGACTCATTCGCAATCGACTAATTTTAGAACGCAAAAATTAAGTAGATAAATGATTTGTATTTGGAACGACTGTGCTTCCTGTTTTTTTTTTTAATAAAATCTCCGACGTTTAGGTAACGGTGAACAGGAAATGAAACAGTTTTAAAGCACAACGCATTTTACTGAAAAAATATCAAAATAATAAAGTAAATTGCAATAAAATGTTATTTGTGAAAGTTTGTTAAGAATATTTTGTTATTCAATCGCGTTGTTACCGCTGGACGCATTAAGATGCAGTTTGTAACACAGATAGACATTCGGAAGAAGATTAAAAACAATAATGATAAAAAGTGTTTTTAAATGTTATTAGATTTTAAAGATGCATAAAACCGCTTACCACGCCTTTATAGCCTTAGTGAGATAAAAAAAAGGAAAAGTAACAAGCCGACCCACACAACCTCGTTTGCGTTACCTATTTATTGCCCGTAGCGTGATAATTTTCCCCCGTTTTGGATATATTTTTCATTGGTGCTCCGCTCCTATTGGTCCGAGTGTGATGATATTTCCTTCCTTGCCTTCCTCGATAAATGTACTATCCAACACTGAAATAATTATTCAAATAAAGTTCAAAGAATCAAACAAACAAACTGTTCAACTTTATATATTAAGTATAGATAATGAACAATGAGTGTAGATAATCCATCAATATTTCAGTATTGGATTGTACATTTATCGAGGAAGGTTATAGGCTATATTATCACCTAGTATAATTTAAATGTAATATATAATTATCACAATGCGTTTATTTTGATTATCACATGCGCAGCCATATTGCTTTGAACATGTGCAAAGAGTTGACCTATTTATACCTACCAGTAGTACTTGCCCAGTGTAATTCTTTTTTATTTATTATTTAAGGTTTTTCTTTATCTTCCTGCATTCGTCCTCCATATAAACTTGAACTGTGCCAAATTTCATACATCTCCGTTCGTATAATTTAAAAAGGGGTACATAGTTTCTGCTTCACTCATTAATATATAGATAACAAGAATATATTATAGGATTGCCAGGTTTCGTCATGCATGAGCCGGCTCCACCAGTGTGAGACCACGATCTCATCTCATTCAATAAAATCGGTTTAGTACCTTAGAGGCTATGGTGGAACACATATAGAGAGCCAAAACAATTACCCTTCCTTTTAACTTTGCCGTAGTTGGGTAAAAATAAATAGATAGAAGTGACCTTTGTTTTCTTTATCAAAAGGTTTTACGTGTCGAGTTATAGTTTTTGAAGTGAAAACTTATCACTCTGAACGCTTTTGAGCCACGCTTCGGCATGAAAGGGCCGGATCGACCGGAGTGATACCACGGCCTCATAGAAAATCGATGTGAAGCAGCGCTTGCGTTGTGTTTCACCGAGTGGGTGAGAATACTGGAAGCCCAACCCATCTCCCTATCCCCTAAAGGTAATGCACTTATGACGCCTCCGGTGTTGCGAGGGTGTCCATGGGCGGCGGTAATCGCTTAGCATCAGGAGATACGTCGTTTGTCCTCTATCCTATAAAAGAAACTCGCGTTATTGTCACCGAAAGCTAGCATGAGCTATATTTTTAAATGCTTTTTATCGCGCATTTTATTTAAAAAGCGAAGAGACTCTTTTCAGATGAGCTTAAACAACTGTTTGTTTATAGATTTGAGTTTTTACTTCTGTCGGCAGTCCACAGGACTGTTTCTGTTTTTTTTTTGTTCGCGGCAATTTTGTCCATACTCCATCCACAATTGGCCATAGAGAAACATAAAAGGGTACAGCTATTTTTATATAGTTAATTATCGTTTTATTGAGAAGCAACTTCACTAAATAAAGTAGTGACATAAGACTGAAGGTCAAGTTCAAATAAGCACGAAGAGATGTCCGCCATATTTGGACAACACCTGTGATTCAAAGCTGAGTCACTTGACAAATGACATCATTTGTGGTCACCGCTTAACTTGAACTGCGAGATGTATTGTAAGATATCATTGATGCTCAAATTCTCGTCTCATTCTCTATTCATCGTGGGTGTTGCTGTATGTCTGTCTGTGCACTTGAGAAATTAACATGATTTTCTAATTTACTCTTTTTCCAATTTATCTTTAAAGGTGGTGGTGGTATTTTAAGAATAAAAATTGTTTCTAGTGACAATGACAGGACCATATTTAAAATCGCCCTTCACTGCCCCTATATGTTTTATGTAAAGCAAATATTAGAAATCCACATTACGTAAAATACCTATCATGATTTTATCCATAAATATGTAGATGTACTAAAAAAATATATAACGTGACCTTGAAAGCCCACACGAATATACCAAACAGGTCTCAGTTCCTTGAACATCATTGCGACATGTCATATTCGACCTCACGCGTTTCATGCAAATATGTAAATATAATTTTTTAATTAGCATGCTTGTACTTTGGCAACACATTTGCTAATTCAAATTAAGAACGCGATTTGTTTTTTTATTTTAACAACTCTTTCTTTTTTAGTTGCTAAGGCGCTTTGGTAGAAATCCTGTTTATTTTTTAAACTGTTAAGACGGAAACATACTAATAAAGCCTAATGAAATATGACACGCGCGTGTTGTGCATAGAATTGGGTTGTGTCGATTCAAATCCTATTATTGTCTATGTCTAGCATTACACTATTTCACCTGATTCGACGCGTCAAGTCATAGTGAGTTCATCTTTGGGTTTCCTTAATTCCAAGTAAGCTTTTAGTTTACATTGCGGTTGCAAAGTTATACCATTGAAATCTAAGATACAGTCAAACTAGGGAAACTTCTAAAGATAGTATCCAACTGTAGACCACTATGTTTTTCGTATCGCCACTATCGTTATGTCCACTGTAAACACACTTGCACACCAGAATAGATTTGCACGCACACCGGTATAGTAATGTTATTTTGGATATCGTATCACTTTATCTGGACATCTAAATGACCTGTCAGTTTTAAGTATAGTAGTATAGTCATTTACAAAAAAGCCATTATATAAATAACTAGCAAATGGAGGGAAACAAGAGAAATGAATGATTTGCTGAAACATTAAAAAAACCTCTACGTAATTTCAATGACCAGTACAAAAAATTATATTGTTGTAACACACTTTCCATACAAAATAACATTGCGTTCAACATTACTGATCTTACAGAATTTTATATAACACACTACAATTTCTTGGCAACACAGAGCTACCATTTTATATACTGTGATATAGCAACATTCCTGTATTGCGATACTTTACTTACATCACAAAATGGACAATTGTTACGAATTACCGCGAATAAGAGTGACCCACTTAATAGTGTTATTTTTGTTTGAGGTAGGTCGGCGACAATTTTGTAAGAACAGCTAGGATTACATCGTGGAATAAGTGGTTCAAGAACGAATGCAAATAGAACTGATTTTCATTCGTTCAGACAAAGGATGTTGAATAAATAAATAAAAAAAAAATGGAACCTCTTTCGATAGATAAAATAAGAAAAAGAATAAATGTGTCTCCGACTTTGATGATTGATTGATAGATCTATTCAAGCTACTAAAGCCTAAATTGCTTACAGCTTCCTGAGGCGATAATTTTAACTCTAGTTGTTGTCCAAAAATTGTTCTTGAGAGAAAAACAAGCAAATAAACATAAAACACAGTGATCATATAATTTTAAATTTAAGTTCAAATTTTAAAATTCGAAGAAGTCGTTAATAGAGTTGCCATAACTAAATTTATGAATATCTTAGAGCATATATACCTGTAGGGGCAATCTTCTGATTGGCTGGTGTATTTCCCACCAAATCAAACATGCATATTGGTAAGTGCGTCCATCAATCAGAATCTTGCGTGTGAGAGACAGACACTACCTAAACTCAGTCTCTCTCTCTACTCCGATCACGCTTACCGCCCGTTCGGCTACCCCTCCAGGTATATATGCTCTAAGATGAATATTATAAAGGGGAAGGACAAAGCTATGTTCATTATCCATAATAAATTCTTCTACTCATGTGATAAACATCTTTAGAATAAGTGTACAAACTTTGTCCGTTCCTGTTAAGGTAACCAACCATCTTTAAAAAATAGGCTCTATTGCCATATTGTTACGTTATTTACTATTATCTCATATACGCTATGATAAATACATGTAGTAGTTACATATTTCACAATAGATCATACGGCTACTATTGGCGTCGCATTCCAACACGTAACTGCTTTCACTTTTAAAATGTATTTTGATTTTGTTCAGACGGTGTAACGGATTATAATTGTTATCTGTGACGGCTTATATGTTCAATTGTATTGGTTTGGCAGTTTACTTTAAAAAAAGAATAACCATTGTCTTTGAATATTATTTTATTAAAGCAAGTGTAACGAACCGTATGTAGATCTGTGTAGTGCACAGATTGCGTAAAGCCAAGCAATAAAAATATACTGTCAGAAAATGGGCGGGAAACTTCAACAAAATTTTAACACATTTGACTCGAATATATTAAATTAAATTCTGGTAATCAGAACAATAATTGAAAAATTTGTAACTTACGGCAAGCCTAGAAAATTAAAAAAAACAACAACGAAAATTCTGACAATATTTATTTACACAAACGTCAATAAAATCATCCGTATCATTCCTACTCGTAACATTCTTATTACTCTGATAAGACTGGCCTGGCAGTATCGCCACCTTGAATGGCAATGCTAATTCTCTGTGGCAAAAAGGACCTGCCTTCTGGACACAAGAAGCTTCGATCAGTTAAGATTTGTCAATAATTGATTCTTCTTCTTCTTTGATGAAATGGCAACCAGCCGGATCTCTCGGATCAGCTATTTCTGCCAATGTCAAGTGCTTATAGCCTTCAAATCATAAGTCTTCAAGTCATTAAGTCTTCAAGTCATTAAGTCTTCGTCGTGATGAAATTAATGATATAAAATATAAAAAATGTGGATGAGATGAAATGGGGACCGTCTTCCGAAAAAACAAAAAACGATCTCCTCAATAATTGATATCAAGATAAGAATTATCTGTCGTAGTTAAATAAGTAACTAGCGAAATTTGACAGTTTGGCATTCTTTTCCAATCAGTCAGTGTATGCATTTAGATAATAAAATGTTAAAACCATCGTGCCCGTACAATAAAAAGCAGCTGCCTTTTATGCGTCTGGTTATTATCTGAATCCCAAACACGTAATTACGTGAGCGTTATTCTAGGAATAGACTTTAATACAAACATATTTCAGATCTAATACGTCGACTGTTTTATTACAACGATTTTACTGCAAACTTCAAAGCGGATTTCAAATCTTTTATGATACTATTAGAATATGGGCGAATTATTCCTCGAATTGGAACCCTTTGACCAATAGAACTGTTTTACAGAATGTCGTTGTTAATTGACATTTCTGCTAGCACCGTAGTGTTGCCAAACCTTTATTAGATTGTTGTTTTTATTGGTCCTCAATGACAGAGTTTATTGTCTTAATATAGATAGGTACCAGGCTTTACCAGCAATTTCCTATATTGCTGGAAAATCTGCATGCAGTCTATCAAATGCATCCTAATGTTCCGTAACGAATAATCTACCTTACATAACACAATAACTTATACATATGTGACTGAATCCAGAGATTGGCGCGTGCAAAGAAACCTTAAAAACTTCATTTAAATTACATACAGGACCCTATTGATCTATATTAAATGCACAATGTATTTAAGGTACTTAAATGAATAAGAATTAATGCTTATCTTTCTCTTTTACATGTATGTTATGTGTGACTAATAAATGTATTCTATTCTATTCTATTCTATTCTATTCTAAAATCTTCGCAAATAAGCCATTTTTTCTCGTAAACAGAAAGGAATAAAAATAGTTATTGTGGGTTTTCCTTAAGAGATAGAAATATACCATCGCGGACTTTTTTGTAGACCTTCTTAAGTTATACAATACTATTATAGATTATTTAGATAAATCTCATAGGCTGCAGCCAGCGTCGGCAATGTAAGCCCAAAAAATGTGTTTATTTACAACATCACATTAGGAACCTCTAAAATTACAGAATCTCTCTACTATATTATGCATGTATTATACAAATAAACCTTCCTCTTGAATCACTCTATCTATTAAAGAAACCCATATCAAAATCCATTGTGTAATTTTAAAGATCTAATCATTTATAGGGACAGACAGACAGCCGAAGCGACTTTGTTTGTAACCGACTTCAAAACAGGAGGAGGTTCTATGTTCCACAGTGATTAAACTCACAAATAATGATGCTTTCTATTAGTAAAAGAATTTTCAAAAACGATTCAGTAGATCCAAGGAATACTCAATACAACCTCACAAACTTACTTCTCTGTAGAGTAGACTATTTACTGTATTTATAAACTTATGAATACTAAAATAAAAATAGGATTTTGACTTACTGCTTTATGCCTAACTTACTAAATCGTTCGTCGTATGACTATTTAATCTATTGTTAAAAATACAGTAAAGAGAATAGGTATAAGTTATACTATTAATTACTATCGAGAATAAATAATATAATATTTTATAACAAAATTTAGTTCAAGTATCCAAAGATCTACCTTTAATTGCCTCTCCAGTCAAATAAATATCAGAAATAGAGCGATCATGTGGTTCTCTCTAGGGAGGCTATCGAAATCTAGGAAAGGTCAGGCTATTGATCCGAAAGCTTTCTCAATCAAGATGAAATTGGCATCTAGGATAGAGAAACACATTTATGTTTTATTTATAAATATACGAATTGCTACTTATTATTTGATTGGTAGTGGAATTTCGGCCATTTTGAAAAGTGACGTCAGACATGGCTGTTTGACCTCAAACTAGACAAAGTCTGTACTAACAAGACTGCTTGTAAACATACTTAAATATTTTAAACTAGCTGAATCCCGCGGTGTTACCCGCGGTTATTGTTGTACCACGAGTAACGCCGCGGGACAAATTTAATCTAAAAAAAATGTAGCCACGTTACTCCCTGGATTATCAGCTACCTGCAAGTGAAAGTCTCGACAAAATCGGTCCAGTCATTACCCGGAACAAACAGACAGATAGACAGACAAAAAAATTTTAACTACGTTTTTGGTATATATATCGTATGCATTTAGTAAAAAGCGGTTATTTTAATATTACAAACAGATACTCCAATTTTATTTATTTTATAGATACCTACGTACATACTACTGCTAATTCTGATGTTACGTCATTAAACAAGTCTCTAAAATTATTCTCTTAATTTTGTGAAGCGATTTCCAAAATCCAATTTTAATGCGACATACATAATATTAGTTATTTTTTTACTGTTAGAACGTCGTAGACGAAAAAATAATTTTTAGTTAGTAACTATATCTACAGCAATCTGTTACACTATATATATTTTCTTAGATATGAGGACGTCCGCATTGCCATCTACCCGAGTTTTTCCCTACTTCATGTTACAATACTATCGACAATTCCCAAGAGTGAATTCAAATACATAACAAATAACTCGACTGGTGTATTAAATCTAGGAATAAGTTCTTTTTTTTTTAATGCAGACAAATTAATGAGAATTATAAATATGAGTATGTTTATTGACTGGCTATAATTATTTTCACACAGTTATTTGCATAACTACAAACTTTGGCTTGATTTTTGACTGCTAAAAAAATTGTTTTTTTAATCGGTACGGTATGGCGTTCTAGACGCATACAAGGTAGTAGAGCCACTATGATTTCTGCACGAACAGGCCGGCTTGACCGGAGCGGTACTACCCTCGCACAGAAGATCTACGCAAAATGACAGAGTTCGTGCTGTCGTGTTTCGTTGGTGAGTGCGAGACCGGAGGCCCAATGATGCAGAATTATCACTAGTACCATGTTATGGGTAACCATTGTTGCATTGTCTGCTTTCACAATAAGTATGGTGACCACCACTCTTGGATTCTGCTTATGCTTTTCATCAGGCAGATTAGAGTCATTTTGAGGTAAAAAGAGACGCAGTGTTGTCAACTCTTTTAATCGTATTAAATCTTTACTACTCAACGGATTTTAATCTCGTTTGCAGCTATATATATCTAAAGTGATTCAAGAGGAAGTTTTATATGTATAGTAAATGCATAATATAGTAAAGAAAATCCAAGAATTTGAAGGACTTCCGTGCGAAGTTGCGCCTGGTCGCTGGTATTTGTATAAATAAATAACACCTGGTTTTAAAGCTTACAAAACGTCTAAAACCAAACAAACTGGGTGGGCAAACTCTAGTAATGGTTGTTTTTAATAATTTACTTCAGTTCACGATTTTTTCTGTTTTTTTTTTATGTTTGTCCCTGCCAAAATGACTCTACTTTGCCTGATGGAAAGCATGAGCAGAATCCAAGAGTAGTGGTCATCATACTGCGAATGCAGACTATGCAACAATGCAGCATGGTGACCCACACCATGGCGGGCTTGTGATGCTTCTGCATCATTGGGCTCTCATCTCCGGTCTCGCACTCACGAAACACGACAGCATGGTCGCTGTCTTTTTACGCTGATCTTCGGTGCGAGGGTAGTACCGCCCCGGTCGAGCCGGCCCATTCGTACTGAAATCAGCGTGGCTCTACTACCTTGAAAATGGTTTACCTGGTTTACTTATCTGTTCCATAACATGCATCTATCTGTTCAATGTAACATAATAGAGTCAGCCGTTACGCAGATTATGTTATTAAATAAACATACCAGAAGCTATTTACCAACTAGCGTAGCTTTTAATAGTTGAAATAATAGAGGTTATTCTTCCTTAACCAGACTGCTTAATAAATATAGTAAAGGTTTCAGACATCTGACACACAGCACCACATTGTCCCAAATCAAGCTAGAACTTGGATTAAGGGTACTAGACAACTATATAAATATACTTTTTTTTTGTAAATACAGACTTATTAGTTATTATCAAAGAAAACACCCAAACTCCGAAACAAATAATAGGTCTTTACCTATGAAATTGCCGTTTTGTATGCAATAAGTGAAAGTACTTATTTGTTCAAACTTATTTGTTTCTGTTATTCGAAGTAATCACCCATGCAATCGACGCATCTTTGCCAACGCATTGGCAGTTTATTGATGAGCTTCTTGTAAAAATCAGCTAGACGGGAGGCAACAAACTCTTCAAAGGCATTTTGTACTGCCTCTAGCGAATTGAATTTTTTACCCACTAAAAAGCTGTCTAAATTTTGGAAAAAGTAATAGTCGGTAGGTGCAAGGTCTGGTGAGTATGGCGGATGAGAGAGAGCTTCCAACCCCAGCTCTTGCAGCTTGGAGACTGTCTATTGCGCAGTATGGGGTCGCGCGTCGTCGTGAAGGAGCAGTGGGGACGACTGATTGACCAAAGCTGGTTGCAGATGTGCAAGCTTGCACAACTCTGTATTATTAATTCGTCACCATAGAGACCAGAAAACCTATGTATATGTAATCGATACTAATATTATAAAGCTGAAGGGTTTGTGTGTTTGTTTGTTTGAACGCACTAGTCTCAGAGATCGCTGTTCCGATTTGAAAAAAATCTTTTAGTGTTAAATAGCCCATTTATCGAGGAAGGCTATAGGCTATATATCATCGCGATAAGGCCAATGGGAGCGGAGCACCAATGAACAATGTTTCAAAAACGGGGAAAAATTTTCACACTACGGGCAATAGAAGACGTAAACGAAATTGCGTGGGTCAGCTAGTGGATAAAGAAAATTAATGCACTCTTCATAAGTTAAGGATAAAACGACTGGATTCTTTCTCATATTTTTTTTATGTGACAATCCACCTCAATCCAATTATCACTTCAAAGCCAGGATTAAAAATGCAGCAAAAATTGAATCCAGCTCTGAATTAACATTCAGGTCTAAAATATATAAATAAATATTTTCGGACATCTAACATACAACGCCATCTAGTCCCAAACTAAGCAGAACTTGTATTAAGGTTACTAGACAACTGATCTAAATACATATGATAAATACTTTTCTTTTATAAATACATACATAAAAGAAATCTGGAAGAAATCGTCATAAGCGATAAACCAATTGATATACATACTTTGTAACTGAATTTTTCATTAGAAACTTGTAATTCTTAGAAACTCAATGTACCGTCAACTACTGTTTTTCCGGAACCTTTTTTATCTATACATCTATACAACTAAATAAAATTGGAGTGTCTGTTTGCCGCTTTTTACTAAATGCATATGTATGTATACACGGTTCAAATACCAAAACTGTAGTTAAAAAATTTTTTGTCTGTCTGTCTGTCTGTTTGTTCCGGGTAATCTCTGGAACGGCTGGACGGATTTTGACGGGACTTTCACTGGCAGGTAGCTGATGATCCGGGGAGTAACTTAAGCTACTTTTTTAGACTAACTTTGTCGCGCGGCGTTACTCGCCGTACAACAATAACCGCGGGTAACATCGCGGGGTTCAGCTAGTCCATCCTAAGGTTGCCTGGAAGAGATTGCTTTTGGCAATAAGTCCGCCCTTTGTACACTATACTTAAGCGCTATTCAGTACGATGCGGACGTCCGCGCGCGGACCGTCCGTCGCGGATGAATTCGTCGTTCAGTGCTGCACGGACAGTGCAATGACGTCCGCACGCGGAGCTGTCCGCGTCGCGGATTGCTCCGCATAGCACTGAATGAGCTGTTTAGGCTTCATACATTGAACATCCGTCACGGAATTCCGCGCGGACGGTCCGCGTCGCACGGAATAGTGCCTTATACATTCGTCATTTTCTATTTTAAACCTATGTTACGGTGTACAAATAAAGAGTTTTCTATCTATCTATCTATCTGATTTTGTTGTACTATTTTACCTTGTGAATACAATAAAGATATGTGAATATTCGGCATTGTTTAGGTAAAATACAGTTTCCAGGCCTTCTTTGATTGCGATCGTGAATGCGTGTGAAATGAGCATCGCTTGCTAATAAGCTTTCAATGGCGCGTTAAATCATTCAGAAGCTTCCAAGAATCTTTACATTTAATTACTATTCAAGGCGTGTTAAAGGTATGCTATGGATTACATAGAATCATGTATCTTGTGATTCGTTAAGTTTTGAAATCTATTTACATGGGAATCTTATAGCTTAAAAAAAATAAAATGAATATTGCCTAAAATGTCCATCAACACATAACACAGAACTTAGGTATCTATACTGCTATACTAATATATAAAGCTGAAGAGTTTGCTTGTTTGTTTGAACGATTGAAATGGTCCGATTTGAAAAATTCTTTCAGTGTTAGAAAGCCCATTTATCGAGGAAGGCTATAGGCTATATATCATCACGGTATGACTTACAAGAGCGGAGCAACAATGAAGAATATTACAAAAACGGGGGGCAATTATCATGCTACGGGCAATGGGAGACGCAAACGAGGTTGCATGGGTCGGCTAATCTTTAATACTTTGGTTTGAGGATATTTGATAGTATCTCTCCCTAATAAAACGAAGACCAGCCGTAACTTGTAGATTTAAATCAGACCCCAATCTAGTTTGGAGACTGAAAAATGATTGACTGTCTTAGGTAACAATGACCTGAACAGCCTGTTACTCTTAGTGGTTCGTGACCGTGACTGCTGTGCCGGTAGCAGGTTTGATATTCATCCAGGTCATATAATAATAATAATAATAATTTTATTTATTTACAAGACATTACACTCAATACACCTTGTTTACAGATAATATTTCACATTTTTACAAACAAATCAATAATAATAACAATTAGTTCTATGCAAACAAAATATTTTAGTTCTTGGCTCCCAAACTAGGTTTATCACCTGTGACTTGGGAGCCAGTGTTCCTCCATAATCACTTGATTTACAGTCAAACTTAAGGATTTTTAAACATTTACATTTTAACCAACGCTCAATCTTATGAATAAGTGTTTGAGTGCGTTTAAAATTTGTTTGTGTGTATGTATGTGTATGTGTGTGTGTGTTTGTGTGTGTGTGTATGTGTGTGTGTGTGTGTGTGTGTGTGTGTGCATGTTTCAGTTTGAACTGTTGTACATGCATAAATGTCAGCTTGTAAGGTTTATGAAGGGAAAACACATATCTTTTCTATTTCCTCATAATTTTGTTCTAACAACCATGATTTCACTTTACGTTTACACTGGTAATAGTTAGGATAATTATCTAGTTCTGTTCTGTTCTTAATTGGTTCCATGTGGCATTTCTAGAACCATTTGTTCTGTGTCTATAAAAATATATAAGTATATTAAAAAGAAACACGAGGTGGATGTTTTTAAGTAGGTAAATAGTTTTGTATTAAAGTGATGTAACTGCCTTGAATTTTAAACACATGTACAATCGTTGCAAATAACTGTCGTTACTAGAGTTACGTCACACAATGTACATGTACTTGTACGTGTAATTTAAATTTACATGTGTGTGTTCGTGAAATTGTGAGTGTTTTTTTTTAATATTACCACTTGTATGGTGCATTTATTTGGTAATTCTAGCGGGTCGTTTCGTTCTGTGTGTAGAAAAACCATACAATGTGTACGTTTTCGAATTCGTCGTCGAACGAATTTTAAAGTAACTCTGTCTGTCTTTCCTGCTTTCACGGTCAAACCGCTGCACCGATTTCAATGAAATTTGTCATGGAGATACTTTGATTCCTGAGGAAGGACATAAGCTACTTTCTATCGTGATGACCAACATACACGCAGGCGGAGCCGCGAATTAAATTTTAATGAAATTTGGCATGGACATACTTTGATTTTGAGAACGGACATAGGCTACTCTTTACCTTTATCTTCAATAGCTAATATGTTACTATATTAAGCTAATTTATATAGCTTTTAATTCAAGAAAATAATTGTTTTTCATGCAAGTATGTGTCTTCATCATCACCTCAATGGAAAGGCGCTCACTGCTGGAAATAGGCCTCCGAAAGGCTTTCTGGTGTGCTGCCTTCGTCCAACAGATTTTTAAGGCTCTAAACTGTGTGTTCCAATTGTAATTTTTTTTAGTATTAAATACGCAAGTATTTAAGTATAAAAAATGTTGTCAGTCATAAGGACTGTTCATGGAACTGAAAACTTATAACTTGACGGTGATGGTGAGGGTGACGCGGTGACGCGAACTAATTAGATTTTCTCCTACCAAAAAGTGAGTGTTTCACTTCAAAAAATAAAATCTGTCATCCTACATTCAAAAAACAATATGGCGTCTTTTTCTTATTTTGATAAAATGGCAACCAGCCGGATCTCTCGGATCAACTATTTCTGTCAATATCTTCAAGTCTTTAAATCTTCGTCGTGATGAAATTAATGATAAAAAATATAAAAAAATGTAGATTAGATGAAATGGGGACACTCTTCTGAAAAAACAAAAAAAAACGATCTCCACAATATGGCGTCGTTTTACTATCACAGCTGAGTGACGTGTTATTTGTTGTACTATGTTATGACATACTTCGGTGGGCGCCAGTTTTGGATATGGCACTAATTTCCGTCAAGGTTGAGAGAAAGTGTTGGTCATCGGCCTTGTTCGACACGCCGTGTGTCAAATTCCAGACTATATTGGTTGAACTTTGAATAATAGTACCTCTAATAGTAAAAGTGACGAATCAGTTTTGTTTCTATATAGATATTGTTAAACTTCTATAGATATAAACTTCTTCAACGCAGATCCTAAGCCGCCGGGGCTACAGACTTGATACTTTCGCAGCTGATGCCTTTAATGGTGGAAGCCACTTCTAAGAAAGGTTTTTGTAAAATTACTTCCTAAATAATGGCGCCCCCATTTTTTCGTCATATTCGACGTTAAAAAATGCTAAATAAGGCGACTAAAGCCGCAGGTAATAGCCAGATTACTGGCTGAGATACTCGAGCCATGGAGCCAGTAATTTATGGATAGTCTTCAATAAATAAAGTGCAATACTTTAAAACATGTTAAGTTATAAACTACTAACTGTGCCCGCTACTTCCTACGCGTGACGTTTAGATTTCAAGTAATTTTTATTATTTTCACCGTTTAAACCTTCCCTGGACTACGACAAACATTTCAAAACCAAAATCACACAGAAGAACAGCAATTGATTTTTATATGTAAGATTGTTTAGGAGCTTTGGTCTTTGTTTAGTAATACTATCCTTTTATCATCGACTAAGTAGTATGTTTAGTCGATTAAAAATCAAATTATTACGTCACTATCACATCACTACACGTTTATTACGAGAAGCTTCTACCTATCATTCTCTGTATACAATTTCTAAACACACAAGTAGTCTGCTTTACGGACCTATTAAATATAGATGAGACCAAAAATAAAGGTTTTCATTTTATTTTACTTTAATAACATTACAGCCCAGTTGCACTCGGTGACTAGAAATAATCACCGAAAGTAGGCAACGACGGCGCGGTCAGTACCTGGATGGGTGACCGCTGATGGCATGATACCATGAGCGTCTCCGTGATTTGGAGGTCACGTTAAGCAGTCGGTCCCGGTTGATATCATAAGAAAAACAGTCGTGAAGCTTAGTTAAATGCGGCTTAAAAACATCCTACGGCAAGATTACGTAGTCACAACGTTGTTTTGCCAGTCCCCAACCCGCACTCGGCCAGTGTGGGGATGTATGGCCTTAACCCTCTCTTGAGAGGAGACCCGAGCCCAGCAGTGGGACATTATGGGTTGTGGATGATGATGATGATGAACACAGTCAAAGTTGAATGTTTAATTCCTACAACGAGACTAGCTTTATGTCATTAGTGACATAGAGATCAGATCAAACTGAGTTTTAGTCGATTTTTATTCCGAGAATTGATCTTCTATTGTTTATGTCAAATCACTTTAAAAATATTTTATACGAAACAGATGTTTATTAACGTTTATTCAAACCAGTAGTGTTAATTTTTCTTTTAAATTTTAGTTATTGTATCTAGTCGTCATACTGGTTTGAAATTAGTATATTTACTTTAAATATTTTAATATTATACCTAGACATGGTGAAAAAAACACTTCAAAAGGTCATTCGAATATAAAAGCGTTTATAGAAACGGTTAAAACCAGTTTTTTAGACGGATTAAATAAATTCTATCACATAAACTGTGCTATGATCAAAGATCTAGATGAGCCCTTATTTAGGAATTGAATAGACGCTTTGTGGTCTTGTCCAGTTTTCTTCTTCTTTGATGAAATGGCAACCAGCCGGATCTCTCGGATCAACTATTTCTGCCAATGTCAAGTGTTTATAGTCTTCAAATCATAAGTTTCAAGTCATTAAGTCTTCGTCGTGATTTATTTATTTATTTGGGTGTTTTCTATGTATAATATGTATGTATTTACAAAAAAAAAAGTATTTATTTATTTGTATCAGTTATCTAGTACCCATAACACTAGCTCTGCTTAGCTTGGGACTAGATGGCGTTGTGTGTTAGATGTCCGAAATATTTATTTATTTGGACAACCAGTTGTTGTTACATTGAATCTTACGTATATAAAAACAGTAAATTAACTAAACACTAGTTTAAATGCACAAAATTTCAAGGTGTCAAATATATAAAATAGATAACAATCAAATAAAAACAACTAAAAGAAAGTAACAAATAGAATAAAAAAAAAACAGACATTCTTATCAAGGAAGACCATACTATTGATACTAAAACCAATGCTTCGTGATGAAATTAATGATATAAAATATAAAAAATGTGGATGAGATGAAATGGGGACCGTCTTCCGAAAAAACAAAAAGCGATCTCCGTCTTGCCCCATACGTGAATATATTTTTTCTGTGACAGAATGGTTTGGATGACAGTCAAGTCAAATTAACATCTTTTTATTTTACGTGAAAACATTTCAGTCTTTCACTGTGTGTGTGGCATCTCTTAATATGTTAAACTGAATGCTGGCTTTTATAAATATTCAAGTAGAAGGTTAATTGATTAATATGAAAGCTATACATGAATAATTTATAGTGATTCAAACTCACAGATTCGATAACTGTGAAGTCAAATCAACATCTTTTATTTCATCAAAAAGAACCATTGATTTGACATGTTTTCGACTAAAATTGTTTATTTTTAATCTTTATGATTATGAATATAATCTAATAAGTTTATTATAGAAAAGTCATAAATTAATCTCGATCTACCATTTAAGCAATATTCTAATGATATTCTTTGCATTTGTTACAGGACCTCATCCCGACTCAAGACACAGAATCGTATCTCTTAAAAACCCAAAATGCCATCACTAACCTTCAAGCTCAGCTCCAGTCTTCTAGAACAAACAACTTCTCCACCATTCCTTCTCAACTCACCTCAAGTCTTATCAGCGATAAAACAACCGTATCTCGCCTCCCGATCTCACAGCTCAGTCGCTCCAACTCACTGAACTACCGACTCAGAAAGAAAGACCACTCTAACGACAGCAGTCCGTTAAGAAGTCCTGGCCATTACGTCATAACCGGTTCATCTAAAGTTCCAGAAAGTACTAAAACACTCCTTAATTCCGCCACTAGGTCTTTAGAAACAGATGGCCGTCATGATTCTAATATGAACAGTCCGTCATCAGATAGAGGTTTACAGTCGAACAGTTCTGATGATAAAACATTATCAAATAGACCACACTATGTAGTAGAAGCTATTCTATCGCCACACAGAAACGTTCATTCCAGGAATAGAATATTAGAAGGCAGAGTGCATGATAATGTTACTAACGCGAACCAAACAGTTTGCCTCAAGACTGTGTTGAAAAACAACGTCTTAGAGTCGAAGTACCCAAGAATTGATCAAACTCGTTGTCAAGGCAACAAGAAAAGCCACCAGAGGGTTCTCAGCGATGGTTTGAAGTTCAAATCGAATAATATCGGTTTCGGATCATCGATAAAGAGGTCCAGTTCTTTCAATACTGTAAATAAGAATAATAATTATTTGGATCAGAGAATGACGTCGCGACGCTCCAGTGGACATTCTGAGGAGTACAAGGATTATTCGGATGAATCTGACAACGGATTTTACGATAAATCTCAAGATTTAAGATATAAGAGACAGATTATTAGCAGAGGTAGAATAGATTCGCCTAATTTGAAGTCTGTTGCACCGGCTAATTCCCCAAGGTGTCCAAACACACCAGAATTGCAAAGGAAGTTCGGCCCAGGATTGGTCAGGAATTCTGTGAGAGTGACTACTAAAGAGAGATCGAGTCCGAGGGTGTCTGAGCAACCAGTTGTGAGGGAGGAGAGGATAAAACCGAGTAATCATCAGAGTAGGAGATCGACAGAACCTAGGCCGACGACTTTAAGTCGATTGACAAAGTCGAGGTCATCTACCAGAGAAGTGGGTCAGCCCAAGCATTTGGATAAAGGTTAGTGTACATTTTTATTTTTACTTCCTCCTTTATCCTTTTACGTTCTATGAAATAATTGACTATTAATGACTCGATATAGTTGACTTAGTGCAACTATGGGAGATGATCCGATGACCAATCGACTAATGATATCTACAACAAGTCAATATCCTTCTGACAGGAGATATGAATTCTGATTAGTTTTATATCTATTGTAGGTATCTATGATATGCAACGATGTTTTATTTACAAAAGAACTACATCATCTATACAAATAAATAAAAATTGAGTGTCTGTCTGTATTATTAAAATAACCGCTTTTTAATATACATATGTATATATACACGATACATCTACCAAAATAACATTTATTAAATTTTTGTCTGTCTGTCTGTTAAGTCCGGGTAATCTCTGGAACGGCTGGACCGATTTTGACGGGACTTTCACTGACAGATGATGGTTTAAGGAGTAACTTAGGCTACTTTTTTTAAACTAGCTTCATCCCGCGGCGTTACTCGCGGTACGATAACAACCGTGAATAACACCTCGGGGTTTAGCTAGTTAGGTTTAGGATACATAAAACGGACACATAGAACAAAATCAGAAATTGTTCCTCCATTTGGAGTTTGAACCCACAACACAACAAAATCACTAAGTTTCTTCTTCTTCTTTGGATGAAATGGCAACCAGCCGGATCTCTTGGATCGGCTATTTCTGCCAATGTCAAGTGTTTATAGTCTTCAAATCATAAGTCTTTAAGTCTTCGTCGTGATGAAATTAATGTAAAAATATATAAAATAAGGATGAGATGAAACGAGGACCGTCTTTCGAAAAAACAAGAAACGATCTCCAATCACTAAGTTACCAGTGTAGTCACATAATCCGTCAACACAATACAACTGTCAAATTGCAATTTGGCGGGTAAAAGAATGGCCGACAGTCGCTCAGTGTTGCAAGCATAACGAATCGTAAACCATTACCGGGCACGACTCAAGGATATTTTGATTGATTATATTACTTTATTAGTAACGGCATGTATTCAATAGAAATTATCAATTGTATTCTGTCTTGTGAAATTGGTTAATGAATGAAGGTTTTAAGGTAACCTCCTTAGACGCTTCTGTTTATTGTTTGGCAATAAAAGAACTAAGTCGCGTAACGAAGAGTGGGTAAACTTCGTGATAGATTAGTTTCGTAAAATTAAAACATATATTGACTTTAAGCCGTGACTCAGACAGTTTAAACACAAACTTTGAATAGTAGCATGTGGTTATAGAACTTTATTTTCTCAAAAGAAATTAACAACAAATTTCACTTTATGAGAACATTTAACAAAAGAAACAATATTTACATAGTATATTTACTTAATGATATTTTTTAAATATAGGTACCCATAGTAATACGTGCTTTTAACTTGTTAGGTAATAGGTAAGCACTAGTACATACCCACATTATCATGTCTTATACCTTCAACTACGTGTATTAGGTGTAAACGCACTCAGTTAGGACTTACAAGAAATAACCACTTTATGTTCTAAAGCAAATAATACTGATACAAGCTCATAATCACAACAAAAACGCTTAAATACATTACAGAGATTAAATACTACTTAACAAACAATATGGAATATAGAAGGTAGCAACAATAGATTCACACGAATAATAAATAACAAAAGTGTATGGTGTAGGTAGAAACATGTCACCGTCACCAGGGCCGGATTTAGATCTTATCCAAAACGAACTGTTTAAGTTTTTTCTTAAAGATATTAAAACTTTCTGTCATTTTAATTTCGTTTGGCAGTTTGTTAAACATTTGTGCTCCTTCAAACGTTATGTTTTTTTTACCGTAGTTTGTACGCGGTTTTGCTAGGTAAATATTATTGGCATTACGTAGGGGTCGTAAACCTTCTTCCACATTTGTTTTAAATTCGAGATGACTTTGGATTTTTTTATCTTTAATCTTTCTAATTAGGATACATGTATTATAGTAATATAGTTTTTTTAGGTTCATCAATTTGGTTTCCGAGTAAATTCTGTTTGTAGGTGTAAGAAAATATCGCATCGGTTTAGTAATCAAACTAAACTTGCAGTCCTTAAAATATACCTTGATCTCGGTGAAAATACCCATAAAGGATCTTTGAACTTGCGATTTTATTTTTGACGGACTTCAAAAAACGAGGAGGTAGTCAATTCGATTTTTTTTATGTTTGACTAGTTGTTGACCGCGTGTATGTCTATTATCGCGGCAAATAGTAGCTTATGTGTTATTCTGATCTTTAAGCTATATTAGTGTAAAGTTTCATCCAAATCCGTTCAGTAGTTTTTGCGTGAAGAAGTAATAAACATACACACTCACAAACTTTTGCCTTTATATATTAGTGTGAAGTAGGACAACTCATAACTTTCCCAATCGACTGGGTGAACCGATTTTGAAAGAAGAAAGAAAAAGAAGATTTTGATGACTCTTTTTCTATTTGATAGCTGGTGCTTCCCGTGTGGTCCCATTTTTATTTGGTTCAGTTCTTGAAATCGGTTTTGTTTCTTAAAATTTGTGATTATATATCACCTATCTATATTTTCATTCTTTGCGTGCCAGTTTTATTACAAAGAAACCCGCGGTGTTATCCGCGATACGGCAATAACTGCGGGCAACGTCGAGGAGCGAAGCTAGACTAAAAAAAGCCCAGCTTAAGTTATTCCTTATATGATCAGCTACCTATCAGTCAAAGTCCCGTCAAAATCGGTCCAGCCGGACCAGAGATTAGCCGGAACAAACAGACAGACAGACAAAAATTGTGCCTTATTTTGGTACATGTATTGTGTACCCATACATATGCATTTATTTAAAAGCAGTTATTTTAATATTACAAACAGACACTACAATTTTATTTATTTGTATAGATGTACTCTCGTTGGTCTAGCTCACAGAACAAAGAAATATATACTTTTTCTGTGGTCTAGCTAGTGGTTAGCGTATCAGCTGATCAAGAGGTTTCGGGTTCGATTCCCGGGTCGGACTACTGTTGGGTTTTTCTTATAAGAAATTCTTAATAGAAGCCCGGAGTATGGAAGATGGCGGTGTTTCCCGCCCGTGCCTCGGAGAGCACGTTAAGCCGTCGGTCCCGGTTATCATGAACATCTATGGCAATCGTTATTGGAAAGTCAGTGCCCTCAAATATACTGACAACTATTTCAACCTTCGAATTCTGTTCATCCTCAGTGTTGCGGTGGTCCGATGCCAGTCGCTTCGTATTCTAACTGATATTCAGGAAAAACCGGTTGAACTAGTAGCCGACCCCAAATCTTGGGAATAATAAAGGCTAGGAAGATGATGTACCGTGACATACATATGCATTTAATGTTACAAACAGACACTCCAATTGTATTTATTTCTATAGATCATATATATATTTTCATTCTTTGCGTGCCAGTTTTATAAATCAATCAATCTTTATTTGTTTGCGAATGTGAGTTGTACAATTTATCACAAATTAAATGATATCCATTGTATCTATTTTAATGAAATTAGTCATTTAGATACTTTGATTCTTGGGGTAGGATATAGGCTACTTTTTACCGCAAAAACCAACTTACTAGCGCCAAGCAGTGCGTAAAAACAAATGCATTATAAATATAAAATTCACACCTAAAAATGTACCTCGTAAATTCTAAAATGACAGCTGTCACAGAGATCAAGCTATTATTTTAAGGACATAGGTTAGGAACAATGAACAGAACAAACAAATAATGATTTATTTATTATCTATTAATCAATTGGTTTGGAGTATCTTCTAGAAATATTATTCCTTTTGAGTTACGTAGGCGAAGTTGCGTGGGTTAGCTAGTGTAAATAAATGCGTGTTAAAAATTACTTATTTAAAAAATGCTTTCACTTGTAACTGTTCGACGTAAATCAACGCAGTGTTGCCACATTACAATAAAAATATTGAGGTTTGATCTTAGATTCTCAATGGGTATTTAAACTTTAGTTATGGATGTTATAGTTTACTACACCATAGACAATTACTTTTACTTCTAATATTTACATAACATCATAGTTAACACGCCACCATGTGCATAGAGCTATTATAGATAAAGTGGGGAAGACATATGGCTGCCTGTAAGCGGAAACGTCCAACGGTTAGAAAGAGAGAGAAGATCGCGATACCCCATCTGTCTTTCTATAATGAAGGACTAATAATGGTAATCCAATCACAACAATTAACTGCTTTTCCGTGCTAACTGCACCATGCGTCAGTAGAGAAGAAAGAAAGATAGGTATCGCGATCGTCTCTCTCTTTCTAACCGAGGGAATACTGGAGGCCTGGCTCCCCTGCTCTATGTATAATAACTCTATGATCGTGTATTGTTTCTGTTATAATAACAGTATGTGTGGTTATAAAATAATATTTAGTATTAGCTGAACCCCGCGGTGTTTCCCGAAACACCTACCGCTGTCGTATGCGTGAGGGAAAGGGAAGCCAGACAAACTGGCGCCGTAACGCGTTACGTGACGAAGCGATTTACTTACAAGTTATCACTTCAAAAGTATATAGAAAGGAATATGAATACTTTTTTCTGATCCCCAGGACCAAAGAAACTCAGCCAACATCGCTCATCATCAGCTCTTGCCACAAAAGAGTTAGAGTTCTCCAACTGGAAGAAACGTTCTTCTTACGACCCAATGAAGGCTGCTCAAGAAGGCAAGAGGAAACAGCAGATGGCTAAACGGCAAGATTGCAACAAAGATGATCTGAGTTCACCGAGGTAAGACAATATACCATTTATATTATAATTGCGAACTCTGTAACTCTGTCTGTCTGTCCTGCTTTGGCATGGAGATACTTTCAAATTCAAATTCAAAATCATTAATTCAATTAAGACACTAAGTGACATTTATGAACGTTAAATTGAAGCTGCAGTTAAAAATCATAGAGCGACACAGACGCCACAGCATGTGTTGTATTGTCGAGGTAAATTAGGCGAAAACACCAAAATCTACTGCCTGCCTGTGTCGATCCATAACTTCCAGTTTCAAAATGCGTAGAGCCTCATGAGAAGAATACTGGCAAAGAAACTCATGGCCACTCTTGAGGAAGTCTGTGTTTTGAGGAAGGGCATAACCTACTCTTTGCTGTGATAAACGCAAGCAAAAGCGGTGATTCTTGAAACTGATATAATTCTTTTATTTATGAATCGATTGAAATGAAACAAACACTAAATGTTAAGTGGAGTAAACCACAACGCATAAGTGAAAACCGCATTCAAATCCGTTAAGCCATTTCTGGGATTGTGCATACTTTTACGCCTTAAAATGTTGTGTATGTGTCATATATTTAATTAAATAAAGAAAATGGCAGGAAAACATTAGTTAAGCCACAATTTAGTACCTACTGACAGTGTACGTATGTTAGGTTTAGGTATTGATGTGTATGTGCATTTATGTGTATGTATATATATTATAATGTATATATGTAGTCGTATTATGTCAGATTATGTCAGTATCAAATTATATTGATGGCAATTATAACCCCTGACTTCCACCACGATGCACCTACCTCACAAAATTTCTACATCACCCAAAGGGTAGAGAATGTCTTGGGCATTAATCCCGCCGTTGTACATGTGTGCATAAAGTTTAAATCTATACAAATAAATAAAATTGGAGTGTCTGTTTGTAATATTAAAATAACAGCTTTTTAATCAATGCATATGTATATATACACGATACATATACCAAAAATGTAAGTAAAAAAATTTTTGTCTGTCTGTTTGTTCCGGGTAATCTCTGGAACGGCTGGACGGATTTTGACGGGACTTTCACTGGCAGGTAGCTGATGATCCGAGGAGTAACTTAGGCTACTTTTTTAGACTAACTTTGTCCCGCGGCGTTACTCGCGGTATAACAATATCCGCGGGTAACACCACGGGGTTCAGCTAGTAATGTAATAATAAGCTACATCACTATTTCTTTCAGCCATTCATCGCCGGTTCACCGCTCTCAATCCTTCCACACAACCAACATCGCCGACCTAGAAATCTTAGACTACTCCTCAGAGGAGACAGAAGATGACCTTGTCATCACACTGCCAGTCGACCCTATGATCACCTCGACCCATTCAGATATACTGGACTTGAGGCCTAAGGACTACAGGGAGAATTTAAGAAGACAGGCCATGACGAATGATGTGGTTCTAGCTAGGGATTATGTCGCAAACTTCCAGGTAAGATAACCCGATATATAAGTGAATATACAGTTATGAAATATATACATTGCACAGTACGAAATAGTTTTGACTTGAAAAATTAACAGTCCTGACACAAATGTAAATTTCGGAGTGTAAACTTACACACAAATTAACATAATTACGCAGACTGAATTTAAAAATGATTTAAGTGAATTTGAAGTCTATAATTACATAATTTTCCTTTTTTCGCGATAATAGATAAACCAACACGCGCAGTCGGACAAAAATCGTCGCAATATCTATGGGATCAACTCGGAGAAGCGCAAAACTTACATCATAGACGACATAACTCCAACCAAAGAGAATATAGACTTTTTGACAAAGACAAGACAAGAGGAGTTGACCATAGACAAAAGAAAAACGTTCATTCTCGATAGTGACACTAATTCAACAACGAATGGCAGTAGTCCAAGGAATTCTTCGATATTCAGTCATGAGAAGAACTCTTTAACAACGGGAACAAGTGATACGGAGGGCGAGAGCGGGACAGAGAGTGCGCCGGTCGTCATGAGGCATCCGGGAGGAAAGAGGAGTGCTCCGGTGCAGGCTAAACAGAGGTAAGTTATCTCTATATTAAAAAGTAAAGCTTATTTAATAAAGATCTTGTTGAAATTCTCGAAGATCGTTTGTAAAAAATTATACAATACATTAAAATTATAGTCTGTGTAGATTGGGCAAAATTTTCTGGGATAAAATTGGTTAATAGTAGCTAGTTTTGTTGGGCCTTCTATGTTACCTGGGAGTTATAGGTACTCCTAAAACTCTGTCATAGTATCACTATATGTATTAGTCTTTCGACTTCTAGAAATAGTAATAGTATCTCCATATTACCATTCAAGGTACAGCGGTGACTACTCGATGTCATCGTCAACGACCTCAATAAGCCGCAAGCAGCCGATCCAGCCGCGTTACCTGGACATATCTAAGTATAAGAACGAACAGTCTCCAAAGAACTTCCTTCGAAGGGACCCCAGCAAGACGTACGTTGGAGTCCTGGGAGATAATAAGACTGTCAGTAAAGGGAGTGCTCAGCATTATGAAATGGGTAAGAGAAAGTCTGTTTTTATTAAGTTTACGTTCTTCTACTTCTCACAGGATTGGAGTAAAGAGTTTTTTTAACACAAAGCCAGGTTTTTTAGCCAAAGTTCATATTTTTCGCTTATCATATATGGCTTTCTATCCCAAACTATGCAGAACCTCTAATCGTCATTAGTCCTGGGTGGGACTCACACCTGAATAGCGTAGTATGCGATATTTAATATTATCCAAATTTTGAGCTTTAGGGGCGAATATCTCTTTTAATTTGAATAAGATCAAACATAAAAATTACTTTTCCAAAACTCAGAGATATTATATTTTAGTCGATTAACCTCTAAACCACGTACCCACGGATATGAGGGTAAAAACATTTTAACAAAAATAAAACCGTCTTCAAGGTTTGACTCGATTCCTCTTGGATGCTATCATCAGATCTTAGTGTCCTTAGGTGGTACCATGGTACCACCGTTGGGATATCTCCTTTCCATTAAAAAAAGAATAATCAAAATCGTTTCATAAACGACGAAGTTATCCGCGAACACCTCCTCCTTTTTTTGAAGTGGGTTAAAAAAGGAGGAGGTTTCTCAATTCGACCGTATATATTTTTTTATTTTTTTTTATGTGTGTTCGCGGATAACTTCGTCGTTTATGAAACGATTTTGATCGATCGATTTTGATTGATTAATTCTTTTTTTAATAGAAAGGAGATGTTCCAACGGTGGTACCATGATAAGGACATTAATATCTGATCATGGCATCCAAGAGAAATCGAGTCGAACCTTGAAGTCGGTTTTATTTTTGTTAAAATTGTACTTGTTGACAGTCTAAATTAGTTTATTAAGCATCTCCAATGAAGCAAGAACAAACTATAAACATTCATTTATTGAGTGAAGCTTAAACAACCGTTATTTAAATATATTCTTAAATTCCAAAAAAATAAAATTGAACTATCGGTGGTAAATTTTAGCGTTAAGTGACGTTTAATGAATGCGAAGTGTGTCCACCCCAAATTCATCCCGTGGGTTTCATAAGAGATTACGAAGCTAAATAAGCGGGACAACATCACTGCAAACAGAATGGAAAACTTAAAATACCATCCCGTATGGCCAGCGAGGTATAGCAGGCTAATATCTCTTTTCTAAGGAGAGGTATATGTTTAGCAGAACACTGACAAGTAATAATAGTAGTAATCAGCCAGTAAGTTCCAAAAAAAAAAAATAGATACGCTAGGAAGATTTGCCATTTTTTTTTAAATTTTCTTGTTACCTTGTCACTTTACAATGCCAAGTAAAGTTCGTGGTAAAAATATGTACTGTTATATCATAGACGCATTGTTATTGTAAATAATATAATTTAAGACAAATGCGAACATAAATGTGTCATTTATATTGTGTAGTTAGTTCTCATGAAAAAATTTCTGAATATATGCATACAAAGTGGATTTATTTAAACTGTTGAATTATTTATACTGTTTTAGGTAAATAGGTGTGTTATAGATAATATTTATGTCTTATTATTTCTTGTAGATTTTTTGCCACTAAAAATTCGTAACTTACGATGTGTTTTTTGGAGTTTACTCCTTAAGAATCGATTTTCATATATAAGGCGCCCGGTATGAGAAAAATATGAGAGGTAAAATCTACTGATGAATGACCTCGTTACTTTTTTGGTGCGCACGTACCAAGAGCACTAGCTCATGGTACGTGCGCACCAAAAAAGTGCACCCAATCATGTATGCACATTTTTGTCACGTAGTGGTTGTAGGAGCCATGAGGTGATGGTGGTTACTTCATAGTAGCTAACTATAGCTACTATGAAGTAAAATTTTAAAATTTACTTCATAGTAGCTAATTATTGGAGTTTACTCCTTAAGAATCGATTTTCATATATAAGGCGCCCGGTATGAGAAAAATATGAGAGGTAAAATCTACTGATGAATGACCTCGTATAAGAAACAAAGATGAGGTCGTGGTTGGAGAATGCCGGTGCTTCCAGCTGGCCGTGGTCGCGGACAAGTGTTGGGGCCGATATTGTAATAGATTTCATTTTTGAGGCATTATTGTCTTATACAGAAGGTGGATCAAAACTACTTGGAAAAGAATACCATTTACTGCCGCTCGTACTAAGCGGAGATTTTAATGTCGATCTTAGAAAAGATGACGGATTGAAATTAATACAATTTTTAAAATCTGAACTGAATTTAGATATTGTTTCTGATAGAGCAATGGGGACAACGAGGTATGGTACAACCATTGATGCGGTATTTTCGAGATTCGTGAACCACGTATCTACCAACGTCCATGTGTCTTATTTTAGTTACCATAAACCACTTGTCACTGTAATTAAAAATGAAAGTAATGTTGATCTAATTAATATTGAAAAATAATATTTAAAAAATAAATGATAATTGTCAGATAATAATAATTACATAATTTATCAACATTCCTAATGAAATATTTGTGCACATCTGAAATTGACTATTGTGAAAAGTTTAATGTAAAATATTTCGCAGATTAGTTATAATAAATGTATATAAAATGTATAAATATATATTGACATATGTATATTATTGGAGTTTACTCCTTAAGAATCGATTTTCATATATAAGGCGCCCGGTATGAGAAAAATATGAGAGGTAAAATCTACTGATGAATGACCTCGTTACTTTTTTTCATTAATTTGTTAATTTACCCTTTCATATGGTATTAATCTTTCAGTTGGATAAACTCTTTTTGCGTATGTTTAGACAATCGTACTTAAGGAGTAAACTCCAGTCGTGCGTCGGAGCTGACACACAATTTTTTAAATGAACTTCCTGCATTCGTAATATTTGGAAGGAGAATTACTTTATATAAATTTATAATGATTAGATAATCAATTGAAAGTTGAATTTTTGGACGTACGATCTCGAAATGTTAAGTAATAACTGTCTTAACTATTGATTAGAATTTGTAGCGAGTTTCTTTAACAACAACAAAACATACTACAGCGCCACCTACCGGAGAAACACCGAAGTCCTGCATCGCGATATAAAAGTTCTCGCGCCGATTAGCATACATACAAAATCCCAACATCAACCGTTTGACCGTGGCTCATCAGGTATGATCACCTCGCCTGGTGGGATGATCCCTTTCTGTTGGAGGAACATGACTCCCGTTCCTCCACAATTATTAACTTCAATAGTGTAATCCATAATATACATATCATGATCAGTAGACTTATTAGTCCACTACAGAATATGCTTTATTGGCGGTTTTGGTCAATTATACCACGCTCTGCAGATTGTTGATACAGGAATTGTGTCAAACTATCCATCTCTTTGCAATACTTTCACCCTTAGTCGCCTTTTACGATTCCCACGGGATGATTAGGTGTGGTGTCACTCCGTATTCCGTCACCACACGAACGGCACTACAAATTTATCGATTTAAAAATATCGACTAAACTAAATAAATCAGTAAAATATATAAGCTAAAATGCATCTAATAATCTATTTTCTGTCTTTTTCAGAACAAAAGAAGCAAGAGTTAGAGAAGTGGAAACGTAGAGCTTCATACGACCCGAGGAAAGCGGCGGCCCTCGGCAAGTCAACCAAGCCTCAGTCAAAGACCGCCAGGTGAGACGCCTTTGCTTTTTAATGGCTCTTGTCTATGATAGACTCTTTGGGTTGACTCCTTTGTTTGAATACTCAGTACAGGTTCATGTGACAAGACATTTGACGTGAATCTAATTCTGGTGGCTTTTTTTGTATTTTAACAAGTACAATTTTTACAAAAATAAAACCGACTTCAAGGTTAGACTCGATTTCTCTTGGATGCTATCATCAGATCTTAGTGTCCTTATCATGGTACAACTGTTGGGATATCTCCTTTCCATTAAAAAAAGAAACTCCTAATTAAAACTATTACATGTGAATGCCTTGAGACGTAATCACTATTTTAAGTGTGTATAGACTTCGAAAACTACTTAAAATGAAGTATTATGTTAACCTATCGGCTCTTTTTCTGGCATAATTGTACATAAATAATTTTAGGAATGGATTAGGGAATGAGGATGGTCTATATTATATTCCTACCCTTTATTTTTCCCAAAACTAATTGAGGGCTGCTACTAGTTCAACCGGTTGTATCTGAATATCAGTTTTTCCACGGATCGACTGGCATCGGACCTTCGTAACCCTGAAGGCGAACTGAATTTGAAGGTCGAACTAGTTGTCAGTATATTTACCAGCGCCTCATGCCGCCCTGAGTGCGGCCGCGGATGGTCGGGATGGGTTTTCCCCACCATCCGCTATAGTGGCCACCCGCGATGGGGCGACATTACGCGTGTGCCGTACGTCGCCTAATTACAGTTAACAGCAGACGATGCCCGCTTCAGTGCGGGCAGGCGCTGGGATTGACGGATGTGTTATTAGCAACAGTTCCCGGATCCCTCCCGTCTCAGGCGCAGAGTGGCACACCGTGTGGTTTTAGTCGGTTCGATTCCGACACACCGAGCCGCCGCAAACCCCGGCGGGGTGACGGCCCGAGGGGGTTTCCACAAGTTAAAAAAAAAAAGTTGTCAATATGTTTGAGGGCACTGCCTATTAAAAGTGGATTATCATACGAAAAAGTAAGAAAGTTTATCTTGTCACATTGTAACCTGTACTAGGTTATTAATGAAGCCATGTAATAATGTTACAGGATATAATAAGTTCTGATATTGTTAACCAAGACAGGTTGTAATATTTTTTTTTTGTTTGCCATATAATATATTAATTAATATCACTCTTGTTTTCTTTTAAAAATATCTATCTTTTAGTTGTAAATAGCATTTTTAACATTTTCTTTTCATTTATTTCCTTTAACTTAAACTTAACTGTATTATTAAGATTATAAAACAGATTATTGTAAATTTTAGAGCGTGACAAATCTCAAAATGCATGCAATTCCGTGTAAGTGACATACGGGCCGCCTTCTTGACGTGTAAGGTTAGTCAAATGTCAAAATGACAGGTGCGGCCTTAGCCGATTGTCAAATTGACAACCGGGGCAATTTTGGTGGATTTTCCAGTTTATTGCTTTAGATGCTTTACACGAAGCGCTGTGAGGTCTTGATTTTACAATTTTTATTAGTTACTAATTTGGTGTGTTACTTTTCATTTCATTTGCTTATCTATGTATTTTTTATGAAAAATCAAGAGCGTGCTTTTCACTTTGCTTTAATATAAAAGCTAGATAAAAATCCATGTTTCTAAATAAGCCTTTTTCGGAAGAGATACAACGGTTTTGGTGCAAATTTGTAAATATCTACATCAAAATTTTCTCTCTGTTTCTTTATCTGTTTGTTTATTGATGCTTCAAGACAATACTGTTTCATATTTTTAAAAAAATTCTAATTTACTACTAGCAACTAACCTGAAATTTCTTCTTTTCTTTGCTTTTAACAGATTTTTTGTCAATCTGTATTGCCAGGAACAAAAACTAACAAGCTTACTTAGAACTTACACTGTTTGCAATGTAACACATTATTTAGTTGGAACTTTCACTAACGTCCACCTATCTGTGTTTTAAGCACTTTTACAATTAAATAAACTCTTCCCTTAACTGCCTAATTGTAGTAGGGGTAATATCTACTCAATGCAACAATTGAAAAATTATAGACTTTAAAACAATGTTACCCCATGCTAAAATGAAAAACTAAAATTCTATTTCCCTTGCCTTAAAATCTTAAAAAATATATTTAATTTGATCACCGAAGCACAATGAACAAATAAGGGTTTTTTGTGTATTAAAGTGAGTAAACTTCAAGCTTTGGTATCTATTTTCTTACTTTAATTTAGTTTTTAACAAACCGTTAAATATAGATCAGTGTCGTATGAACTATAAATAAAACCTTATTCTTTTTATACCTTTACTAAAACTGATTTTCTTATATGATATTTTTTACTCTTCATACACAACTTTCGTCGAATGAAGATAAATTCATTTATATCTTTTTTTAATATTTCCAGTAGCGTACTCCGGTCTCAATCGTTCCACGGTCCGATGCTGACTTCCCCCGGGCTTCGCCCCCCACCGGACCAGATCTGCGAGACGTACGACGCGTCCAGCGACAACGACTTCTAACGACTGTGTCGACATCTTTTAGCATCGTCGGCTACGACTTGTGATAACCTTCAAACACGTATTTGAGGTAGAATAACGTTTGTCACTTGCATTATAATGTATGTGTAGTGTTGTGTCGATGCAAAATTGTATAGAGTTTGCATTGAGTTAAACGATCTCAGATTGTATTAAATTTACTAACTCGGTCACTCTATAAAATTTGACAGATGTCAAATTGACAGCTGTCAAAATAGCGATGTTTGTTCTGCCATATTTTCGACTGACATTGCGTTTGCATCGATACTTGTAAGTACAACGCAGTGTGTTCATTATTACTATAATGTATACACCGATACGAATTCTGCTTTGGTCTTGAATACAAATTGTATTCGCATCGGTGTTATGTCAGACCAGTAACGAGAGAGGTGACTGTAATACATAATAATACAATGATCGTAAATATTATTTATGGTTAATGATAGCTCGCTAAGTTAATGTACGAATACGTCTTTATTTATAATCGTAGTGTTTCGATTGTTACAATACTCCATTATTAATGTACTGTGGAAAGTATGCGTTAAACATTTTTGTATCTTTCATCAACATTATTGTAGCATTTAAATTTTGTTTCTTACTTGGGGCAATACGATAAATTAAAAAAGCTCAATCCACGAAACGCGTACATTGCTTTGTGATATAATTAACTATTTATTGTTTTATGAAGTATTCAGTTACTTATTGTAAAATAAAACAAAAAACTGACAGCTGTCACTTTTCCCTCCAAATGCAGAATCGATCAAAATTTGCTTTAAAATGGCCAGATATGATTTTAAATTATTTGACGATTGTATGAATTTAATAGATTTGGGAAGATGCAATTATTTTTTATTATTTTTTAAGTTATTCCGCACAAATCGAAATTGAGTCTATACATGTTTTTAGTACTTTTTTGTACTCAAGTAGGTACCCACTCGATGTCTTATTTTGTAAATTTGTTTCTTGTAAAAGTAAGTGATTAGGGTAACATATTAAATAATAATTAAATGTGATTTGATTGATAATGGCAAATGTATCTTTAGTATTGGCTATTATTATTTTCCACTAAAATCTATGAGATTAGTTTCTTTTGTAATTTGTCCATTTTAGAATAATGTACCTATCATAAATATCCCTTTTTATATTTGCTCATATCATTCGTACATCGATGTATTTTAGAGATATATAACCTTTTTCGTTTATTAGTATAATGCAACACTGTTTTATTTGTCTACCGCTAAGAACAAAGTATTCACTATTCATTTAATAATATTTTTGTATTTTTCGAGTATTGCAGATAATATGTTTAGTTATGGAATATAAATAATTATTCATACGTGATTGTAACATTCACAGCTAAGCGGAGTATTTTTGGCGATGTTTATAAAAGTTTCATTTTCAAAAGTTTTTAATATATTTGTTTAGTATTGCCAGGCTCTTATTACTGCAATCATGCCTATACGTCCTTTTTACTTGAGAAAATGCTCTTTAATTACAAATAAATATTGTGCATATTATTTAAAATACAATCAATGATTAGTTTAAGATTCATTTTTAATGTGCGCTTTAATGTTTTATTGTTTGTGAGCGAAGAGAGTAAATGAATTGTTCGGAAATATTTATGAAAAATCAGCTTTTAAGGTGTCCTATTTAACAGATTTTGTTAAAAATCTGAGTGTATTCAATTTTAAGTAGTCATTTCGTATAAATTAGTAGAAGGCCTGGCTTTATTTAATGAACGCGTTAATGTACCATAAGCGCTGGAAGCGCTATTTGTAAACGATTGATGTTTAGAGATTTGTAAAAATATTATTTAAATAGGAAACAAATAAAAACAATGTTTAAAATTAGATGGACTTTTTTTTGACAGTAAGACTGTCAAACTCATCAATATGACAGTTGTTGAAAAATTTTCGTTTCGAAACCCCTATGACGTATGTTTCAGCTACAATATATCTAATTCACCTAACTATATAATCCTTGTACACCTAAACAGGACTAGGTAATACCAATAGAAATCCATCCAATATAAAATTAATAATTACCTGACATCCGATTATCAGTAGACGGCTACAATAGAGTAGACGACTGTATCGTAAATAAATATCAATGTCTCCTTCATTCAAACGAATATTACGAAACATCTCGGAAAATATAATATTTTAGTCTAAAACAGTGACGAGTTTGTATTTAGTACGTTTTTCAAACAAAGTTATCGTTATGACAGATGATAAAAAGTAACTCATTTGACTAAAGTGTCATCTACCCTGTTCCTACCCAGACACGTTCAACGTAGTTATACGAACTACTTGAAGGCTCTTTTTAAAAAAAGATATTTATGTATTTTAAGGTCGTTTATTGAATTTAAAAGGACTCAAAAAAAGGGCAAGTGTCACGCGCGGATGATGGAATCGAACTGAACTGTCTTTTCAGTCTAATTACTAACAACCACCAAAAGTGCTGTCTAAGGGATAGGAATAGGGCCGTCAGGCACTATTATATACATTACATATATATAACAGCCCCCAGGGTTTTGACTAAACTTATCCCGAAAGGGTTAAGTTTACGTAAAGGTTGTACGGATTTTGGGTGCTGGAAAGTCTGAGGAATTGGCAGCAACTTCTGTTAGCTCTTCGGCTTTTTCAATTTCAAATTTAGAGTTTTGTTTGTTTAAAAGGCGGTGACATGTACCCGATTTTATAAATTTACAAAAAAGAATAAATAATGAAATTACAATAATAATGGAAATTACAATAGTTGTATAAGAATAGTATTCGCCATACAGTACAATATGAGGTTTTTCAATTAATTTATCAAGATTATTTATAATACGACTACTTTCTATGTTTTGTTGTGAAGTAATAGAATCAAGGTTAATATTAGTAAGATTTAAGATGGGGATCCGTGGCCTAAGTTTCGATAATGTTTCAGAATTACAACAAGAGTCATTTATTAGATTAAAGTTAGTATTAATTATTTGAAGTTTAATTGTTTTTGAATATTTAGGTATTAACCTTGAGTCTTTATAAAAGGCTATACAATGCGAGGGTAAGTTTAATATACCTGTGCCTGATATTATGATTTTGGTACTAGTAGAACCTTGACAATCTATGGATAATTTGGACGGGTTTGAAATAACATATACCCATTTGTTATTAGACAATGTTTGCCAAATATCTAATTGGCCTTGAAGAAATTGAGTTTTACAATTACTAGGCACTTGTTTTAATGCTTTCGAGATTATATCCGATTCGCAGATCGCAGTTCTAGAACTCGAATAGGTGTCTAAGTCGTCGCATATATAATAAAGGTTATGTATAGTCTTACAGTTACTTAGATTATCTAACTTAGTATAATAGGACTTATCTCTAGTGATAGCTAGATATTTAGCCGATGGAATTATCATAGTGTAAATATGATTAGCTACAGGAACTGGATATGGTATACTATGATACAATTCATAGCTCTTTGAGCTCACTAAAGGAACCTTTAACACAAATACAATTTTATTAGAATTATAATAAGTAGCAATATCTGAAATATTTATTAATATGTATATATTTTCTTAATCTAGGATTATAGGAAATTGATGATAATCAGCTAAAAACCTATAATTATCAGCAAGCTCTGTAAACAACTGCTTCGGACTTGTAATAGAAGAATACAATATATTAGACTTACTAAACATAGTGGTGTTTATAATATCTTCTAACTTAAAATATAATGTTAACATAATTATTACTTTCTAACAAGTTTAAAATTCCATTATAATAATTTTAATACTAATTTATCAGTTAAAACGGTCAGATTTTGTTTCAATTACATGTGTCGTTATATCTTATTGATAACGGCTAGTGTAAGTTAAGACATTCGATATCAGTGTACAGAGCAGTTTGTTTGCATAAGAACTTAGGGATGCCTATCACACCGTTCAGATTTTTAATGTGCGGTTGTATGTAAGAAATATCTACAGAACACAGAGAACTGTAAAAGAATAGTTAAAATAGTGACATAAGGAATAAAGAATATTAAGAGTAACTAAACTTATAGTATTACTTATATCTATGATATGGCATCACGGCGATGAGCTAATTTTATTTCATCGAAATGGTGAGACACGTGTCGTCTATTTATCAGTAGTGTTACACTGTTTCTACCATTTATCTTAATAATTTTGTAGGGGCCTTTCCAAATCGGAGATAAAGCTTTACGCATTCGGAGATGATTTTTAAGAAACACGTAGTCACCAGCATGATAAGTTACGGGTCTAGTACGGGTATCGTAGTAGGCTTTGGAAGACTCTTTTGATTTCCTTATGTATTCAATGGCTTTATCTCGCGTACATTTAAGACGGTGTTGTAGCATTTTAATATAGTCCGGATAAGAGGCACTTGTGTTAGACTCGTAAATTGAACTGGGAAGGATAGGTTTATGTCCGAAGATTAATTCATAAGGAGTATAGTTAGTTGTGGAATGGATAGTTGTGTTATAAGCTAGCATAGCTGTATAAACATATTTTGGCCAATTGTCTTGATTTTCGGATATATACGATTTAAGGTATTCTTTTAGGGTGGAATGGCTTCGTTCTAGAGCGCCTTGTGTTTGCGGATGGTATGGAGATGACCAGAGCTGCTTGATCTTTAGGAATTTGCAGGTTTCTTTAAATAAATCTGCCGTGAAATTTGTGCCCTGATCGGTAAGAATAGTTTTTGGGATACCAAACAAAGAAACAAAGTGGACTAGGCAGTCGCTGGTCTCTTCAGCGGTAGTACTTCGAACTGGATATGCCACTGAGTATTTAGTTAGATCATCTTGGAGAGTTAGAATATATTTAAGTTTAGCTATACCGGATTCAGGAAGAGGGCCAACTATATCAAGAGATATTCTTTCAAAGGAAGTAGTGGAAGTACTAGTTATTTGCATGGGTGCCCGGTTAATTCTCCTAAGAGCTTTATTGGTTTGGCAAGAATTACACTTTTTAACGTAATCTTCTATTTCTGACCTCATATTCTTCCAATAATATTGTTCTCGAATTTTGTTGAACATTCTATTTGCACCAAGGTGTCCTGCGACAGGAATATCGTGGTTTTCGCGTAGGATTTTCTGTACTTCTGAAGGACTGGGATAGTATACTTTGTTACGATATATCTGAATTTGAATTGAGGTATTGTGAAAGAGGTAAGCTATCATATTATAGATTTTGATATACGCATGTTTATCAAACGGATTTTTGAAGTCGGTAATACTAATTTTATCTACAGTTTCATTAAGAGATATAAGATGATTACGTAAATTCTTTAGGGATTCGAAAATATCACTATAGGAACAGTTATCAAAGTGATGTACTTTAATGAATAAGAGGTAGTACGTTTTATCAGCTATCAAGAAGGATTTAAAGGAGAGTAAAGTTCTTTCGGAATTCATGACCGATTCGGAATCTGCTAAACTCGATAGGATGTCTTGGTCATTAATTATAAAGGTCATTAAATTGGATTAGACATCGGACTTTCATTTAATTGAAAGTATGTAGTCCATTAAATTGGATTAGACGTCGGACTTTCATTCAATTGAAAGTATGTAGCCCATTAAATTGGATTAGACATCGGACTTTCATTCAATTGAAAGTATGTAGTCCATTAAATTGGATTAGACATCGGACTTTCATTTAATTGAAAGTATGTAGTCCATTAAATTGGATTAGACGTCGGACTTTCATTCAATTGAAAGTATGTAGCCCATTAAATTGGATTAGACATCGGACTTTCATTCAATTGAAAGTATGTAGTCCATTAAATTGGATTAGATGTCGGAATCTCATTAAATTGAAAGTATGTAGTCCATTCAATTGGATTAGAATTTATATCAGACCTTCATTAAATTGGAAGTATGGCCATGTTACATTGAACCTTCAATAAATTAAGTGTTGTCAAGGTACACATTGGACTTTCATTAAATTGAATTTCTGACGTGGCTTCTTGACTTCGTGTTTCCTTTAAATAAGAGGACTGTACATTTTAAGATTTCTTATCGTCCCTTGAGGCAAGCCACATCGAAGCAAAGACTAGAAAGGCCTGTATAACTTTAAATCAGTGTTGAAGACTAGTTTGTAAAAGATGGGGTCTTAACCCAAAGATCACACTTTGGTTATACACTGCAGTTATCAGATCGTCCATTACCTACGGATCAGTTGTATGATGACCCAGAACGCAACTTTCCTAAGCACTAATCCTACGCACTGAGATCAAACGGACTGTGGAAGATAAACATAGAAGCAACACACTCAAAGGTTCTGCAAGGGATCCTAAAGGAAATTCCACTCCTCGAGGCATCCACGGACAGAACCTCATGTCAACATATCTTCGATCGAATTTATTATATCCAACTATCCGCAGAAACAAAAGATAGCTCTGGCGTCGGCGAAGTTAGGATATATACAGAGGGCTCCAAAACACAAAAACGGTACAGGAGCTGGCGTCTTCTCGAACGACTTAAAAATCACGATATCAACTACTCTAGACAAGCTAAACAGAATTTTCTAAGCAGAATGTGTTGGCATGATCAAAGCAGCAAAAGCAATTGCAGCCAGAAATATGAGAGACCCAAACATCAAAATTGTTTCCGACAGCGCATCCGTGTTTAAAGCTCTGCAAAACAACAAGATGAACTCTGCCCTCATCAAGGAATGTCATGACAATCTCCAGTCCATTGCAACCACAAACAAAATTACCCTGCAATGGATAAAAGGGCACAGTAACTCAATGGGTAATGACGCTGCAGATGAATTGGCTTAAAGGGGATCAGAAACGACCGTTTGTGGACCGGAACCACTACTGCCTTTGTCCTAAACTCAAATAAAACATGGTTGCGCGCCAAAACCAAAGAAAAACACAAAACAGAATGGAAAAACAATGAAGGATGCAGGCAACCAAAAAGTGCAGTTCCGGTGGCATCAAAAAGACTAGCCCGCAACCTGATTAGACTAAAAAGGGACAATCTCGGGAAGGTCACAGGTATTCTGACAGGGCATTGTCCCCTGAACAAGCACCTATTCACTATAGGCGAAACAGACAGCCCTTTGTGCAAAGGATGCATGGAGGCAGAAGAAACACCGTAGCACGTTCTCACAGAATGTAGAAGTGTGGTAGATCAACGGGCGGACATCCTCCAATCAACATCACTCCGGAAGCATGTAGTGACCTGAAAAGGCTGCTGAGCTTCTAGGATAAACTAGAATGGTTGGAGAGGGAAGATGACAAACTCGCGTACAACGGCCCAATCAAGAGGCTAAGTGCGGAAATGGCCTGGTAAAACAAACAAACAAACAATCGTCCATTGAGTTGTTTTAGTGGCGTGTGCGGCTGCTGGCTTGGGGTCTCGGGTGCGATTCCCGGGTCAGTGTTTGTATAACCTGCAAATGTATGTTGTGGAGCTTGGGCGTTTTCTACATGTGGTTCGTATGTACTTGCAAAAAATAGAAATTATATATTTTTATTAGTGTCTGGTAACCATGTTACAGGTTCTGCTCGGTTTGGGACTAGATGGTGTCGTGCGTTAGATGTCCGAGGTATTTGTTTATATATTTTTAATAATAAATTAGATTATTTCCCAGATTGCTTCTACTGGAAGGTTGCTTCTATCAGTATGGTAAGTGCTGTCATCAATATTGTAAGTAGAAATTCTACACTTTAGAACATTTACATTTCACAAGTTACAAGCAACACTTATAAGTTATGTTACACTTAAATCCAAGTGTCAGATTGTGAGTAGAATTGTCAGCATGGATTACATTAGAATCAATGTTATTGGACACTAGGTTCGAAAAAAACTGGACGACTACCAGAACAGAACAGAGCTCACAAAAAACATGTATTAAGATAACTGGAAGAAACGAGAACGATCCATAGGCGAAATACAAAAAAACAAAAAAAAAAAAGAGAGTGGAAGGCTATAAAAGACGAGATACACATGTAAATAACAATGGTTTTCTTGAATCGATCTGTTTTGTTATTGCTATAAAATTATTCATTTCAAAAACCTGAGTTTGATTAATTTGCTGGTAGTAATGTAATAAAGAAAATTAAAATAAGGAAGGGATGTAGTGTATGCGTGTATTGAGTCGCATCACTCGGTTATTCGCTAATGCATTCACTCACTCGTTCACCTATATATATAAAGACGTACAGTCTCACGCAACACAGTTAGTATTGAGAAAACCGCCGGCGAGGATAGACGTGAGTGCAAGTCTACGTACATCTCCAAGGGGAGGATGCTACAAGTGGCGACGAGGATAAACAAGGTACCTATTCATAACTTTATAAAAAAAAAAAAAAAAAAAAAAAAAGGGAAATGTAGGTGGGCGCCTTTCTTCAGCCAGCCTTTCAGGGTCGCTGGAGACAAAGCAATGTTTTTAAAGGACACCTAGTTGTTGCAAATTGTATTTAAATGCCAGAAAGTGGCCTATCTTAGATTGGATATTTCTGTGTAACGAAATCAAAAATAGTATTCACTAGTCTCTTTACCAAAGTACTGAGACCTGCTATCAAACGCGAGCTTGTTGTTCGTATTGCAGCGGATTTGTCTGAGGGACCTTTCAAAGTAAAGGTTATAGGACCTAGTAAGGATATTCATTATTTAGATAAAGAATATATATCAAATTACAATACAATGTAATAAAGCGATTGGCTTCGATAATATTAGTTCGATTAAAGTCAGTGGATGGCGGTAGTAGTAAAATATTAAAAAAATGGAACATTCATATTTTTAGAATGTGTTATTGAATAAGGCCTACTGAGTGAAACTTTGTTGGTGTAGTGTAACCTCGCCCTCCCTTAAAAGTATAGAATATGTGTTTGGTATTGAAGAACGAAATGTAAAGGGGAAACAAATTCACACACTTGGAGGTAAAATAATATTGTCATCATTACTTGTTTATGAAGTACCCCCCCTATATAGTATTATTATAAATGCTTAAATATAAATTATAATGTAAATAATATGGCATGGAGACATAACTGTCATTGTTAGATAATATTCGTATTATCAGATAGTATTATACTACCTCATAGCTGGTCCACCGCTCACTTAGATCCTGCGTATTGGTGAAATCTGTAATTTGGAGGAGTGTATAGTATAGTTGATATAGGTACCTACACTGAGGCCTGTGTCAAATGTAAACACGATTTCTCGAGAATTTTCTAAAGAAAGAATCCACAAACTATATTACAAAGAGACCGCAGAAGTCAACGGATTCTTTACCAATACTAGTGAACTTTATCAAATAGAACAAATTATCTATTCCAGTACCTAGAAACATTTTGTTCGATATGCGAGACTTTCTGTGGTGTGGGTTATTGACAAGTAACAGTACCGCGCACTTCACGGCACTCAATACTGTACCAACAAGTTGTTTGAGAGCAATAGTTAATTTTTGTAATTAGTTTATGAACTACTTTACGAACAATATTATGATATAACCCGTGGTCAGTAACCTAAGTGCCAATTTATTCAAAAACATTAGATAGCAACCACAATAATTGTTTTGTTTAGTAGGATCGTAATAGTTCAAACAACTTTTCTACAATTAAGGAGGTAGTTGGCGATTCTAAAATAGTTCTATAAATATTATTGGTTAAACGATGTTCTGTAACCTAAAATACTTGTTAAGTGTTTTAAAAAGTTCTATAGTTTGGTGTTTTGTTGTTGTGTGACAAGATAGATATGTACAAATTTTCTAATACAATAGTAGTACTGAAAAAAGTCTGAGAACTCTTAATGGTGTTGCCAGTGTTTAATACTGTACCATTCGGGACGCACTGTAGTGTGCGATCACATGACTAATTCTAATATTTATGAATATAATTATAAAGTCCTTGTTATTCATAAAAGCTTAAAGTAGTGTATAGTTGCTGAAATTAATTCGGTATCGATATATTGTTTGGATGGATTTTAAAACAAGGTTATGCAACAAAGTACAAGAAAGTCGCATCAAACATATCATCATAATTAGACATGATTATCTAGTTAGAAATGTTTTACAAACTTAAAATTTTAATGGGTACCTACCTATATACCTGTTTATAATTATGTTTAGGACGTTTAGAATACGTTCTAATTAGCAAGCTGTTTTGTTATAAAATAAAATATAATGGAGTCAAATTTATATTGTATGGTAAACTTTTTGAACAGATGAGTACAGTCCTTTCTAACTTGAAAGCAATGAGAAGAGAGGACAAACCCAACTAATTGATGATACGAGATGTGATGTACGATCATCTCTTTTAAGGTCGTACAATATACTATGTGCGATCATAGTTTATTTATAGAAATGTGATTTCATTGGAAATAGTGTTTTTACATTAAAATGAACATAACTTTTAACATTATCATTGTAAGGTTGTTTGATAAGTAGTCCATTAAATTGGATTAGACATCGGACTTTCATTCAATTGAGAGTATGTAGTCCATTCAATTGGATTAGACATCGCACTTTCATTCAATTGAAAGTATGTAGTCCATTAAATTGGATTTGACATCGGACTTTCATTCAATTGAAAGTATGTAGTCCATTAAATTGGATTAGACATCGGACTTTCATTCAATTGAAAGTATGTAGTCCATTAAATTGGATTAGACATCGGACTTTCATTTAATTGAAAGTATGTAGTCCATTAAATTGGATTAGACGTCGGACTTTCATTCAATTGAAAGTATGTAGCCCATTAAATTGGATTAGACATCGGACTTTCATTCAATTGAAAGTATGTAGTCCATTAAATTGGATTAGACATCGGACTTTCATTTAATTGAAAGTATGTAGTCCATTAAATTGGATTAGACGTCGGACTTTCATTCAATTGAAAGTATGTAGCCCATTAAATTGGATTAGACATCGGACTTTCATTCAATTGAAAGTATGTAGTCCATTAAATTGGATTAGATGTCGGAATCTCATTAAATTGAAAGTATGTAGTCCATTCAATTGGATTAGAATTTATATCAGACCTTCATTAAATTGGAAGTATGGCCATGTTACATTGAACCTTCAATAAATTAAGTGTTGTCAAGGTACACATTGGACTTTCATTAAATTGAATTTCTGACGTGGCTTCTTGACTTCGTGTTTCCTTTAAATAAGAGGACTGTACATTTTAAGATTTCTTATCGTCCCTTGAGGCAAGCCACATCGAAGCAAAGACTAGAAAGGCCTGTATAACTTTAAATCAGTGTTGAAGACTAGTTTGTAAAAGATGGGGTCTTAACCCAAAGATCACACTTTGGTTATACACTGCAGTTATCAGATCGTCCATTACCTACGGATCAGTTGTATGATGACCCAGAACGCAACTTTCCTAAGCACTAATCCTACGCACTGAGATCAAACGGACTGTGGAAGATAAACATAGAAGCAACACACTCAAAGGTTCTGCAAGGGATCCTAAAGGAAATTCCACTCCTCGAGGCATCCACGGACAGAACCTCATGTCAACATATCTTCGATCGAATTTATTATATCCAACTATCCGCAGAAACAAAAGATAGCTCTGGCGTCGGCGAAGTTAGGATATATACAGAGGGCTCCAAAACACAAAAACGGTACAGGAGCTGGCGTCTTCTCGAACGACTTAAAAATCACGATATCAACTACTCTAGACAAGCTAAACAGAATTTTCTAAGCAGAATGTGTTGGCATGATCAAAGCAGCAAAAGCAATTGCAGCCAGAAATATGAGAGACCCAAACATCAAAATTGTTTCCGACAGCGCATCCGTGTTTAAAGCTCTGCAAAACAACAAGATGAACTCTGCCCTCATCAAGGAATGTCATGACAATCTCCAGTCCATTGCAACCACAAACAAAATTACCCTGCAATGGATAAAAGGGCACAGTAACTCAATGGGTAATGACCCTGCAGATGAATTGGCTTAAAGGGGATCAGAAACGACCGTTTGTGGACCGGAACCACTACTGCCTTTGTCCTAAACTCAAATAAAACATGGTTGCGCGCCAAAACCATTGTTATTTACATGTGTATCTCGTCTTTTATAGCCTTCCACTCTCTTTTTTTTTTTTGTTTTTTTGTATTTCGCCTATGGATCGTTCTCGTTTCTTCCAGTTATCTTAATACATGTTTTTTGTGAGCTCTGTTCTGTTCTGGTAGTCGTCCAGTTTTTTTCGAACCTAGTGTCCAATAACATTGATTCTAATGTAATCCATGCTGACAATTCTACTCACAATCTGACACTTGGATTTAAGTGTAACATAACTTATAAGTGTTGCTTGTAACTTGTGAAATGTAAATGTTCTAAAGTGTAGAATTTCTACTTACAATATTGATGACAGCACTTACCATACTGATAGAAGCAACCTTCCAGTAGAAGCAATCTGGGAAATAATCTAATTTATTATTAAAAATATATAAACAAATACCTCGGACATCTAACGCACGACACCATCTAGTCCCAAACCGAGCAGAACCTGTAACATGGTTACCAGACACTAATAAAAATATATAATTTCTATTTTTTGCAAGTACATACGAACCACATGTAGAAAACGCCCAAGCTCCACAACATACATTTGCTTTGTCTCCAGCGACCCTGAAAGGCTGGCTGAAGAAAGGCGCCCACCTACATTTCCCTTTTTTTTTTTTTTTTTTTTTTTTATAAAGTTATGAATAGGTACCTTGTTTATCCTCGTCGCCACTTGTAGCATCCTCCCCTTGGAGATGTACGTAGACTTGCACTCACGTCTATCCTCGCCGGCGGTTTTCTCAATACTAACTGTGTTGCGTGAGACTGTACGTCTTTATATATATAGGTGAACGAGTGAGTGAATGCATTAGCGAATAACCGAGTGATGCGACTCAATACACGCATACACTACAGTAGGGAATGGATTCATCTAGATCAAGCGATGTAGGTATTACCAGGATTTTGTTCTGACTTTTGAGCAAACTATCATTGTGCTCGGAAATAATGGTGTCATAGGTGACCGTTGAAGGACTTATCAGAAACTTTGAATAAGTATCTGAATTATTAGGTGAGTTTGGACTTGGAGAATATGTTTCAGGAAACTGATCAGCAGAAGTCTGCGGCACATATTCTCTTTCAGGATTAGAGTCTTCATTTAAGACTTCTGAAGAAGGATTAAGGATATCACAGTCTGGTAGCTGTTCTGCTGGAAGAAGAGGATCTGGTAGGTTTATTGGGCTTGGAATGTTTAAAGGGCTGAAATCACCTACTTCTGCATTGAAAGGACTAAGGTCTAGCGGACCTAGATCTACGAGTTCAGTATCAGGTAAATTCACGGGATATGTAGGGTTAACGGGATATCGAGAGAGGGCATCAGCTGCTGAATTTAGCTTACCTTTTCGGTAGATGATTTCATATTCGAATTCTTGAAGTTGAAGACGCCATCGTTGCAGTTTACTACTCGGGTCGGTGTGATTGAAAAGCCATTTTAAAGGACGATGGTCGGTTATGATTATGAATTTGCGACCAAATAAATATGGTCTGAAGGTTTTACAACCCCATACTATAGCCAACAGTTCCTTTTCTGTTGTGCTATAATTGATTTCGCACTTGTTTAGTGTTCTGGATGCATAGGCCACCGGATGATCTTTTCCCACTGGGCCTTGAGATAAAATAGCAGAGATTGCGTAGTTACTTGCATCGCAAGTAAGGTTAAAGGATTTTGTGAAGTCTGGATTGATAAGAACTGGAGCGGTAATCAATTTATCTTTAAGCGTTTCAAAAGCTAGTTGTTGTTCGTTAGTCCAGACAAATGGAACATTTTTCTTAAGGAGATTGGAAAGTGGTTTAGATGATTTTGAAAATTCAGGAATAAAACGTCTATAGTAAGATATAAGACCTAGAAATGATTTGATGTCTTTCGGACACTTTGGAATTGGGAAATTTTGAACGGATTTAACTTTATTTGGATCAGGCTTTAAACCATTTTCTGTTATAATATGCCCTAGGTAGCCGACTTCTTTTCTTAAAAATTCACATTTATCGGGCTGCAATTTCAAGTTGAAACTACGAAGCTGTTGAAAGACAGCTGTTAGATTTTGGATGTGGCTGCTCAAATCATGTGAATAGACAACAATATCATCAAGATATACAAAGCATCTTTCGCCTTGAAGGCCTGTAAGGACATTATTCATAAGACGTTGGAAAGTTGCTGGCGCATTTTTTAGACCAAAGGGCATTCGAGTAAATTCGAAATGTCCTTGGGGAACACTGAAGGCAGTTTTGCAGGCGTCTTGTGGAGCCATTTTGATTTGATGAAAACCGGAAGCAAGATCAAGAGTTGAGAAGTACTTTGAGTTACCTAATTGGTCTAGAATTTCGACTATGTTAGGGATAGGATAAATTTCACCAATTGTTATGTCATTCAATTTTCTATAGTCGATGACTATGCGCCATTTCTTTTGGCCTGAAGCATCGATCTTTTTGGGAACAATCCATATTGGAGAAGACCAGGGAGACAAGGAAGGTCTGATAATATTCTGATCTAACATTTTATTCATTTGAGAACTAACTTCTTGTTTATGTATTTCTGGGAAACGATAGGATTTAACATTAACAGGCTGATCAGAAGATGTGCGGATTTCGTGTTGAATAACATCAGTTGAGGTAAGTAAATCATTAGGTAAATGGAATATGTCAGAATATTTTGAGCATACATCGTAAAGAGCTTCATTTTCTTCAGAATTTAAGTGTGAGACTCGAAGAAGGTTAAGGACTTCATTAGTTCTGCTAATACATGTTTGACTAGTATAATGTGATTGACAGAGTTCATAGTCAATTGGATGTAATGTGAGTTGGAGATTTGAATTTAGAGAAACAGGACTTTCAGAGGTATTTAAGACTGTAAGATTTATTCGATTATTCCTTTTTACTTTATTCAAACAATTCGCGATAAGCAGAGTATCACTTATATGTTGGTCAAGAATAAGACCTTCTTTTAGTTCGGGATTAGTGACTGAACATTCTACAATGATTTCAGAACGGGGTGGTATTTGGTAGATTGGATGAGTTAAGTTTAATTTTATTTTATTTACTCCTAGGTTAAGAATTTGGCGATTATAATCAATAGAGGATTGATAATGTGTAAGTAAATCGTTTCCTATGATACCGTCATAAGGAAAGTCCACTGATTCTACTACGTGAAATTGATAGGATATTGATTCTTTATTAAATATTAGGTTCATCTTGAAACTACCCAGGGTAGATACGGCTTCTTCGCGACTATCGATGCCTTTTAGCTTTATTATATTATCGTCAAGTTTTAGGTCGGAGTTTGATTGAATAGAAGCCTTCTGGAGTAGACATACCGAAGATCCAGTGTCTACAAGTAAGGTGAGTGGTTTATTAGAAACGGATGTTTGAATAGAGACATGAGGTAACGATATATTATCTTTAAAGGATATTTCATACACTTTATTTGTTTTATAGAAATTCTAATCCGGAATTTTATCAGTAGTTGAATAACTCTGGGCTCTTGTTTGGGGCTGGCTACCCGTGTGACCCTTGGATTTGGAAGGATGGACACTTGCTTGGGGCTGGTTACCCGTGTGGTCCTTGGAACTGGAAGAATGGACACTTGCTTGGGGCTGGTTACCCGTGTGGTCCTTGGAACTAGAAGGATGGACACTTGCTTGGGGCTGGTTACCCGTGTGGTCCTTGGAACTGGAAGGATGGACACTTGCTTGGGGCTGGTTACCCGTGTGGTCCTTGGAACTGGAAGAATGGACACTTGCTTGGGGCTGGTTACCCGTGTGGTCCTTGGAACTGGAAGGATGGACACTTGCTTGGGGCTGGTTACCCGTGTGGTCCTTGGATTTAGTATGGGTGCCATTGAAATGGTAGGATTTAGTGAGAAGTTGTGGTTTGGGTCTCACGAGACACCTCCGTGAGCCCATTATTCGTTTAAATTATAGCTTTCATGATTTTGAGTCTCGTTTGAACTCATGGGTGGTTGTGGTTCCGAATTATAATAATCATCTTCATTGACTACACAATTAACGCGAGTGGGCTTAAAGTTCTCCTGATAAAGTTGTTTTTGGAATTGGGATGATGGGTTAGTTTTGAATCGATTATTATTATATTCACGTTTTCTACACATTTCAATAGTATGAACTTGATGTTTACAATAGCGACAGAACGTATTTTGATTATTTTGGTCATACTGTCTATGCATTTGCGGCTTAAAGTTTGTGTTTTGAACAAAAGAACGTGAAGGATTCTGAGGTTTAGAATTAGTGCGGTAAGGTATAGAGTTTTGGGAATTACGTTTAGTATAGGAGTTAAGAATTTTCTCTTCTGACACTGCGAAGTTGATAGCGTCATTAAGAGTGGATGGATTTCTACAACGGACTAAATTAGAAATTTCGGGCTTAAGGCCAACCAAAAATGTGTGGAGAGCTAAGTCTTCCATAGCCGCTATACGACCAACTAATTCGGTTTTCTTTTTATTAGATAGAGTAACTTCTGTTAAAAGCTTTGAAAGACACGTTTCTAGACGTAATGCGAATTGATTAACCGGTTCATTATGTTGTTGGCAATCCCGTAACTCAGTCATGAGATGAGCGTAATGTTTTCTTTCCCCAAACTGTATTTTAAGGAAGGTACTCAACTGATCCCAAGAGTCAAATTCTTTGATCGAGCAAGCTACCTCAGCCTTGCCTTCTAACTGTGACAAAATGAATTTAAATAGAATTGGTTTTTGGGCGTCGGAAGCTAGAATAATGGCATTATCACAATTACTTAAAAATGAATTTAATTTTTCTCGTGTGCCGTCGAATGGTTTAATGAATTTAAATAAGGTTGAAATTTGAACGATTTCATTTCCTTCTAATTTGGGAGTCATCTTGTTAGATTAAAGTAATTATATATTCACAAAACAGAGATTAAATACGATTCGGTGTAATAGACGGCCACTGAGTTCGTTACAACTTACAGTGAGGTCTAGATATGAGTGAGCGTCTGGATATCGAATGTCTTGTTGATAAATTCTGAGAATTAGTTTACGATAACAATGTCTGTGAGAAAGTTACAATAGGAAAGTTATGTAAAAATAATTACAAGAGGTATTGACTAATTACACGAATAGAACACTTTTTAAATTTTTCACTCACTGAATTCACACACTCGTTTCGAGGAAAATATCAGGGATGAGCCGCACTTTGTAATAAAATATAATGTTGTAGAGACTTACAGGAACACGTAGAAAATATACTGGAACATGACCACCTCTCTTTACTTTGAATTAGAACTTTTTCTTTCAGGAACAAGGCAGGAACAAGATCACTGTCTCAACACCCACGGTATAGACTTTGAATTGGATTTTAGGATATATTTTCGGTAATATATATTTCGTTTTAGCACTTTTGACACTTTTTGTTGAATAACTGAGTCCTGAAGGAGACGTCCCAAGGATACCTTCACCTTCGGTATCCCACCGCTGCCACCAAAATGTTATACGAACTACTTGAAGGCTCTTTTTAAAAAAAGATATTTATGTATTTTAAGGTCGTTTATTGAATTTAAAAGGACTCAAAAAAAGGGCAAGTGTCACGCGCGGATGATGGAATCGAACTGAACTGTCTTTTCAGTCTAATTACTAACAACCACCAAAAGTGCTGTCTAAGGGATAGGAATAGGGCCGTCAGGCACTATTATATACATTACATATATATAACAGTACGTTTGCATTTAATTTCGACTTGAGAAATACAGATTCATAAAGCTAGTTCAGAGGAGAATTTCTAAAGAACATAATTTTCTAAAATTATATTCGTGGTACATATTTTTCAATAAATTTCTTATTGTTATTTCAAATATTTTAATTTGTTAACCCCTAAAACGAATATGGACCACTTACTATTGTTTTTTTAAAGTTTAAAATGTATTTTATTAAGTTAATCAGCTGATTAGATGATAAATGGATCTCACAACTTACACAACTCTGTTTGTCTCTTCCTTGCTATGCTAGTCGGATTATAGTTTTCTAATTGTTTACATACCTTACCCGATTTTAAGAAACTCTATGAAATAAAACACTTAATAAATACATTTATTAATAATGATTTATTTTTTGAATATCAATTACACTTGTTATTATTATTATTTTATAAATTTTACATTTTCATCGTATTTTATATATCTTGTAGGTAATATATAAATGTGCTTCTTCTAGAGTTAGCATTACAATACATAACACATCGTTTATCTTTCATACAAAACTTTTGGGAACACTCAAACGAAAATTGTTTCATTTATTTTAACATTTAAAATGAAAAAATCCTGATTCAATTATTTTTTTTCAAAAAATGTTTTCGTTGTTTTGAACCAGTACCCAAACACTTAATTAAAAAAACTCAAAACATGAAGAATAACATTTCAGAGTCACTCTTTTTTTTTAATAAAAAGGAACTCTTTAGCCATCTTTCTCTTGTTCGCCCCAACTATACATTATAAGTCACAACCACAATATACATTTTCTTATTAAAAAAACATTTAAAAAGATTCTTTGTCTAGTTAGAAAATAATTTCTAAATTGAGCAACTCTAAAGTGACAATCAAACGTTATTCGTCAAAGTTGTATCTAATTTTTTAAGTCGTTTAGCGACTATGATTGACGTCATCCTACTTTTTGATGTTTTTTTTTGTTTAAAATACAGCTCCATTTATATACAAATAGTGTTGATTAATTTCAAACTAGAACACAACACTAAATATTGTTAAACTTAACGTGTATTTAGTTTTCTACTATTCTCACACTGCACAAAACATTTATAATGTACCTGTATTATATATGTATGTATGTATACATGCATTTTGCAATCACTACTGGTAATTCATGGTTCGCTTTATAATAATAAACTATTATTGTAAAATTTTTGTTATAATTCTATCACATGAAAAGATTAAACAAATCAAGGCTTGAATTTAAAAGAGCTGCTCTCCATCCTGTCAAACTTTCCCGCCTTCAAGAGGTATTCAATTGAAATGCAACGTACTACAAAAAAAGCTAGTCAAATCATTACCTACATAGTGACACTAACGTCTGGCTGTAGGAAACGACATAAAGCGCCTGTTTGTGAAAGTTCAGTCAATTAATACAGTGTTTATAACATGACAGTGAAACTAATAAATAACGAAATTAAAATCTGAGTATATCGTATTAAAAGGACATCGACCAATTTTTGACCAAAATATGGACATTATATAATAATTATGGTCAGAATTCAACGTTTAATATTGTTATTTCAATAATAAATTATCCATATTTAGGCCACGAGCCCATTCAAAGTGGTCGATGTCCTTTTAACGCAATTAGTGCAGCAACTTTTGAGCTTTTGAGAAGTACACAAATGGACTTATTATTTTGAAATAATAATTTATTACAAGATTGCATGCACAACAAAATATTATTATCAAGGTGTGACATTATTTTCTGTAGCACATTTTGAAAACATCTTTATAAAAGCATTAATCTTAGCAAACGTAGAATGCAATCCTAATAACGTGAGGCAGACATTATTAGTATTTTTCTAGTTATACTTCTCTAAGAATTTTGAGAGAAGAATAATTCTTCATAGAAGTTTGAAGGAGAATGGATAAAGAACAGCATAAGTTATTTTTGTTAATTTTAATTTTGGCAATAGTCCCTCGAATCGATATTTTGGTATTACTAGCAGTAGTGCGACCAGTTTTTACAACGATATAAATAAAACGAAATATTATTCAAGTTTGGTGGGAGGCCGTTCATAAAATGTATCGTGTATTATTATTAACTCAGAAAACAAGATGAAGATATTGCACAATAAAAATATGGGCATGTATCGTACTAAATAATTTGTGTACAAGTAAATAACATCTTTTTCCAAAGATAAACATCCAACATTATGGACATTGACCAATCTTGGCCCAAACGTGGAGAGCCGATTTGTTAATAATATAAATTATAACTAGTTATCTAAAATATTTAATGAATTCAGCTCAGAATCCAATAGTATCAAAGTAACCAAATATTAAAATTGATTTTCGTAAGACAGTTTTTGGGAAGTCTGTTGTCACGTCAAATAATATCTAACCAAAAAAATTCAATAATCAATTGTCCACGTCTAGGCGACGAGCCCTTAAAACTGGTCGATCTCCTTTGTGAAGATTTTAGAAATGTAGTATGGCAACGTAACTTTTATTTCTGGTTAATTGATGTAACATCTTCGATATTTGGTCTCGATTTCGATTCCTATTACTGATATATTTTGTAAACGGCCTCTTTACCTTTGAAAATTAAAAATTTGGCACATTTAAACTATAAACGTAACTCATTAAATTTACAAATTTTAGTATTTTTTCAAAATATTGCAAAAATTTTTAAGAGATTCTCGTTTAAAGTTTCAAATGCCTCATTTAATGCCACAAAGATTTTGTTTACCCTGTGATTTCATGCCTCGAAACAACTAAATGCATTTATCATGTTGGCAAAAACAAAACAAGGGCACTACTCAGAGTAAAATAAAACAAAAACCATTATTTCTTAGTCTATCTTACGATAATTAAAGCATCCATGTTAACCACATGTTTAATTTCGTATGTAATGTATATATATATGTATATATACATATACATAAACATACACATAAATATGTTATATATATGTATAATAAATCTATTTGTTGTATCTGCTAAGTGTATAATCTTTATATGGCAATACTAATAATGCGTGTTTATTCTAATGAATTTTATAATGGTAATAACATCACATAAATATTTTTACAAACATAATACATATAATTTAGTTACATACAATTTATATCTACAAAACATAATATATCTTACTATAATTTAAATAAAATTTAATAGGGCGGAATTACACCAATTTCTACTTCCTTTTATTTTATTTACAAACATTTAAGCATTGCTACGACTTATCTAAATTATCTAGGAGTAAAAATGGACCTTTCGAGATTTTACGATCTTAGAAGTCTAAATAATATATAAATAACTTATAAGAAAGTTAGATATAAAGAGTATTTCATTAAAGGTTTTTATGATTGTTAAAAAAAATTCAAAAATCAGCCGAAAGGTCCCGAAGATTAAACAAAATATACAGATCCGTAGATAATTCGTATATTTGCCTTAATTTTAGTATTTCCAAAGCATTACGTTTTGTATGTGCGTTTGTTGTCACCATATGTAAATTTTATTCTTTGAGAATACGATCCCTTTCAAATACCGTAACAAATTGAAAAAAATCTTTAAAAATAATAAAATATTGATGTAGTCACAAAGACTTGTAAGAATATTTGAGATCAAATTTACCCATGATATAAAATGGCGGAAATAAAATACAATTTTATTTCTATAAAATAATTTCTAAACAAGCCCCTTTTTTTATAAAAAAGTTCATTACTTCGAAGTGACCTTCTTTTCAAAATATCTAAGTAGAAAAACTAACTGCTTAAAGTTTCTTTCATCTAATTTTTTTTGCAAAACATTCGAGTAAATTGAGCAACAATAAACTATTACTAAAAGCGACCAGGAAGCCTTTCTTCAAATGATCTACTCAACAAAAATAAAACATTTGTACACGTATCAATAAAATACAAATTTCAAAATAAATAAATCCTTTAATATTAGTCTTCACAAAGTCTATTATTTAAAAAAGTATTTACATCTATTATTAGGTAACACTTCACATGTGTCCGGCGGCACAGTCCACAACCTGTCACTTTCAAATTAACAGCTTATTTCAGAGTCCCCGACGTACTCCCCGTTGCTACCCTGTTTCATCACAATACCTATATCATCAAATTTCTTGCTGTTCGGGTTACTACTAGAACTTGATGACGCATTATCACTGTCAGCATAAGGGACATCAGTCATCGGCCCGTTCAGCAAGCTAGCCGCTGAGTTCGATTGTTTTAACTTTCCTTTTTCTTCCTTCGGCTCGGTTTCTTTTGGCAAGTCATCTATAACTGCTTTCTTAGGATCGATTTGTATTGTTTTAGAATCTGATAACTTGTTTGGTGTAACGACATTTATGTAAGGCGGGAGAATGTTCATAGTTGTCAAATTGACAGATCCACTATTTTTTTTCAAAGCGTTTAAATTCTGTTCTAGTTGGGCGGCGTCCAAACATAGAGGTTTAGGTTTTGGTGCGTATTTAGGCGGTGGTTCCTTAGCCCATGCGTTGATCCGTGGTGGATCTGGAGAAGCTATAGGGGCAGTTTTGTGTTCCGGAATGAGTGCGTTCTTGTGGTTCGTTTTATCAGTTGCATTTGATTCTATAGCCTTCGATAGTGCATTTTCAGGTGGTTTAGGGGATGTTGGGGTAATGCTTATTAATTTTTCAACCTGCAAACAACATAACAACTTTACCATCTTAAATTGAAGTCTTTGTAGACGTCGGACAAAATTGAACGTATAAAACGTAGAGTTAAATAATCTAAACCATTAATTACAATTTGCTAATCGGTCTATGTTTTAAAAGTAGGTTTATTTCAGTTGTATAATAGCTATCAATAAATACAATAGTTTTCTTGATAGATGAAAAATTGCAAGTAATTGCAATTTTTCATCAAATTGGGAATTCACTATTTGTCGTTGTAGGTACAACTATTGGAAATGCATCCGTTGCAAAATTAAAAGACCGTTTAGTCTACTGCCGTCAAAAGTGTCCAATTTTAGGTATCAGATAGGAAAATTAAGTTGTCTGGAAATGAAAGATTGTCAAGAAGGGAATAAAAGCCTATAGGATCGGAATTAGATATTTGAGCTGCGGAATTAGTAATTCGAGTAGGTCAGCATCGCGTTACTGTAATTTAACATACACTACTGAAAAAGGTATGAACAGTTTTAATCAGATTTCTAATTATTTAATTTTGAATTTGAAACACGAATTAAATTCCATGGCATTTACTCACCGCTGGTCCATTATCTATACTCTGTCGCGGCTCTGGTTTGGGCTCGGTGAATGATGTCTCCCATATCACGGGTTTATCATCTGTCTCCGAAGCTGAATCATCATCCAGTGACGCACCCTCTACTGAACTTAGCAACCTAAATTTAAAAGATGTGTCTCAATATTTTTCAATAACACAGTGAAAATCCAATAAAAAATTCAGATGGTCAGATGGTTTGTTATTGGATTTGTTTCAATTTTTTTTTCTCTGTAGTGCCCTGGTCATAGTCACCTCTTTATTTATTTTTGGCTCTTCGTACTCTAACTAAAGATAAGTATTATCGAAATTATCAAAAATGGTAATCCGTGTAACTGTACTCGGTGACGCAGTGGTAACGTATGCGACTGCTTTTCTTGAAGTCTCAGTTCGATTGCCGGGTTGGACCAAAGGTTTGTATGATCTGCAAATATTTCTTTCGGACTTTGAGTATTTTCCGTATATAATATGAATGTATTTATAAAAAAATATCTGTATGTATTTATATCACTTATCTAGTACCCATAGTACAAGCCCTGTTTAGTTTGGGTCGAGACGGCGTTTTATGTCAGATGTCCGAAATATTATATTATTATTACAGTATTTTTTACCTGTCTGTAGAATTAGACTGCAGAAACTTTGTGTTGGTCCTTGTCTCTGCGCCGGAGGTAGCCGAGGCATCGCGCCTTGCGCCGCCGCTGCCGCTCCGGCACACCATTGGAATGTTGCCATAGTCTTGTGATGCTTTTATGGGTTAATTACAGCAAAGTTTTAAAAAAACACTTTCATTATATTCAATTATATATATAATTCACTATAAATTATTCAGTATCCCTATCTAAAAATTGATAATTTTATATTTATTAATAACAGTACAATAATAGTCCTTAGTTCTTCCTCATCTTCTTCTTTTTCTAGTACTTAAAAGAGATTAAGCAGTATATTTTACGTAAAATAAACAAAATGATAATTTGCATTAACTCTCTTCACCTAAAACAACCGTTACCGTTACTGTTAATAATCTTACCTTTCAGTAGAGGTGGAAATTGTGAATCCTCCGTTTCTGGTCGGTCCTGGGCCGCCGTTGGCGATTTGCTATGAAGTACCAGCTGGTCCGTTGAGCTACAACAATGCCTTCATATGTAATATACACAATTAAAAAAATTACAGCCGACATAAATATATTGGTGCAGAAATAATTCACAAGCTGAAAGTCGTGATTTACTGCCAAATTCGTACAAAGGCAAATGTAAAGAAAAAAACTGATAAAAATACTAACGAAAATCATATTTACTGGTCAGAAACAAGTAACTTTTTGGGTTCAAACTTTACCCAACATATGAGACACAGTGTCATAACTAATTAATATAGCTAGAATAATGATAATTAAACGAAACAATAACTAAAACCTCATTGACTCATCTAAACATACATAGTAAATTTATGAAATATTCATTATTATTATTAGTTGTTGTTTTATAAAAAGCACTTTATTGTAACATGTTCTGAAAAGGAAAGTTCAGCGACTAACATGCTTTCACTGCTTAGTCTTTCTAGAGCAGTTCCATTGTTACTGCTAGCTTAAGCTTCAAAACTTTCTCAAAAACTATCCCATGATTTTTATAATTTCACAAATAAAATCATAACTTTTAAGTAGCATTTACATGAAAAGAAGCAAAAGTATTTGAGAAAATTTTGATGTAAGTCGAAACAATGTGATTTCATCATTGTTATTTGATAAGTTACGATACGACATCGAAGTGTGAAAGGATGTGCGACATTTAAGAGTTAAATTTAATTGTAGCTGAATTATTAGTTTCGAGGATACTGGCAGTAATTTGCTCTATTTTAAAAATAATACGATAATTGTACGTTAACAACAATTCAGTGAAATCAATATGAACTCATCTTGGACATGACGCGACGTTTTCATCAATTTACAGTGGCAACTTATTAGATCAACACTTATTATACCAAGAACTTTTTTACTACTGACGAATGTAACGTCAATTTACATACTTGATTTAGACTATTTACGTGATATATATCACTTATCAACCCAAACATATAAACAAACTTAAAGATTTTCTTTATCTGGATGACATATTGGTTTTTACATACTACTTTATAGAACAGATCGTTTGGTTGTTCTATTCAATTTATCTTTAACGACTTCTAATACATTTTAAATATTTAATATTGTACACATAGTTTCATAAAGGCGATATGTCCGTCTGTCTCAACGCATGCCAGTCTCCTCATGTATAAAATGCGGTGTTACCTATTATTCACCGGTGTGTTGTCCTGGGGCGACATCGGCACGAGGTAGTCGCACGCCGGCGCTCGCTGCCAACATGCCACGCTCAGTACACATCACACAGGGGGATTTTGTTGTGTTACTTTTATTTTATAGTTTTGGTATAGCTTTCCAAGGTTTTGATTTTCTATTGATTGTCTATTATCCAAGTTTATGTTATTTACAAGATTGTAACTAATTGAATTATGTAACCAGTAATGATTCATAAGAAATAGTCGTTGATACTTGAAGTATTGTTTGTTTACTATTATTTTAATACACTTGTGTTCGACACATTTTCGAACTTGTTTAATGGTATTTGATTAGGTTTTGAATAGATAAAAGATAATTTTGATTGCCTGATCGATCAGGTTGCAATTCAAGGATATTATATTAAATCTTTCTTGAGAGTACAAGTGTTGTCCAAGTTAAGTAAATGTACTGTCAGAAAAATAATATAATTATGTGTTCTGACTAATTTAGATACTAAAGTATCTATTTTGTTTATGATTAATAATCCTGATAATTAATTAAAACATTTACTAATACTTATTGTTCTATTATTTCTATTTTTTTTTGTTGTAAGTTACACACTTATCTTCCATTATTTATTAAAAAGGTAACTTTTTAAAAGCAATACCTTCAAAATCTCGGAAAAGCTCATTTTTTTTTATAATCGCCCTGTGTTTCACTTTAAATTCTACACGTGCATTCCATTAGGGTTTATAAAACTTTTAGTCTTTGTTTAACTCTATTTTATTTTAATTAATACGTTTTTATAAAACCCAATGGACGGGACAAAGGTAAAATAAAGAAAATAGATATAGGTAATAAATTCCCGCTATAGCTACTAGGCAAGTAAACACCCAAGTTTTTTTTATTTCGACACAAGAGATTCTTTGAAATGTCATTGAATTAAAGATGGCGGAAATTAAAATTAATGAATCATGTTAAATGAAACATGCGTTTAAATGATATTTAACATTCCAATGAATCTCTGTCTAACTACAGGGGAGCTAGTTTCTACGCGATTTTCATTCAAGGAGGGGTAGGTAGAGTTAGAAAAAAATTATAAAAATAAAAACAAAATGGAGGATCATGCGAACTCGTAAGCACGGGCTCAGAAATGACCACTAACATTGAATTGAAAAATCTTTAATTTTAATTATGTTTAGTATTAGAAAAACATTTTTACTTGCTTCTAGTAGCCACAGCGAAAACGTTTGGAAAAAAAGTAGTCACAAATTAGTATTTTTGTTTTTTAATTTATTTATTTTTTATATACATTGAGGTTACACTCGGTAATAGGGCAGGGGGGCTTCTTACGTTACAGGGTAAGGTCTAACAGAGGCGTTGTTCTGGGTAACAGGGGTTATTGTAGTACCTTTATAATAATGTGTTGTGTTTTAATAGATGTTCTGAGCATCTAGGTTGTGTTGTGAGTATAACTATAAAAATAAATATAAAAATTAATACAATTACATCTTCAAACGAATGACTGTACTTATAATCACGAAAGATTTTTATCGTGGTTGTTTTACGATTAAGGTGAGTAAATTACTAGTTGTTCTCAGCGACAAAAGTTAAGAATAAATATCTTCAAATATAATACCTAATGTAAAGGCTTGATTGTAACAGAAGATTCCCATTTCTCATTTAAAAAAGACAATTCCTGCACTAGCATGAAAGTAGGAAGAAGAGGAGGGTAGGGGGGAGGGGCTTTAGGGGTCGAAACCTGAAAAGCCTTCCCCCCACCCCTCTAGCTACACCCAGCCAGATCTGTCTTTACACTGTTGATAATTTTTACACCTATTATATTTTTGTAATAAAATTACGAATAAAAGGACATAGTCCTTTAGATTAGAAATCATAGCAGGGGGATATTTTGAACGGTTATAAGATAGACATAAAGTACACCCAGACTCAAAGACTCAAACAGTGTTCACATCCAATGAATGAACACAATGTTCAGTCTCGTTCAATTCCTTTGCCTAAAAAATAAACTATGTACCTTTATCTACACATGTGATTATGCTTTAGAGATTTTAAAAGAATTTGAAAACTATTATATGTTGTATAAAATTTAGCACAAAAACTATAAAAGCACTTAGCATGTGCCATAAATTCATCACTTATTTTATTTTGTTTTCCTTTTGTAAAAGAACAACGCCTCTTAATTATATATTGTCACTAAAACCAACAAGTTGTAACCGAACTTACCTGGGGTCCGTTAGCATTGTACTGCACATCTGCAGAGAGAGGCAGCAACGACCGAACTACCGGTAACGGAGCACTAACTATAGCCGCATCCTGGATAACAAAGTCATCGAGTTATAAAAACCAAAGTCAACAAAATAGCTGACAGATAGTAAAATGGCGGCCAGGTTCATTATGATAACTGTCAAAGTGTCAAAATAAATAGTGGACAAATAACATGACATGGCTGATTTAGATAGCAATTTTACGAAGTTAACAAGAGCTTAGAGCTGATTAAGACAATAAATTGGTTAACCTTGTAAGTTTACCATTTTAAAGCTACATAAAGTATCGTCTGGGAGATCGTTTTTTGTTTTTTCGGAAGACGGTCCCCACTTCATCTCATCCACATTTTTTATATTTTATATCATTAATTTCATCACGACGAAGACTAAATGACTTGAAGACTTATGATTTGAAGACTATAAACACTTGACATTGGCAGAAATAGCTGATCCGAGAGATGACTGGTTGCCATTTCATCAAAGAAGAAGAAGAAGAAGAAAGTATCGTCTGTCAACGAATACACATGTCACACCAACGATCTGTTCAAATGTTTTATACAGATTTGGATTTAGAAAAATTTTGGCATTCAGAGATGCAGCCGTTCTTGTATGTTTAGCGAAATAATTCCCAGGCGTTTACACAGACGGTACTAGATCGAAACCGGTATTGTTATTGTCTTTATTTATTTATTTATTTATCATTTATTGCACTCCATAATGTACATAAAGGTGTTAACAACTTATTACAAGAAACAATTATGGACCCTGTTGGGCACGGCAACTGCAAGAGAAGACGAACATCTACCGTCAAAGAAGCACATAATGAAACTCTTATACTAGTTCACTCAGATACGCTAGAAGTATATTACTGTTTATCTATTGTTCACGTTTATAATGCGAGTGCATATGTTTTAATTTTATTTTGCATAGTATTTTGCATAATTATTACTTTTACATAGAATGTTCTTACAAAAGAGTAATATTTTTCAAAGTATGTCATGCTATATTAAGTCATGTTTGTAGTATGTCATTTTTAGAGTACGAAGCTTTGTCAATTTTGTAGTATGTCATTTAAAAATGTCATGTTTACAATAAAAATTATTTTAAGTCATTTAGGATTTGTCATTCAAATATTCGTTAATGTGGTAGTAGCATTTCTGTAATAAAAGGTCTTTTAATTTCCTGTTAAATGTAGTAAATTTTTCTTCGTTTTTAATGTTATTAGGTAATTTATTATATAATTTAATTGACATAACATATGGGCTTGATGTATGCATTTTTAATTTAGACATCGGCAAATTTAATCTATTTTTATGTCGAAATGTATATTTTGTACTAGTATCCTCCCTGGTTGTGTAATAATCTTTGTGTTGTCTTACAAATTTGCATGTTTCCAGAATGTACATTCCAGGGACAGAAAGTATTTTAAATTTTTGAAAATAAGGTTTGCAACTTTCTGTATCGTCTATGTTCATTATTATCCTTATTAACCTTTTTTGCATTACTAACAGCAAAGGCGCATCTGTACTGTTGCCCCACAGGATAATGCCGTAGTTCAGCCACGAAGATGCATAGGCATAATAGGTGGCTAGGGCAGTTTTGATGTCACTGGTTTTTTTAACTTCCCGAAGAGCGTAGCAGAAAGATGATAATTTTGACTTAACTTTTTGTATGTGTGGTTTCCAGTTAATATTGGTATCTATATTTAAGCCCAGCAAGTTGAATTCATGTACCTTTTCTATTTTAGTGTCCCGATACACAAAGTCAATACGTAACTGTGGTTTCTGTGGTGGATGAAAGGTAATGATTTTGGTGTTTTAGTAATTTATTTCTAAATTGTGTCGGGTCATCCAGTCTACTGTTGTGTCAAGTAAGGTTGTCAGTTTGTCAGTTATGTCAGTGGCATTTTGGCTGGCAATCAACAGGGAGATATCGTCAGCAAATAACACACAGGGTCCCTCTATTGTATTTGGGAGGTCATTAATGTAGACAAGAAACAATAAACATCCCAAGACGCTACCCTGTGGGATCGAACTATTAATAATTTGTTTGTCAGATCGGATATGTTGTATCTCTTTACTGCTGCTATTATAATATTCGATCTCAACTTGATGCTCTCTGTTGAGCAGGTATGATTTAAACCATTCATGTGCCTTTCCTCTAATACCTATTTCGTAAAGCTTGCTTAGTAGGATATTATATTGGACCCTGTCGTACGCCTTGGTCATATCTAACAATAGACCTACAGCGTATTGTTTATTATTTATAGTATTAAGAGCTTCCTGTATATACCTATAGACAGCTAATATGGTTGAACGGTTCTTACGAAATCCATTTTGAGAGTCGTTAAAGATGTTGTATTTCTCACAAAAGGAGTAAACTCGATTACACATAGCTTTTTCAAATATTTTTGATGCCGTTGGTAGTAAGGCTATGGGTCGGTAGTTATTGGGGTCGGTTTTTGAATGTTTTTTATGAATAGGTCTAATTATTGATTTTTTTAATTCATTTGGGAAAATACCTTCTTCAAAGGACTGATTTATTAATAGGTAGAAAGGTAAAGTTAATTCTTTAGCACAGTGTCTGATCAAGAAAGGTGGAAGCTCATCTATGCCACTACTTTGTTTGTTTTTAAGGTTTCTAATAATTGCGTATACTTCGTATGGATCTACCGGTCGCAAGAACATGGTGTTTTCAGTAGGTTTAGAGACTCGTATATTACGAATATTGTTTTCCGCCTGGTAGCCGACTATTCCGACAGACGCAAAGAATGTGTTAAATATATCTGCTACCTGTTTGGGCTCTGATATTACTGTATTTTCGTGTTGCAGTTTAATGTTATGCTTTTCATTTCTGGCTTTTTTATTCGTACGCTCATTGATAATACTCCACATGGTTCCTACTTTATTACTAGATTTGTTCATTCTACTTGTATAATGCAGTTTCTTGGAAGTATATATTAGTTTTTTTAATATTTTTTCATATTTCTTATAGTATTCTAATAGAATTGGACTTTTGATTTTTAACGTTAATATTTTTAACAATCTTTTATTTTTACACGAATTTTTAATACCCGTCGTTAGCCAGTATTTCTTGCGAGTGCCTGTAATTTTTATTCTTTTAACTGGCATATATGTGTCAAGTATATTTGTTATAATATTATTAAAAACTTTGTAATTTTCATTTATATTTCTATTCATTGTTATTATGTTCGACCATTGTTTACTTTGTAACTCGTTTTTGAATTGTTCTATGTTAAAATTATTTAACATCCGTTTGTTTATATACCAAATCGATTGCGATATTTGTGGTGGTATTTTAATGTGAATAATTGCGCTGTTGTGGCCCGAAAAGCCAAATTCTTCGACTGACGTATAAAACGTATTGCTGCTAAAGTTTGTAAAAATGAGATCTATACATGTGGATGTAGTCAACGTTGTACGAGTTGGTTTTTTAATATGTTGCGTAAATTTATGCTCTAACATTAAATCTAAAAATTGGTTTGTTTTTAAGTTTGACTCTAATACATTTATATTAAAATCACCACCGATGATAATATTACGTTTAAAATATTTATTAGTTATGTATCTCAGTATTTTTCTCATTCGACAATTAAATGCTTCCTCCTCTCTTCGGTTCCAATACATATTAATTAGTAAAATATTTTCTACTGGTAATTCTATTGCACAAAGTTCAAAAACATAATCAATAGACATATCAGAGATATCAGTTTTGTCAATATATTCGGTATCGTTCTGCAGGATAATGGCGACACCGCCACCCTTTCGAATCTTTCGGCAATAAGATGATACAATACTATATCCACTTAAATTGAACAATACTATTTTTTCCTTTGATAACCAGGTCTCAACCATACACAAGGCTTTGAATATCGGTTTTTCTATAATAAAAGCTTCTAAAATGTGTTGTTTATTAAATAAACTTTGTGCGTTTTGGAATAGAATTTTAAGTGTTTGATCATTGTGACGAACGAAAGGAATTACATAGTGTGCCTAGTGGCTTGTCATCAGAGATCTCAACATAATATCTTAAATTATAGAAAATATTTTTCATTCCATAGTTATTTACATGGCCTGTATACTGTGAAAACATAGTGTAATCATTCGACAAATCAAGATTTGAGTCAAACAATGTGGCATACTGGTGCGTATGTATGTCAAGATAAAGAAGATTGTTGAAAGTTTCCACTCTCCAATTAAACATTACACTATAATAGCAAAATTTGTAAGTAGGTAAACATAATATAATATTAGTATTTTGGATCTTACACAATGTTTCTCGAATTTCCAATATCACATCAAAATAGTTCTTAGTGTTTAGGAAATCTTCGTGACCAATCATAATAACACAATAATCGTCGATCGTATAATCTACAAGTTTCGTATGAAGATCCTTAATAAGAAATCTTAATAAGAAGTCTCGTAGTGGATTTGATTAAAACGACGAATCATTTGACTAATACTATAACGCCCGATCACCAGAGAAACACCAATGGTGGCCAGGTGCGCCGCCTCCTAAATATAGTGACAACTAGTTCAACCTTCGGATTCAGTTCACCCTCAGGATTGCGGAGGTCCGATGCCAGTCGCTCCGTGGAAAAACTGATATTCAGGTAAAACCGATTGAACTAGTAGCCGACCCAAAAATCTTGGGAATAATAAAAGCTAGGAAGAAATGTTATGCAACATTCTCTAACATTTTATAACTGTTTTGTTGGAGCACCTTAAGATAAAATTTTATTAAGGGTAGTTAAAAATTAAACTCACCTGTAAGAATGACTGTAGAATCTCAAACATATTTTGGAAGGTTGGTCTCGCGTTTGGGGTTGGGTTCCAGCATTCGCACATCAGCCTGTATATTTCTTGTGGACACCCTGTAAGTCAATATAAAATTAGAAGTAGTTTTCTTGATTATTTTTTTTTACCAGATTTGTGTTTTTATAAAATTACCAATATTTTTTCTTAATAAATACTTGAAAAAAAACATGAAAAGAAAAAAAGAGAAAAGTAAATGTAGGAAGAATTTGATTAATTTGGAGTAATGATTTCGCTTCGCTGAAGGAGAAATTTGCTGATTTTATAAAACTAATAAAAAATAGCTTTAATATCCTAATAATAATAATGAAATCTGTATTACTAACTTTAAAGATTTAAACATCAAAGTTTTTATATGCAGAAGCTTCTATTCAGATGTTAAAGTTCCATAGCTCTGGCAAAATATGTCTCTCACCGTAAGGCTTCTCCAGCCTTCCACCACCGGAGACCATCTCCATGACTTCTCTGTTCGCACAGCCCGTGTACGGCATCACGCCCAGAGAGAACACCTCCCAGAGGAGTACGCCAAAAGACCTGTGGCAAATAGTGTTAGCGTATAAAACAATTTTAGTCCTCTTGTAAAAGCATAATTTGTGATTCAACCTACGAAAAGCAATTTAAAAAAAAACATTTAATTTTTATGAGGTAGAAAACACGACGATAAGACTAATGTTCTACATTCAAAATTGGAATAATTTACTATGATTATGACGTCATGACAAATGAGCAACATGGCGTCTAACGTTTTTATTAATTTACGCACGATTGTGATGCATTTTAATCTCTTAACTGATTGAATTAAGTTGAAATTTGGTGACCAGATGGTTGACTAGTCACAAAGATAGGTCGACCGGGTTTATAGGTTTTCATTGAATCATTGGTAAAATAGCCAAGATTAACACATTTTCTTTGAAAAAATATATGCTTACCTAAAGTTATCAAAAGGTATTATAAATCTTTGTGATTGATCGATGGTGAACTTACCAGACATCAGTTTTGATGGTGAACACTCCATCAATATAAGCTTCTGGGGGCATCCATTTAATCGGCAGCATGGCCTTGCCACCCTTCTTATAGTAATCTGACCGATAGATGTCGCGAGCCATGCCGAAGTCTGCTATCTTCACCACGCGACCAGGACCTCGGGAGGTCAGTAGACAGTTGCGGGCGGCTATATCCCTAGGGAAGTACAAGATATATAAGGTGATTTTACTATTTTGATCTAGGTACAGCATAGACTAACGATACCAGAATATCATCTATACTAATATATAAAGCTGAAGAGTTTGTTTGTTTGTTTGTTTGTTTGAACACGCTAATCTCAAGAACCACTGGTCCGATTTGAAAAATTATTTCGGTTTTGGATTGTCCATTTATCAAGGAAGGCTGGTATGCTGGTGGCTGATAGGGTATATATCATCACGCTACTACTAATAGGAGCGGAGCAACAATGAAGAATGTTTCAAAAACGGGGGAAATTTTCACGCTACGGGCAATATAAGGCGCAAACGAAATTGCGTGGGTCAGCTAGTATATAAATATTCTGTGTGAACTTAGGGTACGCCTTAAAGAAAGACAGAATTAGCATTTTATAATAAATATTGTTTGGTTAGCGGAAACACCCACAGAAAAATCTAGAAAGAAAATTATAATATATATATAGATAGCTTTTAACCAGTACTCTTTCGTTATTAAAAGTAGTCTCAGTGCCTCAGGAATCAAAGTAATAAAATTTGTTCTGAAGTTTAGACGAGGAAACATACGACAGAGTTACTTTCGCTTTTACAATTTTAATTAGGTATTTCCTATTACGAGTGTCCTCCAGTAGTCGAAATAAGACCATCATCTATTTAATTTCTTTAAGCTGTTTTTACTCTTCCTCCTTATGAACTCCATGTAAATTTTATACACCCCCATCCGCATGTGGGGTACAAAGTGTTTTCTTCACGTATTAATGTATAGATTAGACAAATTTACCACATTTAACATGACATGCATCATGAAACCAATTCAGTAATAATCTGCCATACCTGTGAATAAACCGCTTGGTCTCTAAATATCTGCAACCTTTGCAAACATCTAGGGAACACAACAGAAGATCCTTCATTGTAAGAGCACTGGCTCTCTCGGGCTTCGGTCGGCTCTCCCGGAGGAAGTTCTTGAGATCACCACCGGCCAACAGTTCCAAAACTATGAACCTGAAAAACCATGGAATTGCATAATACTCGATGCCAAATTTTAATACACTATCTACTTAGATCTTAACTCATCTCATTAGGTAGTAGAGTCACGCTAATTTCAGTACGAACGGGCTAGGCTACTGCGAGACTGGAGTCCCAATAATGCAGAAGCATCACTAAGACGCAATGGTGTGTCCCCCCATGCTACATTGTCTGCATTCGCAGTGAGTATGGTGACCACTACTCTTGGAGTATATTCACGTGATGAAAACAAAATATTTGACTGCCTCGTTGGTCTCGCGGTTAGCGTGTGCGACTGCTGATCGTGAGGTCTCAGGTTCGATTCCCGGGTCGGACCAAATGTTTGTATGACCTACAAATATTTGTTTCGGAGTTTGGGTGTTTTCTATGTATAATATGTATGTATTTACAAAAAAATAGTATATATGTATTTCTATCAGTTGTCTAGTACCCATAACACAAGCTCTGCTTAGCTTGGGACTGGATGGTGTTGTGTGATAGATGTCCGAATAAAACTATTAGCCAATAATACAAGAGAATTTAGACGGTAGCCATTCGATAGAGACAGGAACAGGGACAGGAAGTCAGGAGTCACAGTCTTTTCACTCTCCGAAGCATTCAGGATATATATATATATCAGCAGTACCTATAATTGGCTACTACTGCCTACTGCCTATTAATTCCGCTCCTGGACAAAGTGTTTAATAATTCCTACGCTCAAAATAAAATTTCCCGTCTGAATTTGGCAGTGTGCCATTTTACAATACGGCGAATATATTAATAACTTCACTCCTAAAACATACGTGCGTCGGTCTGATAGCAAATTAGGCAGGATTGACACTTAAATATCACCTAATATTAACTAATCATAGATTTAGACCCAGAATATTTTTTCTACTTGGTGGGATCGACCCACGAACTCTGGGTTAGCAGTCAAACCGATAGGCTAGTCAAAATCAAATCCATTTCCACAAGTGACAAATTGAAACTTACAAGTATTTTGCCCGAAACAGTGAGGTATGATGTCATTTTTTATCTTTTAGACGTTTAGTAAAAGATGATGATTAATTTTCCTAAACTATCATCATCATCTATATTAACAACTATAACTATTTTTACGGGAATTAACGCGATCACTTATTAAAAGGTATTACATACCTCTGATTTGCCTGACGTTTCGACCAGGTTGCACTGGCCGTGGTCACAGGCTGGCTGACAGTCAGTCGCGTTAATTCCCGTAAAAATAATTGTTAATATATCATGGAACGCGAAAGTTTAAAAGTTAGTATATCATCATCATCATCAGCCTATAGCATCAGGGCCTATTTACAGCAGTAGTGTAGTCTATTGCTGGGCACAAGCTCTTCTCCATCTTTGCACGCTATTCTGATATGTTTCTAGGCTTCTCGCATCCAGCTCTTGCTAGCCATCTTGTGCAAATTATCTCTCTACCAGGCCTGTGTACGTCCTAACTTTGCCGAGATGGTGCCACTACTCTGGAACTCTTATACCTTAACGATTGTCAATTTGCCAGCTAATATGGCCATCTCACTGTCTCTTCAGCTTTTACATCCGGTGGGCTATCCTGATGCGATCCCATAGACTCCATAGAAAAACGCCGAGTACAGCCCTTTCCATGGCATGCTGAGCGATTTTATTTAAAACCTAAACTCCTCTTAAACGCTATTGTTGGCTTAAACCTAAATACTTTGCAGTAAGACGAGAATCTTATACAAACCTGGGATGTCTATCAAAGCAGACTCCAATCAGATGGACAATATTCGGATGACTGAACTTGGCCATAATAGCAGCTTCCATGAGGAAGTCGGACTCTGCTTGCCCGGTGGAAAGCTCTGGAAGAGTCTTGACTGCTACAGGCATTTCTACCGTATCTCCCGTCCTGTGCCGGTACAGACCTTGGTAGACTTCACCAAATGCACCTTGTCCCAAAGCCCTGGAAATTGAGGTTTGATGAATTCACTATAGAACCTTAAAGTCTGGATATGTGTCTGTTCTGATGAAGACTTATTAATATTTTGATTACAATTCTTTTTTTTAAGATAGAAGGACCAAGCAAGTAGACAGGCCGCCTGATAGTAAGTTATTACGTTTGCCCATTGGCAAGTGCACCTGAAGAATTAAAAGTGCATTGCCGCCTTTTAGTTCTCTCCTCTGAATCCAGGGATCTACTTTTGTTTTATCTTTATCTCCCTCCCTCCCTCACAATTATGCTGTCTGGCTCTTGACTATTGTAACAAAGCATGTTATTTATACTAACTTAACAAGTTTCAAGCTCTCCCTGGAAACCTGCGGTAAACCTCTGACGTCAATCCCCTGGGGCAGTATGCTCTCGCTCCCGTAGTGAGGGTTGAACGCCATCCTCGCGTTGTCGCTCCCGGGAGGGTTGCGCAGTCTGAAGAGAGCCACGTCTTGTTCGCGACTGTATTTCTGCTGTTGTTCTGCCTCTTTCTTCCTTTGGTAAGTGTTGTCTGTAGGAAGAGATGGAAGTATATTGTCAGCATAGAGAAAAGTTAATTAAAGAGGCTTTCTTTTTGTTTCATAGAAAATTACATTAATTACAAATCAAAAAGATACTTGGCATGTGAACTTAAAATGAATAGGTTTGATATTTTTATTAAAAAACCATTATTTTTACTTTTTAACACGCTTTAATCAGTTTCATGTGTATGTTAGTTTGTAACCGACTTTTATAAGTATGTTTTTAGTTTTATGAACTGTATTCAAATGTTTACGAGATCGTACATGATTTGATGACTCCACGCTTCACAAAAATATATGTATAAATAGAATAACGTGACATTTTATAGGTCGCGTACAATATTGATCATTTAACAGGTAGAAGGGGCAACCCGATTTCAGCACGATTGGCCCGAATAGAAGATCTACGTAAAATGACAGCTGTGGTGTTTTGTTAGTGAGTGTGAGACCAGAGGCCCAATGATGCAGAAGCATCACTAGCACGCTATAGTGTGAGTCACCATGCTGTATTGTTGCATTGTCTGCATTCGCACTGACCACCACTCTTGGATTCTGCTTATGCTTTCCATCAGGAAGAGTAGAGTCATTTTGGCAGGCCGTAGTACGTAGGCATAGTACAACTAGTTTTATTAGTACAAATAAATCGAGTGTTACGTCAACTACGGCACACTCCTGTTATATCTTAACACTATCCATAACGGAGATACCTTCACTGCTCCATCATCTATCTGATGTCAGTGTACAAAATGAATAAACAAAAAGTCCAATATAACACCGATTTGGGGCTCATCGCTTCCTTGGTTTCCGTGTCTGTAACAGACCTACGTATATAAACGTTTTATTTGTATGTACGTAGGCAGATATACTTTATAAATACAAATAGACATTGACGACATAAACAGCACCATCTAGCGAAGTCAAGCTTAACTACTTAGTAACGTACTACACGTTTCTGCAACGCGCAATGAAAATTCTCGCGCTGGTTGACAGATTATCTCGCCGTCTGTCACGTGTGACAGTAAGAGAAGTAGGAGAGTGAGTACAGAGTGCTACGTACAGAGATAGAGACAGACGCAGAGCACGGCGAGCGCGCACACGATGACGGCGACGGACAGCACGATGATCAGCACCCACTGCGGGCGGTGCCACGCGTTCTCCACTACACACAAACAGACATGTTCACTTTCTTTGCTAATACACCTCTATTCTCCTATCCGACTACGGCGAAGCGGAACGGAAAACGGAAGAATAATAGTTTTGGCAGTTTATGTACAAATAAATAATACATAAATATTTCGGACATCTAACACACAACGTCATCTAGTCCCAAGCTAAGCAGAGCTTGTCTGGGGTGGTACTAGACAACTGATGTACATACTACTTTTTTACAAGTTTTCTTTTGTGAATCCTTACATATTATACATAGAAAACATCTAAACTCCGAAACAAATATTTGTAACATTTGGTCTTATCTGGACGGTTTAAAACACGTTAAAAACATCCAACGGCAAGATTACGTAGTCACAACGTCGGCTTGCCAGTCCCCAACTCGCACTTGGTCTCAACGTGGAAACGTATGATCTTAACTCTCTCCTGAGGAGGAGACCCGAGCGCAGTAATTGGACGTTATGACTAGTATGAGCTTGGCGTTCGGAGAGCACGTAAAGGTGTCAATCCTGCACCTGATCTCTTCCCGTCCACATCAGGTTAAGAGAGAGAGAGAGAGAGAGAACAAACGGCTAGGAGAACTTAGAAGCTATTGATGTAATGTGATTAGATTAGTAAACATTCATTTTTCACCTGTATGTGTAATCATGATAAAGACAATAATAAAGACACTTACATATACACTTGGTTGGATCATGCGCATCGGTGGTCCAAGTGGCCGGACAGTAGCACTTCACTTCGCTTCGATACTCGTTGAGTGCAACGCAACGATAGTCACAGTCACAATCCTGAATAAAAGGAAAATGTATATATATCTATCATATTTATCATCAGCCTATCGCAGTCCAGTGCTGGACATAGGCCTCTCCAAATTCCCGCCACTTAGTTGGATCCTCGGCTTCTTGGAGAAAAATATAATAGATATATTTTTTTAAGATACCTAATCTTATTCAAATCCCTATTTCTGGTGAATGGCTGGAATAATTCCGTTAATGCTATGTGTGTTTGTCAGAAGAAGGTTCTTGAGTCAGAAGAATGGAAAGAAAAATTAAGAAAGTTACGGAACATAAGAAAAAATTGCAGAACTCATCCAGCCGTGTAGATGCAAAGCAAATACTATATTCATACAAACTCTGTTAGGTCAGCTGGTTAGGAATGATCGGAGAATAATTGAGCCACTACTATATGCTTTTTTAATAAATAAATATTTATAAATATTTCGGACATCTAACACACAACGCCATCTAGTCCCAAGCTAAGCAGAGCTTGTGTTATGGGTACTAGACAACTGATATAAATACATATATACTTTTTTTTGTAAATACATATATATTATACATAGAAAACACCCAAACTCTGAAACATATAACATACAAACATTTGATCCGACCCAGGATCAAACCCGAGATCTCAAGAAGAGCAGTCGTATACGCTACCACTAAATTTGGAGTTTCAAGTTATTTTTAATGTTTCACCGTTTAAACCTTCCGTGGACTATGACATTCTCGAGTTTTAGCGAGACAAACGAACAGCAATTGACTTATATATATAAGAACAAAGGTTTTTAAACAGCCACTCACGGGTATAGCAGGTATGATGAGCAGTTCGCCCGGAGCGGTCCTGGGCAGTACGGCCTCGTGGCTGTAGTCCCGGATGACCCTGGACGTCGCCACATACGACCAGCCTCCACCACCGTGCATCCCACTTCCATCGGCTGTATTACCCCCTGGAGGTAGAAAAATGACGTATACCATTTTTATTTATCTATACCTACATGTCTGGCCATGGTAGTATAATCATCATTCTCATCAGCTCGTTGTAGTCCACTGCTTGCATTTTGCATCCAATCGCGTCTGTTGTCTTTGTATAGTAGCCAAAACATTCTTTCTTAGAAGAGTTCTATGTCTAGCAATAGACTCGTAAAGATGATGATGACCTTGAAGGATTAAACCCTGACCTATGTACTAATAAACTTTTCCTTACGTTACGTCTAATTTAAGGCAAAAATGTGCTTTTATTACCTAGATGAGCCTGAAAATAATAACATCTGAAATCATTGATAAATGAGTTTTATTTTTTTAGTTAATTAGGTCATGGGTAATGGATAAAAAAATCTGAATAAAATATCGCTTGTAATAGGCCTTCAGGAAACTGCCGTAATGACTAGCTCTTCCCCCACGACTTCAGTCGCATGGGGCTTCGAATCACAAGTCAGAAGCTGGATGATTTAAACAGTTTAGCCTTATTAAAATTATCTACATTTCTTCAAGTCAGGCTCGAAGGACCATGTGTGTCGTTTAACACCAATAGTTCATAGGGCTATTACAGTTCTGCTCAAAATGTTTTTGTTACCAAAACCGTACCTTATTAACACATTCACTATTTATAGGTTAGTACTTACAAACCGAGCATAGCCCCATTAGAACAAAAAAACTTAGTACTCACCTATCCAGCCTCCCCCGCCGCCCCCCTTGAGGCAGCCGCCCCCGCCCCCTCCGAACCCGCCGTGTGCTCCCCCCGCGCACGCGCGCCCCCCCGCGCCCCCCTCGTGCAGCGCCGCGCCGCGCACCACCTCGTGCCCCGGGGTCACGGGCCCGTGCCGCCCCACCCACCCGCCGCCCGCACCTGGGAAACAACATCATGGTTTGAGATTTTGGAGGTGATGTACGGTAACGCGATGTCCAAGGAATTTAGAAATCAAGGACTCTAATTGATTACAAGTACTTAAAGGGTTAAACGTACGGGTGAACATATCGGCTTGTAAAAGTCAACAAAAGCGTCAACAACTTTTTAAAAATAAGTGATACCAATGACACAATGTGATACAAAAACTATGGTAGACAAAATGTAGCCCTTTTATAAGTTTCGGGGAATAAAGACATGACTATGTTTAAATAACTTTGGGTCACATGGGATTAAGAATACAAAATGTCACCACCCCTATTCATCCCATGGGTGTCACAACAGCCAACTAAGGAAGCAAACTAAGCATAACAACATAACTGCACACAGAAGGAAATCTTGAAATAAACCCTACACTCGTCTGATCAACGTGGTATAAGAGACCAAAACTGAAACCTTCCTTTCTGAGATAAAGCCTATGTCAAACAAAAACCCTTTAAAACTGTTAATAATAACAATAAGCCGTAATAAGTCGACTAAAATTTTTAACCGACTTCAAGAACACATAAGAAGAGAATCTCACTTCGAGCATTTTTTTCTAATAAATGTCTCTTACCGGAAACTTTTCCCGGTGTTCCGTACATATATCCAGACTCTGGGGTAGCGTTGGTCAGACCCCTGGCATATTGAGAGCCATCGTCGCGGAACCTGCCCACGGATATACCGCCCCCTCCGCCAGCAACCACCAGGGGAACTGCCTGGCCTTCTTTATCCATCTGGAAAAGAGACGAGTTTTAGAAACAATTTTGTGATGAGCTTGATTATTTATCCTGCGTGTGTATAGCAAAAACTTTTTACCCCTTTTTTGCAAAAATATTGCGAACGGAGAAAAAATGAAATGTGGCACAGTTAAAGGTTATATGGCTCCTCCAAAAAGCTAAATAAATAGCTCAAATTTCGACCACTGTATTATGTATGTATCTATTTAGAAACATGGATGATTATCAGCAGTCAGACTCTGTTTGAAATCAAACGGCCGTTTCTGAGCTGTGTGAGGTTATTTTATCATACGAATTCGATTATTCGTTCTATAATATTCGATCATTTTTCGATTATCTTGCAAGTTGTGCGCGAACTCAGACTCCAGAAGTAGTTAGTTCAATTTATGTGACCTTGACCTGATTTCCCTTCTCCTATCCTTTATCTTCTAATACACTTCAAAATTTAAGAATTATTCAAGATCGCCGCAGTAATGATAAAAAAAAATGTTACTAGTAATAGTAACATTTTTTTTATTTTATTTATTTTTATTTATTTATTTATTTATCATTTATTGCACTGCATAATGTACATATAGGTGTTAACAACTTATTACAAGAAACAATTATGGACCCTGTTGGGCACGGCAACTGCAAGAGAAGACGAAACATCAACTGTCAAAGAAGCACATAATGAAACTCTTATACTAGTTTACCCAGACACGCTAGAAGTACATTACTGTTTATCTATTGTTCACGTTTATAATGCAAGTGCATATGTTTTAATTTTATTTTGCTATTATTAGTTATACATAGAATGTTCTTATTAAAGAGTAATATTTTTCAAAGTATGTCATGCTATATTAAGTCATGTTTGTAGTATGTCATTTTTAGGGTACGAAGCTTTGTCAATTTTGTAGTATGTCATTTAAAAATGTCATATTTACAATAAAAATTATTTTAAGTCATTTAGGATTTGTCATTCAAATATTCGTTAATGTGATATTAACATATTAACATTTCTGTAATAAAAGGTCTTTTAATTTCCTGTTAAATGTAGTAAATTTTTCTTCGTTTTTAATGTTATTAGGTAATTTATTATATAATTTAATTGACATAACATATGGGCTTGATGTATGCATTTTTAATTTAGACATCGGCAAATTTAATCTATTTTTATGTCGAAATGTGTATTTTGTACTAGTATCCTCCCTGGTTGTGTAATAATCTTTGTGTTATCTTACAAATTTGCATGTTTGCAGAATGTACATTCCAGGGACAGAAAGTATTTTTAATTTTTGAAAATAAGGTTTGCAACTTTCTGTATCGTCTATGTTCATTATTATCCTTATTAACCTTTTTTGCATTAGTAACAGCAAAGGCGCATCTGTACTGTTGCCCCACATGATAATGCCGTAGTTCAGCCACGAAGATGCATAGGCATAATAGGGCAGTTTTGATGTCAGTGGTTTTTTTAACTTCCCGAAGAGCGTAGCAGAAAGATGATAATTTTGACTTGATTTTTTGTATGTGTGGTTTCCAGTTAATATTGGTATTGGTATTTCTCCTAAACAATCTCTAAAAGATATTTTACTTTCTTTCAATAAAATAGTTTGTCTGACGTACCAAGAATACGTAGGTAGCCCCTCCTCCACCTCCTCCACCATCTGTCACGGTGGTCTTTCGAACCTCGTGGGTCTTGCTGGTGAACACCAGTGAGGTGTTGGACTGCCGACGAGCACACTCCTGACTCTCTTGAGCTGAGAGCGTCTGTTGGAGAATAATATTTATTTCATTTAATAAGACCTACTCCTCTTCAGTTATCCTTCAATTTTTTCAACCTCCTTGTAATGTATGCGTCTATTCAGTCACCTCACTCGGTTATTCATTCATGCACTCACTCACTCATTCATACAGACGAACAGTCTCGTACGCACCACTTTAGTAATGCTAACGCCATTGGCGAGAATAGACGTTGATAAGTCTGTATAATGTACATCCCCAAATGGAGGATGACACACTCCTGGTCTATTTAAGATGTTGTATTATTTAAATAACCCATGATCATCTTACCTTCTTACAAGCATTAAACCCTTTCTGTCCGACTAGCACGTAGAGCCTCTCTGCCTTGTGCAGTTCCATCAATACACGAACGCTCGCAGCGTGAGAGACCCCAGCCCAGGCAGAGCCCAGACCACCACTCGCTCCTGTTGCTATTATCCTGGTAAAGAAGAACATACGAACTGAAATAATTTCTTCTGCAATTAGCTTACATGAACTCTTTTGCGAGTTATACTTTTTTGAGCTGATGAGTTCGGCTTTTCCTAACTGGACCTTCCCTGGGAAGAAGGGATGACACAAACTCAGGGATCATCTTCTCTTTTAAAGTCCAGTTTTAAAGTAAAGGTTACTGACTAAAAAACAGATTGAGATTCTCAATTCGGCAATTTCTTGTTTCGTTTTTTCATTGATCTGGAAATTTCTGTTTAAAATTTGGTATGGTAAACTTCTGCCGTGGATGGAGAGGCCTATGTTCAGCAGTGGATTCCAATAGATTGATAATGATACTCCTACATGATAATGATAGGTTAGGTTATATGTATACAAATACAGATTTCAAGAAAAATAAAACACCTCCAAAGGTGGAAAAATTCCAGGAAAAAACTAAAAATAAGAATGAATTCATCATAAAATCGGTAATCATGACTTTAGTTTATGACACTGAATTTAGTTTTATTTGTATGTAGTGGGAACTCACTCTAGAAATTCACTATGTTTATTTATTTTATTTATTTATAAACTTTATGCACTAAATTTGTACATCGGCGGACTTAATGCCCAGGGCATTCTCTTCCAGTCAACCTTCGGGTGGTGTAGAAATGTTGTGAGGTAGGTGCACAGGTTTTAAGGCCTTTTGCAGATAGATAACCACACAACTACTGTCTCTTAATACATTTCGATCCATCCGAAGATTGCCTTGAAGAGATTGCTTTCGGCAATAAAGCCGTCCTTTGTACATTATATATTTCTCATTTTCTGTACTCTCTTATTATTTTGTAATACGGTATACAAATACAGAGTTATCTAGTAATAATACTCACGTATAAAGGCCCTCAGCTGGGACCTCCCAGAACTGTATCCCCTGGTAGGGAGGACTCTGGACCACGGTGACGGAGACCGGTGTGTTGTTGTACGCTACGTCGCACATGGTCTGATTTGGACCAAAGCGACCTGTAGCCCCGCAAGTAGTAAAACGGTAGTCTGGTAAAGAAAATGGAATTAAAACATGTACAAGACATTGAAGATAACTAAACTCAAAATCCTGGAAATTAATATCAGTAACTCGTCGACCCGTACAACTTCGCTTATGTTTCTTAAAAGAAATACATTTTCTCCGTTTTCGCATTTTTTTCCATATTTCCTCACCGTTAATACTTGCCATAGACTTCCACTAATAAAACCAAAATTAGTCAAATAAATAAATATAATATTTCGGACATCTAACACACAACGCCATCTAGTCCCAAGCTAAGCAGAGCTTGTGTTATGGGTACTAGACAACTGATATAAATACATATATACTTTTTTTTTTGTAAATACATACATATTATACATAGAAAACACCCAAACTCCGAAACAAATATTTGTAGATCATACAAACATTTGGCTCGACCCGGGAATCGAACCCAAGACCTCATGATCAGCAGTCGCACACGCCAACCGCTAGACCAACGAGGCAGTCAAAATTTGTTTTCAACTTACACAATCTATCAGCGAATGCAGGATGAGGGGTGGTCTTCTCCTCGAAGTCAGGGTCGTAGTAGTTATACTCCCCTAACTCATCAGGGTCTATGTTCAGGCCGAAACACTCCGGAGCCATAGAGAAGTCGTCAATGGCAGAATCGGAGTAGATCCGCATGCCACGACGGGTTTTGAACTCTAAGAAGTACCTGGAAGCCACACAAACTTCTTAAATCCTTGGGTCCTCTTCTGAAGTCACGGTTTAACTAAAAAATTGATCAATATTTCGGACATATAACTCACAGCGCCATCTAGTCCCAAACTAAGCAGAGCTTGTATTATGGGTACCAGAGACCTGATATAAATACAAAGATGCTTTTTTTGTAAATACATTGGTACATGTTATACGTATAAAACACCCAAACTTCGAAACGCAAATCACATAAATATTTGGTCCGACCCGGGAATCGAAACAGAGACCTCAAGTAGAGCTGATGTGTATACGCTACCACTGTGTCATTTAAATATAAAAAGACCTAAAAGCAAAGTTCAATCAAAATCGATAGTTTTTTAGAAGTGGGGTAGTAGGAACTACGTAAATCTGCAAAATAGGCTTGTCTGCTTACCTGTGTGTTATGTTGGGAAGTATGATGGAGGCTCTATACCAGTTCTCCCCTTTATCTTTGGTGGAGAACCAGAGTGACGTGGTGATGTTCCCCCTATTTGTCATCTCCACCACGTTGAGGCTCAGGGACCCGTAGTTGCGACCGTTTTGTTGGTAGTAGAACCTTATCTGGAGGAATAATGTGGTATTTTAGAAGAATGACTTGACTTGAGGACTTTGGATTTTAATCATCCGACTATGATAGCAAAAGATTATGTTTCATGATGATATATACCCGCTATTATAGTTTGAGTGTCGTTAGATTTATTTTAATTGCTAGAGTGACACTCGGTACATCAAAATGAAAATGACAATTTTATCTCCCGCGCTAGGAAGATAATCCTGTTTTGCGTAAAACTTTACGAACATGCATGAAACAGACACAAAAAATACCCAGACTCAGTATAAAAATTTGTACATCACACGAAGTGTTGTGGTTTTCACACAGGCCGTCAAGCATTTACACGCAAAAGAGTTTTTTTTTTAATAATTAGCTTGTACAGCTATTCATGTAAGGATTAAGTGATAAATTTTGGCTCAATTTATTTATTTGAACAAGACCAAAAATAAATAAATTTAGACTCCCTGGGTCACTAAAAAATCATATCTTTTTTTTATTTAAATGGGCCTGTCAAAGTTATTCTAATCTGCCTGATAGGAAGCATGAACTGAATCTAAGAATAGTGGTCACAATACTCATTGGGACTGCAGGCAATACAACAATGCAGCATGGTGACCCACACTATGGCGGCCTATTGGGTCTTCAGTCGCGCACTCACCAATGACAGCACACATGCTGTTGGGTTTGGCATTTTGGGTTGACCTGACTTCAGATCTCCCCTCCCTTCGCAGTTTTAAACCAGGGGTCTCTGGGGCTTCAACCTATTCTGACTCTCTTAACCTGTGACGTCAAACTGCAATTTACACAGAATACTTACTATACAACAGTTGTAGTATCTCGAAGTAATATTCCCATGGACCTTCGGTGGGGGATTGAAGATTGCCGTCCTCATGACAGCCGTGGAAGCGAAATCCGGCTTTTCCTGATTAGGACCCGTCACGTTCATGTTCACGAAGAAGTAATAACCCACGCATTGGGTTATGGAGTAGTTCAGGTGGGCTGGAAAGAGTGGGGGAACCACTAATGTTGGATGGGGGGTGGAAGGGCCACAAGTGTGGTCGTGGTTTGGACCTGTTTTGTCTGTGGGGGTTGGGCCGTTGTGGCGAGACCATTTGAGGATGGACCTGTAGAAAATTGAGGAGTATATAAGTAGACTAATGGTATTTTTATTTAAAAAATTCGGATGGTAAGCGCAAGTAAAGTCTTTTAGATTGAACTGAGTTTAAAAATGAAAATAAATATTATAATAATAGTCATAATATGTCTGTTTGTAATTTCCTATAAGCAATTATTACATTTTTTGTCTGTCAGTTTGTTCTGGCTAATCTCTGGAACGGCAAGACCAATTTTAACAAAACTATTAGATAGCTGATGTTATAAGGAGTAACTACAGTTATTTTAATATTAGAAAAATAAATCTTTTAGAACAACATTAAAACTACTGAAGTAGTGAACAAACCACAAAACCTAGGCGCAGTTATACATATAAATTACTTGTCCTCACTAACTGACTGACTCATCAAAGCATAGCCCAAAGAGTGAAGACTACAAACTGACTGATTTGGCAGCTAACGCTGTCACAGGACCTGTCCTTACTGATGTAGATCATCAGGTAATCCGTCTACTCATTTTCCCCCTACACAATAAAAAAATGACAGTGGAGGCCACGGCCCAAGAAGTTTTTACTTCAAAAATCACCCAACTTACTGAGAGTCTGAAATATTCTCGAAACCACAACCATCCGATTCGAAATTGCAATAGGTCCCATACGGCATTTTGTCTGCAATGAAAAAAAAAGTTATTTAATCCATTCGCCAACTTCTCAGAGTTTGTGTACTAGTCTGGAAAATATATTAGTGTCTACGCTATGCTGGAAGCCATACCTACTTTGTCGCACACTTTTTTTTTTCATTATCGAAGTAATGAAAACCTAACCTATTATTGTATTCTTCCTAACTGTTCCTTTGCTTCATAAAATAGGAAAAATTGAGTTCAAAACTATTTTTAAAAGTAAATCAGGATGTCTACAAACCGCTTTACATTTAAGAGAAAAGTGCGGGTACAAACTTACAAACTTTCGCGTTTATAATATTAGGAAGATTTGTATATATTTACGTAACTGTTGCGACCTTTTCGAATTCAGTAATTTCTCTTTGCACCTGAAGGATCTTATTTCTACATCACCTGAAGGTTGACTGGGAGATAACGCCTCATGTCATTAAATCTGCCTTTGTTCATCATGTGCTATAAGATTTAAATAAATAAATACTCACCACAATTCTGATTCTCATCACTGCCGTCATCACAGTCGCGGACGAGGTCACAAACTTGTTGCAACTTTATGCATGAATCTCTCTGCAAAATAAATAGTTTATCTATACATCTATACAAATAAATAAAATTGGAGTGTCTGTTTGTAATATTAAAATAACAGCTTTTTACTAAATGCATATGTATGTATACACGATACATATACCAAAAATGTAGCTAAAAATTTTTTGCCTATCTGTCTGTTTGTTCCGGGTAATCTCTGGAACGGTTGGACGGATTTTGACGGGACTTTCACTGGCAGGTAGCTGATGATCCAGGGAGTAACTTAGGCTACTTTTTTTTAGACTAACTTTGTCCCGTACAACAATAACCGCGGGTAACACCGCGGGGTTCAGCTAGTTTTACATATGATTAGTTCCAGTTTCCATATACTATTTAAAGAGATGTTTATTTCTTCTAGTAATGTCTGTGTGGTATAAGACGTCCAAAGGCCAGGTAAAGTGACGATTAACGCAAGATGATTGGCAGGAGCTGGATGCAAAAAGCCGAGGGTCGAACCTAGGGCCATAGGAGAGACCTGTGTCTTCAGCAGTGACTGACAGTGATGATAATGATGCATGTTGTGTCTAAGTGTTTTATGTTTATTAGCAATATGATAACTCTACTTAGTTTGAGATCAGAAGGTGAAGTTATTATCATACAACAAATGTTTACTTACATTCATAATTTTGCACTTCATTTGACCCGGGACACAAGTTCCATTCGGAAGAACCGGAGGCTCAGGCACACACTCCGACATCCGAATATTGTCGATAGCAATGTGAGGTAAAGTCTGCGAGAGACTGACGTAATTTGGGCGGGTGACCTCGATGATGATGCGTACTTCCTGGAGCACCTTCCCGATGGTGAGGAACATGGGGAACCATCTGAAAGTAATCATGTTAGTAGTATCATCACCTCTATTCATACAATGCGTGCCGTAACAGCTTACACAGGACAAAAACCGACTTCAAGTTTCGACTCGATTTCTCTTGGATGCCATCATCAGATATTGATGTCCTTATCATGGTACCACCGTTGGGACATTTCCTTTCCTTTAAAACTAGAATCATCAAAATCCGTTCGTAAACAACGAAGTTATCCACGAACACACACACATATATATACGGTCGAATTGGTGTTTAAAAAACGGGGGAAAATTGTTACGCTACGGGCAATAGAAGACGTAAATGAGGTTGCGTGGGTCTGCTAGTTGGTTAATAAACAAATATTTCTTTAACCTGTCTGCTCGATTGTCACCCCTTTACCATCAAAAGATACACTTTTAAATGTCAAAAGTTAAAGTAAAAAAATATGTTACTATATTCAGTATTTGGATATAATGGACGCAGTAGACCACTTACTTCCCGTTATTGTTGCCGGCAACTTCTTGCAGGATCCATTGCATGTCAGTCTCTGTTGACTCTGAGATCAGACGAATGCTGGCGTTCTGCATCTTGCTCTGATGCAGCATTACTTCGAACTAAAAGAAATATGTTTAATAAGTTTAGTTTTCTTTACTTTAGTAACTTTAAGTACGTCTTATACCTTTATCTATACTAATATATAAAGCTGAAGAGTTTGTTTGTTTGTTTGTTTGTTTGTTTGAACACGCTAATCTCAGGAACTTCTGGTCCGATTTGAAACATTCTTTCAGTGTTAGATAGCCCATTTATCGAGGAAGGCTATAGGCTATATATCATCACGCTGAGACCAATAGGAGAGGAGAACTAATCAAAAATGTTTCAGAAACGGGGGAAAATTATCACGCGACGGGCAATAGGAGACGCAAACGAGGTTGCGTGGGTCTGCTAGTATCTCTATATATATACATAAAAGAGGAAGGTGACTGGCTGACTGACATACCCAGAGATCAACTCACAGCCCAAATCGCTGAACCTAGAATCCTGAAATTTTGCATGTAGGTTCTTTACATAAGTGAGCACTAAGAAAGGATTTTTTTAAATTCCACCCCTAAGGAGGTAAATCAGGGGATGAAAGTCTGCGTGAGCGAAGCCGATGTAAAAGCTAGTAAATAATATAATCGTGAGATCTTTTTCTCCTTTCCTATACCAGATAAGAGTCGGCTTTAAATCTATTACGATACGGCTGAACTTAGATTGTTTACGCGAAGCGACTGCCATCAGATCATAATCAAAATACTAGGCGGTATTTTCAAGGTAGTAGAGCCATGCTGATTTAATCACGAACGGGCTTCGACCGGGGTGGTACTACCCGCACAGAAGATCAACGTAAAATGACAGCGTTCGTGCTGTCGTGTTTCGTTGGTGAGTGCGAGACCGGAGGCCCAATGATGCAGAAGCATCTCAAAAGGCCGCCATGGTGTGGGTTACCATACTGCATTGTTGCATTGTCTGCATTCGTAGTATGGTGACCACCTCACTTGAATTCTGCTTATGCTTTCCATCAAGCAGAGTAAAGTTATTTTGGCACGGCCATACATAAAAGAAGCACTCAGAACTCATTAACAAATAATTTGGTATTAAAATAAATACTATAGATTTTATCTATACAAATAAATAAAATTGGAGTGTCTGTTTGTAATATTAAAATAACCGTTTTTTACTTAATGCATATGTATGTATACACGATACATATACCAAAAATGTAGTTAAAAAATTTTTTGTCTGTCTGTCTGTCTGTCTGTCTGTCTGTCTGTCTGTCTGTTTGTTCCGGGTAATCTCTGGAACGGCTGGACGGATTTTGACGGGACTTTCACTGGCAGGTAGCTAATGGTCCGGGGAGTAACTTAGGCTACTTTTTTTAGACTAACTTTGTCCCGCGGCGTTACTCGCGGTACAACATTAACCGCGGGTAACACCGCGGGGTTCAGCTAGTATTCTATATAAATTCAACTAGGTAATGCCTAGATATACATACCTTACAAAAATCCCATAAACCCTGGAAAGGTGGTGATTTTATCACCATGTTCTCCATTGTGGGATCCACAGCCAAATATAAGAAGTGACCTGAAACAATGCGAAGACTAATTAATAACTAGATAATAAAATTATAACAAAAATAAAACCGACTTCAAGGTTTGACTCGATTTCTCTTGGATGCCATCATCTCATCAGATCTTAGTGCCCTTATCATGGTACCACCGTTGGGATATCTCCTTTCCATTAAAAAAGAATCATCAAAATCGGTTCATAAACGACGAAGTTATCCGCGAACACACAAAAAAAAAATTAAAAAATATATGTATGGTCGAATTGAGAAACCTCCTCCTTTTTTTGAAGTCGGTTAAAAATAATTAAATATACCCCTTTTTAGGGATCCGTACAAAAAGGGCAAAACGAGACCATACTACTAAGATTTCGGTATCCGTCTAGTCTGTCTGTCTGTCGGTCCATCCGTCAGTCACCAGGCTGTATCTCATGAACCCTGATAGTTAGACAGTTGTACTATTCAGGGATGATGTATTTCTGTTGCCACTATAACAAAAACTACTAAAAAACAGATTAAAATAAATATTTAAGGGGACTCCCATACAACAAACGTGACTTGTTGCACGTTTTTGCTCGATCTTGATAGCGGCAACAGGTAGACGTTTGAAATGTACAAATAATGGTACGGAACCCTTCCTTTGCGAATTCAACTCGCACTTTGCCGTTTTTATTCTATAATACGCTGAGTGTACTGGGTTCTAACCTCACATGGAACAACACAGTTTACTCACACACCAATTAATATTCTGAATCTAGGTGTTCTTCGGGTTTGTTTCATGTATCTATACTAATATACTAGCTGAACCCCGCGGTGTTACCCGCGGTTATTGTTGTACCGCGAGTAACGCCGCGGGACAAAGTTAGTCTAAAAAAAGTAGCCTAAGTTACTCCCCGGGTCATCAGCTACCTGCCAGTGAAAGTCCCGTCAAAATCCGTCCAGCCGTTCCAGAGATTACCCGGAACAAACAGACAGACAGACAGACAGACAGACAGACCGACAGACAGACAGACAGACAAAAAATTTTTCAATTACACTTTCGGTATATGTACCGTGTATACATATATATGCATTTAGTAAAAAGCGGTTATTTTAATATTACAAACAGACACTCCAATTTTATTTATTTGTATAGATGTATAGATAAAGCTGAAGAGTTTGTTTGTTTGTTTGAACACGCTAATCTCAGGAACCACTGGTCCGGGATAAAAAATTGATCGAGGAAGGCTATACGCTATATATCATCACGCTAGGACCAATAGGAGCGGAGCACCAATGAAAAATGTTTCGAAAACGGTGGAAAATTATCACGCTACGGACAATAGAAGACGCAAACGAAGTTGCGTGGGTCGGCTAGTCTATACAAATAAATAAAATTGGAGTGTCTGTTTGTAACATTAAAATAACAGCTTTTTAATCAATGCATATGTATGTATACACGATACATATAACAAAAATGTAGTTTAAAAATTTTTTGTCTGTCTGTCTGTCTGTTTGTTCCGGGTAATCTCTGGAACGGCTGGACGGATTTAGACGGGACTTTCACTGGCAGGTAGCTGATGATCCGGGGAGTAACTTAGGCTACTTTTTTTAGACTAACTTTGTCCCGCGGCGTTACTCGCGGTACAACAATAGCCGCGGGTAACACCGCGGGGTTCAGCTAGTGTTCAATAAAATTGGAGTGTCTGTTTGTAATATTAAAATAACCGCTTTGTACTAAATGCATATGTATGTATACACGGTATATATATCAAAATTTACTTAAAACAATTTTTGTCTGTCTGTTTGTTTGTTCCGCGTAATCTCTGAAACGGCCGGACCGATTTTGACGGGAGTTTCACTGGAAGGTAGCTGATGATCCAGGGAATAACTTAGGCTACTTTTATAGACTAACTTTGTTCCGCGGCGTTACTCGCGGTACAATAATAACCGCGGGTAACAACGCGGGGTTCAGCTAGTTATAATATAAAAAGTAGTAAGTATATATAGGTAATTTAAATAAATCGTAAGTAAAGTGTATTTCAAGGCAACTCAGAGCTAATAAAGTTCATCTTCTAACCATCTTCAAAAAAAAAGGTGGAGGTTTCTCAATTCGAGCGTAAATACATTTTTTTTTATGTTTGTTCGCGGATCACTTCGTCGTTCATGAACCGATTTTGATGATTCTTTTTTTAATGGAAAGGAGATGTCCCAACGATGGTACCATGATAAGGACATTAATATCTGATGATGGCATCCAAGAGAAATCGAGTCGAACCTTGAAGTCGGTTTTATTTTTGTTAAAATTGTACTTGTTAAGAGAAGCAAGTCGAGTATTTTGCAAAAACAACACGTAAGAGAAACCATTATTATACAATAGTCTTAAAATAAATTCGAAACAACATACGCAGATAATAATTATTTAGAGACGAGTTAAACATGATTTTAAAGCAAAATCGATATTTAACACACCATTACAAACATGTGTAACGGAACGAAAATGAATGAACGCGAACCGCCATTTTATTCGCACGTGGGCGGTCGAGATTTAATAGGCGTTGAACATGACATTGTATAGCGAAATTACAGAAGATTTAAACGGTTATCTAATAAATATAAATCTCATGTCACGTTGCTGCTCACAATGAAATTCGAAAGTTTAACCGATTTTCACGTTTTTTAATGTAACAACGTCTAATACATTGATGAACACCGGTTGCATCCACGAAAAAGGATGACTCATTGTCCCGTTACGTTCATAGTACGTCGTTGTTTTCATTTCATCAATGTTTTGTTTTGTTATGATGTTGTCAATGTCAAACAATAATTTTTTTTATTTAATTTTTTTTAACTGTCTTGACTCAATAATAACTCAGTATGATTGAAAATAGACGCAGATGGAGTTGTGTGAGTTAGTTAGTCTATTATAGTTAAATTGCTTGCCCTGACTGGCTTATTCATCAAATCAAAGTGGAAATTCTTTAAATTTTGGCAACTGATACTTATTGTCTAAAATACCCACAAAAACGACTTTTTGTAAATCAGGGAGAAGGATTGTGTGAAAGATTATCATTATCAAAAGGAAGCTACGCAAACAAAGCCACGGACATTAGCTACTACAGATATACTATACAATCCACATCTACAAGAATACACGGTTTGATTGATGATGTCTGACGGGAGACCTTTTAAGAGGACGTTATAACGATTAAGTGCATAAAAAGCGGTAGATAATAAATAATAATAAATAAATATCCCGGACATTTCACACACAACGCTATCTAGATTCAAACTTAACAAAGCTTGTATTATGATAGCTAGGTTGACTGATAGAATACTTATTTACTTTTTTTCTAAATATATACATACAAAACACCGAAACAAATATTTGCAGATCATAAAAACAAAGACCCGGGAATCGAAACCGAGACCTCAGGCACAGCAGTCGCATACGCTACCTCTGCGCTAACAAGCAGTGGAGATGTTTTATATATGCCTGTTGTTTGACTGCCTCGTTGGTCTCGCGGTTGGCGTGTGCGACTGCTGATCATGAGGTCTCGGGTTCGATTCCCGGGTCGGACCAAATGTTTGCATGATCTACAAATATTTGTTTCGGAGTTTGGGTGTTTTCTATGTATAATATGTATGTATTTACAAAAAAAAAGTATAACATGTATTTGTATCAGTTGTCTAGTACCCATAACACAAGCTCTGCTTAGCTTGGGACTAGATGGCCTTGTGTGTTAGATGTCGGAAATATTTATTTATTTATTTATATATATGTCGGAGAACGAGAAGTTTTTAAGTTTAATTTGGATTAATATTTGTTTCAATCGATTATTCGAAACATCAAACTGTGCATCGAGAAACATGGCAGTTTGGGTGGAATCTGTGGCCGGTGTATGCAAAAGAAGGCGCACTGATTATTTGTTATTAACGATGTGATTATTACGTCTTAGTTTACTTACAGCTTGATTTAATAATGTTGGTTTAGTTTTAGTCGATTCTGTAAGCAATATTAAATTAAATGTTACTAAAATGTGTGCGGGTAACACCGAATATAGTGGTAGGTGTCACCACTAGTTAAAGCAAGCAGCCGGTATAAAAGAGAGCGGCCGCACGAGTTGGGGGGCTACTAACCTATTAGCTCTTAAAGTAACTACCCACCGTTTCATATTGAGGAAAAATAGAATCAACAGATCAGTTTAGTTCGAGCATTGTATCAGGAAGGACAAGCTGTAAATAAGCTAAGTACATAGGCTTCTTAATTATTGTAATTGACTATTAAACGTTGTAACTAATAAGTTAAGATGTAACTTTCAAAAGAGTGGCCATGAGTTTCTTTGCCAGTTTCTTCTCATAAGGCCCTACGCATTTGGAAACTGGAGGTTATAGATTGACACGGACGTTCAGTGGATTTTGGTGTTCTCACCTAATTCATTTTGACAAGGTTGTGCCGATCTATGATTTTAACTGTAGTTTCATTGATTCAATAAACTATTGGAATTCTATATTGTCTTTGGCTGTGCAAATAAACCCTACCTACCAACGTGTGTAATAATGAAGATTGATTACTAGACTAGACTAGACTTGATTAAGAGCGATTTCTGTTGCTTTGGATCATGAGTGCCACTTGACAAAATATGCAAGTGACGTCGGCGAAACTGACGTCACCGTTTCTTAAAAAACCGCTTCGACCGATATCCACACTGTGACTCCGACATATATAATATTTAGCTAATATCTCGAGACACACAATTGAAAACACTAATGTGTACCACGATATCCATGTGGTAACAAACTAAAAATGGGAAGTGTAAACACATTATTCATCCTGTGAGAGTCGTATGAGGCTACTAACAGCACTGCCCAGACTAAGAAAATGTTAAACCATCCTTATACTAACGCATCTAGCCAGTATGGTTTATCATTTTAAAATCTCTTTTCTAAAGAGAGGCACATGTCCAGTGAAGATAATATATATAAGAAATTTATTTATGTAATATTTTGTACCGATCTAACTTACTGTTATTGTCTTGCATATTGACAAAGAGACATCTGGCCGACGCGGGCGGCTTGAGCGGGCGAATAATCGTTTATATATTGATACTACTAACTTGCTAAATTTAAGATTATTGAAAAAATTATCTTATTGAACAGTAGCAGTAAGGGTGATATCTATAATATACATACACAAACTCAAGATTATATCCAAGGGGTGTTATTGGGGTCATAGCGCCCCTTTATTTTAGTCTGAAACGTACGATTTCGAGAAGGTTATACAACTGAAGTTTGGGTGATATTATAAGATCCGCGTACCTTGCAACCGAATCTCATAATGTCAGTTAACGAAAATAAATATATAACTAACTGACAAGTTGTACAACTTTGTCTCCGTGTGAAGGAACTTGTTTAACTCACGTTGGTATTCACTTGACATTATGACTGGGTGACGCTACATCGCTACGCTACTCTGTTGTTTGAATGCATACTATACCATTAAAGATATTTCTTAGGAAAAGGATAATAACTCTAAATCGAGAGAAGATTTAAAAAAAAAACAATTCAAATCTGTACATAACTTCATAGATACACTTTCAAATTAAATGAATTTGTAAAAAGTAATTTAACTTACATACAAGCGTGGGTTGCGTTATTAACTGTGTAACTTGTAGTTTTATATAATTTATACTAAATATGAATCTAAAGGTTACGAAAATGCCATAACCTTTCGGTCGAAATAGCTATTACATGAAACGCTCCAAGCTATAAGTCTTGAATCGTAGCGTTGGCTAGAATAGTAGTCTGCTACCCACGTTTGCTACCCTCGTAAATGTGTAGGTGGATGTGTGGATGGTAATATTTCATTCTAAAAAGCCCGAGGAAAAACATGTGACCTGTGATGGCCTGCAAGCACATACAGATATTGCCATGCTGAATCTCTCTGCGAGTTTCTGACGCAAACGTGTTAAACACAAAGAAAAGTTCGTGCCATAGACAATGACTTGAAAAAGACTTTTGATCTAGTAAACCACGACTTACTTCTTTTAAAACTGGAGAATGGGTATTGTTGAGGATTTACATATCATTATTGCCTTGGTGTGAGCCTTTTCATAGAAATAGAACACTAGTCTACTTAAGTTTTTTTTTAAGAATCGCTTTATGATAATGGGAATGCTTCAGGGATCACATCTAGGTCCTGATTTCTTTCTAGTATTCGTAATCAATTTAGGCAGTACCATTAATTTCAAATTCAAACTTTTTACTAAACCATACAAAGGACAAAGCTCCCGCATTATGACGACTTTTGAGTGACGTTACTTATCTAATATATAAAATTCTCGTATTGCAATGTTTGTTACCAAACTCCTCCGAAACGGCTGAACCGATTTTTATGAATTTTTGTGTTCACATCGGGTAGGTCTAACAATCGGCCAGCATTAGTTTTTTATTTGAAACAATGTTTACTGGGTTAGCTAGTTATATTCTAAAATTAAGTCGTCTACAATAATTAAACGTACACTGCACCCAAGTATGGCTAGCGAGCCTCTATTAACAAGTCACCAAGAGCCGTTAGTGGTAAGCGACTGTTATAAATGTTTATGCGAACACATTTCACGTCACGAAGTTGTACCTTAAAAACGAATGGTTAAAATTACATTCTGACATTTCATAATTAACATACTAATATAATAAATTTGAAAACAACTCTGTATCACGCTTTCGTGTTTAAACCGCTGCCCCGATTTCAATATTTGTCATGGAAATATATTGATTCTTGAAGAAGGACCTAAACCGAAAGAAACTAAAAGAAAGAAACCCGTTTCCGCGTTCAGCACGTTGTATTCGCGCTCTTTCAATTTTTTTAAATTCGAGGAACCTTATACAATTAGTGTAATTTTTGTAGCACTACGAGACCCTAAGCAAGTTGCATAAACATCCATAATTGTAAAACAAAAACTATGACTAAATATTGATATCAGCTGACCCACCCAACTTCGTCTCTCAAAAGGCATTAATTTTCAAAGATGTTGGGCTCCTGTTGATGTTAGCATGGCGTTGCGTATCTTACAGGCTTCCTCGATAAACCGGTTACACAATAACAAAGACAAGTTTCAATTTAAACTAGTAATTTCTGAGAAAACTGCTTTTAAGAACAGAAAACAACACTTCAGCATTAAAATATCAGTAACTATAATGTCCCCTCTTTTAGTGCCATCTTGAAACTCATTCAGTATTCTCATATCTTCTTCATCTCTTAATTTAAATAATACAGCGAACATTAACACCTAACTCCCACTCACAAATAGATATAACTAAAATACTAATTCACACAACTAACGGAGAGTTAAAACTATTAATAGTATGTCTCGACGCGCACCCAAAATAATTGCTTAGAAAATGGCGGAATTTAGCATGTCAGTCAGGGATGTATTCTGTTGAGAATTAAATTTATTAAGTATATAGTGGCTTTTGTCTGCGATTTTACTCGCTTTTATTGGCATGAGCGGACAAGGACACTATTTAAGTCATCTGACAAAGTATTAAGTCCCACGATAATGGTAAGTGTCTACACAAACTAGATCAAACGACGTAACTGGTAGGCCATTTTGATTGGAGTTTTTGAAGGGACAGTGTATAGGATCGCTATAACCAAGTGTGCTATACAGCGTCTCTAATAAAGCCCTCCGAAGGCCTCGTAGCGAATGGCTATTATAGCAGTAGCAGAGGAAAATTCGCCTTGTCACCTGAGGACGTCGTCAAGACGTCACGAGATATTGGGGAGAACGACAATTTCGAATGCAAGTCCTTCAATCCGAGCTCTTAACGAGATCAGATGACATCTTCGTAGTACCCCGTGATAGGTCAAGGCTCTTACAAGGTTATCTAAAAATTGTGGCCTTAACTACATTACAAGTCAATATTTCTATTGGTCACTTCCTTTTTAAGCGTAAGATTCGCGGTCACCGTAATGTACTTTTATATAGATATGAATACTTCATGTGAATATCCCATTAAATATATTTTACCAATTCTTTATATAGAATGCACACCCTCCCACCAAACAAAATACCATCTAACACTTTCACTTAACACAAGAAAGCATTTCATATATCCTATAAATAAACATAATTTATCCAGCTCTGAGTTCACGTCTGTACAGTTAATTAAACGCGCATAACAAAGGGAAGCTAAAAATACCCGCCATTACTGTTTAGATGCACAAACTGCTGGTTGGTTAAACTCTAATAAAAAAGTAAAACTGTCAACATTTTGCGCGGCAAAGTGTTCAGAGATAATAAAAGTAGTGAATGAAGTGAAATTTACTAACTAATTATGCTATTACGAAATGTAAAGTAAGTAATTTACAATATGATTTTGATCTTAGTGAAAGTTATGAATTAATTTTTGTTGGCTACACTTACAGTTTAAAAAAATAAGGTTAAAAATATTTCCCCTCACACACCACGACCAACACTTTCATTGCTCATCTCTCAGTCTCGTAAGTTTGTTATCTAGAGTTGGGGAGGCTGGTAAATCTGTCATACAGGTCTTCCTAGTACAGATACCAGTCTCTCGCATAGTTTCACTTAACTAAACATGTGATACCTAATTTAAGACGGAAAAATTGTAAATATTCTATGTGAGAGAGAAAAATAAAGATTAAAAAAAAAAAAATAAAAAAAAAAATAAGGGATTTGGTTTCATTGTCTATGCTGTTTAAAGTGTGTATTTTTTAAATTATTTTTCTAAATTTAAATATATTATTTAATTCTGAACGGACCTGTAAGTGTAGTGGATATTTGCTAATTCAGTGGCCGTAGGTTTAACCATTTATTTCACAGTTCACCATCAACTCACCGTTTTCCTACTCTCTTTCCAATCATATTTAGCACTAGCTGAACCCCGCGGTGTTTCCCGCGGTTATTGTCGTACTGCGGCGAAGCTAGTCTAAAAAAAGCCTATGTTACTCCCCATATCATTAGCGATCTATCAGTGAAAGTCCCGTCAAATTGGTGCAGCCGTTCCAGAGATTACCCGGAACTAACAGACAGACAGACAAAAAAATTAAAAGTACATTTTTGATATATGTACTGTGTATACATACATATGCATTTAGTAAAAAGCGGTTATTTCACTAGCAGATAGCTGATTTTACAAGCAGTAACTTTGGCTAGAATAAAATAGGGTTACATGATAACACAAGTAAAATTTTTACTAAAATAAAACCTACTTCAAGGTTTGACTAGATTTCTCTTGGATGCCATCATCAGATCTTAGTGTCCTTATCATGGTACCATCGTAGGGACATCTACTTTCCATTAAAAAAAGAATCATCAAAATCAGTTCATAAACGACGAAGTTATCCGCGAACACACATAAAAATATATACATACGGTCGAATTAAGAAACCTCCTCCTTTTTTTGAAGTCGGTTAAAAATTAAATAGTATTACTAAGAGGCACAGCTAGTCGGTAATGTGTATGTAGTTAACTACCTCGGTGGCGTAGTTGGGTTCGATTCTCGTGTCGGACCAAAAGTTTGTTTGACCTGCAAATATTTGTTTTACAGTTTGGGTGTTTTCTACGTAAAATATAATATATATTTACACACAAAAACAGTATGTAAGTATTCTATCAGTCAATCCAGCTATCATTATACAAATTCTGCTTAGTTTAAAACTAAAAAAAACTAAATGGTGTGGTGTGTGAAATGTCCGAAATGTTATGTCCGAAACATCTTTTTTTGTGGTATAGGGGACAAAAGAACAGACGTATCACCTGATGGTAAGCGATTACCGCCGCCCATGGACATCCGCAACACCAGAGGCGTCACAAGTGCGTTGCCGGCCTTTTAATTTCGAAATATACATTTATTTTGTACCCAACTGATAGATACCTGTAGGATTGCTCTTATGTGAGTGGGACTGCATGTACTTTTCGAAAAAAAAGGCCGTTTCAATAGGCCCTCTATTAGGCCCGGCCGTTTCAATAAGTTTCTAAAAAAACGCAACTTTTTTCATAATTATCATCATAACCTCAATTATAGTATAATCAACACTATTGAAGTTAAACTTTTAACAACTTCTCATGCCTAATAACAATAGGAATAAAAAATAATGAACTAAATCTATACAAATAAATAAAATTAGAGTGTCTGTTTGTAATATTAAAATAACCGCTTTTTACTTAATGCATATGTATGTATACACGATACATATACCAAAAATGTAGTTAAATTTTTTTTTGTGTGTCTGTCTGTTTGTTCCGGATAATCTCTGGAACGGCTGGACGGATTTTGACGGGACTTACACTGGCAGGTAGCTGATGATCCGGGGAGTAACTTAGGCTACTTTTTTTTAGACTAACTTTATCTCTGGCGTTACTCGCGGTACGACGATAACCGCGGGTAACACCGCGGGGTTCAGCTAATTATAAAATAAAATAGATACATTATAGCAATTATATATTTCGGACATCTTACACACAACGCTATTTAGTTACATAAATACTTTTTTTGTAAATACATCTAAATTATACCTAGATAGAAAACACCCAATAAAATAATCAGATAATTTATTTTAAAGAAAGCCTTGAATATCTCTCTAATATTCCTCTAACTGTGAGTACCTACTTGGAAATGTCAGGGGTGAGTTTTATAGCAGCAAATCAGATGATTCTGTTACTGGCTGAATGTAAGTAGGCCGAACATGTAGGCATGGCAACCATAGACTAGATATTCTTAACAATCTGTTGAACGTCGATTCGCGCCCTGTCACGCCCTTTTTTTTTAAATTAAAGAAACAGGACGCAATTTGATATTAGATTAGACATTATTATTTTTCGTTACGCTTATAGTTTTGAAGATGGTGGGTAAACAGAATTGTCTCAAATGTCATTTTTCTAATAGTCATAATTTTAGTTCTATTTACATAATTGGGTTAAAATGTATGTCGTCAGAGATTCAATGGAAAAATTGAGAGGGTATCTATAAAAAATATATATACTTGAGGTGTCTTGAAAGCTTTTTTTTAAATGTTAGTACTCATATATCCGGTACCTACTTATATACGAGTGTTAGATTCTTATCTCATAGTGCCGTCTAATCTCTGAAACAGCTCAACCAATATTACAGGGTCTTTCACTGGCAGTTAGCTGATAATTATATAAGGAGTTTGTTGATCAGTAAAAGGATATCGAAACGGGCGTTTATACCTGCATATGCAACTTATAACAGAGCTCTTCGCCCACGTTCCACTTTCATTTAAAGTATTCAGCCGCGATACCCCACGATACCCCACGATATAGTGTTCATCAACAACCACTGCTGTGCTCGGGTCTCCTCTCAGCAGAAGGTTAAGGCCATACGTCCCCACGCTGGCCCAGTGAGGGTTGGGGACTGGCAACACAACGTTGTGGGTACGTATTCTTGCCGTTGAATGTTTTTAAGCCGCCAAAGGCCTCCAACTAAGCTTCACGACTGTTATCCTATGATAACAACCGGGACCGACTGCTGAACGTGACCTCCGAATCACAGAAATGCTCATGGTGACATGCCACTAGCGGTCACCCATCCAGGTACTGACCGTGCCGTCGTTGCTTACCCTCGGTGATTGTTTCTAATCACCGAGTGCAACTGGGCTATGAGCGCCTCGATATAGTGTAATCTATACAAATAAATAAAATTGGAGTGTCTGTTTGTAATATTAAAATAACCGCTTTTTACTAAAAGCATATATGTATGTATACACGCTACATATACAAAAAATTTAGGTAAAAAAAATTTTGTCTGTCTGTCTGTTTGTTCCGGGTAATCTCTGGAAAGGCTGGACGGATTTTGACGGGACTTTCACTGGCAGGCAGCTGATGATCCAGGGAGTAACTTAGGCTACTTTTTTTAGACTAACTTTGTCCTGCGGCGTTACTCGCGGTACAACAATTACCGCGGTTATAGACGTACCGCGAGAAACGCCGCGGGACAAAGTTAGTCTAAAAAAAGTAGCCTAAGTTACTCCCTGGATCATCAGCTTCTTATTTTGGTATATCTATCGGGTATTGTATATATATATTTTAATATTACAAACAGACCCTCCAATTTTATTTATTTGTATAGACTCGTTGAACCACGCAAACTCGTTTACGTCTCCTATTGCCCGTAGCGAAATAATTTTTCCCCGTTTTTGTAACATTCTTCATTAGTGCTCCGCTCTTATTGGTCTTAGCGTGTTGATATATAGCCTATAGCTTTTCTCAATAAATGGACTATCTAACACTGTAATAGTTTTTCAAATCAACTGGTCCCATTAAAAAAATTATGAGTTGATGGTTCCCGAGATTAGCGCGTGCAAGCAAACAAACTCTTCAGCTTCATATATTAGTATAGATAAAATATATCACGACTGCTTGATGCTATTGCAAACAAAGAAAATATCGGACGTAATATAAGGTAACTAAAGTAATATTAATCTAAAAAAAAATTTACAAAATTAAAACCGACTTCAATGAGTATGGTGACCACCACTCTCGGATTCTGCTTATGCTTTCCATCAGGCAGAGTAGGGTCTCTTTGGCAGACCCATGCATGAAAAAAAGAATAGTATCTGTGCACGTACAATATAGTTTACTGTATTTTTTTATGTAAAAAGGGGGGGCAAACGAGCAGACGTATCGCCTGATGGTAAGCCACTGCCCATGGACACCCGCAACACCAGAGTCGTCACAAGTGCGTTGCCGGCCTTTGGGGGATGAAGAGGAGATGGCGGGGGAGTTGGAGTATGGGCCTCCGGTATCCTCACTCACTTGGTGAAACACAGCGCAGTCGTTGTTTCACACCGGTTTTCTGTGAGGCCGTGGTATCACTCCGATCGAGCCGGCCCATGCATGCCGAAGCGTGGCTCTCCCACGTATAATAATCAATGCTTATATTATTTTTCATACGTTTCTCTAACGATTCCCAAGTACGCATGACTGTGAATTTACGTTTCCCTACTATCCTCTTTTCACTTAGGGTTGGAAAAAAAATCAGTTGTGAGTTTAGGTCGCATTTGTACATGATATTTTCTTGTAACTTATATATTTAGTACCTGAATGACCGAACTTCGAAAACTTAGGTATATATTTAAGAACCTGGATGACGGGTATTTTTCTTTTCTCTATTTTCTAAAAATGAATTCAAGCTAGATCGTTTTATCGTCCCCGAAACTTGTTGGAGGAAATCGTTAAAGCCGTTTCCGACATTCAGATTGTAAAGTACAAGAGTAGCTCATAAATTAATTAATTTAAAAAATAAAATAAAAAAGAAAATAAAAAAAATATACGAAGTAAAAAATACTTACCATTAGGGTTTCCATCAGCATCGGTCGTAGGACCAGTGAACTTCATACCTCTCGTTGTTTGATTCATCTTAACCAAGTCTGAGCCAGTCACTACCCTAAACCCTAGTCCGTGGCTAGACACCGTAGAGTTCCACTGCCACATACACATATCATGGTCGGTGGTTATATTCTCAAAGTTACAGAACACCCCAGTAGCCTGCGACACATAATTCCTATTCACGGTTTCATACATCGGACCGTTCGGACGAAGGCTGTTTATTATTTTTTTAATTTTATTATCTGTCATAGTAAAGGTATGATTGTCATAAGTCTTTCGACTTATTTCTACGCCTTCGTTGTCATTCATCATGGTCTCATTATAACTTTTATTCAATAAATGTATTTTGTCGACGCTGGATTTAGCTCCATTTCTTCGATTTTGACGTCTGTCCTCCGTCCGGTTCATAAGACTAGTCAATTTATGGAACATACCCCGCTCTTTACCCGGATTTGCGCTCCTATACTTCTGTCCCTTCTCCGGCGCCACCGCTTTCTTCGCTTTATTTTCTTTTTCGACTTCATGGTCGCCAAATGCGATGGCAACCACGACCAGTATGGTGAATAACTTGCCAAACGCCATTTAGTGAAACAATATTGTTTTCAGATATATAGGCCGCTCGGTGCGGTCTGCCGTTTTGGATGCATCGTTCCCTGTGTCGTACACACTCATAACAATAGTTAACACTAAAGTTCAGTACGAAATAGGTACGCGATTATCTTATTAAGCGCGTGTGTCGGACGCGGGTCGCGGCCTGTTGGAAAACGGCCAGACGTGCTCTCCGCACGGTCGATACACTCCCGTACAAATACATGTTGCAACAACATTCATTTGGAAAACAACATCTAACACTTTTTAATTTTATAACACTTGGAAATTTCCCTTTTATATCGCACACCCTCACAGCCCCTGGAAAACTGCTACTAATGGAGGACACCGAGATACGTGATACGACGTTAGCCCACACAGTTTTTAACTCCTTGAGCAGTTTCAGTCACCATTACCTACTATCAAATATTAAATTTACACTGATTCAAATTAAAAGATGTAATTTATCAATTTATATTACTGTTAATACATTTTAAAATCCATATAACGAGGTACGTACGCCGCGGTCGGACTCCCGTGCGCAGCGCCACCGCGGGAGTATGCAGAACTAAACGCCCGCGGACAGAAATAATCATTACTTTTCGCGAGATGTGATCTTGGAGCGGCGTTTGAAGGGATGCTGCGCAGGTGTAGTCCCGCCCCGGACCATTCCCGGGCTTTACGCGCAGGATGTAGTCGCATCGAAGACCGGTCATTGCATTGGCTCATTTAGTATCACTGCTCATGACGGAGCTCTCTTATTGGCTAAATTTACAGGCAGTATAACGTTATTGGTCTTATTGTGGAAATGCCGCGAAAACAGACCTATAGTGAGCGACACCGGATATTATATGAAGAAAATTTCCTCAGAAATTTGTTTACGCGATCGGCGGGTGGTTGTCGTTTTTATTTACCGACTGCGGAGATTAAATTGGAGTTTTTCCACATCTATGAGTTCTTATTTCATTAGAAAAACTTCGTTACAGTCACTTCAGTGATATTGACGCAAATTACATTCGCGTCGGTTTTGTTCCATTTATAAAGTGATCGATAAAAGTGTCCTATTGTTTATCTCTTGAATGAGAAATATTGTGTTCTAGATAGAAGTTTTTAGTTAGTACCTAGTAATTTATTTACTTTTGTGGTTAAAGTAGAGCATAAATATAAATGTGAGTATAAATATTTGGGTGATATCCTATCCTTTAAAATTGAATTAATTAATATTTTCTGTTTACTGTCAGATAGACGACCACTGTTAAAATTCGTTCTGAAACGTGTTCTTTGTTAGAGATAATTAATATTTCTTCTAATCTATCTGTCTGTTTTACCTATTGTGAAATTGTTAATATTTAATTTAATAATAATTATAAGAGAACAACCGATATTAGAAATAAAACTATGGAGAAACGTTTAAATTCTAAAACAAAATAAAAAGTAGACTGATAAGAGTATGATTAACCTCTTTTAATTTCCGAACGTACGTAATCAGTATCACCAATAATCAGCCAACTAGCGGGCCCAGCAGCCAGCCAATTGAGCCAATGAGCCAAGCCAGTGCAGTATTAAAAACCACTCCTTGCGTTGTGAACGTTAACTGTTTTGGTCTTAATTATTATCTGTAGTTTTCTATAATAGTATTCGGAAAAATTAATAACACTAACATATTTATTTCACAGAGTTCATAATATAATTAAATTGTGACAATGCCCAGTACTTCTTGAGTGATATCTGTGCTATAACATTTGGATTGTTTTCTATTGTTTATTTTAAAACGGTGAGTCTTTGCAATACCTTTACTCTAAAAAAAAGTAGGAGAACTTATCAATACCTTGTGTTCTCTATTAAATATATTGCCTTTGCTTTATATATTTTTTTCTGGCATAAAAAAGTAAATTTCTCATAGGAATGATTCACATTTTTCGCTATTTTATTTGTTTAACTCGCTAATCTAATCGTTTTGAGTAAATACTTGATATATTTGTACATATCGCTTAATATGCAAATATAGTTAAAAGGTTTTATTGTATTGTCCTAATGGGCACAGATTAACAAGTCCATATAACTTAATACAGTATGATTCACTGTCTCCTCTACATTTTCCTAATTAGACAGGAAATCATTAAGCAGTATTTAGTTTTGACCTAAAGTCTCTCTGTATTTGGTCTATGCATATAAAAATTAATGTGTGTTTTGTAATTTCAAATTAACAGTTTATTATTAAAAGTGAATATAGAACTTATAACAATAAGGCAATTTTCTTTCAATTTTTGTTTGTCTCATTGTTCTGGCTTCTCTCTGGAAAGGCTGGACCGACCGACTTACACTGGGAGATAATTAATGACAAAATAAGCAGACTTGGACTACTTTCATTTGAAACTAACTGTGCATTGCAGGGTTACTCGTAGTTGTTGATGCAACAACAATTGTGGGTAAATCCGCAGGGATCAGATAGTTAATAATAACATAGTTAAGATTTGTAATTTTGGTATAGAAACACTGTCAAATAAAAATTATAACAAGCTGATATTTGTAGGCAATTTATTTTTTTATTGATGCTTAACTCCTGATTAAGATCTAAATAAATAAGTAATATTTTAGGTATAGATGCAATCACTGTTCATTATTGTACTTATATCACAATAATAAGATGATTATCTCAGCATTTTGTGATACAGACATTTCTTTGTGACGCAACACCAGAGGTGTCACAGTGCGTTGCCAGCCTTTGGGGGATTGGGAAGGGGTTGGGTATGGTGCTCGTTATCCTCACTCACTTGGTTACGGCTCTTTCACGACGGTTTTCTATGAGGCCTGAGGTGGTATGCACTACGGTCGAGCCGGCCCATGCGTGCTGAAGCGTGGCTCTCCCACTGTAGTTATATGCTACTGACATTTGCTATGTACGCATCAATTTAATAATTTACCAATTCAGTTTGCTATACACAATATTTGGCCATAGAGTAACCCAAAAGCGCATGTAATAGTAGAAACTATGATAAAAAAATTGTATTGTCTGCATTAGCAATAACTATGGGTGACCACCCCTCTTGGATTCTAATTAGGGGGCATAAAATTAAATAAGGTTCATAAAATATGCGAGGTGTTTTTTTTAAATTTTCTGCATAATTTGCTCGTTTAGTGAACTCTCATACAGTCACAGAATACATAAGGTTTCAGATATTAGCCAGAACAAACAGACAAACAGAATTTCAAATGCATTTAGTAAAAAGCTGCTAATTTCATATTATAAATAGACACTTCAATTTTATTTATTTGTATAGATATAGATAGGTGTATGTTGATCAATATCGCAATTTTAATATGTAGGTGTTATTTTATTAGATACTAGCTAAACCCCGTGGTTTTACCCGCAGTTATTGTCGTACCGCGAGTAACGCCGCGGGACAAAGTTAGTCAGAAAATTTTTTAACTACATTTTTGGTATATGTACTGTGTATACATACATATGCATTTAGGAAAAAACCCTTATTTGAATATTACAAACATACACTCTAATTTTTTTTATTTGTATAGAAAATTTAGTACTTTACTCTGACTCACTACTTAGTTTTTTTAAATAAGAATATTATAAATACAACCCATTCAAGACAAGAAAAGCATTGAAAGAACTAAATAAGTAGTTTTAACTATGACTGTGCATATTCACCTACAAACATTGGATTAACCTTTTGTAATGTTTTTTATTATGTACTGTGTGTACATAAGTTATTTATATATACTTAATGTTACAAAAACGAGCTATAGTGTCCGATGTTTCGAGTAACACTATTGAAATAATTTTTTATATCCCCGCCTTCTCTTAATACTATTACCTAATCCCTAGAAGTATTCGATCCCTTGCTATGGTCACCATGCTGATCGAATTTATCTAAATAAATAAATCTAAAACAAATGAATAAATAATTTGACTGCCTCGTTGGTCTTGCGGTTGGCGTATGCGACTGCTGATCGTCAGGGCTCGGGTTCGATTCCCGGGTCGGACCAAATGTTTGTATGATCTACAAATATTTGTTTCGTAGTTTGGGTGTTTTCTATGTATAATATGTATGTATTTACAAAAAAAAGTATATATGTATTTGTATCAGTTGTCTAGTACCCATAACACAACCTCTGCTTAGCTTGGGACTAGATGGCGTTGTGCGACAGACGTCCGAAAAAAAATAAAAAAATTAGAGTGTCTGTTTGTAATATTAAAATAACTGCTTTTTACTAAATGCATATGTATGAATATACGGTACACATACACACGGTACATACATAAAAAAAAATTGTCTGTCTCTCTGTCTGTCTGTTTGTACCGGGTAATCTTTGGAACGGCTGGACCGCTTTTGACGAGACTTTCATTTGCAGGACGCTAATTATCCAGGGAGAACTTAGGCTACTTTTTTTTAGACTAACTTTGTCCCGCGGTGTTACTCGCCGTACAACAATAACTACGGGTAACCGCAGTAAAAAAAAGTTTAATATTACAAACAGCACTCCAATTTTATTTATTTGTATAGATTATGCGTCACCAAGCGAGAGATTTTGTATTGGCAATGCATGTCTTAACATGTTTTTAAACAAGTAATTAAATAATTGAATTGCTAAGTAACCACAAACGTAATAATTAGTTCGTTTCGGAGTCATTTTTCGCAGTAAGTACACGTAATATTTAACTTGCTTACGCGCGGCGTGGCTAGCGTGCGTGTCGAGCGCCAAGTGGCAACCATTGCCGTAGTCCTTCCCGGGAGGAGCGCTTGACGGAACATACCTTAACTGAGAACTGAAGCCGCCTTGCCAGTACTTCCTGAGACTAGCGCGTTCAACCAAACAAACAAACTATCCTACAACTTGTAATATTATAGGTATTGTTTTGTAGATGGAATATCTGATGAAATTTTTGCGAGAACCGTGTAAACGATTAGATTGTTTTGTTTCTTTGTAATATTCGATCGAAACGTCGGGGAATCCAAAAGTTGCCCACAATTTCACATCACATTAGAGACCTCTAAAATTATCAGTGTTTCTGTACTATATTATGCATGTATTATACATATAAACCTTCCTCTTGAATCACTATATCTAGTGAAGAACCGCATCAAAATCCCTTGCGTAGTTTTAAAGATCTAAGCGTTTATAGGGACAGACAGAAAGCGGAAGGGACTTTGTTTTATACTATGTAGTGATATGACGTTCTCCCAGCCGATTACGGCCACGGCGGCCTGTTTCAACAGAGACCAACCAACTACGCAGGAGATATTATAGTGCACAAGTGTGTGCGCAAACACAGGGCACTCTCTATTCCTTGACTCTCATAATCCGATGGGACGGATAACCGACACGATCGGGAGGAGATCAGGCGCAGGACCGACATCTTTACGTGCTTTCCGAGGCACACGGGGGTTCAGACCCCAACTTCCAAAGTCCGAGCTGTTATTAAGTACTAGCCGACCCACGCAACCTCGTTTGCGTCTCCTATTGCCCGTAGCGTGATAATTTTCCCCCGTTTTTGTAACATTATTCATTGTTGCTCCGCTCCTGTAGGTCTTAGCGTGATGATAGCCTATACCCTCCTATAGCCTTCCTCGATAAATGGGCTATCTAACACTGAAAGATTTTTCAAATCGGACCTGCGGTACCTGAGATTAGCGTGTTCAAACAAACAAACAAACTCTTCAGCTTTATATATTAGTATAGATTTATAGAATCAGTAAAACTCAATAACACTTTTGGCCCGACCCGGGATTCGAACCCGAGACCTCTTGATCAGCAGTCGCATACGTCAACCGCTAGACCAACCAGGCAGTCATAGTGATACACATATATAGCAAAAAGTGTCGTTACACTTTTTCCGTCTAGCCCCCTTTCGCAACGCGCTATAAGGAACTGCATTCCAAAACGGGAAAAGTCAATTTAAAAGTCAACGGGAAGCTAAGACAGATATGTAAATATGGCGATACGAAGTTCGCCGGGTCAACTAGTTATGTATACATTTGAAATGTACGTGCGTCTATCTGTTGCCTTTATCAATTTAAAAAACGTAAAAAATCGTGTTTTTTGTATGGGAACCCTCTTAAATATTTATTTTATTCTGTTTTTATGCAATACATCTGTGAAAATTTCAACTGTCTAACTGTCACGGACGGACAGACAGACGGACAGCGAAGTCTTAGTAATAGGGTCCCGTTTTACCCTTTGGGTACGGAACTCTAAACAATATTTACCTTCATTAAAGATACAGATACATATTATTAAAAATAATTTTTCTTTTTTCTGAATATAATTTTGAAGAAACAAGAAGTAAATTCCTCATATCTTTTTCAGATGTGCTGAAAGATGTCAGGCGGCAACTCGAAGAACAAATCTCGCAGTAAGCAGCACGAAGGATGGGAGGAGGCTGGAGGGGAGTTCTACCAGGAGTTATACCCTGGGGGGGAACAGGAGCTCTTCGAGAACTTGCAGAGAGCTGATGCTGCTAAACTTGCTACGCTACTACCTTCGAAACAGGCGAGAAATAGTAAGTAAAATCTTTAACCAAATTCTTAAAATTCTTCAAAGACTTTCAATGTAGTAGAGCCACGCAGAGACTACGGCAAAGCCAAAGGAAGGTTATGATTTTGACAGGCTATGTATGTATGTATGTATGTTTATTAGTTCCTCATAGCTCCTTAACGACCCATTAGAACTAGACAAATGAGGTGTTATTAGAAACGTCATGATCGTCTGCTGGTTATAGGCTATGTGACGTGTCACTGAATCTAATGTGGCGCCCTCTAGCCGACATAAAATACTCTATTAAAAAAAATATTTTAAATAAATATGTCGTGTTTGGTATCATTGAAAAGGGCGTTACTTGTACATTTCAAAAAAGTTTCAAACTTATTCTCGTGACTTTGTCCGTATTTATTCGATAATTGTGATATTTCTATGGTATACATTTAAAATGTACTTTGCAAATCTATCTATATATATAAAAGAGGAAGGTGACTGACTGACATACCCAGAGATCAACGCACAGCCCAAACCGTTGAACCTAGAATCCTGAAATTTTGCATGTAGGTTCTTTATATAACGTAAGTGCACTAAGAAAGGAATTTTGTAAATTCCACCCCTAAGGGGGTAAATCAGATGATGAAAGTTTTACATTTTTTAAATAAAAAAATGTAAAAACTAAAACCCAACTTCGAGAAAAAACGACGCTGAATAAGCATGAAACAATGATTCAAAAGCCGTAGTCACGCGTTGTTAGTGTTATGGACTATGGTACATCACGAAGTTTCAAAAGCCGTAGTCCATGTAGTGTAATGTACCATAGTCCATAACACTTTAACAACGCGTGACTACGGCTTTTGAAACTTGTTTCATGCTTTTTCAGCGTCGTTTTTTTACATATGTATTAACCCCTAAGGTGTCCACGGCCTTTCACTGGCCGTATTAAAACATGGTCTATTGTGTCACCGGCCAGCCACTGGCCGGTCACTGGCCGGGAGTCGGGAATTATTAATAATAATAATGGAAAAATCCCACAAACCACGTGACACTCAAGCTATGCTTATGTCAAAGTGACGTGACACCTGAGGGATTAGGTATATAAACATGCATATGTAATAAGTTTTTTTTTTTTATTGTTATGGACAAAGTATTACAGTACATATTTTACATAGATCATAACCACTCGCTTAAACCGTAAAAAACGGTTATTTTAATATTACAAACAGACTCTCCAATTTTACTTTTATTTTACAGTAGAAACGCATTCCTCCATTCCATTCCATATGCAACCTACCCCCTAGGTCCTACAATACTTTGCGGGCAAAGTATTGTAATGATTGAAGAAGAACGCTTGCAACTTGGCTTGGGGGACTGTACTGTAAAAAATTATCAATGAAAGTTGCGAATTGCGACGTCAGTTACAGATTCAAATTATTTGCCGACTTGCGGATTATTGTGTTTGAAAAAAATATCCAAGAACACTTCATGTGTATGTATTTTTGATTAAAATTATAAACAAATCGAGTAATTGCATCATCAGATTTACGCGATAAATATAGTTATAGCCGATATACAAATAATCGGGCGGAAGTGACGTTCAACACTGGAAATGGCATTTTAAAACGGAAATTACGTTGAATAAAAAAATACAGTTTATCATGGTGTTGTGCCCTTAGTCTGAAGTATTTTATAAGGATACTAGCCATAGCATGCTATGCTGTGGCACAGCGAGGCTGATTTTTTAAATTTTTTTACTTTGAACCTGTCCTAATATCGTATTAGTTGTCTACACAAACCATATTAATATTTTTATAGAAATTAGGAGTCTATCTATACAAATAAATAAAATTGGGGTGTCTGTTTGTAATATTAAAATAACAGCTTTTTACTAAATGCATATGTACATACATACATACATACATACACGGTACATATACCAAAAATGTGTTTTAAAAAATGTTTGTTTGTCTAGTCTGTCTGTTTGTTCCGGGTACAACAAACAGACAGACAGACAGAGTGATTGACAGAGAGACAAAAATTGTAAAATTGATATTTTGGTAAGTACGTCAACCGTTAATACTTACATATGCATTTAGTAAAAAGCGGTTATTTTAATATTACAAACAGACACTCCAATTTTATTTATTTGTATAGATTAGATGATTGGGCTGAAATACAGGAGGAAGCCCAGGTTTCCCCCAGGATATGATCTGATTAGGCGTGGCGTTGATCCTTGGATCTGAAATAACATGGTCCGGGTCCTCCTCAGGCTGCTTAGGCCAACCGTGCAGTCTATATAACTAGAATAACTTGTTTAAAGACATTTAAAGATGAATAACGGTATTCGGTTTGACCAATTATATATTGCCAACACCAACGTATAACGATTAAAACTGCCTTATAAATAAAATCGATTGTTATTGCAATCGTATTCGATCATCAATAAAAGGCCACTTAACGAACTGTCAAAAAGACAACGACTACTTTATATACGTACGTATAAGAGGCCCTGTCCCCGTTTTGATTACGTGGAAATAACATTTATAATACTTAGATTAGATATACCTATCGAATTTAGTGTGAAAGCTCAAACGAATTATAATAAAAACTAGCTGAACCCCGCGGTGTTACACGCGGTATAATACTAAATGCAGGTAACGACGCGGGACAAATCTGGTCTAAAAAAGAAGCCTTAATTACTCCTTATATCATCATCTATCTGCAAAGTCCCGTCAAAATCGTTCTAGCCGTTCCATAGATTAGCCGGAACGAACAGACAGAATTGTAGAAAACTATTATTTTAATATTAGACACACAGACACTCCAATTTTATGTATTTGTATAGATATCCTCACACATTTCATACACGCCCGTCTGATCCCAAGCTAGGCAGAATCTATACATTAACTTTGTCTGTCACCCCTTCACGGCTAAATCGCTGCACTGATTTTAATGGAATTTGGTATAGAGATACTTTGATTCTAGAGCAAGGACATAGGTTACTTTTAAACGCGATAACGGACACACACACGGACGGTACCGCATGCAAAAACTAGTCTTAGATAAATTACACCTAGACAAATAATAATACCATTACACGAACGAAGTAACACTTGATACAAACCCTTCTACTCTTATGTCCAACACACACGTCTTCTCTAGTCCACTCTTCTTTCGCTATCCAGTCTATTCTATTATGGAATGCGCTCCCACTTGAGATCAGGAAATTAAGTAACCGCTATACATTTAAGGCCAAAGTCAAAGAAATTTACAAGAAGCAACTAGCAGAAATATCTTCATAATCTCTTTACCTCTATTATACCATATATATTTTATTCTGTATGTATATTATATAAATATTTATTTATATATTCATCTATGTTTTTTAAAGGTTAATTGTTATCATATATTTATTGTTCATAACTTCCCCTCACACGACAAGTGCACCTGCCACGTTCCATACTAAACCATCCAAAGGTTGACTGGTAGAAAATGCCATTTGGCATTAAGTCCGCCTCGTGCAAATGTAATGCAGGAAGTATTAATAAATAAATAAAACAAATATAGTTCATACCAACCCATCTGCTATCTGTTCGACAAGTGACAATTATATCAGTATTTTTGTCTATTCGTGTGATGAACTGGTGACGAATTAAGAACACGGTTGGTTAACACCTGTAATCCTATTCATGGGGTTGTAAGAGCTGACTTAAGGAGCAAACTATGTAGGAAAACTTGATTACAAAGACAAAGAAAAGTTGATGCAAACCCTATGGTTCAACCCATCTGCTATCCTGGTCGACGAGTGACAATTATGTGAATAATGTCAGTATATCTATCTATCCGAGTGGTAACGAATTATCATTCACTAGCCGACCCACGCAACCAACGCAAGCGCGTTAGTATAGTATTAGTATAGGTACTAATATATAAAGCTAAAGAGTTTGTTTGTTTGTTTGAACGCGCTAATCTCAGGAACTATTGGTCCGATTTGAAAAATTCTTTCAGTGTTAGATAGCCCAATTATCGAGGAAGGTTATAGGCTATAAATCATCATGGTAAGACCTACAGGAGCGGAGCACCAATGAAGAATGTTACAAAAACGGGGAAAAATTATCACGCTACGGGCAAAAGGAGACGCAAACGAGTTTCCGTGGTTCAGCTAGTAGATTATACAGACCGTAATACCCCAATTCATTCCGTGAGTGTCGTAAAATTCGACAATAAGAAGAAACTACGAAGATCGACATCACAACAAAGAGAAGGGAAAATTGAAACAAACCCTATAGTTCAGAACAACCCGTCTGGTCATCCTGGTATAGTAAACAAAAACCTCCTTTCTTATGTCCAGCAGTGGTCTGTTAAGACTGCTGATGTGTTACCTGACGTTTCGTACAGATTGCATTATCTGTAATCACAAACTAACTTCCTGTCGCAGTCATTCTGCGATTAAGCGATCCCTTAAGTATAATATCTGTTAATCACATTAATTTCCGCTCCAATCATTATACGTACGATTAATTTATTAACTATAATTAAAAAGAAAGTTATGTTTTTAAAATCAAATGAATTTTATCACCGGACACAAATGATATCAAATCTATTAAATCTTATTTATTATTTCGATAGCCGTTGAAATTAATAAGAACGTGGTTTATCTTATCCTGAATTGTTTTATTTTATTGGACGTTTATAAAAAATCGCGCTACGCAATTAAGTAATATACTTATCTTATAGATTAAGATTATTGTGGGTTTTTTTTGGTACGGGTTTTTTCTTAATACCAATAAATTCTAATAAATACTTTCTTATTCTTCATAATAATAAATACGATATGATAATAATAACCAGACACGTCGCACATACGACCATTTAATCCTAAAGTATTCTGATTTCTATTGCGGAGCTATTGCACTCTATCCGAATAAACAAAGAAACAAAACAAAAGGTTTTTTTTTTTTTATAATATTTCGGACATATAACACACAACGCCTTCCAGTCCCAAGCTAAGCAGAGCTTGTGTTATGGGTACTAGACAACCGATACAAATACATATATACTTTTTTTGTAAATACATACATACTATACATAGAAAACACCCAAACTCCGAAACAAATATTTGTAGATCATACAAACATTTGGTACGACCCGGGAATCGAACCCGACACCTCATGATCAGCAGTCGCACTCGCCAACCGCGAGACCAACGAGGCAGTCCAATTAAAGATAGTACTCGTAGAGCCACTACCGGGCGGTACTACCTTCGCACAGACGATCAATGTAAAATGACAGCATTGGTGAGTGCGAGACCGGAGGCCCAAAGATCCAGAAGCATTACTAAGGCCATCATGGTGTGGGTCGCCATGCTGCATTGTGGCATTCGCAATGAGTATGGTGACCACCGCTCTTGGATTATGCTTATGTTTTATGCAGAGTAGAGTCATTTTGGCAAGCCATACCCAAAAAAAACTTTAGTCGCTACAGCGTAACATCAAACAGACTGCTAAATCTAATACCATTCCTTTTGATTTGATAGAGTCGGATAAAACTACATAAAAACACACTTTGAAACGTGTAAAACAAACAAAAACAAATAAGTAGCCAAGGATTTCCTTATACAGTCAGCTGTCTACCAGTGAATATACCGCCAAAATCTGTCCAGCCGTTACATAGAAAAAAAACTTATTTCATGTATGCAAGTACCATACGTACTTTCATATACACTTAGTGAAAAACTGTTAATTTAAATTACAAACTGACACTTCGATTTATTTATTTGTGTAGATATCTATATAGATCCAGTACCTTTGACCGACCAATTCTTGTTTTTTTATACGTATAATCTCACAAAGCTCAGTTATCCAGGTACTTATCATTATTAGAGCTATATATATAAGTGTTTACTATACAATAGTCATAAAATATGGATTATTATTATGGATTAATCAAACAAATAACAATTTTTATCAAAACGGTTATTGGATTATATTGATAAGTATTTACAGAGTTAGGTTATCGGTAGTTGCTCCGTGTTTTCTTGTAAATTTTTAAGTAAGGATGATGACCAGAAGTGGACCTAATATGGCTGCTGAAATATTGACGACTAGCCGACCCACGCAACCTCGTTTGCGTTTTCTAATGCCCGTAGCGTGATAATTTTAACCCGTTTTCGCAACATTTTTCATTGGTGCTCCGCTCCTATTGGTCCGAGCGTGATGATATATAGCCTATAGCCTTCCTCGATAAATGGGCTATCGAACACTGAAAGAATTTTTCAATCGGACCAGTGGTTCCTGAGATTAGCTCGTTCAAACAAACAAACAAACAAACTCTTCAGCTTTATATATTAGTATAGATGATAATTGCGAAATTAAGCGAGAGTTATGCATATATAGATTGGAATGATAAATACGATATTATACTTCATGGTAGTAGAGCCACGCTGATTCCAGCACGAACCGGATCAATGTACTACCCTCTCACAGAAGAGTTCAGAAGACCATCCTTAAATGACAGTATCCGTGCTGTCGTGGTTTGTTGGTGAGCGTGAGACCAGAGGCTCAATGATATAGAAGCATCTCAATAAGGGACAAATGTGGAATAACATGCTGCATTATTGCATTGTCTGCATTCGCAATGGGTATGGTGACCACCACTCTTGGATTCTACATCTATACAAATAAATAAAATAAGTAAAAACTAAAAACCAACTACGACAAAAAACGACGCTGAAAAAGCATGAAACAAGTTTCAAAAGCCGTGGTCACACGTTGTTAAAGTGTAATGGACTATGGTACTTTACACTACATGGACTACGGCTTTTGACACTTATAAATGTACCACCGCAAACGAGGTTGCGTGGGTCAGAACGAAAGATAGAAAAACGTTTATTCTGACATACACAGGACAAATACATGGTATGAAGCATATTGGAGGTTATAGGACCTAATAGGCAATTATAACGCCCTGTGCAGTGCCAGAAAAGGCGCCTAGATCTCAGCATATTTCTGCAGTCAAGGTGACTGCAGCGCTGATATTACGATAGGGTCAGCTAGTTCTTTTATAATCATATCGTATTATGTATAATTTCGGACATCTAACACACAACGCCATCTAGTCCCAAGCTAAGCAGAGCTTGTGGGTACTAGACAACTGATATAAATACATATATACTTTTTTTGGTCAAATACATACATATTATACATAGTCACACAAGTAATACATGTTTGTTTTGTCCACAGCAACGACAGTTAAGCGCGCCCGATCCCAAAATGAACGTCGACAGTCCACATATGCAAGGACCACACAAAGCAGAGACATCCACCTCTCTATGCTGCCAGATCTATCAGGTATGTTCAACATCTTTTTAATCCAGTTCAAAAAAGAAGGAGATTCTTAATTCGACTGTATTTTTTTATGTTCGTTACCTCGGGACTTTCGATTGGGGATTTGAATTTGATGAATCTTAAAGCTAATGCTTCCCGTGTGGTCCCATTTTAATTTGGTCCAGTTCTTAGTTTTTTTTCTATAAAAGAAAGTATTTTTGTCTAAGACTATTTGCCAGGGTTTGATAAGCTTGTGTTATGTGTACTAGTCAACTGATATAAATATATATATACTTTTTTGTAAATACATACATATTATACATAGAAAACATCCAAACTTCGAATTAAATATATGCAGATCATACAAACATTTGGTCCGACCCGGGAATCGAACCCGAGACAGCACAGCAGTCGTATACGCTGCCACTGCGCCACGGAGGCAGTCAAAGGCTTTTAATGGATGGTTAAATTCACCCGAAATACACGAAATGAGCCGATACCTTGCTTAATAAGTAAAAAAGTGGTAAAATTATGGTTTAGTGAGTGCCATGTCTTATGTCTTATCTTATTTTATCTATACTAATATATAAAGCTGATGAGTTTGTTTGTTTGTTTGAACACGCTAATCTCAGGAACCGCTGGTCCGATTTGAAAAATTTTTTCGGTGTTGGATAGTCCATTTATCGAGGAAGGCTATAGGGTATATATCATCACGCTACTACTAATAGGAGCGGAGCAACAATGAAGAATGTTTCAAAAACGGGGGAAATTTTCACGCTACGGGCAATATAAGGTGCAAACGACGTTGCGTGGGTCGGCTAGTGTCTTATAACTAACGTGCATTTGATTCGTGGTACGCCAATTACCACTTCGCCTAACAATGTCTGGAAAATGAACGGTTCAAGGCGAGACACATTACGGTTGCTGTGAAATACCTACTTTCCTGTTGTATGCCAACTAGTGTTGTAAGTGTGTGTGTTTGTTTGTTTTATACGCTTTGGGAATTAGGTTAATTGATGACTAGCTAACCCATGCAACCTCGCCTGTGTCTCATATTGCCCGTAGTGTTATGTTATACACCGTGAACCAATTTTTTCACAAAAAAAATCTGCTGCTGCGGACTTATTTTAAGAACTTTTTAAAGGGAACAATGAGTTCATAAAAGAAAAATAAAATCGCAATAGAAGCTCTAAAGGGAAAAAAAATGATTTTTTATTGACAATTCGCTCCCATTAGTTCTAGAGTGAAGATATAATCTTATATAGCCTTCCTCGATAAATGGACTATTTAACACTGAAAGAATTTTTCAAATCGGAACCAGTCGTTCTTGAGATTAGCTCACTTAACCAAACAAACTCTTCAGCTTGGTAGTAATAATATAGATATAGGAACTCGTAATAACTACACAGAGATCAGAGCTGTATTTAAAGGACTTAAGTAATTAAATTCCTTCCAAGCCCTTCCCTTCCTTTAATTGGTATTTTTGGTACTACGACTAAAAGTTATTAGAAAAAGTTATAAATAATTCCATTGGCAACAAAAAAGCAGATAAACTAAAAATAGAGAGAAAAAAAAATAAACAGAGGAGGAAATACAAGTTATTATAATCCTACTAATATTATAAATGCGAAAGTTTGTAAGAATGGATGGATTTTTTTGTTACTCTTTCACGCAAAAAATACTGAACGGATTTGGATGAAACTTTACAGTAATATAGCTTATACATCAGAATAACACATAGGCTACTATTTGCCGCGATAACCGACATATACGCGGGCGGAGCCGCGGGCAACAACTAGTAACTAATAACTTTATTTCTGTCTGAGGAAGGTACAATTTTGGTTACATGGAACTAGGTACAAACTAAACAGTTTCTAAAAAAATCCCTAGTGAGAGCTGGAGTCCATACTGGGCTCGAAGCCTGTGTGACAGATCTCCAAGCCAGGCCCACCCTACGGCCGACAAAATTGAATGAATTGTTTCCAAACTTTTTTTTCATTTACATGTATTAATATTAATTATCATTGTATCTGTTTGAGTCTAATTGTCAAAAAAAAAATTTCCTCTTAATCTTACTTTGAATATCATGTTATGTGATTACGGAAGGGTACTGAACCCATATTTATCTTAAAAATAATGCCTTGTTTGTTACCTGTTGTAGTTGCCTTAATCTATACTAATATATAAAGCTGAAGAGTTTGTTTGTTTGTTTGTTTGTTTGAACAAGCTAATCTCAGGAACCGCTGGTCCGATTTGAAAAATTCTTTCAGTGTAAGATAGCCCATTTATCGAGGAAGGCTATAGGGTATATATCATCACGCTACTACTAATAGGAGCGGAGCAACAATGAAGAATGTTACAAAAACGGGGGAAAATTATCACGCTACGGGCAATATAAGACGCAAACGAGGTTGCGTGGGTCTGCTAGTTTTAGATAAAAAGAAACAATTGCTGTTCGTTTTTCTCGCTGAAACTAGAGAACGGCTCGGCCGATTTGGCTAATTTTGATTTGAAATGTTTGTCGTAGTCCAGGGAAGTTTTAAAAACGGTAAAAAATTTAAAATAACTTGAAAATGCAAATGTCACGTGCACGAAGTAGCGGGCACAGCCAGTAAATCTATACTTCTATACTAATACTAGCCGACCCACGCAACCTCGTTTGCGCCTTATATTGCCCGTAGCGTGAAAATTTCCCCCGTTTTTGAAACATTTTTCATTGGTGCTCCGCTCCTATTGGTCTTAGCGTGATGATATATAGCCTATAGCCTTCCCCGATAAATGGGCTATCTAACAGTGAAAGAATTTTTCAAATCGGACCAGCGGTTCCTGAGATTAGCGTGTTCAAACAAACAAACAAACAAACTCTTCAGCTTTATATATTAGTATAGATATTAGATAGCCCATTTATCGAGGAAGGCTATAGGCTATACATCATCACGCTAAGACCTACAGGAGCGGAGCAACAATGAAGAATGTTTCAAAAACGGGGGAAATTTTCACGCTACGGGCAATATAAGGCGCAAACGAGGTTGCGTGGGTCAGCTAGTAAATATATAAATATTGTTTTTCCTGTTTCCTTGATGGAGTATCAAGGAAACACTAAACACAACATAGGGTTAGGCCATGTTTAGATGATAAGCTCCGGATGTGTTAATAACAGCAGTTCCCGGATCCCTCCCGGATAAATAACATAAGTATGACCCAGCGAACATGATGCCGCCGCCATGTTTTTCTTTCGTAAATATTTTTAATAAACTTTTTTAGTATTTATCCCCGACACAGCGTCCTAAATACGGCTACAGGTAGTGTACAGTCGCGGACAAAAAAAAACTTTATCTTTTAATTTTGTTCTATACCTTGTTCTAACAATAATGAAGACAAAAAAAAGAATTATCCAATTCAGTGCAGTCGTTTCTTTTTTATTTATGACTAGCTGAACCCCGGGGTGTTACCCGCGGTTATTTTCGTACCGCGAGTAACGCCGCGGGACAAAGTTAGTCTAAAAAAGTAACCAAGTTACTCACTGGATCATCAGCCAGTCTAAGTCCCGCCAAAATCGGTCTCGGTCCAGCTGTTGAAGAGATTAGCCGGCACAAACAAACAGACAGACAATTTTTTTTTAAATACATTTTGCCATTAAGGCACGTTATCTCCAAAGAGTTTTTTTTTCTATTAATGCATAGACTAATTTATTTTTCAACATTATTTAATCATTTCCACTTCAATTTATTGTCAAAGGTAACAATTTTACGAAGGAAGAGCATCTAATGTTTATGTATTGTAGATAAACTTTATAAATAAACGAACAATACATCAATATTGTTGTTCTAGAAAGGAACAATGAACCTATGGTTAACTAGCTGAACCCCGCGGTGTTACCCGCGGTTATTGATGTACCGCGAGTAACGCAACAAAGTTAGTAAAAAAAAAGTAGCCTAAGTTACTCCCCGGATCATCAGCTACCTGCCAGTGAAAGTCCCGTAAAAATCCGTCCAGCCGTTCCAGAGATTACCCGGAACAAACAGACAGACAAAATTTTTTTTTACTACATTTTTGGTATATGTATGGTGTATACATACATATGCATTAAGTAAAAAGCGGTTATTTTAATATTACAAACAGACACTCCAATTTTATTTATTTGAATAGATAATGTACGCTATAACTTAATTAAATGAATAAAACGAGACTGAAAAGGAATTGCAGCGTTCTTGCTGTTGTGTTTCGTTGGTGAGTGCGAGACCGGAGGCCTAATGATGCAGAAGTATCACTAGCCCGCCATGGAGTGGGTCACCATGCTGCATTATTGCATTGTCTGCATTCGCAGTATGGTGACCACCACTCTTGGATTCTGCTTATGCTTTCCATCAGGCAGAGTAGAGTCATTTTAGCAGCCATACATAAAAAAAATGTTAATTTAATCGAAACTTACGGCTGCCAATGATCGAAATTCCACCATAATTATAAATCAATCATTTCTTTTATGTTGAACATGATAATATAGGTAGTATGTATTTTAATCATAAAGATTCCTACATATCAATGACAACCCGAGATGGAGGCAGGATAACGGTATCTGGCGGCTATACACTGGTTAAGGACCCGTACTTACAAACACTTGATCGCAATTCCCGCCTAGTAACGATTACGCTATCGCCGCATAGGAGAACTACTTTATATAGTTAGTTGTTAGTTGTTACCCGCGCTTATTGTCGTACCGCGGGTGAAAGCGCGGGGCGAAGCTAGTCTAAAAAAAGTAGCTTGTTTGTTTTTCCTGCTAATGTCTAGAATGGCTGGACCGATTTTGACGGGACTTTCGCTGATATGTTTCTAATGGTTCAAGGAGTAACTTAGGCTACTTTTTTTAGACTAGCTTCGCCCCGCAGTTTTACCAGCGGTATGGCAACAATTGCGGGTAATACCGCGGGGTTCAGCTAGTATCAAATAAAATAAAAAAATCCAATCTTAAAATATATTTACACTTTTTTATAACACCATGTATAGTTATGTCATACTATTTTTCCAATCTACAGAGAACCTATCGAATGAGGAACGCACTTGGGAAGAAATCATGCAGATCAAAGCGATGCCGGTACCCATGAACCAGAAACGTGACCTCAAAGCGAGATTACAGGTATGATTACATGTACTAGTATATACAGGGAGTTACAAAATATACACTACTAGCTGCCCCGGCAAACGTCGTTTTGCCGTATTTTTTTTTAAGGATGGGTGACCCTTACCATTTAGGGGGATGAAAAATAGATGTTGTTCGATTTTCATACCTACTCAATATGCTCACAAAATTTCATGAGAATCGGTCAAGCCGTTTCGGAGGAGTTTGGCAAACTGTGACACGAGAATTTTATATATTAGATTAGTAAATAATAATAAATATTTCGGATATCTTACACACAACGCCATCTAGTCCCCAGCTAAGCAGAGCTTGTGTTATGAGTACTAGACATCTGATATAAATACATATATACTTTTTTTTGTAAAATACATATACACATACAAACATACATATTATAAATAGAAAACACCCAAACTCCGAAACAAATAATTGCAGATCATACAAACATTTGGTCCGACCCGGGAATCGAGCCCGAGACCTCAAGAACTTTCAACAGAACTGCCACAGAGGTAGTCAAAATAATATAAAAAAAACTTTAAAATTTGTTTTTGTAAACAAGGAATATAACAATTTATGATGCAATAGTTGTTGCCCGCGGCTCCGCGCGCGTGCATGTCGGTTATCGTGGCAAATAGTAGCCTATGTGTTATTCTGATGTATAAGCTATATTAACGTTGTAAAGCTTCATCTAAATTCGTTCAGTAGTTTTTGCGGGAAGAAGTAACAAACATACACACTCACAAACTTTCGCCTTTATATATTAGTGTGATAACTTTAGCGCGCAGTTCCACCTTCTTGTATTTCGGTAATCGCGTTAAAGAGTAGCTCATGGCTTTCCTGAAATATTAAAGTATCTCGATACCAAATTTCATTAAAATCGGTGCAGCGATTTAGGCGTGAAAGCGTAACCAGACCTCCTTTCAAGTTTATAATATTAGTATGAAGATGTAGAATTTCAATAATAATTTTTCAATAAATATTTCGGACATCTATCACACAACGCCATTTAGTCCCAAGCTAAGCAGAGCTTGTGTTATGGGTACTAGACAACTGATACAAATACATATATGCTTTTTTTTTGTAAATACATATATATTATACATAGAAAACACCCAAACTCCGAAAAAAATATTTGTAGATCATACAAACATTTGGTCCGACCCGGGAATCGAACCCGAGACCTCACGATCAGCAGTCGCATACGCCAACCGCAAGACCAACGAGGCAGTTAAAATTGCGATGACTTAATAGACTTTCCTGTATCATTGACAGAATGCGACAAAACTCCGACTTCAGGGCTTAGAACAGCTCCAATGGAGACAACGAAAAGTGTGGCACCGCTTCAGGATCAGACTCTCCGAGATTGTTGGCAAGCTGGAGCTCTGGCATTCTCCCATGAGGGAGATCGAAGGGAAATTCGGCACCGGAGTGGTTTCCTACTTCATGTTCCTGAGGTGGCTACTATTTTTAAACATAATTATATCATTAATTATAATAATCTTTATGATTCTACCGAAACTAGTGTTAACAGAGAAAGAATATGAATGTAAAGATTCTTATTCAAATTCTTCTGTATGCTGTTCAAATGCTTACTTCTCTAAAAATCTGTCCCATTCAAATGTCTTCTTTGATGTGATCCAAGGAACCGGATGGATGGAACGGACAATTCTGTTTTACGGAGTATATACAGATCAAATATACACATACCAACTTCCTCGGTTATTTGAAAGTGAAATGTATTACAATAACCCTATGGCTTATATTCTGGTAGCTATTTCCTGGGTACTGTTGTCTCTTATTGCTATTGTGAAGACAGGAGCTAAGGGTTTCAAAGAGAAATTAGTTGAGAGTGAAGGTCAATTTTATATGTATTGTAATTTGGTGTTTGGAGGTTGGGACTTTTGTATTCATAATGATAAATCTGCTAAGATAAAACATAAAGCTTTGTATAATGAAGTGAAAGGTTGTCTTGAAGAGGAGAGGTATAAGGAAGAGATACAGCTAAGGAGTAGAGAGACTCTAATTTTATTGCATCTCAAAAGGCTACTTATCAATTTAGTAGTTTTCGTTATTTTGATAGCGTCCGGTGTTTTAATCTTCGTGACGTTTGATTATTCTACGAAGAGATTGAATCAAGAGATAACAGAACAGATTAATAATGAAATTGTAAACACAACTAAGGCAGCGTTGACAACCAGTCTAAGTGTGTACAGTGAAGGTTTGACCTTTGGACAGTTAGAGAACACACTATTAGAATTCCTACCTTTCATCGCAATAGTAGTATTAAATCTAATAGTACCAGAAATATTTAGTTATTTAATAAAATTAGAAAATTATACACCACCAAATGTAATTTTAGTAACGTTACTAAGAACTGTGTTACTAAGACTGTCGTCTTTAGCTGTTTTACTCAGTCAAATGTATTTGTATATAAGTAAGAATGGTTTTGTATGTTCGTATAATAATTATGATAGTACAAAACTGGAATGCTGGGAGACATACGTTGGACAGCAGTTATATAAGTTGATACTGACTGATTTTGCTGTACAATTCTTCACAACTTTCTTTATTAACTTACCTAGAGCTTTTGTAGCTAGACATACGAACAGTCGATGTTTAAAAATAATCGGTGAACAAGACTTTTATCTTCCGAAGCATGTATTAGATATAGTTTATATACAAACTATTATATGGATGGGATCATTTTTCTGTCCATTTTTACCTTTGATCGGTACAATATTTTACTTTTTAATATTTTATATAAAAAAATTCACATGTCTTATTAACTGTACCCCTTCCCCGGTGGTTTATAAAGCTTCAAAATCAAAATCTTTATTTATGTCCGTTTTACTTCTTGGTTTTGTTATATCAATAATTCCAGTTGCCTATTCGGTCGCTGAAGTGTTACCTTCAATCAGCTGTGGACCTTATAGGGGTAGGGATACGGTATGGGATTTCGTTGTCCAGACCTTCGATGGTTTCCCATACATCATCAGAGAAATTATCTTCTTAATAGGCACATCTAATTTTGCTGTGCCAGCATTTGCTATTTTATTGTTGTGTTTGTATTATTATTGGGCTGTAGCGACAGCTAATAGGCATATGGTTACGGTTCTTAAAAACCAACTGGTTTTAGAAGGTCATGATAAGCAGTTTTTGCTGAATAGGCTCAGTGCGTTTATAAGGCAGCACCAGAAACGGTGTGACAGGAGGAACAGGGCTAGTTTTGCGGATGACGATTCTGAAATTAGGCAGAGTTCTAGGTAATTATTATTGAATTAAAATGGTCTGATGTGGTATTTTGTAATTTATGTTACATGTGACCTTCTATAGTTAGTTGACGCGTTGACCCTTTTGATTACAGTCCTTACAATATAGTCCGATCTCTGTGATAGATGGTAGTAATAAATTTGAACAAGCGATTTTATTTAGTACCAGCCGACCCACGCAACCCCGTTTGCGTCTCCTATTGCCCGTAGCGTAATAATTTTCCCCCATTTTTGTAACATTCTTCATCGGTGCTCCGCTCCTGTAGATCTTAGCGTGATGATATATAGCCTATAGCCTTCCTCGATAAATGGGCTATCTAACACTGAAAGAATTTTTCAAATCGGACCAGCGGTTCCTGAGATTAGCGTGTTCAAACAAACAAACTCTTCAGCTTTATATATTAGTATGGATTTTTGGGTGTTTTCTTCCATATATATAATATGTATGATACCAAAAAGGTATCTATGTATATTTGTATTAGTTATCTAGTATCCATAGTAGAAACTCTGCTTAGTTTGGCTCTAGATGGCGTTGTGTGTCAGATGTCCGAAATATTTAATATTTATCACCTATATTTTCGTTCTTGACGTCCCGGTTTGATCACACATGAAGTGCAATACATTGTAAATAAAACAATTCACACTTAAAATGTATCTCATAATTTCCAAAATGACACCAGTGACAGCTGCCGGCTGCCATAGAGATCAAGCTGTATTGTAAGGGCTATAGGATCTGAGTAAGAAAAATGAGAGGATTGTCTATGACTTCACATATAAATAGGTATGTTTTTTCGAACTACCCACATTTTAATAAAACATTTTTCATTAGAAGGGTGAAGTATAAGAAAGATAAATAATATATGAATATTTATGTACTTTTATCCATAGGTAGTAACATGATATATATCGTACCACATAAAAGACCATACATTTTATAAGTACATTATGTATAAAGTATATTAAAGTATCAGCATAGATTATATAAAAATTGCCATTATTTATTATATCCTTCTAGTGTACATTTTAGTCATGGTTTTGTAAAATACTTTTTTATAGATTCGTGTTTTAATATGTCTGATACTTTTCAATGCTCAAATCATGACAATCATAAGATTTTTTAACCTTTTTTGTAGTCAAATATATTAATGTAATATAATCGTCATTCATTCGTCACTCAGTACCATTTTTTTTATTTATCCGCGAATTGACATTCAAAATAATTTGACAACACCAAGGCATGACGTCACGTCTTGGTATTCTATACAAAAATATACCTATAAATATACAAATAAAAATTTTGACTGGACTTTCATTGGCATTGATAGCTGATGATATAAGAAGTAAATTAAGCTACCTTTTTTTTTAGACTGGTTTTGCCCCGCGGCTTTACTTGCATATGTTGTTGTAAAGGTATGATAACAAGCGTGTAACACCGCGGGGCTCAGCTAACACGTAATAAAAATATACTGATGCGACTTAACAGTAATCATTTTTTATTTACGTACTATTTACTAACAAAGTAACCATTTTCACAAGATGCATAATATTATCATAATAATAATATCATGTAATGTACATAAATAGCTATAAATATACAAGAAAGACCGACTTTGAAAAATTAACAGTTGTAAGTAATACAGTTATCTGATGACTACCCGCTAGACTGCAACGATGGTGTGGTGGCTTAAACAGATACCTCGCTACTTTCTAATGCGCTGTACGTTGTGGGTTCAACCTGAAACAACACTTTGTGTGGTCCACGAATTATTGTTGAGTCTGAGTATTATTTGTGTCTGTTTCTAATTTAGAAAGTTATTATACAGGATTATTCCTAGTACTTACAAAAAAGTAGTGACGGATCAATCTCCGCCCCTTGAAGTGAAGTTCCGAGCTTTGGTACGAAGCGATTATTTCTTGAAACCGGCCTCCCTAGCCAAGTTCGTGTTCGACAAACGTAAAGATGTTAGTAAAAAGAACACAAGTAAAATTTTAATAAAAATAAAACCGACTTCAAGGTTTGACTCGATTTCTCTTGGATTCCATCATCAGATCTGGTGGATGGTACCACCGTTGGGATATCTCCTTTCCATTAAAAAAAGAATCATCAAAATCGGTTCGTATATACGGTCGAATTGAGAAACATCCTCCTTTTTTTGATGTCGGTTAAAAACTAAATAATGTATGCATTTGACTTCTTGTGCCGAGCAATCAAAACATGGAACTCACTACCACCGCACATGTTTCCCTCTAGCAATGATCCCGGGTCCTTTAAGCGGGGCGTGTAAAAGCATCTCACTAAGCCGCCATAGTGTGGATCACCATGCTGCACTGTCCCCGTTCGCACTGAGGATGGTGACCACCACTCTTGGATTCCACTCATGTTTTCCATCAGGCAGAGTAGAGTCATTTGGAGCTTGTACATAGTCATCTCAACGCTAAGTCACGTGGTCAAAATAAAATATTATCCAATAGTACAAGAGAGTACGGGCGTTAGCGTAGACAGATAATTTAATCGACTGTCGTTTGGTAAATGGGCGGGGCTTGATCGCTGCGTCATTATTTTCTCAAATCGAATGACACTTTAAATGCAATTATTTATTTACCTAAACCCATAGGTATACATTCTTTATATGAAACTATTCAATATTTTCTTTTTAAATATTTGACTTTGGGTTTGAATTTCGATTTATCAGTCTAAATTCCAGGTCTTAAATTCATTTTAAACTCTTTCATTATTAAACATAGCTTAACATCATTATTTTGTCATTTTTAATATTGTTTCTACATTCCTATCATATATAACTTACCTGTATAAATTCTGACTGTAATCCAGATATAAGACTGAAATAATATTGTAACCATTTCAATCTTCACCTAACAGTATGTTGTTTTCTTGCCACATTATTATCTACTTCTCATATGACATAATGTATAAAATGTTACACGATGTAACAATTAAATTTAAAAATGTGAATAAGTCACAAAATATTGTAAGAAATAAAAAAATATGTAAATTCATTAAAATTGTATATGTGAATTGTATAATAGCGAGACTGTTTCTAAAACTTTCTTTGTTTAATTAAAATGTCTTGCTCAAATGAGTTTCTGAGACTTATTGTACATTCTTTAGATCATTTTAGGGGACACGCACAATAGCACGTTAATATTTGTTAAACATTTGAGCTGAAAAATTGCCCAGTGTGCGAAAACCTGTTCTTAAAACTAAATGCTCATTCTTACATTTTGTAACATTTTTTTTTGCGGTTTTCATTAATTACGAGGCTCTCTTTTCGAAATCTGGCAATGAATGGTAACGCGTAATGCCAACATGATGATAAACACCTATTTATAGAACAATATGACACCTTGTGGATACCAACTTGGCAAAATTATCCTTCACAAATTGACAACTTAGTAAAAATTACCCCTTCACAAAATGACATCTTTGCAAAATTACCCCTTAATTTTATACAAGGTGGATTAAATATAATTACAATTTAACCTACCAACTATAGTATGGCGTTCTTCTCGGTCATTTTGCGAAGTAGCCAAGTAGGAGCGACTCCATGTATATTAACATGATGGAGACTACGTGAAATGTCCATTCTACATCAGATAATCTTTTGTAAATCTGTACATACCTACATACTAGCATTTATTAGTATATAAGTACCTAGGTTCTTTAGTGATCTCAATACAAAATTATATTTATACTAGAATAGCCTGTACCTTGGGGCTACATTTTTTATAATTTATTATTTTATACCAATAACTAAATGACTTATGTAGATTCATATAAACACACGTACCCAACTTATGCAATTTTTTATCAAAATGTATTTTAGGTTAGAAAAATCTAGATTTTTTTTAAATGTACAACTAGACCTTATTTTGTATTTAACTGACGTTTTAAATATCTAGTCAGAATTCAAATTGTAGCTAATTTGGTTGTAAAATCGTAAATAGTAATTTTAGTTGTTTTGTCGCCTTTTTGATAGGTTACTATCGGTATAACGTCACGCAGTTAGTTTGATATTTTCATCTACCCTCATATCTCAAGTTTTTACCCAATCATGTAGTCAATGTTTTAATTTGCATTTTATAACTTTTTTAACTCATTAGCTAAATATAGCAAGTAGTATGTTCTGAATTTGAGTGCACGGATGGCATAATGCTTTAAACGGTCGCAAGGTGTCGAGGGTTCAAATCCCACTTGGGACAACATTTTGTGTGACACAGAAATTGTAATTCTGAGTTCCATGTGTCATAGCAATAGGCTAATAGGTAATTACGAGACTTGCGAGACTCTTGCCGCAAGACCAAGACAGGTCTTGTTTTTTTTTTTTTGGTAGCACTAGTTTCATGTATGTCTATGAAGTACCCCGTGACACAGTATGTATTTCTAACGCTTGAAAGATATACTTTTAATTCGAGTATTCTGAGCATTTCCTCTAAAAGTAAGTTTAGCATTCCGTATTCCTGCATTTGCCAACTTTATAGAAATATATTTAGAGATTTTTTTACGGATTTCTTTTATTGATTTAACTACAAAACTTTAAGGAAAGGCGATAAAACAACTCAAGTTCAAATCAACCTCTAATTCTTAAGTTAAATACCTAAATATAACCTTTTATGTGTATACTTATTTGTAAATCTAGGAAGTTATATTTACAACTTAGTTAATATAACCATTTGTGTGTCCTATTATTTGTATTTAGTTTAATTTTATTTATACGTTATGTACTACTGATGTTTATTAGCAAAAAAAACACGACAAAACAGATAAACAGAAAGAAGTAATTACACTATTGACAACTAAAATTCAACCTTAACTTCTACAGAATACAATTGTATTTGCTGAAATAAAACAAAGGTTACTCGCAGCGCTTGCCGGCATTTTATGTTGTTGCAGTAAATACAGTTGTATTCTGAAGAACATAAGGTTGAATTTAATTGACTAGTCTCTTCGCCGTCACTCGGTCAATCGGCGAAGATCCTTAATACTATATTTCCACGTTTAGCTAATTGTTTAGTTAATCCAACTGTAAATTAATAAAACCGTAAATAGTTGATAATGTAGGTTTTTATTTGATCATACCATATTTACTACAGTACTTTACAGTAAATGACAATTACTTACTACAGAATAACTTAAAAACAACGCTAGGCAGATAAAAATTATATTCCATACGCGTTAAGAAAATCCTGACGCTTAAACCTACCTTAGACCAATCAGGTTTAAAGAATAATCATTTCGTATGAAAGCTTGAAGATTGATTGGTCAGTTAGTGGTGTTGATTACGTCACTATTAACTAAACGCGAATGAACATTGTCCCCGGTTTTAAACCTAGTGCTAGTAACGAAAGTCGCGGGTATGTAGTGATGATTGTATTACAATTATCTACATGGTGTTACCACGACACACTGCCATAACTGTCTAAATATTTATTATAAATGTAATTATTGTTAACATAAATATGAAAATAAATAATTGTACACCTGGTTTTGTTGTTTCTATTTTCTAATGACCCCTGAAGTTCATTGTGTGCTGTATCCAATATAAATAGGAGGCATATGGTCCACCTAAGACCTCAGCCGCATTAGAGTCCCTACTACGGTTACTACTTTCACACAATTTGTAGGAAAAACAAGATATGCCGATCATCGAAGTCTAAAATGTCGATCAGGGCTGCAAGTAGCACAATAGTAACAAGAATTTGAAATAGTGCCTTTCCATGCTACCTAGGTAGCTATATGAAAATCTCGTAGCACTATATCTCGTAGAATATGTTGTAACTACTTCTATTGTAGAAATTGAATCAATTTATAAAATTAACAAAGAACTAATAACTTACTAATTTAAGTATAAGTAAATTATGCATAATATAGTAGAAAAGATGAGTTTATTTATAAAAATCTACGATTACAGAATATGACGTTTAGTGTAAATATTCCTACGCATTTTAATAGATAGTCGTTTCGCATCAAGCACGGTAAAAAGCAACTATTCTGTATAATTAATTTGTAACGTTATTCTATGAGGCCATGGTATCACTCCATCGAGCCTGTCCGAGGCTCATCAACGGACGTATTACTTTGTGGAGGAACGGGTGTCATGTCCCTCCAACACAAAGAGGGGATCCTCCGACCAGATGAGGTGATCATGCCTGGCGGCGGCCTAAGGGTTTGCAGTTGAACAGAATTAGTAGTTACTCCTTCGTTAGAACTTCAGTAGATGGCGCTGTAGTAGGTCGTCACAAGTTTATATAAGTAACAACCAAATTAAGGTAGTCATAGAAAATTACTGGAATGATTCATAAGTTTATGTAAGTAGTAAGAACCTACCCACATTGAGTATAAAGTTGTGATGGGCTGGCATAAATAATCGCGAGAAACACCTGTGACCTTTTATTTACAGTGATTATTATGTAAAATTGTTTAAATACAGCTGTATCCTTGAATTTCGAATATACCTTCATTTGTAAACTGTTTAACATCAGGTGTAGTAAAAACTTGTGATAGTGTGATTTTTATATATTTAAAAGTGTGACTACACTAAAAAGAAGTACTTGCTATTGGTATGTGTTGTGTGGTGATTTGTGCAGTTGTAAAGAATACAAATTATTAATAATTCGTAAGTAAAAACAAAACTAATGTGAAGAATTCTCTACAAAAATAAAAAAAAAACAAGAACCTAAATCCAATCTCATTTAATTATAAAAACAATTAAAAATAATCTGTGATTTACAATCTCATAGTTCAAAGGTTCAAAATAATTATAAGAAATCAAATTTCATTTTAGTTTTATTGAAAAAAAACAACGGGGTAAAAAGAGATCGATGATAACACTGGCCACATTCACCTCGATCGCTATTGGTAACCGTTGTGTCAACAAAAGTTTTTTGTTTACAAATGGCCACTGGTGACAAATTCAAATTTGAAACACGTATTTGTGATATGAAAAGTGTTTTTATAACGTAATCTAGTTATATAAGTTGTGTTAATAATGGGAAATTGTTGCGGAAACATTTTCCGACGTCGTAACCAGCGTAGACATATTGTACTCATATTGATAGGACTGGATAACGCGGGAAAAACAAAAACTGTCAATAACCTCGCTGGTGAAAAAGATGATAAAGTTCTACCGACTGTGGGTTTCAAAGCTGTGAATCTTGTGCATAAAGATACGCCTGTGACTGTTTATGACTTAGGCGGCGGGCCCCATTTTCGTCAAATATGGTCACAATATTACAGCGAAGTGCATGGTGTTATTTTCGTTATCGACTCAAGTGATTTTTCACGGTTGGACGAGTGCAGAGCTGTACTTGAAGAGGTTTTATCACACGACAAAATATCAGGTATGGGTTTTTTCTAATTTCCTGTTAATACTGTCATGGTAACCATGGTAAAATATAATATTAGGGCTTTGTGAAATCCCACCGAAGTATTCGAGATTTGCCAAATCCAAATTTTCATCTCTTTATAATTATAATAACCATACTTCCATACTAATGTTATAAATTCAAAAGTAACTGTCAATCTGTTAGGCTTCCACGGCTACCACTACACTAAAATTTGGTATGCAGATACTTTAGTTCTTGAAGAAGGACATAGGCTACTCTTTACTGTGATCGACATACACGGAGGCGGAACCTCGGGCAAAAGCTAGTAATGTAGTAAATTCGGATCAATACGACCTTAAACAACCTTCAAGAAATAATAATAATAAATAAATATTTCAGATATCTAACACACAACGCACTCTAGTCCTAGCTAAGCAGAGCTTGTGTTATAGGTACTAGACAACTGATACAAATACATATATCCTTTTTTTATAAATAGGTAGGTACATACATAGTATATATTGAACATACCCAGGAAAGACCGTACTTATTCTTTAAAGCCCGGCAACGCACTTGTGACGCCTCTGGAGTTGGAATCGTTTACCATCAGGCGATGCGTCTGCTCGTTTGTCTATAATATATATAATAACAAAGAAAAAATCGAAAGTAATTGAGTCTGTCACTTTTTCACGGCTAAACCGCTGCACCGATTTGAATTAAATTCGGCATGAAGATACTTTGATTCTTAAGGAAAGGCATTGCTTCTTTTTACCGCGATAACCGATAGACACGCGGGCGAAGCCGTGGGCAAAAGCAAAGTAACCTATCTATACAAATAAATAAAATTGGAGTGTCGGTTTGTAATATTAAAATAACAGCTTTTTAATCAGTGCATATGTATGTATAGATGATACATATACCAAAAATGTAGTTAAAAAATTTTTTGTCTGTCTGTCTGTCTGTCTGTTTGTTCGGGGTAATCTCTGGAACGGCTGGACGGATTTTGACGGTATTTTCACTGGCAGGTAGCTGATGATCCGGGGAGTAACTTAGGCTACTCTTTTTTAGACTAACTTTGTCCCGAGGCGTTACTCGCAGTACAACAATAACCGCTTGGGTTCAGCTAGTTATAGAATAAAAAAGGTCCGAACGACGATTAGATTAAATTTAAAAAATGTGACAAAAACGTTGACTATACTTTCGTAAGTATTTTAATCAATAGAAAACACGATAAGCGTTTCATTTTCTATGAATAGAAGAAAAACACGCTAATACGAACCTGTAGAAGTTGAAACACGGCTATTTGCACCCATGGCCGAATAAATAATTCAATCGAATGACTTTTTAATCACGGTCTAGCCTTGCGACTGCTCGATGCTCGATACCTCACAAGCCACATTCTACGCCTTACTCTTGTATAAAAGAGATCGAAAGAAAGTATTTCGGCTTCCTTCTCTCTATCATCTATCTATCTAATGACTGCCTCGGTGGCACAGTGGTTGCGTATGCGCCATGCGACCGCTGTGCTTGAGGTCTCGGGTTCGATACCCAACTTTTTGCCTGATGGTAAGTGATTACCGCCGCCTATGTACACTCGCAACACCACAGGCGTCACAAATGCGTTGCCCCAAAAGCGTGGGGGAGGGGGGCAGGGTTGGGTATGGGCCTTCGGTATCCTCACTCGATGAAACACAGCGCAAGCGATATTTCACACCTCCACACATACAGTTTTCTGTGAGGCTGTGGTATCACTCCGGTCGAGCCGGCCCATTCATGCCGAAGCGTGGCTCCCCACGGGTTGCGGAGTTTGGCTGTTTTTTCTATTATAATATGTACTTCCAAAATAAAGTACAAATGTATTTATATTAGTTGTCCAATACTCATAGTACAAGTTCTGCTTAAAAACAGCCATCCTATCTGTAAAGGATACGATTAATTTGTTCTGATGATGCTATGGTTTAACCATAGTTCTTCTCGTGTTCCATCAGGAATTACAAGCGTACTCAGTACCTTCTTTAGGCTTCGGCTATAAGAGGCGGGACTCACTTATGTTTCCACCTTATATCTAAAAAGAAAATGACTTAGAATCGCATACCAGTAATTCCACCAGCTATTATAGAAAGGCTAGGTACTCTAAACAAAACTCTAACCTAATGCTTTTTATAGAGAGGTAAAATAGTTTACTAATTACTAAGAAAGGTAGGTATTATGACCAATAAAGTTATCCCATCATCAGAAAACTAACTGTAATAAAGCTAAACAAAGGCCTGATGTAGCGAAGTACAGACAGTCTAAAGAAAGTTAGGATTAATTGCGGGTACTTGCTGAAACTCACTCGTGAAGACCTTAGCTCTCACCAGTCCATATCAGGGGAGAGATCAGACGCAGGACCAACGGGCTCACGTTCTCTGCGAGGAATGGGGATTAGGACCCCAACGTCCAGACAGAACTTCGTTTCTACCATGTAAAACGGTGTAGACAAAAGACATATGTATGTGACTGATGACTTCATTTAATAACTAGGGACCCGCCCCGGCTTCGCACACTCGAAAGTCTTTAAAATTCTCGTATTTCTTCTACTAAAATACATGCGTATTACACACTTAAACCTTTCTCTTGAATCACTCAGAGATATAAGTGAACAGACACCGGAAGCGACTTCGTTTTTTCAACCGATTTAAAAAAAAGGAGGAGGTTTCTCAATTCGACCGTATATTTTTTTTATTTTTTTTATGTTTGTTCGCGGATAACTTCGTCGTTTATGAACCGATTTTGATGATCCTTTTTTTCATAGAAAACAAAGAGATATTCCAACGGTGGTACCATGATAAGGACACTAAGATCTGTGATGGCATCCAAGAGAAATCGAGTCAAACCTTGAAGTCGGTTTTATTTTTGTTAAAATTTTACTTGTATACTATGTAAAGATAGTCATAATGATATTATAACTAATTTTTTTTGAAAACACTAATCTTGGTACTTATCGCCATATTTTAATTCTCAAAAAACATTTTAGGCTATTTAAGGCGTATAGTAGCCTCAATAACCTTGAGCGTCTGGGCGAAGCTAAACGCATACTATCACATCTGCACCGCACACATTCATATCTCCGTACCGCACGCGCTACTTCAAAACGATGATCAAAGATTAGGGAGCGGGACAGACATGCGCGTTTGGCCGGCGTTTTTGCCTAAACTTCAAAACATAATGATTAAAAATGGTTATAATGTTAACATAAAAAACAAAATATTTTTAAAAGTTTTAGTAAGATTTATAATTAAAACATTTTATCATCGGTAGGTACTAAGTACAAAAAAAAGCGGCCATGTGAGAGTCGGACTAGAAGTTTCAGGCTCAGCATTTAAATAAATAGTTTAATGAAATTACCGATCAAACTATATTTGATACTATCTGAACCCCGTAGTGTTACCCGCGGTAACTCCCTGGATCATCAGCTACCTGCCAGTGAAAGTCCTGTCAAAATCCGTCCAGCCGTTCCAGAGATTACCCGAACAAGCAGACAGACAGACAGACAAATTTTTTTAACTATATTTTTGGTATATGTACCGTGTATACATACATATGCATTTAGTAAAATCGGTTATTTTAATATTACAAACAGACACTTCAATTTCATTTATTTGTATAGAAGAGAGTAAAAAATCTGATAAACTATTTATTCAGCTTATATACTTTTTTAATAAAAAAATTCATATTACTGAATCTAAAAGTAGAATTTTAAATTTAAAAAAAACAGAAAGTGCGTGTCAGGTCATCCATAGAATAGGCTTCCCTAGTCACCAATGTCCACAAATTGAAATAAAATCGTCTCCTACAGATAACTATCATGGTTTTATTTTTAACTAGCTGAACCCCGCGGTGTTACCCGCGGTTTTCGTACCGCGAGTAACGCCGCGGGACTAAGTTAGTCTAAAAAAAGTAGCCTAAGTTACTCCCTGGATCATCAGCTACCTGCCAGTTAAGGTCCCGTCAAAATCCGTCCAGCCGTTCCAGAGATTACCCGGAACAAACAAACAGACAGACAGACAAAAAAATAAAATAAAATACGTTTTTGGTATATGTACCGTGTAAACATACATATGCATTTAGTAAAAAACGGTTATTTTAATATTACAAACAGACACTCCAATTTTATTTATTTGTATAGATAATATTTTACATGTTCTACATTGGCGCAGTGGTACCTTACGCGACTGCTGTACGTCTCTCGGACTCGGGTTCGATTCCCCTGTTGAACCAAATGTTTGTATGATATGTAAATATTTGTTTCGGAGTTTGGGTGTTCTTTATCTATACAAATAAATAAAATTGGAGTGTCTGTTTGTAATATTAAAATAACCGCTTTTTACTAAATGCATATGTATGTATACACGGTACATATACGAAAACTGTAGTTAATAAATTTTTTGTCTGTCTGTCTGTCTGTCTGTTTGTTCTGGGTAATCTCTGGAACGGCTGGACGGATTTTGACGGGACTTTCACTGGCAGGTAGCTGATGCTCCGGGGAGTAACTTAGGCTACTTTTTTTAGACTAACTTTGTCCCGCGGCGTTACTCGCGGTTCAACAATAACCGCGGGTAACACCGCGGGGTTCGGCTAGTGTTTAATATGTATCTATTTACAAAAATAGCTTAAAACTATTGTCAGTCAAAAGTATTGTCCGAAATATTTATTGCTGGCTGAACCCCGCGGTGTTACCCGCGTTTGTAGTTGTAGCCGCGTGCAACGCTGCGCTAGTCTAAAAAAAGTAGCCTAAGTTACTCCTTATATCATCAGCTATCTGCTAGTGAAAGTCGCATCAAAATCGGTCCAGCCGTTCCAGAACAAATAGACAGACAGACACAAAAACTTAAAAATAGATGACTTTAGAGGTTTGCATTGAGCTTTATTAGCGAGCGAGCGAACGAGGCGATAAACATCTATTTTGAAATAAGCACAATGTACAATGCAAGCAAAAAAAAAAATTATAAATTCACAAAAACAATAGTCCACAAAACATCAATAAAGCGTCCAAGCGCACGATTACTTTCAGTCCATTACAGCGAGTTAGTCTCTAATGCACACTAACCCAGAAAGTACGTAAACACTTGCAAAAAGCAAATGTATACGCATAGTTAGTCGATAGCGCGAGCGGAGCAGCGAACGACACAGCCTTCCCCTCTGAATGCCAACGCACGACTGCCGCTTGCGCCCGCACAGAGACCCGCTACACTTTTAACTTTGGAAATCTCAATATTTAACCTTTCCTTTACAAAATATTGATTGATTTAAATATAAGTAATGGCTAATTTATAGCAAATTTAACCACAAATTTTTCTATGTAAAAATTTTTTTTAGCTTCAAAGCCGTTTAAAAGCAGTATGCAAATAAACGAACAAAATAGCGTGTTGTTATATATTTTTTTATGACAATACTATTTATCGTACTTTAAAAATTTTTTAGCAACATTCTTGAACATGAATTGACAATAAACATACATTTTTTTCCAATCTTTTGATGCAGCCGTTAATGAGGTGTAGTCTTTGGAATGCAACCTTTTTTACGCATCTAAAGGGAGGTAGGCCCTTAACACCACGCTACTACAAGAAAAGCTGAGCGGTGGTCGACCACTCACTTAAATTTTGTTCGCGTAAAATATAATCTCTACGTCGATAAGAGTAAATCGATACTCGCAGAACTACAAAACTACCCACAAGCGTTTACGGTCAAGGAACGCGATATCGTGACTGTGTGACCTTGAGTCAGACCCTGAGATCAATAAACCATTGCTCATAACTGTTAAATAGTACGTAGAAACCCTAAGAACCAGGTCAACTATACAGTTAGAGAACTTACAATTAGAGAGAGGCTTTTTTTTAAAATAAGAAGACAGCCTCCTCACTATGAGTATATCCTGTGTTTCGGGGACTTTACAGACACACACGAAATGTATACAAAGATTACCCAGACTCCGAGGAACAATTTGGGATCACGCCAATCCCATATGAGATTTGAACCCAAAACACATGGCGTAGTAGGAAGCAACCTGGCAACTGTTTCAATCACCATTAGAGTTATTTATAAACTCGGTATAAAAACCAACCCAACTTGTCTAGCCAGGGTGGTACAGTTTACCAAAACTTCCTATCGCAAGAGAGGCGATGATAAAGATAAACCCGGTTGCCATAAGAACAATTGTAACAATTCTTTACGCGTAGTTAGAAAACTAAAAAGTATGGAAAGTCTTAACAATTATTTCTACGGCAATTAACGCGATCACTTATTAAAAGGTATTACATACCTCTGATTTGCCTGACGTTTCGACCAGGTTGCACTGGCCGTGGTCACAGGCTGACTCGCAACCTGGTCAAGTGATCGCGTTAATTCCCATTAAAATAATTGTTAATATATCATGGAACGCGAAAGTTTAAAAGTTAGTATGGAAAGTCTTTCTACAGTAGGCACTTCAATATTACTTAGTACTCACTCATTCATTACACACATATACACACAAACAATAAAATTCACACACACCTTCCTCTGTATAGTCAAAGTCAAAAAGATTTTATTTAATAGGCACTTTTTTACAGGGACTTATGAATAGTCAATATTTAAATATCGAGTGATTCTAGTCGCCAATTCCAAGTGCAGCCTACTCTTTATGGAGAAGAATCTGAAACTCCACTGATGCTCCTTTTAAAAATATAAATAGCGTTTACAATTTTCTTTCTCTTAACTATGAGACTTGAATGAGAACGAAGTCGACCAAAGATAACAAAACAAAAAGTTTTAGTACTCTTAATACACATACTAATTTGGTAAAATTTGTATCCAAATCATCTGTTGTCAGCAATTTTAGTTCTATTTCATTTAATTTGTATTGTTTCTTTATTGTATTTTTGATGTATCTCTGACGGCCTCAGACCGGAGGAGGCGTTAATGGCTGCGACACAGTTATTAACTAATGCAGACATTCAGATTTATTATTTACTAGCTGAACCCCGCGGTGTTACCCGCGGTTAATGTTGTACCGCGAGTAACGCCGCGGGACAAAGTTAGTCTAAAAAAAGTAGCCTAAGTTACTCCCCGGATCATCAGCTACCTGCCAGTGAAAATCCCGTCAAAATCCGTTCAGCCGTTCCAGAGATTACCCGGAACAAACAAACAGACAGACAGACAGACAAAAATTTTTTTAACTACAGTTTTGGTATATGTACCCTGTATACATACATATGCATTTAGTAAAAAGCGGTTATTTTAATATTACAAACAGACACTCGAATTTTATTTATTTGTATAGAAGATAAAAATAAGGATTTTGTAACAGATATAATACTTCCTTATATAATCACAAATGTTAACAAAATAAAAACTACTTCAAGAACTAGACTAAATTGAAATGAGACCACAGGGGAAGGACCAGCTTTAAAAAAATAATCATCAAAATCGGTTCACCCACTCGAAAGTTATGACTGTTATGAGGTAACAAACATAAAAACTACAGTCGAATTGATAACTTCCTCCTTTTTTGAAGTCGGTTAAAAAGAGCTATACATGTGCCTGTTGGTTTAGTAGTTAGCGATCTGCTAGGCCAGATATCCTGGGTTTGATTGCCAGCTATAACAAATATTGAACGATAAACACAATCATTTGTTCTCTATCTGAGTATAATTTATCTGTAACGTATAATTTATCTGCACTGAATCCCTATGTGATGTTAATATTCCGTAAACGGAACTAATACTAAATATATTACTGCAATATGCCGATAAAACTAATTTTAATTAAATCGCTTATCAGCGTCACATTACCGTATCAAATCCTTCGTTTGATCAATAGGTAGGTACATATTTATTTTTCCGGATGGCTTAACTTACGTAATTTATACTCTCGATTTTCGGCACTTAATGGAACTTGTTACAATAGATTCTGGAATTAAACTCACTTGTTCTTATTCCACTGTTTAAATTAAGTTTACACTTGGGACTTAACACCGTGGGAGAGCCACGCTTCGACATGAATGGGCCGGCTCGACTGGAGTGATACCACGGCCTCACAGAAAACCGATGTGAAATAGCGCTTCCGCTGTGTTTCTCCGAGTAAGTGAGGATACCGGAGGCCCATACCCCATCCTTTCCCCCGCCCCCAAAGGTCGGCAACGCACTTTTGACGCCTCTGGTGTTGTGGGGTGTCCATGGGGAGCGGTAATCGCTTACCATCAGGTGATACGTCAGCTTGTTTGCCACCTATCTATACAAATAAATAAAATTGGAGTGTCTGTTTGTAATATTAAAATAACAGCTTTTTAATCAATGCATGTGTATGTATACACGATACATTACCAAAAATGTAGTTAAAAAAATTTTTGTCTGTCTGTCTGTTTGTTCCTGGTAATCTCTGGAACGGCTGGACGGATTTTGACGGGACTTTCACTCGCAGGTAGCTGATGATCCGGGGAGTAACTTAGGCTACTTTTTTTAGACTAACTTTGTCCCGCGGCGTTACTCGCGGTGCAACATTAACCGCGGGTAACACCGCGGGGTTCAGCTAGTATACAATAAAAAAAACACTTGTTACGGTTACGCCCTAAGGCATTATCAAAGTTTTGATGTTTGATAATTCCATAAAACGAGACCGGTCAGGTGTAAACTTAATTAAAATAATGGAATAAGTAGATGGTGAGTTTGATTCTAGAACGGCTTAACTTATGTCAACGTACAACTACTGGTACAACTGTTATGGAAATATTTCTACCTATTAGCCATTATACAAGTGTTTCGCGTCATTTCTCCTTCTACAATCGCTAACGCCTCTGTCTTGTATTATTGGCTAACACTTTGTTTTGGCCTTGTCACTTAGCGTTGCAATGACGTCATTTGCGTAAATTTGTTAATTTTATACTAACTGTTATCTTTTTCGATGAAATTTGACATGCAGCTACTCAGATTCTTGAGAAAGGACTCAAGGCTTTTACAAGCTAACGGAGCCGCGAGCAAAAGCTAGTAGCTTATAAAGTAGATATCTTTTATGTAATAAATTTACTAACGTTTTAATAAAAAATAAAAACAATTTCAACAAAAAAAAACTGACTTCCAGAAGCACCAGATTTAATATCAAAAAGAATCATCAAAATCGGTTCACCCAGTCGAAACTTATGATAAACAAACATAAAAAAAACAGTCGAATTTATGACCTCCTCCTTGTCTGAAGTCAGTTAAAAATGTAACACCATTGTACATCTTCGTTCAGCAAATAAATGAATTATGATTACAAAAAAGTTCCGGGTCAGCTAGTATTGAATATTTACATAAAAATTCTATAGTCCTTATTATATAGCTTGATTACTTTACCCATGATACTTACGCTTGTTTCAATAATCACAGACTTGAAAAATATCGATTTAAGCCGACGACTGACTCATAATTCTGAGAATATTTCACAACATCGGCAATTTCAGGTTGAACCAATGACTCATTAAACATTGTGAAGGTCATCAGTCATCATCGCTAAATGCTCTCAACATCAACCGGTCCAGTGCTGACCTCATCCAATGGTTTCCCGCTAAGATCAATACTAACATTTCTTTTTATAGAATAGTTGGCAAACGAGCAGACGTATTGCCGCCTGATGGTAAGCGGTTACCGCCGACCATGGACACCAGATGCGTCACAAGTGCATTGCCGGCCTTTGGGGAAAGGGGAGGGGAATGGGTGAGGGGTTGGGGTATAGGCCTCGGGTATCCTCACACAAGCAAGCACAGCAAGCAAGCAAGCGCAAGCGCTGTTTCGCACCGGTTTTCTGTGAGGCCGTGGTATCACTCCAGTCGAGCTGGCCCGTGCATGCTGAAGCGTGGCTCTCCCACGGTAATTAAATATGAAGGTGGTTTTAAATGACCACTTCCTACTGCGCTTAGAGTTGGGAGTTCGATCATCACATGGGATAACACTTTGTGTGATCCACACATCGTTGTTCTGAATCTGGGTGTTCTTTGTGTTCGTTTTATGTATGTTTGTAAAGTCCCACGCGTCCCAGAATATGTTCCCAGTGCCTCTATTTGAAATAATCTAGTCGGTATGTGTAAAAGGTCTGGTGAATGTGGGTTATGGTAAATGGTGCTCTGTACTCTCTGCTTACTCCGGGCTTCGTCCGCGTCTATGTCCATTATCACAGTAAATACTAGCCAATGTCCTTAATCAAAAATCCAAGTATCTCCTTGCCAAATTTGATCGAAATTGGTATAGCGGCTTACCCGTGAAAGCGTAAAAGACAGAGTTACTTTCTAATTTATAATGTTACTAGCTGACTCGCGCAATCTCGTTTGCGTCTTCTATTGCCCGTGGCGTGATAATTTTTCCCCATTTTTTAAACATTCTCTGTTGTGTTTAGCTCCTATTGGCCTTAGCGTGATGATATATAGCCTATAGCCTTCCTCGATAAATGTACTATCCGACACTGAAATACTTTTTTAAATCGGAACAGTTGTTCCCGAGACTAGCGCATTCAAACAAACAAACTCTTCAGCTTTATATATTAGTATATAGATTAGTATGGATTCTCATGTTTATTCATTTAAATAATAAAATGATGTTTGTTGTGCTAGGTAAACCTATACTGGTGCTCGCGAACAAGCAAGACAAGACAGGCGCTTTGGATGACATCGATGTGGTTGAAAAATTAAACATTGAGCCGCTAGTTAATAAGTAAGTACGCATATAGTCAATATATAGTAGCATTAGTAGCCATAGGTGGAAGAAAGGTAAAGTACCTACGCTTCCAGTTTATTTTCATGAGCGCTTGTCAGGGTTTTTAATACGAACTCCCAGCGCGAGAGGCTATAATGTGTAAGTTTAGAGCGTGAGAACTCTTGTAAAAATAAATAACAACAAAATAGATTTAGGTGCAAAGCTGCCTATGTATTAAAAACTGGCTTTGCTGCCTATGTATTAAAAAATTTTTCCCCCGAACAGATAAGGTCTCAATTTTTCCTGAATTTGAGGGAAACGTTAGATATGGTATTTTATTATATGTATACAGAATTAAAGTAGATTTATGTATCAACTAGCAGACCCACGCAACCTCGTTTGCGTCTCCTATTGCCCGTAGCGTGATAATTTTCCCCCCGTTTTCGAAACGTTTTTCATTGCTGCTCCGCTCCTATTGGTCCGAGCGATATATGATGATATATAGCCTATAGCCTTCCTCGATAAATGTACTATCCAACACTGAAAGAATTTTTCAAATCGGACCAGCGGTTCCTGAGATTAGCGTCTTCAAACAAACAAACAAACTCTTCAGCTTTATATATTAGTATAGATATATGAGTATATCTAGTACATAATCTTCATCTCACTGTTTCAGATATCGTTGTCCAACACTAGTAGAATCCTACAGCGCATTCACAATAAACCCCAAAACTAAAAAACTTAAAGTTGACCCAGGACTCCGCAAAGGATATCATTGGTTGTTAAACTACATTGTACGACGCTATGGAGACATCAATTTACGCGTACAGACAGACATCCACGCTGAACTCGAAAGACGCAAACGGATGCAAAACAAAGCATCCAACACTACATTACAAACATTCACAGCTGTGAGCGACGATATCGCCACCCAAACAGGATTCGAAAATCCGAATTACGATCTCGATAAATCGACTAAAATCGACAGTGATGACTTGCAACACGGAGTGATAATCGTTAAACCTATAACGCACAACCCTAATAGCATCGACTCGACTATTACAATCGAGAGTGTTGAAGACTCTGATGGCATCAGTATTGCCAAGCCAAAATTATCGCCACTGTTTGGTAGGGCCAGTAATTCTACTGTAGAAACGGTGCGGATAGAGCTGGAACCGAGAAGCGAATTCAGGAAATTGTCGCCAATTGTAAGGAACAAGAGTTCGGCGAATCAGCACATTGATTTCAAGAACAGGCCGCAGTCGAGTCCCACTTTTAGAAAGAAAAAGGTAAATAGTCTCACTTTTTTGTATCGTTACATGTCCCTTTTAGTTAACGCGAAAGTAAAAGTGAAATGGTTAAAAATAATGCCTATTGTAGAGACTAGCTCACTACTTACCCGCTTTCCAGCTTCTCCTTGTATGTTCTTGTCCATTCTACTTATCTAGGTCATCCTCTACACCTAAAACTTCAATCCAAAAAATATGATTATCACATCACATATCCAAACGCGGTTAACTTACTTATACGCTTCCTGTAATGTGTCTATTATTCAGCTTGGCCAACCCAGTCCTATCGCGTTCAAAGGTAGTAGAGCCACGCTTACTTCAGCACGAGCTAGGTCTACCCTCTCACGGAAGACAAACTTAAAATGACAGCATTGGTACTGTCGCTTATCTTTTGCGAGTGAGAGACCAGAGGCCCAATGATGCAGAAGCATCTCAATTGGCCGATATAGTGTGGGTCACTATGCTGCATTGTATGCGTTCACAATGAATAAGTCTGCTCATACTTTCCATCGGGCATAGTAGTCACTTTGGCAGGCACATTTATAAATATTAACACATCATCTTGAGCCAACATTCAGACCCTTATATAGCTTTATTTCTTTATATTCATTAACTACAGTTCGATGATGTACAAGAAATTCCATATAAATATTAAAATGTGTTTATAAATTCCTTTCAGCTGGGTCCATCATTATCTAGTCAAAACTCGTCACTCCAGGATGAGGAAATGAAGCCGGACGGTGATTTGCCCTACATTGGTGATAGGAACCGCACCTGGGATGTGGCTGATAAGAAGGAATCTGTGCTCGTCAACGCTGCTGAACTATCCCAGATGCATCGGGAAATTGTGCTGAATGAGAGAGGTGAGGAAATGTCAGCAACCTCTAAAAATTCACAGCTGGACATAGGCCTCTCCTTAGAAAGGAAGTTTTGGTCTACTATACAGCTCTGGCAAGATGGGTCGGTATAGAGGTTGTGTTAAGTTTTCCAATTTGCTCCTTTAGTCGGCTCTTACGACACTCACGAATAGGGTGACAATTTGTATTTTCAATCCGTCACACGGGTCGTTGTTGGTGAAATAGACGTAACCGGTTCTAGAGGAGAAGATCACTAAACATCCAGTCTATATAAATTGAATGTGGATTCCGACAGCAAAAGATCCAGTAGCAGCTTTAAAAAAATAATTTCAGTTTGAAGTGCCATGCAGTTCTTCTGCAGGAAGAACTTTAGAGTGGATTAGACCCAGTACACGGCCTCATGTTAAACCAGTGTTGAAATATTCCTTCATTGCATTTCACCTAGTTTTTATCACAGGTCTAATCATCTCACAAACCAAATGCTCCTTATTTAGTAACTCCTTCGTTAAGTAAGAGCATTATCGTAGTTCTTCAGCTAATAATTAGTAGCGGTCACAATAGCTGAAACCGGATGGCTTAGGCTTAATTATCATCAAGCCCATCCCAATACTGCCAATTTAGTGACTCCCTGGTCTTCTGAAGGTTACAAGAACACAATGTTCGCAGAGTATAACAACAAGACGGCGTGTTCGGAGGTGACGCTGCAGGCAGCCACCTTGCCCCTCAGCCCGCGCCCCGCCTCCGCCTCGCAGCTCGTGCGCAGGCAGCTCGAGATGTGCTCCCACCACAAGCGACGCCTTAGCCTCCGGTGTGAGTATACTACTACTCAGGACATTTAAGTGTAGGCGTACTAACTACCCACATTTTACAAAAAAAAACACACACGAAATATGCGTAAAACTAACGTGAAGCTGTGCTCGCAGTACAAGCGACGCCTTAGCCTCCGATGTGAGTATACTACTACTCAGGACATTTGCAGTGTAGGCTTACTAACTACCCACATTTTACAAAAAAAAAACAGTCACGAAATATGGGTAAAAGTAACGTCAAACCAACAACTATGGTTTAGTAGCGTCACATACAATGTAATCCCTACTAATATTAGAATTGTGTCGTTACGCTATCACGGCTAAACCGCTACACCGATTTCAAACATGGAGATACTTTGATTCTTGAGGTATGACATAGGTTACTATTTACGGCGATAAGCGACGTACACGCGAGCGCGTCGGCCTACAAACTTTAAGAGAGTTTTTTAATCTACCACCCACAGGCCATATTCGACCAGTTCTTACCTATCGTTTGTTTCCAGACATGCAACGCAACAAGACAAGTCCTGAGCGCGTGTCGATGCTGATCTACGAGCCGAAGGCGCCACAACGTCACCTGGACAAGGGAGACTTCTCACATTCAGCCACCATCAACTGATTATGGTACGTGATGGTTTTACATTCCACTTTACATTTTAGAAGTGGGGGCGATCAATTTTGGTCTTCTCTTCCCGCGACCAGCGAAGGTTGGCTCTGTTCTATATATTTTTTCTTATATATTTGCCAGGTGAAAAAAGCATTTTCTGCGACGCTTTTATGTTCTTTTTTTTATATTCTAATAACAGTTCTAACAAGTAGCTACTTCAAAACTATCAATATATAAATCTAGTCCATTCGTTTAGTTTAGAATTTTAGATAGTTTCGGTACACCCACACGCAATTGTGGTTATTGTAGTGAAATACGAATATATGTATTAATTCATACAAACGGCGTAAACTGACAAATCATACTTACTTGCTAAGGAGGGAAGTGGACTTATCATATTTCCAACTCCTCCTGTTTTTCTTCTGATTAATTTCGTTGCGGGTTCCAAGACAGTTAATTTTTTTCCTGGGACTTCCCGAGTGTCATAACTCGGTGTGTTCGTGGGTCACTGCTGTTGATCCTGGTGTACAGGAGTTACAGTGGTGGGCGTGTGGGTGGGATTAGTCCCAAATCATACTTACTTGTACGCGGCAGGCGGGTTCTTTGATTTCGTGGTGGCGTCCCTTTGACAAAAGCCACACTTGCGACGGCGCCGGCGGCGCGATCAAAGTGTCCGTATCTAAACGAATGGACTATACATAACAAGTCGTAACTAGTACAATAACCGTCTGAATATCCACCAATCTAAACATGTTAAACTTCCATCTGTACTTTATTTTTAATTTTTTTGAGGTTCGTAATTTATTTATTTATTTATTGACACACAAAAATCATTCCTACACTAAATGTGAATTCTCTGGCCCCTGAACTAGTGCAAACTGTATTTCAGGGACCAGTGTCTTCACTCCAAACAATAAGGTTCTTGTATGTCAAATACAAAAAAAGACAATCAACATTATTAACTGTATTACTATTATTAAAACAATAGATTTAAAAACCTACAACCTAACCTAAAAACCTAACCAACCTAAAAATCGTATACTTACAGATACAGAATAAAACTCAGTATCCCCAAAAAATCTATCGTTAAAAAAATTGATTAAGATTTTTTTTTCCTTTCAGGTTTATAAGAAATTCGGTGATTCGAATTCGTTACTTCAATACATATAATATAATAATAAAAATTAATATATAGAATTTATTGTTTATGTAAGCTTATAACACACTTGTTAAACAGGGTATATAGTTTTAAAAACAAGGTGCTTCAAATTTGAATACTATACAGCATTAGCAAGAATTGCCCAAGCCTATACACCCTAATGTCATATTGATTAGTGACATGACAGCTGTCAGAAATGACAGGTGTCAAAATAAGAACCTGCGATGTAAGATCGTAGAGTAAGGTGACTAAGTTATTATAAACACTTATAAATATGCCCCATAGTAAATAAATTTAGTTATGATAAAACTTATATGCGTAGATTAATTTAGTTTTGTATTTTCTGTACTACAAGATAATAAATATTAATAAAAGTTATGTTATGAGGTCTGTGTTTTATTAAAATAATAATAATATTTACATAGTGCTTGTGCTACGGTGTCTAAACTGCTGATAAACATACCATAATACTTTTAAATACGTACGGATTATACCTACTTAATTTACACCCCGAGACAACCATCCTCATGACTGAATAGTTCGACCTGGCTGGGATCGAACCCATGACCTTTTAGTTTAGTCGTCAGAGACATTAACCATTAAACCAACAAGATCGTTGGGTAAAGTATAGTCTATTCCCCTTTTTATTCAATAGTGACTTCCCTATCGTCTGATGTTGTTCTTAAAATGTCCATAACTTACAAAGTTCTGACAAAGAGATAACAATCTATGATATTTTTTTTACCTCAATAGTTCATGTTTATGTGTAATATAAAGTTATTTACGGAATAGTTTTGTTCAATATATTCATACGAAATAAAACAAACCATTAAAAATACATAATAGAACATTTATTTTGAGAAAAATAATATTCACCATAAATATGGGTATAATTTAGACATATTATTTACAAAGCTAAACAGATTTATAAATAAATACATTAAAATGCGCGCCAAATAAAATCAACGGCAATATTTATCGAGTTGCCAGTTCATAAAATAAAATTACCTGAATCTCACAAGAACTGTGTCGCCATTTTTTAAGGAAAAGAAAGCTAGGTCTTTCATAACGTTATCTAAATGTATTTCTGCGCCTTTCATCTGATCATCTAATAAATATAACGTCGGAGTGCCGTGGTGTCCCTTCGAGAACAATCTCTGGGCCAGTGTTACCAGTTTTTGAACGAGCATTGAAGATGGGAATTTCTTTTTCAGCGATTTGCCACTTTCGTCTTTTAACACTATTTCTAGTAGTTGGGATGTGAGGGTCATAATTTTGGTTTGTTTCACAAGCAAGCTGTCTTCGGGGATGCCATATTCTAGAAATTAAAAATGTTAATATTATTGTCAGTTTTAGATTCTAGAGCATCACACTAATATTATAAAGGTGAAATTTTGTAAGTGTGTATGTTTGTTACTTCTTCACGCGCAAACAACTGGATCAATTTTGATAAAATTTCGTATGCAGGAAGCTGACACCCTGGATTAACACATAGGCTACTTTATATACCACATAGGCTAACTATTTGCCGCGAAAACCGATATACACGCGGGCAACAGCTAGTATACACATAAATTATTGAGGTTGCTTAGTTTTTATGTAAACTTTTACTTCATGCCACTCAATCAAGTAATATAAAACGGGTTTTTGATGTGAAACATCTATAGGCGAGGGGTAATCCTGATTCTTGGCGTGGCGAGTGGTGACGCTCCGCTGACAATTAATACAAATACATAATACATATTTTTTTGTAAATACATACATATTATACATAGAAAACACCCAAACTCCGAAACAAATATCCGACCCGAGAATCGAACTCGAGACCTCATGATCAGCAGTCACACACGCCAACCGCGAACCAACCAGGCAGTCATTTTATTTTATACAAAACAATTTCTATGTTTCTCATCTGCCAGACGTTTCGTGGCGGCTCACGTTTTATTACAAAGTATTCGTCTTTATTTTGCAAACGTCTTAGTAGGAAACTTTATAAACCTTCATGAAACGGACAGAGAGAAGTGTTGTCTGAGTCCGTCTGTTTAATTATAAATCACAAAGAACATATTCCTATATCAAAAGCCGGCAATGCGATTGTGATTAAATTGCAAGCGTTCATGACCGGTGGTAGTCAATTTGCTTCAGAAACCCGGTCTGCTGGTTTGTCCCTTCTTACATAAAAAAAAGAAACAAAAAATTTCCTAATTGGGATCGAACCTGTAACACTACAGCAAAAATCACCGATGAGCGCATAAATCACTTCACCATCACAAAATTAATACAAAAAATCGGCCAATTGCGAGTCGGACTCGCGCAAGAAGGGTTCCGTACCATTATCTATACATGTCAATCGTCTATCTGTTGCCGTTATCAATATCAAGCAATAATATCACGTTTGTTGTATGGGAGCCCCCTTACATATTTATTTTATTTTGTTTTTTAGTATTTTTTGTTATAGCGGCAACAGAAATACATATTATTTTTAAAATTTCAACTGTGTAATTATCACGATTCATGAGATACAGGCTGGTGGACAGACGGACAGCAAAGTCTTAGTAATCATCATCATCATCATCATCAGCCTATCGCAGTCCACTGCTGGACATAGGCCTCTCCAATATCCAAGTTAGTAATAGGGTCCCGTTTTACCCTTTGGGTACGGAACCCTAAAAAGGTAGTAGAGCCACGCTGATTTGAGCACGATTCGATTGGGGCCTCCTCGGTTCCTCTCACACCAGACTAATTTATTTATTTATTATAGTGCTATTTCCTTATCAATATAATTTTAAGTGTCAGCGTTCATGCTGTCGTATTTTGTTGGTGAGTGCGAGACCGGAGGCCTAATGAAGCATCTCAATAGGCTGCTATAGTGAGGGTCACCATGCTGCATTGTTGTATGAGAATGGTGGCCAGCACACTCTTGGATTCTACTCATAATTTTCATCGATCAGAGCAGGGAGTCAAGGTGAACTTACTGTCAATGAGGTGGTGGAACCGGCAGTGCTGCAGGGCGAAGGCGCGTCTCAGGGCGGGGTCCTGCTGCGCGTGCTTCCACTCCGCGCCGTAGCGCTTCAGGTAGTCGTACTCCGCCCCGCGACGGAGCTCGCGCGTTATCGTAGAACCGTTCAGCTCCTGCCATACAACACATTGATGCTAAATCGCGCAATTGAAGTTTTCCAACGGTTATCAAGACAGTTTAAAGGTGAAGGGTCAGGCAAGCTTTGACCGTGGCGACACAACGCCACGCATGCGTCACGTTATATAATATGTAACATTTAAAGCAGGGTGACGTGACTGTCGCCAGGTGCAGCGACTGCTCTGGGTATTATTTTCAATATTAAATATTTATTATTCCTATCAGAAGTTATTCTATTATACTCGATATTTGTACAAAATAATCGATATTTCAATTGACAACACAATTTGTTTTAGTGTTAAAGAGATATCCATATTGCAGACTTAATTGTTAATATAACATAAATTACACCTACATACAGAACAAATGATCATGCTTTTAACTCAATACTTGTCCTGATTGGGACTCGAACCCATAACCTCCAACCAAGCAGTCAAGACTAAGCTCACAAGTCCATGATTTTAACACAAGTTACCTGCAGCGTGTCGATCTTAGCAGAGATGAGTTGTGAGCCGGTGTCGTAGTCTTCTGTGTTCTGTATGGGGTTCCTCAAGAAGTACAGCTTCTTCAAAGACTGCAGTTTGTTCAGTTCACTCAATGATCGCCACTGGAAATGAAATAGCAGAATAGCAATTTTATTATAAAATCGTAATTTACATAGACATGTTCCTTAACAGAATTATGCAAGTGTTGCTGGCCTTAGATCCCCCTATCCAGACTTTAAACGTAGGCTGGATTGAGGTTCCAGAAATCTCACACATTTGGGAAAAGGTTTTCTGGGGGGTGGTCCCACTACTCTAGGGGGTGGTAGTTTTTTAACCGACTTCAGAAAATGAGGTGGTTCTCAATTCAATTGTACTTTTTTTGTCCTACAATGTACAACTTTTGGCAATAAGTTATTGGAACACATTTCATGTGCAATATTTTTTTTGGGAAGAAAAGCGGCCAAAAATTGCATACTCTGACTGATAGAAAGCATGAGCAGAATCCAAGATCCAATCTTAATGTTGAGTATGGTGACCACTACGGTCACCATACTCAACATTAAGAAGGAAATCCCGTATATCATTATCCGAGGATTCAGAAAAAGTACAGAACTTTAACCAGAGGAAAAGTACTGGTCTTGAGAAATCTAAGCAAAACAATTCATAGCTTTCTGGTCTCTCTGGAACTCAATAGACTTGAAAACATATTTGGAAAGATCAATCGTTGATATTATAGTTCTGAGAACATCATGCTATCACCCTCAGGAGTGAAACAATTACATCAGGATATGGGTAGTAGAGCCGCGCTGATTTCAGCACGAGCGGGTCGGCTCGACCGTTGCTGTACTATTCTCGCACTGAAAATCAACGTAAAATGACAGCGTTCGTGCTGTCGTGTTACGTTGATGAGTTGCGGAGTCTCAATGATGCAGAAGCATCACTAGGCCGCCATGGTGTGGGTCACCATGCTGGCATTGTTGCTTAGTCTGCATTCGCAATGAGTATGGTGACCACCACTCTTGGATTCTGCTTATGCTTTCCATCAGACAGAGTAGAGTCATTTTGGCAGGTCATACATGAAAAGGATATCCTGCACCATCATTAACAGTCTTTAGCAGTCCACTATTCGACATAGGCCTCTCCTTAGCTAGGAGAAGTCTATCTTATATCCTACAGCTTAAGTAAGGGCAATACTCACATCATCGATCCTATTCCTGTTAAGAAACAGCACCTCCAAATTCTCAAACACATCCACCTTCTCATAAGGATTATCATTAAACCTGATCTCGGATATCAGACAGTCGTTCAGACTCAATATCTTCAAGTTCTTGAGCATCCCGAGGTTCATAATTTCATACCAGGACTCTATTGGGTTCCCATCCAGCCTGATGGTTGTCAAAGTCTTCAAGGTCACGGAAGGTGGGATTATAGTTTTGATTCTGTTGTAAGCCGCTACAAGCTCGTTTATTTTGGGAAATAAGTGTGAGAGGGACAAAATGTCGGCCCACTCGTAGTCACATACAGAAATGTTGAGTTTCTCCAGGGAAGCGAAGTTGATGGATAATTGGGTGAGGGTCTCTTCTGGCATGTCGATAGCCATTCGATTTTTGCTGCGGAATAAGATATATTTATTACTATTAAATTTTTCATCATCAACCCATAATGTCTCTAAAGTAAAATATTTAATAGATAGAATAGATATTATAAATTGTAAATAATTATTGTGTCACATTGTCTCACTCACAATATTGGTTTTATGTTATCCGGTTGTACCGTTTTAAAAGGCTCACATTATCAAGAAACTTTAACATGAAGGCAGCTCTTTCTTTATTTTATTATTATTAATTATTATATTCGTTTACCAACCCTTATTGACTAGCTCTACTAACAGTTGGAAGTAGTAATAATAGTTAAGGTCTTTAACTATGTAAACACACCATTTAAATTGTGGTATTCAAATTAAAGTTTGTTTGTTCGTTACTGTTTCAATGTCAATACTTTTATTTGGTATCTTGGAGTTAACCCGATGATGAATTGATAGAATCTTCAATGGATAAACTCCAACGAGTACTTATTAGCAACACTCGAGAATCAAATGATTCGTCTAGATCACTCTAACAGTAATCCACTCATTAACGATGGGACCAGGAGATTTGTACTAGAAATCCTTTTTGCCTTTTATTTTTTCTTGATTTACGTTATTTTCCGCTAAACATGATTTCCTTACCTAACATCCAGTTCCCTCAGGTCTGGCAGTTGAGCAGATAGCTGGATCACCTCGCGCCAGTTGCAGAACAGGTTGCGGGAGACATCCAAACTCCTCACATTGGGACACAGGCCAGCTACGTCACCAGGCTTTGCTATATTCTGGTCGTGCACGCAAACTTCTAGCAGGCGGTCGAATTTTCTGGAAAACGGAGGAGAATTGTTTGTAAAGTCACTATGTTTTTTTTTTTGCAGATTTCACCAACCCTATTTACGCTGTGGTTGTCGTAAGAGCCGAATATGGGAGTAAACAAGACAGCAGCAGTGCTAAGAGAAGAAATACTTGAAACAAACTAAACTAATCCATCTAACCAGCGAAGTATAGTAGGCGAAAACCTCCAGTCTAAGGAGGGAATTATGTCCCGCACTGCAGTGGTCTAATGATAATATTCTACTTAATACTTTTTTACTAATAGGTACTAGATTTATCTCTCACTAGCTGAACCAAGCGGTGATAACCGCGGTTATCGTCGGACCGCGAGTAACACCGCGGGACAAAGTTAGTCTAAAAAAAGTAGCCCATGTTACTCCCTGGATTATCAGCTACCTGCTAGTGAAAGTCCCATCAAAATCGGTCCAGCCGTTCATTACCCGGAATAAACAGACAGACAGCCAAAAAATTTTTAACTATATTTTTGGTATATGTACCATGTATACATACATATGCATTTAGTAAAAAGCGGTTATTTTAATATTACAAACAGACACTCCAATTTTATTTATTTGTATAGATTACATACGACCGTCTGACTCCAAACTAGACTATTAGTGAGAGTAAAATGAGAAATGAGTCCAATGGGTCACCTCACCATGCTGCGTGGTCTTCATTCACAATGAGTATGGTGACCAGAACTCTTGGATTTTGCTTATGCTTTCTATCAAGCTGAGTAGACATTTTAACAGAGCCAAACATAAAAAAAAACATTATTCCATAAATCTTGTTTATCAATGACAGCCTATTTACTTTAATGTATAATAATAAGCTATGATATATATGTGTTGTTGTATTGTATAGAAGCACTAAGGGTCAATATCTCTTGTACGCTTCAATCACTTGATAAAATGTTGTGAACAGTATCCTTTAAATGTACTTAACGAATGATTATGAAATAGTATCAACTGCAATTTATTGCGGAGCTTTAAATAAAATGTTATTGCAGTTTTCTGACTGCACTAGAAGGAGTGTAATGTTCTTTGTATGAGTAAATCTTTGTCACACTGTTGGCTAAACACTTTAATGGATTTTGAATTTGTTGTTGTTAGAGTGATACTGTAGTGAATGAGAGTACATGAAAACTATAAGAAACTAGCTGAGCCCCACGGTGTTACCCGCGTTACAACAACATCCGGGGTACGCGAGTAGCACCCGGGGCGAACCTGGTCAAAAAAACCTAAGTTTCTCCTACCTATCAGTCCAGCCATTACACACATTTCCAGAGCAAACAGATGGACAAATTGAAAACAAAATGAAGTCCAACTAGGCACCTTATTCCAGCCCGGGAGCACCACAGACAAAATATTATTGAATTTCTGTTTGTTCTTTCTAACAACCATACCTTCCTCATGGGGTATAGTCAGTAAAGTTACTGAGCAAAATATTCTTGCTATGTTACTGCAACCACAAATAAAATTAGGAAAATTATTTTTACGGGAATTAATTCGTCCAGGTTGCCCTTGTGACCACTGCCAGTGCAACCGTCAGGCAAATCAGAGGTATATAATACCTTTTAATAAGTGATCGCGTTAATTCCCATAAAAATAATTGTTAATATATCATGAAACAGGAAAGTTTAAAAATTTATCTAGGTATTTTTTGCTTTTTAAGACAACTCCCGTACTAGGAATATATACTGTGCTTCCAGGCCTTTACAAACATACATGAAACGGACAGAAAGAACTCCCAGACTCAGAACCACAATTTGTGGATCACACAAAGTCAGATGTGAGATTTGACTCGCAACACTCAGCGCAGAAGAAAATGGTGTGGAAACCTCTTAAAGCACAGTCATCAAGTCTATTCATCCATCTAGATGATGGTGAAAATGATTTGAGCAAACTTTTTTTTTTTCTTTATGATCAAGCTGCCAAAATGACAGTACTCTGCCTGATGGAAAGCATAAGTAGAGTCCAAAAGTGGTGGTCACTATGCTCTATGTGAACGTGGACAGAGCAGCATACTGACCCACACTATGGCGGCCTAGTAAGATGCTTTTTCACGCCCTGCTTAATGGACAATGAGAATATACATAATTATATTGATAATCATAATAATAAAAGGCAACGCACTGTTTCTGGTGTATCTTGTCAAAACCGACCATTTCAATGAACGGTGCACCCATCTCTCGCTTCCACTCATTGATGACAGTCCTGCGGTGAGCCGCCACTGTTTCGTCCTGCAAACATAACAATTTAATATCAGGCATTTTTGTACACAGCGGAAATGAATGTACTTACATTTTTTTTTTTTAATTCATCTTTTCTGAGTCACCAAGACTCACATTTTTTTCCTGATGTTGTGTTAATACTTTTGTCACCCAATGTGTAATTATGTTGAAGTATAGCATATGGTAATTTTAAGGCAGAAAGCTTCACAATGATTTAAATTTATATTCACTAGCTGACCCAATTTCGTGCCGCCATATTTACATGTCTGTTTCAGCTTCCCACAGGCAGTGTACAGTCGCGAACCAAAAATATAACTTTTCTTGTTATCTTTTAATTTTTCTTGTCACACAAACCTTGTCCTAGCAATAAGGAACATATAGAAAAAATATTATTTAATTTGGTGCAGTGGATCGGAAGTTATGCACGTACATACATTTCACTGATTCATTTTTATATATATAGGTAGATTTAATTAGTTATTATACTTACGTAATTTAGAATGATGATGTATTTTTGTTCTTTAAATTTTTTTCAACAGGAGGAACTGCAGTTTATTCTTTATTAATCAAAAATACAGAACAAATTTCACATTTATGACTTTAATTTCTTATTAAAATTATTTACATTTTATGTTATATTCAGAATTCAGAAATTTTGATTTCTTTGTAATTCTTGCCTGACAAGCAGTGGTTGTCATTTGGTTGTGATAATGGTTGTCTCTACATCGCCAATTAAAACTAAATGAATCTATAAAGTGTCCAACGCCATCTCACAGCCGCAGTGACACTCTAGCAAGTGCGTGGCGAGACATTTCTGCTGTTAATTGAGTTTCCTTTTAGTTATATTTTTATCACAATTTTTTGGAGTATATTGAAGTTATTTTTTCGATTACACGACCCTACATAGCCCTTGTAACAAAAAGATTATTTTAAAAAATTCCAATATAAACCTTTGTAGTCAATGCAGTATTTATACAATGTATGTTTTGTATGTGTTTGTGCCAACAATGACAATTTGACCATATTTGGGTCAGAACAAATCACATCAAGTAGACAAACAAACAAAGGGCCTTGAGAGACACAAACATAGACAAAATAAGACCAACACCCACTCAACAACATTTGAAACTATGTAGGCGGATGACTCGTTTACCTTAGCCACTACAACTATTTAAAAAAATATTGAAAAAGTTAAATAACAAACTCACCTCTTTATCTCCGTAATATTGCCGAATAGCGTCAGAACAAGTTCGTAATGGACTTATTTTGTTCGGACGAATGAAGGACCCAGCACCAGGTTTTGATGTTTTAAAGTACTGGACATCATCTAAAGAACCATCATGCTTGCCCCTGGTGGGATTATCCCATTCCACGCCATACCAAACACCTTTATATCCGTGCACTTCACCGATAAATTTCACCGTACCGAAATCATCGCTACACTTTACTCGACTCCCGATATGAACTTGTATTTCGTTTTCGTCAGTACCATTGTGACTGTCCATGGTACCGTTGCAAAATTTTGGTATTAAGTTAACAGGCATAGCGCCCACCATTATTTTTGTGTTTTCGAAAAAGGAACTGTTTATCAAAAGAAAAACAGGCTGACTACTTTTCACGAAAACTGTTGTCATTCGCTGTCAAAAAGGGTAATATTTACTAATAGAGATGGGCGCAATTGAAAATCGGATAATTGTTTTTAGTCGATTTATCAGACTTCTTGCCTGATTAATCATATCATTAGAAACCATAATCAAGTATTAATTTAATGAGTAAGTGGAATTAGAGAGTAATAAAAAATAATACAGTAGTTTAATCAGTAACAAATAAATCTAAATAACTGCCATTTGCAAAATTTGTTAAATATTACTTAATAGTTTCGCTATCACTCAAAAGATGGAAGCACATGTATAGTTTTAAAACAATAGTCTAAAATACGATTGGCAGTCGACACTAGTCGACAGGACAGGAGTACATTACCCGCCCAAGTATGGTAGAAACACTTATAAGGACGAAAAGTTTAAATTTGCGTTCCGAATCGTAATGTAAGCTTCAATGCTTCCACTCGGACTGTCAGTGCATTCGAAATATCCTTCGATGTCGATGCTTTAACGGAGCGGAGTTACACACTCGAAGTGCGAATCGGACATCATTGTACTAGGATTTGCGAGGGCCCGGTTCAATGTTCCATTTATTTTCATTCGTTGTCTCGGCGCGGCGCTAGCGTCATCTCGCTCATAATTTTCCGAAATCGGGAATCGGGACGTAAAAAGTGTTTTTTGACAAAAATGGCTTCCGAAAGTGTCCCAGCCGTAAACTCCAGTCTATAATACGGAAATGTCTGTTTGTGTTAGTGGAAATATGCAGTTTATAAGTGAACAATTGTTTCGTGCTGTGCAGTAGTGCATACGGATTGGTCACGACAAAGGATAAGAGCGTCAAAATGAGGTATGTATATCGAGTTCATCGCACCAGAGCTTTCGTTAGCAAAACAAATAAATAATTACAAAAGATCATCTTGCACGCATCGATCTATTTACGTCCAAAAAGGATTTAATGTAAACCGGCCTTCCGTTTTGTTTCCTTGGTGTTTTTTTTTCTTATAAAAACGTAAACATAGAACGGGCGTGCGTTAGTTATGGTTCATCGATTAGTTGATTACGATCGTAATTACGCACGTTTATGAATGACATCGTAATGAAAAGCTGTAAAAAACTGTGAAGTAACCAGTCTTCGTTGCATACAAAAAAGATTGAAACGTTTCCGATACATATTGATTTTTTCCAAGCATTTTGAAGGGTTGCCCCCACACGCTGTTAAACTAGATTACTTTCGTTTTAGCTATTGCAATAGCGATTTAGTAATGACCTTGCGCAAGTAGAGAGGTAATTTGTTAATATAGGGCACAGTTTGTCCGAAGGGGATATTCAGATGCGTAACGTATCCCCGAAATGGGGTGGTTAGACCCCCAGGAAGGGTGTCTCCTTCGCATATGACTAATAATACACACCCTCGCGGTTTCGCAGCGAAAATAAAGGTGTGTGGTATTATAATAACGAAATACGTTTTCAACATAATTATGTACCTATCATTGATAAATAAGTGATAAATACTGCAATCACAACATTTTTTGAGATAACAGATAAAATACTTGTATGACAGGTTTATTGAATCATAGTAATTAATTTGATTTTGTAGTAAAAAAAAAAAATCCAATGTTTATTTATGAGACATTCACCCAATCTTTATTAGATTATACATTCATAAAGAGTTTAATTAATTTTATATTGTCATGCAATTCTAAATGCAAGTATATTTAAGCTGTACTGGAATACTTTTAAAAATTATGTATCAGATAAATGTATTTTAAATTCTTTACCATTTTTAGCTTTTTCAATCTGTAAATAATTGATTTATTTACCTAATATTTTATTAGTAATATCGCCTAAATTACTAACTTTAAAGCTTTTTGACAATATGCCTCTTATTAAAATTATTAAATAGAAGTTATCAAGTCAAATAGACATACAACATGAATGCACAATGAGAAATAACAAGTGAATGTATTTTCATTACGAAATCAATGTAATTATCATGAATGAATCAAATCTAATTACTCAGAGATTGAAATTCTTAAACTATTCTAAATCATATTTATTGTATAATTTTCCTATGTAATCAAAGGACTTTGGGCCTACTACTGGGTTTAACTCTATTCCCTAAAGTGGGACTAAATTAAACTGCAATATGCTTATGGCTACCCCTATAGATGTGTGTATAAATATGTATTGAACTGTAAACAAAAAATATATTAATATCTATAAGGAGGTAAAGTTGAGATTGTCAGGCGTAATCTCTGTATTTACTAAACCAATTTTAAATATTCTTTTACTATTATAAAAGTACAATATATATGAGTGGAAAAACCCACAGTTGACATATATGCAGATGGAGTTGCAAATGCTAGTTTATCATAAAATAAAAGTTCAATACAATATTAAAGTTATATAAGTTGCATGCACAACCTTTTCTAAATTATTAGTCCATGGCATACAAAATACCAGTTAATATCATGCAATCTTTTAAATGAATCATTCTTTACTTAGAATGATGAGTAATCTAATTTAATTAATGTACCATAGAGTTAAGTTGTCAGTCAGGTTTTTTTTTCGAATGGATAATTAGAAAAAAAAAAATAGATTTAAATGATGAAAAAGTTAACTGATTTTAAACATAATTGAATGTTTTTTTATTTGGTCACAAAAATTATTTATGCAATTTAATTATAACAAAAATTATTACTTAAGTAATTTGAAACATTATACTTTCAAATTATTCTTTACAGTTTTAAAGGTAAACTATTTCAGATGACTAAATATATATATTGCTCAACTTGAGCAACATCAAGACAATCCATAATCTTGTAATGTCATCTTATACCAAACTTATTTCCGAGTCATACTGAATCTTAGTAATTGATATATTATTTTATTTTAATAGAGATCTTTATTTGATAGGAGCCGACCCTTAAGGGCTGTACACTAATCATAATCATGGGGGTTTCACTTCTCAGTTTAGGTATCTTACGCTGAGCGCTCCTCCCGAGAAGGACTACGCCAATGGTTGCCACTGGGCATTCTGCTCGCATGCTACCGTCGTCGCGTCATGCGTACACAAGTTGAATATTATGGTACTTACTGCGAATAATGACCACGAAACGAACTAATTATTAAATTTGCAGTTACTTAGGCAATAAAATTATTTAATTAGTTCTTTAATGCCGTTGTTAAAAACTTAATTATCAGGGTGACAAAACTCTAAGAAGTATTTATTAGATTCACTATATTAAGTTTATGTACCTATGTTTAAAAGTTCAAAAAATAATTTCTTAATTAGTTGAAAGTTTTGTTTTCCAAATTGTTAGTTTTCTTTAGTAATACTATTTTGTATATAAAATTGTATGGGGATTCGATCCCCCAGTCAAACCATCAAACAGGTTTAGGGTGTTTTTCTTTGTGTAATAAATAAATAAAATAGATAAATAAAGTAAGTAAAATATCATATAGTAACTAGTACGAGTAGTAGATACGTTACGTAGACAAGATTATCATTTTTGTTAAAACCTTTTTACTTTGTTACTAAAGGTGTTTTCTTTATTATTTATTTTTATATTTACCGAAGTAAGTAAATGTACAGCAAGTGGTAACCCTGAGCTCTTGTTGTAAATCGAGCTGTGTTTAACAGAATATGAACGCTCTGGTCACATGACAAGATTCAATTTAGGGTGCAAGGTGGCAGAGTTAAAAACTTTTTATGCCTAAACTTGACTTTTGTTCGAGAGTGGAACTTCTGTATGTTAGTACTATTATATTAGTTATTCTGTATCATAATTGTAGAGTAACCATTAAGAACAGTTTACAGGTTTTTTTACAATAAAAATCTTTAATGAAGTCAGGTAAAAAGAAACATAAAATAATGGCTTACTATATCTGGTAATCACAAAGTTTGTGAGTGTGTATGTTTGTTACTTTCTCACGCGCACACTACTGAACAGATTTGGATGAAAATTTACAGTAATATAGCTTAAACATCAGAATAACACATAGGCTCCGCCAGGCGAAAACAGTCGCGAGCAACAGCTAGTTAGTATCTAAAGTACATAAATATCCAGCCCTGTTTGGTATGGTATGTCTATCTATACCAAATACGGCTGGACATTTAAGTATTTAATTATTGCAAACAATTCAACAAATTACCTGCTCCCATCTGTCATTTACATCCATTGGACACTATTCATAGGACAGGTTTTCAAGGTGAATTACAATTAATATAATCCTTTGTTGTTGTAAATTATATTATTATTTATGTTGAAAGAATAGGTCACTGAATTTTTATGCAATCATATGGTCCAACACGTCTGGCCTGAATACTATCAGTTATGTCCAGCATTGGAATATTAAAAGCCCTTGATAAACAGTAATAATGATAATATTAACAGCCCGTTTAATAATAACTCTATGTTATCTATAGGTACTGTGATTATGATTATTTGCTTTGGATAAACTTGGAAATTACTAAACCGATTTTTATCTTTATTTTTGAATTGGATCGCGACAGTAAATAGGATCTTTTTCTTTCCACTTTTCCTTATATGTCCCTAATTTGTCAGGGCTCAGTTAGTGGTAGTACACTACCCGCTCATAGAAGAATAACCTAAAATAACCGCATAGGTGCTGTCGTGTTTCGTTGGTGATTGCAAGGCCGGAGTCACAATTTAGCAGAAGCATCTCAATAGGCCTCCATGGTGTGAGTCGCCATGCTGCGTTATTACATTATTTGCATTTGCAATGAGTATGATGACCACTACTCTTGGATTCTGTTCATGCTTTCCATCAATTTAAGTTGGTGGGCATACTCATTATACTCATTGCGAATGCAGACAATTCAGCATGGTGACAGACAATGGTGGCACAGTGAGAATCTTTTTCGCTTAAAGGACCCAGGATGACAAGGGAGGGAAACACGTGCGCTGGTACTGAGTTCCAGGTTTAAACTGCATAAATATTATGAAATGCAATAATTTCAAAGTTATTCTTCCAAAAGTCTAATAGTACGATTATCCTAGCTATGTTCGGATCCTACTCATTATGTCATAAATGTTCACGTAACACGTTACCTCACATCCCGAAATTACGCCAAATAACTCCATTTCCTCCTGGACAAACGGACATACAATTAGTACCAATTAATATTATTTTACATCGTTGGGAATAATACTGTTTAGGGAAAATAGTCAAACTCTTCTTTATCTCTTTTAAGTTCCATTTTCTCAAATACCCTCATATTTCGAAATATTTTTGATCTGATTTCAATCTAAATGTCAAATATTTGCAGATAAAAATGGCTAACTGCTGAAAAACAAATTAATATTACATCAAGTTTATGATATTTTGAAATGTGTGTCATCTTTACATAGTATAAAATGGAACGGGGAACCGCCTCCTTTATTGACGTCGGTTATAAATTAAGTCGGTTCGGCTATCTGTTCGCTCAGATCCATAAAACTATTCAAGGGATTTTAGAAAATGTATGGAACCAATGCCGATGAAAAATAGTGGTGGTTCATATGACCCATCAATTTTCAACACGAGCGCGTCGTTTATCAGATTCTGTATTTGTTTTCATTAGAGCTACGTTCCAATCCACTCTCGTAATAATACTACTTAAGTTAAGGCAGAACAGGTATTGTTTATACATGTCAGATACTGTTATTATAAGAGAACAGGTGGACACTATACAGACGCTATCGTTGTTCAATTTAATCGAATCGATCGATAATCGAATTATAATAGATATATGTAGTAGGTATATCGATCTTTAAGCAAATTAAACTCTCCTCTCGGGGGAATGTTTATCATTTTGGTTACCTTCTATTTCACTTATGGCATTTTTAATGTACTTTTTAAACGGCATCGATCCCTCCCATCCGCCAACCTCTATAACTCCTATTCACCAGGATGAACAGCAGGGACCCTGATGGTCATTGATGTGACTATCAATCTATATTTAAGAAAAAATATTAAATACACTATAACCCGACTACGTAAAAACTGTTAATAAAATTTATGTCGCCGAAGCACCCGGCTCATTATAAATATTGACACCTCATTCATTCCAATCGGTCCAGTAGTTCATTCGTCACGTTGGAAAATACAAACTTAAAATATACATTGCCAAAACTATTATCCTTTTTTTTGGCTTCGTCATAGACGAGTAAAAAAAGATGCAGGGACTTTTTTACTCTTTGTTCTCCTAAGGTTTAAATACTCGGAAACGACTCTAGATAGGCGTACCCCCTAACTAGGTTGACATTCTACAAACGTTAACACTCAATAGAAAAATAACAAATGTATTTGAATGACGTCACTGACCGCTATGGTCAAAAATATATTAGCCAATAATACAAAAGAATAAAAACGTTAGTGACTAGAAAGAGATTCGACGCGAAATATTACAACTTGACTAAAAGGCTGAAGCTAAACGAACAGGTGACGATGGCTCAAGTGACACATCATGCGGATATCCGCAAAGCACTATGGTGATTGGTTCCTTGGCGTGTATCACATCTGAAGCACGTTAAATGACTAATAATGTTAATATGTACATGTGACTGTTGTTTGCTATTGGTGAATATATTGTAATAATATGTAGTACCTGGTTTTTTCTTTATATACTAGGTATAGCTGAACCCCGCGGTGTTACCCGTAGTTATTTTTGTACCGCGAGTAACGCCGCGGGACAAAGTTAGTCTAAAAAAAGTAGCCTAAGTTACTCCCTGGATGATCGGCTACCTTCCAGTGAAAGTCCCGTCAAAATCCGTCCAGCCGTTCCAGAGACTACTCGGAACAAACAGACAGACAGACAAAATTTTTTTAGCTACATTTTTGGTATATGTACCGTGTATACATGCATTTAGTAAAAAGCGGTTATTTTAGTATTACAAACAAACACTCCAATTTTATTTATTTGTATAGATATGGGGTAAACGAGCAGACATACTGCCTGATGGCATCCGGTATCCTCGGTGAAACCTCAATTACCCCTCCCCATCCCCCAAAGTCCGAAAACGTATTTGTGATACCTCTGGTGTTGCGGGTGTCCATGTGTGTTGCGGATATGTTCGCTCGTTTGCCATTTATTTCATAAAAAAAACATCAAGCGCAACGCCATCTAGTGCCAAACTAAGCAAAGTTTGTATTATGGGTACTTGACAATTGATAAAAATACATTATATACTTTTTTTGTAAATACATACATATTACACATAGAAAGTATTCCTAAACAAATATTTGTCAATCAAACAAACATTTGGTCCGACCTGGAAATCGAACCCGAGATCTCATGCACAGCAGTCGCATACGCTACCACTGCGCCATGGAGTTAGTGAAGTTATGTATGGTAAAAGTAGACGTGTTTACCTGTAATTAACATAAAAAGGGGAAACGCCGCCATATTGCCTATTTAGGCAATCAAACCTCGCTCGGGACGGTGACGTACACACTCTTCTATAGTTACCTTCTTTGTTTACTGTGTGACCAAGCTACGTAATTAGAAGCAGATAATAAATAAATAAATACCTTTACAAAGGTTTAATTCTCTGCGGTTCCGTACAAAAGTTACGGTGGAATTAGTTGCTTGACAATTTTAATCCTTTTGAATCTGTCTTCAAAGTTGGATAATATTGTTTTGACACTGCAAAAAATTTGGAAAATGGCTTTTATATTTCATTTTGCTCGCGGCTCCGCTAGACTGTACGTCTGTTATCGCGATAAAGAATAGCATATGTAGCACTAAAAAGAAACGAATTGTGTGTGGTACACAATTCGTTTCTTTTTAGTATTTGAACGGTGCCTTTTTAGGGTTCCTTAGCAGGAAAAGAAACCCTCAGAGATTACCAATAAGAATAGAATAGAATAGAATAAACTTTATTGTACACCAAATCAAACAGTTTACACAAAATGAACATATCAATAGAATGACCATGTACAAATGGCGACCTTATCGCTAAAAAGCAATTTCTTCCAGGCAACCTTGGGATGCAAAGAAAAAAAAAATACGAATTAATGGGCAGTTCTGGTGCGAAAAGAAAAAAAATATATATAAAGGAATTTAAGTGAATTCTCTAGAAGTAAATAACAAAATAAATATTATTATACATAGAATAAAACATACTTATACAAATAAATAAAATAAATACATACACCTACACACAAATAAAATATCTACATTTCAATCAGAAAAAAAAAAAAAAAAAAAAACAATATGGCAGATAAAATACGTAAATAAGGGACATTGTTAATCAATACGGTTGAACTTTGTTTGTATTTTAAAGCTGTAATTTTGTATGGACATATTTTATGTATTAATGCCTCTTAAAAAGTGGTAAAATGAACAACTTCTCAAGAACATCTGCGAATTATACTTCTGTGTTTTAACTAGCTTGTATATACTTACTACCACTTAAAAAGTTCTGAAATCTCGTTAACAAACTGACTTATATAATTTCTGTATATCTTTATTGCGAAATACGTAAAAGATAATCTTGTTTCAAACAGACTTTTAAAGTTTTTACTAGAAGATTACTTTGTTAAGTAATGTGTTTGGAAAAAAATACATATTTAAGTATTTAGGTTGAAGTGTTTAATAACACTGGGATTCTTAATTCTTTTACATTAGTAAAAGAATTAAGACAATCCCAGCTATCCATACTAGACACAATGGAATGCTAAAGACTACTATCCCGCTGTCCCGTTCCTAAAGATCATAGCGTGATGTTGATTACCAAAATTATAACTTACATATACTTAGGCAAAGACAGATGTGTGTTTGGGTGTTTCGGAGAAGACTTATGTGTGTCGCCTGATAGTAAGCGATTATCGCCGCCCATGGACACCTGCAAACACCAGAGGCGTCACAAGAGCGTTTCCTGCCTTTGGAGGATAGGGAGGGGAGATAGGGGAGGGGGTTTGGGTTATGGGCCTCCGGTATCCTCACGCATTCGGTGAAACACAGTGCAAGCACTATTTCACACCGGTTTTCTGTGAGGCCGTAGTATCACTCCGGTCGAGCCTGCCCATTCGTGCCGAAGCGTGGCTCTCCCACGGTAAAAGTGGGAAGACAAGACAGTTGTAGGCATAATGTTTATGGCATACGATACTGATGATCCTCCACCCCACTCTTCAACACTCTTTAAATCACTCCATTCGAGCCTAAAACTGTTAAAATAACCATACCAACCGTACCCAACCAAACATAACTGAGACCGGAGGCTCTATAGGTCGCCATGTCATTAATATTGTATCGTCACGCTGTATAAAGCAAAATGGGTTCAAGATATCTGCTTCAAAATTGAGTTGTAAGATTCCACCCAAACATACAAGCATACACATAAAAAGAGATAGTGATACCCGGTGTTACTAATATAGGCCACTAGTGTTGCAAGTTTAAAAAGAAAACGATTTTCGCTTCATGTATGAAGTAAATGCCACTAAGAACATTACCACACAAACCGGTTTTGCGAATATTGCGTCACATATACTCATTGTTAATAATTACGTCATTTAAAGTGACATCATTTACGATTACTTTTACATTGGCACCTTAATCTATACTAATACTAGCTGACCCAGCAAACGCTCCTTTGCCATAAAAAAAAATTAAGGATGGGTCACCCCTACCATTTAGGGGTATGAAAGATAGATGTTGTCTGATTCTCAGACCTACTGAATATGCATATAAAATTTCATAAAGATCGGTCAAGCCGTTTCGGAGGCGTTTAACTACAAACACCGCGACACGAGAATTTTAAATATTAGATCTATACTAATATTGTATATAAAGCTGAAGAGTTTGTTTGTTTGTTTGTTTGAACGCGCTAATCTTAGGAACTACTAGTCCGATTTTAAAAATTATTTCAGTGTTAGATAGCCCATTTATCGAGGAAGGCTATAGGCTATATATCATCACGCTAAGACCAGTTTGAGCGGAGCACCAATGGAGAATGTTACAAAAACGGGATAAAATTATCACGCTACGGGCAATAGGAGACGCAAAAGAGGTTGCGTGGGTCAGCTAATCTCATTTTTTTTTTTTTTTTTTTATGTTTGACCCTGCCATGTTGACTCTACTCTGCCTGATGGAAAGCATAAGCAGAATCCAAGAGTGATGGTCACCATACTGCGAACGCAGACAATGCAACAATGCAGGCATGGTGACCCACACCATGGCGGGCTAGTGATGCTTTCGCATCATTGGGCCTCCGGTCTCGCACTCACCAACGAAACACGACAGCATGATCGCTGTCATTTTACGTTGATTTTCTGTGCGAGGGTAGTACCGCCCCGGTCGAGCCGGCCCGTTCGTGCTGAAATCAGCGTGGCTCTACTATCTTGAAAATCTCATCTATATATTATCTCTGCAGTTTGCCTTTAATAGTCCACTGTTGGACGTACAGGGTGCTTCTTATAAAGGAGGTTTTGGCTACCACCCTGGCCAGAAGGGGATATAGGGGTTGTTTTATGTTTTCCTGCTCTTAGCAGAGCTGTTGTCCTGTGTAACTAGCTCCCTTAGTCGAATCTTACGACACAAATGTTTTAATCAGTAGTGGCAACACTGTATTCTAAATCCGTTACCACACACGAATAAGTACGTGTTTTATTTTATAGGATAGGGGGCAAACGCATGATACCAAGCGATTACCGCCGCCTATGAACACCAGTTACACCAGAGGCTTTGCCAGCAGCTAGGAAACGATGTAGGAATATTTAAAAAAATTAGTAAAAAAAAAGTTGTACGTCTCTATCATAAAAATATTGCCATAAAGCACAACGATATAAACCTCTTTACAGCTAAACCATTAAATAACCGACGTTTAAGAGACGGTGAGGTGTTGTATTCCCACGCGATTCAGATCGCGATTATGTTATAGATTCACATACAATATAATAACAATAATTTACATGAATTCAATTAAGTTCAACACAGTTTATGGCTTCAGGTAATAGGCTGTAACGGCGGTCGACTCAAATATCAAAAAAGAACAATTATCTATAGCACTTAATTACTTAGAGTATCTAACTTAATTTGATTAAAAGTTCTATATTCATGTCAACAATGGAATATTTGAAATTGGAATTAATTTGAATTGATGTGTAACTCAAACTAGGTTTTGCCTTTTGGATATACGCAGGCGGCCGCGGGAAAAGTCACTGTTAGAACATTTGATTTGTCTCCACGTTAAACAAGTACAATTTTAACAAAAATAAAACCGACTTCAAGGTTCGACTCGATTTCTCTTGGATGCCATCATCAGATATTAATGTCCTTATCATGGTACCACCGTTGGGACATCTCCTTTCCATTAAAAAAACAATAATCAAAATCGGTTCATAAACGACGAAGTTATCCGCTAACACATATAAAAAAATATGAACGGTCGAATTGAGAAACCTCCTCCTTTTTTTGAAGTCTGTTCAAATAGAATAACTATGAAATATTACAAAAAATACACAAAAATAAAATAGTTATCTCATGTCTTGTTTCACTAGTCTTCCACGAATGAAGAACTTGGGATTCTGCTCATGCTTCCTTCCATCAGGCAGAGTACCGTCATTTTGGCAGCTAAAACATAAATAAAGAGAATAATAATGACTAAACACTGGAGAATTCCTTCTTTACACAGTATAAAATGAAGTAGCTTTCGCTATCCTAATATTGTAAAGTACCTACTTAACGAATTTTGATGCAGTCTTCACCTGTAGATAGAGTGATTCAAGAGGAAGGTTTTAGTATGTTATACATGCATATTATAGTACAGGAAATCCGAGAATTTCAAAGATATTCGTGCGAAGTCGGGCCGGGTCGTTAGTCTATACATCTATACAAATAAATAAAATTGGAGTGTCTGTTTGTAATATTAAAATAACCGTTTTTTACTAAATTCAAATGTATGTATACACGGTACAAATACCAAAAATGTATATGCACCGTGTATACATAGTTAATTTTTTTTTGTCTGTGTCTGTCTGTCTGTTTGTTCCGGGTAATCTCTGGAACGTCTGCACCGATTTTGACGGGACTTTCACTGGCAGGTAGCTGATGATCCAGGGAGTAACTTAGGCTACTTTTTTTGAGACTAACTTTGTCATAACCGCGGGTAGCACCATATACCAAAAATGTACTTTTAAAAATTCTTGTCTGTCAGTCTGTCTGTATGTTCCGCATAATTTCTGGAACGGTTGGACCGATTTTGACGGGACTTTCACTGATAGGTAGCTATCTTTAGCTACCTATCAGTGAAAGTCCCGTCATCGGGAGTAACTTAGGCTACTTTTTTAGACTAGCTTTGTCCCGCGGGTAACACCGCGGGGTTCAGCTAGCCTTGTATAAAATAAGATCAAAACAAGTTCATTGACTACGGCAGGCGGTCGATTATTTCATTGCCCTTTGCACTTATACGATCAAGTGTACGCTAGCGTTGTTTTGATTCGCAAACTAGAACATCCGTGTCCGCGTTCCCTACATCGTGATGTACAGACAAGCCAAGAGTACATACATACATGCAATTAAATCACTACATATCATTGTAGTCATTATGGTTTATTTTAAACCGACTTCAAATAGAAGGAGGTTCTCTCAATTCGACTGTATTTTTTAACCGACTTCAAAAAAAGGAGGAGGTTTCTCAATTCGACCGTATATATATATATTTTTTTTATGTGTGTTCGGGCATAACTTCGTCGTTTATGAACCGATTTCGATAATTCTTCTTTTAATGGAAAGGAGATGTCCCAACGGTGGTACAATGATAAGGACATTAATATCTGATGATGGCATCCTAGAGAAATCGAGTCGAACCTTGGAAGTCGGTTTCATTTTTGCTAAAATTGTACTTGTTTTACTTTGACTGTGTGAACCGATTTTGATGATTCTTTTTTTATTTGAAAGCTGGTACTTGCCGTGTGGTCTATTTCAGTGTATTTCAGTTCTTGAAGTATTTTTTTTGTTTACATAGTTTTGAACATAACTTCACTCATAGAGAAGACAATTCTTCAAAAAGATTTCAAAAAATAAATATTTGGGACATCTAACACACAACGCCGTCTAGTCCCAAGCTAAGCAGAGCTTGTGTTATGGGTACTAGACAACTGATATAAATACATATATACTTTTTTTTTGTAAATACATACATATTATATATAGAAAACACCCAAACTCCGAAACAAATATTATGTGACCTCAGAACTCACGTCATTTAAGAACTTTCGAGTTTTCACCTAGCCAGTCTCACCAGCATGCCTAAAGAACCTGTTTAAATATCTTGATGATAGATATTTCAGCCAACTTTAATAACAAACTACCCAAATCCCGCGGTGCTACCTGCGGTACGACATCAACCGCTGGCAACGCCGTGGGGCGAAGTTAGTCTAAAAAAAGTAGCCTAAGTTATTCCTTATATCACCAGCTATCTGCCAGTGAAAGTCCCGTCAAAATCGGTCCCGCCGTTCCTGAGATAACCCGGAACAAACAGAGAGACAGATGGAAAATAGTAAAAAATGTTATTTAGGTACATGTATCGTATACGTATATGCGTTTAATAAAAAGTGGTTATTTTAATGTTACAAACAGACATTCCAATTTTATTTATTTGTATAGACTACACCCATCGTTTCCCGGAATTTAAATCCCAGAGGTTTAGTTTGTCTATTAAATATTTTGCGAACTACCCTTAATAATATACGCCGCCCACTAGGTGAGGGTAGAACAGTTCTATTTTTAGTTCGACATAAACAAGTACCTAGCTATTACGTATTTAAGGGATGTAGGAGAAACTTATACGTGGTCGTGACTGCTTCCAAGGGTAGAAAAATATGTTTATTACCTTTCCTATATCGGACATCAAACGAGGTACAGTTTTATTGTTAACACGCTTTAATTAGCTTCACCTGTATGTTTGTTTGTAACCGACGCATTTGAACTTAACTTTGACCTACTTTGAACACTAACTGTGACAGCTACTTCGTACACGTGAGATTTGGATTTTCAAGTTATTTTTAATTTTTCAACGTTTAACCTTCATTTTCATCAATTTTTCAACCTTCCCTGGGCTACGACCAACATTTCAAAACCAAAATCAGCTAAATCGGCCCAGCTGTTATCGAGTCGAGCGAGACAAACAAACAGCAATTGATTTTTATAATGAGACTGGCTGAACCCCGCGGCTATTGACGTACCGCGGGTAACGCCGTGGGGCGAAGTTAGTTTAAAAAAAGTAGCCTAAGTTACTCTTTAGATCATCAGCTACAGTGAAAGTTCCGTCAAAATCGGTCCCGCCGTTCCTGAGATTACCCGGACCAAACAGAGAGACAGATAGAAAATAGTAAAAAATGATATTTTGGTACATGTATCGTGTACATTTGCGTTTATTAAAAAGTGGTTATTTTAATATTACAAACAGACACTCCAATTTTATTTATTTGTAATTAGATAATTATGTACATACAAAAAATATTAGTACCATTATTCAAACAAAACTCAAAACATGTTGGTGTTTCAAGCTATCCGACAGTAAATAATGGTGTATGCTCCAACAATTCAAAACAGTACAATCGGAAACAAAACTTTTTGCTCACACTACCATGAATATGAAAAAATGTGTGTCAGGGAATCGTGTGATGAGGGTACTAACATCTATTTTTAGCATACAATGGCATAAATGTAGATGTACACATATCAGAATTATGATATGAAGAATAAGAAAGTAAGAAATTATGAAATAGGGGGGCAAACGAGCATACGTATCGCCTGATTTTAAGCGATTACCGCCGCCCATGGACACCCGCAACACCAGGGGCGTCACAAGTGCGTACCCGGCCTTTTAAGGAGTACCTACGCTCTTTTCTTGAAGGTTGAAAGGTCGTATTGGTATATTTATAAACCTTGATGTTTTTCTGAAAATTCCTTAAGAAATCGTGATTTCTTAAGGAATTTTCAACAAACCCGCAACACAGGATTTATATTCCTAACTAGCCGACCCACGCAACCTCGTTTGCGCCTTATATTGCCCGTAGCGTGAAAATTTCCCCCGTTTTTGAAACATTCTGAAGAATGTTGTTGCTCCGCTCCTATTAGTAGTAGCGTGATGATATATACCCTATAGCCTTCCTCGATAAATGGACTATCCAACACCGAAAGAATTTTTCAAATCGGACCAGCGGTTCCTGAGATTAGCGTGTTCAAACAAACAAACAAATAAACTCTTCAACTTTATATATTAGTACTAGCAGACCCACGCAACCTCGTTTGCGTCTCTTATTGCCCGTCGCGTGATAATTTTCCCCCGTTTTTGAATAATTTTTCATTGGTGCTACTCTCCTATTGGTCTTAGCGTGATGATATATAGCCTATAGCCTTCCTCGATAAATGGGCTATTTAAGTATTTAGTATAAGCTATTTAGTATAGATAGACGCGGGCGTTGTCTTTAAAAAAAAATGTTGTCTCTAGTGGCATCGAGCCTTCTCAAAAAACAAAGGAACAATGCGAAGTAATGTGATACTGGATATACATGATCTTTTGTACCTTTCACTAAGCGAGTGAAGTTACCGAAGATCCAATAATCCCCCGTCTTTCTAATTCTTGAGGATAGGTCCGAGTATACAAAGAATTTGTATCTTCCAAATTGCAAGTGTCCGTAAGCGGCGTTACTCGTTTATCTAGTGACCTTATTTCGTAATAGTAGATTAGTAATCAAGGGCTGTAAGGCATCGATTGCAGCCCGAGATATTTATATAGTTCGAGGGTGCAATTGGTGCTTACACCCGAGCTAACTATTCTGCTTTACATCTCAATTGTGAGGTAAGTAGTAAAAAACCGGCATTATAAGAATAAAACATTTTATTTGTTGAAATTTATAGTGAAATGAGAATAATTTTCAAGTTTTAAAGTTTTTTTTTTAAGAACGAAATTGAGCTTCGCCGTTCGATATTTAAAATTGATGACTATTATACTCACAGGAAGACCGAAGACAAGGCTCAATAGCAAAGCGACCTTTTTTGTCATTGGGCTGAATGCATGATGTCTATTGCCAGTACGATGGTTAGATGTACGCGAACTTTTTGAAAGACATGTTTTTTTTATTACTTACCTCCCTAGGGATTTTCTAGCTACATTATTACCCTAGACCGCTAATTAGTCACCTACAAACCCCATTTGGAGGTAATAAGAACCTACTTACCGAACAAGAGAGATGTAAAAGTACTTTACCTTTACAAAATGGCTCGCTTATACTCGTAATAATAATATGAAAATGTATACACATAAAATTGAATCACATTTAGCGCTAGTCTCCTTTGAAACAGAATGTAGAGTGTATACATTATGTATGCGACTGTACCCACAGAACGTAATGTATGCGCGGTGCAGCATTGTTACGTAACTGTGTCAAATTGAGGGTAGTTGGATAAAGTTTAAGAATACATTTATAATAATAAACATTGAATCTTTTTGTTTCTTTGAGATTTTATTAATAACTAGCTGAACCCCGCGGTGTTGCCCGCGGTTATTGTTCTACCGCGAGTAATGCCGCGGGACAAAGTTAGTCTAAAAAAAGTAGCCTAAATTACTCCCCGGGTCATCAGCTACCTGCCAGTGAAAGTCCCGTCAAAATCCGTCCAGCCGTTCCAGAGATTACTCGGAACAAACAGACAGACAGACAGACAAAACATTTTTTAATACATTTTTGGTATATGTATCGTGTATACATACATATGCATTAAGTAAAAAGCGGTTATTTTAATATTACAAACAGACACTCTAATTTTATTTATTTGTATAGATAAGAAATATGCAAAGTAAAGCCATCCACGAAATCAAAGGGCTGCCTGTGCAGCCACAAGTAAGTATGATTTGTCAATTTACACCGTTGTATGAAGCAGCATAGTGACCTACACTTTGGCGGCTGGTGGCACAAGCAACTTTGTCCCGCGGCGTTACTCGCGGTACGACGATAACCGCGGGTAACAACGCTGGGTTCAGCTAGTTCCTAATAAATACATACATAGCCTGTCAAAATCATAACCCTCCTTTGGCTTTGCCGTAGTCTGGTAAAAAGTAAAATACCGTACAAATTGTACCGCTTACTAAAAAAGTCTCTCGGCCATTCGTCGACAATATAGTCGATTAATCGTACTGCCAGTTATTTCCGTTCAGAACTTTCGATTCCCAACCTTTTGTATTCGATGCGTCACTTCTGTAGACTATTTTATTTTATTTGTAACTTGTATATTGCTCTCTTTGTCACTGTTTAAGCGATGAATTTGCTTTTAGGAATTTATAAGAATACTAGCTTTTGATGGCTGTTGTTAGATTTGCGTATAGTGGCCATCGCGGTAAATACTAATACTATTTTGGTATATCGACCGGGGCGGTACTACCCTCGCACAGAAAATCAACGTAAAATGACAGCGATCATGCTGTCGTGTTTCGTTGGTGAGTGCGAGACCGGAGGCCCAATGATGCGAAAGCATCACTAGCCCGCCATGGTGTGTGTCACCATGCTGCATTGTTGCATTGTCTGCGTTCGCAGTATGGTGACCACCACTCTTGGATTCTACTCATGCTTTCTATCAGGCAGAGTAGAGTCATTTTGGCAGGGTCAAACATAAAAAAAAAAAAAAAAAAAATATGTACTACGGCACATATACCAAAATATTTTTTTTTTTCAATTTTTGTCTGTCTGTTTGTGGGTCTGTGTGTCTGTTTGTTTCGGGTAATCTCTGGAACGGCTGGACAGACAGACAAAATTTTCAAAAAAGTTATCTTGGACATATATTTTACATACATATGCATTTATTTAAAAGCGGTTATTTTAATATTACATACCGACACTCCAATTTTATTAATTTGTATAGATCAAACGGCTGGACAAATCCCTTCAATTTAGTTGAAACAATACTACTAATTTATATTTATGTACACACTAGCCGACCCACGCAACCTCGTTTGCGTCTCTTATTGCCCGTAGCATGATAATTTTCACCTGTTTTTGTAACATTCTTCATTGGTGCTCCGCTCCTGTAGGTCTTATCGCGACGATATATAGCCTATAGCCTTCCTCGATAAATGGGCTATCTAACACTGAAAGAATTTTTCAAATCGGACGAGTAGTTCCTGAGGTTAGCGCGTCCAAACAAACAAACTCTTCAGCTTTATATATTAGCATAGATTACATACTATAAATAATGAAAAGGATGTGTCGTACACATACGGACCGGAAACACCATTGTAAAATTGTATAGACAATAACATATATATTTGTATTGTTCCAACTATATTAGGCTCACGATATCGTTTCGGTGGCTATATCTTGCAAAGTGAAGCAACCTTATCCAGGTCAGTTTTTGGATCGGTGACCATTCTTAAGACACTGAAACACCTCCTCAGAGAACACGTTAAGCCGTCGGGTCCAGGCTATAATGCATATGTGGTAAGCTCTAGTCGGAGCCCTAAAAAGTCCGCAACAGTCTTTGTACGGAACTTCGTTATTGAACACTGGTGTTGTGGAGTCTGTTTTTTTTATGTATGAGCCTGCCAAAATGATTCTACTCTGTTCGATGGAAAGCATAAGCAGAATCCAAGAGAGGTGGTCACCATACTCATTGCGAATGCAGACAATGCAGCATGGTGAACCACACCATGGCGGCTTAGTGATGCTTCATCATCATTGGGCCTCCGGTCTCGCACCCACGAAACACGACAGCAAAAATGCTGTCATTTTACGTTGATCTTCTGTGCGAGGGTAGTGCCGCCCCGGTCGCCTTTTAGATCTGCAGACCCTTTTTTTTCACCTGTGGAATCCCTCTCGGGCCGTCACCCCGCCGGGGTTTGCGGCAGGGCGGTGTGTCGGAATCGAACCGACTAAAACCACACGGTGTGCCACTCAGCGCCTGAGACGGTAGGGACCCGAGAACTGCTGTTATTAACACATCCGGACCCCTCCCAGCGCCTGCCCGCACTGAAGCGGGCACCGTCTGCTGGTAACCGCTTACGTTAACCACTAGACCAAGGAGGCAGGCGTCACACACACAAGTAACTTATCTAAATTGTGTTTAATAAATTCTTCGGGGAAATTTATTTTATCTAATCTATTAATAAAGTGGGTGATATGGTTGAACACAGGAAGGTAGGTCGATGACCTTGTTGGGCCACTACTTGCTTACGTGGGCTGTTAATATGAATCTAATTGTTTACTCCTTTAGAGATATAAGCGTGAAGATGTGTATTGTACTGGCTGATCCTGGGAAATTCGTCGTTTTAGCGTTCTTTAATAAACAGGCTATCCGATATTAGAATTTTTCAATTCGGTTAAGCATTTCTTGAGATTTAGGTGCTGCGTAAGCTTGTCGCGGTGGTTACTACTGGCCGTTGGTAACCGAAGTCGCTTGTTGTCCGTCAATTGTAAGGGGGAGAGCCACACTTTGGCATGAATGGGCCGACTCGACCTGATACCACGGCCTCACAGAAAACCGGTATGAAATAGCGCTTGCGCTGTATTTCACCGTATGAATGAAGATACCGAAGACCCATACACCAACCCCTCCCCACATCCCTTTCCCCATCCACCAAAGGTCGGCAATGCATTTGTGACGCCTCTGGTGTTGCGGGTGTCCATGGGCGGCGGTAATCGTTTACCATTAGGTGATACGTCTACTCATATGAACCCCTATAAAATAAAATAAAAAAATGTAAGGTAATTTGTTAATGTTGCTTGTTTCTTCAACTGACGCCTTTTAGTTTCTAATTACCGATACCGGACACTTTGATCGTCATGAGTATGGGTTAAATGGAAGCAACTGGACACAAAATAAAAAGGTTTACGTATGCGCAGGGAATGCATGATTCCATACAGGTTCTATAGAAATCAAATATTCATCCACAGCTTGTATATGACACAAGACACAAAAGTGTCCACGTTTGTGCCTTACCTTACGCGTTTAATCAAACAAGTACACTCATTAGTGTTGAGTTTGTTTTGTTATACTGTGACGCTAAACTATACTAATCCAGTCTAAAAAGACTAGCTTTGTCCCACGGTACAACAATAACCAGGGGTAACACCGCGGGGTTCAGCTAGTCTCATACATAAAAATCAATTGCTGTTCGTTTGTCTCGCTAAAACTCGAGAACGCCGATGTAACTGATTTTGGTTTTGAAATGTTGGTCGTAGTCCAGGGAAGATTTAAACTGAAAAATTAAAAATAACTTGATAATCCAAATGTCACGTGTACGAAGTAGAGGGCTCAGCTAGTTTCTTATAAAAGAGAACACAAAAAACTATCTAATAAGAAAAACGTAGGTATGTACAAAAGTACTTATCAAACCGCATTCATTTGTACAAAAAGCCAGAACATAAATCATATCAGTACTCCTTTCTTATAAAAGAAAGCTTTGACGTCGGGTCAATTGGAACAAATAGGTACAAAAAACATTACCCTCTTTTTACCGCACACAGTCAAGATGTCTGTATGAGTAATGACCTTTTTTAACTGACTTCAAAAATGGAGGAGGTTTCTCAATTCAACCGTATATTTGTTTTTATGTTTGTTCGCGGCTAACTTCGTCGTTTATGAACCGATTTTGATGATTCTTTTTTAAATGGAAAGGAGATGTCCTGACGGTGGTACCATGATAAAGACATTAATATCTGATGATGGCATCCAAGAGAAATCGAGTCGAACCTTGAAGTCGGTTTTATTTTTGTTAAAATTGTACTTGTGTTTGTTGTTGTTTTGTAAAGAAATAACTTATTAATACTAACGTTTGAACGCGGCTTCGACCGCTTGTATGTCGATAATTTCGCTTAAATGTTGCCGGTGTAACCAGTGTTACTCGCTGATACACGCACTGATACAAACCGTGCGATGGATTGTCGCCACGCCGCTTGCCAACTCGCCAAGAGTCGTGGCTTCAAATCCTACACGGGACAACACTTTGTGTGATCCACAAATTGTTGTTCGGAGTCTGGGTGTTAATTGTGTCCTTTTCTTGTATGTCTGTAAAGTAGCCAGCCTAACTGCCAGTGAAAGTCCCGTCAAAATCGGTCCAGCCGTTCCAGAGATTACCCGGAACAAACAGATTGACAAACAACATTAAAAAAAAAATGTTATTTTGGTACATGTATCGTGTATACATCCATATGCATTTATTTATAAGCGGTTATTTCAATATTAAAAATAGACACTCAAATTTTATTAATTTGTATAGATAAGATTTCTATACCTAAATAGGCATATTCAAATATATGCATATTCATAAAGTGGTTGCCTTTCCATAGTAAACTTCTAAAGGCAACCACTTTTTGTAAGTTCAGTAGCACCACTTCTGAAACATAGATAGAAAGAATATACCTTCATTAATCACACAAATTAAACATACAAGAGAAAAACAAAACAAACTATAAAATAATCAAAAAAAATAAAATAACAATGTGACAAGAAAGCTGTGAGCACACTGCCACACATATAACCACAATTCCACTAATTCCAGAGCAATAAAGCTGTGAACAATTTACTCCACGCACTTCCTCATCTCTGGAATTCTTTGGCAGTGGGAATTCACGCTCTTATACGTTACATCCATCATGCTGACAAACCGGTCATGCGTCATTTTCACATAACAATCGACCGTTCTTCGCATTTATGGTCACAGCTCCCTCCCTAAAGGGCATGGCGTAATGCTATATATATTTTCTATTAGACATAAATTAAACAGTTTAAAACAAATAGATATTTTTAAATCCTACTCGTAATTGCAGAGATTTGTAAGCTTAACAATCTTTAAAATGAAAAAAATCACATAGCAGTCATGTGGACTGCCGACAGAAGTGAAAATTCAAAACTATAAACAAACAGCTGTTTAAGCTCACCTGAAATGAACACCATTGCCATTAAAAAAAAATGATTTTGATGATTCTTTTTTTTAATGGAAAGGAGATATCCCAACGGTGGTACCATGCTAAGGACACTAAGATCTGACGATGGCATCCAAGAGAAATCGAGTCAAACCTTGAAGTCGGTTTTATTTTTGTTAAAATGTTATATTGTAGTGAGTTAACTCAAGTTTTATAATGTCGTGTCATTCACTTATGGTCGACTGACGACTCCATTGCTTTTATAAGACTTATTTGTTTTGGCGACTTGGATAAATAAACACTATCTTTAATTTGTCATCTAATATATTATTATCTATACACCTAAACAAATAAATAAAGTTAGAGTATCTGTCTGTAATCGTATAATCGTGCTGAAATCTGCTTGGCTTGGTATCTACTACCTTGTGAATGAATCTACATTCAAAGTGACTACTGTTTGTTTATTTTGATTATTATTAGATGTTGGTCATATTTAATACACGAAAATATAGTAAAGCTAATAGTGCTAACACCGTGTTGTGTTAGCACTACGGTTCGCCAATTTTTTAGCTGCCACCGTTCAATGCTCGGAGCTTAACAATTAAGCGTGGAGTGAGTTATAACCGGTAGCGGGTATTGATTTTCGAAATGTCAGATTTTTGTAGCTGTTGTTAGACTAGTGGGTTTGTTTGATCTGCTGTATCTGAATATGGTCAAAGTCTGCTATAATAGAGACGATAGTAAAACTATTTATTTATACATACAAAATTAATAATAATAAATAAATATTTCGGACATCTAACACACAACGTTATCTAGTCCCAAGCTAAGCAGAGCTTGTGTTATGGGTACTAGACAACTGATATGAATACTTATATACTTTTTTTTTTGTAAATACATACATATTATACACAGAAAACACCAATTACTTGCTCTGATTGTTTTTAAGCCGTTTACGCTCTGTTGACTTTGGAATTCTGGCAGCTACTGCTTTTTACGTTGTATATCCTACTGAGAAAGGATTTTAGAAAATGTGGCCGGTGATGGAGCAAAATAAGCGGTGTATGTTATATGAGTGAAGTTTAAAGGTGGTAGAGCCACGCTGATTTCAGAACGAACGGGCCGGCTCGACCGGGGTGGTACTTCCGCTTTCACGGAAGACCTACCTAAAAGACTGCGTCGTGTTTCGTTTGTGAGTGCGAGAACAGTATAAGCCGCCATACTGTGGGTCATTGTTTTCCATCAGGCAGAGACGACTCCATTTTGCATCTTCAAATTTAAAAAAAGTTCTTAAATTTCAAAGGTAGAAACGCAAAATTAGAAATAATTATGCGAGCGAAGCCGCAGTCAATAACAAGTTTATCTAACTTGTTATTGACTGCGGCTTCGCTCGACAAACAATGAATTATTTGAATCGTTTTCTAAACAGAAAACCCTTATTTAATAATACAACATATTTCTATATGTGTGTGTTAACAGGAATATGAAGGTAAATCATTTATTTTACAATAATGGTTTTCTATATTATTTCAAATAAGCGACGTCATGTCGTAGGTTACAATTGCATTGTTTAACACCTGCACAATTGCGTTTTAATAATTAATTTTTGGTATTTACACAACTGCATACAAATAAATCAAATCGACGTGTTTTTTTATAAATGCCTTTACTTAATTATGAAATAATGTTTATTTAAATACGAAAAGGAAAATAATTTGAATTTTTTGTCTGTTAAGGATATTTAGTCCATTGAAAAGTTACATTTGGGGTTGCGTTTCTCAAGGGACGCAATTTTATTTTTTAGATATGAAGATGTTAGTGTTAAGTTAAATTCAAGTTTGTGGGGTTCCAACCCTTGTCCACCGGCCGCTATCTTGGAAAAAGGGGTGCAAATGGTTTTTATGGTTTATCTGCCAAAGTTTACGACAGACAAATTTTTTTTTTATTAATTTTTGTTGACAATCGAATTATCTATAACTTCTTCCAAGACATTTTAGTCGTAGAACCAAAAATACCAATGCTATAAGCAAAAATCTATGAAAATTTTCGGAAACATTTTCTATTGGTCGCTATAACTTTTTTCTGATCATATTACCAAAAAATGATATGAAATAGTTTCATAGCAGCGCTTGTAAGGAAAAAAAACCACTAGATTTTTTCAATTTTATTAGTTTATTGAAGGTTTTACTGCGCTGTGAAGCAAACATTACTTTTCAGTTAAAAGTGTTAGAAGAAGTTGTAGATATTTCGATTGGCAACAAAAAATGTTAACTATTTTTATCAGACTTATATTTAGGCATGCACCCTTTTTTCCAAGATGGCGGCCGGGGGACAAGGGTTGCAACCCCATAAATTTTATAACTTTACTCTAACATGTCCTTCATATCTAAAAAATAAAATTGCGTCCTTTGAGAAATGCACGCTGAGCCCAAAAAAATATAACATTTGTTTCAAGATTTTCACTAGACGTTCACTAACTGACAAACGACTATGATGATAAGATAAAGGAGTTATAATTTACTTATAAATAGGTCTAAAAAAGGCAAAAGAAACTCGCCATATTATCAATATTACATTCCCGAGTTTGAAATTTAAAGATTGAAATTTGCCGCTAAATTCAGTTTTCTGTTACCCATTGTTTGTTCAAGTCTTCTTTTATTAGTATAACAGGAAATAATTGTAATCAAATTAAGTTAACTATATTCGATAATTTTGTGAACCAATGCTTTAATTTGTAATATTTTCCTTGTATAGAAGGTAAACATTTCCTTGAATTAAATATTTATAGGTAGTTATTTATTGAAATCTGACGAGTTAGCCGAAGTATGAATCAACTTGCATACAAATATTAATGTTTGTTTATTCGTCAAAATTGTATAAACTTTTGCATTTTTCAAGCTTTTAAACTAATTAATACTTCAACGAAGTGAGACGTTAGAACAGAATATGTAACGTTGTTATTGTCGTTATTCTTTGCTTTGGAGTAGGTCATTGCATATGGAAAAGTCAAAACCAGAAGAGGCTTTATTTGTAGGCTTATGAAGACTTTTAGACCTCCCCAATTGATCGCCACTATGAGGCCAATGTCCAGCGGTGAACTGCGTTAGGCTGATGATGTCGATGATGATGAGTTTTTTGCAGAATAACTTTTTGAATCCCTCAAAGTTGCCTTACCTAGTAATCGAATATGTGCATGTGTACATGGGATGTAAGGGACGAACCTCAATCTTTCGCCCCAAGCCAACCTCATCAGCACGCGGTACTTGTTGGTTTTTTTGTGATATGACATCGCTTTACACTTAATCGCCATCGTACATCCTGCTGAACGACAAACGAGGTTCTGTCAATCGACCGATGGCGGTATTCCCATCCTAAAAGGTGTAGCTAAATGCAATAGGCCGGTGACGGGCAGCAGCGTCACCGGTACAAAGAATTACGCCCTGCGGTCACCAATCTGCTGCCCAGCGTGGTGATTATGGGCAATTATTCCGTAAAGTAAGTATTTGTGTCACCGCGCTAAATCTAGAATGACATCATTTTATATTTTGCAAGGTGAAAATTCGAATGAATAAATCATTAGTACCGTCAACTTGCTGTCTATAATGTAAATACTGAATATACATATATAGAAACAAATAAAATTTTCAGTAAATACATGTGAAAGTATACTCGTTTACGGTATTGACAGCAAAATTTTTTTTTTTAATTTTGTATGTTTGTTCTTGAAAATCACTGGAACGGTTGAACTGATATTCAAACTTCAAATATTTCCTGTTTGTAATGTAATGATTATGATAGTTTTTTTTTATTGTCTACCAATTCAACTAACTAACTTCACTTTGAGCGCCCGGCCAGCATCCCCAAAAAGCAGGACAAAACCTGTCCCGCGCGGGACATTACAATTTTGATTAAAAAGCGGGACGTCCTGCCAAAATCGAAACATCTTGCAACGCTGCTCCACTTTCACACTCGGTTAAAAAAACGGTTAAAGCATGACTTTCACACGGCAAGTTAAATATATATAAATCTCTAACGCTTATGATTTGTACCACACATTTACAGTTAGGGGCCCTGACCACATTTGATTTAATAGACTCATCCGTCCGGACCACAATTCGGTATTATCCGCTTAAATAAGGAACGAATGCGCCCGCGCATATTTATTCACATCCGAGGCGGTTCCCAACTTAGTAGGATAAACACGGAGTAAATACTACACGGTGACGTAGTGTGTGTGATGTAATTCTTTCAAACTGTTATTTAATTAGACTTTTTAATTATTGTATAATTGTGTTTGTGGTCGTGAAAATATTAATGTGTAATGTTTGAGTGAAATTTTTAGGTCATGGTTGCTTAGAAATGAATTTACTTTTGAAATAGTTGTAAAATTTAATCGCTACTTTACGACATCAGTTAACGTAGTACTTTTTTATGGAATAGGGGCAAACGAGCACACGTATCACCTGATGGTAAGCGTGATGGTGAACACTCCCAACACCAGAGGCGTCACAAGTGCGTTTCCGACCTTTGGAGGATGGGGGAGGGGTTGGGGTGTTGTCGCGGACTATTATTTAGAACTTTTCAACGGGAAGAATACTTTCATACAATGTTTTTGTAAAACTCAGCGCACGCAATGCAAGCTCTCAAATCGGACCAGTACTTTTTGAGATAAGCGCGTTCAACCAAACAAATTAGTATTTATAGAAATCAGATTCAGATAAGATCAACTAAATCATTCATCTATAAAATAAAATAAAAATAAAACCTGTATATCCTTATCCTTAATTTCCATTTCAAATGTGTTTGTTATGTGTTTGCTTATTATCTAAATGTTAGTAAGTTAGTTTTTACTATTGGATATGAACCCCTCCTCGGGTGAAGGCCTTCTCCAGTCTTTTCCACTTATCTCTGGTCTTACTGATAGTTAGCCAGTCCCTTCCCACTAGTTCGGTTATATCAGCCCATCGTTTTTTCGGTCCCCCCTTCTTTTGCTGATTGGCCCTTTCCAGCTTATAGTATTGATGGTCCACCTGTTGTCTGTCTATCTTGATACGTGACCTGCCCACTGCCATTTCAATTTTAGAGCTTGTGTGAGGGCGTCTGTTAATTTTGTTTAATGTCTGATTACTTTGCTCCTGACTTTTTGTATTTTTCTTATGTTTAGGATACTTCTCTCCATAGCTTTTTGTGTTTTTGTGATCCTTAGTTTTACTTTTGTCGTGTATCATCATTCATCTACCTAACCTTTATTATTCCCAAAATTAATTGTGATCGGTCACCTGAACATCAGTTTTTCCACGGAGCAACTGGCATCGGACCTCGACAACCCTAAAAGCGACCTGAATTCGAAGTTTCGTATCCACTAAATCATTAAAATTATGAAATAAACTGCTTCAAAAGTCAATTACCTTGGTAAACATTTAGCACGTTAACACCTGTTCTCTGAAACCATATCTGTCAGCACATGGCACAATTAATGGTGCGTAAAATTTAAAGCCACACAAATTCTCACGCAGGTAGCATGGTGTCGAAAGGGTTTTTTGCACGATTTGCTTTATAAAGGTATCATTTTATTATTTGATCAACAACTGTCGACAACAGAACAGACAGCTTAGTCAAATTAGTTACTTTTTATCATCTGTCAAAACGATATGAAAAATGTACTAGATACAAACTTGTGACGTCACTGTTTTACACTAACTCAATTGAGCAATATATTTCAATGTTTATTTGATTAAAATTTGTTATAGAAATAAAAGACTGTAATAATTATTATAATTTTCCGAGATATTTATTGTAGTATTTGTTTTAAAGAAGGAGACGTCGGTATTTATTACGACTAGCTGTTTCCCGCGGCTCTGTCCCCGTGTATGTCTATTATCGCGGCAAAAGTAGCCTATGTGTTATTCTGATGTTTATTACTGTAAAGTTTCATCCAAATCCGTCCAGTAGTTTTTGCGTGAAGAAGTCACAAACATACACACTCACAAACTTTCGCCGTTATATATTAGTGTGAAGTGTGATGATGTGATATTGATATTAGTGTGATACATTCATCTACAATATTGATCGACTTAATCCGTAATCATAGAAATCGTAATCAAGAAAGGTGAAACTTTATTCTTAATTCCTTACCACAGAAATCAGTAATCTTTAAAATAATTCTTGAAATGCCCATTATCAGACAGTTTGTGATGTTGCCAACATATAAAAACAACTGTTTAAAGCTTATTTTTGTTTTTGTTGACGGGTTGGAAAATCCCTTCGGATTTTTGGTGATCCAGCCAGGACGTAGGCGTCAGGAATTTACGGTTTTTCCATTAAAAATCATCCCGACAGCTGTTTTTGTATCCCTATTATATTTTCAAATTAAAAAACATTACATATATTTTTGTCATTACACATATTTTACCTTTGTATGACGTCACGCTTTAGTATTTCATACAAAAATGGACGATGTCTATAGTCGTTTAATAAAGAGGTACTAAGTTGACTTGCCTGTCATTTACCCTATTAACTGTAGGTTTGAGGGCTACCCTTAACTTGCCCTAATCATAATCAACCCTCACTTGACATTTCAAAGGTCAACGTTGAATTTACTTATAGGAGTTATTAGCTGACCTTACTTTGTCTGAGTTTCCCTTTTTTTTGCGATATTTGTTATTGATGCTCGGCTCCTACTGGTGGTAGCGTGATGTTATGTAGCCTATAGTTTTCCTTATTAAATGGCCTATCTAACACTAAAACAATTATAAAATTCGAACCAGTAGTTTTTTAAATAAGCATGTTAAAAAGAACACATTCTTTAGGTTTATAATTGGTACTGGTAAGAATAGTTTCGGTTATTGTAAATTAAGACACGTTGACTATGTTGCTTTCATCCTCCTACCTACTAATAGCTAGTACCTGAATGACCATGCTTTACTTGTTTTTTTTTTTGGTAATTTTTGTATTGTATATATTATTATATATTATATTAATATATTATATAAATAATTATTCTTAACTAGATCGATTTATCGCCCCTGAAACTTCCTTGAAACACTCTGCTTAGTTCGAGATAAGACAGTTGTGTATGAGGGGTGCCAATTTATCATTAAAGATATAAATAAAATATTTCGGACATCCTACACACAACGCCATCTAGTCCCAAGCTAAGCAGAGCTTGTGTTATGGGTACTAAGACAACTCCGGTCGATGGCGCTGTACGGCGCACCGGTGTGGGTGGCGGCTCTGACCGCCCTCAATAAGGCTCGCCTCTGGCGGCCTCAGAGGGTATTGGCGGTCAGAGCCATACGCGGATACCGCACGGTGTCGACCGAGGCGGCGTGCGCGTTGGCCGGGACGCCCCCGTGGGATTTGGAGGCGGAAGTGCTCGCCGAAGTTTATCGACGGGTGGCTGAATTCCGGGCGGAGAGAGGCATTCGCCCTCCGCCCGAAGAGGTACGCGAGTGGCGTGAAGCCGCCCGTCGAGCCACGATGGCTCGCTGGTCGTTCCGACTGGAGACTCCACGCGCTGGCTTTGCCGCCGTGGAGGCTCTCCAGCCGGTCATCCTCGAGTGGGCAGGGCGGCAGCACGGGACTCTTTCCTTCCGACTGACGCAGGTGCTTTCCGGGCACGGATGCTTCGGGAAGTACCTGCACTCGGTCGCCAGGAGGGAACTGAGTCCCGCCTGCCACCACTGCGACTGCAGTGAGGACTCGGCCCAGCACACGCTGGCGGTTTGCCCCGCATGGGCGTCGCAGCGTCGGGCCCTCACTGCAGTCATCGGAGGAGATCTCTCGCTACCGGCCGTCATACGATCCATGGCCGGTAGTGACAGCAGTTTTACCGCGGTCGCAGCCTTCTGCGAAGACGTAATTTCGCGGAAGGAGGCGGCGGAGAAGGCCCGGGAGGACGACGTCCACTCGGACCCGATCCGCCGCCGGCGAACCGGGCGCCTCATGCCGCCCTGAGTGTGGCCGCGGATGGTGGGGACGGGTTTTCCCCTCCATCCGCTTTAGTGGTCACCCGCGAGGGGGCGACGTTACGCGTGTGCCGTACGTGGCCTAAATCAGAGAGGTTACCAGCAGACGGTGCCCGCTTCAGTGCGGGCAGGCGCTGGGAGGGGTCCGGATGTGTTAATAACAGCAGTTCCCGGGTCCCTCCCGTCTCAGGCGCAGAGTTGGCACACCGTGTGGTTTTAGTCGGTTCGATTCCGACACACCGCCCCGCCGCAAACCCCGGCGGGGTGACGGCCCGAGGGGGTTTCCACACGTTAAAAAAAAAAAAAAAAAATGGGTACTAAGACAACTGATACAAATACATATATACTTTTGTTTTGTAAATACATACATATTATACATAGAAAACACCCAAACTCCGAAACAAATATTTGTAGATTATACAAACACTTGGTCCGACCCGGGATTCGAACCCGAGACCTCATAAGCAGCAGTCGCACAAGCCAACCGCGAGACTAACGAGGCAGTCAAATAGACAGATAATAATGAATAGAAATGAAAAAGTTCACGGTTTACAGTTTCACGACAAAATAGGATTTCATAAAAATTCAAGTTCTTTAAACTCCCGAGTTTTAAGAGTCTCTTACTATTAAGTTTTGGACACACTGAGGGCATGTATATTTGTTGCTAAATTAGCACAAAGTTTGATTTTCTTCCTACAACTAAATCTACAGTCTTTGGTTGTCCATTGTTTCATACTGGACATGGGCCTCTCCTTAGTAAAGAGTTTTTTTTGACGTTTGCCACTGCCAAAATGATTCTACTCTCTCTTTCTACAAAGCATAAGCAGAATCCTAGGGTAATTGTCACCATACTGCGAATGTAGACAATGCAACAATGCAGCATGGTGGGTTAGTGATGCTTCTGCATCATTGGGCCACGGGTCTAGCACTCACCAACGAAACACGACAGCACGAACGTTGTCATTTTACGTTGATCTTCTGTGCGAAGGTAGTACTGCCCCGTCGAGCCGACCCGTTCGTGCTGAAATCAGCGTGGCTCTACTACCTTAGAAGTTTTTGCCTACTATAATACCATTCTGGCCTAGCTGATTTTATTTTAAGAGGGTTTATTTCAAGTTTTCATTCACTTTGCAGTGATGTTTACTGTATACCGTCACCACCACACGGAAAGCCAACATTCTTAAATTGTTCAAAAGAAATAAAATACATAAGGAGTAGTCGTAGTGTTATAAATAAAGATAAACTTGTATTTAATTGTTCGAATAAGTAGAATGCAGTTATCAACAATCTAGATATGCGTACTAGGCAAACTAAAAACATTTCATTCAGAACAATAGGGTTATATTGTAAGCTATATTTTTGTCAATAGCATTCAACAATTCCTATAGGACATAGGCTTTTCCTTAGATTGGATGTTTGGCTTAATACTTTTGCAAAACAAAAAAATGACAATAAAAAAACGAAGCAGTTTAAACCATAAACAAACAGTTGTTATGTATGGATATTCAAATATGTAAAGCGTTCTGTGATGACGCGAGTTACATGATCTTTGTTCATCCAAAAAGTGCTTAACGCGCATAAACAAGTAATCGCTTTAAAGACTTTTACGCAAGCGATTCCACGAGCAAATGCTGGTCTAATTTGCAAAATATTAAAAACCTTATTGATAGACAAGATAAAATTCAATTTTACGTGTTTACGTTGTGCTATCGCTGGTGACCCTACTTGTCGTAATAAGGACATCCGTGAGCGTGACATATTTTGCCCTTTGACGAGAATGAGAATTATTTTAGGTTCATGTCGAGTTTCAAACAAATTTAAAATCATTATTAAACGCAATATAGAAGTTTTATAATTTCAAATAAATAACATTTTCGTATGCCACCAGTCTCTAAATATACGGTCTCTAAAGTTAACATAATACACCTGTAAATGAACTCTATTTATGTGAAACTGATGATGTTTTTGTCCGCGGCTCCGCTCGCGTGTATGGCCTGTTCATTTTGTATAGTGTCTTTTTGATCGTATGCAATCAAGTCACCTGCTCCATCCGCCAACTAATAAGTATATTATTTTTTTTACTTATGAACGTCCTTTGCTTCGTGTCGGCGTTCCTTTGACAATGAACGGCACGGACCGGGGCGCCACGATCAAAATTACACTATGAAAATGAACAGGCTATATATTAGTTATCACGATAGACAGTAGCCTCACCGCAGCCTTACTCAGGAATTAAAATATCTCCATGTCAAATTTCATTGAAATCGATGCAGTGGTTTAGCCGTGAAATCGTGACAGATAGACAAAGTTATTTTCGAATCATATAAATTCAATAAAAGAAATCTATACATTCATTAACTCTTATTGTTGTTAATTCGTGTTTTCTTCTTCTTTTTAGCCTTTTCCCACTTTAGCTGGGATCGCCTCTCCTTGTTTTACAGCACCAAGACATTCTGTCAAGGATTCTGATTTCTGTCGGGTCCGGAAAATTCTCCTTCATCAGGAGTTTGGTCATTCTGGTCTACCATGTTAACGTTGGTCGTACCCGGCTTCTTTTGCCTTCTAGTTACAGAGCCGTCTGCACGACGATGTTGTTAATTCATGTATAATAATAATGCATATGGCACCAACCACAGTATACCCATTGGTCCCCTATATCAAAAGAACAATGAACAATGAGTATGGTGACCACCACTCTTGGATTCTGCTTACGCTTTCCTTCAGGCAGAGTAGAGTAAATTTTTTTTTTTTTATATTTGGCCCTGCTAAAATTATTCTACTCTGCCTGATGGAAAGCATAAGCAGAATCCAAGAGTGGTGGTCACCACACAACGAATGCAGACGATGCAACAATGCAGCATGGCGACCCACACTATGGCGGGCTAGTGATGCTTCTGCATCATTGGGTCTCCGGTCTCGCACTCACCAACGAAACACGACAGCATGATCGCTGTCATTTTATGTTGATTTTCTGTGCGAGGGTAGTACCGCCCCGGTCGAGCCGGCCCATTCGTGCTGAAATCAGCGTGGCTCTACTACCTTGACTTGATTTTGGCAGGGCCATACTTAAAAACCAAAAAAAAAACAAGTTAGCCCTTCCCAAAAGATTACTGTACGTTAAAAAGACTGCTAGTACTGTGTGCCACAGACCTAAGGGCGTCGAATCTAGGACATTGGCCGGGCCGCTCCACTTCTCCACCAGCGATGCAGCTTTTAATTTCCGCCCTCAATGCGTTGGGTGCTTAATTCAACTGCATAAACCTGCATATTGCGATTAAAAGATACTGGGAATATAGAGTAGAATATAATATACTTTATTATACACCATTTATTCATTACATTGATGACTTCACAGTTGATCTAATGGTTTAAACTTTAAAAAGTCGCAACAGTTGTTAAAGTGTTATTGACTATGGTACATTACTAAGTTTCATAAGCCGTAGTCCATGTAGTGTATATATAACACTTTAACAACGCGTGACTACGGCTTTTGTAACTTGTTTCATGCTTTTTCAGCGTCGTTTTATGATATGATATGTCTATCACATCGCGTGTCACAATGTAACACCGCGGGGTTCAGCTAGTAAAAAATATAATTAAACGGTCGAATTGAAAATCTCCTCCTTTTTTGAAGTCGGTTAAAAATAGTTGCCTAGCTGGCGGATGTCAAGGTTATGTCATTCTGACATTGCAATATCCGTTTGTCCTGCGGTTGTTGCAAAAATAACTATTATTAATCATTTTCGGTTACTCTGTGTCATTTCAGATAGTGTGTCGGCAAGATATAAAATTTCAATTAGTTTGTTTTATTAAAATGTTTATTTCTTATATAAATTAAGTATAGGTAGCGAATCCAAATGCATTACGTTGCGAATCATTATTGTTTTTACATTACCAAACCACCAGCCAAAATAAATGCATACTACTATATTTTAAAAACCATTAAATATAGTAGCGCCATCTGTTAGGGCCGTAAAAATTCAAATATCTTTAAATAACGAGGTTGAACCATTTACCTAGTTTGTTCAAATTGGTAGTAGTGCACGTAGAAGCTAATAGATGGTGTTATATTCAAAGTATATTTTCTAAAAATATAAATATACGTTGTTGTCAGTAGGTATATATTATCAGGAGATTATAATTGTATTAATTGTATTTCTTTTTGGTTTCAGGTACACACAATACATCAATATATTTTATCAAGCTTTGAGTGAGTTACGCGACAATTGAAGTTATACATTATTCATTATAGTCATGTCTTACATTTCATTACTTGTTTTTGTAATACTGCGAATTTGCAACGAAGATTTATTAGGAGGACTTATTCTCAGGTAGTATCAGTAGATTCTGCATTACTGGAATAACAGCAGCTACCAACTAGCAACGTCATATCTTCTCGCTATACCAACAACTTGTGCTAACAAATTATAATGTCACTCTATATACCTAGTATCCTATCTGGTGTCATTGACTTAAATACTGATTCAATTCATTCCAAAGTCAACACTATTGCCTTTCATATAAGGGTCCTATCGAAAGATAATATTGTTTGCCTCTTTACTTCTGGAGAGGGATTTTAATCTATTTTTAATTACTTACTGGCAGTGAAAGGTAAGTTGAAAGTGACAAGAGTTCAAAAGCTTTATTTTCTTATCGTACATAGATTTATAATACGCTCAGCGCCATCTATTGACGATAGTATTATTTTTGATAGGATTTAACGCCGTTTTCGCCATGTACCAGCGAAGGTTATATTTCTAAGAGTTGAGGTCCTAATTTTAGTTGCTTTTGCAATAAATAAAACCAGATACCTAAAAGGGATAGGAGAAGAGGGGGGAGTTGATAACATAGCATAAAAGTCGTTACGGGATATTTGACAGATGTGATACATTGAAATTATTTTGTTGAAATATTGAGAGCAAAAGTTAACTAAAGAAATTAAAAATAATAAATTCAAAACACCATATTACATTTAACATACACCATCACATCGCGTGGCGACCGATATGTCGGCGTCGCCACACAAAGTACAAACAGCCGGACAGGCGATTGCCTCCAATATTTTTTTCACAATTCGATATAGAGGATACATAATTCATTTCACTTAGTTCACTTTTGTCTGAAACAGCTGGACTAAATACGAGCAAACTCTTCTTTGTACTTTGTCAAAAGAAAGACAATACTGCCGCCAACAGTGAACAGATAGACAGAGGACATCGATCATATAATTTCCATATTATACAAATATACTACGATATATAAATCTCGAATGTCATGCGCATCCTCTGACAGATTCATCTCAATATACCGGCCATTGTCACTCTCGTACTCGGTGTAAACACATTTGACAATGATTCTGTACACACTGTAACAGACAGGGCATTGTATTTGAGTGTATTGTGCCTACGGCCAGATGCTTATATTATACTAAAAAAGTATAGTGTATGTTTATTACTTATTCCAAGAATAAAATGTCTTTTTAGGTTGTTTCGAATTCTTTATCCGTTTATCAAAGTTCAAGATTTGTGGTTACTGTCCTTCCGTGTTAATTAGAAATAAAATCACATTATGAGAGCAGAAATGCTAGAAGTGATTGATATTCGCGCCATGAAATAATACATAAAATTTTAACAAAAATAAAGCCGACTTCAAGGTTTGACTCGATTTCTCTTAGATGCCATTATCAGATCTGAGTGTCCTTATCATGGTACCACCGTTGGGATATCTCCTTCTTCAAAATCGGTTCATAAACGACGAACACACATAAAAAAATGTATATACGGTCGAATTGAGAAACCTCCTCCTTTTTTTAAAGTCGGTTAAAATATACTTACTTATTATTGTTCATTAATCCGTGTTTCATCATCGAATTACAATTGAGCATAATGAGCCTGTCATTAAAAGAGTTCCAGAATGTTCGGTTTAAGAACGTTTACAACCAACTTTGAATACTGTAAATTTGTGTTAACAGCTGAAACCAAGCAATGCTCATCATTTTTTATTCATCTTTTTGTTTAAACAATACAGTTGAGGTTAGATTTTCTAAGGTTTTGTTGTACTTGCCTACTGATAACGATTCTAATTTTCTTCTCATTAATTTCGTTGTGTTCCAAACTTCCAAGACAGTTTAATTTTTCTTGGGACTTCCCGAGTGGCATAATTTGATGTGTTTGTGGGCCACTGCTGCTGATCTTGGTGTATAGGAGTTACAGTGATGGGCGTGTGGGAGGAATTAGTCCCATTTAAATACCACTTGGGAAGCGAAGATCAAGTGCGTTATCTGATAGTAAGTAACTACAGCCACCTATGGAGACCTGCATCTTAAGAGACACAAGTTTGATGATGTCGCACGATACTTTCCTTTATAAAAGTGGGACACGAGAGATCGGACCATTGGTAAATCACAATTGGTCAAGAAACAATAAGAGATGTGCTTTAAACCGGTATGTAATAAAACCGTGATAACACAATAGCACTCCAGTCGAGCAAACTTATACAAATTCACATAAACCAATCTATATCTCAAAAATGTTTAAAAAAGAGGCTTTGATTCATAATTAACTTAACAAAGGTACACACAAGCCCACCAGTATTGCCTCAGAGATGCAACCAACTTGTATCCACAACCCCTCGTCACTTAACCCCTGTGCGATCACACTCTAAACGTCAACTTACATTACTCCAATAAGACATAAACAAATCACTATTCGTCCTTTTCTACTGTCATCAGTCCCTTTCACACGCGTTGTTTACAATTTTCCCGCGCGTTGCTTCAGTTGCGCGGAGATCTTGCGCCGGCGCAGACGTATGATATCGTTACTATATAAATACTTATATAGTTAAGTGAGTGAAACATTATAGTGTATGGTTACAAAGACCGTTTGTGATTGGAACAGCATTCCTTAGTGCATTGTGTTATTAGTTTTTATAACGACGATTTATTTAAACTAGCTCAGCGAAAGGTAACAGTGGAACATTCTGATTTGATCATAACAATTAATTACTGAAAAAAAGTATATCCTATTGTAATTGAATCTGAAAACCCTGTTTAATCATGGCGATTTGATAAAGGCCTTTGAATAAGAAATACACGTTTAGTAAGAACATTTTTTGGAAGAGAATCGTTGATTAATCTTTTAAAAACGGGTAGTTCCGAAGTCTTCTCCCTTTCTTTAAGTTAAATCATTGTAAAAACAAAATAATTGGACCGACTATAGCCTTAGTTAGAGTAATGATCGTTTAGTACTAATAACAAAAATATCTTAAATGTTTGTTGCTAGTATTTTAAACGGGTATCAATCAGTAAAAACAATTAAAAACTCATTGCACCGACAACTACCACTATCTCTCCTGTACATTTTAATCCATCCTAAGGTTGTCTGGAAGAGATTGCTTTTGGCAATAAGCCCTTTGTACACTTCATATCACATGTCATGTACTCTTGTAACTATGTACTATTATGGTGTACAAATAAGAGTTTTCTATCTGTCTATCTATCTATCAATCAACACCGAAATCCTAAAGATGTGCGTATAAACTGAGGGTATATACCTACTGGTAAATCGCAAAAATAGGATTTAACAGTAGATATAAAAAAATGTGAAACAAATCTAGAAGTTAGCAATCAAATGGATTAAAACCACAAACTCTCAAACCTCACAGACCATCATTCAGATCTTGGAAAGAAATTCAAAAATAAATGTATTATGTAAGTAAGTTATTAACGTATTCATAAATTACATGTTCGAAACTTTACATACGCAACTCCTCCGGTTTTCGTCTGTTTATCAAATTTCTTTGCGGGTTTTTCAAAACACATTAACTTTTCGTGGGACTTTCCGAGTCACAAAGTCTACGGTGTACAGGAGTTACAGTGGTGCGCGTGTGACAGGGATTAATCCCATACCAAAGAACGTCAGTGATTAATTGTCATGGTCAATTTGAATTCCAGGTTTCAAAATTTTATGGTATTTTTTCACACACAACTCAAATTCGAGTACAAATTTAATGTGCCTTTCACATATTTGCTCTTTCCGATTGTTTTGTACCACTTTTGATAATATTATGAGTTTGTGAGTTGATTAACAGTCTTATACACCGAGACATTGGAATATTACAGTGATTGACACACTTTTAAGTCCAAATCGCTTATCTTTGATTACTTGACGTTTGTCTCTTTTATTAAAGAGAGCTTCTGAAATCTAAACTGTCCTGATTGATTCATCAACGTAGAACCTAAGCTTCGGGAGATACAATTTTTTTTTTTATGTTTGGCCCAGCCAAAATGACTCTACTCTGCCTGATGGAAAGCATTAGCAGAATCCAAGAGTGGTGGTCACCATACTGCGAATGCAGACAATGTAACAATGCAGCATGGTGACCCACACCATGTCGGGGTAGTGATGCTTCTGCATCATTGGGCCTCCGGTCTCGCACTCACTAACGAAAAACAACAGCATGCACGCTGTCATTTTACGTTGATTTTCTGTGCGAGGGTACTACCGCCCCGATCTAGCCGGTCCGTTCGTGCTGATATCGGCGTGGCTCTATTACCTTGAAAAATGTTCATATTTTCACAGCTGGCTTTTTATAAAGAAATTCGTACCGCCATACCTAAGTTTCCTGAAAACTTATTTTAGTATTTGTGTATGCCTCAGGTTTCCACGGATAGTGTACAGTCGCGGACTAAGAAAATGTAACCTTTCCGGTTATTTTTTTTCTATGCAAAACTAGTCCTAACAATAACAAAAACATTAAAACAATTATTAGATTCGGTGCAGTCGATCGGAAGTTATGCGCGTACGTACATTGTGGTGATTCATTTTTATTTATATAGATAGATAGATATATGTATTTACAGAAAAAAGTATATACCTATATATATTATATCAGTTGTCTAGTACCCATAAAACAAACTGCTTAGCTTGGGACTAGATGGCGTTGTGTGTTAGATTTCCAAAATATTTATTATTTACTAGCTGAGCCCCGCGTGTAACCCGCGGTTTTTGCCGTACCGCGGGTAACGCCGCATAACAAAGATAATCTAAAAAAAAGTAGCCTAAGTTATTCCCTGGATCATCAGCTACCTGCTAGTGAAAGTCCCGTCAAAATTGGTACAGCCGTTCCAGAGATTACCCGGAACTACCCAGAATTCTGCCAATTTCAGAATCGTCATCCGCAAAACGAGCTCTGTTCCTCCTGTCACATCGTTTCTGATGCTGCCTTATAAACGCACTGAGCCTATTCAGTAACAACTGCTTATCATGACCTTCTAAAACCAGCTGGTTTTTAAGAACCGTCACCATATGCCTATTGGCTGTCGCTACAGCCCAATAATAATACAAACACAACAATAAAATAGCAAATGCTGGCACAGCAAAATTAGATGTGCCTATTAAGAAGATAATTTCTCTGATGATGTATGGGAAACCATCGAAGGTCTGGACAACGAAATCCCATACCGTATCCCTACCCCTGTAAGGTCCACAGCTGATTGAAGGTAACACTTCAGCGACGGAATAGGCGATTTATCGAGGAGGCTATAGGCTATATATCATCACGCTAAGACCTATAGGAGCGGAGCTACAATAAAGAATATTACGAAAACGGGGGAAAATTATCACGCTACGGGCAATAGGAGACGCAAACGATGTTGCGTGTGTCGGTTAGTACTGTTATATACATATTCATGTACATGTGTATATACTAACATGTAACAAAGAATAGGTAATATTTATGTATATACTCAGTTGTTATCAAAACCGCAATGTAACCTATACCGCTAATGTTATTGTTCGTCATTTATATAAAGTATATAATGGTTATCTACAGTTAAAAGCATTGTAATAGGTACCTACACTTTTATAGAATATTATTACATAGTTCGGTATTGTGGGGAATCCGGCAAAATAGTTTAATGTCTAAATCTATACCTACTTACATAATATTACTAGCCGACCCACGAAACCTCGTTTGCGTCTCCTGTTGCCCGTAGCGTGATAATTTTCCCCCGTTTTTGTAACATTCTTCATTGTTGCTCCGCTCTTGTAGGTCTTAGCGCGATGATATATAGCCTATAGCCTTCCTCAGTAAATGGACTATCTAGCACTGAAAGAATTTTTCAAATCGGACCAGCGGTTCCTGTGATTAGCGTGTTCAAGCTAACAAACTCTTCACCTTATATTTGTGTATAGATAAAGCTGAAAAGTTTGTTTGTGTATGTTGACACGCACCGTAGTCGAGTCCAGTGTTTGTTCTGGATAGCAATCGAACTCCACGGCCTTTGGCTTAAAATTAAGGATGCCTATTAGACCATCCAGGACTCCAGGAAGAGGGCGCTGTTGTTCTCATGTCAACATCGGCTCCGCTATTTTTATCAAATAAAAGTAAAAAACAACGATTTATCTAATGCAAACAGCAACGACCGAGTGAAACTAGTTGTGAAACATCAGGATTATCGTTATTAAAAGTGAAAGTGCCGCCTTTAAATGGAAAACTGAGATCAAAACAACGACAACGGATTTCTTCAACCTGTCGAATACCGATCGAATTCCACCATTTATTGAAGAGAAAGTTACAACACTCTAATATAGAAGGTCAGTCAACAAAGCAGTGCAAAAGAAAGCAGAAAGTGTTAACTTTGGATTCTTTTCAAAAAATTCTAACCTCAAAACGCGAAAATTGAAGTCATTACTGGATCATCAGTTTGAAATAGCGCCATCTACCGACGATTCGTAGATACTACGCAACACACCACAACGTTGGTTAGTTCAGCGTACTACCAATAGGGGGCAGCAGTTGTACCATAACAAATCCACATTTAAAAAATTTTAATACTTGAACTATGGAGGAGGTAATGCTCGCACTTAAAAAAATTCAAAACGAGCTAGACGAACAGAAGAAAACAATCCTTAAAAATGGAGAAGATGTCACGACCAACGTAACAAAAAACATTAATATAATACTTGAAGAAAAATTCAAAACATGGGAAGAAAAACACAACTATCTAAAAGAAAAAGTGGAAAACCAAGAGAGAAGACTCTATTTTATGGAAAAACAAGCAAGACAGAGGAACATAGTACTCTTTGGAATAGAAGAAAAAGAATCGTCTTACTCTGATTTAGAAAAGAGTATCACAAACTTTATTGATAAACACTTTCGCATCAAGCTCGAGAAAAGAGATCTACAGGCGATTACGCGAATAGGCAAAAAAGGGGAAAGGCCTAGGCCGATAACAGTAACATTTACAACACTTGGTATGAAAATTGACATATTCAAGCAAAAATCGTTACTAAATAACACTGAGTACTACATAAAAGAGGATTTTCCAAAAAATATTTTAGAGAAAAGGAAAGAATTACAGGAAATGGTTAAAATAGAGAAGGAAAAAGGAAATAAAGCTATTATTAAATACGATAAACTCATCGTACTCGAAAATAAATCAGATGCATCCAGCAAAAAGAGAATGCTTTCCGTTTCTCCCGAGACTAACCAACTAAACCCTCACAAAGTAGTAGACAGAAGATCACAAGAAAAACGGAAAATCAACCCTAAATCTGCCCACTCTTCACTGCAAAGATCATCTAGCATTACAGAAGGAATCCTCAAGCCTAGTATGCTAAATTACTTAGTGAACAAAAATATAATCAATCCACCAAATCAACAAGATAGTCAGAACGCAGTATAGCAGCCAACACCGCCTCCTCTCGCAAATCACACAAGCACTGAAAACTCAAAAAGAAAAAATGAATTACGTCCCCCAATACGGCTGGTCACCGCGGGGGCGAAAGACTACAACCCTCCAATAACTAAAACAAGAAAGTACAATAAACTCTACATTGCCACTTTTAATGTAAGGTCCCTAGCAAATGAATCAAGAATACTGGAAATGGAGCACGCTATATCAACACTAAAATGGGATGTAATAGGCATCAGTGAAACAAGACGACAAGGTTTTACAATAGAAGACAGAGAAGATTACTATCTTTACAACTACGGCCACACCAAAGGCAAATATGGAGTAGGATTCCTAGTTAAAAAACAACTGTCAGTAGAGGTCCTTGATTTTATCGGTATAACAGATAGAGTAGCTCTAATTCACATCAAGCTGCATGGAAAACTATATAGCATCGGCCAAACCTACGCACCTACCCAAAAAGCAACCGAAAAAGAAATAGAAGAGTTTTACACCAGCCTAGATACATTAATGGATAAAAGCAACCCAAATTTTATTTTGCTTGGGGACATGAATGCAAAAATTGGTCAACCAGCAGAGGGTGAGAACAGAGTGATGGGCAGCTACGGATATGGTAAAAGAAATAACAGAGGTGAGAGATTTGTTCAATTCTGCCTTCAAAATAACTTGAAAATAGCCAACACGCTCTTCAGAAAACCTAGAAAACTAAGATGGACTTGGGTGTCACCTGATGGTTATACTCGAAACGAAATAGACTTCATTGCCACAAACAAACCGAGCATTATAGAAAACTGCAGTGTGTTAAATAGCATACAACACCCAAGTGACCACCGCATGGTTAGAATAACGATCAATATTGAGCGCAGTCACCTACCACGTAAGAACTTCTCTACAACAGCTCGAAAACAAATTGACTACGAAATATATACCACAGAAATCAATAAATTCATAGAGCCAGACACGACAACATCTGTGCAGAACTACTACGACATTATAGAGAATACAATCTTACAGAGCGCTGAACGTACTACCATCAAGTCTGCATCATCAAACTACAACAACAGGAAGAAAGCAATAATAACAACAGAAATTATAGAACTTACTCAACAACGACACTATTTAAAAAACAAACAAAATAAAACAAAAACTGAAAAAACTCAACTTAGCAAGTTATATAGACAAATAAATAAACAGATTAAGAAAAATATGAGACAATATAGAGTTAATATTATAGAAAATCACATCAGAAAATCTGGAGCAGTTAAAAAAGCTTATAAATACCTAACCAACTCAAAACACGTGATGAACCAGCTTCAAAACGAGAAAAAAACTACAGTTACGAGCAGAGATGGGATCATGCAAATAGCCACAAACTTTTACCAGCAACTGTATGCACCACAATATACCACAAACCAGGAAAAACTAGACGAGGAAAGAGTTTCTCAAAACTATGATGAAGTACCAATATTTAGTAAAAATGAAATTGAACGCTCATTAAAGTTTTTAAAATCCGATAAAAGCCCAGCATCTGATGGTATTACAAACGAAATGCTAATTGCCGGTACAAACGCTCTCATTTCACCACTAACAAACCTATTTAATTTAATAATATCAAGAAAAGAAATACCTAAACAGTGGACGTGCTCAGATATCGTTCTGCTTTTCAAAAAAGGAGACCCGAAATCAATATCAAACTACAGACCAATCAGCCTTACGTCGTGCGTCTACAAGGTGTTTGCATCGACTCTACTCCGACGTCTTACTAGTATCTTAGATGAACACCAGCCGATAGAACAGGCTGGTTTTGTAAAAGGGTTTTCAACAACAGATCACATCCACACTTTGAAACTTGTCATTGAAAAATATAACGAATACGACCTACCTCTCTACATATGCTTTATTGACTACAGAAAAGCATTTGACTCTATATCCCACAGTGCAATTTGGAGAGCTCTAACGAAGCAAGGAGTGAACCATGACTACATCAACATATTGAAGGAAATATACAACAAAAGTAACGCTAGAATCAAAATAAATGAGTATGGCACAACCTTTGAAATTGGAAGGGGAGTGAAACAGGGTGACCCTTTATCTCCAAAACTCTTCATTGCAGTACTCGAAGAAATATTCAGAACACTTGACTGGGAAGATAGAGGGATAAACATATATGGCAATCGCCTCTCGCACTTACGATTCGCGGACGATATAGCACTGCTCTCGGAAGACCCAAAAGAAATGGAATTCATGATACAATCACTCAGCAAAGAAAGCAGAAAAGTAGGTCTAGAAATTAACTGGGAGAAAACTAAATTAATGACAAATAGGCAAACCACAATTATAAAGTCAGACTCAACAGAAATCGAATACACAGAAGAATATATTTATTTGGGACACTTAATATCCTTCAAGTCATGCAATGATAAAGAGGTAGAGCGAAGAATCAAAATAACCTGGAACAAGTATTGGGCAATGAAGGAGGTGTTTAAGAGTAATCTACCAGTTACACTAAAATCTAAGGCTATGCAGACATGTTTAGTGCCCTGTCTCACTTACGCTTCCCAGACGTGGCCTTTGTCAGCAAAACAGACTCATAAGATCAAAGTATGCCAAAATAGCTTGGAAAGGAGTCTACTGGGCCTTAAGCTAAGCGATAAAGTGAGAAATGAAAACATCAGGAAAATTACCAAGGTAAAAGACATAACAAAAATCATAATGGCCCAAAAATGGAAATGGGCTGGGCATGTCCAAAGATCACCAGAAAAAAAATGGTCCAGAATTATCACTAATTGGTACCCCATTCACAAGAAAAGACGGAAAGGAAGGCCATTCAAAAGATGGAGTGATGACATAGTTGCCACGGTGGGAAATACCTGGAGCAGACTGGCAAGAGACAGAGAGAAATGGAAGGAAATGGAGGAGGCTTTCACCGCTAGAGCGGTCCTTACAACATAACGCGTCAACGCAGTTAATCACGCATACTAACAGACTAGAATAAGTATAATACTAACAAAAAAAAAATAAAAATGTTTAGAATTAAGGTAACCTGTGTGTAAGGAATAAATAAAGCTATATTATTATTATTAGACCATCAGCCTAGTCCGTTGGCTCTTTCAAATGAAAGTCAACACGCAACATAAAACCACGGATGGTCTTCGGTAAAATTCTACGAAAACAAAGTACACGAAACATCAATAAACCAAATTATTTACGCTCTGATGACAGGAAGAGTAATATTACAGCTATATTTATGATTCAACGTTGAAATTGCTACATTTGCAAAGCTGAAGTTTATTATTATTTATTTACTAGCTGAACCCCGCGGTAACGCCGCGGGGTTCAGCGTTTATTGTTGTACCGCGAGGAACGCCGCGGGACAAAGCTAGTCTTAAAAAAAGTAGCCTAAGTTACTCCCTGGATTATCAGCTACCTGCCAGTGAAAGTCCCGTCAAAACCGGTCCAACTGTTCCAGAGAATACCCGAAACAAACAGACAGACAGACAAAAATGATTTTAACTACATTTTTTGGTATATGTACCGTGTATACACGTATGCATTTAGTAAAAAGCGGTTATTTTAATATTACAAATAGACACTCCAATTTTATTTATTTGTATCGCAGACGATCATGACGCTTTCTAACTATTCATTTATCCAGTTCTAATGAGTAGTTAAGGAGCTATGAGGGAACAAATGAACATACATACATACATAGCCTGTCAAAAAATTATAACCCTCCTTTGGCTTTGCCGTAGTCGGGTAAAAACGGGGGAAAATTATCACGCTACGGGCAATAGAAGACGCAAACGAGGTTGCGTGGGTGAGCGAGTCAACAAGCTGACCCATTCTCTTCTTTTCACTCACTCATTCATTCACTAGTATTAGTAAAGATAATACAAGAGTACGAGAGCGTTAGCGATTGTCGAAATAATCTCTTCGAAACACTCTCTCTCTGCTTCAACCGCAGACTTTTCTAGCCATTATAAAGATTTATATTTCGTCAGAACATTATTTCTCCATATTATAGTTCTCAATTGAATCTACTTTCACTCAATACGACCTTTTGTTTGAGATGAAAGGATCGGAGATAATGTTTGATTTGTTTTAGGAAATATATTTTTTGTTTATTTGAAAGTTGGCGGCCATGTTTTTAAACGGTCTTATTTAGCTTGACCTGGTTGTTTTTTTGGTTTCAATAGAGTTATGTTCGTGTAATTAATTATGTGGATAATTCAATATGATTTTTTAATGTACCCTATTGATTAGTTCTTGGTCTGCGTTCCTGGAAAGAGTTCTGATGTGATTTACGAATTATAGATGTGACTTTAGATGTTTTTTGTGTCGATTTCAGATATTTATATCTTTAAAGCAGTAGTTAAGTGTAAGCCCTGTTCAACACAAGATAGCATATTGCGATAGATTTGTACTTAAGTCGTTTTCTTTTTTAAAAGAGACAGATGGAAATACACATTTGTTTTCTTCGTTACATCCTACTAATCCTACTAATATTATAAATGCGAAAGTTTTTAAGGATGGATGGATGTTTGTTACTCTTTCACGCAAAAACTACTTAACGGATTTGGATGAAACTTTACAGTAATATAGGCAAACTCCTTACCGGATTTTAATGGAGCTTTCAGCCATAGAGGAAGATTTATATGTGTAATACAAGCATATTATGGTAGAAGAAATCTGTCAATTTAAAAGACTTCCGTGCAAAACTGTTCCATTTAAATAGATGTATGTTGACATCTATAAAAATAAATAAAATTGGAGTGTCTGTTTGTAATACTAAAATAACGGCTTTTTACTAAATGCATATGTACACACGGGTACATATACCAAAAATGTACTTTTAGACATTTTTGTCTGTCTGTTTGTTTCCTGTAATCTCTGGAAACCGATTTTGACGGGACTTCCACTGATAGGTAGCTAATGACATGACGAGTAAATTAGGCTACTTTTTTTAGACTAGCTTCGCCCCGCCGCGTTACTCGCGGTACGACAATAACCGCGGGGTTCAACTAGTCCGTAATAAACTTATCTCAATCATTTTTTTATGAAGGAACTAGCAGACCCACGCAGCCTCGTTTGCGTCTCCTATTGCCCGTCGCGTGATAATTTTTCCCCGTTTTTGTAACATTCTTCATTGTTGCCCCGCTCCTGTAAGTCTTAGCGTGATGATATATAGCCTATAGCCTTCCTCGATAAATGGGCTATCTAACACTGAAAATTTTTTTCAAATCGGACCAGTATTTCCTGAGATTAGCGTGTTCAAACAAACAAACAAATATACTCTTCAGCTTTATATATTAGTATAGATAAACTATAATTCGACATAAATACACCATAACAGGGTTAGTAGACTTCCGACGTGTAATGGGCATTCCTTTTACGGTGATGGAAGAATGTGGGGAATTTTAATGGTGGACTGCAATAGTTTCATGGACATTACAATGGCTCTTGCTTCGTATATGAACGGGTTGTGAGCAGGCAAGCCTTTTTTGTGCTGTGGCTATTTGCCCATAGTAGATGGATTGCAGACTTGTTTATAGACAAGCCTTTAGTGGTAACCTAACTGCTAGGCTGAAGATTCTAGATTCGATTCTTCACCAGGACAAATGATTGTGTGATGAGAACACTCGTTAGTTTTGTGTCTAGTTATTTATCTATATTACTATTATAACAAGTACAATTTTAACAAAAATAAAACCGACTTCAAGGTTCGACTCGATTTCTCTTGAACGCCATCATCAGATATTAATGTCCTTATCATGGTACCACCGTTGGGACATCTCCTTTCCATTAAAAAAAGAGTCATCAAAATCGGTTCATAAACGACGAAGTTATCTGCAAATACACATAAAAAAAAGGAAAAAAAAAACGGTCGAATTGAGAAACCTCCTCCTTTTTTTGAAGTCTATTAAAAAGGTTATCTATTTCTGTAATCTCTGAATCTATTGAACCGATATTGAAAATTCTTATGCCAATGCCACATTATTTGTAAAGTCATATGCTATATGTTAACCGAAAAAATGATTACCGCGATATAACATTGAAAGTTTTTCAGAGAGGCTGCCAGCAAAAGTTTTAACCCAAAAATAGTTCAAAGCTCTACAATTTCACTTCGTTTATGAAGTTCAGAGGGCTCTAGCAAAAAACCAAGTACGCTGACACCATTTTGAATCTGTCTCAAGTCTGTTGGGTGAGCTCTAATTAGTTCCGCCAAACTTCAGAGCTGTGTGATGGAGCAACCCTTTTTTGTATTAAATAGTTCTGCTTACATCTCTGTAATAATGTAACAGCTTGTAAACAAATATTTCGGACATCTAACACACAACGCCATCTAGTCCTAAACTAAGCAGAGCTTATATTATGGGCTCTAGACAACTGATATAAATATATAAAAACTTCTTTTTTGATATTGTACATAGAAAACACCCTTACTCCAAAATAAATATTTGCAAATCATACAAACATTTGGTCCGACCCGGGAATCGAACCCGAAACAAGCACAGCAGCCGCATACATAGCTATCGTTGCCACTACGCTATCATAGAAAGGTTATTGTAAAAAATGTTAAGTAACGAACGCTAAGTGCCAAATTTTAAAATAATTGCCCATAGTGTCTCATGGATTTCATGGTTTTTTGATCCCCACTTCCGTCCTTAGCATAACTAATCGTATTTGGAAGACTCCCCTCCTTCTTATGGGCTCCCACACATAACTATGATGCGGTGTGAAGTTCTTGCGGTGCATTACCGTAGGAGAGCAACGCTTCGGCATGAATGGGTCGGCTTACAGAAAGCTAGTCTAAAAAAGAAGCCTAAGTTAGTTACTCCTTATATCATCAGCTACCTATCAGTGAAGGTCTCGTCAAAATCGGTCCCGCCAGAGATTATCCGGAAAACAGATAGGCTGACAGAAAGACAAAAAAAATTAATTTTTTTTTTTCAATTTTTTTACCTTTTTTTGAAACTTATACCTTTGGTCTCCTATACCTGGCCAGACGGGTTGGTATATAATTTGTTTTATGTTTCCCTCCTCTTTACAGTTCTGTTTTCGAGCACTTTACTTTGTTAGTCGATTCCTACAACTTCCACGACATGGTAGTTCTTAGACTTAGATTCTTAATCCATGACCATCCTACTTCCTACTAATATTATAAATGCGAAAGTTTGTAAGGATGGATGGATGTTTGGATGGATATTTGTTACTCTTTCACGCAAAAACTACTGAACGGATTTGGATGAAACTTTACAGTAATATAGCTTATACATCAGAATAACACATAGGCTACTATTTGCCGCGATAACCGACATATACGCGGGCGGAGCCGCGGGCGACAACTAGTATGGAATAAACCAATCATGTTACATGGTACTAAATATAAACTCGTCGTGATTGCTCTCAAAATGATTGCTATTCAATCTTTTTTCTTAATTGTCATCATATAGTACCACTAGCTGACCCACGCAACCTCGTTTGCATTTCCTATTGCCCGTAGCGTGATAGTATTCCCCCGTTTTTGAAACATTCTCCATTGGTGCTCCGCTCCTATTGGCCTTAGCATGATGATATATAGCTTATAGCCTTCCTCGATAAATGTACTATCCAGCACTGAAAGAATTTTTCAAATCGGACCAGCGGTTCCTGAGATTAGCGCGTTCAAACGACCGAAAGAACAGACAAACTCTTCAGCTTTATAATATTAGTGTAGATACCAACTGTATTGGTACCGCCACGGTGTCCGGGCGGGTGATCCGAACAATGAGCAACGGGACTAACAAAATTCCCACGACACGTCTCTCGTTAATTACTCTTTGGTTTATTAACATTGATATTTTAGTTCGTAAGTTTTGAGAACATGATTTATTTTGACTTTGAACTATTCTAGAAGATATCTCTAGAGCAAACCTTTATCATAACCTACTGTGGGAGAGCCACGCTTCGGCATGACTAGGCCGGCTCGACGGGAGTGACACTACGGCGTCACAGAAAACCGTTGTGAAATAAAGCTTGCGCTGTGTTTCAACGACTGAGTGAGGATACCGGAGGCCCATACCCCAATCCCTCCCCACATCCCTTTACCCACCTTCCAAAGGTCGGCAAAGCACTTGTGACGCCTCTGGTGTTGCGAGTGTCCATAGGCGGCGTTGTTTGTTCGTTTTTCCCTATACCATAAATAAATAAAATAAATAACACACTTAAAACTGTCTTACACACTTTTATTACATCTTGGTAGTCCTCGTAGTTCCACTCCGATCGAAACATGGCTTCATTCCTCTGACCCCTTTTTCTCAAACCACTACTCTACTATACTGAACTCTGATTTTTAAGGCTCTTTATTCCATCACTAGCCGTTGCGTCTCCTATTGCTCGTAGCGTGATAATTTTCCCCCGTTTTTGTTACATACTTCATTGGTGCTCCGCTCCTGTAAGTCTTAGCGTGATGATATATAGCCTATAGCCTTCCTCGATAAATGGACTATCTAACACTGAACGAATTTTTCTAATTGGACCACCGGTTCCTGAGATTAGCGCGTTCAAACAAACAAACTCTTCAGCTTTATATATTAGTATAGAATAACTCTCTCTCTGTCTGTCTTAGGATCCCTTGATTGTAATGGACTTTGTAGTGACTTTATGATCTTGACACCATAACTATACGACAAAAGAGAGACTAAAATAATATAAATTTGCCTTTTCCTAATCAGACCTATTCTCGTATGTTAATCCCCAATAGCTCAGTGGAAATGACGAGATTGTATCGACTATAAACCACAACAATCAAGTACTTACTGCTACGTAGTAGAAATCCTTGTTTGATTATTTGTTTTCCGGTAATAGAATGCTATTGTTATGTCTTGCTATTGCTAACTAGGTATCTTGCTGCGGTTAGTTGTGATTTAGCTTTGATATTTCTGGTTGGATTGATGAGAAATTTAGACCTAAATTGACGCGAAAAATAGATAAACACCATCTTTGAAGCGGGTTGTATCATGGGCTTAAGATCAACCGGAGTGATACGACCCCATAGGAACAGTGTTAGTGGTATTAAGTAGTTTTTTTGGTAGTTTTTACTGAATAAGGCCTCCTAAACACTATGACGATGGGTGTTCGCCAGCCTTACCGCGCGAACGGAACATATCTTGGGCTGAAATGTTCCTCTGCGGTCTCCAATGGCATGTAACGGTGGCCTAATGATGCCAACGATATACCCGCGCGGCCTAAACCCGCCTTCTAGGCCCGCATAGTACGAGGCCTTAGGCCACGCAGGTGTGAATGGGCGGTAGTATCCACCAAATATCTAGTGACCCAACTGTTCGTTTACCCCATTGTACAAATATTAATTCACTTTTTAAGTTTTAACCTTTAAAGCTTTCATTAAATTTGGAGATCTTCGTCAAAACTAGCAAATCATCAAGAATCCTGCATTGTCCTTTTCTGTATCCATGACAACGTGAATCTGTTATCAAGGATATAAAAACTACCAAAATTAATATACAAAACAGTTTCGTTTTTTTTCCAAAATTTAGGTAAATACAATAAAAGATATGAAAGGAGCTTACTAATAAAGTCTAAAAGCAAACCGTAAGTAGCGGTTTTAACGTCAACAACAATTACCTAAAACCAGTCATGTATAGCCTCTCTCCCACACGTCATTTTGTTTGTATTATGTGGGTAGTTCGAATTTCTAATGCAACTTTTATGCCGAAAATCAGCATAATATGGCCAATCGTGCGTTGGCGTTGACCCCGACCGGACGTTTTATATGGATATTGAGTTTACATTTATGGAGAGATAATAATAATATTAATGGACTTTTTTAGGTTTACTTGACAATGAGTTTGGTTTTATTATAACTTATGGTTTAATTGTGAAATTCGTTAGTTCATTGAGTTTCTTAGAACATTATTGTTGTGATTTATTTTTCCATTATATGAAGAGTTAATGGTCTTATAAAAGTTTAATTAAAATATAACAGTTAAGTATGTTTCTTGGATAGTATTAGGAATAGAGATTCTAACAAGCATTACTACCCGGATTCTTTTAGAAGTTCATGGCCTTTTTTATACGAAACCGCAAATCATCTGTATCCACTAAATGCCTTGTATTAGCCAAGCACCATGTGGAAAGTGCACAAAAATGAAAATATTTTAAGAAAAGCAATTCTATTTCAGAGGAAACTGTGGTTACTGAAACTGTTGTCGATTTAATTTAAGTAAGGTTTTACATTTAAGTAAAGTTAAGTTTTCAAGGTAGTAGAGCCACGCTGATTTCAACACGAACGGGCCGGCTCGACCGGGCGGTACTATTCTCGCACAGAAAATCAACGTAAAATGACAGCGCATGTGATGTCGTGTTTCGTTGGTGAGTGCGAGACCGGAGGCCCCATTGGGCATCATTATGCAGGAGCATCACTAGCCCGCCATGGTGTAGGCCACCATGCTGCATTGTTGCATTGTCTGCATTTACAGTATGGTGACCATCATTCTCGCAGAGTAGAGTCATTTTGGCAGGGCCAAACATAAAAAAAAAGAAAAAATGAAAATATTTCATAAGGAAAACTTGATTCGAACCCATCTACCAACCCGCCTGGGTTCCGCAGTATGGCAGGTCAAAACTTTTCTAAAAAGAGGCATATGCCCTGGCAGTAAAATATTTAAGACCATTGATGGCTATAGTGATAAGGACACCAAAGTGTATCTACAAAATAGTGTCGGAATGTTGTTCTTTAATTGCTTTTAAATCATACCACTCTATAACCTTAACTTGGAATGTGATTTCAGAGTTGTGCCCTTGGTGGTACGTGATAGCTCGTGGTTTATTGTCAATGGGACACCGTGACTCGGGATCTCGTGTTGGGAAAAAAAATATTATGGTACAAGACAAAGGCGTCTAGCGGGGAAGTTATTAAATACGTTTTTGGGATCTTGATCCGTGGGGGTATTAAGACCTGACTAAGATTGGAACAATATAATTGCAAAGAGAAGGAAAAATTTAAACAAATTCATTTTTTTTTACTAATGGCTGTTGATGACCGAATGAGAATGTTATAAGTTAAATTATAAAACAACTAGGTGACCCGGCGAACTTCGTACCGCCATATTTTTACACTAGCTGCGTCCCAAGCAACCTCGTTTGCGTCTCCTGTTGCCCGTAGCGTGATAATTTTCCCCCGTTTTTGTAACATTCTTTATTGGTGCTCCGCTCCTGTAGATCTTAGCGTGATGATATGTAGCCTATAACCTTCCTCGCTAAATGGGCTATCTAACACTGAAAGAATTGTTGAAATCGGAAAGTGGAAATTTGAAAGTGGTTCCTGAGATTAGCGCGTTCAAACAAACAAACAAAATCTTCAGCTTTATATATTACTACAGATAGAATATAGATGTATTATAATAACAATTACTTTAGAGTTGGTAGTGTAAACTTATTGCAGGCATTGATTCACTGATGGACAAATTCTTCAAGTAATGTATAAATGAACGAATACGACCACTTTATTACATCAGATACTGAATTCCCATTTTTATCACAACCATAAATAAAACCCATGTCTGAAAGGTATTGTATATCGTGTTTTAAAGCTCCTGCCGTATCAAACTCGTACATAATGAAACTTTTATTAATATGTACACAGTAAACAAATGTTACAAGGTCAGTCATTACCAAACCAATTGTTCGAATGACGATCATTCATTGATTCATTTGACATGTCATGACGTTTCTTTAATTGCTTTTAAGGTTTATATGAAAGTTTATTTATTGTGTCCGATATAGCAGTATGTATTCAAATTGGGTCAAAAACACACCAATGGCATCCTTAGTTTCTAGAAAACTGAAAACATTTTAGTAACTCTATGAACAGATTACCCGTCACACGTATCTATACAGCCAGCCCAAGCCGCTGAACCTAGAATCCTGAAATTTTTGCATGTAGGTTCTTTATATAACGTTAGTGAGCACTAAGAAAGGAATGTGAAAGGAAAACTAGTATATTTATAAAATTGGATATACCCTAAACTCTCATTTCATTCTGTCCCGTACCGGAATCTTAAGAAGTTTATGACATACGACTATCAAATTTTACTGACATATTTCGAGGGTGCCATCAGAAAACCAGGGCTGCAGGGACTCCGTAAAGTATTTAGCTGAGATGGTGACTATTTCGGCCCATATTATTGTGCAGATACACGTTAAATGTATAAATTGTCCTTACGTACTGTTTAATTGTGCGTGTTTGCATTGTACTCTGTGGGCCATGAATAAATCAGTTTCTTTTTACTTATTTTTGAAAATCTCTTTGCAATGTGTATGTAAGTATGTTCTAAGAAGTTGTAATCCCACGGTTATAGTAAAAATACTATTTCACTGCAATATTTTTGAACCATATTTCTATCTTTAAACAAACAACTATTTACACTTTGAAACCGCAGTATTTTGTAACTTAGACCATTAGGTTCCGCACTAGTGCGCCAGAAACAACCGACAGCGGTTCCACTACAGATGTTCTAAGAAATACCACAGCTATCTTCGACTACAAACCACCTTAACCCGACTGAATAAGTTCTATATTCGATTGGTAGACTCACAAAATAACTTTGAAGAAGTATACCCATTGTTGGGAAGGTTTTCCGAACTCCCTTTTGTAAAGAAATCATTGTTTGTTAGCACTAAATCGGATTACAAAGTTATTGAACTCGAGATCCGAAAGTAAGTATAAATTGTACAGTGTTCTTAATGCCGTTTTAATTTTGACTTTGTAATTGATTGATTAAATTAAAAAAGTTACTATTATTATTATACCTTAAACCTATGAATTTTATTTTTTATTTTAATTGCATTTAGGTTAGAATTTTGATTATGTTTTTGATTGTGATTTTGATTGTTATGATTTGGAACCTTGATTATAATTTGAATATTGACTGTAATTTTGAAATTAGATTATGACATTAACTTTTAATTTTGATTGTGATTTCAATTTAGTTTACTTGCAATTTTATTTTTGTTTTGATTAGAACTTTGACTTTATTTTATTTTTAACTTTGATTTTATTTTGTTTTGGATTTGGACTCATAGTTTCAATCATAACATTACAATCCCAGTCGAAAATTCTGAGATAACAAACATAAAAAACACATTTGAATTGAGGACCTCCTTCTTTTTTTAAAGCCGGTTAAAAAATAACGAACCTCGGCTTCTTTTACGAGTGTTTAAATAAATATAATTGTTTATTGACATGTAAACTTTTAGCGACTATAGCAAACTAGCTGACCAAGCGAACTTCGTACCGCCATATTTACACATCTATCTCAGCTTCCCACAGGCAGTGTATGGTCACGGACAAAACAAAAATTACTTTTCCCGTTACCTTTTTTGTTTTCTTATGTACAAACCTTGTCATTTTTATATATATAGAAACGTAATCATGCGTCTCAGTCACGACTTGTAATCTTTCCATCTTCATTAAAAGATGCCTATTTTCAAAACGCCAGGTTATGGACGTCCATGAGTAAACATCTGTGGTATAAAGTCTAGCATACCTGGGGCTATCGTACTGAATACCTTCCTACACAAAGTTGGAGACTCTGAGTAAACAGCTTCGTTCTGAAGTGATGTTTGCTGGTAGCATCCGAATCTAGATCGGACGTATGACGTGTTTGAGTCTCGGGTTTGATTTGCTAGTTGGACTAAATGTTTCTCAATGATCAGCGATTATTTGTTTTAGTGTTTGGGTATGTTAAAGTATGTATATTTACAAACAAATATGCATGTGTTTATAACAGTTGTTTAGTACCCATGATACAAGCTCTACTTAGTTTGTAAGTATAATCTCTGAGACTAGATGGCGTTGTGTAAATGTGGTAAAAAAAAGAGATTAGTTTCTGATATCTATTTCTTCCTAATCCGACCTCAGATCAAATAAAAAAAGGTAGATAACACACCGCCTTGTTTTTCTTAAAGCAAAAAAAAGTAGCGTAGTTCCAAGTAAACACGCGTTACGCACTAACTATGCTATAAACTATGCTACTTTTCGTCAGTATCGTATAAGTATTACGATACTAACGAAATTTACTGACGTGTTGGAGTCGTACTTGGAACTACGCTACTTTATTTTGCTTCAACAAGAACAAGACGGTGCGTTAGATACTTTTTTATTTGATCTGAGAATCCGACCATAAAAAACATAACTAAAAGAAAGGATGTAAAAATCTGTGTATACCGTCTTAATCTACCTGATACCTTTAAACGAGTAATTCTCGAAACTTCTCTAATGATTTTCATGAAATTTAGTATGTAAGGGTTTCGTAGGCGATAAATCCATCTAACTAGGATTCATTTTTTGAAAACTTAAAAATATAATAGGACTCCAGGTATCTAGGTACCAGCACTTAACAAGTCAACCTCTTATTGGAATGATAAATTAATGTACCACTATTTTTACACTATTACCCTTAAATTTAGGAAGGTTTGAACTGGGCAACACCGGATTCAAGTTTTTATTGAAAAAAGTTTTTCTTTTCTCTTGCAATCTTTAGCTCTTACAGTGAGAATTATATAGTGATATACATTTTCGATGACTCATACAGAATTCGTCATCCGTAAAAATTTTGTAAGGAGTTTTTGGGAGGGCTTTTGCGGGAAATTATTGACTCACAGTTCTATATAGGGTCACGTCGTAAACTTATTATTTATTTTTGTTCCTAATTAGGTTTGAGTGTATTTAAATTCCATATACTATCTTCTGAGAAAAAAGTTCCGTTATTGCATTAGTAGCTAATGAAGGTTTTAAATGGCAATACTATGTAGGTGCTAGACGTCGTTAAAAATGTCTAAATTAATAAACAACTCGTGTGAATTACTTCCTAATTTCATTTCAAACTTTTAATGAAGGAGGGTGTACTTTCGTATCTATACTAATATATAAAGCTGAAGAGTTTGTTTGTTTGAACACGCTAATCTCAGGAACTACTGGTCCGATTTGAAAAATTCTTTCAGTATTGGATAGTACATTTATCGAGGAAGGCTATAGGCTATATATCATCACGCTAGGACCAATAGGAGCGGAGCACCAATGAAAAATGTTTCGAAAACGGGGGAAAATTATCACGCTACGGGCAATAGAAGACGTAAACGAAGTTGCGTGGGTCAGCTAGTGTTTCATAAAAGTTAACTACATTTATTTTATTGTACACTTAATCAAAGTTGTGCACAGTAATTTCGACTTTATTACGCATAGCGAAAGTTGTTTGTTATCAAATTAACAAAGTCCATTGACATCACACATCACTCCTGGCTTTAAACCTCTACTTAAAAAAAGTTTAGTTCTTTGCTGATCAGAAGGTTTCGTACAGGGTTCGTGTCAAGTTTTTTTCTCTTTGCAGTCCTATTGTCCAGCGTAGGCTCCCTCAGTTGCTCTTACAACACAAGGAATGGAAAATGGTAAAGACACTTTGTTCTTAATCTGTCCTGTGACGGGCTTTAGTTCACATTCGCGTTAAGAAAATACTGACGTCGATCAAACCTCACACGTTGACCAATCACGTTATTAACATTCGTACGAAACGATCATTGCTTGGACCCTGCTTCATTTTGATCTTCAACCTAATCTGTCTATAAATATAACGCCTGAACCGATTATGCTAATTCTTTTTTTGTTGGATAGCCCATTTAGCGAGGAAGGTTTTAGGCTATGTAACATTACTCTACGACCAATAGGAGCCGGGTATCGACCGAAAATGTTGGGAAAATGGGAAGAGTTTATTTCTTATGGAGAGACGTAAACGAAGTTGAGCGGGTCAGATAGTTACTATAATATTAACTGACAAAATCTATACTCATTCATTACTCCATGAGTACCACACATGAAGTGTTTCTTAACGACAACAAATTACTAGCATCCATTGAAAGTTTTTTTCCACTTCATCTCCCAACACTTTCATACGTTATGGTCAGTGTATATCATAATTAAAAATAACACGCTATGAGCTATTACAACTTTTTACATTAGCGGCTCCATGGTTTTTATAGCTGGTAATTGTTTTGTTATTTATTATTGTTTTTACCAGACTGCGTTACAATGAGGGTTATGTATGTATATCTCTGTAGAATGCTCTGTAGTCTAAACGCCTTGTTTGATTTTGGAGTTTGAGATGTCGTTAGATTCGTATAGGTTGGGTGAGTGACACTAGTAATACGAAACTACATAATGTCCTTCCCTGGAGTCTTCTATCTGCTTGATAAGACTGAGGGCGTCCATAGTATTCCTCTATTGTGTTCATTTGGAGCTTCGCACTTGACTGACCCAGTCATAGTTGACGGAGGCTTTATTTATCTTAAAACGTGACAGTGTCTATTGTCGTATTTATTTAATGACAAGCTTTTGCACGCGGCTTTGTTCACACAGACTCCCCTGATTTACCCCCTTATTGGTGGAATTTCCAAAATTCCTTTCTTAGTGCTCACTTACGTTATATAAAGGACCTACATTCAAAATTTCATGATTCTAGGTTCAGCGGTTTGGGCTGTGCGTTGATCTCTGGGTATGTCAGTTAGTCACCTTTCTCTTTTTACCCGACTACGGCAAAGCCAAAGGAGGGTTATGATTTTGACAGGCTATGTATGTATGTATGTATGTATGTTCATTTGTTCCCTCCTAGCTCCTTAACTACTCATTAGATTTGGACGAATGAGGTGTCTCTAGAAGCGTCATGATCGTCTTCTGGTTATAGGCTATATGACGTGTCACTGAATCTAATGTGGCGCCCTCTAGCCGACATAAAGTACGGTATTAAAAAATAAATTTGAGATAACCATGCCGTGTTTGGTATCATTGGAAAGGGCGTTACTTGTACATTTCAAAAATACATATATTATTAGCATTTGTTCGTGACTTTGTCCGTATTTATTCGATAAGTGTGATATTTCAATGGTATGCTTTTTTGTTCCCTCATTCTTTCTAAACTTGTCAGAATAAGACAAATGAGGTATCGTTAGAAGTGTCTTGATTGTCCGCTGACTAAAGGTTATATGACGTGTCACTGAATTGAATGTGGCGCCCTCTAGCCGACATAAAGTACTGTATTAAAAACTAAATATGAAATAAATATGCCGTGTTTGATATCATTGGAAAGGGCGTTACTTGTAGATTTAAAATATATATATATATTATTAGCATTTGCTCGTGACTTTGTCCGTATTTATTCGATAATTGTGATATTTCTGTAGTATCTATTTAAAATATACTTTGCAAAGAAATTAGTATTATAGAGGCACCAAAACATTTTAAATAAAAAAAAGTAAAAACTAAAACCCAACTACGACAAAAAACGTCGCTGAAAAAGTATGAAACAAGTTTCAAAAGCCGTAGTCACGCGTTGTTAAAGTGTTATGGACTATGGAACATTCCTAAGTTTCAAAAGCCAAAGTAGTCCATGTAGTATAATGTACCATAGTATATAACACGTTAACAACGCGTGACTACGGCTTTTGAAACTTGTTTCATACTTTTTCAGCGTCGTTTTTTGTCGTAGTTGGGTTTTAGTTTTTACTTTTTTATATATATATATATAGATTACTAGCTGACCCACGCAACTTCGTTTACGTCTCTTATTGCCCGTAGCGTGATAATTTTCCCCCGTTTTTGAAACATTTTTCATTGGTGCTCCGCTCCTATTGGTGTTAGCGTGATGATATATAGCCTATAGCCTTCCTCGATAAATGGGCTATCTAACAGTGAAAGAATTTTTCAAATCGGACCAGCGGTTCCTGAGATTAGCGTGTTCAAACAAACAAACTCTTTAGCTTTATATATTAGTATAGATTAACACATTCAAATATATTCAGTACACGTCACTCACACACACATAATCCTTCATCCCAACTAGAACTATGTGATCTTTTAAATCTATATACTTCTTCAGGTTCATCGTTCTTAGCAGGATACTACAACAAGATAATGTTAATATCTCATCCACACGCGACATTTATACTTCACTTATATAATCTGTCACAATTTTTAATTTATGACAGCGCTTGCGCCGGTACGCGGCGTCCATTGACAAGATCCGGCGGATGAGAGTCACCGGTGTGTTTTTTTAAACCGTATTGTACTCGTGTTCTCATAATTTCTACGTACGGATTTGATAATGTTAAATATCGCCTGAGATCGACATTTGACTGTTTTTTTACATCGACCGGCGTAATTTGGACTCTCATTACATTGACTTGTACAGTGATAGATCAAATACATACTTTATGGGGTTCTACAGCTTCGAGTAGCCCTTTAACAAGATTACTTTAAAAATTTGAAGTTATCTGATGATAATGAGTGGTTAAGGAGCTATGAGGGAACAAATGAACATACATACATACATACATACATACATACATACATAGCCTGTCAAAATCATAACCCTCCTTTGGCTTTGCCGTAGTCGGGTAAAAATGAAAGCCGACCATTCGCATTCGTGCTGTCGCCATGTCGTATTTAGTTGGTGAGTGCAAGACCGGAGGCGCAATTTTGCAGAAGCATCTCATTAGGCCGCGATAATATAGGCCACCATGCTGCATTGTCGCATTTTTGGATTCTGTTCATGCTTTCCATCAGGAAGAGTAGAATCACTTTGGAGGGCCCATATATACCAAAAACAAAACACCCAATCTCCAAACAAGACATCCTTTGATCTCCTTTTAATTTTTAAATCACATTTTTTTCCAATTTAAAACTTAAACCAACTTACAACGCCAATAAACTGAATTAAATAAAAAAAAAAGTAATTCCCGCCATAAATACCTAATTTGTTATACATACTTGCGAGGAGGAGATAAAACAGCATTTTTATCGTCACACTGCATAGGTCTAATAACTGGACCGCAATTACAATACCGGACGTGCGTTAGTTAGCAGGAAGGAGGCAATCGCGGCCCCCATTGGGCCACAATTAACAGTGCAGTGACATTGACAGATGGATCAGCTGTGAGATCCTAACGGCAAATATTAATTGTGAATTAATCCTGGATGGCTTTATGGAACAGCATCATTTTGCTTACGAAAGTTTGTTACATATGCTACGTTATTAAAGTTTATTATCTTTATATATATATAATTCTTCTGTGAGTGTGTATGTCACTGAACTACTCTCAAACGACTGGACCGATTTTGATGAAATTTTTTGTGTGTGTTCAAGGGGATCTGGGAATGGTTTAGATTCACAATTTTGTCCGCTGGACAATGTTTTTTTAATTTATTAGTAGTTATGGCAAAACGATGTTTGCCGGGACAGCTAGTCTTTAAATATATAATTCTTCTGTGAGTGTGTATGTCACTGAACTACTCTCAAACGACTGGACCGATTTTGATGAATTTTTTTGTGTGTGTTCAAGGGGATCTGGGAATGGTTTAGATTCACAATTTTGTCCGCTGGACAATGTTTTTTTAATTTAATAGTAGTTATGGCAAAACGACGTTTGCCGGGACAGTTAGTACTTTGATAAATAAATATAACTTAATAAGTTACTCAACAAACATAAAAATAATGGGTTGGTTGTAAACAGGTGAAATATTAGGGTAATAACTATTTTTCGGTAAAAACATGTCTAAAATAGACCTGAAGCGGTTCACCCTTATCTTTGAAGGGATTTAAAAATAGCAAAGCTACTTATTTTGGCTGATTGACTGATTGATTCGTCATCTTAAAACCTACACCATGGGGGCAACCACTTGAACAAAGATTTTTTTTAAGTTCACTTCTCTCAGCAATTACTGGTTAGTGTTTCAAATACCTTTTGTTTTAGGTAACCTATTTATCAAGGAAGTATATAGGTATTATAACGGTAATCATTCCAAAAAACGGGAAAATCGATTCGCTTTAAAAGGATGCAATGTGAAATCCGTCAAATAACGTTCTATAACATCATATATCTATTCAAATTTAATAATAGTATATCGTTCATTATAGAATTCTTAGTTATCACAACGAATCGAATATGTGTCTGTACAAAAAAAGAGCCCAAACAAATCAATAATAGGATCGCGTGTCTAACTCAACTTGTCTTAGAGGATCGTGTTTCTTAAACAAGTATCGCTAAAGCCTAAACATTTTAGTTAAATTGTATCTTTACAACATTGGTTCATAATAGTTAATCATTACTCAGTTCCGTTTATTAACCGACTTCAAAAAAAGGAGGAGGTTATCAATTCGGCTGTGTTTTTTTATGTTTGTTACCTCATAACTTTCTACTGGGTGAATCGATTTTGATAATTCTTTTTTTATTTGAAACCTGGTACTTCCCGTCCCATTTCAATTTGATACAGTTCTTGAAGTCAGTTTTTTTTTGTTATAATTTGTGATTACTTTGTGTCTATGATGTGTATGTATTTAGAAATATATAAGTACTAGTTGTTGCCCGCGACTCCGCCCGCGTATATGTCGGTTATCGCGGCAAATAGTAGCCTAAATGTTGTTCTGTTGCATAAGCTATATTACTGTAAAGTTTAATCCAAATCTTTCAGTAGTTTTTGCGTGAACATCCATCCATCCACCCATACTTACAAACTTTCGCGTTTATAACATTAGTATAGATGGTTATATTAGCAGTACCATAAACCATGGTAAACCCTGTCTAGATTGGGAAGTTGAGATCAGACGACCACGTGTGAGATATATAAAAAACTTTATTTGTACACCGTATTACAAATTTAAAGGAGAATACATACATTGTCAGATATATAATGTACAAAGGGCGGCTTTATTGCCAAAAGCAGTCTCTTCCAGGCAATCTTAGGATGGATCAAAACGACAACGACGGATAGAAAGACAGTAGTAGCTAATGATGCAATGAATTTTGAAGAACTGTATTCTGCTGATGAGTGTAACTAGAAGTATGTACTTTAATATGTAATGCATACTTATATATACCGACAGATAAAGGAACAGGGGATGAGAACATTGAGATGTCTGAGGTCTTGAGGTTTTTGTTAAAAGTGTAGGAATGTTGAATTCAACGGCGTTTCTATTCTTATAAATATTCGCACCCTTGCTACAAAATAGTTATTTGTTATACAAGAGTGCAAAGTTGTTTTTTAACCGCGTGCTCAATTTTGATGAAGGATTTGATTCAAAAATTAGAATCCTGAGCGTTAGCGAGAGAATCAATCGAGCACGAGGGGAAAAATCTTTGCACTTGAGTGCAACACGTAATTTTTAATTCCACCTCAGCGAGGAAATTACTAAATGACGTGAAAAGAAAATTAAAAATAAAGTACACCAAGAAGGTTCCAAGTCTGAGTTTCTAACAAACTAAAAAAGGTTGTATAATAAACTCGGCACCATGAATTCACAAACTCAGTGCACGCGATGTTCTTAATTCAATTTACTTTATCCGTTAGCGGATAAAAACGAATTTTGCACTCCGATATCGAAGGGCAAAAATACTCTATCCGAGATGGGGAAGATGAAAAGATTTTTTTTTAATATGAAGGCTAAAGTAGACATTTTTCACTACGAGTTTGAGACCCTAAGCTAATTGTTCCCACACCGTTTTCTACTGCGCTCAGTGTTGTTGGTTCAAATCTAACATAGGACAGCACTTTGTGTGATCCACGAATTTCTGTTCAGATCTAGGTGTACTTCAAGTCCGTATCATGTAAGTTTGTAAAGTCCTCCGCAACTCAATATTTTCCTATCACGGGAGTTGCTTTAAAAAAGATCATTCCATCAACTGTCTATTTACTAAGAAACTACGTTCTACTGTTATGTGGGTATTTATAAGAGGTGCAAGCAGGAAGATAGCAATCGTGTGTTCTCATTGACGGGCAATTAGAGATCGTTGACAGAGGATGTGTCCGTGATGAGTTCACGCAAAAAACATGTTTATTGCTCTGGTATTAGAGTAATGTTTATTGTATTATTATCACGCAAAAAGCCTTCAATATCGTCTGCTGGACATAGGCCTCTCAGAAAGGTGGTTATGGTCTACTGAACCACGCTGACCGTACGATTTGGTATAGGGTTTGTTTCAAACTCTGGGAGGGGTCCAAATGTGTTAATAACAGCAGTTCCCGGATCCCTCCCGTCTCAGGAGCAGAGTGGCACACCGTGTGGTTTTAGTCAGTTCGATTTCGACACACCGCCCCGCAATTCCTCAAGTATAAAATGTCATGCCCTGTCTGAACGATTTGTCAACTCTAAACCCAATCTGCTGGGGTAGAAACTTGAGATTTTGGCAACTTATGCCTTTTGTATTGTAAGCACCCATCAAGAAAGGATTTCTGTGAAATATCCCTAAAGGATACAATAAGGGACGAACACGAAATACGAAAAGCCGTCGGACTATAACTAGTAGCCAATAGAAAGGCTTTTAACCATACTTTCGATGCTTTGACTGCCTCGTTGGTCTCGCGGTTGGTGTGTGCGACTGCTGGTCATGAGGTCTCGGGTACGATTCCCGGGTCTGATCAAATGTTTGTATGATCTACAAATATTTGTTTCGGAGTTTGGGTGTTTTCTATGTATAATACGTATGTATTTACAAAAAAAAAAGTATATATGTATTTGTATCAGTTATCTAGTACCCATAACACAAGCTCTGCTTAGCTTGGGACTAGATGGCGTTGTGTGTTAGATGTCCGAAATATTTATTATTATTATTTAGTTGATTCGCTTTTACATGAGTTGTTGGCAGTAACCATTGTTCCTATAAGATGAAAATATAACGACTTGATCGATCAACTTTTCTGAACTTCCACAAGCCATTCTTAGAACAATTCTACCCAAATGCCAACGTGTGCTGCGTGACAAATGGCACGCAGTACTGCCAACTCAACAGCATAACAATATCTCATATGTATCCTATGAAACGTGAACAATGGGACCAGGTATTGGTCTGACGTCAGAACTGCCCATTTGTGGTGGATTTCACGTCAGATACCCATACATGGAAGAGAACTGCACTGAGAGAACTGCCCTTCACAGTAACAACTAACTTATATTACGACTAATTAATGATTGTAGTAATTTTATCACATACCAATGTCCCGACCCGACTTTGAACGAAAGTCTTTTAAATTCTCTGATTTCCTGTACTATATGCATGTTACACATATAAACCTTCCTCTTGATTTACTCTATCTATTGCTGAAGACAGCATTAAAATCAGTTTAGTAGTTTAAAATATCTACTAGCTGAACCCCGCGGTGTTACCTGCGGTTATCGTCGTACCGCGAGTAACGCTGCGGGAGTACTTCCTGGATCATCAGCTACCTGCCAGTGAAAGTCCCATCAAAATCGGTCCAGCCGTTCCAGCGATTACCCGGAACAAACAGACAGACAGAAGACAAAAATTAAAAAAAAAAAATCATTTTTTATATATGTACCGTATATTTAGTAAAAAGCGGTTATTTTAATATTACAAACAGACACTCCAATTTTATTTATTGGTAAAGATGTAAAAATTTCACACACACTCGTCTGTTATAGTTATAGTTATGTAGTAAAGTCACAATCACCTGTGATTAGTCATACATAGTTAGGGTTGCTTAGTTTTTTTCTATAACTTTTGTTCAAACTGTATTATGTAGGTATGGTAGATATGAGGGGAAGCAGCGGTCTCCTTCCGGGAGGACGTTATGCTTCTGAAGGAGTCCGAAGAACGGGATGGGGAAAAGGGCCGATCGCCGAAGGACCGCCTCCTTCGAAGGGTCACTCAAGGGTCGGAAGATGTGACCGCTGCAAACAATCCGAGACAGGTGAAACCACCTTGCGGCTGGGGGGTGTTGTCTAGGAAGGGTCGGTGTTCCACCTCTTACAGTGTAGAACGGTCAAGGGCGCGACAGGGCAATGTGTGTTATCTACTACACCTGTCGCGTCGCTCACCATGTATAATAAATATATATATACATACTAGCTGTCCCGGCAAACGTCGTTTTGCCATAACTACTAATAAATTAAAAATTAATTAAAAAAACATTGTCCAGCGGACAAAATTGTGAATCTAAACCATTCCCAGATCCCCTTGAATACACACAACAAATTTCATCAAAATCGGTCCAGTCGTTTGAGAGTAATTCAGTGACATACACACTCACAGAAGAATTATATCTATATACATATACAATATCTACTGTGAGATAGCTAAAAAGGGTCTCTATACATCTTTCTTTTTACCCGACTACGGCAAAGCCAAAGGAGGGTTATGATTTTGACAGGCTATGTATGTATGTATGTATGTATGTATGTATGTATGTTCATTTGTTCCCTCCTAGCTCCTTAACTACTCATTAGATTTGGACAAATGAGGTGTCTCTAGAAGCGTCATGTTCGTCTTCTGGTTATAGGCTATATGACGTGTCACTGAATCTAATGTGGCGCCCTCTAGCCGACATAAAGTACTGTATTAAAAAATAAATTTGAGATAAATATGCCGTGTTTGGTATCATTGGAAAGGGCGTTACTTGTACATTTCAAAAATATATATATTATTAGCATTTGTTCGTGACTTTGTCCGTATTTATTCGAAAAGTGTGATATTTCTATGGTATGCTTATTTGTTCCCTCATTCTTTCTAAACTAGTTAGAATAAGACAAATGGGGTATCGTTAGAAGCGTCTTGATTGCCCGCTGATAATAAATTATATGACGTGTCACTGAATTTAATGTGGCGCCCTCTAGCCGACGTAAAGTAGTGTATTAAAAAATAAATATGAGAGAAATATGCCGTGTTTGGTATCATACGAAAGGGCGTTACTTGTAGATTTCAAAAAAATATATATTATTAGCATTTTCTCGTGACTTTGTCCGTATTTATTCGATAATTGTGATATTTCTGTGGTATCTATTTAAAATATACTTTGCAAAGAAATTAGTATTATAGAAGCACCAAAACATTTTAAATAAAAAAAAGTAAAAACTAAAACCCAACTACGACCAAAAACGACGCTGAAAAAGTATGAAACAAGTTTCAAAAGCCGTAGTCACGCGTTGTTAAAGTGACATGGACTATTGTACATTAATAAGTTTCAAAAGCCGTAGTCCATGTAATGTAATGTACCATATGGTACATATCAGTTTAACAACGCGTGACTACGGCTTTTGAAACTTGTTTCATACTTTTTCAGCGTCGTTTTTGGTCGTAGTTGGGTTTTAGTTTTTACTTTTTTTTTAGTTCTAAATATTATCGAACATAAATGCCACCTTTCGTCAGCCAGCGTCAAATACTTCACAGTGTTACCAGTGTCAAATTAGGTCATCATGTCCTTAGCTAAATAAAATTCCGACAACAATAATACAATCTGACACCAGCTAGCCAGACTCTTATCACCATACATATGTACACTTCCGCCATAGTTTGTTCCAGTTATGATAAGCAATATTATATTGTTATTTTTTTATTCGCTGTAAGAGGCCGTTGGCTGATTACGGCAATTTATTTCTTTATAACATTGAAATTAAAAAACCTCCTACCCAAGATCAGGTCGAAGTTATCAAGTAATTGTTATTTAATGACTAGCTGAACCCCGCGGTGTTATCCGCGGTTATTGTTGTACCGCGAGTAACGCCGCGCGACAAAGTTAGTCTAAAAAAAGTAGCCTAAGTTACTCCCCGGATCATCAGCTACCTGCCAGTGAAAGTCCCGTCAAAATCCGCCCAGCCGTTCCAGAGGTTACCCGGAACAAACAAACAGACAGACAGACAGACAAAAATTTTTTTAAGCACATTTTTGGTATATGTGTCGTGTACATACATATGCATTGATTAAAAAGCTGTTATTTTAATATTACAAACAGACACTCCAATTTTATTTATTTGTATAGAAGTAGTCAGGTTATAGTTATGAGGTTTTCTTGTTTCAATGCCTAATTATCTATATCCTAACCTATACATTATTTATCACCTAACTGGTAAAGGACCGGCCTAGTTAATAAGATAAGATATCTTCGTGTAAACAAATATTTAGGTATCTCGTTTGTTCTGAGTGGTAATTACTTCGCTACTTATTTCGTTTATCGGGTGTTTTTCCGTATTTGTTTTGTAAAGATCATTAGCATTGTGTTTGTTTGTTTGTTGTTAGGTATATTGGGGACAATGATAGAGAACATGTAGAAATTCAAAGTTAATGTTTTTTTAAATGTTTTAACAATTATTTGCTTGAAATAGTGTACAATGAGCACTGAATGTAATGATAAAGAAAGGTAAGGAAAGTTTTGGTTTTAGATAATCTATTAAATGTACTATATTATATATATATATATATATATATATATATATATATATTTATGTACTATAGTAAAAAAATATAGGCTTATTTCTATAACTAATACCTTCTTGTAAGACCTTTATAGATATCGGCACGTAACTTGGCGTTTTTTAGGTCCCTTTGATTTTTTTTTTATGGTAAGCGGGCAAACGAGCCTACGTATCGCCTGATGGTAAGCGATTACCGTCGCCCATGGACACCTGCAACACCAGAGGCGTCACAAGTGCGTTGCCGCCCTTTTGGGGATGTGGTGGGGGGATAGCGGGAGGGGTGTTGGCGTATGGGCTTCTGATATTATTGATAGAGGGACGTGGGGATTGCAGTAGCTCCGTTCCGAGCAAATAATTGGAGCTGACTATTTGTTTTGATTTGTCGCAATAAGTGACGTCGTTACGTCGAAGAAATCTGGGCAAGTTACGAGCCGATGCGGATTTTTTCTTTTTATGGTGAGCGGGCAAACGAGCAGACATATCGCTTGATGGTAAGCCATTACCACCGTCTATGGACACCAGCAACACCAAAACCGTCACAAGGGTAGATAGGAGGAGGGATTGGTGTATGGGCCTCAGGTATCCTCACTCGCGCGTGAAACACAGCGCAAGTACCTACTATTTCACACCTGTTTTCTGTGAGGCCATGGTATCACTCCGGTCGAGCCAGCCCATTCGTGCCGCAGCAAGGCTCTCCCACGGTATTATATTTCTCATCTACTTTTCCTTTCTGAATGTCCTGGTTTATCTATTTAATAGTTTAAATACGCGTTATGTGGCCCAAGATCGAACTAAGTGGCGTGCAATTATTTATTTATTTATATAAACAATGACATCCCACACATTTCAATAAATTAAGTACTCGCCAAGCTGTTATGCTTGTTGGCAAGAGGATAATAATTATAATTATAATTGGAGAGGCCTATGTCCAGCAGTGGACTGCGATAGACTGATGATGATGATGATGATTATGTGGCAACAAGCTTATCTCTGATCCAGTAAGTGTGACCAAAATAATTTACCTTTATGCACTACTGTTGCTTCCTTCAGGACTATTGGCGTGAGTGTATCAATTGCCCTTTATACTGGTAATCGTCGATATATAATTATCTGACACAGGACACCTTCAAAAACATAAAACAAACACAAAGAAAGAAAAACAATTTATATATCACACAGTGCCTCGTGTGAGAATCTAACCCATAACACTCAGCGCGATATGAAGCTCCAAGGCGACCGTATAATCACTATACAACTCGTGCATACACATACATACATACATATCAGATCAAAAACTCATAGGCTATGGGGTTTCTGACCTTAACAACTCCAGCTGCCGTTATCACCTGTTTGAATAGTTATATCTCATAAAATAAAGGAATTTCATTAGTTTCCATGTCTATTTATGTAATATATGCGTTGAAAGATAAACTTCCGGTAGAGATTATACCGCTCCAATGTCGGGATTCTCGTAAATATGGAGGTATGCTAGTTTCTAACTGGAATGGACCAGATGTTGGTATCACCTGCTGACCTGTTTGGATAGTTTTTGTTTAGGAACTAAGGGAGTTGAAGTTTAGAATGTTTATTTATTTATTTAATCTTTATTGTACACACATAATAGACAAAAAAAGAGAATTACAATATACAAACGTGACAATTGGCGGTATTATCGCCAATAATAAATTCCTTAAAAGAAACTAGCCCTGAACTGAGCCCCGCGGCTTTTGTAAAAGTACAACACAAAATATAAGGAGGCTTAGTAACTCCTTATGTTGACGGGTCCAGCCATACCAGAGATAAGCTGGATTAAACAGGCAGATAGACTGTTCTATTTTTTGTTTTTTGATGTAAGCACTGTATACTTTCTTATGCATTTAGTGAAAAACTGTTCATTTAAAATAACAAACAGACATTTCAATTTTATTCATTTGTTAAATTAGATGTACACAAATGCTATCGAAATTCAGATTTAATCGTTTAAATATCACCAAAAAAAACTGAGAATTTTGGAAGCATTACGGAAATCCCCTCCGTTAAAAGGGGATATCCGTAATGGGAAAAGAAGAATCTAAAGTTATTACGTTCACAAAACTGACAAATCAAAATTACTTAGAATATTTACTAACAATTTTCTCACAAAATAACTACGCAAGAATGAGACATTATTGATTATATTACTCAGAATTATAATATTCATTGGCGCGTATTCTCGTAAAGTATATATCAGTAGTGGAGATTTGTTTATGTATTTGTTTATATATATGTATTACATGAATCACTTCCTACCACCACGCCTTTATAGATAAGGTTCTCGATACTAAAATGACTTATCAATATTGTTCACAATAACCGGATTATATCAATATTATTAAACCTTTTTACATAAATTACGCGAAATAATTATTATGAGTATGAAATTTTGGTACCGTTTAAGTTTATGTGGAGGACTGCAGAAAAAAAAATGGTCGAATTTCTACCACTGGGCGACCTCGGAATTCTTGTATATACATAATCTATACAAATAAAATTGGAGTGTCTGTTTGTAATATTAAAATAAAAACTTTTTAATAAATGCATATGTATGTATACACGATACGTGTACCAAAATAACATTTTTTTCAATTTTTGTCTGTCTGTCTGTTTGTTCCGGGTAATCTGTGGAACGGCTGGACAGACTTGGACGGGACTTTAATTGGCATATAGCTGATGACCTAAGGAGTAATTATGCTATTTTTTAGACTTGCTTTGTCCCGCCGGATTCAGCTAGTATATATATATAATCAGTCAAACTCAGTAGTGTTATATCAGTATAATTTAATTAAATTATTATTCATTCGGCCATCTTGGCATCCTTCCTTCCTGGTTCTAGCAAAGTAACATTTCAATAACCAAACTGTCAGTTTTGCACAGTTATACAATAAAAAAAAACAATTTACCGAAATTTACCAATGACCATCTTCACATACATGCTACATCCACTTATGAATATAAATGAAGACTCATCACAGCTCCATCAAAATGTACGTCTTAATTTATTAACTCAACATTGAGTGCGTAACAAATCTTCGTCTATTGCTCTCATTACGTAGAAGATACAATCAGATAAAATGGTGCCTGAGATAAGGTATAGCGCGCATTGTACGACTTTGTTGTGATGTCAGAATTTGTTATTAACTTTTGACAAGGGCAAAACAATCAGCTGTCACTAATATCTTAATCATAAGTGAGTACCATAGCCAAAGGACACTTGCACTCTTAATTCTGTGGTTGGCTTTGGAGCCCCTCCACTAGAATCGGAAGTAAAATACAGAGAGAAATCTGGTAACTTCAGCCCCTCGGTGAAAAGTAACCTAAAAATTGTGTATCATTGGTTTTCTGTGAGGCTCTGGTATTATTTCGGTCGAGGTGACCCATTGTGTCGAATCATGGCTCTTAGGTAGTAGATCGTTGTTTTGAGACCTACCACGGTCAATATTAAGCCACTAATAAGGTTAGATTTATCAAAAAAACTAGTAATAAGTAATCCATACTGGAAGCCTTCTTTATTATTTAAAAGGACTTTGTCGCTGAGTGACTACATTGTCTTATACGGAAAGTAAATAATGCCGCGTAATAGAAGTATATAACTATATCTCCAAACTACATCATTGTGTACTAAAGCCTAAATCCGTAGGTTTATTCATATTCTAACTTCTTCTATCGTTGTGTAGTAGAGAACATATGGATCTAGCTTGTTATTTACATATCTCTAGATTAAACAAGAGATTATTTACTTTAAAATGAGTATTTGTCATTTTTTTGACAGCTAAAACTTGTTATTTAATTAAAAATTAACAAAACCCAGTTCAAGAACTGGACCAAATTGAAATGGGACTACACGAGAAGCACCAGCTTTCGAAAAAAAAATAATCATCAAAATACGATTCACCCAGTCGAAAGTCCTGAGGTATCAACCTTACAAAAAATACAGTGGAATTGAGAATCTCCTCCTTTTTTGAATTCGATTAAAAAAAGAAAAGTATTAATGCAAGTATTGAATCTGATTTAATTAGAGACGGTTATTACAACCGACCGTAAATAAACTGTCGCACAATGCGCATGCAGTCTTATATTCTAGTAAAATGATGTCACAACGCCTTGCGAGTTATTCTATTGTTCTGTTACTGATACTCTATACGATAAGATTATATTTGATATCGTCATTAGCGTATACAATAGATGTTACATTTAACGCAGACATAATATTTTGTAACAATATTTAATGGACGTACTGACGTAGGTGCGCGCTGTTGCTTATAAAAAGTTTGATTGCTGTGGACATCACGCTATATAAGGTTGATTGGGGTTGTCGGTGTGGTTTGTGGTGGTAACACTATTTCTACATCACCACGATAACGTCCTCGGGAGACAGAGATCCAGAGGGATTTTCCTTCATTAAAGAAATGTTAAAAATATTTTTTTATGTTCAGATTATAAACTCGAAATAATCTTACGAAACTGTTCAGGCATTTCGAAGTTATATTAGAACAAAAACACACACATAAATTTCCCTTGAAAAAGTTATCTAGATATTTTGTGGACAACCGTGTAATACCTAACTAGAACAAATATTAAAAACTAGCTGATACTCGCGGTACAACAACAACGGTGGTCAATGCCGCGGGGCTAAATAAAAAAAATCTAAATAAAATGTATCCTATGACTGTCTCCTGGTTCTAACCTACCTAATTTAATTATTACCTAATTAATTTAAACTACCTTGCCACTAATTTTCTGCCAAATCGGTTTAGCCGTTCTTGAGTTATAAATAGTGTAACTAACGCGACTTTCTTTTATATATATAGAAGATAAAACTCTAAGTCATTATTTAATGTGAAATGAAATGAAATGAAATGAAATGAAATGAAATGAAATCATTTATTCTGCAATTAGGTTATACAAAACACTTTTGCAAGTTAAAAAAATGTTATTTCTACCCAACTACGGCTAAGTCAAAGAAAGGTAATAGTTTTGGCAGATTGTGTGTTTGTATGTTCCACCGTAAAACCTAAACTAATGCACCGATTTTAATGAATAAGGTGTCAATAAATTCGTTATAACTACGCGGGTGACACAGGCAGTAAGATTTTATCAAATGGTTTATAAATCATTTTCGTGCTTAAATGTGTTCTAGGTAAACTTTATAGGTGTATTTTTCTGATATGTATTGATAGCATCTATAGATTCTAATGAGTAAGAAAAATATCATATTATCGTTAAAATCAGCCATGATATTAAAAACATAACTATTTATTCATGAATCCCATATTTATTCTAAGAAAATAAAACTGATACAAGAACTACACAGCCGGGTAGTATTACTGCTTTCCCACCCAGTAACACTGCACTCGTTCACAGTAACCCACAATTTAAGCAAAAAACATTAAATAGAACAACTCAATTATAAACCTTAACACGTCGCAATAGAGCCTACTCACGCGCTTATACTTTTGTGGAGCATCGGATCGATCAATGTCCCATCGATTGAGTCGTAACATTTCATTAACTCTTATTACTAGATAGTTAAGGTTGAAAATAGTTAAAGTAAATTTATCTGGTATCGTATGTCAAGAAAGATAAGCGGTGAGGTTCAGTTCAGTGTTCAATCACTTTGACAATATTGTGTCAGTCGGTAGCCGCGGGGCTGCGCTTGCGCACGTTTTGCTGTCGGCGCGTCGTTTAAAGATCGAATTTGTTCCGAAGTTTTCCTTATGACACTATTAATATCATGTTATTTATTAGAATATTTTCCGTTTAGTTGTGTGTGAAAAGGTTAAAAACTGATTAATTCCATTGTGATAGTGAATTGACTGTGATAAAATTAAACATTCCAAGATGAATCGACGTATGAAGCTGAATATCGACCCTGATTTGGGAGACTTAGAGGAGATGTTAGCGAATGTCCAGAACCAACTAGAACATGAGATAGACCTTGAAAAGGAGAAGGAATCGAAGATGACTTCTCTTATAAATGTCCAGGAGTCACCTAAGATGGTTAAAAGGGCGTCGTCTTTGAACAAAAGTCAGAGTTTTGACTACAGAAGGAATGGTCCGAAGCTACCTCCTTCTAGATCAGATTCCTACACTTCAAGTGATCACTATGGGGAGTACAGGAATGGAAGCGATGGTTACAAGAGTGAGGAGTACACCCAGCCAGAGACCAATGGCAAATTTAAAGGATCACAATCGAGCTTGAAATCTGATGAAGGATCTCAAGTTTCCTTTCAGTCTTTCCGTTCAGAACCTTCGAGACATTCCGTACTGAGTCTTCGTGAAGAGAAACGTGGATCTTATGCGTCCTTGAATGGCAGATCCAGGACGGCGACACTGCCAAGAGGATATGGATCGACGAAGGAGAAGAATTGGGAGGAGTATTGGTCATAGTGAGTATATCTTTTGTTCCCTTCTGATTTTAAGCAAAGCGAAATGCATTTTTTTGTTGTTTAATAATTATAATATTTTATTTATTTTCTCTCAAATACAAAGGTAAGTACAATATTTTTATAGCCACAATACAGCTTCAGTTACTCTCGTTCCTTTGTGAGAGACTTGTGTCTGTAGTAGGAAAACCCTGTGTCACAGATCACCAGGCTCCACCTCTTAGATGAATATTAGTAACAGTTTACAATCATACTGTCATTTACTTCATATAAAAACAAAAAAACATTGTAAGTTGTAGTAGTTAATATATTGTTTAATTGTATCTGCACCTAGGAGTACTCACAGTATTAATCTGAACTGGAAATGGTTTTAGGAAACTGTAATCACGTAGGTTTATTAATTACTAGCTGTGCCCCGCAGTGTTAACTACGTTTTATCAATTATATTTCAATTCCTTGATCATCCAACAGAAATACTATAATTATTCGGTGTAAAAAAATACTTATTTGTCAATCCACGGTCTCACCTTCATACCAAAGTTTACCAAGAAAGGTCTGTCCGTCTAAGCATGAAGAAGTAACAAACACACAAACTTTCGCCTATATCAGTATGAAATGTGATTTGATATTATGATGTTAGCTAGGGATCATCTGACCGTATAGAATGTCTTGTTTTGTTTCAATGACCATTATAACTTGAACTCTCATTATATAAGCTAACTATTTTTGTACCTTTACAACCGCGGGGCGAAGCTAGTCAAAAGAAAAGTAGCCTGAGTTACTCCCTATTACATCAGCTATCTGCCAGTGCAAGTTCCGGTTCAAAATCGGTCTTGCCGTTCCAAGATTACCCGAAAAAACAGACAGACTGACAGACTTTTGGGTTATGTACCGTGTATAAGTACATAATACGTATACATTTAGTAATAAGCGGTTATTTTTATATTACAAACTGACATTTCAGTTTTATTTATCTGTTTAGATCTACCATGACGTGGCAATATATACTGGACTCGTATAATTTTACATTTGCAGTTTTTGCATAATCTGTAACTTAGTAGCACATATTGTTTAATAATTTCAGCTTTGTTACTTCTTCTGCATAGAAACATTAAATATTCCAATGCTTCCGTCTGCCATATTTGTTTGAAAAGATGTGATCCTCAGTATAATTTGCGCTGAGCCTGACTTTGGATCTGATAGCTACGGGGACAGACTCATCACTTGATCTTAGACTAGCTGATCCCCGCGGTGTTACCCGTGGTTATCGTCGTACCGCGAGTAACGCCGTGGGACAAAGTTAGTCTTGAAAAAGTAGCCTAAGTTACTCCCTGTATCATCCTACCAGTGATCGAAATCGGTCCAGCTGTTCCAGAGATTACGTAGTATTACATACATACACTTTCCTCTTGAATAGCTCTTATATGTATGGCTAAATTGTATTAAAATACATTGAGTACAGACATCGGAACCGACTTCAAAAAAAGGAGGAGGTTTCTAAATTCGACCTATATATATATATTTGTTTGTGTGGGCGCGGATAACTTCGTCGTTTATGAACCGATTTTGATGTTTAATGGAAAGGAGATGTCCCAACGGTGATACCATGATAAGGACATTAATATCTGATGATGGCATCCAAGAGAAATCGAGTCGAACCTTAAAGTCGGTTTTATTTTTGTTAAAATTGTACTTGTACGCTTATTGTACATTGATTAATCGCCGAAATGTTTGTACGTGCATACCTTCCGATCGGCTGCACCAAATTAAATAATTATTTTTATGTATTCATTATTGTTAGGACAAGATTTGTATACAAGAAACATGAAAAGATAATGTTTTTTTTGTAGACAGAAGAAATTATCGTGCATTTGGTGCTATTATTTGAACCCACGAATTCTGGCTTAGCAGTTAAAAGCTCTAACCACTGAACTAACAAGATATTCAAATTAAATTAAATATCCTTAAAGTGTAAAACGGAAAGGCATTATTTGAATGATTTGACATGATTTGTCAATAAACAAACGTACATTATAGTTGGTATTATTTTAACCGACTCAAAAAAACAGGGAGAAGTTTTTATTTGATAGTTTTTTTCTTTGAACTATGTTATTTTTGAAGCGACTTCAATAATTTCTTTTTTATTTGAGAAGTCCCATTCTTATTTAAAGTAAAAATATCCATTGTAATAAGAAATAAATACCATATTATTTCGTAATTTGTGCCTTTACCTCTTTGTTTAACTTAACAACCATAAAGCTAACTAACTTGTTTCTTTTTTTATCTGTGGTGTAGTTTTTGGCGCGGTAATTAGAAAAAAAGTTTATTCTTAGAACCGAATACTTTTTGTTAGTTAGGTTGATAACCTTTTGTAGGCTGTATGCCGCTGCGACCGTTGCCTGTTTTTGTCCATTGTTTGATTTCAAGTAATTAATGGAGTTCTAATTTGTCATGGATAGTCTGTTTATTTAGTGAAATAGCGGGACTCTTTAATGAATTTACCTGACTACGACGGAATCAAAAGAAGGGTAATGATTTTAGCTGTGTATATTTTTTTAAAATATGGTCTTGCCAAAATGACTCTACTCTCTGTCTGATGGAAAACATAAGAGAAACCAAGAGTGGTGGTCATCATACTCATTGTGAATGCAATGCAGCATGATGACCCACATCATGGCGGCCTAGTGATTCTTCTGCATCATTAGGCCTCCGGTCTCGCGAACCAAAGAAACACGACATCACGAACGCTGTCATTTTAAGTTGATTTTCTCTGCAAGGGTAGTACCGCCCCGGTCGAGCCGGCCCATTTGTAAAACTGTACAGTACCATAAAAAAAGGGTCACAATGGGTGATTCCGCTCTAAAGACAGCAAAAAAAGTAGAAAGTTGGTTATGCGTTATAAACCAAATTGGAATTTAACATTGCCTTAAGTTACAAGGAAAGATCCTTTATGAAAGGATTTTATAAGGATACTAGAACATAATACTTAATGTCATGCGCATACGCATGTATTGTTACAAGGTTGAAACTTAGGTACATATCTATACAAATAAATAAAAGTGGAGTGTCTGTTTGTAATATTAAAATAACCGCTTTTTACTAAATGCATATGTATGTATACACGCTACATATACCAAAAATATAGTTGAAATTTTTTTTTGTCTGTCTGTCTGCCTGTTCGGTTATTTGCTCCGGGTAATCTCTGGAACGGCTGGACCGATTTTGACGGGACTTTCACTGGCAGGTAGCTGATGATCCAGGGAGTAACTTAGGCTACTTTTTTAGACTAACTTTGTCACGCGGCGTTACTCGCGGTACGACAATAACCGCGGGTAACACCGCGGGGTTCAGCTAGTTGTTAATGTAAACAGACATTGTTACGAATATTTTTGGTATAGGCAATCGAAAGTAGATGTTTAATGACAAATGGGCTCTTAGACAAGTGTTTAGTGAGCCTGACTGCTCAGCCTAAGACCATTGGTTCGATTACCAGCCAGCACCAATGATCATGTTATGTATACCACATTTGGTTCTGTGTCTGTGAATGTTCAATTTTATTCATTTGTGTAGGACTCCCACACATAACTGCGATGCGATGCAGCGTGAAGTTCTTGCGATCCATTCAAGCGAGCTCAAAGATATTTGCGATGCGATGTGATTTCGCAGTTACGTGTGGGAGCCTGTGGGGGACAGGGGTGATGTCCCACCAACACAAAGGAAGGATCCTCCGACCAGGCGAGGTGATCATGCCTGGCGGGCCACTGCCCAACGGTTAATGTTGGGATGTTGTATATATGTTAATCGGCGCGAGAACTTCTATTGCGCGATGCAGGATTGGTAATTTCTTCGTATTGTATGTTACTCCGTAGTTCAGTGTATCATCGGTAGATGGCGCTGTCATATGTTTTTCTTGATGCGCTGTATGTGGAAGTCACCACACACACCACACACATAGATTGGTCCGAAAACAAAACTGACGTCAAACATAGAAAGACAAGCTTTGAGACGATTTACATATTTTATCAATATTTGAACTTCATCGGTGCAGAACCTTTTGACTGGATACTAATACGTAAAGCAAAAACTTCGTACCGCTTTTTACAAAAAAATATGCATACTGAGGAGTTTTTCATTGGTGCTCCGCTCCTATTGGTCTTAGCGTGATGATATATAGCTTATAGCCTTCCTCGATAAATGTACTATCCAACACTGAAAGAATTTTTCAAATCGGACCGCCGGTTCCGAGATTAGCGCGTTCCAACAAACAAACAAACTCTTCAGCTTTATAAATTAGTATAGATTTAGCAATATATAAGTGTGCTTCTCAACAGTCTAGTTACGAGGATACAGACTCCTCCTGTTATCGAGCAGCGGTATATAAGATGCGTAAAATTTTATTATTTACCTATTTCTATGTGAAATGAACGCAATGTGTAACATTATTTATGTAGGGTTTCTTTGATAACTTATTTCCTTTATGACCAGCTCCCGATTGTCCAGATGTTTTTTTGTGAACATTTTTTTTTAACACAAAGGAATAGGGTAAATTGGGGTATGAGTAGGTAACCATAGTTGTCTCTGTGTTGGTCCTATGATTAGAAATTTTACCGTGGGAGAGCCACGCTTCGACATGAATGGGCCAGCACGACCGGAGTGATACCACGGCCTCACAGAAAACAGGTGTGAATCAGCGCTTGCGCTGTGTTTTACCGAGTGAGTAAGGATACCGGAGGCCCATACCCCAACACCTCCCCACATTCCTTTCTCCATCCCCCAAAGGTCGGCAACGCATTTATGACGCCTTTGGTGTTGCATGGGCGGCGGTAATCGCTTACCGTCAGATGATACATCTGCTCGTTTGCCCCCTATACCATAAAAAAAGAGACAAAGGAGAGCCATTAGGACAGAGTCGTCAATTAGTCATAGTAATTATATTCTCCGCAATCAACGCTGCCGGGCGAAATTAGTATTAAAAAATTAGCTAGAGCTATCTACCAGTGAAAGTTCCGTCAAAATCGGTCGAGCCTTTCAGATATTTTATTTAAAATTACAGAACAGACACTTCAATTTAATTTATTGTCACAAAAAAAAAAGTTTCCAAGCACATAATTATTTATTATTCGTGGGTATCGAAATCAAAACTTCTAAGTCCCTAATGTAAAGTCCCCCTAAAAGGTAACTGAATCGTTAATAACAAATCAAAAAGTTCTAATTAGAACAGATATAGTACACGGTATTGATTCATTCCATGCTAGGTCCCAGATGCAGCTGTTTTGTAGGAAATGTCTAGAAACCTTTAATCTAGCCCTCACTACGCATGTTCGTATCCCCGGGCACCGAGGCTTGTATGCTACTATAAATAAATCATTGGTCGAGAGGGGTGCCTTTCACAAGTCGTAAAACTGGACGTGAATTTGTGATTTCTTATTACCATTTTTCTTTTGTAAATGTGTGTAGTTATACTAGTTATGAAATGATAGAGACAATATTTATTTCTGTATTTATTTGATTCACCAACAGATTTATACAAGAATTCATTGCAAAAAGTAATTGTATAACTAACTACTTACGGTAGCCACGCTTCGGCATAAATCAGCAGGCTCGACCGGAGTGATACCACGGCTTCACAGAAAACCGTTGTGGAATAGCGCTTGCGCCGTATTTCACCGAGTTAGTGAGGATACCGGAGGCCCATATCCCAACCTCTCTCATCATCCCTCTCCCCATCCGCCTGACGCCTTTAGTGTTGCGGATGTCCATGGGCGACGGTAATCGCTTACCATCAGGTGATACGTCTGCTCGTTTGCACCTATTCCATAAAAAAAAACTAGCAACCCGCTTCGGTTTCGCACAGGTTCTTTACGGATAATATAATATAGCTTATGTTACTTTGAACAGATGTGCAGCTTAATTTTTTCGGAGTTCTTCAAAAAATATCGTTATATTTTAGCCAATATACTCAAAATTTTTACAAATTAGATACGAAAATCTTTCTTAAGAATCTCTATCTATTGCTAATTGGTATTGGCCGGCTAAGTGCGAGTCGAACTTGCGTACCGAGGGTTTCGTACAATCCTGTAGATGGGTATATTATATGATGTAAAAATGTGTATATGCTTTTCGCAATTTTTTCTTTATCTGTGCTATAAGACATTGGTTCGTACCAAATTTCAAGATTCTAAGTTCACGGGAAGTACCCTGTAGGTTTTGATTACGTGCGAAGCCGAGCGGGGTGGCTAGTAATATATAAATATGTATTAAATACATTGTAACTTTTGATTTACCGTCTTCAGGCATACTGATAAAAACAGTAAACTGTTTCATCCAATATATAAACTTAATAAACATTTAAAAAAATTATCGTAAATGGCTTCTTTAACCGACTTCATTTAACGTAAGGTATGTATAATGATTTGACATCGAATGTTTGTTTACAAACAACTGACGTCAACATATCACGTGACAGTTATTTAACGTTTTCGCGCCCTTTTCGTTTAAACATGTGATTTTATAGAAAAGTAACTTTACATTGACATCACTGTGGCATATTCTGGTTCGATTGGTGAGAAATGAAGAATAAAACTACCACGAGAAATTGAAGAAAATAATGGTCTTCAAAATCTTTTTAAGTTTTTTAAGCACACACAAATCAATTTATCATTTTATACATAAAAAGATAAATAACATGAGTTTTTGAAGTTATACCAAAAATGTAATTCAGCGCATTTTGCCGAATTTTGGGCAAAATTCGACAACAACATCCCTATTCCTGATTTTAATAGTCGCCTATACCTTGCTTGCATTTAAATCAATCATCTGATGCATGCGCGTTGCGTTTGGCCTTCATTTTACAAGATCAGCCCCCCTAGCCAAGTCACAAGCTTTCGCTTTTCTGCAATCGTTAACGAATCGCGTTCTCGTGTGTCATTGGCTAATATTTTGTTTTGATCACGTGACTTGATTCCATTTATAAAGTCTTAGCCAAGTTGACGTTTGTTCGTAGTGATGGAATGGAAAGCGATCGTTTCTACAAATTCGATGCGAAACTCCATACAAAAGCTCTCAAAAGCTAGCCAAGTTACACTTTTGACAAACGCAAGCGAAACGATATCCATGCGTTTGAACGTTCATTAAGCGATCAAAAATATTTGGTGATATCGCTTTAGAAATGGCGTCGGTATGATAGATATATAGTCTAAAAGGACCACCAAGAACTATTTTATGTGCTTTACATAATTTTGGACATTTAAAATGCATACTATAAATATGTTGTGGTGCGCTCGTAATGAGGAAGTACGGCTTAGAGGTGGAAAAAGACATATTAATCGTCAGTGCAACGAGACAATCCGCGAAATGCCGGAAACTTTATTTGTGGAGCTATTTTGGCTAGACAAGTCGTCTTTCGAAGCCCTTTGTCAAGAAATCCAAAACAAGACATCGCTAAAGGGAACCAACGAGATTCCCTTAAAAGTTAAGGTAAGTTAATAATCTGTCTTTTTTGTACTATTGACTATTTTAACTTTTCCTTAATGTTTGTGTATTTATAGGTTTTGAGGCATGCTCTTGCTCTTAGATGCTCTTAGTTTCCTAGCCACAGGATCCTATCAGCGAATTGTTGGTGTCCTTCAGCATTGCCCAACGGACAGCTTGTTGGTGCATCAGACAAGTTGTTGATGCTTTGAGAAACCCTGCTGTCGTTGCAAAATGGCTTAGGTTTCCAATAACACAACAAGAGAAAACAGCTATAAAACAAGAGTGTATACCTACTTAACAAACAAACTTAACTATATTTAATTGAATATGTACCATGTGTTAAACATAATTTTATTTTACAAGGTTCCAAAGAAGATTTGGCTTTCCTTATGTAATTGGTTGCATAAATTGTACGCATGTAGCTTTGGTAAAGCCCATTACTGAAGAGCATGTATATTTCAATAGAAAAGGGTATCGTTCACTGAAAGTTCAAATGGTAGATTTATTCTTATTTTTATTTATAGAACAGCATGTATGAGACTATTATGTCACTTCTTAATGTTGATTTGGTTTTCAGATTTGTGATAGTAATATGCTGATTATAAATGTGAATCCAAAGTTCGGTGGAGCTACACATGATTCACATATATGGTCTTCTAGTAGAGCTGAATCATTTATGAGTGAACTTCATCAAAATAGTGAACAATTATGGCTGTTAGGTTGTTGTGTAACAATAAAAATATTTACTATTATTTTTATGTATCAGCCTTATAAAGTGACTCTACTCAGCCTGATGGAAAGCATACACACAATCCTAGAGCAGTGGTCATTATACTCGTTGCAAATGCAGACAATGCAACAACTCAGCATGGCATCATTTTCGAACCGGCCCATTCATACTAAAATCAGCATGGCTCTATTACCTTAAAGTTCAGTAGTTTTCCTGTGGGTAACTAATTTTTAAACTATTTTTTTCAGGTGACTCTGGATATTCACAACATCCTTGGCTAATGACACCTATTCTCAATGTAGTTCAAGGTTCTAGGGAAGAACTTTATACTGTAAAGTATGTGTGAGCCCGTAACTGCATTGAGGGCTGTTTTGGATTACTCAAAGCACAGTGGAGATGTTTTCTCAGAGACAGGTTTCTTCATCATCATGCCTATGTAGCTAGCAATATTATAGCTGCATGTTGTGTATTACACAATTTAGCGTTACAAGCTGGCATACCACTACCACAACCACTTTCTGCTACACATGACAATGAAGACAATATAAATTTGCAAGATCCCATACCTGCTATGAATATGCCTAATCAAAGTGAAGTCATTGAAGGAAGAGCCATGCCAAATTCTTTATTAAATAGATTAAAATAACGTTAATTGTTAATGGCTGCGTTATTAAACATTGTCTTTCCTATGTGGGTTATTTTCCCCCGTTATATAATTTTTTTTTTGTGTTGGATAGAAAGAAGAGACTATAAAGATTTTATTTGAATTTTTTTTTATTATAAATAATACTTTTTTTATTTTTTATAAATATATTTGATAATGTACTCAGATGTTAAAACAATCATTAAAAGGCTTTATTATTACAGTGTTTGTTTATTTACCTAGTAGAAACATTACAAAACAATGTATAAATTATGTCATTGACAAAAAATTTATATTACCACTATTTTTAATGTAGGTGAAAGAAAAGATTAGTAATCCGCAACTATCATTACATTAAACAGTTTATGATGATGATGATGGTCTCAACTGAGGTAAAATTTCTAAATTTTTTTCTGAAATATCATTGAAACAATTTATAATTATATTCTGTTTATTTAAAATTCTGTTATACAGTGCATTTCAAATTATAATAATTTGTAATGTATCTATCCTTCGCTTCAATTGTCTACTATGTTATTCGCCTCCTTTCCAGTTTCCTCACATCCAGGTTTTTTGCCAGTCTGCCTTTAGTTACAGCCGGTGAGTTTCTATGGTCGTGAACTTGCTTGACGTCACTGGCGCTCCCCTTTGAAATGCGAGGGTTGTGCATAGAACTTCTCCAGAGGGAGTGGGGCTGATGTTGCTGAAAAAAACAATTATATTATAATTAATTAAACTATAAGTTCCTCCCTGCTATTAAATTTTTTGTGATAATCGGTCCACTCATTCTGTAGATTAGTCACAACAAAGAGACTATAAGTAAACATAATCTGGGACAGAGAATGGACAGTGTGGTTGTACAGTCCTACTTCAACAGTCAAACCCGTTAAGGCCAACACCCTCTCTTCGAGAGCAGTAAGCATTTGCCTGCTGCTAGGACCATCACCAGTCCAGTCCTCACCGCTTATTGCTAGGGCTTTTTTTTGGTTTCAGACTTTTAGTTTGCCCACACATATTAGAACATATCTATCTATTAAGCATTCATTACTAGAATAATGTCTCCTTTCACAGGAGAGGCTTATGTCCAACAGTAGACTATTAAAAGCTGTCGAAGATGAGTCAATGAAAATATGTGACTCATTCTGTCAATTTTAAAATGAATTTTATCAACATTATATATTACTTAGGTAGGTATCATGTAATTAATTTATAGATAGTACACAGAAGTTATAGATGTTTGATAGATTAATTTTTATAGTGTGTCTATGAAGAAAGTTGTTGTATGTGCTTTGTCTTTTAGAAAACTAAATGTCATAATAGGAAACCATTACATTATATTTTTAATATTAAATAGGCAATAATTATTGCATGTTTGTCGCTTATCATGTCACTATTTGTTTCATACTTTCAAGAGATGAAGTGAGATACTTTTAAACAACAAAGAATAACTAATAATTTACATACCTTTCCATGAATTCCAATAAGACGAGGACTTGTTCTGTCTGGCTCTATCTATAAATTCATTATGTAAGAGGTATCACGTCATTTATTATAAGTTAATCCTTAAGCAGGATCTTCATGTTTCCAAGTCACAATAATGTTAAAACGACATTTCGCACTGTGATATTATAATAAACCATTTACAAATAGATTGTTCTTTATTTTATATACATTTTATCACTTTACAATTCAGCCAACTAAAATCGACAATAAAAATTGTTGATGAACAATGTCAACGTTACCATGACTACCTACTTTAACATTTCTTAGATGGATAGACCATAGACTATATTTTAGGTTTTTTCCACGTAAATTGTAGAACGAGCGATCGAACCATTTGTGTCAACTTGGCTACCAAGTTATCGTTTTCTAAAATTACTTGAGAAAGAGCGTTAACGATTGCAGAAAAACGAACGCTTGTAACTTGGCTAGGGGGGCAGGTCCTGACAGTTCAGGTTACAGCCGAACTCCGCGCCTTATGGCCGCGCGTACAATCGGTGTTCTCGCGCGAGTGATTTAAATTGACTAATAAAAAATCAACTATCTAATTATCATTACTATATTTATCTTGCTTACTGCATTAATAGCTTATTTTTTAGCTGTTGTAGCCTTTCGCGTATATGAAACCATTTTGCTTGCACATTGTCAGAGACAAAAGAAATACGGTTCTTAAAACGAGAGCGATAAAAAATAAAGTACAATTTAAATATATAAAGAAGAAACGTAATTTATATGCGATTTAAGTATGGAACTCGGAAGTTTCAAGTTTTTGTTCGCGGTACACTTGCGTTTGTGTATGACTTTAAACACGTGGCTAACATCTTCATCTGTTTTATCTTTTCGCAAACCCGTTGCTTAGCAACCGTTGCAAAACTCGAAACAGGGGTTACTAAAATGGCGCGAGAAGTGTAACTTCTTTTTGCAGTTTTGATCACAAATCGTTGATTGGAGACAGTTTTCCGGGAATAGTATTTTGTATAATAATTATTTCGATGTTTTATAAAATTAAGTAAGAAGTTTTTTTATTCATCATATATACTAGTTTTATATTTGCCGAAAGAGATAATTCGAGGCGATTCTATTTCTTTGTTATATATAATACATATATGTACTGATTTTCTTCTGAAATTTTCTGTGAAAGGAATATGCACAAAGGCTTCTTTCAGCGCATGCGCAGTTGAACTTAGAGCTTAGGTCTTTTTAAGTCATTGCTAAAAATAGACCAGGCCCTTGTTATGGGGTGCTCTTTAAAAAGTTATGCGGTAGAACAGTATCGACTTATATGTTGGTACTTTTTTAATAATTTTGCTTTTAAAATTGCATTTCTAAAAAATAGAATTAGATTTTTTTTCATTTAAGAAATCATTTTGGTTTTTCTATTAAAGAACCTTTATGAACTTTGTGGTGGATTCTATAATTATATTCGTATAATTATTATTTCAATCATCATCAAATCAGTTTTAAGCCAGGACATTCTGATCTTCTTCGCATTGATAGTCTAGAAGTAAATCAGCTTGTAGCAAGAAATATTACAAAAAAAGCAAAATGGCCGACCTCGTTTTGAATCCAACGTCCTGTCAACGGAATGCGAGTGAAGTTATGCGTCTTTTTTTTAAATTGATTTTGGCTTTTTTTATTTCTTTGTATTTGTACCTATATGCAGTCCGAATTACCGAGTAAGTATTAATTTAATATATTTTTTAATTAAAATAACTATAATAATTGCGTTAACAAATTTTAATTAATCAAGCGGTTTACTTATAAACACAGGTAAATAAATAGCAGGATAGATGTTATTTAACCCGACTACGGCAAAGACAAAGGATGGTTATGATTTTGACAGGCTATGTATCTGAGTATGTGTGTTCATCTGTTCCCTCACATCTCTTCATCTATTTCGTTATTGTCAAAAGCGTCTTGGTCGTCCGCAGGTTATATGCTATATGACGTATATTGAATCTAATGTGGCGCCCTCTAGCAAAATCATTTTAAAAAATCATTTAAGGTGAATATGCCGTGTTTGGTACCATCGGAAAGGGCGTCACTTGTACATTCTAAAAATATATGTATATTATTAGCATTTGCTCGTGACTTTGATCGTATTTATTCGATAATTGTGATATTTCTGTCTGGAATATTGTAGTGTGTGTATATATGATATATATCTGTATGTATATGTGTAGGTGTACGTATGCATTTGTATTTATTTATTGTTTTCATAATTTTTAAGGTGATCACGTGAATATTCTAAATTTTTAAAACAATGCCAATGCCCAGGCTCAACGGAGACCAGCCAACTTCGCCAAATATCTCCTATATTATAGTGCACAAGTGTGTGCGCAAACACAGGTGCACTTTCTGTTCCCTCACTCTCAGAATCCGATGGGACGGTTAACCGACACGACGGGAAAGAGATCGGGCGCAGGAACGACAGCGGTTTACGTGCTCTCCGAAGCACGGGGGTCCAGACCACAACTTCCAGACTTCGAGCTGTTATTAAGTATTTCTATAATCAGAAAAACTCAATAAAACTTTTGTCTCGACCGGGGATTCGAACCCGAGACATCTTGAACGGCAATCGCATACGTCAACCGCATATCATACAATATTTGCATATCATACAATATTGGTCTGACCCGGGAATCGAACCCGAGGCCTTAATCGAAGTTGCATAAGCTACCACTACGCCACCGAGACAGTCAAAGCTGAGCAAAAGTAATAGCTGCAAATATTTGGGGGAAGGTAGAGTAGAATCCAAGAGTGGATATAGTAGTAGTAGCCTAAATGATGCAAAAGCATCACTAGGTTGCCATGATGTGGGTCATCATGCTGCATTATTGCATTGTCTGCATTCGCAATGAGTATGGTGACCACCACTCTTGGATTATGCATATGCTTTTCATCAGGCAGAGTATAGTCACTTCGGTAGGATACGTAAAAAAAACACATACTTGTCTACAAATAAATAAAATTGGAGTGTCTGTTTGTAATATTAAAATAACCGCTTTTTACTAAATGCATATGTATGTATACACGGTACATATACCAAAAATGTATTTAAAAAAAATGTTGTCTGTCTATTTGTCCCGTGTAATCTCTGGAACATCTGATGATCCAGGGAGTAACTTATGCTACTTTTTTTAGAGTAAGTTTGTCCCGCGCGTTGCTCGCAGTACGACGTTAACCGCGGGTAACACCGCGGGGATCAGCTAGTTATAGATAAATTAAATCCTGATACAGACCAAATAATCTTGCTCATCATACCATTATTTGCCCTAGGGAGGTATCACGGTCTAACTAGCTAGCCCCTTAGCTAAAATTTTGATGGAGCAAATATAGGCAATATTTACCCCATCAAAATTTTCGTAAACAACTTCGAATGGTACTTGTCAACATATTTTTTCCTAACTTGGCAGGTCCACTAATATACACCCATTTTTTTCAATTCAAATTAACTGTCAACGTATCATATAAGGCAAGGCGCCCGTATTCACCTGCGTGTACGCATTATACTCGCTTCCATGCATTTATACCAACTAAATGTAAATGTGTTCTCCTTAAAAAGACATCACTTGTCATAACAATAAGTTTTTGCCTGACAATCATGCATGCAAATGCTTAAAAGCAAATTTACGATGACACTGTTCACTATTTGATAGTTGGGTATGGAATTTAAATTGCAGTAATTAAATATTTACTGTAGTTTACTAGGGTTGTTGGATTTGTTAAATTTAAAATTTTAAAGCTGAAAAATTGTTTGCTTGAACGTGCTTACTCGTATTTAGGGAACTACTGTTTCGAATTGCATCATTTTTTTAGTATTTAAAAGCCCAATTTTGAGGATTATAGGCTCATATGTTTTTTTAGATAGATGTTATACATTTAACATCACGCTTAAAACAATTTAAGCCGAGCATCTGGACAAAAAGGGTACAAAAATATTATTTGTAATAGACACAGAAAAGTTGTCCGTCAGAATATTATAAAAAAAACCGGCCAAGAGCGATTCGGACTCGCGCACCGAAGGTTTAGTACAAACCTGTAGGTATATTAAGATGTATGGTCAAGACCTTTTTTCTCAGGAACGTCTAATCTAATATAGTCTGTCTAGACTGACAACAAAGTGATCCTATAAGGCTTACGTTGTTTCCTGATATTGTGTCATTACCACTGTTATGTCGTCTCTATTTATTTATTTTGTGTTTCTTATTTAATAACATTATATTTAAGCAGAAATGAAATATGTCTTAGAATTTTAATCACCACCGGCCCATCAATTTCTAAACGTGTCTCTCGAAACACTTGACATTGGCGGAATCTCTGCGTTGACTCTACACGCGAGATAGAGTCCATAGACAACTAATAAAATAAGGCTTACGTTTTTTCCTTTTGAAGTACGGATCCTAAAAAACTTTAAGAGCCTTTTATAATCCTATAACCAAACACTAAAGGCATTATAAAACATTAAAGAACGATATCGCTACAACACAAGACAAGTAAGAAATAAACCGACTGAGCTGCCAACCTGTCTAACTTGTCCTCTGTTTGCAAAATATCGAGACTTGCTCATAATTTCACAACTTTTTAGCAATGTTTAACTACTTTATCATGCGTGCTTGCCTGCCCTAACTGCGACTTAGTGCTAGTTGTTTGGTACGGCCTCTCCAGGAAGGAACAAACCACTTAAAGCTTCACTTTAAACCACTTAACAGGTTTTAATTCAGTTTTCAGTAAAAAATAAAGCGTTTGAAGAGGAAGGTTTATAGATATACTTAATATTATAAACGCGAAAGTTTGTAAGTATAGATGAATGTTTGTTACTCTTTCACGCAAAAACTACTTAACGGATTTGGATGAACCTTAACAGTAATACAGCTTATACATCGGAATAACACATACGCTACTATTTGCCGCGATAACCGATATAGACGCAGGCGGAGCCGCGGGCAACAACTAGTGTATAATATATGTATAATATAGTAGAGGAAATCCAAAAATTACAAGGATCGTCGTGCGAGGCCGTTAGTTAAATATAAAAAGCAAACTAACATTACAATTATAAAAAATAACCATACATAAGTATTGACACACAAAATAAAATCAATTTGCGTACATCGAGAAGTCAATTTGCTCAATACACAATGTGGGTTAAGTACTACCCACTACGGTGAAACCCGGTCATGTAATGCCAAAAGCCGTCCCGTTACTGATCACACCATTTGTGGTAATCTCGACCCACGTTGCTTCTTGGTAACTATGCTTGTTGTCTTAATAATTAGCTCTGCTTAAAGCGACTTGATATTTCACCAAAAGATGTTACTCTTTATTTGTCAGCAAAGCTATTTGTGCTGGGTAATCGAACCCATAGCTCCTAGCTCAGCAGTCAGGATATCCAACCAGGCTAATAACTATAATAAAAATAGGTTTCAGTCAAACATACATCCACTACCAGAATTATAACCCTTCTTTTTGGCCTCGCCGTAATTGGATAAAAAGGTCCTTTAGTTACAATTCAAGGTAGTAGAGCCATGCTGATTTAAGTATGATTGTGCCGGCTCAGAAGGGGTGATACTACCTTCGTTCAGAAGATCAACCTAAAGTGACGGCATTTGTGCTGTCGTGTTTCGGTGGTGAGTGTGAGACCGGAGGCCCAATGATGCAAAGCATCTCAATAAGCCGCTAGTGACACCATGCTGCATTGTTGCATTTTCTACATTCGCAATGAGTATGGTGACAAATACTCTCGGTTTCTGATCATGCTTTCCATCAGGCAGAGTATAGTTACTTCGATAGGCTTATAGAAAACATATTCAATTCTCAACAAAGAGTTTTTTGGTGAGAATTATGTTTTCTATAAGCCCTTAAGTTTAAGGGCCGTTTGAAAATAAGTTCAAACATAGACTACACGATAGGCCCAGTGGTTTCAGCGGACGCCACGCCGCTTTCTACTGCGCCAAGTGTTATGAGTTCAAAGCTCCACATGGAACTTCACTTTGCTCTGAGTCTGGGTGTTATTTGAGTTCGTTTCATGTATGTTTGTAAAATCGCTCAAGACACGGGATAAGAAAATACGGCCTATACTTGGTCTTGCTTCTAACCTCCACCAGTTTGTCCAACTGACATGCATATCAATTATATTTAACTAGGTGACTCACGCAACCTCGTTTACGTCTCCTATTGCCATTAGCGTAAGAAATTTTCCCCGTTTTTGTAACATTCTTCATTGGTGTTCCGCTCCTATTGGTCTTAGCATGATGATATATAGCTTATAACCTTCCTCGATAAATGTACTATCCAACACTGAAATAATTTTTCAAATCGGACTAGCGGTTCCCGAGATTAGCGCGTTCAAACAAACAAACTCTTCAGCTTTATAATATTAAGTATAGATTGACCTTGATGTATTTGTTGTAACAATCATAATGTATATGTAATTATTATCCTCATATAAGTAGTCTCGATTTAAATATAAATTAATTAAAGTTAATATTTACCGCGTTGATAGCTGGGTCGGTTATAATTAAACTAGCTGACCCACGCAACCACGTTTGCGCCTTATATTGCCCGTAGCGTGAAAATTTCACCCGCTTTTGAAACATTCTTCATAGTTGCTCCGCTCCTATAGTAGTAGCGTGATGATATATACCCTATACCCTTCCTCGATAAATGGACTATCCAACACCGAAAGAATTTTTCAAATCGGACCAGCGGTTCCTGAGATTAGCGCGTTCAAACAAACAAACAAACAAACACCAAACTCTTCAGCTTTATTATATTAGTATAGATTAAGGCTTGCTTTTGTGTTAAGGTTGTCTAACGTGCGTTGTCTATACTACATACATACAAATAAATAAAATTAGAGTGTTTGTTTGTAATATTAGCCGCTTTTTAAAATTATCTTTGCCTCTAGTAAGAATTAAAAAAAATACAAGCATCTTCCTATTACGCTTAAACATGGCTGTCCCACGTATTATTAATATGTGAGCGAGGCCATATGTTACGAAGCATGGCAATACGAAACTATTACAAAATGTTCACTTCTCCAACCTACACTATTTAAAACTGTGGCAACTATCAATCAGAGCAATGTTACAATCTGATAAGGTGCCCTTTTGGTTACGCGTAGGATAAGCGTGGGTTTTGTTACGTAACCTTTACGTTACGTAACCACAAAGGGTCGTAACGCAAATGGAATATTCAATTTACGACCAGACACTGCTAAACGTCTCGAGGGACCTTTATTTGTTACGTAAACGCAATTATTTAAATGCAATAACATCAAGATGGACATCTGTTCGGTAGATACATATGCTATCACCTAGTCTGTCTGGTAATCATAGCCTAAGTACTTCTCCTCATGATTCAAGAGCCCAATGCATTTATCTATACTTAATATATAAAGCTGAAGAGTTTGTTTGTTTGAACGCGCTAATCTCAGGAAATAATGATCCGATTTGAAAAAATATTTCAGTATTAGATAGCCGATTTATTGAGGAAGGCTTTACGCTATATATCATCACGCTAAGACCAATAGGAGCGAAGCACCAATTAAAAATGTTATAAAAACGGGAGAAAATGACTACGCTACGGGTAATAGGAGACGTAAACGAGGTTGCGTGGGTCAACTAATAAATCTAATAGCTTTTATTTCAAGTAGACCTTTTTAGATAGGTACTTTCGAAACGTAACATTATCGAGTCTAGTTGTGCTATTTCAAAAGTCATTCCTGTTGAGAGGAACCGGCAAGAAACTTCGTAATTTACTGTTTTAGAAGTAGATAATTACAATAATTCGAGCAACCTATCTATACTTTATACTAATATATAAAGCTGAAGAGTTTGTTTGTTTGTTTGATTGTTTGTTTGTTTGTTTGTTTGAACACGCTAATCTCAGGAACCGCTGGTCCGATTTGAAAAATTATTTCAGTGTTAGGTAGCCCATTTATCGAGGAAGGCTATAGGCTATATATCATCACGCTAGGACTAATAGAAGCGGAGCACCAATGAAAAATGTTTCAAAAACGGGGGAAAATTATCACGCGACGGGCAATAAGAGACGCAAACGAGGTTGCGTGGGTCTGCTAGTCTATCTATATATGTAAAAATGAATTGCTGTTCGTTTGTCTTGCTAAAACTCGAGTATGTCTAATTTTGTGTAAGTTCAGGGAAGGTTTAAATGGCGTTAAACATAAATAGTATAAATACCAAAAACGAAAACTTAATTTTCCAATACAAACCGTTCCTAACTGTGAAACATTTATAGTCTTTTGGGTCTGCACTACAAAAGTCATTTTTTTAATATAAAATACTAGCTTTTGCTATGCGCTAGCATTTAATAATAAAAGTATCATATGCTTCTTCTAATACCTCCAAGTATATGTGTACAAAAATTCGTGATGAACGGTTAAGTAGTTTTCGCTTGAAAGCGTAACAAACAAACTTACATTCACATTTATATGAGTCGGGATTTATAATAAAAAATGTCACTACGTTACATTTAAAATATTTTTAATATAAATATTTGACAACCAAGTGACATTTTTTACTACTTTCAATCGTACATACATACATACTTACTCTGGCAAACCTATTACCCTTCTTTTTGCCTTCGTCGCAGTTGGGTAAAAAATATTTTTATAGTAACATATAAGCTAATTATAATGTATAACTTCAGTCGTCATTTTTTCTATTTTATTAAAATTTTGTGTTTTCTCCGGATTTTTCGTAATTTTTGTTTTTTTTTTCTTCTGCAGCGAACAATCGATAAGCAGCGCCAGAGCATCTGTGATGGTGTACGATGATGTGCTCAAGCGCTGGGTGCCCTCAGGGTCCAGCTCCGGGCTCTCCAAGGTTCACATATACCATCACACGCAGCACAATACATTCCGGGTGGTGGGAAGGAAACTCAATGATCATGAGGTAAGACACTATCTTTTTTTTATATATATATAATACTACAGTCCTTATAAAGATACCCTTAACCTCTGTAACAGATAACTAAGAAAGCGACGAAGTAACTTTGAGTAATCTATTTTATTTTTTTAATCACCTACCTTTATATTCTTTTTGTACCCGTTTTATCATAAACTAGCAGGCAGGGGCCGCTTCGCACGGTAGTCTTAGGTGTTTCTAAGTTTTCATACGGACCCCTAACTTCTTCACCAATGTAATATAATCTATGTTACTCGGGGATGACTTAGCTTCCTAATGGTGAAAGAATTTTTCAAATCGGTCCAGTACTTTTCGAGACAAAGTAGTTAAACTAGTAAAACAAACAAACATACAAACTAGTAAACAAAAATCTTTCTCTTTATAATATTAGTATAGACTAGCTGATATTATTCTTTCGTAAATATTTTCAAAATTTCTGAAAGACACGGTGCTGTCGTGGACCAAAAAAAGGATTTTTCCCGTTTAATTTTTTTTTTCTATAAAAACCTTGTCCTAACAAAAACGACCACATAAATAATATAATTATTTAATTTGGTGCAGCCGATCGAAAGTTATGAGCGTACATACATTTCGGCGATTCATTTTTTAACCCCTGACGCACGCAGAAAGAGGGGTGCTATAAGTTTGACGTGTTAGTCTGTCTGTGGCTCTGTAGCTCGCGAACGGATGAGGCGATTTCAATTTAGTTTTTTTTTATATATGAGTATAAATGCATGCAATGCATTACAAGTAAAATTTTAACAAAAATAAAACCAACTTCAAGGTTTGACTTGATTTCTCTTGGATGCCATCATCAGATCTTTGTGTCCTACCACCGTTATGATATCTCCTTGCCACTAAAAAAAGAATCATCAAAATCCATCCGCAAAAACACAAAAAAAAACTTTTTTGAAGTCGGTTAAAAAGATATTCACATTTCCATTATTATTCTTACTTAACTCAAACTAAGTTGAAATGCTGATTTGGAGTGTACTTGGCTTCAATTTCGATCTGTACCCAGTTGATGACAAGTCCGACGCCTTAACCTATACATTGACCCACTAGTCCTCGAAAATATATAACCTTTATATATTGTATAACCTTGAAGTATCCACTGATAGAATACGCAACATGTATACTTATTACTTTGTCTCTTCTGAAGGTGATTATACTACTAAGGATGGCTAGCGACACGTAGAGGAAAACATAAGTTCCTAACGTTATGCACAACATAGACGGTACCGTAATATATATCTTACATAATATTGTACATTACATATTAACTGGAAAAGAAATCAATCATATTGAGTCGGCAGATCTATATTTAAAAAAAATTGCCTTGAGATGATTTCCTGATTTATACAGAGCGTTGTAATGCGTTTAACTTAACCAAACATTTCGATTCAAAACAAGATAAAGTTTCTTAAAGATAAAATATGACAGTTTTGTCACGTTTAACTGTTAAGAAATTGTCATCGATAGAGATAATTTCATGTAGGCCTTCTATTCGTCTTCAAATAGGTCACAATAATACATATAATCTATGGAATCTATGTGGGAATTCCACAGGGATCAACATCAGGGCCTATATGTAATGTCAACAATTATGTGTGCCGTTAGTGCACACAGTCAGTAAAAAGACGTGAAATGCAAGGAAACTGTGAACCTAGTACAGTAAAATGTAATGTACGGAGCTATATAATATACGGAGCCAGGTTCAGATTACTTCAACTACCTTAAATAGTCCACTAATGAATATACGCCTCAATAAAGGAGGTTTTAGCCTACAATACTACGCGGACTAGACAAGTTGGTATAATATTTCGATATAGTTTTACTTCTCTGACAGTGTCACCATCCTTATTTATCTCGAGAGTGTCGTTGATTGATGCCTACAGAGACATTAGGATGCCCATTGATGCTGAAGCATTTCAATAGGCCGCCATACTGTGGGCCATCATGCTGCATTGTTGCATTGTCTGAATTGACAAGACGTATGGTGTTAACTACTCTTGCTTTCGATCAGGCCATATTAGTTTGTTTTAATCTATGGTTTCTTTTTCCTCATAGGTGGTGATAAACTGTGGTATAGTTCGCGGCCTGAAGTACAATCAAGCTACAGCGACCTTCCATCAATGGCGCGACGCTCGACATGTTTATGGCCTCAACTTCTCCTGTCGCGAAGATGCAGATAGCTTCGCAAGAGCTATGATGCACACCCTTGAGGTAAAATCTTGAATATATGGTGATCATCAATTTACCTGTGCTGGAATCTCGGGTTCGATTTTCGTGTCGAACCAAATCTCTGTAAGATCTGCAAATATTTGTTTGGGTGTTTGGGTGTTTTCTGTATAGAATATGTAATATGTATATTCAGAATAGAGACCGTTAGATAATATAATCAATTGCAATTCCATTAGTAGATGTACTGAAACACTTTGATTAAGACATTTTTAGTAATTGTTTATGACGAGGTATTGTAGAAACAGCAAGTGAACGTGATCTTCAATACATTGCCTCTGTGAATATTAAAACCATTTCACATTATTTGCAAAGTTGAAATACATTTTTGTATCGTCTGGATTCGCTATGAGTATGGTGACTATTACTCTTGGATTCTGCTCATGTTTTCCATCAGGCAGAGTTGAGTCGCTTTGGTAGGCTCATAGATAAAAAAAGGAAATAAATAAAATAGTAATACTACTGCAAAATTTATCAGTATTTCGGATGTTTTGAATCCGGCCTCAATATTTCAACCATAAATTGTCTGTTGCAGATCCTTGCAAACAAACCCGCCGGTAATTCTGCGCCGCCTGCCCCTCAGCCACCAAACCCTCCGGTACCATACAATGGACACAATAACGTGCATAATTACGATGAGGATATGGGATACAGGTTAGTGACATCTGAGAGAACTATGTTAATTAAATTTTCAGCTGCTTTTAGTTCCTGCATGTGGTGATGGGTTAAGAATAGAGAGTATGGGACTTGTCCCGCCCACACGCCCACCTCTGTAACTCCTGTACACCAGGATCAACAGCAGTGATCCACGTACACTGAGTTATGACACTAGGAAGTCCCTGCAACGAAATTAGTCAGAAGAAAAACTGGAGGTGTTGGAACATGGAAATATAATAAGTCCACTTCCCTCTTTAGCAAAGCGGGAGACAAAATGAAGTCAAAATAGGCAGACACCTTTTTCAAACCGGGAAGTACCACGGTTTAAATATTATGGGTCATAATTCACCACACCACCATACAAAAAAAAACAAATATCTTCGTCACCAGCCTTTGACAGTCCACTCCTGGGAACACACTTCTCTTTAGTACCATAAATAAGTTTTATTACATATGCAATTTAGATGCTCCATAGATCTTGAAGGTGGAATCACTCAAATAGATACGTTATTACCATATCTTTAGGTTCATATTACGTTATACAAATCAAACAGTTTTTGGAAGTAATTCCTCTTGACTCGTCTTCTCAAACCTCTGTTTCTTCTACCAGAACGATGACCCGCGAAGACGCGGCGATATTCCAACAGCCTCAGTACCACGCCCCTCATAATCAACAGCATCAGCATCCAGTACAGCAACCACAGTATCATCAGCAGCCGCAGCCGAGTCAGTACCATGCACCACACCAACACCATCAGGTAAATTACTCAAATATTCTGCCTTGGTGGCGCAGTGGTAGCGTACGCGACTGCTGTTCTTGAGGTCTCGGGTTCGATTCCTGAGTCGGAACAAATGTTTGTATGATCTGCAAATATTTGTTTCGGAGTTTGGGTGTTTTCTATGTATGTATTTACAAAAAAAAAGTATATTAGTATTCATATCAGTTGTCTAGTACCCATAATACAAGCTCTGCTTAGTTTGGGACTAGATGGCGTTGTGTGTTAGATGTCCGAAATATTTATTTATTTATTTATTATTTTATTCTTGAAACTAGCTGAACCCCGCAGTGTTACCCGCGGTTATTGTTGTACTGCGAGTAACAGAGACAAAGTTAGTCTAAAAAAAGTAGCCTAAGTTACTCCCTGGATCATCAGCTACCTGCCAGTGAAAGTCCCGTCAAAATCCTTCCAGCCTTTTCAGAGATTACCCGGAACAAACAGACTCGACAGACTTTTTGACTCGCTAATAATCAGTCGCTATCCACATAAATTTTCTACTAATCATTAATTACCTGCACTCGCACTAATCAAAGTGAATACCGGCCTTTACACTGTTATGACACACACAGATTGAGTTTATGTGTGTGTGTGTGTGTGTGTAACTGTGAGTGTCTGACTGCCTCGGTGAACCTACTGAAATTATTTTATTTTAGGCAATCTTTTGAACGTCGTTTGACTTTTCAGGTCACTAATTTTTAGTTGATTTCTACTGTTGTTTGGAGAGATTTTAATACAACAGAATTACCACCAATGATTAATGTAAAACCTTGTCTTGGTTGCCGCGACACAAGCCTCGAGCTTAGTGCGGAAACCGTGTATAAGTTTAAACCTGTAATTTGTGTACAAATAAATAACTAAATGAATATGATTCCAGCCCCAACAGCCAGCTCCCCCCGCCCCGCCCCCGCACGGCGTGCACCACACCCTGCCTCACCAGCCCAGCCAGCCCGCAGTCCATCAGACACCTGGACACCATCGTACTAATAGGTGAGCAGATTTATCATCATCATCAACACCCTTCAACAGTCTACTGCTGGCTACACGATTGGCCTAGTTGTATTAAGTGTTGTGGAGTTAAATCCCACATGGTACAAAACTATGTGTGATTTACAAATTGTTGTTCTGAGTTTGGGTGATTTTTGTATCCGTTTGTAGTCCCCTGTGATGTATATTCCTAATGCGGGAATTGTCTTTTTGAAGTGAAACCTTTTTTAGCCGCGTTGAGCACTTTTTGGTAGAAGAAAGTCTTGTTTCCGTCACCGCGTCACCGACATGCTGACGTCACAAAACTTCTTTGGCCGCGTTGAGCTCTTTTTGGTAGGGGAAAAACTTATGGGTTCGCGTCACAGACATGCTAACGTAATTTAAACATTATGATAATAATAATAACTAATTTTACAAATAACATTGTAACTATTGTAAGTTATAAGTTTTCACTACAATCGATAGTCCTTATGAATTCCGATGGTTTTTTTAAACATAAGCATGTAACACATTTATCTCTTTTAATGATGATATATCTCTATTTCCCAGCGCGCCAATGCCTCCCAACATGTCTCTATCTGCAGCGGGAGCTCCCGCGCCTCCCCCCGTCCCTCCGCACCAGAACTTGCCGCCACCGGCCAATGTAAGTACTCAGAACCTGCCACTCGTCTGTCAGATCACAAACTGTTATAGACAAAAACCTGTAACCAAAATACTTATATGTTTCTAAATACATACGTATTATAGAGAAACTAGCTGCCCCGGCAAAAAATCAATGGGTAAAAAATTCAATTCCCGAGAGGCAGTACAAAATGCCTTTGAAGAGTTTGTTGCCTCCCGCCCAGCTGATGTTTACAAGAAGGGCATCAATAAACTGCCAATGCGTTGGCAAAGATGCGTCGATTGCATGGGTGATTACTTCGAATAACAGAAATAAAAAAGTTTGAAAAAATAAGTACTTTCACTTATTGCATACAAAACGGCAATTTCATGGGTAAATACCTATTATTTGTTTCGGCGTTTTGAGTGTTTTCTACATATAATATGTATGTATTTACAGAAAGTATATATGTAATTATATCAGTTATTCAGTACCCATAGTACAAGTTCTACTCATTCTCTGTATTCAACTAATGCCTGATGGAGAACATGAGATTCTCCATCAGCCAGACCAAAAACAATAGATTTCTTTCGCCTCCAAGATGTTTTTATAATCTGTGTACTTTTTTAGGGTCCAATAGCGCCACCTACACCCCAAGCGGCACCTCAACCACCTCCAATGGTAAGTCATTTACCTAATTACCTTATTAGATACTAGCTGAGTCCCGCGGTACTACCCGCGGTTATTGTTGTACCGAGGGTAACGTCGCGAAGCGAAGATAGTAAAAAAAAAGTAGCTTTAGTTACTCCTTATATTGTTAGTTACCTATCAGTGAAAGTCCCGTCAAAACCGGTCCAGCCGTTCCAGAGATTAGCCGGAACAAATAGACAGACAGACCGACAGACAGACAAAAATAAAAAAAATACGTTTTTAGTACCGTGTACACTTACATACGCATTTATTAAAAAGTGTTTATTTGAATATTATAAAGAGACACTTCAATTTTTAATTATTTGTATGGTAGGTATTTGTTGAAGAAAAAATCTATACTAATATATAAAGCTGAAGAGTTTGTTTGTTTGTTTGAACGCGCTAATCTCAAGAACCGCTGGTTCGATTTGAAAAATTCTTTCGGCGTTGGATAGTACATTTATCTAGGAAGGCTATATAAGGATAGGCGCTAATTATCACACTAAGTTCAATAGGAGCGGAGCACCAACGAAGAATGTTACAAAAACGAGGGAAAATTATCACGCTACAGGCAATAGGAGACGCAAACGAGGTTGCGTGGGTCGGCTAGTATAAAATGAAATTGCTTCCGCTGTATGTTCGCGAAGATCTTATAAACCACTCAACGAATTTGAATGCAGTTTTCAGTGATAAATGGAGTTATTCACGAGGAAGGTATACATATGTAATACATACATATTAAGCGAACACGGGTAACTAAATAACCATTAGGTAATCCATACTGATATATAAAGCTGAAGAGTTTGTTTGTTTGAACACGCTAATCTCAGGAACCGCTGGTCCGATTTGAATAATTCTTTCAGTGATAGATAGCCCATTTATCGAGGAAGGCTATAGGCTATATATCATCACGCTAAGACCAAAAGGAGCGGAGCACCAATGACAATTGTTTCGAAAACGGGGGAAAATTACACGCTACGGGCAATAGGACGCCAAACAAGGTTGCGTGGGTCGGCTAGTAGACTAATAATTCTAAGTACATCACTATTCGTAAATTATCGACTAAAAGAAAATTAGGTCACCGCATGACGCAGTCCTCTATTAATTACATAATTTGATTAAAAACTCCATTATTAGTTATTCGATCCAATATTAATAGTGCCGTTTTTAAAGTCGGTTTGTTTGCTCGGTTATAATACGTGCTATTTGAGTGATATATATAGAATATAGATATAAGTATCATCTCTTTACCAGTACACTGCTGGTTTTAAGAAAGATTTTGTCCCACTACTACGTTGGTATTGTATTGTTCCGTACGAAGCTAGGGAACGTAATTCGGGGTGCGGGCCTTGTTTGACGTCACTATTACTTCACTATTTTCTTAAAGCAAACGGGCTTAAACTATAGAGAAAGTAAAACAAACTTTGACAGTAGAAATTGTACTTGTGCAGATGCCAACACCGCAAGCGGTAGCCGTAGCGGCTCCTGCAGCAGTGGCTCCGGTCTCCTCCGGACCGCCGCCTCCGCCTCCACCGCCTGGGGGCGGAGCACCCACGGCTGCGCCGGCCTCCGTCACGTCGCCCCCTCCGCCGCCCCCACCACCTGCTCCTGCGCCCCCACCAGACGCCACAGGGCTAGCTGCTCAACTGCAGCAGGCGCGACTCAAGAGACAGGCTAAGGTGAGGCCTTGAACAGTTTAAATACCAACTTGAGACGATTCTTAATATCAGTATTATTCTGCTAGCTCTAAATGAGGAAGTACACCTTTTTAAAAAAAAAAAATCTTCCGTTTTTCGTGGAGAAACATGTTTCATACATTAAAAATTAAAATTTATGTAATGTCTTATAAAATTAGTAATTTATTGGCAATCGACCCTCAACTATTCTCCTTCAACAAGGTTTTTAATATTCATGTATATTTCATTAATTTATTCTCCTAATCATCACTTACGACATTTATGGGCTGAATTGGGATAGTGGCAACCCGTATTTATGATACTCGTTGGTAAGAAGGCCAGAAGTTAAATTATGATATTTCCTGCAGCAGACTAACGGGCAAGCCACAGAAGCGGCTTCTCCCCCAGGGGGGGCGGAGCACTCGGGCTCCTCATCCTCATCGTCGTGTTCTGCAGCCCGCGGCACGCTGTCGTGCATGATGAACGAGATGCAGAGGACCCTCGCCAGGCGACGGGCGCATTTGGACAAAGCTGAGGTAAGAGACCAATATACACTTGGTAATATAGCAACATTATCGTAAATATGTGTAAATAAGAAAAGAAACCCATGTCTGAAAAGGCAATTGGACTGAAAGTAACTAGATTGATCCACACAGGGAATCTTAGTGTGGGATCTGGGATCAAATCGTGAATCTGCGCGTTTTTGAGACAATAACAAAATTATTATTATTACATATGGGTCAAACACGATTGGGAGCCGTGGTTTGTGGCCTTACAGAAAACATGTTTAGTAATATTTTTGTTACTTCTAAAATGAGTTTACTTGAGCACTCTAGGACCCATGTTGGAATAAAAAAGGAAAAAGAAATGGGGGGAGGGGGGGGAGAGATTTAGAAAAACAACGGAAAAATTGCTTAAAATCAAAATCCACGAAGTCAATTCGATTATGAAAAACCTCATAAGTTCCGGAGGATGACCTTGTTACCTTCTCAAGGGCCTTATAAGAACGTTATGTGTTCGCAGGAGTCGTCAGCAGATAACTCAGTGAGCAACACGCCGATGAAGACGTGGGAACGTTCGGCGACGTTGCCTCACCGCCTGCCCAACGCCGCGTGTAATGGCAACGCTTGTGAGTCGCCACGCTTCACTTTACTTTGCTATATATTATTATATATGTATTACTAGACGATTTCCACACGAAACAAAATTATTTCACTAAAACATTATCTCTTATAATCATTACATATCATACTAGGTTCGCCCCGCGGCGTTACTCGCGGTACTACAATAACCGGGTTCAGCTAGTTATAAAATATTATTTGATTAACAGACCCATGCAACCTCGTTTGCGTCTCCTATTGTTCGTAGCGTGAGAATTTTCCCCCGTTTTTTAAACATTTTTCAGTGGTGCTCCGCTCTTATTGGCCTTAGCGTGATAATATATAGCCTATAGCCTTCCTCGATAAATGGGCTATCCAACACTGAAAGAATTTTTCAAATCGGACCAGCGGTTCCTGAGATTAGCGCGTTCAAAAAAACAAACTCTTCAGCTTCATATATTAGTATAGATAAACCTCTCAACAGAAAAGAGGTCTTGGCCACACTGAAATAAACAATATTGTTATTATATTATTTTCTATTGAGCTCGCAATCGCTTTACGCAATAATTGTTAAACATTATAATTATTAATATAAATACTTGGCTATTTGTTATATTATATACAATGAATAAATGAACATATAATATATTCCAGCTAATTCTGAGTCAACGACGCAGCAAGCTCCTCAGTCCCCTCGCTCTGTTCGCAAGAGGTTCGGCTCGGCCAGCGAAGAAACTATACTTAAGGTAAGTTACCTCAATTTTTTTTTTTTTTTTATTTTTGACCCTGCCAATATGACTCTACCCTGCCTGTTGGAAAGCATGAGTAGAATCCAAGAGTGGTGGTCACCATACTGCGAACGCAGACAATGCAACAATGCAGCATGGTGACCCACACCATGGCGGGCTAGTGATGCTTCTGCATCATTGGGCCTCCGGTCTCGCACTCACCAACGAAACACGACAGCACGATCGCTGTCATTTTACGTTGATTTTCTGTGCGAGGGTAGTACCGCCCCGGTCGAGCGGTCAATCGTGATCAACAGCCATTATATGTCCACTGCTGGCCATAAACCTCTTCTTAGAAAGGAGGTCTACTTAATTATACTTTTAAATCTTAAACTATTGTTATAGTTGACATTTTTTTTCAATTATTATCTTTACTGATTGTTATAATTGTGACTTAAATTGTAATTATAGCTTTATTTATTGAAATAATGACGACTGCTGATCATGAGGTCTCGGTTTCAATTCCCGAGTCGGACCAAATGTTTGTATAATCTACAAATGTTTGTTTCGGAGCTTGGGTGTTTTCTACGTATAACATGTATGAATTTACCACACAAAAAAAGTATATATGTATTTGTATCGGTTGTCTGGTTAGCTTGGAACTAGATGGCGTTGTTAGTTGGATGTCCGAAATATTTATTATTATAATATGAATGTATTTACAAAAAAAAGTTAATATGTATTTATATCGGTTGTCTAGTAGGTGTACCCATAATATAAAATCTGCTTAGTTTGCAACTAGATGGCGTTGTGTTACAATAAAAAGTGACGGAATAAAAATAGAGAGTATCACCACCCTTAAACTTCCCATGGGTGTCATAAGAGATGACTTAGGGCGCCAACTACGCAGGATATCATCACTACAAACAGAAGGAAAAATTGAAACATACCTGATACCAACCCGTCTTTCTAAGCAGGGGGTGACTTGCGAGATATGTTTTTTTTGTAATATATAATTTGATATGGCATCAAAATTCGATTTATATTCGAAATATTTAATTGTTAAGATTGCCGCAACCAAACTGCCTCGGTGATGTACTGGTGGCGTATACGACTGCTGTACTGAGGTCTCGGGTTCGAATCCCGAATCTATAATGTTTTTTTTTGTGTGGCATAGGATGCAAACGAGCAGACGTATCACCTAATGATAAGCGATTACCGCCGCCCATGGACCGTAACACCAGAGGCGTCACAAGTGCGTTGCCGGCCTTTGTATGATATGCCAATGTGTTTCAAAGTTTGGTAAGATTCTGTGTATCTACAAAACAATATACATAAGTATTTTATCAGTCATAGAACAAGCTCTGCTTAGTTTGAAACTAGATGGCGTTGTTTGTCAGATGTTAAAAATGTTTATTATAATTATAAACTCTTTGGCTTCATAATATTAGTATAGATTATTTAATTTGTATTTGTCTGTTGTATTTAGCAAGTAAATGGTGGTAACGAAGGCGGTTGTATGACCGCGGCCGAGATCGACGCGTTCAAACAAGAGATGCTTCGAGAGATTAGACAGCAGTTTAATCAGATGAAGAAGGAACTGTTAGACGGTATGTCACGTCACTATCTCACTACTGCCTCGTTGGTCTTGCGTTACGTATGATACTCATAATAATCACATTAACCGGACTCATTCTAAAATCATTACACACATCACTCATAGAACTAGACCTAAATAAATATTCATACATTGCTTTACAAAAGTCAGTAATAATTGACACCTGCATAGTGCGATGATTTCTCACATCCACTACTCAAAACCTTACAACACTACACAATGAACCAAACCCACTTGGTGTAAGCCCGCGATAGGTTCCTTTTACCAGAACTAGCAAAAAAAAAAATTGCATAACCCATAATAATAATAATTGTTTCTGCTCACGGATTGATAGCCAAGAGCCTCGACCAACACCTTAAGAGGCTCACGTTAGAGGGCTGGATCAAGGGTCTGATGCAGAAGGCAGTCCTCCTTGACACGGCACGTATAGTGAGGAGGTTCCTGTCTTTGGAGCCCTAACCACCGGTTTCTTGGTCCCTGTACCCGAAGTCGGTGGTCTACTATTTTTTATATTTTTAAATGTATTTGTTTTTTATATTTATATTTAAAAATGTAATTAATATGTATTTATAACTGTAATAAAGGAAATAATAATAATAATGTTCTAACCGATAACGGCCATGGCGGCCAGGCTTAACGGACACCAGCCAACTACGCAGGAGATATTATAGTGCACAAGTGTGTGCGCAAACACAGGTGCACTCTCTGTTCCCTCACTCTCATAATCCGATGGGACGGTTAACCGACACGATCGGGGAGAGATCAGGCGCAGGACCGACAGCTTTATGTGCTCTCAGAGCTACTATAATATGAATCTACTGGCTGAAAACTACATTAAAATTCATTGATTAGTTTAAAAGATCTAAGCGAGCAGACAGCGGAAGAGAATATTATTTTAATTCTATAATTTTATTTTTTTATTCTAACTAGTAGTTTCTGGGGTGAGCATGTTCAACTAAACAAACTCTTCAACCTATTGAAATATGTCTCTTAAACATTCTAAAGAAATAACAAATGATATTTCTCCTCCACAGCAATGAAGGCGGAGTTCGCTCGCAGGTAAGGTTGCGGGTCAGACTCTCGATGCTAGTCCACACTCTCGCGCATGTGAACATATATCTTATTGTACCGACCGCTGCACCACACAACCCCAAGTGTGTGGACCAGGCCTCTATGCTATTGGTTTTAGGACTATCGTTAATTGTTGTAAACAGTAGATGAGGAACACCATTTTGTATGGGGTCTCAAAAAAGGTGAAGAATATACTAATTAGAAGATAGAGAGAGAGTGAAGTGCTCTGAGTTATTTTTTCTTTTTTTTTTTCAACGGCTAAATTGACTTATTTGCTGTGCACCTGTTGCCACCCTGTAGCCCAGTTGCATAGCTATAGTCTTTATTTAAATAAACAAAAAATACAATTGAAAATCATACTTAATGTTGAAAAAAAAGGTAGTATAAAATCCATCGCATTTCGAAATTAACAAATCAACGTCAGTTTTCTTTTGTCGAAGTATAAATTGACAGCTGTCACATTAATTATTGACTAATGACGTATCGAAGCTATTTGACACTTGCAGTTACGTACTTAGTTTCTTCAATTCATACTGTAATCAAATTTTTTTCAATTAGAAAACATGGTTTAGGATTGAAATACATCACAATCAATGATTTAGTTCTGAAATTAATATCCTTTTATGTAAAATTTTCGCGCCATTTTAATATAAAGAAAAAGTTTCTCATATCTCTAGGCTACGGTAGTGCCATGTATATATTCTGACGGATACTTTTCCACATAGATGGTGTTCCTTACTGTACTGTTATGTCTTTACAATATATTATATTAGACAATGTTTCATATTTAAACTTGTACTATGTATCGATTGTAGCTATGGAGTGAGGCGTTTGGATATATATATTAAAAATAGATGGCGCCACTTATGCAGTATTGTTATATTGAAATAAGCTACAAATAAAAATACATTTCTTGTACAATATTAAGTTTAAAAATTGGTGAATTTAATTAAAATTTAGTGATATAATTATACTTTGATTAGATCATATTTTATTTTAAAACACTAGTGGCGCCTCTATGGGTAAAAAATTGTACTGTATTGTGATGACGTAATGATTTCGCCTCAGAAATGATTTTCAATTTAGAAGTTTCGCTTTTGTTAACGTTCGCCTATGCACTATGGTCTAATTGTTTTTTTATAGTGTATCATTGTGACTCGGGGTAAATGAATAGGGCCTATAATAACCTTTATGTCAACTGTCAAAAAGGAAAAAGGCCGTGCGACTGTCAGATTTTGTGTTCATATCTCTTGAATCCGCTTTGTATTAATATACAAATCTATAATAATCTACTTAGGAATTGTTTTTTTAAGGCCTCGACATTTTTGAAGCACTTTAATCAAGTTTGTGATATCTATTATTAATCTTTTCTATTACATTTAATACTGCGATTTTCCATTATATTTAAGTATAATAATATCATTCTACGGGAAATGTATTTAAAATAAAATATATGTTCATAATTGTAGACGCGGTTAATTGTGATGAATATGACGTATTTCATAATATTATAGTGTTGCCCGCCTAGGGCGAGGGAAAGTTAAAAAAAAAACAACGATAAACTTGGCAACACCTTTGTATTAAATGTTGCCAGTTAAAATCGGTCTAGAAGGTTCGGTCGATTTGATAACGATTTAGAGATGTTGTAAAAATGAATCGACTATCGGAATCGTAAAGAGCATAGACTTAACGCACGAATATCGAAAGCATAAAAGCAGTTGTGTTTTTTAATTTTATACTTAAATAAAATATTTATTCGGATACGTATTGTGTAAGGTCTCGGATGTATGAAGATAACGATACTTTGGATTTTGCTTTTTATACTAATAAGTAAAGAAATTACTCCATATAAGTACATAATAACGATTGTCAAAGTATTCGTTTTGAGAAGCAAAATTTAAAATATGCGGGTTTTTAAATAAACAGGATATATAATTGTAATATTCAGTTAGTGTCAGATAACGTTAGTATTATTCTATATTTATTGACTTATGCGTAACAGCGCCACACTAGTATAGGTGATATAACATTATACATTATATACTATGGGTAAATAAATTATTAATAAATGTATGTTACACTAAACGGCTTGGGTAATGAGCAGTCGAAAAATAGAAATCGACGAAATAATTACTAAACGTAATCGACTAATTAATTCATCAAAGTACATCCCTAGTGTAGGTAAAAAACGAGACTATTAATATTATCTATGGATTTTTATGACTGCTGTGGAAAGAAGCATTTTTTGTTTATCATTTATTGTGATTGTTTTAAATCATCATTTTATAGTAGTGTATAATTTTTGAACTGTTCATTACCTAAATATTAGATTTAAAATTTTAAAAATTCTGGAGAAAACATGTACACTAAAATTAATACCCAAGATACACATTTGACATCTTCCCTTTAGGACGTCTTCCATACCTCATAAGTTTTTGTGCCAGTTTTAATAACATATTTTTTGTAATATGGCAACTCATGTCAATATTACCACCCACTAATAGTAAAAAACCATGTTTTTAACATTCCAATACAATTTTCTTTTTTTTAATCTGAATTATGATCAAACCATTGTAGGTACGCTATGGTAATATAAAATACTCATTCATTCGTTACTATGCGAAAAAGGTAGCTATATACATACATAACATACAAAATATAATTAGTGTTATGATAGTACTATGAACTTCCTCCATCTTGTGTATGACGTCACGTTTTATTATTTCGTTCAAAAACATACTAAAATGTACTTCTGATTTGATTTTTCTAACTACTCCAATCAAGATATAAATATGTACATTACATTTTCATTTCAGTAGGTTAAATTTCATTATATTTAAATAAATCATTCATGTTAGAGTTAGTTCACTGAATAATTGTTGCATGTTGTCATTCATTAAATCATTAATTAGGTAACTCATTATCGTTGCTTTAGTATTCTTCTCACAGAGGCACAAAACATCATCATCATCGTCTGTGATAGCTGTTCGACATTCCTGTTTACTCTTCTGAATTTTTCCACAATTCTAAATCTAGGTGACATCAAAGATCTACAATATTCCTACCAGTCTCTTAAATAACGACAGTTTTAAGTACCTACTGGGTTGAGTCAAGAGTTTTGCCAACATAAGTTGTCTATTTACAAGGGGTTTAAGATACATGATGGGACTAAAAGTAAGATTCAGAATACCCCTGTAAACTTAGATCCCCTGATCCGTAGAGACCACACAACCTGGTTTAGTACATCACAGTAGGAGCCAGACTTCCTTTGCGTGTAAATTCGCTAATGTAAAAATATCATATGCATGTAAATATTCGTCATTCTCTTCGTAACATTGCCACTGATCTATGACTGCTAGACTTATCTCATCTTTATGGTCACTGCTACATTCCTACCAGTCGTACCGTAATGTTATACCCTGTAAGATTACACAATGAAACTTTACAGTTTATCCTATTAAAAATAGCTACTAACCAAATATAGTTTTACAAAACTAAAATATCACACGTGACTTAGAAATTTAATTTCTATGATTTAGTTTTATTTTATTCATTTTGTATTCCGCAACTTTTGGATGGTTTGATCATAACAGATATTATTGATGCCTAAAATCTTTTATCTCAGTTTCTTACAATCTGTGGCAGTGACTTAGTGAATAGAAACGGAAGTAAGTTACAGCAAAGCCCAATGATCGTGCGCGGTGCTGCAACTGACCGCCAGATGGAAAGGTAAATGTCACATATTTAACACATCATACGCGATTACTGATATTTATATTTTTAGCTACAAAAGTACTCAATTCCATTTTTTGAATCCTATATGCTGCCGTTGACAGAAATTAATATTTAAAACCTAATAAATAATTATAAATACAGAATTACCCAAACTGACAATATAACTGACGAATAAAAAGGCGGGAACCGTATGTCACAAAAATGACATTTTGTTTTCTTTTTTTACTTCCTACAATTCTGCATACATAATTATAAATGACATCTTAAGAACGACTTTGTATAAAACACGGACAATTTTCGAATGTTTTATGTAGTTGTATAATCCTAATCCTAATAAGATTACTTAAATCCTCTTTTGGGATTTCTTATTCACGGCAACAAGCTTCTGTGTATTACTCGTAGTCTGTTTATTGTATGCGATTAGAAAAATATTATAAAGACCAGAACACAAAAAAAAAACTGATAAGTTGAGATTTGAATTTTTAGCATATCTGTTACTTATATTTTTAAAAACGTAAAGATATCATTTTTTAATCTACTCTAAATTGAAAAATAAAATTTGACAGATACTGCGCCATCTAATTTCAAACTAAGCAGAGCTTATACGATAAAAAACAGACTACGAGTAAGCAATCTCGTTGTCTTCTATACACTTGAAATACATTAAAATTATACCTACAATTGAGTTTAAAAATCTGATGCTCAAAATCGTGTATCAATTCCATTTTTATTTATCGACTGACTAAGCATTTACGATAGTGAGTTTATTATGTTCAAACTGAAGAAAACCGAGTAACGTACATTAACAAACATTAGTAGTGATATATTATTATAGTATAAGTAACTATAAGTATTAAATGTTAAAAAAGGACTAACCAAATTTAGTTGGGTTAATAATTTAATTGTATTATTGGTCTCAGTTATGTCAAAGATAGTAAAGAATGAATGGAAAGTGGAAAGCTGAAAGATATTTAACGAACTCGCTCCAAGTTATTTTTACTAAATATATTTTGGAGGGTTGCTGTAATTAAAAATTATTTTGTATAGTTCTGTGAGAACTGTCGATATTTTAGTCGATTTTTTATAAGGCACCCTTAGGGTTGTACCTTAAAATTTTAGTTACAATTTCGTAACAAGTATCATGTTTTAGTGACATTAAATAGAAATCAAATACTGTTCTTTCGGTCGATCAATTATTATTTTTTGCCTTGGCTTTGAATTGATGTTTAGTAAGCGTTAGAAAATCGACTAGAGGAGCAATTATCCAGTATTTTTGTTTAATATAACGACTTAAATTCATATTTTTGTTAGTAATTTTTTTGTGGTGCATTAATAATGTAAGAAGTAAATGAGAGGTTTTACAAAATATATCGTGGGAAACGAATGCTATATTTCGTCTGCTATAACGATTCAAGAACTATATTTCCGTTTACACTCACAGCTAGAGTAAGAGATTATAAAACATTGTTATAACTGAAACAAGCACGTTATAAAGTATCAATGAAGTGTATTAAGCCACGTTATATTTTGAATTCCTCGCATAATGTATATTGAAAAGATTTTCTGTAATTTATTATGAGACGAATTCTCTTTTGTAACGTATATTAAATTCTCGCTAGGGTAGGTTACCATAAAGTGTTGTACTGTAACTGTATCAATGTGTATTATTTCCAAGTCACATCATGTAAATAGATTTTTTGGTATCGAATTATATTTTTTTGTGATCGTACTTTCTTTTTTTATTTAATTTCCTTCACGTATTTTTTTTTCATTTAGTTTACACACAGGTTAGTCGATTTTAATAAAATTTTAACAAAATCGACTATCGATTAAACATCTTTCTTAATTTTTATTGTTTTCATTTAATTTCAATAACCAGGAGAGGTTATTAAATTATTAAATACCTTTTGTTTTTCTACTAATAGAACCCTTAAGAAGTAAGCACTTAAGTCGTTTGTTTACTGTGGCATGGCATGTAAAAGGTATTAACTATTAAATAAGAGAAATGGGAGTGACAGCATTGTTTCGTAAAGAAGTGTTAGCTTATTGTTGTAAATGTACATACTGCTGGCGTCAATAAACGGATAAATCAATGATAATGTTTATTTTATTCATACATACTTACACAGACTTTCCTCACATAAATAGTCAGAAGCCTATAAAAGACTCAAATTTGATTGATATGATACGGTCCCACTCACAAGATATTTCATTAATTCAACCGAGAACGTTGACAGGTAAAGATGGGTGGGACATACGAAGGGAAAGGTAAAAAATCTAAATCGGGTAGGTAACAAAAGGTAAGGGAATTGCAGATTTCCAGTAATTAATTTAAACTGAAAAGCAAATCACTTCCCGAATATCTTTTGCTTCAGTAAACAGGTTAGGAGACTTGGGTCAGTTTTTATGGTCGTGTAGTCAGTACATCTGTTAACTTGACTGCTGATAAACATACACTAGTCATGGTATATTAACATAGTAGTGACACGAGTCTTATGTAATTACCGCTATCGCAAGTTCTGGTTGGTTCATTTCGTGTTATGTTGCTATAAAGTGGTAACTGGATAGTGACGTCACACTGTGTTGGTCTCGGAATGCGAGACCTTGTTTTCTTAGACCATGCACTTAGTTATATTTTAGCTGTCATTATCAGCCTATTGCAGTCCACTGCATGACGTAGGCCTCACCCACAGCAACATATATAAATAATACATACATAGTATAGTTAAATTACGTCCAGACATAGAACAAATGATCGTGGTCATCACAGAATGTTTGTCCTCTTTAGATTTGTCCTGGGTGGGATCGAACATGGGCAGGACAACTATCATATCAAATCAAGGCTAATACCAGGTAATGGGACCACTACACACGGATATTTTTTACTGTAGAACTTGTGTATGGTTAGGTTTGGTTAGAATAACAACTTTTATATTAACTAATAAACACGCAAACTGATTTAAAACTTTGAATTAGTTAATTTCGGCTTTAGAAATTATGTTCAAGATCTCTCTACTCACTTTCCTTGCATAGAGAAAAGATAAATGGTAATCATCTTTAATCGCTAATATTTTGCAGTTCACGGGAATCTAAAATGAAAAGATATAACTTTTGAAAAAAAGGCATTTTTATTAAAAAAGAGGAAAAATAAAATTACATAGAACACATTGCGCAACATTTATAAATAATAGTAATAATATATTTTATACGGATCCACATAAAAACATTATGCGTTAACAATCTTAGTTTACAAATGATACAATAATAATAGTGTCATGTTTACAATATATTATGAACCATTTTCTTTTTTATCATAAAAGTTCTTGTGCTACAAATATTATGTACGGGGAACTACGGAACCACACCAATAAATATCGACTCCCATTATAATAAAAATAAAACAAAAATTATTTTAATATCTTTACAACTTCAACCGGATTGAATATGATTGAAAATTCATCGAATCAAAATTTTAGGCACAATCTGGTAAAAATCGACAAACTTTTAATCTCGTCTCTGGTGTTTAGTATCTCTTACCGAACCTAGGCCTATACATTATGCCAATTCATGGTCATAAGGAAGAAAATTAAGGCACAAAATATTTGTAGCAATACATTACATTGTCAGTCACTCTAAATAAACAAAAATCAACAATACGCGTACTTACTTACGAGAAAATTACAAACTATTACTGGAAATGTAGACTTCCGTAAACATGCCTTATCTTCTAAAGGGAACGGACTAATTTAACATCCGTGTTTAATGTAGTGAACTGAGACTTAGTGCTCACATTAGTCGAGTAATCAAGCTAGTCGATTATTAACTTTCGATTAATCTCCATCTCCAGTTTTAGTTTTTTCAACTATTAGGTGGTCATTGTCAATATATGGCCAAATACATTAAATACTAAGACAGTAAGGTATAAATCCGAAAGCTCAAAGCACGTGTATATTAGGTAAATATTAGACTTATTGCACATTCGACGATTATAGATCACAATTTTGTGCATAAAAAGCACATTTATTAATAACTAAAAATAAATATGTCTACATAAACAATTCCATTTAAACATTTAGTATATCCAACAAAATAAATAATAAATAAACAATGGTAACTATTTCTTAACGTTTGTCGTGACTTTGAACAGATGAGGTAGAAAAATTTTGTTTTGAATATCAAAAGAATATCAGCTGTGTGTATATCATCCACATCTAAAGGCTGTCGATGTGTGTGTATAACAATTTTGTATGTGATTATGAAATCTAATATCTTGCTTCAAAATTGGCTTTGAAGGTGGGCTCTAGCGATACCTAAACTAATCCTAACATTGTATTGCCAAAGGGACTGTGATTCACCAAGACTTTGGCAGTGAAACCATCGGGCAGCTTTACTTTAGTATTCTGACAGAGTGTATTTTAATTGATGCCTTTCTTTGTACAAGTAAAGGCTGCTATTATGAAGGGAGTAAACATAGAACTTTGTTGAATCTATCGATAATAACTACGATAATGTTTAATTTAAACTGTAAAAGTAATAGAAACATTGAAAAGAAAAGACGACAACTAGTATAGGACAGATATAGAAAGACGAACACATTATTTTTTGCAGAAAACTAACAGTATCCAAATACTAACAGTAACTATAAAATATGTAAGACCTGTCGAATTTATAGAGAAAAATTGCATGAATTAAAATTCATTCTGCCTCACAGTTAAGTGTTATTAAAGTGCATCCTTGATCTTATGCATGATTGATTATACATAGAATTAATAAATAGATCCAACCTTTTTAGTATTTTTATCGAGGCCGAGTAAATCACATCCCTAGTCTCACAAGAAGCGGGTAACATTTTTCAACAATTTAAATATCGAACGAGGCTTAGACATCCTAAGTATTACTTATAAACTAATTTAAAATTTTATATTTTTTCATATATAAATATGTAAAAAGCCTAAATAATGTATTTGTCAGCGGGGTACATAATATGTTGTACTTAGAGAGATTTTTTTTCTAATAAATTAAGTAGATTTTAAAAATGATGCTTTGTGCACGTTTAGCAAGCGTTTCTCATGAGATAATCACAGCATTCGTATATTTTTGTCTGCGTATGGAGATGCGATGTAAGTCCTGCAAAAAGAAAATGCTCATTAAGATCTTTTACACAAAAAATATACATAAAACTCTGCATTTTTTATAGACGTCAAATGAGAAAATATATCATATTGTTTTAGTCGCAATGTATATATCATACTTCCTTACTATCTTCAGTCTTTGACGTCTAAAATGGCGGGAAAAATAATACAACTGACTAAACATCTACATGCAGACGACATCCAGTGTGTTTAAACGTGTTAAAATAATATTACATGTAAATAAATAGATCTAAAAGCAATATAAAATACGAACGAACGAATTCCTTCAACGAAAATAAAATAAATGGCGTGGGATTTTGTTTTTTTTTAATTCCATGCATATTAAAAACTTTCATAGAGAAGCACACCAATCATGAAAATAAAAACTCATGCTACACAATAAAAATAAATAAATATTGACGTCTACAAACTTTAATATTTTAAAGAACCTGAGTGAAAATTGCTTGTAATATTTTTTTTGTATTTTTTATTTTTTTTTTCTTGCAGTCTTCTCGCTTAGCTTGACTATTCACTTAACACAGGGAGCATGGATCTAGAAAAACAGTATATTCTCGAGTTATTATTGAACTATTAATATTTAAATAGATTATATAAGTATGTTCATGTTTTGCGCTTCTTTATAAATTAAATCTGAATTTATCACTTTAAATAACAAGAATATGTAATCTTCCACAGCGCAAACCATAAACAATTTAAGGATATGTGTGAATATATTCATGATACTGTAGAAAATTAAAAATAGTTTATGGTAAGTAGACAATGATTACATTTGATTCGGTCTTATAAGCAAAGCGAGTGTGATAGTACGCATTTATCCAAACATATATTTTTATATTTATTCAGTTAAATATTGAAGAATATTTTCTTTTGTTCATAATTAATATCATGAGCGCGAGTGCCAGCCGCAAAATAATAAAAATTAGTTCGGATCTTTAAACACTTCTTTTTTAGATTAAATTACAGAACGTGACCTAGTAAATTAAATGCAGCTGTTTAAATACCCGAAGTATAGAGCTGGTATGCTATTGGAATATTATAAATGATAGAACTAAACAAGTACCTTCCATTTCCAAAGCTATTGGAATGGGACCTTTGGCAGCGTTGAAAATAAAAATACATATAAGCAATACAGCATAGATGAACCAATACGCTAACCCATACAAAAAAAATGTGACGTAAGGTCGGGATACATTGTCTGCCCTAGGATCAATTTAGGCCAAAATTGTCAGAAAGTATAAATGTTTAGCGTCGCTAGCATTTAAAATAATTATTTAGTATCGCAACTATTTATTGGTAGTTTTAAAGAACTGAATTGTAGCAACATTTTAAAAGACTGTCTGACAGTTCTGGCCAAATTACCTGTAAATGGCTAATGTAATCCAACTTTACAGGTATGCAACGTTCCGTAAAAAACATGTGTTGCTATATTTTTTTATTTGTATTTTAGAATTTCAGTTCCAATAACAGTTCCTTTTGTATGGGCCTCGAAAGATTAATTGCGTGTAATATTAAATATGCATATAATTATTTATTTTTTTACCTTTATTGGAAATAATATTTTTTGATCTCTTTTGATACTCTCTTTAAAGAGGCAAATGTAAATTTTCCCAAACTGTGATAATAAAAGGTTATTTCTAATAAAGGTGGGTGTTGTATAGAAATAATCCAACCAAAAATTGTTTCAAGTTGGTAATCATTTTCTACATTTTAACAGTATAACAATAACTTTAATTTAGGCTTTTTCTGGATTATATTTTACAACACTATGAAGTTAAAGGAATGAAGATTTAAATGGGACAAGCTGTCTTTCTGACATATGCTACTTTTTTTTCATTATATAATTTATGTAAGATGCAGGTCATATTTTAAAGTATTTGAGTAATAACAATAATTATACTACTGGTAGCAGGTTTATCATGGAAGAAAAGTGTTTGGTGAATATTACCTAAGGACTTGTGATTGTTTTTAAAAGTTGTAACATACTGAAACTATTTAACTGTAGATAAAACATGTCGACAATCGAGCAAACTCTATCCAAAGAGAATATATGAACGCGCATTCAATAGGGACAAAGTTTTTAATTTCAAAATAAATATAAAGATGATTTATTCTCAATACTAATCTTGTCTCTTTTATATTTTTTTTATACGTTCAAACTCTGAATATGTAATTTTATGTTCATTTTATTATCTTCTTTAATATTTTTTATTTTTTGTAATAATAATGTTACTCAAAAAAATTGCAGTTAATAGTTACTTTAAGTATTTTTTTTGAATTCAACAAGTCCTTTAAAGTAATTAAAAGTACCATAGCCAAGCTTTATAAACGCCTAAAAAGGTAATACTTTAAATTACTAGCAAAATGAATTTTACAATTTTAGAAGAATTTAATAACTTGGCAATACAGTAGTTTGTAAATATGTGTTAAAGTAATTAATGCTTTTTAAGTTTAATCTTACCTGTAACTGGTAACATTTTAATTACTACCGTTTTAAACCTATTAAAACTTTAAAATCTTAACATATAATTCTGCTCAAGTAGATTCGAAACATTTATTTTTAGAATAAACTTTTACTTTGATCTTCTAGTACTCCTCCTCCTCGCGTCGTTAACCTCACTACTGAGGGTCGTGATTCCCCAGGAGTGGTATGATCTTTTGATCTTCTAGTACTAGTATTCGATAAATTAAGCAAAAGATGAGTGTAAAGGTCATGTTATTAAAAAAATGATTTCAAAACCTAATAATCCCTTTTTATCCAACGAGAAAAAATACATAAGAATATTTTTTCAATTAATTCAATACTATAACTTCCTCCATTACGTGACAAAATTTCTACTGAAATAGTAGAAAATTACCTGCATTCGGCAAATTAATTATTGAGATGATGACTTTGGTTAAAAAATGTTGTAATTTGATTATATAATGTTATGCGCTGTTATAATGATAATAATAATATGTTTGAGAGTTTCTGATGATGTGTTTTAAACAATTCTTCTGACATCTTTCTCACAATCTCCAGCAATTTGTAGTTATTTAGCTTCAACAATATCCTAGACAACATGACCTAGACTTAGTGTAATAACTAAATTTATCGGAGATTGTGTGACGTACATATGTGTGTGTAGGGAGGTGGAGGAGTAAGGTCAGTAGTATACTCACAGCTCCATATTCTGCACGGTGGACTTAGCGCAAGTGTTGGGCACACGCACGTGGCAGTGCTTGTGGCACTTGAGCAGACAGTCGCGACACTCGTACCCTTGCTTGCCGAGCCGTCGCGCTATCGTCTTTTCGCAAACTGCGCATACAGTGCCACTGGAAAAATGTAAGGTGTCTTATTATATTATATGGCAGTTGTGACGTTTTGGAGAAAATGTTCGGTTAAACAATAATTTGTAGTATTGATGATAATCAACAGCATTGATTAGCCTTACTATAGCGTGCAAAAGAGGAGGAGAAAATCAAATAAAATGGAAACCGCTCACGACATTTTTAGCCTTCATATACGACTCATTACGATATTGCCTCGTTGGTCTCGCGGTTGGCTTGCGCGACTGCTGATCATGAGGTTTCGGGTTCGATTTCCGGGTCGGACCAAGTGTTTGTATGATCTACAAATATTTGTTTCGGAGTTTGGGTGTTTTCTATGTATAATATGTATGTATTTACAAAAAAAAGTATATATGTATTTGTATCAGTTGTCTTAGTACACAACACAAGCTCTGCTTAGCTTGGGACTAGATGGCGTTGTGTGTTATATGTCCGAAATATTTATTTATTTATTTATTAAGGTACTAAGTCCACACTGACAGCACATCACATCACATCAACAGCCACTGCTGGATAGTCCTCTTCTTGGCAAGCAAGCTTTGAGCTATTATACCCTGCCCGGCAAACGGGTCGGTTTGTTTGCGTCAAGTTATCCTTCTCTGTGTAGTGCTTTTGTCTAGCGTAGTTTGCTTTGTTAATTGGCTCTAACGACAATCACAGAATGATATGACGACGACTCTACGTATTCTTCACCCGTCACGACTCGAATAATGATGTATAAATAATTGTGATGACTCACCCACTTAGATGTTTAGCTATAAACGTATGTTCATTATAAATATGCAGCTTAATGCCCTTCCGTCGCCATCTTGACCTTTGCGCAATGGTAAGAGGCACCAGGTAGTGCTTCTTGATGCCAGCTTCTATGGTCTCTAGGACCAGGGTAGAAGCTTCATGGATGAAGGTCCTGGCTGATGCTGTACTGAACCCGGACACTTCGCTAAGAGAGGACCTTTAGGTTTAATTTTTGATACAAAAGAAATATGCTCATAAACGAAGTATTAGTGACAAGCATTTATATTGAAAGTGTAAATGGTGTATAAAATTTAGAAATAAAAGCAAATAAACACAATAACGATTTTGAAACGATTCAAATAAGAGAAATACGTACAATAATGAGGAAATGAAAAACATGCAAGTTACAAAAATTATTTTTTTAATAGAAACGAAATAAATACCAATAAAAATAAGAAAATAGTGCCCAAGCATAAAGTTTATAACATTACATAATTATAATAAGATAAAGCGTTTACATTCCAGCAAATGTCAAAAATAGTTTAGTAGAAAAACCGGTGTTACCAGATTGCAGAGTGCCATAACCCCCAACGCATGTGAGTGTTGACAGATGAAAAAAAGATAAAACATACTTTATTAGTGTTGTTGATGTTATAGCCGCAGCTCATAAATAATTTACTATGGCAAGACAGCATTATCCGTAGTTAAAAGCGGTGAGTTAGTTATTATTTCTATATTTTTAATATAATGACTTATACTTAAGTTAGAAATAATGCAGTCTTGCCAAGTTACTAAGTCCAAAAATAAATCTGAAAACGTAATTTAAATTAAGCTGTAAATTGGTTTATCGGTTAAGTTAAGCTTCTAGAAAGAATAAAACCTTTTTAATCTATTTTCATTTCGTGGAAGGAAACTATTATGCCAATGAATCATAAATCTTCTAATATTTTTGTGGTAGAATCCAGTCAAAACATATTAAACTACAAAAGTCTTTACATTATTATAGTTACGAGATATTATCACCTATACCACTGTCTATAATGAAGGAAAAACTAAGTTAAATAAAAAGGAAATATTTGTAGTGTTTCTCTTTTAACCCTATTAAATAGAAAGTATACAAATGATTTTAAGAAATCGAGAAAGTTAAGTTAAATTACCCCAAAACAGTTATTTACTATTACTATTACTTCTTATTTAAGAGGTATATATCCCGCTTATTCACATTCAATAAAAAAACTCATCCCTAAGTACAAAAATTAGTAAATGAAGAATACAATTCATCACGATGTAGAGTTGCAAATCTTTTTAAATTTTCTTTTATTTAATTATGTATATATATATGTATAATTATATTATTTACCTAGATATGTAAATTGTGAATAATTGACTTAAACTTTTTCTACCATATAGGTAGGTTTGCATATTTAATAGTGGTAACCCTGAACATTTGTCAACAGCTCATGAAATGAGAACATACCTCCGCGAGGTCCGAGATTCGTCGCCCGACTGCGCGGGTGAAGCACCGGCTGAGTATACGTTTCTGTTGGGGATGGACAGTGCTTTTTCTGAAAATGATTTACAACAATATTTACTTCTGTACGAACAAAGAGCTAAAACAAACCCTACCGATCTGGCCAGTTGAGCATAGTAGGCCGAAATCTTTTTTCTAAGGAGTTGCCTTATTCTAGCAGTGAACTGTTACAGACTGATGACACGATGTAAAACTAGCAGAGGTATAGTAGTAACTACCTATCATCACATTCAACCCAAAAGTTATAATTCCAATGTAACTCTTGGTGTCTGTCTCCTCCAGAATCATGAGGCGGGGAGGTTAGGTAAAAAGGAACAAAAAGACGGCATGACACCGGTTTTCTATGAAGCATTATCATCCCAATAAAACCGGCTCATTCATCATCATCAAAAGATTTTAACAGTACACTGCTGGATATATGGCTCTCTTTAGACGGGAGATTTTCGCATGTTAACCAGCATGGTTTATTTGTCAACTTCTTAAAAACCATAGGTTTTTCTTTGAATTTTAATACTGACCATGATTATTCCTCTCGGCACTGATGCTGCGAATACGACTCTGGTTTTCCACCTCAGAGTCTGTGAGGTCAAGAGACTGACCACGAGTGCGGGACCGGCCCAGTCTGGAAAGAACACAATACAGAACATTATAAAAGTGCGAATAGTTTCAACCTCATGGCAGTTGAAGTTAATGTGTTGGAGAGATGACATCACAACAGCCAGTTTTCAAAAATCTGTATACATATTAGAACATGTTGAATTGGTTTATATGCACTTCAAAAATTGACTCAAACCGCATCAAATTGTTTTTTATCTATTTTTCTGATAACAAAGCCTGTTATGTGGTACCCAAACTAGATATAGGATATAGATATAGGATTAAACAGCCGTGTGTGAAATGTGTGATGTTATTAACTGACTAGCCGACCCACGCAACCTCGTTTGCGTCTCCCATTGTCCGTAGCGTGATAATTTTTCCCCGTTTTTGTAACATTATTCATTGTTGCTCCGCTCCTGTAAGTCTCAGCTTAATGATATACAGCCTATAGCCTTCCTCGATAAATGGGCTATCTAACACTGAAAGAATTTTTCAAATAGGACCAGCGGTTCCTGAGATTAGCGTCTTCAAACAAACAAACTCTTCAGCCTTATATATTAGTATAGATTTGTTTAAAGTTTTACACACCTTCTCTTAATGGTTCCAAAGAAGTCCCTTCTCCGTTTTTGTCGCGGAGCTGGTTCCGGTGGGGCGTTTTCATTTTGACGATGGACGTAATCTCCCTGCTGAAAAATTTACATTTGAAAGGTGGATTCGATAATCTATGATACCTAATTTGAAATATAATATAACTTAATTTAAACTTCTAAGTTAAAAGGCCTCAATTCAAATTTCTTTCTTTTCAAAATCTAATTAAATTTGTAAAACCTTTAAGTAATTTAATAAGTATAAAATGTACTATATTATACATGTCATTATAGTCGAAAGTCGAATATTTTTACCAAAACTGTAGTTATAGTACGAGTTTATTTTTGATTTTAAGGTTTAAGCAGTGCCAACAAATTTTCTGTGTTTAACCCAAGAAAAGTGATCAGAGATCATTAAAAAGAATATTTAATAAGTAGGTACACAAATGAAAAAACTACAACACCCACAAACTAATAAACAGCTATAATAGATTAATGTTTTAGTATCTAAAAGAAAATAAAACCACAGTCTAAATAAATACCTCAGTATCTCCATTTGCCTTTGCACCATTTTCTTTAATCCTGACTGTTTTCCCTGGAGACTGATTAGGGCTTGGTGTAACAGGCTTTTCGTTCAAACTCTCATCAACTTTAACACTCTCTTGAGGTACTGCCGGTTCAGCATCTGCTTTCTCCACTTCGATGAATTTCCCCGAGTCGGTTATTTCAACCTTGTTTGGTAGATTATGGGAGTGTTAGTATAGCAACACAGCAAACAGGGATTTTGGTAGTTATTTTGTGATAATGTGTGGTAATATTTTTGTTTACTTTCTATAAACTTAGCTTAGTTACCATTCAAAATTGAATATTCTATTGCACGGAAATATGCTATACCTTGAAATTGTCTTCTTTCTTCCACAATGTACAATTTATCACAAATTAACTCCCAAAACAACATGCTTAGGACAATAAAACATATTTACAGAATCCCTTTCTCAAAAATATAATTATTTCGAAGCAACTCTATAGCGTTATTTTCAACGCAGAGTTAGCAAGTATTTAGACGAGACAACATCTTGTTAAATCTAAAAATCTTCTAATAAGATTTATTTTCACATGGCAACACTATTTAGATGTTTTTTTTTTAAATTTTCTTTAGTGGCTTTTGCTAAGGAAGCAATGTATTTGAAGCCTTCTTAATGCTTCTTTGGTTTTTAAACAACAGGGTGTTTTAATGGGAAACTCACCTTGATTGATTTCTTCGGCTCCTTTTTAATATTACAGCACACGCAGGCAATGAAAGGAAAACCAAATCTTGTTAAAAATTATATCACTCTTTTTACACTCAAAATCTGTATTTAAGGGGAAGTTATTAAATGGCTAGGGGAACAAAAAGTGTATTATATATACTAGCAACCCGCCCCGGATTTGCACGGGCTCTTTACGGAAAATATATTTGTTATTATATGTGTATGTTACCCCGAAAAGATTTGTGGCTTAATGTTTTCCGACGACTCCAACAAATATCATTATATTTTAGCATATTGATTGATTGATTTTGAGTTTATCGCGAACGGACAGACTCGTCGGAGTACTTTGTTTTATAATATGTAGTGATAATTTCGTCCCCTAAACACTTATAACCAACAAAATTCACAACAAAAGCCAAGTCTATTCCACTAGACAGGCTACAGGCTATATGGTTCAAAGGAAAACAAATCTTAAAACAATACAGCTAAAGGCACAAACCCTCTGCACAGAGTGTATGATGAGAGTGGACTTGTTGGCGGCGCTGGCCGGACTCAGCTCCAACTCTCGGAGAGCTGACTCCGTTAGTTGAGAGGTGTCGTGGCCTGGGGAATAGAAATAATAATAATAATAATCATACACAAAATGCATATTATTATATACTAGCTGAACCCCGCGGTGTTATTCGCGGTTTTCCTCGTACCGCGAGTAACGCCGTGGGACAAAGTTAGTCTAAAAAAGTAGCCTAAGTTACTCCCTGGATCATCAGCTACTTGCCAGTGAAAGTTCCGTTAAAATCCGTCCAAACAGAACAAACAGACAGACAGACAGACAAAATTTTTTTTGACTACATTATTGGTATATGTTGCGTGTATACATACATATGCATTTAGTAAAAAACAGTTATTTTAATATTACAAACAGACACTCCAATTTTATTTATTTGTATGTATAGATCACTTTGGCCAGAAGGGTTTCTATAGTGTTGATCAGTGGTAATCTTGAAACACACCCTATAGCAAAACCCTTCTTTAATGTAATGCTATTGTCTTGTGTAGTGTGCTGCTTTAGTCAGCTCTTACGGCACCCATTAGATTAATAGGGGAGATGAATTTCCATATCTATACAAATAAATAATAAATAAATAAATAAATATTTTGGACATCTAACACACAACGCCATCTAGTCCCAAGCTAAGCAGAGCTTGTGTTATGGGTACTAGACAACTGATACAAATACATATATACTTTTTCTTTTTTGTAAATACTTACATATTATACATAGAAAACACCCAAACTCTGAAACAAATATTTGTAGATCATACAAACATTTGGTCAAAAATAAAGTATATATGTATTTGTATCAGTTGTCTAGTACCCATAACACAAGCTCTGCTTAGCTTGGGACTAGATGGCGTTGTTTGTTAGATGTCCGAAATATTTATTTATATATTTATATTATGCTCTGGTAACATTGGCTTGATATACTTACCATTTTGTTTAAACGTAGTTTTGGTGGTTGTTGTGAGGTGGCCATGTGGCGAGAGAGTGCGAAGACTCTCCTTGATCTTGACAGGACGGGAACCCAGGTCTGGGATATCTGCTCCTTCGATGAACAGGAACTGTTGTGGAAAAAAACATAAAACAAGTAAAATTTTAACAAAATAAAACCGACTTCAAGGTTTGACTCGATTTCTCTTGGATGCCATCATCAGATCTAAGTGTCCTTATCATTGTACCACCGTTGGGATATCTCCTTTCCATTAAAAAAAGAATCGTCAAAATCGGTTCATAAACGACGAAGTTATCCGCGAACACACACAAAAAAAAAATATACTTTCGAATTGAGAAACGTCCTCCTTTTTTGAAGTCGGTTGTAAATAGAGTTAAGAGGAAAACGGGTAGTTGGTAAGTATCCTGTCTGTTAAGACGGAGGTAGCGGGTTCGACTCCACCAAGGTGTTTGTGTGATGTGTATCTGTATTTGATCTTTACTGTATATATATTTAGAAATACATAGGCAGTCCCCAAATGCTTAATAGGCTTGCCTCGCCTACCCTCACATTTGCAAGAAAGAGAAATAAGGGGGAAAGAAGGTAGAGAGGGGAAGAGAGGAGGGGGGGGGAAGGATAACCTTTAACTATGTTTTATAAAGTAACTTCATTGATTTTTTCTGGTTTAAAGGTATTAGAAGGATAATTAGAAATTCAGAGGTGTGGTATTACCTCGACAGTAAGTGTGCCGCTAACGTCGTGCTGTTCCATAGGCCTGGTCTGTAGAGCGATCTGTTGTCTTTGGGACGGAGCTGCCAGGAGTTCGTCTATGCCCACCAGACCCAGGCCTAGGAACCTGAAAACATATTTTCGAAATATTTACATTTTTGAATATTGTTTTGTATGATTTTTAAGTACATTAAAGTAAGTAAAAATATTTTAAAGACTAAAATTACATAACGCATAGCTGCTGTCTGCTATCCTCCATTCGCTCTGGATTTGGTGAAAGAAAACTTAATTTCGGGTTAAGCACGCCTTTGTACATGACACTTATTGTATCTATACTAATATTATAAACGCAAAAGTTTGTATGTATAGATGGATGGATGGAAGTTTGTTACTCTTTCACGCAAAAACTACTGAACGGATTTGGATGAAACTTTACATTAATATACCTTATATATAAGAATTACACATAGGTTACTATTAGCCGCGATAACCGACATATATGCGGGCAGAGCCGCGAGCAACAACTAGTAAAGAATTAATATCACACTAATAGACTAAAACCTTTAACGTTATCAATGAGTGATTTTTCTTTTCTTTTTTTTTGTTTGAGCGTTACATTTTGGAGCATTTTAATAAAAGGAAATTCAGGTGGCAACAGCTTGCATACTGTTTACCTTACATGTAATACTAACACTATTGTACCTGAAAATCTGACTTTGAAAAGAGTGGCCATGAGTTTCTTTGCCAGTATTCTTCTCATGAGGCTCTACGCATTTTGGAAACTGGAAGTTATGGATCGACACAGGCAGGCAGTAGATTTTGGTGTTTTCACCTAATTTAACTCGACAATACAGCACATGTTGTGGCGTCTGTTTGTGTCGATCTATGATTCTTAACTACAGCTTCAATTTAACGTTCATAAATGTCACTTAGTGTCTTAATTGAATAAATGATTTTGAATTTGAATTTGAATATGAATATATAAAGGCGAAAGTTTGTGAGTGTGTATGTTTGTTACTTCTTCAGGCAAAAACTACGAACGGGTTTGGATGAAACTTTTCAGTAATATTGTTTATACATCAGAATAACACATAGGTTACTATTTACCGCGATAACCGACATAAACGCTGGCAGCGCCGCGGCCAACAGCTAGTAAATAAATAAAATTATAAAATATCCTTAATTACGATTGCTTTACGTCAAAGGCCTTCAACTTTCCCATGGTTTTGTGTCTGCCGCTACTCTTATCTAAAGTGGTCCTAACATTATTTGAAGATAAAGTAATTACAGTATATTTTTTTAACAAACATTCATGAAATAGAAAGAAAGAACATCCAGAGTCATAACAACAATTTGTGGATCACACAATGTGTTGACCTAAAAAAAACCTCAGCCCGTCAATGCTCTTTAACAGAAAGAGGGGATCCTGGCGAAGTAACCACACATGGAGGACTGGGGTCTGACAGATTTACGTACCTAAGAAGGAGATTAAAGCCCTGTTTCACCGTCTACAGATAACTTTCGGATAGCTTATCTGGTAGACAATTTATTTTATCTACATAAAAATTGCGTCAAACCATCATCATATAAGCTATATCGATGAAGGGTCCCGGAAATACTCATCGCCCTGTATGTACCTGTTTTGACTGGCACCACCTCCAGGCGAGGGTGGACCTGTTCGGTCGTACACCTCAAACAGTAGCTCTGCCGTCTGTGGAGACAGGTCGCTGTGGAGGCAGAAAAACCCCATTAATTTCAATACAATGCTGATACAGCTTTAAATAGTACACGTTTGGATATATTCTTCTACTTAGAAAGAACTGGTTTCTGGTCTAAGGCAGGCTATCCATAATATAGTACAGTCATTTGGTGCTCGAAAAGCGGATTACCTGAATTTTTTCCAGGAGTTTTGAAAATAAGTGATTTATAGTGAATTTTCTCTTTGACACCTCGTATCTTCGCGCGGCCATTTTGGAAAAATGACGCTCAAAAACTGTTTTTTGAGAATAACTCTGTTCTGACACATTTTACGATATAAATAATTTATGTAGTAAGCTTTTTTGTAAAAAAGTTGTTTAGGCGTACGGGAGCCGCAAATTTACCAATTTTCAAAACTCCCGTAAAACTTTCCAGGTAAAACTACCAAATGACTGAACTAATACGGATTGGTTTAAAGTTTGTATCAAGTTTCCATAGTCGGCTCTTACGACGTCCATAGTGAAATTCAGTATTGCATATTATGTTCATAATCCCATTGAAATTTTCTACTATTTTTAAATTTAATAACTGGCAACATTATTTTTTCTTTTTCAGTAAATTGGAATCTAGATGGCGCTGTGTTTTAAAACATAAATATGGGCTACTTACAACAAAAAGTGTTCTTCCCATTGTGGGCTGGTGGTGTCCTTCTTGAAGCCTGTCTGGTTCTTCTGTGGTGGCTCGTCCATCTCCACCACGCAGTATGGAGCTATGCATCCGGTTTTACCTTAAACCAACGAATAGAGTGGTTAAGCTGTTTTGGAGATCTGATGGACAAGTTTAGCGATGTGTGAAGCGAAAATGTCAAAGATTAACAATACTAACTAACTAACTAACAAATAACTTAAAGTAAATTTTATTTGACTGTCACTGTGACCGCGGTGGTAGCGTGTACTGTGCTGTGTGTTATTCTGTGTACTGTGCTTGAGATCTCGGGTTAGACTCCGAGTCGGACTAAATGTTAGTAAGATCCCCAAATATTTTTTTCGAAGTTTAGGTATTTTCAATGTGCAATATGAATGTATTTACAAAAAAAATTTGTATGTATTGTCTAGTACCCTTAGCACAAGTTCTGCTTCGTTTGGGACTAGATGGCGTTGTGTGTTTGATGTCCGAAATTTCATTACTATAGTTACAAGCTGGATGCTAGAAGGCCAAAATCGATCAGAGTGGCATGAGGTAATTTTGTTTATCCTATGGAGTTGTTTCTGCTCTTACCTCCCAGGTCTTTAGCAGACACGACCTTGACTAGCAGTCTCTTGTCACCAAGTAGAACCATGCTGCCGGCAGTGGAGTTAGGAGTGGACGTGTACATCTGGCGGTCGGACTGTAACTGAAGAAAGAGAGCTATGACCAGGAGAACAGCTACACAAGATCGGAATGGAGAAGCTGATACTGCGATAGACCAATTTAAGTCTGCAGAATTATTTCATGTTTTTTATGCAGCAAAAGAGCAGATAGATAGATGATTACTGTTGCTGAGAGACACTTGATGCTATAGAGTTGGAAGTCGTAATTTGAGAGTCATGTTTCTGCACATATGGGCATCTATCCTGAGAAGATAGTATGCTAACATAGTCGTGTTGAGTAATATTTTTACTGCTTTTCTCTAAGTGGAAGATGTAAATGTGAAACACGTCCTCCTAAGCCTTGGAGGAGACATCAAGACAGCGTCAAACTCTTTGGTTCTTCAAGTTCTCAAATCTACTATCAGATAACAAAAGCCTGGAGTATTTGCTTCAGCTGAAAATCAGCGCTATGGTAACTTTCACAACTGCAGCAAATGCTAAGCTGTGGCCGTAGTCACCCAACTATTTCATTATTTTTGCTTCGGAATATTGTTTGTTTTCTTAAATATTTGTTTTATGGCTAGGAATAGCTGAATGTCTTTTTTTTCTCCTTTATGTTGTACATAACTATAACCTATTGTTTGTGTATTTGGCTAAAAAAACATTATGGTTATTACTAGTATTTACTACGTATTTTAATTGATGTGTTGTTCTCTTACCATAGCATCATAATGAAGCGGCAACCTATGAGGAGTAGTCTCTACGTAGCGACGAAGACGAGGGCACGTTGGGTACTGGGCAAGGTTGAACTGCAGGTTGGTGCTGCGTAGAGCGCTGACTACGATATCACTGAAGTATAATAAACAGCTCGTCAGAAAGGACGTTGGAAAAAAATTTGGAAGCTTTTCAGAACTCTGCTTTCGGATCCAAATGAATTTAAAATCTAAATTTAAAGTCTGTTGCTCATAACGGTATTATGATCGGAGGATATGCTATCAGGTACTGGCGATGGCTTGATGATTTGACACCAACAGTCTCAATGTAAAATGGATCATATCACTAATAGTTTTAAAGCTGTACTTTGTATAATAAGGATGGTGTATCACAGTTGGATTTACACTCTGGTTCATCATGATGTTATCTGCAATTGTCAGCAGTTCTTTGCACAATACCTGGTGGATCTACCACTGCTAAGTTGCTAGTTTAGCAAATAAGAGCATTTTAACTTCCCTAGCCCATTCCCTAGCCATTGCGTGAGGAGCAATTTAGATTTTCCAAGTTCCCAACAGAAGTTTTCATGTAAATTTATAGGTTGAAGCAGAATTTGTAGTTCTTTACCTGATAGCGTTTTGCAGGTTGTTTTCAGTGGCATTAGGCCTGAGTGCCCCAACTGGAGCCAAGGCCACCTTCACTTCAGGCCACCCATCGCACTTGAGCTCACCTGTCAGCTTGTCTGTCACGCAAACCACGTTCAGTCGTGCCCGGAATCTGGAGTTTATTAACAGTTGGGTGAATATTTCTTTATTAATAGTAAATAACTCATTTGAGAGTTTTTTTAATGTTTTCTGATAGTCAGTGTAATATATCATGAAGAACCATTTTGTTTCCCTTAAATGTGTTTTATTTTATAAGTTTGAATTTACTGTTGTATTTTTGAGGTTATGTTGGTAATATGTAAAAGACATTCCATATTCATAGGTAAAAGACATGAGTTATAAAGTCAGTAAGACAATCCTTCTAGCAGTTTGTAGTCTATGATTTTATATCTTCTTTAAATAGTATAAAATGAAGTCCCTTCAGCTGTCTGTTCGCTTAGAACTTTTAAACTAATTAACGGATGTCTATGCAGTTTTCAGATATAGATGGAGTGATTCAAGAGGAAGATTTATTATGTAACAATACATGCATATTATAGTAGAGGAAATACGAGAATTTCAAAGACTTTCGTGTGAAGCTAGCCCGGATCGCTAGTAAAATATTGTCTTTAAGTATTTCGATATTGAACATAGGACTCGAAACACAGCAGACAGGAAAAAGGAGGATCTTAATTAAGTTTTTCTATGTATGTTACCTCAAAAACGTCGTTATTTATTAACTGTTTTGGGAAAACCTTTTTTTTATTTGAGAGAGTATACGAACATATACTCTCACACAAAAATTAGTACCATTAAAATTTAAAGAAAAAATACCACTTCAGGGGGTAGAAAATTAAGAAATAAAATATACCGTTTACAATCATTATTAGGTGATAATTTTTAGGGATTGATATTTGTGTGGAAATCGACACCCCAACAATCAAGGACAGAGAGTTTGGAGATTTTTAATTTGATTTGATGTTGATGTTTCGCGATCGCTTTAATCAAAACACCATTCCTGATGACCGGTCGACCGAGTGCCAATAAACAACTAAAGTCGTTTAATACAAATCGATTGTTTTCTGTTTTGCTTTATTGGTATATAGTCTTACCTGTTAACGTTAACCCTGTAGTGGGAAACCTCCACCTTCTCTCCGCGTTGGCTGAAAGCTTTGAGTTGGAACGCTGGAGTCGCATCGCAGTCACAAGTGATGGTCTGGAAATAAAGGCTGATTTTAAATATACAGCAAGAGTTTATCAACGAATTAACCAAATTAATTTAGTAAACTAAACTTATTAGTCCGTTTCCACAACCCCTATTCATCCCGTGGGGGTCTTAAGAGACGACCAAGGTAACAAATTACGCAATAAGTAGTAGCTTCACTCTGTTTTCAGTACGAACGGGCCGGCTCGACCGGGGCGGTACTACCCTCGCACAGAAGAACAGCGTAAATTGACACCGGTCATGCTGTCGTTTTTCGTTGGTGAGTGCGAGACCGGAGTCCCCATGATGCAGAAGCATCATTAAGCGCCATAATGTGTGGATAGTAACCACCAGTTTTGGACCCTGCTTATGCTTTCCATCAGGCAGAATCTGCCCAGCGTTGTACAGTAACCCAAAACCTCTCCTAATGAGAGGCCTATGTCAATACGAGAACTGTCCAGTGGACTCTTGAAATATTTGATGATGAACCAAATTAATAATTGCAAAAAATAAAAACGACTACTCAAATTCACAAATTTTATCATTGTACTAGTTTTTGCTCGCGGCTCCGCCCGGTTATCGCGGCAAATAGTGTCATTCTGATGTATAAGCTATATTACTGTAATGTTTCATCCAAATCCGTTGAGCAGTTTTTGCGTTAAAGAGTAACAAACATCCATCCATACTTACAAACTTTCGCGTTTATAATATTAGTAAGATTTTTCATCTTTTATCAATTTTCTAATTCTAGATCCAGCCGAGACACTACTAACACACAGTCAAACTATATTATTGGCTTAGTAACTTTGTTATTGACTCCCAAAGTAAATAACAAACTGATAAAACAGAAAAGAACATAAATATATCCTTGATTCTCACATAAATAACAAGTTCAATGCCCGAGGGAGCGGGCAAACAAGTTACATAACAGATCCATTCTGATATTAGATATTATTCGGGACTTATCGTGAAAATTGCGCCAAAAATTCCCCAATCGTGTTTTCCAGTCCACATAGTCTCGTATGTCTAGTGGTAGATTAGGTCTTGATTTTTCCTCAATAGTAATTTCAGTAAATGTTTTGATGTAAGTATCTGGGGGCACGGTCTTGCCCTTGCCAAGACGAGCCAAGCGAAGTACAAGGGCACTACCTACGTTTTCTCGAAGAGTTTCGTCGTTTTTTTTGAACCCTCATAACTTTGGTTTCCGATATACCAGATCGTTCAAATTCTCAGGATATGATGTCAGTAATAGATTAAATAAACATACAAAGTTTCAATTGCATAACTGTGATACTTTAGATTTTATTGATACCTAAAAAACACCGATTTCGTCACTGACACACTGATGATCATCAAAACTGTTAGGGTACTTCCTGAAATGCTAGAAAACTGAAATTGTGTATGTAAACTAAGTTTAGTATACAAAAATTCATTAACTTATTACTTTTGCCCCCAACCCCCAAAATTGGGTGGTGGAAATTTGTATGAGACTTTCACTGATTTTTATGCTAGAGGTTTTATTTTTTGTAAATGGACTTTTACGCAAGAAGAATAAAAATGTACAAGAAATACACTCCAAAAATGAATTTCCACCAAAAACATTTCATATAAAATGTTGCCAAGACGACTGCCTATGGCTTACCCTGTGAAAAAGATATCAGATCTCATGTGGAACCAAACTTCTGAATCTACACGCACTAACTCTAGCAACGCTAACTTCACAAACTCTACATGTCAGTAAAAATATATAGCTTGGCTGTTTCGTTACTTCAGAAACCAGATATTTGTAAACACAAAAGGCGTTTGTTTCGCCTTCGTGACTGTAGCGAAACGGCGGAGTCATACATTTTTACTGAGATGTAGACTTTGTAAAGTTAGGGTTAGTAGAGTTAGGGTTAGTAGAGTTAGGGCGTGTAGATTCAGAAGCTTAGCTGTACATTAGATCTGATATCTTTTTCACAGGGTGGGTTATATGCAATAGTCTTGGCAATATTCTACATGAAAATGTTTTAGGTGGAATCGTATATACGCATGTCAAACATGGAAGTTTACCATCAAAATAAAACAGAATATTCACATGGCAGTGAGAAATGCAACGCATTATGTTCAATATTAAGAAAACAGGAAGAATAGAGCGCGCCATAATAAGATTTATACAGCCAAAAGTTAAGGTGCAAATCGACCGGCCATGTGGCACGACGTAAAAACCGTAGATGGACAAAACGAGTTACATTAAAGGTAAGGACCAACGGGTAAGCGTTTTAGAGGAAGGCCACTCACTTGATGAGATGATGAGATTAAAAAAACTGGCCAAGTGCGAGTCGGACCCGCGCACCGAGGGTTCCGTACAAACCTGTAGGGATTTTACATGATTTAACTAAAAAATTATCAGAGCTATATGCGCGGACGCTCTGCGTCGCTCTGAGTAGCACCATCTGTTAGGGAAGATTGTTTTTTTTTTTTAGAAAGACTGTCCCCATTTCATCTCATCCACGTCTATACAAATCAATAAAATTGAAGTGTCTGTTTGTAATATCAAATTAACAGCTTTTCGCTAAATGCAAATAAAATTATATACGATACTAACATTTAAAATCAATTTCCAATTTTTAAGTTTGCTTGTCTGTCTGTTTGTTCCGGCTAATCCCTTGCCGGCCGGCCGGATCAAATGAAGAAGTGTCTCTTATATTTTTTTTTAATTATAATTAAAGTATAAAGGTACAATGTTACCTACAAATAAAAGGTTTCCTTTTTTCTAAATTCTTAATTCTATTTTATTTATTTATATAAAGGGCAGCTCAACAACACAATGAAATAAAACTAGAATTCAAAATGGCCGAAATTCGTAACAAGCAATATTGTCATACACACACAACATACTTATCATAGTGAATATGACACTTTATTTGAGATGCATTAAACACGGGGATATAGCTCAGTGGCAGAGCAATCGACTGCAGATCGATAGGCCCCCGGTTCAAATCCGGGTGTCCCCTGAATAGTATAAAATTCATTTTTCTTGATTTTTGTACTTATTCGATACGGATAATTCAAAGACAAACAAATAAACATTTCAATAATTACGAAAACTGTCAGCCGTCTGTCTCTTCCAACATGTTTTAAGCCTACTTCAAAAAAGAAGGGTTGGGATTCGTTTGTTTGCTTTCCAAGTTTCCTACCTCAGAATTCCGCCATTTCTGAATTGATCTGAAAATTTCGGCGAGTTTCTGGAACCTACCTAAGAATGTGGAGAAACCAGGTGTTAACCTTCCAGTACCTTAATAATTACTTAAGTCCATTCATTAAGTTGAGGGTTGAGGGGGGTCTAAATGAATTTCATCTAATCCTACTTTGGGGATAGGGGATACGTATTTTTTTTCACAAGACCTATAAAAACTTTAAATTTCACTGGAATTCTAGCCTAGTTTCTAAGCAATCTGAAATGCTAGCCAGCCTTAACTATTCTTAAATAAAAATATTAAGCAAATTGATGAAATGAGATAAGGGGATGAGTGAAGGGATTGAGTCCATCGACAGTCTCACGACATCTCGCCAGGACGGGGAAAATCCCCTCTTAACACTAACACCCAAGAGGCCCAAACGTCTCAAAGCATAGCTCTCCAAAGAATCTATAATAATGTCACATTATGTAACCCATATGGTTACACAATAACACATTAAATGTTAGATAACAAGAAACAAAGCACAATGACATGTAACGGTCCGTTTTACGCGCGGAACAATTCAATTTCACTTAGCGGATGTTATGATTGCGTTAAACGGATTGCATTCACGCTACTACAATGAAAGGATGGTGTTAATTTCATTGAACTGCACGGATGACGCAGTGGTTAAGCGGTCACATCTGACTGACTGATTGTTGTTGCTGTATGACGGATTTTGTGTAAATTGTGTTCTGCGTCTGGGCGTTCTTTGTGTCTGTTTCATGTATGTGTGTAAAGTACCCCGCGACACAGGCATATTCCTAATACAGAAGTTGTCTTGAAAAAGATAGCAAGAAAAAGTTTAAAAACCTATAAACTTACTAAAGAAAAACTTTTGAGAAAATTTATATAGTAGGTGTCACCCTGGCCTTATTACGAATCTATTAATTCATTCATTAAAATCAATTCAGTACTTTACGAGCTACAAACTATTTTACGGCATTTTTAAAACGCACTCTGGGAAGAAACGCGGAAATAAACCACAGACAGAAGATTTTTTTAAAGAACTTGAAATCGCATTAAATAAAAATTATGCCTTGCAACCTTTGATCAAAAGCTTGCAATTATTATAACTGACAATATTATACACTAGCTTTTGTACGCGGCTTCGCTCACGCAGACTTTCATCCCCCGATTTACCCCCTTAGGGGTGGAATTTTCAAAATTCCTTTCTTAGTGCTCACTCATGTTGTATAAAGAACCTACATGCAAAATTTCAGGATTCTAGGTTCAGCGGTTTGGGCTGTGCGTTGATCTCTGGGTATGTCAGTCAGTCACCTTCCTCTTTTGTATAATAAAAAATATAGATGACAACACTTAAATGTATGGTACTATAGGTTCATCGCATGTTATGTCTGATATCGGCACTACCATATTTATTTTCATTGTTATGTGGCAACACTATGTAGTAGTTAGTTCCTATTTTAGCTGGCAACATTAAACATTCCCTTTTTCGTTTGTTGGAGACACCACGTCAGACGTTAATGAGTTTTAGTATTTAAACTTCTTCACCACGAACACAATACATTTATTTAAATATATTTTACGCCGAAACATGTGTAAGACTGTTTATTTATCGCTTTGTGTTGCAAAAATTTTACCAATATTCGGATGTCCTTTTTGAAGAGTTAACTATCTTCAATAATAGTTATAAGCCACAGATTTTTCTACCTGCACATTTTGAAGCAATACTTACAACATCGTCTTTGGAGTCACACTCGCAGAACACGTTGGAGATGTTAGGGGGGTGGCTGTCGAGAGCGCGCACCAGCTCCACACCAATGCCTTGCTGGAACAAGAGAACCACATGTTAATATACAATCTATATAAAAGTTCCCGCGCCTCGGAGAGCACGTAAAACTGTCGGCCCTGCGCCTGATCTCTCCCCGATCTGTTAACCGTCCATCGGATTATGAGAGAGAGAGAACAGAGAGTGCACCTGTGTGCCCACACACTTGTTCACTACAATATCTTCTGCGTAGTTGGCTGGTCTTTAGTTGGGCTTTAGTTGGGTAGACTATTCAAAAAAACCTTTTTGAAAAGTAGAGCCTCGGTGACATCAGCACGGTTGGTTCGGCTAGACCGGGGCGGTACTACCCTCTCCTAGAAGACCAACCGAAAGTGACAGCATGCGTGCTGTCGTGTTTCATTGGTGGCTACTCAACCTGCCTACATGAAAAAAATACTGCAATCCGACATACAGGCAGAGCCACGGCCAAAAGCTAAGTAAGTATATGTATACAACAATATAATATTTCCAACTATTTACGTTACTTTAACACTGTAAAACTCTAGTTACTTTAATGGCAGCTTAAACGAATAATCTTAGGCTTTAATTAGTTTCACTTGCTGACCTACGTAACCTCGTTTGCGTCTCCTGTTGCCCGTAGCGTGATAATTTTCCCCCGTTTTTAAAATATTTTTCTTTGGTGCTACGCTCCTTTTGGTCTTAGCGTGATGATATAAAACCTATAGCCTTCCTCGATAAATGTACTATCCAACACTGAAAGAATTTTTCAAATCCGACTAGCGGTTTCTGAGATTAGCGCGTTCAAACAAATAAACTCTTCAGCTTTATAATATTAGTATAGATATGTAGTAAAATATTTTACTGCCACATCTATATCTTCCGGATTCATATACATACTAGATTCTTAAAGTTTAAATTATTTTATCCTTTTTCAATTACGTTTTAATTGTTAAGGTTAGTTTTTTTTTATGATTCACTAGCTATAGCCCGCGGCACCGCCCTCGTGTATGTCGGTTTGCGCTGTAAAGAGTACCCTATGACCTTTCTCAAGAATCAAAGGATCTCCATGCAAATTTCATTGAAATCGGTGCAGCGGTTTAGCCATGAAAGCGTAATAGACAGACAGAGTTACTTTCGATAGTAGATTTTGAAGTCGATAGTGAAGATTTTAATTCTAAAAGATGCCGTTCTTTCAATTTAAACTTGTTGAATTAAACCAAGTGCTATGAAATACGTTTAGAAACGATGAAAAACATTGTTACGAGCAGTCTTATCGCTCTTTCACATAAATTGTTGTATAGATTGTGATAACTGTAGTGTTTTGTTGCCTATTGATACATTTTCTACTTGAAGGAGTTGAGTTAAAGACCCCGCAAACTGCATACTTTCGATCAGCTAATAGTTTGGTTGTTTTTATTAATTAGTATAAAGAAGTACTTGAAGGAGTTGACTTAAAGACGGGTAAATAACGATTAATATACGAATAAATTGTTTGATGGGCTACACGATTATCTTCAAACTTAACTAGAGAGGCATGTTGATTGCAGCACGGTTGTACCGACCTGACCGGAGCGGTACTACCCTCGCACAGAGAACCAACCTAAATGGATACTGTTCGTGCTGTCGTGTTTCCTTTGTGAGTGCGGGACCAGAGGCCCAATGATGCAGAAGCACCTCAATAGGTGCTAACTGTCTGTATTCGCAATGAGTAGTCCTTTTGGCAGACTTATATATACTTAACAAAAACTTTATGAAAATTAAAACTGATATGGAGCGTCAGTGAAATCCAATGGTTCTTATGTAAGCCTGTGTGCGTTTAACGATCCATCAGTAAATGATTGCAATGAAAGTATCTATGTAATCGTTGTTTGATGTCCATTAATGTATTACTTTCACGACTTCTAAGGTCAGGAACTCATAAAAAAAGACGTATCGGTTAATCAGTTTTTAGCGCCTTTAGTCGTCAGTTGTGCCCAAAGTAAGGTTCGAGGGCGCAGAAATACTCGCACTTTGTTGCTTTTTCTAGTGATTTTAATGGAATGGACCTGTCGCCTGATGGTAAGAGATTACCGCCGCCCATGGACACCAGATGCGTCACAAGTGCGTTGCTGGCCTTTTAAGAAGGAGTATGCTCCTATTTTGAAGTTTTGAAGGTCGTATATTGGTCCGGGAATATCGCAGGCGACAGTTCATTCCACAGTATTGTTGTGCGAAGCAGAAAGTTTCTGGAAAAACGCACAGTTGTGGACTGCCAACCATCTAAATGATGGGGATGAAACTGCTGTCGCGTAGGACGATGGCGGCAGGCAGCAATTCTTCGGAGCACTCCTCATAGTAAATGTGGTAGAAGATGAACAGCGATAGAAGATTTAAAGATATAACGTGTAAAGGGGCTAATACTTATTCTTAATATGTGGCCCAAAATATATAGGTACCTATAGAACCGAGAAACTGGTACTATTCGCTCCGATCTACTGCCAAAATGACTACACTGCCTGATGGAAAGCATAAGCAGAATCCAAGAGTGGTGGTCACCATTCGCAGTAGCGAATGCAGACAATGCAAGAATGCAGCATGGTGACCCACACCATGGCGGGCTAGTGATGCTTCTGCATCATTGGGCCTCCGGTCTCGCACTCACCAACGAAATACGACAGCACGAACGCTGTCATTTTACGTTGATTTTCTGTGCGAGGGTAGTACCGCCCCGGTCGAGCCGGCCCAACCGTGCTGAAATCACTCTTTATTTCCATGAACCATCTTGACCCTTGAAGTTTAAATCTTTATCCCTAATTTGTGTCCCAAGAGATACGCACCGGTCTTCACGGAAAAAGACGGAAGAACTACACGTTCAGGTTCTTCCGTCATGTGACGATTAAGTTCCACCAAACCAAAGTGGACCGTCTAATGAAGTGAATATGTAGTTGCATTTGTTATGTAAATAACAATTAGCAATGGAATATTTTTAAGTTGCACGAACGCCAGGCTCGAACGGAACGTTATCATTGGAGGTGTTTCTCTTATTGTCATCACTAAACTAAAATGCACTAAAATTTGTTATTGGATTATATACTCTAATGTCATCCATTTACAGTCCATTTTTCGATATCTCAGCTGTCACTGTGCTTAGTTTTGTACCAAATACACATTAATCAGAAACACACGCTTGTTTATTACTTGAAAAAGTTAAATTTACTTTGGCATAACCAAAATTTGTTAAATTACTCAACTTTGACCATATTTTTCTTTTGCTATTCTTATGTTGAACGTAGGGATGAAACGATACATGTTTTGCCGATACGATACCGATACCCATTTAAAACGAAAATAATCGGCGATACCGATACAGATACCGATATTGCTTGCTTAGTAGTTAAGTGCTTTATGTATGTTAAACAAATTTGAAGGAAGTTAATAAGATATTGACACTACATAATACATAGACGTACACCTGTCTCCCTTAAAAGTTATTTATTTCCTAAATATGAAACACCATATATTATGTATTTAGGTCCTGAAGACTGAAGGAAAAATACTTAATTAATAAAAATTCAGTAATTAGAATGGAAAAAAATCGTTTATTAGTTTCAAATAAAATCAATCACATATTTATTAATTAACCCTAGACACCTAACCTTTCGGCCCACCAAAAACAGATCACGATATTAATGTGGCGTACTCGTCAATTCGACGAAAGTTAGGTGTCTAGGGTTAAAAAAGATAAGTCAGTAATTAAAGTTTACTTTTGGTAGATTTTTGTTAAGAAAACAAAGTTTATTCAAATTATCAGCAGATAATCTGTTACGTAAATCATTTTGTATCAAGCCTGCAGTTGAGAAGAGACGTTCTGAAGCAACTGAGCTCCAATGAGCTCAGTTGCTTCAGAACCTTACTCACCAATGGTGCTTACCCAATGGTAAGACAAGTATTTTTGTGCAAGCTTTTTTAATTTTGGATATTTATCTTCTTGGCGCCAATAGATCTGTGAATCTTATTTGATTGGAATGTTTGGAAATCTTAAATAAGATTCTACCTCTTCTTGCTCAGGCTGAATAGACATGTTTGATAAAGGCTCATAGTCGTTTCGCGCGCTTTTCGAACTGGTTGATATCGGCTGTGTTGTATCGGCGTAGCCGATATTTCGGCCTGCCGATTATATCGGTATCGGAATCGGTATCGTTACATCGCTAGTTGAACGTTTAATTTATTAACGTGTAACGTGTGACGTGAAACTTGACATGTCGCGCTAAACTTAAACGTCGTCTATATAATACATGCCGACTAAATTACCTGCGGTATTATTACTTATCATTTTTACATTTAGAGTTTTTTTTTTTATAAGAAACAAGCGTGTATCTCAGATCAACTTTTATTCGGTACTGAACTTAATATCGTGAAAGCTGAGATATGAGATATTGAAAAGTGCATTGTAGGCAGATAAGATTAAAGTATACAATCCAGCAACTAATTTTAGTTTAGTGATGACAACTAGAGAATCACCGCCAATGTCTCACAGTGACCAGATTGTAAACAATTCTTTTGCTCTTTTAATTAAGAGGAGTGGGGAGAAGGCACTTAAATGAGGTTCGTAATAATAAAATTACAATAAAAAGATAATCGACTTCAAGAACTTGACCAAAGAGAATCCACCTATCTAAAATAAGTAGATATATATATATACCTGTGGAATGTGTCAGGATGCTAGATTTTGGCACGTCTTGTTTCTAATACCTACATAACAACAATGTCTACAGATGCGTTATCTCTATACTATAAAATCATTAAAAATAAACTTTAATTCTAAGAAACATCGTTCAAACATCTTCGAAAACAAAATACCGATTAAAATTCTTCACCTTTTCATTATGGACTAGCTGAACCCCGCGGTGTTACCCGCGGTTATTGTTGTACCGCGAGAAACGCCGCGGGGCAAAGTTAGTCTAAAAAGTAGCCTAAGTTACTCCCTGGATCATCAGCTACCTGGCAGTGAAAGTACCGTCAAAATCGGTCTAACCGTTCCAGAGATTACCCGGAACAAACAGACAGACAGACAAAAATTTCTTAACTACATTTTTGATATATGTACCGTGTATACAAACATATGCATTTGGTAAAAGGCGGTTATTTTAATATTACAAACAGACACTCCAATTTTATTTATTTGTATAGATGTATAGATAAGTGTTAATCCATGGTGTCAGCTTCCTCCATACCAAATTTTCTCAAAATTGGTCCTGTCGTTTGCGCGTGAAGAAGTAAAAAACATATAGACACTTACAAACTTTCGTCTTTATATATTAGTGTGATTTGATTATAAATATTGATGACCTCAAATCGAAATAATTACATACGACGCCGACTAGTGTTGAATCTTATTCTAGTATCATCTGTCAAAACATATCTTTAAACTCGTGAACTATTTGGCATTGGTAAATGGTTTTAATGCCTATTGTATTGTTTTCTGTTATGTCACTTATGTCAGACTCGTGTTAGGCTTTGTGTGGTTTCCTTTGCCATTGACTAATTAGAAGTTTATTGGAGGGAAATTGAAATGTCATTCGCAGCGCCGAAGTTCGAAATTTGAAATATAGTGAGTTTTTTTGCATCGCTTTATTATTTGGTTAAGCTTTGTACCCGTCTGTACCACCTGTGGCGGTGAGATTTTTTTTATTTTGACATATGCATTGATTGAGTTTAAGTAAAAACTTTATATTAATAACTATGGCATTATTAATAAGAGGCGGCCTTCGTTTTGAAATCTATGTTGCGTAATTCGTTCACCAAGATGATGTTATCCCTAGTTTAAAGTTACAACAAATTTTACTTTATATTTAGTAATAAAGAAAATAAAACAGTTCGTTAATAAGGTACTTTGTAATTTTTATTATATTATCAGTTATCACTTTTTACGTACGAATATCATAACATTTGCAGGTAATTTCAATATTGTTGGCAAAAATCTTTTTTTTTATTATCATTTCTAATGTATATTATTGATTAGTTTTTGGTTGTCACTACTTATTTAACTGTTATAAATTATAAGTCAATGGACTCGATATTGGACTCTAGTGACGCTACTACAAGAAGATTAATATAAATTTACCTACACATTATAACAAAATATAGTTTCTTTTAAATTGTATCAACTACTTTGTCATTAGTTTTCTTAATAACACTATGTCACAGTATGGAGTATGGAATTATCGTTTTATTGTGATGTAATTTTAAAATGAATATATCTTATCTTAAAATGAAAATAAAACACTGTTAGCGAATTGTAATCTACGTTATTGCAATATTTGAGTGAAAGTACGACATATCGGACGTATCTTACCCTAAAAAATCATGTCTTTCTCTAAACAATTTTCCCAACTTAAGTTGGTATCGGCTTTAAGTTTTCTACGACACGGATAGCTTAGAATTGAACCCTAAAAAATCCTTTTAAATATTGATTTGCTTTGATTGTTTACGTTCAGTTCATCGGTATAAGGAGTATCTCTTGCCTGCCATTGTCTTTTTTGCTTATCTACCTATCCTTGCAACACATCAACAAAATGAAATTATTCCTTTCTAATTCCTGAAGTATCAGTTTGGTGGTAGTGGCAATAGAGTTGCCCCCCTGATACGTAATTAAGACTTTAAAACGTTGCTATAAAAAAAGTAACTTATTAAGTTTCTTGCCGATTCTTCTTTGAAGAATGATATTTTGAAGTCATTAATGTAATGTTTCGATAGTGCTTAAAAAGGCCTACTTGAAATAAAAGCCATTTGTTTTTTATTTTAAAAATGAGTCGGCAAAATATAAGTGTCTCATGTATATATGTATGTATCCATCTTAACAAAATAATATATAACTTTTTAATAGAAATCTCGACACTGACCTTGACATTAAAAGAGGCAGAAGCCAAATATTTGAAATATTCTTAGTTATAAAGCTAATAGTATTACTTATCTAATATTACATCACCGTTACAATCCCCACATACCAACAAAACACACAATGCCATGAAAAACAGACAGTCGCGACTTTTCCAAGGTCAAGGTCACGAGAAGGTCGAAAGTTCACGTGGAATTTATATTATTGGAGTGAATCACATACATTATTATGTCTTACTTATGTCTAACTTAATGTTATTGTCATTTCGTTAATATGTATTTACCTAATATGTCTAATTCTTTAAAGATGGCTCACTAATTACCTAAGGATAAATTTGTTCACACTGCTATAACATCACGCTACCGGCAATAAGAGACACAGAAGATGTTACGAGGCAATTAACTTCCTGCTTCCACATCCAAGCTACCATTAGACCGAAATGTTTGCGGAAAACAAAATTCTTATTTATTCCTCCACTTTTCCTATCAGCCCTAGTATTATGGAAACGAACTTCTCTCCAATATAATACGATTAGCATTTAAATAACAAAATATCCTCTTAAATATTTATCACAGAGTTGCAAAAGATTTCAGAAGATGGAGTAATATACATAGATCTCGTAAAACAATGGTAGTCTGGCAAAAAGCCAGCGCCATCGTGCCAAACGACTGATAGAGGTTATTGGCAGCGGAGACAAATTACGTGTGCATATAAAAAAAAAGAACTTGTCTCTGCTGCGTGTTCAATCAATGTCATAACTTCAAGTACCTTGTTGATTCGATATTTAAAAATAGTATAATCGACTATCTACTCACGTGTTATCGTTGATATAATAAATCTTGTAACAATTTTTTTTTTATATAAATGAGCATGTAAGTGGCTCTACTCTGCCTGATAGAAAGCATGAGCAGAATCCAAGATCAGTGATCACCATACTCATTGGGACTGCAGACAATGCTACAATGCAGCATGGTGACCCACACAACGGCGGCCTATTGAGATACCTCGCAAGGTCTCGCACTTACCAACGAAATTCGACAGCAGTAATGTCGTTATTTCGCGATTTTACGTTGATCTTTTGATCGAATATAGTACGACCGCAGTCGAGCCGGCCCGTTTGTGCTGAAATCAGTGTGGCTCTATTACCTTGATTTGCAATTGCCAGTGTAATATATCATTTTCCTTGACATTTTCCGATTTCCTTTTGCGTCAGTGCATTTTGGTTGGTTTATATGTTGGAGAGTAGTGTGCTTCATGCAAGTCTCTTTTTTGTGACAAAGGAGTCCAAACAAGCAGACGAAGCACGTGACAGTATGATCTTATTTGCTTTTGCTTATTTACTTAGGAGGTATCGTTAGATTCGTCTTAATAATATATATAATAATAATAAAGTAGCAACCTCATTAGTAGTATATCAGGTGTAACATTACATCTCACCAACTTTGTAAGGCCAATTCTAGCATAGCGCATTGTGTTTACTTTCCCTACATTCAGTAATACACTTCTGTTCCTTCCCAATAAGTATTCGCCTGTGTAGATTGAAAGTACTGGGACATTATTTCCATCAAATCATTAAAATATATTACAGTCATCTAGATTATGCATTAATGATATACATTGATCAATTAAATTAGCGGTAAGGCAAAGACAAAAAGATTTACACTAACTCGGTTCCTGACCCACCTCTGAAGAATCGACGAGCGTGCAGCGATTGATGTATATAATGTAGACAAACCAAAGAGGTGTGTCAGGACCGAAAAAAAATATTTACCAGTAATTTGATTAAAAAAACATGTGCTGCACTTTGGTATGATTTTATATTACCCATACTTATTGCTTTTTATATTATACTAGCTTTTGCACGCGGCTTACTTTACCCCCTTAGGGATGGAATTTCAAAAATTCCTTTCTTATTGCTTACTTACGTTATATAAAGAACCTACATGCAAATTTTTAGGATTCTAGGTTCAACGGTTTGGGCTGTGCGTTGATCTCTGGGTATGTCAGTCAATCAGTCACCTTTCTTTTTAAATATATAGACTAACTGTTGCCCATCCTATGTCGGCCATCTGTCAAAGATTGGTCGTACTAACTCTTATAAAACCTTTGTGGACTCATGCACAACACTTTTGCTGAAGATAATGACATGATCAAATGCATAGTTTACGGTTCTATAAAGGACATACAGACAAACATTCATATTTATATGTATATAAATGAAAAGTAACACTCTCTATCACGCTTTCACGGCCAAACCGCTGCTTTCAATGATTATCATCAAATCAATGAATTTAGCTTTTAGAAACTTTGATTCTTAAAGAAGAACACAGGCTACTCTTGCTGCGATAACCTTTAAAATTCTCTCAAACCGTCTCTCAAAAAGATTTATTTGTTGTTGATAATTTCCCCTGGATTGTCACAAATATTTCAAAATCATAATTAGATAGATCGATTCAGCGATTGCAGACTTTCAGTAAGCCTAAAGATTGTGTATAGCAAGCATTGTATTAATCTATGGTTTGTATTTAAAACAAAATGGATCTTATTTTAAGTTCTATTTTTAAATATCTTGAGTGAAAGTATAGAATCAAGATCGGATCGAGTCACAGATCCGCGTTCTATATTTAAATCTCCCGCCAATCGACCTACATTGCCAGTTACCCGAGGGACAGACATTTGACAGATTTTCAAACAGATTTTAATACGTCCGGAAATTTATCTATAATATAAAACACCTAGGTATTTAAACAAATTTTGATGGCGGTTTATAATTTCAGTAAACTAAATTTTAGTAATGGAGTGAACCGCAGGCAAAATAACATTTGTTTAGTTTCATTCATTCAGTTTACAATTGTCAGAGAAAAAAAAATAAAAAAAACTTATCTCAATTTAGTAAACCTAAAAATAATTATTACGTAGACTAGTAAACACGATTATATGTTTTGTAATTGTTGTTTTCTTTAGTTATGTTGTATCTTTGATGTTTCTGTGTCTGTGTAGCTAATTAAAGTATTTTTCCCTTTTAACTAACTATGTAATTATTTCATCATTTATTCCCGAACGAATAGACTTTACACCTTGTCAAACTAACCTAGGGGCTTGCCTGTCGAGGGTAACCAGACACATTTTCTTCAATACAAACCAACTTACTTAAACATATATTTTTAAAATAATAAAAAATCGCTAGAAGTCGCTTCCGTTGTCTGCTAGTTAGATCTTCTAATTTACTCAACGGATTTTAATACATTTTTCAGCAATATAAATGATAGACTGATTAAAGAGGAAAGTTTATATGTTAATACATGCATGTTATAATACAGGAAATCTGTGAAATTCAAATAAGCGTCGATCCGTGCAAAGCCGTGTCGGTCCGCTAGTATATTCTTAAATTAAAATTTATTATACATCTTACCACAATACCGTGACTTACTTATGCCTTCCTTGTCTTCCTTTCATCATAGCTACGGTCATAAACCCATTATCATAAAATACCATGCGTTTGTTTGTCTGTGGTTTGAAGAAAATGTCAGGATATTGCTGCATCGCACATAAGGAAGAAACGAACATAAAATTTACGCGCTTCCGTCTTTTAGTAAGTTATGAATGAACGCTTCTCGCTTATTCTGCATTTTACAACCGGCGATACGGATTTTCCGGTCTTAAGAACCGGGTACGCCATAAAACATAGATAAATATATATGTTGTCACGTTTGTACACATTGCATATTTTAGGGTTACGAAAAATGGTTGATGAGATTTTTTATGTATGGACCTGCCGAAGTAACTCTACTCTGCCTGATGGAAAACATAAGCAGAATCATGGTGACCCACACAATGGCGGCCTAGTAATGCTTCGGTGTGACGACAGCACGTATGCTGTCATTTTAAGTTGGTCTTCAGGGTAATAACGCCGCGTCGATCCGGTTCAACAATGCTGAAATCAGTGTGCCTCTACTATTACCACCAACCTATCCTCCGTTCTCCGTAATTCTGATGATGGAGTTACTCACAGAGAGACGCGCGCGGACCGTCCGTCGCGGATGAATTCGTCGTTCAGTGCTGCGCGGACAGTGCAATGGCGTCCGCGCGCGGTGCCGTCCGCGTCCGCAACAGATATTATCATCTGTTGCGGACATCCGCGTCGGTCATCGGTGTTGCACTGAACAGCGCCTTAAGTTACAGATGCCAATGGGCGGTGACAATGACAACATCAACATTACCGGACATAGTTTTCGCTTTATTAAAGCGGTTTCGGCTTACAATAGCATGCTGTCAAAACGGGTAATGTTTGTTTCCTTCTCTTTTAAATGCTATAATCCCGGTAGTGGCACCGGCACCCATCGGATGAATAGATGATGACACCGCATGGATGATCATAAGGTAATTCTATTTAAATATATTTTTGACAGGATAACGTGTATTTTACATTGATGAGCGCCGGCTGCACGCCTGAAAAAGCATCGACTCATTGTCACGTTCCGGCAAAGCGGAGCGTGCAAGCGAAAGCGCGGAATAAGCAATAGAGAGTCACGGTCGGCCTAAGCGTTCGACCTATGTCGTATATTTTTCATCAATGTTTTCGTAAGACGTTATTTTATCTTACGATCAATCTATATGAGATAAAAACAATGTCGTTAATAATGATTCAATCATTCTGTGTTAGATTAGATTAATCAGATTCCATAGATTAGATACATAAGAGTTATAGATTAGCTGTTGCCCGCGGCTTTGCTCACGTGGAAATTGATTATATGTATTTAATGAAAACTGAGTAAAAGTATGTATCAGTAATTTATTCATGTTTTTAAACTTATTTATTCATTTTTGATCAATAGCCCATTTAAAAGAACTTTCATACAAACATTCGACCCATATTTCATCCCCTTTAGGAACAGATTTCATATAAATGCTAATATAATTATTCATCTATTTGTAATCAGAAAGATAAAGACGAAAGTTTTTAGACTGCTAAATTAAAAAATGACGGACTTCCAAACTAACCAATATATGAAATGCCAATGCCTATTTATCTCCTTAGAGGTAGAATATCCAGAAACGCTTAAATACGCATCTATTCATTTTTAATCAATAGCCCAAAAACAAAGTTTCATGTTTTGAACTTCTAAATTGACGGACTTCCAGACCAACCTATATGCGAAATGTCAATCCCTATTTGACCCCTTAGGGGTAGAATATCCAGAAACGCTTAAATAAGTATCTACTTATTTTTAATCAGTAACACATAAATAAAGTTTCATGTTTCTCACTTAAAAAATGACGAACTTCCATACAAACTTTCTACCCCTATTTCACCCCCTTAGGAGTAGAACATCTAGAAGCGCTTAAACACGTATCTACTTATTTTTAATCAGTAGATCAAAAACAAAGTATCATGATTCGAACTTCAAAAATGACGGACTTCCAGACTAACCTATGTACGAAATGTCAACCCCTTAGGGGTGGAATATTCAGAAACACTGAAATACGTATTTACTCATTTTTAATCTGCAGCCCAAAAGTAAATTTTCAGGTTTCTAACTTAAAAAATGACGGACTTCTATACAAACTTTCAACACCTATTTCACCCCCTTAAGGGTAGAAATTCCAAAATTCCTTTCTTAGTGGGTGTCTACTCAATAAAACGATCCTACTCACCAAATTTCATAGCTTACGCTGGGCGATGATGAATCAGTCAGTCAGGACTTGTTATTTTATAGGTATAGATAATATATTTTGAAATTAGAAATGATACTTTAGGTTATTCTAATTGAATGGTATTCCAAGAAATTATAGAAAATCTGTAATTTATGCTCTCGATTTTCGGCACTTGATGGAACTTGTTCAAATACATATTAAAATTAAACTCACTTTTACTTATCCCACTATTTTTATTTAGTTTAATCCTGACTGGTTTCGCCTTATGGCATTATCAAAGGTTACTTAACCTTATACCATGTGAGTTTAATTCTAGAATGTATTATAGGAATTAGACGTGGTGCGATGACTTGCTGAAGAGCATTTCTATGTATAACTAGCTACCCGCGGTTATTGTTGTACCGCGAGTAACGTCGCGGTACAAAGTTAGTCTAAAAAAAGACAGACAGACAGACAGACAGACAAAAATATTTTTAACTACATTTTTGGTATATGTACCGTGTATACATACATATGCATTTAGTAAAAAGCGGTTATTTTAATATTAAAAACAGACACTCCCATTTTATTTATTTGTATAGATGTTAAAGTTATTCACGTTATTGAAATGCTTTCTGTGACCCGCCCAGCCACTTTGGGAGTATGACGTCATCGGTGACATCATGTTGGTGTTACGTGAGCGCCGTAACAAAGGAGACTTTTAAAAGAGGTACTAATATACAGGTAATAATAACAAATTTTCCACTGTTGTCAAGAACTGGACCAAATTGAAATGGGACCATACGGGAAGCACTAGGTAACCACGCTTTTTTTCCACGCCTACGCTTAAAAAATACAGTCGAATTGATAACCGCCTCCTTTTTTAAAGTCGGTTAATAATCGCTTTTTACTTAATTCATAAGTATGTTTACACGGTACATTTACCAAAATAACATTTTTTACAAGCTTTGTCTGTCCGTCCGTCTGTCTGTTTGTACCGGCTAATCTCAGGCACAGCTGGACCGATTTTAACTGGGATTTCACTGGCCGATAGCTGATGATATATGGTGTAACTTAGGCTCTTTTTTTAGACTAGCTTTCCCCCCGGCGTTATCCGCGGTTGTTGTTATACCGCGGGTAGCACCGCGGGACTCAGCTAGTCTTGTATATAATGCGTCGATAAAGTTTTAGGCGTTCATTTCCGAACGCCACTGACAGATGGCAAATTCAGAATTAGCGGCGGGACTTATTCCCGCGCATTCGGACTGAAAGCTTACCACCAACTGGCTTCTGCATGCTGTGCATGTATGTCTTATGCTACGTATTAATTGTAAAGAAGATTAATTATACGAAATATATCATATATCAATATATCAACATCAAGGACTTTGATTTCGGGAAATGCAGAGAGAAGTGAGTGGTAATCTTCATTTATCCTTGCCTAAGCGGGATATCCCACAACTATAATAAATACGCTGACCTGATTACTAAAACTATTTTTACCATAACTAAAAAAGTTTTTAGTAACCCAACCCAGTAGCCCGTTCTTGGAACTTTAATTTAGTTATATAAAACTATAAAAGCTAAACGATCGTAAATAAACGGTTAATGGCGGTGAAAATAACGTTTCAGTTGTATAAGCTGTGGTAGTCAATACTCTATGGTAAAACATAATGGCGGAATTAAAACTATGCTGACTTAGAAATGGGTTATTTTTAGTTTTGTTTTGTTTATTAGTTTGATGTTGAAACTAGCGCAATGCGACACGGATAATTCTCAGCACTGCTCGTGCACAGAATAGAATAAAGAAGATCGATCTAAAGTTCTTCTAGAAGTAGATAGATCGGAAGGGGTACTCCAGCCTAGAGGTCAATTAAACACTAAAACTAGTATATTTTTGTTTCTTAAACTGACCTACTTCTGAGTGGCTCTACTAATATATTTCCACGAGTCTCTGTCCTGGATCATCCTAAATTAGGCTTCGTTTGGATTAAGATATTCTTTTGCTTTGAACGTTAAGATTTCTTTATAACTTTCAAAATTCAAGACTAAATAACTAAAACAAGACATTTTGTACAACGATGAATTGCTTGACCATCGCATCAAACATCCCATTTTCATTCCCACTATCCCCTTCGATTCTCCTCCCGCGTCTCTTTTCAATCATGTTTACGCAACGTGACACGAGAATTATACATATCTATACAAATAAATAAAATTGGAGTGTCTGTTTGTAATATTAAAATAACAGCTTTTTAATCAATGCATATGTATGTATACAGGATACATATACCAAAAATGTAGTTAAAAATTTTTTTGTCTGTCTGTCTGTCGGTCTGTCTGTCTGTCTGTCTGTTTGTCCCGGGTAATCTTTGGAACGACTGGACGGATTTTGACGGGATTTTCACAGGTAGGTAGCTGATGATCCAGGGAGTAACTTATGCTACTTTTTTTGACTAACTTTGTCACGCGGCGTTACTCGCGGTACAACATTAACCGCGGCTCAGCTAGTACCTAATATAATAGATGTTTATCAGTAGTTTAGTTACCATAGCACATATTTAGTTTCAGATCAAACGGCAATATGTCAGATGGTCAAGGTATTAATAATTTATATTATCAGGGTTTAAAACGTAATTCTTGAGTCATCGCGGCGAGACGCTGTGACCTAGCTGATAGCAGATCAAATGTTCACTTTGACCTTAAATGTTTGATTAATTAGAAAAACATTAAAATCACTTCATTAATTGGATTGAATAATATATATGAGCCGCTCATAGGCCAGTTGCATTAGGTGATTAGAAACAGTTACCGAGGTTAAGCAACGACAGCGTGTTCAGTACCTGGATGGGTGACCGCTGGTGGCATGTTACCATAAGCGTCTCCGTGGTTCGGAGGTCACGTTAATCAATCGGTCCCGGTTGTTATAATGGGATAACAGTCGTGTTGGGCGGCTTAAAACGGCAAGATTACGTAGCCACAACGTTGTCTTGCCAGTCCCCAAACCGCATTTGGCGTCTTGGGCAGCGTGGGGACGTACGGCATTAACCTTCTCCCGAGAGGAGACCCAAGCCCAGCAGTGGGACGTTATGGGTTGTTGATATATGACTGTTTAAATATTGTTAAAACAGCAAAGGTTATTAGAATCTTTTGCTCTAAACATATCGTAAAACTCCCCCTCTGTTAAGCTAAAACCCAAATGTGTCAATGCGTTACACTGTTATATCTCAGAATGTATTTAACTGTGTGTGAAATTGTGAATGTTTTGTTGTAATTATGTTTTAACATTTAAAACAAAACAATTACAACTGTGACTACAAACTCACTCATTATAGACGGAGAGCTGATGACGAATTTTGACAAGGTTCTTTAGGCAAACTGAAATTGGGGAAAAATACAATTTCGTGAATTGACGAATCCAGTCCTGGGAGTCTTTTAGCGAGTTAGTGTTCACTTCGCTACTACGCAGCATATAACATTTGCAAAAAAAAACTTTATAAAAAATGTTTTAGGCACCTTGAATCTGTTTTTTATCTTTTAATTTATTATTCCTAGAATTAAAAAAAAACAAGATGTTTTTGTCGGTTATTAAAGCCTCAATTAAAGCTTCAAAATTTCTTTTTTCTTAAATTCTCAAAAAATATTCCTTAGGCAATCTGTGTGAATCTGTGTGTGCGCAAATTCTGTATTTCATTATATGTAGTGACAGGCGATTGTTTTTGTATACGAGTCTAAAATGAGTGTGTGAAAATCTTCCCCCTCCAAAAATGACAGACTGTTCCTTGACTTTTCAGTACGCCGGGATGTATTTTCTATGGCTCTTAATAAGTACATAAAAATCTTATAAATATCAATAAAATTGAAGTGTCTGTTTGCAATTTCAAATTAACATTTTTTCTCTAAATGCTTATCAAGTATATACGGTACTTACGTAAGTGGCAAACTTACCAACGCGTCATCTAATGGTAATTGGGTACCGACAGTGATGGAGACCTAAGAGTCAAACCTCTCTTTGCCCCCCCCACGCTAGAAATAGGGGAAGGGATGAGAAGCAGAGTAGTCTCCATAACTTAACTCTATATGTAAACTAAATTCCACAATCAATCGTTAAATAATCAATACCGTCATTATCATCACCACCCTACACGAAGACCTCCCTAAAAGCAATTATTTTTTTGGAGGCGGATTGTTTTTCGCACCACACCCTGAAATCAACTCTCCGTCAGTATAGGACTCCAGGTGAACCGGTCTTCCTATCTACCGTTCCGGTGTTGGCCAGGTTTTTTTTTTATATTTCGGACATATATCACACAACGCCATCTAATCCCAAGCTAAGCAGAGCTTGTGTTATGGGTACTAGACAACTGATACAAATACATATATACTTTTTTTGTAAATACATAGATATTATACATAGAAAACACCCAAACTCCGAAATAAATATTATCGAACCCGAGACCTTACGATCAGCAGTCGCACACGCCAACCGCGAGACCAACGAGTTGCACCCATCCACTGCCAGCTACTTTCTTTAAACACTAATCTCAATCCATACTCTGTAATATTATAACTTCGAAAGTAACTCTGACTCTCGGTAATACACGGCTAAACCGTTTCTCCGATTTCAATTGAATTTAGCACGGCGATACCTTGATTCTTGAGGACGGACATATATCTATACGATATACACTTGGGCGGAGACGTGGGTTAGAAGCTAGTTAAATTCTAAATGGTCCTCAAATTATAGTTGGTTGAATATTAATAAAATAATAATAATAATAAATATTTTCGGACATCTAAACACACAACGCCATCTAGTCCCAAGATAAGCAGAGCTTGTGTTATGGGGTACTAGACAACTGATACAAATACATATATACTTCTTTTTTTTTTCTACTACTGACGCCATAGTGGCAGCCATTTTGTATTTCAACCTTTAACAATGCAGTAGCTCTGCAGTATCGTAAATTTACTAAACTTCTAGTAATAAAACGTTGATATTAAAACTTTATATTAAAACTTCTAGTAGTAAAGCTCCTTCAGTAGATTTTGATTTGATACATGACTAATAACATTTTTAAAACTTAACAAGTAATTATTTTTTTTAAATAAAACCGACTTCAAGGTTTGACTCGATTTCTCTTGGATCCCATCATCAGATCTTAGTGTCCTTATCATGGTACCACTGTTGGGATATCTCCTTTCCATTAAAAAAAGAATCATCAAAATCGGTTCATAAACGACTAAGTTATCCGCTAACACACAAAAAAAATATCTTTATATATACGGTCGAATTGAGAAACCTCCTCCTTTTTTACCCGACTACGGCAAAGCCAAAGGAGGGTTATGATTTTGACAGGTTATGTTTTGAAGTCGATTAAAAAGAAAACATCTCCTGTACTGGTAATATTAACGTGTCATAAAAGACTTTACAAACATAGATGAAACGGACACAAAGACACCGAGACACAGAACAACAATTTGTAAATTCAAAGTATTGTCCCATGTCGGGTTTGAACTCATAACACTCAGCCTAGTAGAAAGCGGAGCTGTAATCGCTATAACTACTACACCATCCATGGAGTCCGGATACAAATGGTACAGCTAACTCGACTAATTCAATGTAATAAATCGACTAATTGAATGCGTAAAAAATAGGGTTGTCACAAATACAAGTTAACATTTATTTAAAACTAGCTGAACCCCGCGGTGTTACCCGCGGTTATTGTTGTACCGCGAGTAACGCCGCGCGACAAAGTTAGAAAAAAAAAGTAGCCTAAGTTACTCCCCGGATCATCAGCTACCTGCCAGTGAAAGTCCCGTCAAAATCCGTCCAGCCGTTCCAGAGATTACCCGGAACAAACAGACAGACAGACAAACAAAATTTTTTTTAACTACATTTTTCGTATATGTACCGTGTATACATACATATGCATTTAGTAAAAAGCGGTTATTTTAATATTACAAACAGACACTCCAATTTTATTTATTTGTATAGAAAATAGAAAATAAAGAAAGCGTGTGTATATAATACTTTATTCAACATCAACATGCAGCCAACTATAATACAATTTTCAAACCGACATCAGATAAACCGACACCGTCTTTCGGCGCCATGTTGCTATGCATTAAACTTGCCAGAAGTTATAAATTTACATTCAATAGGGTTGTCTCGATAGTAGTTTATTTCCATAGAGCAATATTAATTGCTAATTATATAACAGACATGTATATTAGTTGAGACTAGAGAATCTCTGAGAATGTGATAGTGAATGATAAAGCAGTATCATTCACCATTCATGGTGAATGATACCACTAAAAAGCTGCTCTATCTATATCTAACGTAACTGCTATTTTATTCTATGTCATCTGATAAACAAGCTATCATCATAGTTGGTTTAATAAAAATTACTTATGGTAACATTAAAGTAAAATGAAAAGGTTTTTCTAAAGCAACTGTTTTTTATATATGACTGCCTCAGTGGCGCAGTGGTAGCGTACGCGACTGCTGTTCTTGAGGTCTCGGGTTCTATTCCCGGGTCGGATCAAATGTTTGTATGATCTGCAAATATTTGTTTCGGAGTTTGGGTGTTTTCTATCTATAATATGTATGTATTTACAAAAAAAAGTATATAAGTATATATATCAGTTGTCTAGTACCCATAATACAAGCTCTGCTTAGTTTGGGACTAGATGGCGTTGTGTGTTAGATGTCCGAAAATATTTATTATTATTATTATTATTTATATATGTGTTTTCCAAGGTGACTCTAATCTGCCTGATGGAAAGCATGAGTAAAATCCAAGAGTGGTCGTCATCATACAGACAATGCAACACGCGATGACCCACACTATAACGGCCAATTGATATTGGCATCATCGGGTCTTCGGTCTAGCAGTCACCAAGGCACGAATGCTGTCATTTTAAGTTGTATTCTGTGGGTTCTAATCATTTTTAGAACAAATTATTTACGTTTGCAAGGTATATATCTAGTTCTGTTATTAATATAATATGCTAACAGATTGCCTTGACATTGTGTATATCGTTTACGTAAAAATTATTGTAAATATGCCATACCGTGTACCGACTATCGTGGTTTATCGTGTTATGTCTTCATATTTTGTAGTATTTTTGTTTTATATGATAGATAAATTAACCAAAAATGAATATGTACTCGTAACTACAGCTACTGATAAAACCATGCGGAAACAACAACAGTTATCAAGAAGACAAAAGGTTTTAAACTCCTGAATACAATGAACTATAACACTATAACTAGCGAGTATATATCATATTAAAAGTAATACACACATAACACAGTCCTTACAATAAATCTCTGTTTGCAATATAATATTTATTGATTTCCCATGAAACTTGTCATTTATGACTTTCACTGACCATAAAATTATTTTATGACTTGTGACAGCCCTGTTTAGAGTCTATGTGACGTCACTATACCTTGAGCCAAAACCATTATCATGATGTTATAACTATCATACACTACAGAGGTATAAGATCATGTAATTGTTGAAGAGGAATTTTTATTTAAATTTAAAACAATATAGATTATATCATTTTTGACGGATGCATGTGTGACGTTTGCGATGTTTACGTAATTTTCATTTATTGTATCAAGAACGCAAACTACGCAAGATAACATAACTATAAAGAGAAGGGACACTGGCCAAACCTAACCCATCTAAACAGCATGGTGTAATAACCTAAAATCTTCTTAGTAAGGAGAGAGGAGAATAAAGACTATTGATCATTGATTGAATTGTGGATCCAATAAATGAATGAAGTAAATGATGAATCGAATAGTTATTAATTCGTTCGATTGACACGAGTGATACAAAAAAGACATTGCCAAGAAAAAATCGGTTCTCGGTTCGCCGTTTTCACCTAGTGAATTAAGTTCGCCCGTTCCTCTAACTGTAAGGCCCGTATTTTAAAAGGCGTCTTAAGTATCCGTTGAACTCTGATCAGCTGAAACTAGTTTTAAGTTCCAATCATATTGTAAGCGTCGCTCTTATTATAGAATGCGTTTTAAGTTCTACTCAGTTGAAACAATAAATAAAGTAAGGTAAAGTAAATCTTTCGTTGTAATTCAGAAACATTATCATAAAATACGTTAATTTCCCCAAAAAGTCCTTAGATATTACCACTTGAGACTAGATTGAGCTTGTCTCCACTAAACAGAGATCACGTCTGTCAAATCAAAATCTATTTCTGAGAGGAGATTTTGACATAAGCGTCGTTCAAAATAAGCTCTAAACAGAGATTTATTGATCTTTACTCACATGATTAAAGATCAGTGAATCTTGACTCAAGAGACGTTCAATAATAAAATCTCTTCTTAAAACTAGTTTTAAAAACTAGATTCACGACTGAGACGCCTTTTACAATACGGGCCTTAGCCTCCCTCCATCTCCTTTCAAAGACTTTCACTCATATATTGAGTAATATCGACTACAGATATCCATGAGCGACGGTTGTCACTTACCTTGAAGTGACCCATTTGCCCGTTTACCCATAAAACGAGAAAAAATAATTTGATTTAACAGAGAGCTGCCTAACTTTTAGTTGTTTACAAAAATATTTATCACATCTGCAGCTTAAACTTGGATCAAGGTAAATGATGTAATCTATACTAATATATAAAGCTGAAGAGTTTGTTTGTTTGTTTGTTTGTTTGTTTGTTTGAACACGCTAATCTCAGGAACCGCTGGTCCGATTTGAAAAATTCTTTCACTGTTAGATAGCCCATTTATCGAGGAAGGCTATAGGCTTTATATCATCACGCTAAGACCAATAGGAGCGGAGCACCAATGAAAAATGTTTCAAAAACGGGGGAAAATTATCACGCTACGGGCAATAAGAGACGTAAACGAAGTTGCGTGGGTCAGCTAGTTACTTTATAAATAACATTACGCTATTTATTAATTCACTCATATATTTATAATAGCTGAGCCTTGCATGTTACTCGAGGGTAGCGCCGCGGGGCGAAGCTAGTCTAACAAAGGGTAGCTTAAACTTAATCCTTATATCTGCGAAAGTCCCGTCAAAATCCGTCCAGCCTTAGCAGAGATTAGGTACAAACAGAAAGACAAAATTTTATAAAAATATTTTCTGTTGTAAATACCGTATGTACTTTAATTTGCATTTAGTGAAAAGCTGTTAATTTAAAATTACGAATAGACACTTCATATTTTTTTTTTGTTATTAAACAAAAATGTTTATAGCATCTGCAACTCCAAACTTGGAGCAACGTGTATGTAATGATGTAATTACTTTAAAAATAAATAGTTACGCTATATCTAATCTTACTACACTCATCTATACTAATAAATAAAATTGAAGTGTCTGTTTGTGAAAATAAAATAACCACTTTTTAATAAATGCTTATATATGTATACACGGTACATATACCAAAAATGTAGTTAAAAAATGATTGTCTGTCTGTCTGTTTGTTCCGGGTAATCTCTGGAACGACTGGACCGATTTTGACGGGACTTTTACTAGCAGGTAGTTGATGATCCAGGGAGTAACTTAGGCTACTTTTTTTAGACTAACTTTGTCCCGCGGCGTTACCCGCGGTACTACAACAACCGCGGGTAACACCGCGGGGTTTAGCTAGTCTATACAAATAATCTATACAAATAAATAAAATTGGAGTGTCTGTTTGTAATATTAAAATAACCGCTTTTTACTAAATGCATATGTATGTATGTATACAAGGTACTTATACCAAAAATGTGCTTAAAAAATTTTTTGACTGTCTGTCTGTCTGTCTGTTTGTTCCGGGTAATCTCTGGAACGGCTGGACCGATTTTGACGGGACTTTTACTAGTAGGTAGCTGATGATCCAGGGAGTAACTTTACTCGCGGCGTTACCCGCGGTACTACAATAACCGCGGGTAACACCGCGGGGTTCAGCTAGTATATTATATATTCAGTCCACGAATGACTCGTGCAAATAATGTTAATGAAGCAAACAGATTATCGTGATGTCATAGGTCGTGGTTTGTATACACAGATACACACGCATACTTAGCGTTTTGCGTAGTTTAGTCCACTCTTACGACAGCTACGGTTAAATAGAGGTAGTGACCCTCCGTATTTTTAATTCGTCACAGTAATTTAATTTATTATTTGTTAGCTGAACCCCGCGGTTTTAGTTGTACCGCGAGTAACACCGCGGGACAAAGTTGGTCTAAAAAAGTAGCCTAAGTTACTCCCTGGATCAGCAGCTACCTGCCAGTGAAACTCCCGTCAAAATCGGTCGTTCAGAAATTACCCGGAAAAACAGATAGACATACAGACAGACACACAAAAAAAATGTTAACTTCATTTTTGGTATATGTACCGTGTATACATACATACGCAATTAGTAAAAAGCGGTTATTTTAATATTACAAACAGACACTCCAATTTTATTTATTTGTATAGAAATAGATTGCGTACTCCAAGGCTTACTTCTTTTAGGCTACTGATTTATTAAATGTTCGCGATAGATGATAGAATAGAATATAATAGAATAGAATACATTTATTAGTCACACATAACATATATGTAAAAGAGAAAGATAAGACATTTAACTTAGAGTAAATAACAACAAACAATATACAAAACAAACAAAATAAAAGCAGTGAAATGTCTAGCTGTGTGACCAAATAACTTAAAGAATTAAATATCTCCAAGTTAGAATATAAAAGAATAAAATTTATTGTACATCAATTAATACTGTTTACATTACGGAGTATATCAATTTAACAACCATGTACAAATGGCGGCCTTATCGCTGAGAAGCAATTTCTTACAGGCAACCTTTGGATGTACAAAGTTAATCTATACTAATATATAAAGCTGAAGAGTTTGTTTGTTTGTTTGAACACGCTAATCTCAGATACCGCTGGTCCGATTTGAAAAATTCTTTCGGTGTAGAATAGTCCATTTAACGAGGCTATAGGGTATATATCATCACGCTACTACTAATAGGAGCGGAGCAACAATGAAGAATGTTTCAAAAACGTGGGAAATTTTCACGCTACGGGCAATGTAAGGCGCAAACGACGTTGCGTGGGTCAACTAGTTAGTTCTAATTGCCATTTGAGCGATGATCTCATGATGAGGCCAGAAGGTAAATTTTAATTCTTTTTTTTCCCATATTAATACTAAAGCCTGTTTATTTTTTGTAAACAAATCATATTTTTCCTCTACTGTTGATATCTGTACCTACTAATATATAAAGCTGGAGAGTTTGTTTGTCTGTTTGTTTGAACGCTAAATCTCAGGAACCGCTGGTGGAAAATTATCTCGCTACGGTCCACAGAACAAACGAATTAATAATTCTCCTCTTCTGTGCTACGGTCAATAGGAGACGCAAACGAGGTTGCGTGGATCAGCTTGTTTCAAATAATAAAGCAGATAAAACGCGATAAGACCAATTCTCAGACAGTCAAAAGTACTCTTACAATGTAAGAAAAAGTTTAGGTTAATAAAATTTCACAAAAGTAATTCATAAAAAAACTAAAACAAATATTAAGTTAATTTTATTTAAATTTGCATTCGTCTGTTTAAAATTGTATTTGCTATTCGAATGAGTTGTAACGTACGTGGAAACCGTTTATTGTTATGGTAACACTACTACGACATGAATTTAAAAAAAAAGCTGGTTTAAGACATTCCTTTTAGGTGACGTCATGTATAACAATCTATACATCTATACAAATAAATAAAATTGGAGTGTCTGTTTGTAATATCAAAATAACCGTTTTTTACTAAATGCATAAGTGTATACACGGCACAAATACCAAAATAATGTCTGTCTGGGTGGAGGCAAACAATGAGACAGATCACCTTCATTATCAGTTATAGTTACAAAAATAAATAAAATTGAAATGTCTGTTTGTAATATTAAAATAACCGCTTTTATATAAATGCATATGTATGTATACACGATACATGTCCCAAAATGATTTTTTTCAAAAATTTTGTCTGACAAACAGACAGCTGTATGTCAGTCTGTCTGTTCCGGGTAATCTCTGGAACGGCTGGACCGATTTTGACATGACTTCCACTGGCATATAGCTGATGATGCAGGAAGTAACTTAGGGTTCTCTTTTCAGACTAGCGTCGCCCCGCAGCGTTACCCACGGTACAACAATAAGCGCGGGCAACACCACGGGGTTCAGCTAGTACCGGATATATTTTCGTTCTTCAATTATTCGCGTTCCTCAATAATTGTACACTTCGTATTAGTTGAGCGGATTGACTGTTAGCTACCGAAGGTGCGGACTGACTGAGGACTAACTAACTAACTACCCCTGTTGATAAATATACTATCTTCATACTAGCGTCGCCCCGCGGCGTTGCACGCGACACAACAATAACCTAAGTTACTCCCTGGATCATCAGCTACATGCCAGTGAAAGTCCCGTCGAAATCGGTCCAGCCGTTCCAGAGATTAACCGGAACAAACAGACTGACATACAGCTGTCTATTTGTCAGACAAATTTTTTGAAAGATAACATTTTGGGACATGTATCGTGTATACATACGTATGCATTTATATAAAAGCGGTTATGTTAATATTACAAACAGACACTTCAATTTTATTTATTTGTATAAGTATAACTGATATTGAAGGTGATCTGTCTCATTGTTTGCCTCCTTCTATACATCACAACTAAATACAATTTAATCACACAATTTGTAGGCTAAGTCAAAAATATGTGTTATTAGGTCAAATCTTTATATATCTGAGTTAAAATCTAAATTAGAACATGCATCCGCTTCCATTAAAACGATTCATGAATCTGTTACGAATCAATCAACTGGGATTTTTTTATTATACCATTTTTTTTGCTTTTAATAACTTGACATATGTAAATATATCTAACACAAATCATGCTTCCAAATTGGCCAAAATTCCTTTGTTACGTTCTCCTAGCCGATTTCGACATTTCGACGGCAATTAGTCTCAACGGAGACCAGCATTGATCTAGCGATTGGTGAATGCGACTGCTGATAATAAGGTCTTGGGTTCGAATGGTAGGGCCAAAAAGTGTTATTGAGTTGACTTGATTTTAGAAGTTAGGGTCTGTGGCGAATTCCACATACAGCGCAACAGAAATATACTACAGCGCCATCTACCGAAGATACACTGAACTACGGAGTAATGTACTACACGAAGATACTACAAATCTTGCATCGCGCAATAGAAGTTCTAGCGCCGATTATCATGTGTACAATATCCCAACATCAACCGTTTATAAAAATATTCAATTCGGTTGAATCGATCAGAAGTTATGCGCGTTCATACATTTCGATGTTTATTTTTGTTTATATATTATACTAGCTGAACCCCGCGGTGTTACCCGCGGTTATTATTGTACCGCGAGTAACGCCGCGGGACAAAGCTAGTCTAAAATAAAGTAGCCTAAGTTACTCCCTGGATCAACAGTAAAAAAAAAATTAAGTAAACTTTTGGTATATGTACAGTGTATACTTACATATGCATTTAGTAAAAAGCGGTTATTTTAATATTTATGCTAGCTACCTAGCTATGCTTAGATTGGGACTAGATGGCGTTGTGTGTTAGATGTCCGAAATGTTTATTTATTTATTTATTAATTGTGAGTAGATGTTCTCACTGGAGAACTCATTCTACTCTACTCTACTTAAACAAAAAAAAAAGTATATCATCACGCTACGACCAAAAGGAGCGAAGAATCAATATAAAATATATTAAACACAGGGGAAAATTATTCCCTTTGAGAGCCTACATTGCGTGTGCTGTGCAAATGATGTATGAAAGAATTATTCCCCTTTAAAGTTCTAAAAAATGTCCGCGACATACGCACATTGTACGCATTTCTTAATATTATCTATTTCAAACACTGTTTCACATACTTTTCAAGTATTATTATAATATAGTTGACAAATATTTTAAGTTAATTCTCGAACGCATCACTAGGCCGCCATAGTGTGGGTCATCCTCATCATCCTCATCCTGCATTCTTGCATTATCTGCATTCAAATGAGTATGGTGACCACCACTCTTGGATTCTGCTTATGCTTTCCATCAGGCAGAGTAGTCATTTTGGCAGGGCCATACATAAATAAAGGAATTACAATGACTCAGAGCCGGAAGCCGCTGACATACCAATTGTAAAAGTAATTTATATATAAATTTTTAGTTTTTTTATACGAGTAGAAGTGATTCTATTCTGCAAGATGAAAGGCATGAGTAGAATTCAAGAATAGTGGTCACCATGCTCATTGTGAATGCAAACAATGCAGCATGGTGATCCACACTATAGCGGCCTATTTAGATGCTTCTGTATCATTGGGCTACGGTCTCGCAACCACCAACGAAACACGACACCACGAATGCAGTCATTGTAGGTATTTCTTCCGTGAGAGTATAAAATTAAGCAAAACTCACCGTATTACGTAACAATAATATCTCACACAATGTTACATCACTATCAACGGTTCATTTATCGATACGAATCGTTACTTCTGACCTAATATCGGACAGCACTATCAGCGTCGTTGCGCAAAAAACCCTTAGTACATAGGAATAAGGTTTATTTTTGTGGTAGAATAAAATTTTGAAGCGTCTTGCGTTATTTGAGAGTATTTATTATTACAGGATATGATTCAACGGCTTTTTGAACAGAATATGACTCAGTATAATATAAAATGGGATAAGAAAATTTAAGAAAAGGCAGCTGGAAAGATCTAGAAAATATTTTTTAAATACTGTTCTAGTTCTTTCGGTGTGGTGAAGTCTTAAAATACTTTCTAGGTATTTAGCTATTGTGGTGACGGTTTAAAAATACACTTTCACCATCCTAGAGCTAAGTAAGATCAAGATACAAGATACAAGCACATACAACCCATCTGTCCAGCATGGAATAGTAGACCAAAAGGTCCTTTCTAAGATGGGACCTTTTTATTGAGAACTAGATGAAAATTAAAAAAAAATCCACAGATCGCTCCTCTAGAACTCTGTAGCAATTCGTCTGGTCCACAGAAATCTAAATAAGGTAAAGAAATAATCTAAATAAAGGTGTAAATTACGCAATTACTACCAGAAATGCACAAAATGTAATCATTGTGTGAAGTGAGGGGATCAATACTTACGACGTAATATTTATTTTTATTTATTTACTAGTTAGATCGAACAAAGTGGCGCGCAATCGGAGAGGCCTATGTCCAGCAGTGGACTGCGATAGGCTGATGATGATGATGATTTACTAGCTGAACTCCGCGGTGTTACCCGCGGTTATTGTTGTACCGCGAGTAACACCGCGGAACAAAGTTAGTCTAAAAAAAGTAGCCTAAGTTACTCAGTGGATCATCAGCTACCTGCCAGTGAAAGTCCCGTCAAAATCCGTCCAGCCGTTCCAGAGATTACCCGGAACAAACAGACAGACAGACAAAAATTTTTTTAACTACATTTTTGGTATATGTACCATGTATACATACATTTGCATTTAGTAAAAAGCGGTTATTTTAATATCGTCGTTTATATATATCGTTTAATATAACGTCAAGGTAGTAGAGCCACGCTGATTTCAGCACGAACGGGCCGGCTCGACCGGGGCGGTACTACCCTCGCACAGAAAATCAACGTAAAATGACAGCGATCATGCTGTCGTGTTTCGTTGGTGAGTGCGAGACCGGAGGCCCAATGATGCAGCAGCATCACTAGCCCGCCATGGTGTGGGTCACCATGCTGCATTGTTGCATTGTCTGCATTCGCAGTATGGTGACCACCACTTTTGGATTCTACTCATGCTTTCCATCAGGCAGAGTAGAGTCATTATGGCAGGGTCAAACATAAAAAAAAAAAAAAAAAAAAATATTACAAACAGACACTCCAATTTTATTTATTTGTAATAGATGATGGAATAAATAATATCTTAAAGACTTTCTTTCATTGTGGGATAACCAATAGCAGTTTACAGGAGCCAAATCCTCTCCTATTCTAGGGTAGACGGCAGTCAGTGGTAGCCTCAGAAGACCAGATTGTTAATTTTGCCCACTACAATATATAAATAGATATTCCGGACACACAACGCCATCTAGTCCCAAGCTAAGCAGCACTTGTGTTATGGGTACTAGATAACTAATATAAATATATCGTATATCCTTTTTTTTTGTAAATACATATATATTATACGGAGAAAACACCCAAACTCCGAAATAAATATTTGCAGATCATATAAACTTTTAGTCCGATCCGGGCATCGAACCCGAGACCTCAAGCCCAGCAGTCGCATACACTAACACTGCGCTACCGAGGCAGCCGAATATAGATTAAAGAAAAAACAACGACCATTCTGTTACAAAATTACTCTACCCAGCCTGATGGAAAGCATGAGAAGAATCCAAGATATCACCATACTCATTGTGAATGCGGAAAATGGAGCATGGTGACACACATTATGCCGGCCTAATTAGATGCTTTTTGACGTCCCGCTTGAAGGACCCGGGATTATAGAGGGAGGGAACACGTGCGTTGGTAGTGAGTTCCAGGTTTTAACTGATTGGCATAGCAAGGAATAGCCGAACTGTTTAGTTCGAGGGCGTATGTCAACCACACTCGGTGACTTTTAAGACCAGCACGTGTTGACGCTAATTGAGAGAAGAGATATTGAGTATAAACTATACTATAATGTTATAAAGTTGAAGAGCTGATGTCTAGAACCACAAGTTCGCATTTCTCTTTTCGCGTTCAAGTTCGTGAAAAGTTTTGTGTTGATTGGACGATTTCATCGAGGAATGTTAGCGTACCACCACAAAAATTGGGTTTTTTATTCTTTTTGAGAAATGTAAGCGAAGAAGCGCGTATCAGCAAGTACGAAATAAACAAATTCAGCGGGGTTTTTGAAAATACTACCATTAGAGGACCTTTCGAAGTTGCTTAGAATTCATTTGAAGTTAGTATGTAAATATTCCAAGTCTTAATGTTAATCTATCTTTTGAAGAAATGTAGCTTCAATTAGGTATATAAGTATTTTTTTTCTATCAAAGAAAAAATAAATAGGAGGATTTTCACAACTTTAATTAAAAGACAGTTCGTGTAGAAATGTTGGTGCGGATATCAGTGGTTTGCATTTACTTTCATTTAGTGGAGTCCCGGACCAACATAAAAATACTTTTTAGCATTGACCGTTGGCTGCCTGAGTCTTTGTTAAACATTTTTTTAAATATTTTGACAGCTTAAATAAATTGGCGCCAATTAGATTTTTAACAGAAATAAAAGTTGATCATAGTAATAAAATTGACGACATACCTTTCGTTTATTTTGTTATTCCAGAATATAAGCAGAAATTAGCGAAATTCAGTTGACGGAACATTCTAAATACATATTGACATGGCTGTTCTAAAGTTTTATCGTTCCTAAATCTAGACCCATAACCTTTCGTCAGGCAAACGTCACACGGCCTTATGCCAAGGTCTCTACGAGTTTATTATTGTTTATCTGTAACTATCCGGTATTCCGTTTAGAAATCAGTCGTTTCAAATGACAAATACATATTTAATTGAAACAATAAAAAAGAAATAATATTTTAAAATATAATATGTTGTGAAACTGTTTTTGTTTTGTCAATCAACATTGTCAAGATTTCTAAACTTCAATTCGCAGTGATAAATAGTCTTGATCAGTGCCAAATTCCTACATTTATCGACACTGTTTATTACAAAGACATTTATTTAAAAGTCAAACGGGAAAAATAAAAGTAGTGATTAAAAACTTACCTCTTCGACGGACTTTTTGGAGAACTCGTTCATGGACACAATCCATTGCTGTACAAGCTCATTCACTATAACTAAATCATTATATAACCATGTCAACAGGTCGTTAACCCATTGCACACTGGCTTGGTCGGGTCCCGTACACGTTGGGACCAAGATGCTTTGGTGTTTCTTCAGTGTTAGTTGCTCCGGGCCGGGTGACATACGACCCAAACGCTTTTTATTTGGCGGTGTCGCTGGCACGAAACCAGTCGGTTTTGGAGGCTTACTGCTTGTAAACGATGCACTTTTTACTTTAGCACTGGTCGCTAATACACTATCCGCACTAGAGATTATTTCGTTCGAAGTTTTTTTCGGCTCATCGATCGTTTTTTGTTTTGTATCGACCTCGGTAATTTTTTTCGCGAATCTGCCGTACGCCCATTTCGCTATACCGAGGAGGACGATAGAGAAAAGAATCCATATAAAAATTAACATGACTAGGTTGTCCATGGCAGTGTCCATATAATCGAAGCTACATATGAGGTCGTCAACTGCTTCGGCCAGGTCCGCCATACTTTTCCATGGTGTTTGCCACCATTTAGCGGCGTCGACATCCGCCGCTTCCCTTTCCGATACTGAATGGGAGCTAGACATTTTTTTTCTATTTTTGAACGCACTATTTTGGGACGCAGCTCGCTGTCTCGCTGTATCTGTCTCTTTCTATTTTGGATGCGTTCGTGAATTTAGATTATCTGTGGGCGCATTTCGTTCGTTCGTGTTTCGCAGTGATCTTAAAGTCTCCTGTTATTCTTTTCACGCAGCATTATTATGACAAACTGTAACAAAACAGAAATATATTCATTAATTATTAAGTTTTGTCTTAAAAAATTACTACACATCAATAGTTATTAACTAATAACGTTCTATACAAGTGAGATTGTATTTTAATCCAAGTCTTCATAAAAATAAATTTAAGAAATTGATGTTTTCGATTTTTCTTATGAATATTGGCTTCTAAACTAATATTATCTACAAAATGTTTGTTGTCTTATCTAAAATCTATATATACAAGAAACCCATTCTGTAATTTATGATAATTTTAATGTACACAACTGAAATTGTGAATGTGCTATTAAATATTTTTTTTCACAATTAATGGTAAATTCAGGTTTAAGAACGTTTATTTCTCATAAAGAATAAAAATACATATTCACTTACATGAGAAAATACAAAAAATATAACACTTAAATAACTGCGATACAAAACAAGAACCGTTATATAAACAAAACAAAAATCATAACAATCAAATTTCAAAAGCATAGTGAGGGTACATTCAAAAAACATACATGCATTCCGAACAAAGCTTTAGTGAATCTAGAAGCGATAGATTGGTTTGCACAAAATGACAACTCATCATTGTTACGTATTCAGGTACATGAAAACTATTAGTGGAAGTATTGGTTAATTTATTTATTACAATTTATGAATACATAATATTAAAATTTAAAATTTATGCAAGTGATAAGGACCATGATAGTTAGAAAAGGGTATTCATGATTGTATTATTTATAATGTGACACTTCAACATTTTTTTTTCAAAGTTTTGTCAATATCTTACATGAACCTTAACGTAAAGAAATAAAACTGACTTGAATGTCGTGTTCGTAGTTTTGTATTAATAAAAACTTTAGTATTTTTTAAAGTTGGATGGTGATACACATGGCGTAGTGGTTTAAGTCGCGGGTTCGAACCCCACATATGATAGCACTTAGTGTAATTCACAAAATGTTGTCCTGAGTCTGTGTGTTTGTTTCATGTGTGTTTGTAGGTATATTCTTAATCTTCGGATCTTCATAAAAAGAAATAAAAAATACTATTGTTTCAGCGAGGAACGGTAAATATATACTATGATACAAAATCATAGAATACCAGGCTTTTCTAACATATAAAATAAACTGCCGAATCTATTTTTTTCTGTGACATCATTATAGTAGGACCATGAAAACACCTATCGTGGGACAATATTTTAGAATTAATAAGAATCCATATTGATTAATACAGTTCTAGTGCAATAATAAGCTTTTTAAAATTTATAGCAGACTTCAATGCGCATATAAAATAAAATAACTTCCACACAGACCACAGAATGGTAAGGCATTATTATCAGGAAAGCAAGTACAGAAAAGCAGATATGCTCAGTATAACAAGAACCTAATTACTTAATAGCGTAAGCTAAATAGCGTAGTTTGAAAAATCTAATTCTGTAAAAACGAAAAGCAACTTTGTTTTATACTATGTAGGTAAAGATCTAATGTAATTTAAAATATATCTTTATAAGAACTCTGGATCACAAGTCTTTTTTTGTGATCATCAACAGCCTTTAATTTTTTTAACGTGTAGAAACCCCCACGGGCCATCACCCTACGAGGGTTTGCGGTGGGGCGGTGTGTCGGAATCGAACCGACTAAAACCACACGGTGTGCCACTCTGCGCCTGAGACGGGAGGGATCCGAGAACTGCTGTTATTAACACATCCGGACCCCTCCCAGGATCATCAACAGCCTATAACAGACTACGCTGGCCAGATAGGGTTAGTTTCAAGATTTCCTTCTCTTTGCAGAGATGTCCTGCATAGTTTGTTAGTCGCCGCTAACGACACTCATGGGATGAAAAGGGTTGCTGACTCGACGCATTCTTAATAAACCACACGGTAAATAAAGTCTAAACGTTTTAAAAAAGAGATAATTTGTAGTAACTGGCAGGAAAAATCCTAGCTAATTCCAATAGCGTGGTCACCCTACAATCAGACAATAGCCTATTACCCATTGTTTCATGATTCAGTAGGACATTGTTAATATTTAACCATGACACACTATGATCATTTCATATTGTTTACATAACTCGTGAAGATGAAACCTATATATTGATACTTTAAGATATTAATCTTTGTATTTATTTTGAGAATGATGCAGAAACATCACAATAGGTCGCCACGTCATAGTGGGGTTACCATGCTGTATTGTTGCATGAGTTGAGTTTGGTGACATCCTCTTGGATTCTGCTTATGCTTTCCATCAGGCAGAGTAGAGTTACTTTGGCAGGCTCATATAAAAGTTAAAAAAGTAATCGATTTCATACAATATGTACTATTTAAATGTAAGTGACGTGTAAACAGACGTTACCGTGGGAGAACCACGCTTCGGCATGAATGGGCCGGCTCGAGTAGGTACCTACAATATTACTAGCTGCTAAAGTAACACGGAGAAGCAGCCATAGCTACTTTTCCCTATACAAAATAACAAAACAGGAACCACACGGCAGACACTAACTTTCAAATAAAAAAAGAATCATCAAAATCGGTTCACCCAGTCGAAAGTTCTGAGGTAACAAACATTACAAAAAAAAAACAGGCGAATTGATAAGCTCCTCCTTTTTTAAGTCGGTTAAAAACAATCGCCTGTCACTACGAACTCACAAATAACAATTAAAACATTCACAATTTTACACACACATAAACACATTCTGTGTCATAACGTCATAAGTGTAACGTGCAGGCTATAGGCCCAATTGGGCTTTTACTTTGGCAGAGAGGACAGCCTGCGAATGGCTATTCCATAACTCGTTGCTTTATGGCTGGCATGCGTTGAACAGCTTCTAGTCGGCTCTTATGACACACACAGAAAGAAAGAAGAAGAAAGAAAGGCTGGCGTAACACTCCGTATTATAATACATCGACTATCGGCAAGTCACAATCCAAATAATAACAACTTACTAACAGCCAATCTTCTCTTGAAACCATAGACAAACCTAATTTCACACTAAGAACACAATACATCACAATCCCACCAGGGTTCTTCAGTCAACGAGTAAAGCGACCTCTCGCGTCCGTGTCAGACGCCACACTCGTTTTTAAAACTCCATAAAATAATGCTTGTAGTTCGTTTTGTAGTGATAATCGATGTTAATCCAATTATTTCTGAACCAATTATTGAGTTACGCTCAGTGTTAAATGGAAGACAAGGGCAGCGTTAAAAACGCTATATACGGGAAGTTTATGTAACTATCTGTAATAAATCTTTGATTGGTTTAGTGATTAGTCTACCTGACTGCTAAGCCGGAAGTCGTGGATTTAATTCCAATTCACGACAAATAATTGTGTTAAGAGCATGATCAATTGTTCTGTGTTTGGGTGTCATTTATCCATAACTAGCTTTTGCCATCGGCTCCGCATTTATGTCGGTTAACCACGGACGTATCCAGGTTTTAGTTTCGGGGAGTAGGGGTTCATGATAATGAAATGGCTATGTCCCTTTAACCGTAATAATCGTAACTGAAAGATAGGAGCAATTTAGAAATAGCTAATCTTCTTTTATGTCCTATGTCCCCTGAATGGTGCAGAAGGCGTCTACAGCAAGATACCATTTCAACCGATTCCAACTGTTCCCAACCTTATTGCTGCACATCTTGCCGATTTTTTTTATGTTATAGGTGGCAAACGAGCAGACGTAACACCTGATGGTAAGCGATTATCATCGCCCATGGACACCTGCAACATCTTACGCGTCATAAGTGCATTGCCGACTTTTGGGGGATGGGGATAGGGATGTGGGGAGGGGTTGGGGTAAAGGCCTCCGGCACTCGGTGAAACACAGCACAAGCGTTATTTCGCACCAGTTATCTGTGAGGCCGTGGTATCACTCGGGTCGATTTCTTCCCACATCTGCCACTCTAGACTATTCTAAGTGCAATCGGGTCCCTAAGTCGGTTAGAGTTTACCGACGGATCGTGAAGTCCTTCAACTGGTGTTGGAGATATGTACACGAAGGTTATTAAAAAAAATGTTCTGATGACCCAATGGTAATGGAGGCCTAAGATTAAAAAGAACACACATGTCTTCCTAATCGAATAAATGAACATTAGCGTTGATTTAATAAGTCAAATTAGAGGTCAAACGTCAACGCTGTAGATCAGAATGTCTGGATCGTATTTTTATGTAACTTCATAATTGTAATTTATGACCTTATTTTACTCGACTACGGTGAAACTAAACTAAAATAAACTAAGAAGGGTAATAGTTTTGATAGCTATGTATGTGTGTGTACGTTCCATTGCAGTACCTAAACTACTGATCCGATTTTGATGAATGAATTTTTAATGAATTCGTAATATTTAAAAGTCCGATTGACATAGGCTTTATAATATTTTTTTTAAAGTTTTCACGTAGTTAATCATACTTTTTTGGTAGATAGTAGAGCCACGCTGATTTCAGCTCGAACAGCCCGGCGCGACCGGGGCGGTACTACCCTCGCTCAAAAAATCAACGTTAAATGACAGCGATCGTGCTGCCGTGTTTTGTGTGTGAGTGCGAGACCGGAGGCCCAATCATGCAGAAGCATCACTAGCCCACCATGATGCCCTGTTGCATTGTCTGCATTCGCAGTATGGTGACTACCATTCCTCTTGGATTGTGCGTATGCTTTCCATCTGGCAGAGTAGAGTCATTTTGGCACGGCCAAACAAAAAGAAATAAATTAAATACTTATTTTTAACTTTTTCTTATGTGAGTATTTTTCTTTTCAACAAATCATTAACAAGTTGACAGAAAAGAGAACAGGGTGTAAGATATACGCAATTAATGACAATAATTGACTACAACTAATCTAATAGACAATCTCTTTCTGAGCTAAGTGAACTCCTATTCCTTTCATATCCAACCTCAACTGACGATACACAAAATCTACCAAATTTTACAAAGACCACTCACGAAAATATTACCAAACAGGAAAAATCTACCAACAAACTGGTAACCCTAATTCTAAGCCAAGAGTGTATATAAGTTGACAACATTACATTAAATAATTATATCTACATACATAACTACACGCATATACAATTAAAAACATTACACACTTATAAAGAATATTTAAAATTCAGTGAGCATTTATTAAAAATTTAGTTGTACGCGACCTCGCCATTACGTCATGCAAGGTCAAAACCTGACACACTCCCATTACATGTCATAGCAACAACGCTTTACATAGGAAGGAAGGACTCTATGGTTAGGTTTATTTTTTAAAAGTAACTATGGTTACCGGATTTTCCTAAAATATTATAAGCCATCAGGTACGTTGTAAAATTATTAATGATGATACAAGAAACATTTAGGTAGATAAAAGATGTTACACGGGCAGATTGGTCAACTGATAGTCAATACCGCCAGAAGTAGACACATGTAGATGAAGAGATTTATTTGCATACTAGCCCGCCCGCTATACGTCGGCTAACGCGGCAAAAAGTAGCCTACGTGTTATTCTGATGTGCAAACGTTCCGTTAAATCCGTTCAGTAGTTTTTGCGTTGAAGAAGTAACAAACATATACACTCACAAACTTTCGTCTTTATGTATAAAAATATATCTTTATATATATAATTCTTCTGTGAGTGTGTATGTCACTGAACTTCTCTCAAACGACTGGACCGATTTTGATGAAATTTTTTGTGTGTGTTCAAGGGGATCTGGGAATGGTTTAGATTCACAATTTTGTCCGCTGGACAATGTTTTTTTAATTAATTTTTAATTTATTAGTAGTTATGGCAAAACGACGTTTGCCGGGACAGCTAGTTTATATATAAAAAATTAATTTGCATGCATTGAAAAAAATAATATTAGGAAATCAGAGAGAGACAGTGAGCGAGAGAGAGACAAAGAGAGAGAATTAGATAATAGATTATACAACTTTTTTTAGGTAAGGATTTGTTAATATCCACATTTCATTTATGAATTAACTTTATTGCAACTTATTAAATTTAATCCCATGGTAGTCTTAACCTATAATACCTAAACTAATATTATAAAGCTTAAGAGTTAGGTTGTTCGTTTGGTTAAACGCGCTAAACACAAGCACAAAATGTCAGATTAAAAAAAATGTTAGAGTATTAGATAGCATAGTTATCGAAGTAGGTATAGGCTATGTATCATCGCGCTAAGATAAAAAGGAGCGAAGTATTAATGAAAAATGTGCAAAAACAAAACGATGCGGTTTAAGTTTCATAAACATTATGTACAGAATAAATGTACTCCTTTACAAGTTCTAAAAGAAATCGACCTTATAAGGTCGATTCATTGTATTATATGATTTATGTTTTTTTTATGTTTTGGTCATCTAACATACAACGTCATCTTACCGTGTGGTGTCGTGGGACACCAGATAGGAACGAAGTTCCTTATCATAAAATTTAATTACATACGCAACTTACAGATGGCGCTATACTAAATTTTTAAAATCTTACCTTTTTTTTATTTAACCATACGGATATTTTTGGGCTAGGGCATACTGATGACGCTATACTTTTTTTTAAATCTTACTGTTTTTTGATTTAACGTTAAGGACGCTTTTTTGCCGGCTAGATTACCTCTCCGCAACGTCCCCCATAAGTAACTTCGTTCCAATATTTAGTTTTATTTATTCATGTTGTGGGTTGTGGGGACCTTTTTTTTGGTAAACAAATTTGTTCAATATGTATAACATCACACTACGGGCGCGGGACAACATATTATTATTGACACAATGATTGGCTTAAGTCAATAGCAATAAAAATATACGTATTAACTACCAAATCGACGGCTATGGCGATCTGACTCACAAGCTGTCTGAGGCTTGTTTTAATTTATCAGACGCGGTGACCTAATTGTCTATGATGACATTTAACCACGATTTCTGGGCATTACCTCATTAAAACTATTAGATAAATTGCTCTTTGGACACGCATAGTGGATTTTTTTATCAGGCTTTCGTTCCACAAACCCTTAATTATCAATTTATTGACGGTATTTTTCTCTAGAAATTAAAATATTTTTTTTTTTTTAACTAACTTTTGCCCCTAGCTCCGCCCGTGTGTATGTCGGTTATCGAGGTAGAGAGTAGCCTATGTCCTTCCTCAAGAATCAAAGTATCTCCATAGTAAATTTCATTGAAATCGGTCAAGCGGTTTAGCCGTGAAAGCGCAAACACATTCAGACAGTTACTTTCGCCTATTACATGCATATAAATTGCATTTCCCCCTTTACAATACAGTACGACTAAAAAGTTATACATATATGTACCAATTAAATATTTATAAATGTGACCAGGTTATTCAAACCGTGGTCACAGCCTGTGACCACACCAGTGAAACTGTTGCGAATGTCCTGTCCCTGTGGTGACGAATTAAGAATACGGAGTGTCAGTGTAGGTATATATATACTATATTGTCGGCTCTGAGCTGCATACACCCGCTCATCTCCGTCGCTCACAGTTGACTGAACTGTGTCCGACCGCACATGCACTAGAAATGACATAATGTTTCTTTCACATTCATTCACATTACAATGAGTAAGTGAAAGAATGAATTCGTTACTAGTGAAGTGACTGATAAAATAGACACATACACTACAGTCAGCATCCCTATTCAGTGTCGTAAGAGACGACTAAGGGAGCAAAAAACGCAGGATAACATCACTGCAAGGAGAAGGAAAACTTAAAAGAAACCCTACACCAACCCGTCTGGACAGCCTGGTATGGTAGACCAGACCTCCTTTCTGATAAGAAGACGGTCTCCGGCAGTAGATTATAAAAGACTATTGATGATGGTAACAAAAAAAGACAAGACAACAACTCATTCTCTATGGCCTTCGATATTCAACCATAGACAAAAATACATTTACAAAGGTATAATTCCCACACCTCCGTGCTGAGACCTTCAATTTGTTTGTCTAACATCAACATATTAACAAGTTAACAATTCCTAATTAAACCGCTACGGTGTTAAATAAGTAGGTACTTACAAAACCAAAAACAATCAATTTATACTATTTTTAGAATAACCTCTAGAGTTCTTGATGATATCATTCTTATTTCACCACACACAGGCAAACAGGTAAATTAAATTGAAATTGGCTTAACTGTAATCTAAAAAAATAAATAAAATTGGAGTGTCTGTTTGTAATATTAAAATAACAGCTTTTTACTAAATGCATATGTATGTATACACGGTACATATGCCAAAAATGTAGTTTAAACAATTTTTGTCTGTCTGTTTATTCCGGGTAATCTCTGGAACGGCTGGACTTCAGCTAGTTCTATACTAAAATTATAAAGCTGAAAAGGTTTTTACTTTTGTTTTTTTAAATACGTTAAAAACACTTAAATTTGGTACTCTTATATGCAGATCATACAACCATTTAGTCCTATCCGGGAATCGAAACCGAGACCTCAACAGCACAGCAGTCGCGTTCGTTACCACTGTGCCACCGCCACCAAGGCAGTCTTATACCATGATGTTTAGTCAGTAGGACGTGTCATAGGGTGCTGTTGTCAGTTTCATTTGTGACTAACGTAACTAAATAACTGGCCTAGTGGTTACTAATACTAGTGAGTCAGAGGTCAAGGGTTCAATCATGTGCGTTTCGAAGAGCACGGTGTAATATCTAAAAGTAGAAATTAAGTGAACATGTATTTCTGAAGATTTACAAATTACAGTAAACGTGTTCACCACAATATATCATCTATACATCTATACAAATAAATAAAATTGGAGTGTCTGTTTGTAATGATAAAATAACCGCTTTTTACTGAATGCATATGTATGTATACACGATTCATATAACAAAAATATATAAACATTAACAATCTTTTCGTCTCCTATTGCCCGTAGTGTGATGATTTTCACCCGTTTTTGAAACATTCTTCATTGGTGCTCCGCTCCTATGGTTATTAACGTGATGATATATAGCCTATAGCCTTCCTGGATAAATGTACTATCCATTACTGAAAAAAAATTTCAAATCGGACCAGTAGTTCCTGAGATTGGCGCGTTCAAACAAACAAACCCTTTAGCTTTATATATTGGTATAGATGTATACACAGTACATGTACCGAAATTACATTTTTTTATAATTTTTGTTTATCTGTCGGTCTATATGTCTGTCTGTATGATTGTTCCGGGTATTGGGATTGCTGGCGTTCGCCGAAATATCGGATACTCACAAACAAAATGGTACATGGTAGCAATCCTGCAGGTTCCTATTTTAATACTTGTTCATTTCATTAAAAAAAAACAAATGTTAGTTAGAGTAATTTTAGCACTGCAGCTTTAACTTAAGCAACAATTAGAAATGTTAGATTACTTAACACTAATGTAAAATTGCAAAATATGTGACATCACATCTCATACTCATACTCTGACCAATATCTATCTATCTATACTAATATATAAAGCTGAAGAGTTTGTTTGTTTGTTTGTTTGTTTGTTTGAACACGCTAATCTCAGGAACCGCTGGACCGATTTGAAAAATTCTTTCGGTGTTGGATAGTCCATTTATCGAGGAAGGCTATAGGGTATATATCATCACGCTACTACTAATAGGAGCGGAGCAACAATGAAGAATGTTTCAAAAACGGGGGAAATTTTCACGTTACGGGCAATATAAGACGCAAACGAGGTTGCGTGGGTCAGCTAGTACTAATATATAAAGCTGAAGAGTTTGTTTGTTTGTTTGTTTGAACACGCTAATCTCAGGAACCGCTGGTCCGATTTGAAAAATTATTTCAGTGTTAGATAGCCCATTTATCGAGGAAGGCTATAGGGTATATATCATCACGCTACTACTAATAGGAGCGGAGTAACAATAAGGAATGTTCCAAAAACGGGGGAAATTTTCACGCTACGGGCAATATAAGGCGCAAACGAGGTTGCGTGGGTCAGCTAGTAAACGATAAAATTCAATAGTTTGTCAATTACTTGTCGAAATCATTAAATTGAACAGTTCAGGGAATAGTAACTGGTCTATGATTTTACTGGTAACACTATCGGTCGTCAATAGCCAAGTTGCATTGTTAGATTTGCTAGCTTGTGAACAACTAAAACAGTTCAGTTAAAGCCATGGAAAATTCACGAGACGTAATTATTGTATGAGTCTTTACAGGCGAATAATCTCACGTCATCTCCTCTCTTCTCTATCCGTAATGACATAGTTCGACTCACTGAACACATACATCACTTATAATCTCATAAATATGCATAGTTACCTTCAACTTCATGGATTATTCATCTGTTAATATTCACCTTTCATTATTTGTTATTCATTAATATATTCTTTAAAATGCTTATTTTTTTTATTGAATAGGGGCAAACGAGCAGACCTATCACCTGATGGTAAGCGATTACCGCCGCCCATGGACACCCGCAACACCAGAGGCGTCACAAGTGCGTTGACGGCCTTTTAAGAAGGAGTACGCTCGTTTCTTGAAGGTTTGAAGGTCGTATTGGTCCGGGAATACCGCAGGCGACAGTTTATTCCACAGTTTTGCTGTGCGAGGCAGAAAGTTTCTTGAGAAGCGCACCGTTGTGGACTGCCAACCGTCTACATGATGGGGATGAAAGTTTTGTCGCGTAGGATGATGGCGGAAAGAGGCGGCAGGGATCAATCCGAACAATTCCTCGGAGCACTCCCCATAGTAGATGCGTGGATTTAAGTTTCTTTGTAAAATTATTTATTTTGCTTAGGTATTCTATACAATGCCTAATGCACAGCCGGTAATGTGCTATCTACGGTAATAGGTCATAAGCAATCAACTCAAACTCGTGACGAGCCGTGAGTGACGGAATACAAAGTATCACCACCCCTATTAATCCGACGGGTGTCGTGACAGGGCGACTTATGGAAGAAACTGCGCAGGATGACAGCACTGCACACATGGACCGTGGGAGAGCCACGCTTCGGCATGAATGGGCCGGCTCAACCGGAGTGCTACCACAGACTCACAGAAAACCGGTGTGTAATAGTGCTTGCGCTGCTTTTCACCGAGCGAGTGAGGATAACGGAGGCCCATAACTCAAACCCCCTCCCCCTATCTCCCCTCCCCATCCTCCAAAGACCGGCAAGGCACTTGTGACGCCTCTGGTGTTGCGGGTGTCCATGGGCGGCGGTAATCGCTTACCATCAGGCGATACGTCTACTCGTTAGCCCGACTACTCCACAAAAAAAAACGAAAACTTAAAACACACTCTATACCAAACCGTCTGATCAGTATGGTACTGTAGAAGAAAACTCCCTTCTTTTTTTAAGGAATAGTAGGCAAACGAGTAGAAGTATCGCCTGATGGTAAGCGATTACCGCCGCTCATGGACACCCGCAACATCAAGGGCGTTACATGCCGGCCTCTGGGGGATGGGGGAGTGGTTTACTCGGTGAAAAGTTGGCTCTTCCACGGTAGGTCTTCCTCATTTTGAAGGAGAGGCTTATGTCCAACAGTGGACTGTTAAAAGCTGTTGATGATGTAAATACCAATGGTTTTTAAGACCCAATCACCAGGTCTAACTGTCTGAGCGTTATGTTTCTGTCCGGTGCTTCTGAATCTGGTGCTTAATGACTGCTTATAACTTCTAGTAATCCCTCCCCCTCCCTCTTAGGGAAAACGTTTTGTATTATAGAAACCTCACTCAGTCGGAGACCAACGAAAGATCGGTGAGAACCGCACTAGAAATAATAGTAAGGTGATCTGAAAAGTTTCCGACCTCAACTTGAAGATAGTCTCCCTCGAACTCATAAATAAAAACTAGTAAATGAAGTTGTGCATATCTGCATTCGCATTGTACATCTCTAAAAGAAGTTAAATTAAAATATTTCGGACATCTTACACACAACGCCATCTAGTCCCAAGCTAAGCAGAGCTTGTGTTATGAGTACTAGACAACTGATATTATAAATATATGTATAATTTTTTGTTTGTAAAACATCCAAACTTCGAAACAAATATTTGCAGATCATACAAACATTTGATCCGACCCGGGAGTCGAACCCGAGACCTCAAGCACAGCAGTCGCATACGCTACCACAACGCCACAGGGGCAGTTAGAAGTGTGTAGAGTTCAAGGAGACAGAAAACCCGGCCGAGTGCGGGTTCCGCACAAACCTGTAGGTATATTATATGATGTAAGTTCCTGAGAAAAAGAGCCTTGACAGGCAGACGAACGGACAACAAAGAGATCCTGTAAGATGTTCGTTTTATCCTTTTAAGGTGCGGAACCCTAAAAATGAGAGAAAATGTCTTGTATCATCAGTGCAAGAGGGAAACATTTCACTGAAATCATATAGTGTGAGATGTTTTTATTATATTATTTTTATTCCAAGATAGGCAAATCCTGTACTGTAGTAACCGAACTACTGATAAACATAAGTACTAAATACAGTTATAGATATATTACATCCAGACACAACAAACGATTCGTCATACAATTATTTGTACTAGGTAGCATTTAAAACCACGGCTAGCTTATCAACTAAGATCCCTAACATCGAGTCGGTCAGACGTCAGTCAGAATAAGTAATTATTTACTTTTTTAAATTCAACAGTAACGATACTTTACTGTAAATATTGTGTTTGCATTGATGAGAAATGAGAAACATAACTAAGACAAAATATTGATCGAAACAAACTTTGAAGTGGCAAAAAATTTTTTGCTCAATCAGTGCAGAACTTTTTTAGTATTGTAAACGTACACAAACCAACAACAAATTTATTTATATATATATAGTTATACTTAACATGTTGTACAATACATATCTTGCATACAAATATGTGTATTGATCTAGAATTGAACCCGCGACCTCTAGCGCTGCTATCGAATGCACTCTCCGACTCTCATAATATGACCATGATTTTTAAAAGTCAAACATCTCACAATTTAAACACGAAATAATGTCGTAAACTTAATAACCTTACCGAACAATATTATGTCATCGACTTAAATGCACTAAGATAACACACACAACACAACCACTCGCGTTGATATTCACGAGGAGACTGACCGACTTGACTGAACCGGCAACTTTTTTTTTAACTTAACCTTCTATGCTTAAACCGCTATCGCATTAGGCCTAATACATACCATGCAGTGTTTAATTTGTTTTTAATTCATATAACACTCATGGATTTGGATCGCCAGTGATTGGGATTGCAGTTAAGCTTATTGGAAAAACAGATACGCTGCTTGCATTGGGTGGCCATGATTGCTTTACCAATTACCCTAAATTTGGCATACTAATAGACTTATATTGGAGAAGCTGTTGACAGTTTCGGGGCATCATGGCCTTTTTTGTAGCAGAAGCGCTGGCCGAACATCTCGACATGCCAATATTAACGACATTATCCGTCGTGCTCTTGTTACCGCCGGCGTTCCAGCTGTAAATCGTCTGGTACGGGACGATGGCAAGAGACCAGATGTTAGAATAGAATAGAATAGAATAGAATACATTTATTAGTCACACATAACATACATGTAAAAGAGAAAGATAAGACATTTAACTTAGAGTAAATAACAACAAACAATATACAAAACAAACAAAATAAAAGCAGTGAAATGTCTAGCTGTGTGACCAAAAGGCCACAGCTCAGCTTATGCTGCGGTCCTGAAAGTGACCACAGCGCTGATTTTCAGCTGTAGCCCAACTTAACACTTCACGAACGCGTGCACAGTTTCAACAATTAACATATAGGAAATAATGAAAATAAATAAAAAATACATTAAACCCCCAAGATATATAAGATTCACATACACAAGTCAAAACTATAGGAACAGGAACGTATTCAAGACTAAAAATATTACAAAGACCAAAAACATTACAAAGTACTGGATTTTTGTAATGTCAAAAAGAAAACTCTAATTTTTGATTTAAAAGAATTATGACTAACTAGGTTGCGAAGTGGCGGTGGCAAATTATTCCAGCACTTTGTTGCACTATATCGGAAACCCCCTTTAAAAGCTGTAGTTCTGTGTCTAGGAATGCGCAGTGGCACAGACCCGTCCCTGCTTTTGTGCATTTTGCGTTCCATCCAGTTTGTTAAGTCGTTACTACCATGGAAGATGGGTAAGCCTTTTGTGTGGGACTCAACTTGCGTTGAAACTCTCGCACCATCTCATCTTCCAAGTACAGCTGGCAGCGCTGCTGCTGTTTTTGCGGAAAGCCTCGAACAGCGTCAGTACCAAAATTTAATAGGTAATTACATTTTTGAACCATTTGGGGTAGAGATGCTAGATTCATGGGGTCCGAGTGCTCGCACTACGTTTAAACAACTAGCTAAGCAACTGATGACCAGAAGCTCGGTCTTTTTTCTAGCACAGAGAATCAGCATTGCCATTCAACGTGGTAATGCTGCCAGTCTTTTGGGAACGCTACCAGTAGGCGGAGATGTGGAGTTTTTTGACGCCTGTATGTAAATATTGTCATTTTTTTTTTGTTATAGTTATTTACATAGGTTTCTGTATTATGTAACTAGTTGTTGCCTGCGGCTCCGCTAGCGTTTATGTCGGTTATCGCGGCAAATAGTAGCTTATGTGTTATTCTGATGTATAAGCTATATTACTGTAAAGTTTCATGCAAATCCGTTCAGTAGTTTTTGTGTGAAAGAGTAACAAACATCCATTCATCCATACTTACAAACTTTCGCGTTTATATATTTATATATACAACATAGGTATTCCTTTAACGTCTGACTACACATTTGAGGTATTTCTTGATAATCGTTTAAGTAGTTATGCAGTGATTTGATATGTTACCCATTTACAACGCACATGGATGTTGAGGAAAAAAAGCATGAAATCTCCACGAAACCACGAGTTTTGAGATAGTAGAGCCACGCTGATTTCAGCACAAACGGGTCGGATTGACCGCGGCAGTACATTCTCACAGAAAACCAACCTAAAATAACAGCTTTTGTGTTATCGTATTTCGTTGGTGAGTACGATACCGGAGGCTCAATGATGCATCTCAATAGGCCGCCATAGTGTGGGTCACCATGCTGCATTGTTGTCTGGATTCGGATCGGATTATGGTGACCACTACGCTCAGATTCAGCTCATGCTTTCCATCAGTTGGAGTAGCGTAAGAATATTCCTCTTCCTTTTTAGGTTGGAATAAATATGAACACTTCAAAAGATACTATGTCTTGTGCCAAAACAGTGTGAATTGATAACAAAAGAAATAACAAAAAAACCTACTACAAGAACTGGACCAAATTAAAATAGGACACACGGTAAGCACCGTAACAAAAAATAATCATCAAAATCGATTCACTCAGTTGAAAGTTCTTAGGTAACAAATAAAAAAAAATAGAGTCAACTTAAGAACCTCCTTCTTTTTTGAAGTGTTCAGTTATAAAGATATTATGAATAAATAAATTTATGTTAATAATTTCAATTTCGCGTTTTAATACAGAAATATATACATAGTATGTTAAATAATATGACGTCACAAAACTTAGGACAAACATTCATATATTATGTTTTATGCGGAAGGGGCCGCTTAAAACATAATATATGAATGTTTCCTAATAGGCGGTGGGTCTGTATACAAAAAAACAGTATTTTCATGAACAGCCTTTAAAAGTCCACTGCTGGACATAGGCCTCTCTTTAGATAGAACGTTTTAGTCTACCACGTTGACCACCACCACCAGGGTTGGTATACCTAGAACTTGTAACAAGTTATCCTTCTCTTTGCTCACTTTGCTCCTTTAGTCGACCCTTACATCACCTACGAGATGAGTAGGGACGGTGATACTCTATATTTTTAATTCTCACTTCTCCCTAAATGTTGGGTAAAATCTCCAACCTGGCAACACTGAATTCAATGCTTTCTTCCAGTTTATAAAAAACCTACCAAATAGTAAGAAGAAACGCGTAACGTATAAACAAGCAACAATCGCTAGACATAAATATTTCGATAGCAGAATTCGATGCGGTATTAACTGTATTGAAAATAGACGGAGCATATCGGCATTCAAGGATAAACATCGCTACCTAACACCAAATAATAACACCGTGAAGATTTACTACAAATGTACTCGAGAGTATTATTTATGTAAATATCTCAAGTAGATGTGTCTGCGCGTTTATGCAAATAAATATGATTGAAGTGTCTGTAATAAAAAATAACAGGTTTTTATTAAATTTATCTGAATGTTAACAGTCCATATGTTTGTTGCGGGTAACCTCCAACACGAATGCACGGATTTTCATAACATTTACACTTGCAGATGCTATGACAACTAAGCCCACAAGTCTTGAAAAAAGAATAGCAAGTTCGTTCATAAAATATTAATTGCAAATTATTTTAACCTAACCGTTGAAGAAGTTTGAATGAAAAATAAGATGCATAAGACAATCAGATGTTAACAGAAGTCTATAAGCATCTTACTTTTTTTAGGATATTAAGGTTACTGCCTGGCGGTGTAGTGGTAGCGTATGCGACTGTTATGCTAGAGGTCTCGGGTTCGATTCCCGGGTCGAATGAAATGTTTGTATGATCTGCAAATATTTGTTTCGAAGTTTGGGAGTTTTCTATGCATAATATGTATGTATTTACAAAAGAAAAGTACATATGTATTTATATCAATTGTCTAGTACCCATAACACAAGCACTGCTTAGCTTGGGACTAGATCACTTTGTGTATTATTTATTTATTTTATTTATTTAAGCTTAATGCACATTTTGTACATAGGCGGACTTAATGCCATAGGGCATTCTCTGCCAGTCAACCTTTGGGTGATGTAAAATGTGATGCGGTAGGTGCAAAAATATAATTTAATCTAAATATAATGAATACAAACATAGAACTCAAGGTACATAAATAATACATACACAATACATAAACATACATATAAATGAATTTAGTATAAATATAATCTGTATTAGATGTCCGAAAAAATACTTAGCTCCAACTGTTAATTTAATTCTAATAGGTCGCCCGAGGCCGTGTCGTCGGGGTGGTTTTTAGTGGAGAAACCACATACTCCTGGCTTCTGCATCACCTAGAAACTAGAAATCCGAATTTTCCATCCCGTCATCAAAAAAAGTTCTTGTTATTATTTAAACAGCCAAATATCATAACCTATGTCCTTGCTTTCGTTTTTAACCGACTTCAAAAAAAGGAGGAGGTTTCTCAATTCGACCGTATATATATATATTTTTTATTATGTGTGTTCGCGGATAACTTCGTCGTTTATGAACCAATTTTCATGATTATTTTTTTAATGGAAAGAGGATGTCCCAACGGTGGTACCTGATAAGGACATTAATATCTGATGGTGGCATCCAAGAGAAATCGAGTCGAACTTTGAAGTCGGTTTTATTTTTCTTAAAATTGTACTTGTAATTTATTGTTGTTACCGAGTATCTTGAGTAATACTGATATGGGACTAAAAATACTAGGTAATTGGAAATACTGAAGCAACCCTATTAATTTACTCGATGAATCGAAGCCACTTACTTGTAGCTTTTTTATTTAAATCCCTGGTTTTGAAGTTTAGATATAGAAATCTATACTAATATACAAAGCTGAAGAGTTTGTTTGTTTGAACACGTTAATCTCAGGAACCGCTGGTCCGATTTGAAAAATTCTTTCAGTGTTGGATAGTACATTTATCGAGGAAGGCTATAGGCTATATATCATCACGCTAGGACTAATAGAAGCGGAGCACCAATGAAAAATGTTTTAAAAACGGGGGAAAATTATCACGCTACTGGCAATAGGAGATGCAAACGAGGTTGCGTGGGTTTGTTAGTTGTATCTATATTGCTTAAACTGTGAAATAGACGTTTGGTCACTCAGAGAGGAAAGATGGTAGAAAATTCACGAAAGGAATTTATAGAGCAAATGTGTGTGGAAGTGTCGGATGAGATCGTCATCAGCGATCATTTACCGACCAAATTGGTTTTGACACCTGTTCTAAAAATGACAGTGTTAAAAAAAAGTACCAGGAACCAAAGATAATGTATGCAGTGATTAATGAATGTAAACGGAGCAAAAGAGGTATTTCAGGACAGGTAATTGTCTATGTCTGCTCCTCTGGGAAAGAGTCGTACTAGCCATGACTTTATGTTATGTAATAAAGAAAGTAATTTAACTACATCTAAAACAAAAAGGATTATAGGTAACTTGGTAAATAGGTAAATTATTCTACGTGATCCTAATAAAGTAAGAGGGGATCAATTACTAGTGATACATCAACCAGAATTATTCTTAGAAATACGAATCGTTTTATAAGAATAATTCCCCTTGAAAATCAAAACGTTTCCATTAAATAATCGACCTTTAATTATATTATCATATGCCGAAAACACGTTTAAAATTAGGTTACGATCGGTTCCCAGTGCGAGGCCAAGGCCACTTTGGTTAGCTACGAATATTTGTTTACCTTTCAACCCGTAATCATTGTTTAAGACAAATTATAATGGCGTTGTGAAAAAGTCAAATTCACACATATTAATTAAAGATACGAGGAATAATTATAACGTTTTAAAGTGAATCATCTTTTTAAAATCATGTGTATTCTGAAAACAAACTGCCTCGGTCTAGCGGTTAGCGTATGCGACTGCCGATTAATAGGTTCCTGGTTCGATTCCCGGATCGGGTCACAAAAAGTTGTTGCGTTTATCTTACAAGACATTCTTAATAACAGTCCGCCGCAGTATGGAAGTTGGCGGTTTATTACGTACATGCTTCGGAGAGCGCATTATACCGTCGGTCTCGATTGTCATGAACATCTATGGCAATCGTTATTGGGAAATCAGTGCCCGTAAATATAATGACAACGAGAGTTCAATCTTCGCATTCAGTTTATCCTCAGAGTCGTGGTGGTCCGATGCCAGTCGCTCCGTGGAAAAACTTCGCTTAAAACCGGTTGAACTTAAATCTTCAAATTGATAAAGACTATGTTCTATGTCTTGAAAAATTCTATAGATATTTATCGCACAATTTTTTTTATAAATAAGTACGGCTAACATCATAATGTTTCATAATAACACATTAAGAACATTACCAAAAAAGTATATAAAAACCTTTTTCATCATGGTTATAAGCGTAAAGTTTTGTATCTATGGTATAAAAAGTGCGCGCTTTTTAAAGGTTACGTCATAATCATAAGGCGTAGGGGAGCTGACGTCACAATATGGCGGTCAGTTGAACAACCTACGGTTTTGAAACACGTTGTTAAAATTGATTTTCTTGACTTGAATATTTAATATGGAAATTGTCGCACGTTCAAGGGTTAATGAAAACGGAATAACAACTTCGAACAATTATTTATTACTTTACATAATTTACAATTACTACCACTGCCTCTATAGCGCAAGGTATGCGAGTTATATAAAAACGACTGCTGTGCTGAGGCCATAGTGTGGGTCACAATGCTGCAATGTCCTTATTCGCATTGAGAATGGTGACCACCACTCTTGGAATCTGCTCATGCTTTCTATCGGGCAAAGCAGTCATTTTGTCGCAACTAAAATATAAAAAAAGTGTCTCAAGTTCATTTCCTGGGCCGAACGTAAACATTTGTTCCAGAGTTTGGAGTTCGTCAAATCCCTTTGGAGTACCACTAGAATCAAAGGTTGGAATGAATCGGAGGTATATAGACTCTTTGAGGAGGCAGAAGTCATTTAAGACTCCGAAGAGAAAAAAATGTAGGAGTACTTAAATATTGCCAAAGTTCTTATTAAATTGCAGTAGTGAAATTTGACTGTATTACGCCCAAAATTGAGGATTGATGGAGTCGTCCTGTAGTCTATACAAATAAATACAATTGGAGTGCCTGTTCGTAATATTTAAGTAACTGCTTTTTACTAAATGCATATGTATTTATAGACGGTACATACTACATATACCAAAAATGTAGTTAAAAAAATGATTGTCTGTCTGTTTGTTTGTTCCGGGTAAGCTCTGGAACGGCTGGTCTGATTTTAACGGGACTTTCACTGGCAGGCAGCTAATGATCCAGGGAGTAACTTAGGCTAGTTTTTTTAGACTAACTTTGTCAAACCGCGGGGCTCAGCTAGTTACATCATAATATACAAACGGTCCCCTTAAAGTACTACTCTAGGGTAAATAACAAGTATTTGTATTATGAATATCTCATGGGGAATCTATAATGTTTTTTCACTACCCCCCTAGTTACCACCCCTCCTAGCAACCACTACACAAACATTGTACAGGAAACACTTTTACCGCAATCCATTAACAATTCATTTCTTTACTAATTTCTTTTACAATTTATATGAAACCCTATTAGAAGATTATAGGTTTTTATTCTCTACGTCTATTGATAAAATCGTCATTCAACACCTACCAAATTTCAGTTTAATTACACGTTTTTGGTGTTCTCTTCGTCTATCTTCGGAGGTACAGTTTTTAACGCCCTTTGCCCTCACAATCAGGGGAGGGTAGTATTTGGAAACCAGCAAGCTTATTTACTTGGTGAAAGCTAACGAAAGAATTAGTCAACAAAGCGTGGGTCAACAATAGTCTTCTGTGAACCCCTTTTATGTCGAATTACGTCTAAAGGCGGCTGGTATTTTTTGAGTCTTTTGGGATAAGGTAGTTGACACTTTTTCATCTGTCAAAACGATAAATTTGCATGGAAAATGTCCTAAATAGCAACTTATGGCGTTAGTCTGTATATTAATACGTGAAGCAAAAACTTGGTACCACTTTTCAAGAATGTTATACGAATGGAGGAGTATGAAAGGCACAGTTATCTATATATACTAGCCGACCCACGCAACGCAACCTCGTTGGCGTCTCCTATTGTCCGTAGCGTGATAATTTTCTCCCGTTTTTGTAACTTTCTTCATTGGTGCTCCGCTCCTGTAGGTCTTAGCGTGATAATATATAGCCTATAGCCTTCCTCGGTAAATGGGCTATCTAACCCTGAAAGAATTTTTCAAATCGGACCAGAAGTTCCTGAGATTAGTGGGTTTAAACAAACAAACTCTTCAGCTTTATAATATTAGTATAGATAAAAAAATGGAATTTTGTCTGTATGTCCTTTAAGTAATCGTAAGTTCTTGCTCAGCTAATGATCTTAAGCAAAAGTGTTATCCATGAGCACACAAAGGCTTCGTTCTGAGTTGGTACGACCAATCTTTGACAAATGGCCGACATACACGCGGGCGGAGCCGCGGGCAACAGCTAGTAGTTTATATGGAGGAGTGAAGGAAGCAAAAAAAAAGAGTTACGGTTAAATTTCGCCCACTAGCGAACACTAGTATGATTTAAGTACGATTCGAATTCCATGGGACCACAGAAAAAGTGTATATATTCCTTTGTTCTGTGCATGGGACTTTCAAAATCAGAAATGTACAAAGTCTTAAAACATCCATTTATAGCAGAAGATGCGTCATTTCAACTAAGGAAGTATCGAGAAGAAAAATAAATACACATTTATAACCAGTAATTACGAACTAACTTCACGGTAAGTAGATACTAAAACGCTTGCTCGTTTCAAGGGCATACAACTGGTTTTCTTACAGCCGATGAACATTTTAGATAGCTGAATGAAAAAAAATATGGTAATTTTAACTTTTTACTTTATCTTTGTTTTAAAGAGTTGCATAATTAATCTGTTAATCAAGAAGCATGTCCAACTTTAATATATACAGTATTATGTACATTTAAGATACCTACTGTTATATCACGTCACGCCTATTTCCCAGAGGTGTTGGCAGACACAATTGATCTCAACTTAATACGGTTCTACCACATCTCTTTTGCCTCATCCACTGTCATCAATCGCAGCATGAACGCTTGCTGATTCTCGGTGCTTTTCATACGGTCTTTCTTCAGAACATCACCAATTTGGTCTTTAAGTGTTCCCCGTGAACGACCTCTTCTAACACTTTCACACACATTTGCTCAATAAATACCTTTTAACCATTCATCCTCTCTACGTGACCAATGACCAAACCAACGAACTTTTCAATTCATATCACTACAAGCAGGACTATCACTACGCACGCTTATTAAAGAGGTTCATCAGCGCTGTAGTCACCTTGACTGCAGAAATATGCTGAGATAGGCGTCTTTTCTAGCACTGCACAGGGCATTATAATTGCTTATTAGGTCCTATAACCTCCAATATGCTTCAAACCATGTATTTGTCCTGTGGATATCAGAATATTTTTTTTTTCTTCTATTAAAATAAAGATGTAACTCAAAAATTGCGAAAATAGATTTTTTTGTAATGTAACTACTTTACATTATATTCTTAATGTACCTGCGGTTATTGTTCTACCGCGAGTAACGCTGTAGGAACAAAGTTAGTCTAAAAAAAGTAGTCTAAGTCACTGCATGGATCGTCAGCTACCTGCCTGTGAAAGTCCCGTCAAAATCAGTCCAGCCGTTCCAGAGATAACCCGTAACAAACAGACAGATAGACTGACAGACAGACAGACAAAAAAAAAATTAACTACATTTTTGGTATATGTACCGTGTATAAATAAAATATATATATGCATTTAGTAAAAAGCGGTTATTTTAATATTACAAATAGACACTAACTTTTAAACTTTCGCGTTCCATGATATATTAACAATTATTTTTACGGGAATTAACGCGATCACTTATTAAAAGGTATTACATGGCACATGGCTGACTTCAGCCTGTGACCACGGCCAGTGCAACCTGGTCGAAACGTCAGGCAAATCAGAGGTATGTAATACCTTTTAATAAGTGATCGCGTTAATTCCCGTAAAAATAATTGTTAATATACAAACAGACACTCCAATTTTATTTACTTGTATAGATGTGGAGATGAATGTTTGGTTGTTTGTTACTCTTCCACGCAAAAACGGCTGATCGGATCTGGACGAAATTTACCACAGAGATAGATCATAGTCTAGAAGGTCCTTTAAGCGGGGCGTGAAAAAGCATCTCACTAAGCCGCCATAGTGTGGGGTGCCATACTGCATTGTTTGCTTTCGCAGTGAGTATGGTGCCCCCACTGTTGGATTTTGCTTGAGCTTACCATCAGGCTAATCAATCACTTTGGCAGGTAAATAATAAAATAAAAAAAAAAAATAAAAAAAATACAATATTTTATTTATTATCGCGAAAAATGTAGTATTCCCGTGGGATGAGCGAGCAAGGCACAACTACAACCAGGGGTTACACCATGGGACGCTGTTATTAGTATTAATGATTAAAAATATCTTGTGGACATGCCACGTCCGATTTTAATGTTCTTTTTTTAATACATTTAGTAGATATGACTAGTCCTAAAGTCATTGAAGTTGAAATGGTTCCAAGATAGTTTAATTTTTCCTGGGACTTCCTGAGGGACTTCGTGTTTGTTTAGTTTTTTTTATTAAACAATTTTTTTATATTTTAAATAAGGTACTATTTCCTGTATTATTTTGTCCCTGTTTACCTCGTCAGGAATACGGACGAATGTACATATGTATATGTGTGTATGTCAATCTTACTACAAAATTATCATATGAGGAAACTGCAAGTTATATAAATAATAACTGTGATCATTTGACACGTGCATAACTGTCCAAAGTATTTATGAACGGTATTTAAATAAAATTATTTTAAATATGGATAATTTATTTACTAAACAATCTTATGTGGAAACTAACCACCATTAATCTATACTAATATATAAAGCTGAAGAGTTTGTTTGTTTGTTTGAAAGCGCTAATCTCAGGATTTGGATTTTAGGCGCTTTCAATGTTGGATAGTACATTTATCGGGGAAGACTATAGGCTATATATCATCACGCTAAGACCAATAGGAGCGGAGCACCAATGAAAAATGTTTCAAAAACAGGGGAAAAATATCACGCTACGGGCTATAGGAGACGCAAACGAGGTTGCGTGGGTCGGCTAGTGTCAGAATAAAATGAATATGATAATATAATTGCACTGTACTGCGTGTTGTGGATTCGAATCCCACACGGAACAACACTGTGTAGTCCACAAATTTTTGTTCTGAGGCTGGGTGTTGTGTGTACGATTCATTTACGGCCGGACAACCCACTTGTTACGTCTCTGGTGTCGCGGGTGTCATGGTGTCATCACATGGACGGCAGTAATCGCTTAACATCAGGCGATACGCTTGCTCGTTTGCCCTTAATTCATAAAAAAAAAGAAAAAAAACACCTGCCTGGTGTCTTAACTCCCTTGGGAATGTTTGTAATCATTTACAGAAGGAAATAAACAAGGTAATTGGATAGATTGAGATTGTTCGGTAAAGGATAACATAAGTCTTGTATAGGGAAAATGGACTTAGACTACAAAGACCCGAATAGGTCAAAGTCGCGTATTTTTATGTACGTCCTGTTATTAGGAGTTCTTACACACCATGTTGCGGCCTGGCCTGGCCGGCGGTTTTGGTGGCGAGGTTATGATGCCGGCATCATTAGGCCGTCGCGTCTTCATCATCGTTATACTAGTATACCAAATATATAGCAGTATAGCAAACCAAAAAAAGGTTTTCAGTGGCCAAGTTGCTCCATCTACTATTTATTATTATTTGTTTAATACTGTTATTTAGATATACGATATCTTTAAGGGACGGAAATACACCAGGAAGAAGGAAATTCAAATACAAATACTTTTAAAACAACAACAACATCTTTGGTTTAAAAAAAATAAACTTACAGCTCTACTCTGAAATATGACTTACAATTTTACAAACGATTGAAAAAAAAGTTAGTTTGGGTAATATTAGGAGGGAAGATATTTTTACAATACTCATATTGGGTATAATAATACTAAGCTTTACTACTACTACTACGTTTACTAAGCTTACTAGCTGAAGAGTTTCTTTGATTGAACGCGCTAATCTCAGGAACTACTGGTTCGATTTGAAAATTTCTTTCAGTATTAGATAGCCCATTTATCGAGGAAGGCTATAGGCTGTATATCATCACTCTAAGACCAATAGAAGCGGAGCACCAATGGAGAAGAAACAAGAACGTCAAAAATGTCAAAAAACGGGGGAAATTTATCACGCTACGGGCAATAGGAGACGCAAAAGAGGTAGCGTGGGACGGCTAGTACCTAATGAAGTGGTAAAAGGAGTATGTTTAGAGGTGTTTCTATATCTATGAGAGGTGTGCTCAAGTGTCAAAATTTTATATCCGCTCAAACCTTAGAGCATATTATTACAAGAAGGGGCTGCTGAACGGGCGGAAAGCGTGATCGGAGTAGAGAGAGAGAGAGAGACAGACTGAGTTTGTTTAGAGTATGTCTGGTGGACCCATATACCAATTTGCATGGATTTGGCGGGAAATACACCAACTAATCCTGCCACTGCATTATTTATTATGCTCTAAGGTTCATAAGGAAATTAATTAAATTTTATGATTAACTAGCTGAACCCCGCGGTGTTACCCACGGTTATTATTGTAAAGCGAGTAACGCCGCGAGACAAAGTTAGTCTAAAAAAGGTAGCCTAAGTTACTCCCCGGATAATCAGCTACCTGCCAGTGAAAGCCCCGTCAAAATCCGTCCAGCCGTTCCAGAGATTACCCGAAACAAACAGACAGACAGACAGACAAAAAAATTTTTAACTACATTTTTCGTATATGTACCGTGTATACAAAGATATGCATTTAGTAAAAAGCGGTTATTTTAATATTACAAACAGACGCTCCAATTTTATTTATTTGTATGTATGTATGTATAGAGTATAGATTAGTGTTGACCTGCGAATCTAACCCGGAAATCTATATGTACCTCTAATGTAAGAAAAAATTTGCGAAGCTGAGAAAGATCTCATGTAAAGACGGTGTAGTACTACAGATCAAACAACTTTTTGATGTGAAACGTCTATAGGCGAGGGATAAACCTGATGCTAGGCGTGGCGATTTAAAAAAAATATTTTTATTTGTTTTGTTAACTGTAATTTTATTTACATTTGAATTTTGTATTTAATAAAAATGAATATTAATGTAATAAACAATCATTTCCTTTTTTATAAAATAATTTCGATGTTTCTCATCTGCCATTCGTCTCGTGACGGCTCGCGTTTGTTTTATGAGTCTAGTACCTACCTGATTACTAGTAATAATATAAATAACTCAGTATAATATAAATGTTTGAATTCATTCTTGCAGATTAAAGAAATATAAGCAAATTCCATGTATCATAATGTATTGCTTACTTAGTAAAACAATTAAACACTTAATTTAAACAATATCAACTCAATTATGAGTTGAATTTATTGCTGTTTTATCTACTTTCAACTGCAACGTTGCATGTTTTAATTCACAATACGAAACGAATATGAGCATTTATGTATCATGTTGCTATTTTAAATTATTACAGTTTTAATTAACATGATAATATATTATAATTAAGTCTACATACATTCTCGGATTAAAAGAAATGAATGAACGCATTCAAAATGGCGGCGAGTGTATATAAATTAGAATTTATACGAGACCCTTTCACGATTATTACGATATTTGATGACAATACATTTAATATTAGTATTCTAATAACGATAATTATGTACCTAATTTCAATGTGTTTCTATAACATTCTTTTAAAAAATGTTAAACATTTATTTTTCGCGCCAAATCAAACAACCATAGTACACTTATTTAGGGATGGGATGATACGAAGAAAATAATTTAATTTATTATAGTTAAAGACTGTTATAGAAAAAATAATACAAGGAGCCTTTATAGAACTGACAGAACTACAGTTTTTAGAATTTTGGTCTGTTTGTCTGTGTGTTTGTGATTTTCTCATAAGTATTATGGTGAACTTCATTTAATGTTTATTTGTTTAATCACCGCGATTGCCAACATCTATGAAAATAAATAAAATTGGAGTGTCTGTTTGTATAGTATTGTAAATTAAAATATCTGCTTTTTAATAAATGCATATTTATGTATACACGGTACATGCACCAAAATATTATTTTTTTACAATTTTTGTAGTTCTGTCTGTCTGTTTGTTCCGGATAATCTCTGGAACGACTGGACCGATTTTGACGGGACTTTCACTGGCAGATAACTGATGATCTAGGGAGTAACTTAGGCTAGTCCAGAATTAACTGTTCTGTAACAGAAATAACTGTTCTGTGGCCCTAACTAGCATAGTTTACGCTTGTCTATACAAATAAATAAAATTGGAGTGTCTGTTTGTAATATTAAAATAACCGCTTTTTACTAAATGCATATGTATGTATACACGGTACATATACCAAAAATGAACTTAAAAAATTTTTGTCTGTCTGTCTGTCTGTCTGTCTGTCTGTTTGTTCCGGGTAATCTCTGGAAAGGCTGGACGGATTTTGACGGGACTTTTACTGGAAGGTAGCTGATGATCCGGGGAGTAACTTAGGCTACTTTTCTTTAGACTAACTTTGTCCCGCGGCGTTACTCGCGGTACAACAATAACCGCGGGTAACACCGCGGGGTTCAGCTAGTTATTTTATAAGTATAGATAGATAGAAGATAGTCTGGAACTGTTTGTGTTTTTTTTGCATTTTTGACAAACCGTTGTTAGTTGCAATAAAAAGATTTTTTTTTTTTTATTTATACCTAAATATAGTTTTTTTATTTCACGATTTATTTCTAAGACGGATATCAGGAGCTGGAGAGAAGCCAAAGATCGACCTGAATGGCGTGCTATGGTGCTATCAGAGATGCCTTTGTCCAGCTGAGTCCAGCAGTTGACTGCGCTAGGCTGATGATGGTTTCTTTAAAGTTAGTTTATTAATATGTGATAAGATAAAATTTAGGTACAATAAAAGCTTGTTTATATTTATTGTTTAAAAGAACTTCAGTTCGAAAAACCGACTTCAATAACTGAAAAGTATAAAATCCTACTAATATCCTACTAATATTATAAATGCGAAAGTTTGTAAGGATGGATGGATGTTTGGATGTTTGTTACTCTTTCACGCAAAAACTACTGAACGGATTTAGATGAAACTTTACAGTAATATAGCTTATACATCAGAATAACAGATAGGCTACTATTTGCCGCGATAGCCGACATACACGCGGGCGGAGCCGCGGGCAACAACTAGTAACTTAACAAATGGTGAATGAAATACACCTTAAATGCAAACTTTTATTATTAATGAAAATGATGAAACACTATTATTTGTGTGTTACCTATTCATAGGTTGGAAGTCGGTGCCAGGCCAAATGTAATAGTAGGTACCCTCTAGTTTTAGTAAGGCAAGTAAATATTGATCTCCAATTTAAATAATCTTTTTGGATTTTTAAACCCAGAAGTTTGTGTCATTTATTTACCAACCTACCTACTTATAAATATACCTAATTTATGGTTCTTAAAATCCTAAGATATCTTGTTTTAAAACAAGATGTGTGCTAAATAGGAATGACCTATTAAAAGGAGTCCCATCCCTAAAGTATGCCATGTTACCTTTTCAGGATTACTAATTGTTAAAATTCAACTACTTCTGTGTATATAATTATATATGTATATTTTAATTTACCTATAGTTTTATCAGTAGTCATTCATGGTACTACATTAAAATTATCGGTAGGTAGGTACATAGTACACAATAACTACCTAGCGTCCATTTAAAAGACTACAGATTTAATTTAATCGTGTCACTATAAACGTAATCAAATATCGAGTATTTTACGACTCACAAACATAATTAAGAAAACAATAGAGTTGTGAACCTTTTTATTTCATATCGATAAAAATAATAAATAACTATATTTATGCGAGTGAAAAGTAACACGAAGTTTATATCGATATCAGAAAAGAAAAGCGTGAAATCGATTGCATTCAATGAAAATTAATGAATAGGACATGAACCTCACCTCATTTTAATACCAAAAACAATTCCATTATCATAGCACATAACAGCAATGTTTTCAGTGAAGCACAATTTTTTAATTGTTAATGAAAAGAGAAAAAACACGATAACACGCGAACTCTGCCTGATCTAGTGATGAGACAACGTATTATTTGTTACGTTTTCGTTTAAAAAAACATCAAAATAACACTGTGTCATACAGAAACGAGTAAAATCGATAAATTCACGCGCGAAAAGCGTCTCCGCCCGAGCAATACCGGTGCCGCACTGACTGACTGACATACAGCTACTCGTAGTAGGTACTAGTTAAGTTTCAAAATGGCGAACTTAGGTAGGTACTCGAGTTTGCGCAATGTATCTTTCGATCAACATTACTAAAATGCAAGATAATAATTTTAGTTTAAATATTTGTCAAAAAAATCTTATATTTAACAGTTTTACTTTTGAATTGTATATTATAAAGCTATATGTAATTAATAGATTCTAAGTTCGGGCGTCCTAAAAATCAATATTTACATTTATGTATTTTGGCTTTACTTTGCACTGCGGTACTTTGTGGTCGTTGACCTCTTGGAGAAAATATTGCAGCATAGTTTTTTCTCATTAAAGTGTAAATGTAAGTTAAACGTTTTAATTACATAAATAAATTATCTAAGATTAAAATAATAAAAACAATTAGCAGATATAATATACATATACAACATTATATACTTATCTAACTCAAACAAACTTCATACGTAGCCTCTATCACAATACTGTGGTAAATAATATGCGATATAATAAGTTAAGCAATGGTAACCAAGGTCAGTACTTGGATGGGTAACCCGTTAAACCATGGCATCACTTAAACTTATGCTGAAGCATGATTCCCTCCCTCATCATAGTTATAGACTACCTAGAGGAGATTTTCTATTTAATTAATGTTCAGGTAAGGTAAACCAGACGAGTAAGAAAACGATAATACTGTTCAATGCTAGACGTTATATTTCTTACATCTAATCAAAAGTAGATTAGATTAGAACCATAAAATAGATTAGAGATATTCGTACATATGTTTTGATTCGTGATTTAAATTGTTATTTTAAGACGAAAGGAAATCTTTTCGAATGACGTCCAGCAAACGAGAGATGTTAGGTTATGTCGGATTCGAACTGACTAAAAACTGCACGTCATTTAAGGTACCAGTAGTCTAGTCACTTTATTTGCGAATTGCCTTCTACTTGACACATCTATACTACTTAATACATCTAATGACCCATCCACACACTCCACGAGGCTACATAAGGCAACGCGAGTGCGAGACTGAAGACGGTGCGCTCGTGCCCCATGATGCCCCATTGTCTTTCCTCGTCTCGCCTTTCTCTCGGTCCGCTTCTTGTAGGTTTTTGGGGGGCGAGTCAAAGGACGCGAGTCGACGATAATCAACCACAATTCAGCAAGAGTGTGGTTGTGGCCTCCTCCACTCGCCGAGAGTGCCTAGGCGCGAGGCTAGGGTTGAGAGTCTGCGAGACTATCTCGCGACAGTCCGGATGGGGCATTATAAGCAGAAGCTGAAGAATTCGTTTGTTTGTTTATTTCGTGATTAAAGTCCGATTTGAAATATTATTTTAGAATTTGATAGCCCAGATATCGGGGAAGGGAGGAAAGAGAAAAAGAACAGGTTATATATCTTCACCCTACAACCAATGGGAGCAGATAATATTTTCAACTAGCTGAACCCCGCGGTGTTACCCGCGGTTATCGTCGTACCGCGAGTAACGCCGCGGGAAAAGTTAGTCTAAAAAGGTAGCCTAAGTTACTCCCTGGATCATCAGGTACCTGCCAGTGAAAGTCTCGTCAAAATCGGTTCAGCCGTTCCAGAGATTACCCGGAACAACAGACAGACAGACAAAAAAAATTTTAACTACAGTTTTGGTATATGTATACACTATACATACATATGCATTTAGTAAAAAGCGGTTATTTTAATATTACAAACAGACACTCCAATTTTATTTATTTGTATAGATAGCATTACCTATATTTTTATAACCACACAATAAGCATTTTTTGAAGTTATCGAATCTCAAGGAATATTTTACTTCATTATATCGCGCATTTTGCTGCTCTATGGACTATGGTTCATTACTAAGTTTCAAAGCCGTAGTCCATGTAGTGTAATGTACCATAGTCCACAACACTTTAACAACGCGAGACTACGGCTTTTGAAACTTGTTTTCTGCTTTGTCAGCGTCGTTTTTTGTCGTAGTTGACTTTAAGTTTTTACTATTTTTTATTTAAAATGTTTTGGTGCCTCTATAATATTAATTTCTTTGCAAAGTATATTTTAAACTTTTTTTTTTTTTTTTTTAACGTGTGGAAACCCCCTCGGGCCGTCACCCCACCGGGGTTTGCGGCGGGGCGGTGTGTCGGAATCGAACCGACTAAAACCACACGGTGTGCCACTCTGCGCCTGAGACGGGAGGGATCCGGGAACTGCTGTTATTAACACATCCGGACCCCTCCCAGCGCCTGCCCGCACCGAAGCGGGCACCGTCTGCTGGTTAACTCTCTAATTAGGCGACGTACGGCACACGCGTAACGTCGCCCCCTCGCGGGCGGCCACTAAAGCGGATGGTGGGGAAAACCCATCCCGACCATCCGCGGCCACACTCAGGGCGGCATGAGGCGCTGATAGGCGCGCCTCCGCCGCCCGGTTCGCCGGCGACGGATCGGGTCCGAGTGGATATCATCCTCCCGGGCCTTTTCCGCCGCCTCCTTCTGCGAAATCACGTCTTCGCAGAAGGCTGCGACCGCGGTAAAACTGCTGTCGCTACCGGCCATGGAACATATGACGGCCGGTAGCGACAGATCTCCTCCGATGACTGCAGTGAGGGCCCGACGCTGCGACGCCCATGCGGGGCAAACCGCCAGCGTGTGCTGGGCCGAGTCCTCACTGCAGTCGCAGTGGTGGCAGGCGGGACTCAATTCCCTCCTGGCGACCGAGTGCAGGTACTTCCCGAAGCAACCGTGCCCGGAAAGCACCTGCGTCAGTCGGAAGGAAAGGGTCCCGTGCTGCCGCCCTGCCCACTCGAGGATGACCGGCTGGAGAGCCTCCACGGCGGCAAAGCCAGCGCGTGGAGTCTCCAGCCGGAACGACCAGCGAGCCATCGTGGCTCGACGGGCGGCTTCACGCCACTCGCGTACCTCTTCGGGCGGAGGGCGAAAGCCTCTCTCCGCCCGGAATTCAACCACCCGTCGATAAACTTCGGCGAGCACTTCCGCCTCCAAATCCCACGGAGGTGTTCCGGCCAAGGCGCACGCCGCCTCGGTAGACACCGTGCGGTATCCGCGGATGGCTCTGACCGCCAATACCCTCTGAGGCCGCCAGAGGCGGGCCTTATTGAGGGCAGTCAGAGCCGCCACCCACACCGGTGCCCCATACAGCGCCATCGACCGGACCACCCCCGTGTAGAGGTGTCGCGTTGCGACGCTGGCTCCGCCCAAATTGGGCAAAAGTCGCCCAAGGGCAGAGGCAGCGTCGACCAGCTTCGGACCAAGCTGTCGGAAGTGCTCGTCGAAGAGCCACCTACCGTCGAGGATCAGGCCCAGATACCTCATCTGGGCCCGAACCGGTACGAGGATCGAGTTGACCACTATGGAGGCGCCGGGGGGCGGCCCACGACGGGGCCCATGGAATAACAGGGCCTGCGTCTTGTCCAGGGCCACCCGTAAGCCCAGCGCCTCGATGCGCCCGACCACCAGAGAGACACCACTGGTGGCCAGGCGCGCCGCCTCCTGGAAGTTCGCCCCCCGGGCCGTGACCAATGTGTCATCGGCGTAACAAATTACGCCCAGCCCGGGGGGGAGACGACCTCGTAGGACCCAGTCGTATCCCACGTTCCACAGGAGTGGTCCAAGGACAGACCCCTGTGGAACGCCGCACGACATGGGTCGCCGTCTCAAGGCGCCCTCTCGATCCTCGTACACGACGGTACGCTCCTCCAAATAGTCTGCCACTAGCCGCCTCAGGTACTCTGGCACCCCGTGGTATTGGAGTGCTTCCCTGATGCAGCTGAATGGCAGACTATTAAAGGCGTTGGCGATGTCCAGAGACACCGCCAACACCACGCCGCCACAGCTCACTGCCTCTTCGGTCACGAAAGTATATTTTAAACTAGCTGAACCCCGCGGTGTTACCCGCGGTTATTGTTGTACCGCGAGTAACGCCGCTGGACAAAGTTAGTCTAAAAAAAAGTTGCCTAAGTTACTCCCTGGATCATCAGCTACCTGTCAGTGAAAGTCCCGTCAAAATCCGTCCAGCCGTTCCAGAGATTACCCGGACCAAACAGACAGACAGAAAAAAAAAAATTATCTACGTTTTTGGTATATGTATCGTGTATACATACATATGCATTGATTAAAAAGCTGTTATTTTAATGTTACAAACAGACACTCCAATTTTATTTATTTGTATAGATGGGTACCATAGAAATAGCACAATTATCGAATAAATATGGACAGTCACAAGAAAATGCTAATAATATATATATTTTTGAAATATACAAGTAAAGCCCTTTCGAATGATCAAATACAAATCCCTATCAAACAAGGCATACCTATGTATATCAAATTCTATTAGCTCAATCATCAAATTGCTATTTTTGATTGAGAACCGATTGCGAACCTTTTATAACCTTTTGTGATCAATATCATTAAAAACCTTTAATTTTTAGAATAAATTATTTTTCAGCTCTGATGGTATTTTAGTTTGCTATCTGGTGTAACCTTAGAGCATGTGTATCTAGAAGAGCAGCCGAACGGGCAGAAAGCGTGATCGGAGTAGAGAGAGAGAGACTGAGTTTGGATAGTGTTTTCTCTCTTCACGCAAACTTTTTATTGGTTAGTGTATTTCCCGCCAAATCAGTCAGGCAAATTGGTATGTGCGTCCACTAATCAAACACTTGCGTAAGAAAGACACACGATACCCAACCTCAGTCTCTCACTCTCTCTCTCTCTACTCCGATCACGCTTTCTGCCCGTTCGGCTGTCCCTTTAGCTATTTACGCTCTAAGGTAACAACTAAACATCTGTGATACAACGCATACTCAGGCTGCCAAAGGTGGTGGTTTTATCAAATTTATTAAAATTCTGTCTTCGTTAGGTCCTAAAAGAGGCCTCAAACTTTTTTATCCTCTTATTGAAATACGTTCTGGTAAAATTTTTACATTTACATAAAAGCAAGAAATCATTTCAATAGATTTTTTTTCTACAGACGAATTCGTCTGTAGAAAAACGAAAGTCCAGCCGTCCAGCGAAAAACTAATTCTACAGACGAGTTAGTAATGGCAGCACTGCAATAAACTTCAGCCACAACCTTGTCAAAGGCGTCAAAGCTGTCAAAGTGTCAATCAAAGTCAAACAAAAGTCAAAATCAAAAAGTTTTGGCGGGCAGTTTATACACACACTACATTATCAATTACATTGAAATTTATAATATAGTAAAAGAACAAAATGGCAGAAAAGCTTGAGGATCTGAATCTCCCTATGACTGTAGTCACGAGAATAGTTAAAGAAGCTTTACCCGAAGGTGTATCAATATCAAAGGAAGCGCGAACAGGACTCGCCAAAGCAGCTTCTGTTTTCGTGTTATATGTGACTTCTGCTGCTACAAACATTGTTAAAAATAAGAAAAGAAAAGCGTTAACGGGCCAGGACGTGTTAGACGCTATGCGGGATATAGAATTCGACAGGTTTGTGGATCCATTAGCCGAATCACTAGACCAATACAAATTGATGGTATCTGCGAAGAAAGCAAGCTCTGGAAAGAAAAAGGACGAAAGTGACGACGTTGAGATGATAGAAGACGACTAATGTGACATTTGGACTTTTAGTGCTAAGTTTATTTAAGTAATTGTTAATAAAGTGAATGTAAGATAAATGTTTTGTTGGATAACCTAAAACGAACAACCTGTCAAAGATTATTTATTTAAAACTTTATGCACTTTTGTATATTGGCGGACTTAATCCCTAAGCCATTCTCTTCCAGTCAACCTTAGGGTGGTTTAGAAATCTTGTAAGATACCTACCTTACAAGATTTCTAAACCACCCTAAGGTTGACTGGAAGAGAGTGCACAGCGGTTTCTGTGTGGAACTAACTACAAACACTACACAAAAGCAAGAAAGAAGTACTTAAATATACAAAATCACATACAGATTAACAGTATATTAAAATACTGTAATGTTTGGAAGTTAAACTCGATGGCTAAGAAGTGTTTATGAAATCCTACTAGTGATCTGACTGTACTCACTGATGTATGTTTGTATTATTAAAATAACCGCTTTTCACTTAATACATATGTATGGATTCACTGTACATATACTAAAATATTTTTTTTTCCATTTTTTTGTCTCTGTCTGTTTGTTCTGGCTAATCTCTGGAATGACTGGATAGATTTTGACGGGAGTTTCACTGTGTGTGGAGTTTCACCTATCAGTGAAACTCCCATTAAATCAACTGACAAAAGTAACCTAACTTAGTTTTTTGGACTAACTTCGCAGGGTTACCTGCGGTATACAAGTTCAGCTAGTTTAAAAATAAACATAAAACGGACACAACAAACACCTAGATTCAGAACAACAATTTGTGAATCACAAAGTGTTGTCCACATGGGCTTTGAACCCACAACCCTCAGCCTTAACCACTACGCACTCTACTACATAAAATGAATACTATCGATAAAGTTACTCATAAAGCTGAAGAGTTTGTTTGTATGTTTGATTGAACGTGTTAATTTCAGAAACTACTGGTCTGATTTGAATAATCATTTCTCAGTTAGATAGGTACTCCAGTAATTGAGCTATATCAGTTGAAAATGTTGCAAAAACATAGGAAATCATTTCTCTTGAAGACTTTCATTCCATCCTAAAAATCATATTTTTGTGGTCCTCAGTGAGACATGAACCCACAACCTCAGGCTTGTTAGCAGTCACAAGACCAACCAACTAATAGTAGATTACTACTAAATAATATGGTAATGTTCTATAGTGCACAAGTGTGTGCGCAAATACAGGTGCACTCTCTGTTCCCTTTCTCTCATGATCCGATGGGACGGTTAACCGACACGATCGGGGAGAGAGCAGGCGCAGGACCGACAGCTTAACGTGTTGCAACAGATTTTGGCCCGACCCGGGATTCGAACCTGAGGCTCTTGATCGGCAGTTGTATACGTCAACCGTTAGGCCAACGAGGCAGACCTACTAAATAATATGCTATATTTTTTTATGTGTGACCAGCCAGAATGACTACTCTGCCTGATGGAAAGCATAAGCAGAATCGAGGAGTGGTGGTCACCATACTCATTGCGAATGCAGACTAAGCAACACATAATGGTCACCCATACCATGGCGGGCTAGTGATGCTTCTTCGGCTACTATACCATGCAGACCAGCATTTGTTGTAAGGCGTGTACAGATTTGCGAAATGTAGCATGCAATGTAACATAAAAGGAGCATTTCTTAAGAGTGGACGCAGGGCGCGCACGAACCGAGCATGTACGTACTCGCGTGTGTTTCCGGCAGGAGCGCGGCGAAAATAGCACAGTCTGTTGAGAACACGCGAAAAGAATTTCAATTGTTTTTTTGTAAAAAGTTTAATTTTTGTCTCTTTTGCTGTACAATTCAATTAACTGCATTACTTTTGCTTCACTCCATGATTCAACTGTAGCCTCTGCCGTAGCTGTGTTTGCTTCCATGGTTCGCGCGTCCACACTGGCGCTCCGTGCACTCTGCGCGCCCCTTTGTGTTTGGCGAAAAAACCGACAAATGGCGGATCGCTCTGTTCGTGCGCGTAGTGAACACGGTTCGTGCGCCCAAGCCGTCCACACTATGGTAATTCTGTTACATTGCATGATGTATTGTGACAATGTGGACGGCAAATTACTTCATTGCGTGTTATATTGCATGCTACATTTCGTAAATCTGTACACGGCTTTAAGTTCTCTTTGCAATGATGTTGTCCTGGTTAGTTTCCTAGTCATATCCAACGACACGCACGGATGAATAGGGGAATAAAAAAAACAAAGCATTTTATTCATCACTTTATTCGGGAATAAAATCTGTTCACAGACAATTTCGAAATAACATCGAACCGACAATTTACCGCAGGGCACTACTTCGAGCTACACATCTTATTTATTTACAACCATCCACCGACATTCCTACCCCCTGATATAACGAAAATAAATATTCATATCTCTAATTTATCATTCGAATGCTATTATAATCTAATTTATAATTTCCTCTGATTATAATCTTCTTTTTTTACTTTTACCATTAATACTATGAATTTTATTAGAGAAAAATGGAAAGACCTTACTCTAAAATAAATTGTCAATATTTTTGTACGACCTATTCATAAAAACTACAGGAAGCAAAGCTAAAAACCTTTAATTAATTTTAAAATAGGTATTACATTTAGTGGTAACACTGAATTAATTTGATAATTTTTTTTTAGCCGTTGAAAGTTTTATTTCGATATGGCAAAACGAGCGTTTTTTTTTTGAGTTTACGGTCACGAGTCACGTAGCATAATTCTTCGGAATTTACTTTCCATTTAATTTCATACAAAAGTCCTGTTTGTGCCAAGCGGTAACGCAAAATGAGTTCATTTTGAGTTACCGCTTGTCTACTAACTCACGAGCAGTATTTCAAACTGAGCTTGGGAGGGGAGAGATAGGAGGGAAAAACATTGGATAATAGCACAAACATGAGTTAATATGAAACTAAATGCAACATAAATAACGCGTCTCACATCTCAAAACGTTATGTGCGCTCGTAACGATAGATGCGTTTGTCCTCACGCTAAGAATTGATCGCAAATTGATAATTTTCAGGTACGTTCGTAAAGCTGTATTGCGATTGGCAATACAGTTTAACGAACGTACCTAAAAATTATAAAAGAAAATTGAGGTTTTCTTTTTCAGGTTACTCTAACTACATTTAGTGTAATCAACATATAATTTAACTACATATTGAATTTAAAAAAAACTGAGGCAGCGGCAGCAGTAACGTTTAAAGAAATTAGACAACTTATTCCAAAACCATCGTTAAAGACCTGCATTGAGACTACACATAATATCAATCAAATCCTATGTAAAATAAGTTAAAAAATAATATTTTAAATGTTGTTGTTTAGAAATGAACAACATTAAAGAGCATTTAATGCTAATTATACGTCTAGACTTTTTTATTGGATTTATAATAGACTTTTCACGCCAGACTTTGTTTTATAATATTTATTTTTAAATTCTAAAGAGTAGATAAATATTATCATCAATAATTTTGATTTGTTAGTTACATTTTAACTCTAAATAAACTGTCTTCATAAAGTTGGCAACATCGACATTGAAGATTTATTTTACGCCTTAGGCTGGCAATCATTTGTCAAAGATAGGTACTTTTTATCTTTAAAAATAATTTCACAAAATCGAATAAATCTTCTTTATAATTAATAACTTCATTGATAAAATTGCCAAAGTATTTAAGTTTCTAATGCAATTTTAAGTTTTCTGTGCAATATAGTCTAAACCTATCACTCGCTTACCCAATATATTTTTTAGAAAATTTTTGCATGACCATTTCGACGAACGAATTCTTTCGGATGTTATAAAAACTTTAATTTTCAGAAAACAGATTCAGCACTCCCCTACAAAGTCAATATTTCCTGACATTCTAATGGTAAACTAAACTATCTGAATATAGTAACTAACAAATCAAAATGTCTATTAATTTCAGTACTGGTGTTCTAGTGTTTCTTTAAATCTAATATTCCGAAATATACCTACAAATACATCTAAATTCTAAACGGGACTATACAACCACGATATTAATACGCTATCCAATTTTCCTTATTACAGCCATTCACAGTCTAACTGCCAAGCTTTTTGGCATTATTCTTGCTTGAAGACCTTGTTATCAAGTTTATTATTTAATAAAGCATAATGTTTAGTAGAAATTTTTAGGAGATTTTTTATAAAATACATTTAGACCATTCGCATTAACACAATAGTGACGCATTGATCAAGCTGCGCACCCTGATCACCAAGAGACAGATTGTTCAAGAGTTTGACAATTCGTCACTATTTTCTAAACGCGAATAGATTAATGGCTTTTTTTGCGATGGAATTGACATACGAAACTTTAGTTAAATAACAAACTTTATAAGTTTATAATAAGGTCTGATGTTAGAGACATCAAAAGAGTTTGAACATTCTTAGAAATGATCGTTACCCTAGTTCAATAGATCTTAAACAACGTTTTGAGTTAGTTTTATCTCACCTCTTTATTTTTAGTTACATAACAAACTACACGTTTTTAGTTACCTTGTTATGTAACTGGTATAACTCAAAATTCACCTTAATCATAATTTTTTACGATAAATATTTCGCAAGCGGCTAAATTTTAAACCTGTATTCAAATACCGAGTGTTTATGTCCATCATTGGTTTACTACAAAAAATTCGTCTTCATTGGCATATTATGTATATATATATGAAAAAATGTGTTGAAAGGCATTATGTATTAAGGCATTTACATGTTTGCAAATGTCTAATAACATGTAAGGTATGTGTTACAAATGTTACAATACTAGAGAGGTACAGTTTCTTGCAAAAAAAAATCAGTAAACACAGAAGATCTTTACCGTCTTCTTTACTTCGTACAAAATTCAGATCTCATCTACTTTTGATTATGCAAATGTTGTGCAAATATTACTAAGGGCCAGTTTCACGCTGACATAATTCCTGATAGACTATATTGGACTTATCTGCCAGATAACTACAGATTTTGGATACACAAGTCGATAAAGATCAGATAAACATACATAAATCAGTAATTTTTGTCTGTCAAATAGTATCATATGGCAGGTAAATATCGAAAACTTTATTAAGATCTGGTGTAACTGGGGGTTTGACTAGCACAATACCGATTCGACTTAAGCTTACAATACGATATAAACATCTTGATGTTTCCCTAGCCAATTACGGCCACGGCGTCCAGTCTCAATGGAGACCACCCAACTTCTCAAGATCTATTATAGTGCACAAGTGTGTGCGAAAACACAGAACATCAAAATTTTGAATGATGTTTTGAAATCAGATTACTTGACAAAAATACTGATCATTATTAATATGAAATTATGTTTTATAACATTAAAATGTATGAAGAAACTATTTAAAGAAAATGTTTATAAAAACAAATAAAAATAAGGTCAACAAAAAAAAAACAAGATTGTATGAAATAATATTTATTGGGAGGTATAAATAAAAGGATTATTAAAAAGCGAAATATACTGCGATTACTTTCTCACTCTGACAACGGAACCCATTTTTATAATTTCATGTGCTTAGTGCACCTATAGTTAAAAAAACATGCCAGTGTTGCTATACTTATAAAAAAAAATTTTTTTACTGGTAACCCAGTTTAATAAAATATACTTTCATTCTAGTGAAACCAGCCTTTAAAAATCAGTCTGACGGATTATTTGCAGTTTAGTTACTTTACAATTAAAATATAACATTCCCTTTTCTATTTTTCATTTTGCAAACAAAAATTAACTAATACAAAAATGCATACACATCCGTCATGACGAATATTAAACACCTACTAGTAATCTCACGAGTAAAATTGAAAGAAAACACTATTTTCAGAAACACATTCAGGTTTGCGTTCTATCAGTCCACTAATACATGTATAAATAATAGCTGTAGCTGAACTGGTAACACAGTAATTGTCTATGGTTACACTTCCTACTATAGTCGCAGTATCATTAAAATATATCCAGTCGAACGATCAAACTGTTGTGATCGTGGAGAATAGAGAAAGGAAGTCGACACCATAAGTTAAGAATTTCTTTACAATTTTTTTTTACAGATTCTTCCTAACCCTGGCCGACTAATTGTCAACATCGCCGTTAAAAAAATCAGTTACATTATCTATGGCTAACGGTATTATACAATTGCACTAAAACTAAGTGGAATAATCATTATATTTACAAAAAAAATAAACAAAAATACACAAGCGTTCGTTCACAAAATTTCTATGTTAAAATTATTTTGTAAAAAAATGTCTTTTAATTTTTTTTTTCGTTACACGTTAAATCACATACTGCGATATATAAATATTAAACAATGAATAAATAAAGTTTACTATTTATATTTAAAATATAGCGAGTAATAGGTCTGTTAACAGTTCATTTTTAAATTATTGGATGTATTTGTAAAAGTACTAAATACGATCTTAAATAAAAGCATTTTGTAAATCATGATTGCTGCTCGGACATAGATTAATTAATCATTTAAAACCTTATTTAGCACATACAACATCATCTTGTTGTTAAAATATGTTTAAATAGCTGTTAGATATTGTTTACATATCGATATATCCATTTTCGTTACCACAGAACACTTTAATCTGACATTGTTTTTAGAGTGGTGATTGGTACTTTTCATTTTGATAGTTTTGACAGCTGTCAAGTGTAATGCTGTGCACTTACTAAAAAGCAGTTTAATGTCCTATTGTAGACAATAAGCTTCAATATAAGATTAAACAGCAGAAGTCACAGTTCAAGGTTTAATAGTAATTCACGACATAGGTGAACGAACTGTCAAAATCTATATCAATAAAAGACGTTATTAGAAAAACTTAGATTTTCTAACGAGATCTTTAAGGTTCAAAAAAATTTTAAACTATGCACCGCATGACGCTACAGTTTGTTTTAGACAGATAGAGAACTGCCTTAGCAAAAGAACAACATACAATGCCTAGGCATTGTATGTTGTTCTTTTGCGAGTTTATTTTACATCAACTTTTCCACTGATAAACTCACACTAGGCCCTTGATGGTGAAGTACAACGTCCTTTTCCTCTGCCCTCACACGCTATGCTCTAGATGTCAACAATGATTAACATTACTAAACAAAATTGTGCTGTCAGTCTAATTGACATAAGAATATTAACTGTCACGAGTGGTGTTAATTATAATTAATATTATTCGGTTATTTTTAATCGCCACTTTACCGATGGATAATCAACGCATCGGTGTCTCACACCACAGAAATTACTATATCGAAACTATAGCCCTTACGTTACAGCTTGATTCCTGTGACAGCTGTCGCTAGTGTCATTTTGGAACTTACGAGGTACAATTTGAGTGTATTTTTATATTCATAATGTATTGCACTTCAAATATGATAAAACTGGTACGTTAAGTATGAAAATATAAGTGATACAAAAATCGATTGTTCAAAGTTACTTCGTCAGTTTCGTAGCCATGTATCACAGAGATCAAGCTATATTTTAAGGACTGTAGTTGACCATTTCCAAAATACGCATATAAGTAATTGACAAATGACAAATATATAAGTCAGCTGTCATAATTGTCCGGATTTTAAGCCAGTCCGGCAAAATAACCCGCTTAAAAATTACCGCTGAATTTCTGCTTAGGATACATTTTTCAAATCCTTGATAACTAACATTAGGTTACATTAATTTATATTTAACGTTTGCTAATCAAACTTATTGCTTTTCGGAATGATATACTAAAATGGCAGTGATATTGGGTTTTAATTAAGTAATCGACTAATATTTATTTAATATTGTTTTATTTACGCAAATATTTAACTGTATTTGGTATGACAGGTACTTGGTTCATGCACTTTGACAGATAAAAAGACGGGAAGGTTAATTGTTGCCAACGTTAAAGATTCCTCAGTAGTAATGGTAGTTTTTTTGAAATTTTCATTTGTAAGCAGTCCAAACCCGAAACTAGATGTCAAATATAGATTTTTGCTGTCTTTGTTCTAAAATTTGATATTTTGTGCGTTATTGTATGATTTCATTGCTCTAATAATTTAAAAAAAGGTGTGAAAAAGAGAGTACGTTTCTGTATACTGCTGACGTTAAAACACTTGCATCCACATCTATTTTATCTTTCAACTATTATTCGTTGTTCTATGCCCCTAAAATGCTCAATTAAAGAGTCTATAATCCATTCGGGTAAAGAAAATAATGACGTAAAGATTAGGCTCCGCCCCTTAACCAATCAGGTTCTAGGAAGGAATCGATTCGTACGAAATGTTGACGGCAATAGGTAATCTACTGGTACTGGCTTTACAACCACATTTATTTGAAGTTAAATCCAAATCTTTTATCTGAATGAACCATTAAATAAATGGATTTAATCATCTGAGAAATTGTAAGACTTAAAATAAAAAAGAAATAAATATCACTCTTTATCTAACTTCAAAGAAAAAACGCCTTTAAAATAACACGCTTTATGTTTGAAAGAAAACTCATAAAGCCAGTTTCATTGGTTCAAACAAGATACCTTCGTAGATAAATCATTGAATTTGAGTTCTAATACAATGTAACAGGATTCATTTTTCACAGTAGAGGTTATTTCTGCAACTACCCGCCGGATGTTTTTTTTTTCATTTCTTAAAACAATTCTTGCGGCAAGTTATATTTCATATAACATAACGCTATGAACTTTAAGAGCGGAGCAGTGATCATAAGCGCCATTAAACTTTAGGGCACTTTTCTTTGTATTTTATACTAAACCCTTCCATCATATTTCTAGATGAGGTAGTGAGCCCTTTTCTTGAATGTTTTACAGGACTTTATTGGACATAAATTTTTATATTATGCCCTTATAGCAATTAGCAAGAAATCAGTTTTTAAGACGTGTTTAATATATGTTACCAAGTTAAAAAAATCTCTTATGTTCCTCAAAGACCACTTGTTACCAAACCGTGGTCGGACTCCGGAGTCCTGGGTTTGATTCTCGACGGTGGTGTTCTCAGTATGAGGCTTCGTGACCGGCTAGTATGTATAGATCATTCCCGTCTTCGCTCGTTAGAGTGTTGCTTTGAAGCGTGTGCGATTCTAGAACGACAACCCTGAAAATGGAAATAATAACTTATTAGATCTCACATACAGCTGTCTGATCCCAAGCTAGGCAAAGCCTGTCGTGTGGTAACTAAACTGTTGATACGCATACTTATGTATTTCTATATACATACATATTATAAATAAATTACACCAGACACAAAACAAGTAAGCAGAGCTTGTGTTATCGCTACTAGACAACTGATACAAATACATATATACTTTTTTTTTTTGTAAATACATACATATTATAGATAGAACACACCCAATCTCCGAAACAAATATTTGTAGATCATACAAACATTTGGTCCGACCCGGGTATCGAACCCGAGACCTCATAATCAGCAGTCGCTCACGCCAACCGCGAAAAACTACTGAACGGATTTGGATTAAACTTTTGCCGCGATAGCCGACATATACGCGGGTGGAGCCGCAAGCAACAACTAGTAACAAATAAATTGACCACTAAATTGGATAGAAAACACCCACACCCGGGAATCGAATCGAAACCTAATCTCTTACTACTGCAATAAGAATAGAATAATAATTATAAGCTCTGCTTAGTTAGCGACTATATGGCATCGTGTGTTAGACATCTGAAATATAAATTTTAGTCTATGTATTCGTATTTTATATGTGTGAAGTGATTAGATGTTTATTTGTGTGTGAATGCTATAATTTTCGAACTTTAATGATTTTATCTTTGTTTGCTATAAAATTTTAAATCTGTGCACCCTACTATTCTACCTTAAATTTTTTCATTGTTTAATTATCCATGTAAAGGTTGCCGATAAGAACCGCCAATTGTCACGTTCGTATGTTGTTATTCTCTTTTTTTATGTCTATATATAGAACAATGTGTGTACAATAAAGATAAATAAAAAAAATAAAAAATTTTTATTCAACTAGTCGTATCAAAAGTACTCACTTGTCATGCGGCAGAAGTCGGTAGGCCCGCGATTGGTCTGTGATCTCCTGTGTGATCTCCGCATTCCTCAGCGACCTGCCCTGCACCCCGTGACGGTGGAAGGCCAGCACCGAGTCCGCCAGGCACACTGGACACACAGACAACAAACATAACTACAATAATATTCATTCAAACTAGAACCACGCTGATGAGAGCACGGTTGGTCTGGCTCGACTGGGGCGGTAACTTTGACATTTCACTATCGTACTTTGTAAAAATACACAAGATGAATAAAAATTCGCGTTTATTTATGTTGATGAATCAATTCCAAGTTGAACAAGGTAGTAGAGACATCAGCCACGTTGATTTCAGCACGATTGGCGGGCTCAACCGGGGCGGTACTACCCTCGCACAGAAGAACAATCTACTGTGTCAGTGTTCGTGTTGTCGTGTTTCGTTGGTGAGTGCGAGACCGGAGGCCCAATGATGCAGAAGCATCTGAATATGCCGCTATAGTGTGGGTCACCATGCTGCATTGTCTGCATTCACAGTGAGTATGGTGACCTCTTGAATTCTACCACCACTTATATTTTACACCCAGACAGACGACCTATAACAGCTTAGAGTCGGTGATGTCTCCTCTGACACGGCTGAACTTCGATTATTTACGAGAAGCGACCACCATGACACCTCCACAACCCAAGTACTGGGGTAATCGAAGTCCTGTAGGAAGACCACTGTCGGACTTTTTAAAGCTCCATGTTTAGGGCAAATATTCTGCCTAGATGTTCTCCGTGGCACAGAGCAATGTGTATTTTTTAAGTAAAATTTCTTTACGCACGCTTGACTTGGGGAATAAGCAGGTGAATGCGTGACGAGAGCGATACGAAAAGTGTGATTGGGCGAGGCAGTTGAGAGCAGAGGCGAGGCAGGGAGATGTAAGTTAGTGAAGATAGAAATAGAGAGAGAGAGTTGCAAGCACATTTTCTTTCTCTCATAGCCAATCTATACATACAAATAAATAAAATTGGAGTGTCTGTTTGTAATATTAAAATAACCGCTTTTTACTAAATGCATATGTATGCATACACGGTACATATACCAAAAATGTGGTTAAAAATTTTTTTGTCTGTCTCTCACCGCGGAGTTCAGCTAGTAAACAAATAAAATGGCATTACTCACATATGCTGTCAATATTGAAATCAAACTGTATCCTGTTGAGGAGTTTCCCTCTCCGCTTGTCAGGCTCCTGCCTCCAGCGGGAGTCCACGGAGGCTGGCAACACCGGGATTATATCCACCACGTTCTCATGGCACACCAACACCTGAAAACGAAACACCAATCATGAAACGGGCACAAAATCTGTTGCTACCTTTCTTAGTTCAGTCCGATTTTTGTCATCCGGTTCCGTCTGATATCTCAATGGCGACCAATATATTTTCTTTGAAAGTAAAATTATAGTAGTACCTAAAGAAAAATTGTAACAAAAAAAAACTGAGTTCAAGAACTGGACTGGAATCATCAAAATCGGTTCACCCAGTAGAAAGTTCTGAGGTAACAAACATAAAAAAAATACAGTCAAGTTGAGAACCTCCTCCTTTTTTTTTAATTTAGTTAAAAAGAATCAACTTGATAGTATAAAATGAAGTGCAACCATAATGCACCTATTTCCTTCTCTCTCCGCAACACCCAACTGTTAACATATACAGAACGCCTTTATGTCAAAAATGTATAATATAAAATAACGCCATCTATCGAACATAGCCAAACTACGACCATAACTAAAAATCCTGAATCGTGCAATAAGAATTATCCAAGGCAGAAAAGATCTTCTCACAGAACCTTAATAATCGTTCCCCTACACCTGCAAGTATGCTGTACTGACCGAGTCCTTGTTGAGCTGATGCACTGCCCGCAGTGTATGTAGTCGTTCAGGTCGAGGTATCACCGTGTTGGACCCGCCCACACACGCCTCCAACTCGTCGGAGTGGAACCAGCTGGCACCTGCAGAAATAAAACCTATGATTATAGGTCTTTGTTAATTTTAAAAGTAGATAAGATACTCCAGGGATAATTTTCTTAAACATTCTCCGATAAATTTTCAATTGACTGAATTATTTAAACAAATATGGCAATATTTAAATAACATCATATCCATTCGTGTTAAGAAAATAGTGACATACAGATAAAACCCTGCACGTAACGAAAATTTATTGGAATCTGATTGGTCATGGGGCGGGACATCGCGATAGCCGATAGGCGCTGGGAGGGTTCCGGATGTGTTAACAGCACAACACAGCACAGTAACAGCAGTTTCCGAAACTCTCCCTTCTCAACCGTATAGTGGTACACCGTGTGGTTAAGTCGGTCCGGTTCTAACACATTATCTCTAAAACCGCGGACCCTACCACACGTAACAAAAGGGAACCGAGGCAAGGCCCGTTATCACTATTTTCTTAACACGAATTGTCTATAGTACATATTTGTTTCTGTATACACGTTTTTTAACACACAACAATAAGATTATTAAAAAAACTATGAGAAGAAATAAATTGCTGCCGTACTTCTTCATGTGCTTACCAGAATTAATATTGAGCAGGTTCAGCCTCATGGGTTTCCTGGTAGCGCCTACGCAGAGCAGGGGGTACTCCAGCTCTGGGGTGATGATCAACTCGAACACCAACAGCGGAGAGGGTAGAACACATTCTATGTTCTATAAATATGTTTATAAAATAGTTAGCTCCAAGATACTATTGTAGCATTATGATCCTTTGAAGGGCAGGAAAATTAAGAGACCATTTGCAATATAGATCAATACTATAGTATTTATTTCGACTGTGATAAAATGACAGTGATCGTGCTGTTGTGTTTCGTTGGGGAGTACGAGACCGGAGGCCCTATGATGCAGAAGGATCTATTGATCCTTCTGCATCATAGGGCTATTGCCCACCATGGTTGGGTGGGTCACCATGCTGCATGGTTGCATTGTCTGCATTCGCAGTATGGTGACCACCACTCTTGGATTCTGCTTATGCTTTCTATCAGGCAGAGAAGAGTCATTTTGTTAAGTCTATTTGGGATCAACGTAGTACGTTATGTCATTCCATTCTATCACTCATCATTTTCTGTTAACTCCTTCCTAGCCATAACATCTTTCACAGAATCCATCCACTCTACCTTTAGTCTTTCTCTTCCCTAGGACCCTTTAACTCCCATCTAACACTTACTTTGCCACATTTTCCATATCCCCCCGCTTAACATGGCCATAACAAGATTAAAAATTACTTTTTAACTTTTCATCCAGTCTGATTACTTTCAGACTCCCTCGTATATACTCATTCCCGATCTTGACCATCTGAGTCACATCATACATTCATCTAAGCATTGGCATCTTCAATTACGCCAGGCGTCTCTAATTCCTTCTCTTAATGGCTAACTTTCAAATTCAAATTGGCCGATAGATATAAGGTACCTAATACTGACTGACCATCGAGACTGTACCTAACGGCTTAAATTGATAAATTTCGAAATATGTTAATTATACGTTTTAACATTACCTTTAGAAGCATAAACTTCCTGAGCGGATCATACCACTGCATGAGGAAGAGTCCGGCGGGAGTAGCTCCACACAGGTACTTGTAGCCGTTGTACGGGTTCCGGGCCACCGCACAACGCGTGCAACCTGGCCACACCAAATAAATATTTTTTAGTATGGCAACATCCGTGTTATTTGAATACTTTGTTGATGCGCGGTTTGTTGTTAATTTATACTAATATTTTAAAGCTAACTGATATTTTGAATGCCTTGGTGGCGCAGTGCTAGCGTATGCGACTGCTGTGCTTGAGTTCTCGGGTTCGATCAAATGCTTGTATGATCTGTAATTATTTGTTTCGGAGTTTGGGTGTTTTCTATGTATGATATGAATGTATTTACAATAAAAGTATATATGTATTTATATTAGGTGTCTGGTACCCATAATACAAGCTCTGCTTAGTTTGAGACCAGATGACGGGCGTTAGATTTCTAAAATATTAATTTATTTAAAGCTGAATAATTTGTTTGGTTGAATGTGCTAATCTGATCCTTATCAGTAACAACATGTTCGAATTTAACACTTTTTTTTGATGTTTGAATAGCTCGTTCAATGAGGAAAGCTAAAGTTTAAGGCTACAACATCACGTACAATTTTATTATACGAAGAGACTGAAAAAATGGTTTATAGTTATTGACTCTCTCGCGCATCAAAGATTTCGAATTGATCAATAAAATGTTGCAACAATAGGGAAAATTCGTTACCGATAAAGATTTCGCTGCACCACTCACCTCTTGTATCTGGTACTCTAGTCGTAAGAGCAAATCTTCTAGGTAATAACCGGGGTGGTAATACCCTAAGGGACCGTCCACCACGTGCGCTGCCAATTAGTGCTAATAGCTCGTGCCTGTATAACGAAGGGGTCTTGCCTGTGGACAATATTTCACATTACTAAGCTTTTGTAAAATTAACATGGACCTAATATTACTCCTTGGGATACACCTTATAAAAATATGTTATTTTATTTATGCTTCAACTTTTGAAATCGGGATTTGTAATACTTTATATGGTTTTTATACTTTAAGAAAGAAATATATTAAAAAATAATGTAAAATTATTAAGAAGTAGTATTTAAGGGGTGGTTAACACAATCAAACGCCTTTGTTGGTACATCTTATACTACAATTTAGTTAAGAACAGATGGATTATCATCATTGGTCACTTAACTAGTTTTTTTCAGTAACCTACCAGAGAGAGACATGAGAACGTCTTTGATAACATGCAACCATATTGTTCGTCTTGGACATAGTTGGTCCATTGCAGTTTCATGTAATTCGTTCAGGTTTAGTGTGTAGATGCCTTCTTCCGCGCCTGCAAATCAAAATATCACCAAAACATTATCATTAGCTCCATCAAATGCTAATATGTATTATAAAGCTAATATATATTATGAAGGGTTTGTTTATTTGAATGCGATAATCTCAAGAACTACTGGGGCAAATGTAAAAAAACATTCAGCGTGGGATTGTCCATTTATCGAATAACTTATAGAAGTACTCGATAAATGGATTATACTACGTACTGGAAGTTATTTAGTTAGCTATGCTACGATCAATAGAACCCGAGTAGCAATAAAATATGTTGCTATATCGGGTAAATATATACTTTCACAGAGAGACGCATGGGTTGTGCGGGACTTTCAAATAGTAAATTTTAAGAGTTAAGATAAGTGTTTTACCAATAAGCAGATGCTGATCCCTCGTATCCGGATGTATCCATGAGGCTGTACAATTTATTCTCAATGGACATCCATTGAATACCTGCAAAGAGATTAGTAATAGTCGTTTTAACATTAAGTTTTCAAGAACTTCCGATTTTGTAAACACAATTTATATAACTATTTAAATCTGGAATTGAAAAATTTAAACAATAAAAAAAAGAGATCAGCCTACAAATGCTAAAACTAGAGCTCAAGATAAAGATTTTTTTATTAAAAAAGCCAAATCCCGCATTAGGAGCATTCTTGTGCCAAGGAGGATTTTACAAACAAACACTCTTTGGAACCGTTTTGATCACAAAGAGCACCCAGACTCGAATTTAACCAAGAGTTGTCCTATGTGGAGGGTGAACCCACAAAACTCGGCGTAGTAGAACGCGGCGCTGGCCGCTTAAACTGCTACACCATCCATGCATTCTCAGATACTCTAATCATTGATTTAAGTAAATTCATATCAATGACAATCCTTACCTTAGAGAAGCATGCTCCCATGTGCACCTTGGGCGTGGGCGGCAGGCCGTTGGGAGCGGCCCGCGCCGGGCTGTGCGCGCGACGAGACCGCGAACGACGCGGGGGAACGGGCGGAGTACCCGGCTCCGCAGACACTATAAACGTTCACAAATCATTGTATTTATCTAAGACGATAGGACATAAGGTGCCATATATTCCTTTGCTGTGTGCAAAAACGTGACTAAAATGGTCTGTTTAGCTGTGCACATTGGTGTGCTGGTCCTTATTTATGGTAGTGAATCTTGGGTATGGCAGAAGAGGCACGAAAATAGAATTAATGGTAAAGAGCTGCATTCTCTTAGTATTTGTATTTGAATGATAGTGACGTTAGGAATGTGACGAGGATTGAATTTATAGAGCAAATGTGTGTATGGGTCATGTATTGGGAGAGATTTTACACGATAAATATTTACCGACTAAATTGGCGACGTTTAAAAATAGAGTTGTGTGAAAAGCACAGCGATTGATGAATGTGGACTTAGCAAAAGACCGTGTACGAAGTGTATCTTAATAAATGGAGATCGATTCTCTCTGCCTACCCCTCTGGGAAAAAGGCATGACGTTGTGTATGTATCTTATCTATGATAAACCATGAATTAAAGTCTAAGTTCCAGTACATACCTTTATTATCAACTTTGGCTTTGTCTCTCTGACTATCGGACAGACTCCTCTGTCTCTGACTAGTCTTTCCCTCTTCGTCTATGGTTTCCGCCTTTACATCCCGTCCGTTTTCGTCGACCATCTTGAAAATCTCGTCTACAGACGAAGTTTTTCTCTTCACATCTAGCTCACATTGACAGAACTGATTAAGATCGATGCCTGCGGTGACGGAATCCGAGTTATGCCTATTGTGTTTCTTCCTATGCTCAAATTTTTCATCCATATTCATACTTATATCGATTTTTCTACAGAGATCATCGTCTGAAGAGCCACCGTTATGTAGTTTATCGTCTTCGGATATTCGTAATCGATTCGCGATTTGTAAAGCCCTAAAGTTGGACACGGAAATCTTTTGCTTTTTACAATGCTCACAATACACTATACCCGAATCGGTGTTTTGGTTTGAACAGTTTCTGTAATAGCTAAGTATGTCTCCGTTCGAATTGCATACGTCACAAGAACACTGGGCCACAGATCTTTGTAGATCGCTAAGAGTGTTATTGTCTCTAGGTTCTGGTTTGGGACATAGTCCACATTCGCAATTGGCGTTTCTTAGAGGTGTATCTATATGTTCGCTTTCTAGTTGATCTACGTAAAGTATATCTTCACCTATCTTCCGACAAAGAGGATCATCTATAGATACCCTAGAAGCACCGATGGGACAATTCGAAGCGAGATTTTGGTAGATATTTGCTGTAGAATTATTAAGGAAATTTTGTTTTAATTGTATACACTGTGAAAGGTGTTGGTCGTGGATTGATAGTCCTGAGTTGCTAGCTTGCGCCATTGATGCAGTATCGGCCGTTAGAGGTAGAGTTGCCCTGTAAAAAAAATAACATTGGTAGATTTTGGTAGAAACTTGTTCGAGGTTTTAGTATTTTTTGGAATCGCAGTGCTGTTAGGATCCGAAGCTTCTGGAGTGCGGTTAGACACAAATGTGGGTAATAATAAGGTATTTAGACAAGCGTTTTTATCTTATATCTTATGGTGTTAGATAACAAGTGGTGCTGGTGGGATTTATTCGTATTTATTGAGGATTTCAATAATTTAAACCATCGTTTAGGGGACATGGATTTAGTTTCTACTTTTTTGTCTTTATATTTTAAGCTGCAAAAGCTGTTTTTAATTTTTTATATCAATACATGCTTCATGCTACGACTACGCTCTGAAAGCAATTACATCTTTGCTTCTGACAAATTTGTCATTTACTTTTTCATTATTAGTTTTTTTGGTTTTTACAGACTTCGAAGTAACTAATGAAATCCTGGTCTTATCGATAATTTCAGAAACATTGTCAGAAGTAGGTTTTCACCTACTTTTTATTGCTGCGTGTACATGATGACAATATTATAGTTTGGCATATTGGAGATGATTTAACGACATAGTCAAATGGTTAATGACAATATTTATGGACTGAACGCATATTTCAGCCTTTATATTTATACGAATCTTGCAATTGGCTGTGTAAAGGATACTTTGATAAGGAAACCTTTTACTCCTTTATACATTTTCATTCTCTTTGACGTTCGAGTGTTTTCTGTTATTTTCTTAAACAATATAGTTATAATGAACAATGTAAAAAACGGATAAACAATTTTATTCTAGTTTATTAGATTCCAATCCCTAAACAATCAGGTTCCAACCCTTCGTACGAAACGATAATTTGGAACGTGATTGGCCAGGGGGCGGGGCTTGATCGCTGCGTCACTATTTTCTTAACGCGGATGGACTATAGGGCTTAATATATTGGGTTATTAATACACTAATATTAGTATTGTGTAACTTTAACTACAATTAGTATGTGACTTATATCTTCAAGATTTTCTGTTTAAGGTATAATTATACGTGAAATTAAGTTACTATAAAGTCTGTAAAATTCAATCAGTTTTGATATTTTCCCCTATTTACTACCTCAATCTACTAAAACAAATAATCTACACACATAGGTAATTATTACAACCGCTACACTAGAAGTAGTTGTTCGGAATATAATATTTTGACCTATGTTATGATGAAGTTACGACATTTTATTGCATTTGAATAGATCAATGTTTTGTGTAAGAATATTTTCTCTAGAAACTTCTGGAAAATGTACTCTTCTAGAAAATTACGTGCTATAGCCACCTTTTCAGTTGCTAGCTAGAATAAGGGGCAGAAGGCTTCGATATATATGTATATGAGCCTGCTAAAGTGATTCTACTCTGCCTGATGGAAAGCATAAGCAGATGGGCACCATACTCATTGTGAATGCAGACAATGCAGTATGGTGACCCACACTACGATATGATGCTTCTGCATCACTGGTGGAATGCACGGCAGAATTGCTAAACACCGATTTAAGTATATGTGTTTGTTTGGATGACTATACTTCTAACCAATATTGGTGTGTACGAATAGCGCAGTGGTTTAAGCAGTAGTCACACCGCTTTCTACTGCACCAAATGGTGTGGGTTCAAACCCCATATGAGAATTTTTTGTGTTCCACTAATTGGTGTTCATAGTCTGGGTGTTTCTTGTGTCTGTTTCATGTACATTCCCATGGGAAGCCCAATGATGCAGAAGCATCACTAGCCCGCCATGGTGTGGGTCACATTGCTGCATTGTTGCATTGTCTGCATTCGCAGTATTGTGACCACCACTCTTGGATTCTGCTTATGCTTTCCATCAGGCAGAGTAGAGTCATTTTGGCAGGGCAAAACATAAAAAAAAAAAAAAACATTCGTAAGGTACCCCGCGACGCAGACATTTTTAAATATATGGTATTATTCCGAACAACCACCAAAGCTATGTGAAATACAAACATAAAACACATAATATAATATATATCATGCATTCGTAAAACCTCAGATGTTACCTGAGCATTAATTCTTCGTCAATATATTGCAAGAGGCTCCTAAAACAAGAAAGACAACAAATAAAAGCCTGGCAATACTTACTGTTCTCTTATGGGACCCTGGTCGCTACATATGTTCTGACTAGATCAGAGAATAAGTAGTAAGTTGACTAATAAGGCGCCACCCATTAATTACCGTGTATTACAGTCTTAGTTATATCACAGTATATCAAATTCTGCATTTAACATTTAGAAATTACTAGCAGAGTCCCGCAGTGTTACCCGCGGTATAACATAAACCGGTCGAAGCTAGTCTAAAGAAAGGAGCCTAAGTTACTCCTAATATCACTATATGCCAGTGAAATTCCCGTCAGATTCAGTACAGCCGTGCCAGAGATTAGCCGGAACAAACAGACAGATAGACAAAAATGGTAAAAAAAACAATTCGATTATGTACCGTGTATATCGTGTATATACACGGTACATACATTTAATAAAAAGCGAGTTATTTTATTATTACAAAGTTAAAAACAGACACTCCAATTTTATTTATTTGCATAGGGTTTGTATTAAGCATGTTAATTGAAGTTCAAAATATTTCTAATTAGATAATTATTTTACTCGGAAGAATGATCAACTCTTCCTTCTGGCTACTTCTACTCTCTTCTCCTTCTAGTTAGGATTCTCTATGAGTTTACTCTTCTTTTTCAGAGTTTTCCTTTTTAACCAGACTTTTAAGTATACTATGGTGCGGCTAAACTTCGAAGTGGAACGACTACCATCAAACCGTAACCCAAGTACTAGGCAATATAGAAGTTCTGTAGATAGAAAAACTATTTTCGGACTTCTCCAGCTACCTTTGACAATTGCCCGGTTAAGAGGCCATGAGTTTCTTTGCCAGTATTCTCCTCATTAGGCTCTACGCACTTTGGAAACTGGAACTTATAGATCGATACAAGCAGGCTGTATATTTTGGTATTTTCACCTAATTTACCTTGACAATCCAACACATGCTAGCATTTGTTTGTGTCGATCTATGATTTTTAACTGTAGCTTCAATTAAACGTTCAGAAATGTCTTAATTGAATAAATGATTTTGAAGTTTATTCATAGGTAGTAAACCTATGAATAATTTAAAAGAAATTTAATGTAATCTTAGGATTATATTCCTTGCACAGTATCAAATTTAGTAGTCTTTCCCGCCACCCCTTTTTAATGTGCCTGGAATTAATGGATGGCCCCTAATTGTGATAAATAAATTAGATAGATAAATTATGTACCAGTTTTTCTGTTTCTATATCTCTGTCTCGACTTTCTCTCGATGTTTAGTCGCGTCAAAATATTTTTCTTTGTTTGACAGAAGAATGGCCAACTCTTAATAATAGTAAATAAATATTTCGGACATCTAACACACAACGCCATCTAGTCCCAAGCTAAGCGTAGCTTGTGTTATGGGTACTAAACAGCTGATATAATTACATATATACTTTTTTTGTAAATACATACATAGAACATTTGGTCCGACATTGGAATCGAACCCGAGACCTCAATCACAGCAGTCGCATACGCTACCACTACACCACCGAGGCAGCCTCGACATCTTCTGGCTACTTCTTACTATTCTTCTCTCCTTCTAGTTACGATAGTCTATTACTCAATCGTGTACACAGTTGGGTATTAGCCTTCAATTAAACAAATGTTTTTTTTTAATATATTTCAGCCTTTCCAAGTAACTCTACTCTGCATCATAGAAAGTATAAGCAGAATCCAAGAGTAGTGGTCACCATACTCAATACTAATGCCGACAGCAACAATGCAGCATGGTGACCCACACTATGGCGGCCTATTTAGATGCTTCATCATTGGGTCTTGATGGAACCCGTGCTTATATTATGTTTACAGTTTTTCATACACAAATTAAAGTACTTTTATCTACTCAATCCAGTAGTGGGCTGGTAAAGATGGAATTCAAACTCAAAATTTATTCAATTAAGACACTAAGTGAGATTTATGAACGTTAAATTGCAGCTGCAGTTTAAATCATAGATCGACACAAACAGACGCCACAGCATGTATTAGATTGTAAAGGTTTTGACTGATAATGATAAAGCTATACTGTGTATAGTCTTTTTTTTTATTATTAAGTAAAGTATATTTCATTGCCTTTAAAATTATTTTATTATTGCTAGTGAGAGGAATTTGCTATTTGGTAAGCTCCATGGTTATAATAAGATGGGCAGAATTACAAACTTTTCATTGTCAGTGAAGTCACAGTCGAATAACTGGGTGTGCATTGCCTCACACAATTTTATTCGAGAATCGAACCCGTTATGCTTTAAATATGGGACATATATTTCCAAATATAGGTAATGAATAATGTCTTTGTTGTTTCTTTTAGTTAAAAGTTTCTAAATGTTTTTTTTTTATATTATTAAAGCCTTTACAAACAAATACATATAAATACATTAAAACTTTGTTATATTTTCATTGAAGTTTTGATTTAAGGCCTTATTACTAACATTTGTAAGTCTAAATTTGGTTAATATTATTTTTATTTAAAGCACAAATAAAACCATTCAAATATTAATCAAATTTAGACCCTAACATCACATTTATTTGATAAAAAATCACACGAAAGGCAACACAGCGTCAAACACATCGATTTTGAACGCCAATACATTACCTTCACTTATGGGTAGCCCCAGGTGTAGAAATACTCATAAGCTATACAAAATCCAATCGCTCAAACTCATGCGCATAATCAAAAGTGAATCTATACTATCGCACTGTGCATTCACACAAAAAACCAGAGAAAAAAAAACAAAAAAAAAAAAACTATAAAAAATAAACCACCACCATAAATTAATCAGCACACTTGAAATCCTATCTGTTAGTAGAGAAGAAGAACGAAAGAGAAAAAAAAACTTTAATTTGTTTTTAAATTTTTTTGCTGAATTATATTTTTTTTTCAAAATACCTCAAACTCATTTTCAATATATCATCCCCCGTGATCACCCGACACCACTTGCTATAACATAATATATAAATGTATAATAAAAAAGCAAAAAAAAAAAAATAAATAAAAAAATGAAATACACGGGGTACATACTTTTCGCTCGAAGGTATCGTGTCTGTGGAGAGATCTTTTGTAAGTGGGTTATGTTTTGGACAACTCATCAACGAAGCTACGCTCCAATCCTCACTAGATTGTCTGTGGTACACTGAAAATAAATAAAATTGGTTATAGTAAGTTTTAAAAAGACAATTCCAACATTAGCAATATGTGTTTGGTGTGTGTAATATACAGTCAGATTGAAACTAAATTGGGAAAACTTAGCATAAATAGACGGAAGGACGGACGGAAAATCGGAATAAATAAGGTTATTTTTTATGGAATAGGGGGCAAACGAGCAGACGTATCGCCTGATGGTAAGCGATTACCGCCGCCCATGGACACCCGCAACACCAGAGGCGTCACAAGTGCGTTGCCAGAGGGATTTGGGGGCAGATAGGGGGAGGGGTTTCTGGTATCCTCACTCACTCGGTGAAACACAGCGTAAGCACTATTTCACACCGGTTTTTTGTGAGGCCGTGGTATCACTTCGGTGGAGACGGCCCATTCATGCTGAAGCGTGGGAGAGCCATGCTTCGCTAAGTATCAAGGTATCAAGTTTTCTTTCTCTTTGTATTGCTGTTATCCTGTATAGGCCATTCGCTTAGATACGGTGCCTTGATCGCGTCGCTATAGCAAGCTCCCACAAAATCAAAGGCCCGCCTGCAGTGTACACCCACAAGCAAGTATAAATTTCACAACAATGACCACAATTGCATGTAGATGCACCGACACTATCTAAACAAATGGACTATACATATGATAGGATCTATAGACTAGAAACAGTTATAATCTCCACTTACTTTTCCTCTTAACAGTATCTCCATCACAACTCCTATTGACCTCCGCACTGAAGTTGATAACTTTAGGCATAGACCGGACGCTCAGATCATCATCAGCGTCTAAGTCCACGATCGGCGAATCATCGTAGACTCCAGACCTTCGACAGGGTTCTCTACCTTCTGCTGTCAATCCTCGCTGGCGGTTGGCGACCTGAACAGGATCCTCGTGCATAAGCGAGTGTGGTCTTGGAGCAGCTGGGATGCTGAGTTCTGAGAGTAGACTGCGAGGTCTGACGTGATTGGTGGAGCGAGATTGTGATAACTGTGCTTGCTCCGCTAAAACCCTTCGGCCGCCTCGTCCTGTGTGTTTGGATGCGATGCGTTGGGGTACATTCGATATTGCCTGCGGAAGAACACTTGTATTTAAAACATAAAATCTAATACTTTTAAACGAATAATTCTTGTATATTATATGTATATATAAATAATTTGAACCTCAGAAAGGTCTCCGAAGATTTTCATGAAATTGACAGGGGTATTCAGGCGCGATAAATCGATGTAGATAGAACTCATTAAAAAATAAATAAGTAAGGGACGGGTCTAAGATCACCATGGGAGTCACGCCTCGGAATGAATGCGCCGGCTCGACCGGAGTGATACTCTAAGAAAACTGGTGTGAAATAGCGCTTTTGCTGTATTTTGCCGCGTGAGCGAAAATACCAAAGGCCCATAACCCAACCCCACCCCAAATTCCTTTCGCCATCCTCCATAGGTCGGCAACGCACTTGTGACGCCTCTGGTGTTGCGGCTGTCTATGGGCGGCGGTAACCGCTTACCATCAGTTGATACGTCTGCTCGTTTGCCCCCATACCATAAAAAAGAGTTTTTGCAAGTGTATATAAAAATCCCATAAATCGTATTTATTTCTTGTATTGACTTCACTGTTGACGTAAGCGGTCGCTTGTTTTGCTGGTTCAAAACTCCACACTTTGTTTGATCCACAAACTGTTGTTCTAAGCCTGTATGATGTCTATTCCTAATGCGGGAGTTGTATATTTTTTAAGTTTTTTTTTCTTCTTATGTTTTAGCTGCCAAAATGACTCTACTCTGCCTGATGGATGCCTGAGTAGAATCCAAGAGTGGTGGTCACCATCCTCAATGCTATCGCGGACAGTGCAGCATGGTGACACTATGGCGGCCTACTGAGATGTCTTTTCACGTCTCGTTTAAAGGATCCGGTATTCTCACTCACTCGGTGAAACACAGCGCAGGCTCTGTTTCACACCGGTTTTCTGTGAGGCCGTGGTATCACTCCGATCAAGCCGGCCCGTATGTGGCTGGCTCTTCCACGGTCTGTGCGCAAATCCCTTGGTACACCTCGGACACAAACCGATCATAAACACTCTCAGATACTAGCAGTAGGAGGTGTATCCTAGAATGTAAATTCCTGATTAGCTTCACCCCCAGTTCAAACTGGGGGTGAAGCCTTATGGAGGAGGGAGATCGTTCCGTGATCTAATTGTCCTGGATTTAAACGTGTGGTGACGGAATAAAGAATATGAAACTGGTGTGAAACAGCGCTTGCGTTATATTTCACCGAGTAAGTGAGAATAACGGAGACCTCAATCCTCAGTGCTATCGCAGACAGTGCAGCATGGTGACACTATGGCGACCTACTGAGATGTCTTTTCACGTCTCGCTTAAAGGATCCGGTGTCCTGGGTCGGTGTCGGTGGGACGGAAACACGTGCGCTGGTAGTGAGTTGTACTCGTATGAACTTACCCCGTCATCATCCTCAGGGTTGAGACAGTGCGTGGGCGGGTTGGAGTACTTGTGCAGCAACTCTATCGCCAGTCTCTTGCTCATGTCTTGTTGGAAGAACGCGTGCTAGGCAACACATAATAGATAATATGAGTTCACATTACTCTGTCGCATTAGGGTAAGCTTATAAAGATAGTGCTGTTGAGAAATAAATAAATAAAAAATCTTAAAAATAAACGTACTGCTAATATTATCATCATTTCATTAATAACTATTGTTCTGACTTGAAAATGGTTCTTCTTTTCGGCTAACCAATCTTTATCAATATGTTAATGAACACAGAATATAATTATATCTATACAAATAAATAAATTTGGAGTGTCTATTTGTAATATAGAAATAACCGCTTTTAAATAAATGCATACACGATACATGTACCAAAATAACATGTTTTAAAATTTTTGTCTGTCTGTCCATCTATTTGTTCCGGATAATCTCTGGAACGGCTGGACGGATTTTGACGGGACTTTCACTGGCAGGTAGCTGATGATCCAGGGAGTAACTTGTATACTTTTTTAGACTAACTTTGTCCCGCGGCGTTACTCGCGGTACTAAAATAACCGCGGGGTTCAGCTAGTTGTTAATATTATTACCTGTAATAATTTATCAGCTGTCGGCCGCTTCTTAGGGTTCTTCGTTAGCGAGAGCTTCAAGAAGGAGTGGAAGACGGCAGACCAGCGCTCACGCTCCTTCAGCTGCGGGGGCTTGAACCCAGACTTGGACATGAGGAACAACACCCGCATGGGGTGGAGTTCGAACATTGGCGGTTGGAGTTCTGCTAGCTCTGAAGACAAGAACAATAAAAATATGTCAAGACCATAAAAAAGTAAAGCAACATGAAATAAGGATACAGGTTCGGTTCTTTACACTAGTGTGGCTTTAAACACACACACACACACACGCGCGCATGTACACACACGCCATCATACTCAAACACACACACACTCATACTCAAATACACACACACACACACATATAAATATGTTACCTTATTATTATTTGATTTATATTCTGATAGTGTTAAAATGCCATGTAAGTCCAATTTTGAATGTGTCTCTTATTTTGGCGATTGCACTAGTAATATCGCTAGCATTACTACCAGGATTTAAAATGATAACTCACCAATAGCAGTGATCCCGCAAGCCCAAATATCACAGAGCTGATTGTAACCACCCTTGCGCTCAACAGCAGCCACCTGGAAATTATAAGTCACAATATTAATCTATCTTATATATAAAATTCTCGTGTCACAGTTTTCGTTCCCATACTCCTCCGAAACGGCTTGACCGATTCTCATGAAATTTTGTGAGCATATTGAGTAGGTCTGAGAATCGGCCAACATCTATTTTTCATCCCCCTAAATGGTAAGGGTGACCCATGCTTAAAAAATTTTTATGGCAAAACGACGTTTGCCGGGGCAGCTAGTATTGAATATGATCATATTAAATATATTTTTTCTAACACACAACGTCATCTAGTCCCAAGCTAAGCAAAGCTTGTGTTATATGTACTAAACAACTGATATAAATACATATATACTTATTTTTTTTTGTAAATACATATTATACGTAGAAAACACCCAAACGAAACAAATATTTGTAAGTCATACAAAGATTTGGTTCGACTCGGCAATCGAACCCGAGACATCAAGCATTTTCTTACGCTTCTACGAGTATATGTATATCTCAATGACAGAAATACAGTCGAATTGAGAACCTCCTCCTTTTTTGATGTCGGTTAAAAATGGCTTTAAATTGTTATTACTTACCCATTAATAACGAATTGAAGTTTCATACTACAAAATTAATTTTAATTTTTACATACCTCCGGAGCCATCCAATACGGTGTGCCAATGAAAGACTTCCGTTTGTTGATGGTGGCTGTGATCTGCGCTGATACCCCAAAGTCCGCCAGCTTCACATCTCCGCATTCAGTCAGCAGTATGTTGGCACCTTTTATATCACTGGAACATGAAAGAGCAAAATATTATATCAGAAGCTAGCTGCGCCCTGTTATGTTACTCGCGTTTAAATCTTAAATTTTTTCGGGATAAAAATGTTTTTTATCTGTGCTATTTTAGTCTATCTCTGTGCCAAATTTCATTTAGATCCGTTTAGACTTTTTAACGTGAAAGGGTAACAAGCATTCATTGAAATCTATACAACTAAATAAAATTGGAGTGTCTGTTTGTAATATTAAAATAACCGCTTTTTACTTAATGCATATGTATGTGTACACGATACACATACCAAAAATGTAGTTCAAAATTTTTTTGTCTGTCTGTCTGTCTGTTTGTTCCGAGTAATCTCTGGAACGGCCGGACGGATTTTGACGGGACTTTCACTGGCAGGTAGCTGATGATCCGGGGAGTAACTTAGGCTACTTTTTTAGACTAACTTTGTTCCACGGCGTTACTCGCGGCACAACAATAACCGCGGGTAACACCGCGGGGTTCAGCTAGTTTTTAATAAGATTATTAGTAAGATATACAGAAACATATATATAGTATATATAGAAACCAAATACACAACTGATTGGCATATTGAACATATATTATCTTAATAATTGTCTTTTTTATGGAATAAGGGGCAAACGAGCAGACTTATCGCCTCATGGTAAGCGATCAGCTCCGCCCATGGACGTCAAGAGTTTGTTGCCTGCCTTTGGGGGATGAGGGGTAGGGTTGTAGGTATGGACCTCCGGTATCCTCACTCACTCGGTGAAACACAGCGCAGGCGCGGTTGCACACCTTGCTTGCAAGCTGGTTTGCTAGTTTGCACCGTGTTCCTTAAAAAAAATGGAGTTACCACCCCTATTCATACCTTTCATATCATAAAAAGCGACTAAGGGAACAAACTACGAAGGACAACAGAGAAGGAAAACTTGTCAAAAACTCAATCCCAACTGGTATTATAAACCAAAACCCTTTTTTCCAAGAAGAATGTTGATGATAGGTATCTACCATATTCTCTGCTAACAGTAAAACTTACCGATGCATCTTCCCCATGCTGTGCAGGTACGAGAGGCCTGTGAGGGTCTCTCGGCACATATACGCTATCTGGAGCTCTGACAGTGGTCCAGTCACGTGATAGATGTCCTGAAAATAATTTGTCGAAAAATAAACTACTTTTCTTGATAATTCTGTTCGGTTGGATTAATATTTACACAATTTTGGATTTATAGAAAATGCAGCAAAAATTCCAGGATAGCTAGAGCTCCTCTGGGGCAGAAGTTGCGTCTTTATCTATAGAACAGTATGTGCGGTTCACACGGGCACAGCAGTGTTAGGGCGCTGGCTGCAGCATTTTTAAAGAATCTGAGTACTTACTGGAGGACGCTAAGTTTAGGCTTTCGTTCAGCAGGGGATGGCGGAACGCTGATGATGAGACAATCAATACAAAAAAAAGGTACGACCGGGGCGGTACTACTCTTGCACAGAAAATCAACATAAAATGACAGCGGTCATACTGTCGTGTTTCGTTGGTGAGTGCGAGACCGGAGGCCTAATGATGCAGAAGCATCACTAGCCCGCCATGGTGTGGGTCACCATGCTGCATTGTTCGCAGTATGGTGACCACCGCTCTTCGAGTTTGCTTATGCTTTCCATCAGGCAGAGCAGAGTCATTTTAGCAGGGCCAAACATAAAAAAAAGGTCAAGTGCGAGTAGGACTCGCGCACAAAAAGCTCCGTACCATTTCAAGCGTCTACCTGTTGCAGTTATTAATAGTGAACTAAAAACGGCAAAATATTATGGCATTGTTGTATGTAAGCTCAACATAAATATTTCTTTTATTCTGTTTAATATTTGTTCGTATATCGGCAAAAGAAATACAATTAATCTATACAAATAAATAAAATTGGAGTGTCTGTTTGTAATATTAAAATAACCGCTTTTGACTAAATGCATATGTATGTATATACGGTACATATAGCAAAAATGTAGTTAAAAAATTTTTTGTCTGTCTGTCTGTCGGTCTGTCTGTCTGTCTGTCTGTCTGTCTGTTTGTTCCGGGTAATCTCTGGAACGGCTGGACCGATTTTGACGGGACTTTCACTAGCAGGTAGCTGGTGATCCAGGGAGTAACTTAGGCTACTTTTTTTAGACTAACTTTGTCCCGCGGCGTTACTCGCAGTACAACAATAACCGCGGGTAGCACTGCGGGGTTCAGCTAGTCATCTATAAAAACTTCAACTATCTAACTATCACGGTTCATGAGATACAGCCTGGTGACAGACGGACAGTGGAGTCTTGGTAATAAGGTTCTGTTTTTTTAAACAGAAATTTTGAATACATAACAATACACAAACCTGCAAGCTGCCACCCCCACAATACTCCATCGAGATCCATAACTTATCTCGTCTGAGATAGGAGCCGTAGTACGCCACTATATTGGGGTGCCTGCAGTCCTTCATCATCAGGATCTCCTGTTGGATGATGGCAAAGTCATCACCCGGCTCCAGTTTGATCACCTTGATGGCGGCCAGCTCGCCATTGCCGTTGAGCCTTTTCGCCTGGAAAAAAAAATTAAATGATGATGCCTTTGGCAACTGTTTTTATTGTGTAACTACTGAAGTTCTCTAGTTTCCTGGGTTTGAAATAAACTGTTTCTGGCAGAATTTGAAGGAAATAATAATAATATTAATATATTTTAATTTTTAATGGTTTAAATGGATTTTCTTCACGTATTAGCCCATGTTCAGATGACGAGCGCTCAACGCGCGTTTTGCTAACGCACGTTTACAACTTTTGAACATGGCCTTAATGTAATAGTTTTTGCTTCCGCTGCGCCTGCGTGTATATCGGTTAGTGTGCTAAATAGTGGCAAATGTTTTATTCTGATGTATAAGCTATATTGTTGTTAAGTTTATTCTAAATCTATTAAGTACTTTCTGCGTGGTCTTCCACAACAAACATCTATACATTCTCAAAAACTTTCGCATTTGTAATATTAGTAGGATAGATTGAAGAAGAGTGGGGTAAGATCTGCCCTCCGCTTAATAACTCCACCAAAATAGGCAAATAACTTAAGATTAGCAACATTCTGATATAATAAAGACGCTTTGGGAACCAGCGAACCGTTTTCTAGAGTATTACTTCCACTTGACATAGTTAAGACGCTTTGCCTAACACCGGTTCGAAGGACCAAGGTTGTGGAAGAATTAAGTTGAAATTGCTTCCTTTCAAAACATTAGAGGATGACGTTTTATGTGTAACACGTGTTTCTTAATTAGAATGATCTTTTTGATGTGTACTAAGTATGTATATGTGTTTTTAGGATTCCGTACCTCAAAAGAAAAAAAACGGAACCCCTATAGAATCACTTTGTTGTCCGAGTGTTAATCGACAATCGCAATTGAAATTCAACACATTTGAATAGATAAGATCACTATGAGTTTTCCAATATTAATTAAAACCCATGAGACATTAAGATCGGGGCAGACATCGGCCAAATACGACGACATTATATCTTCACATTACATTATAAACAGTCGGTTGTCAGTCAAGACCTTTAAATTGCCGTGGGGGTCACTAATTTAGTTATAAGCTTCACACAACTACAAATACGATATACCGTTGACCCCAAGCTTTATTTAACCTCACACACACAAACATACACAGCTGTTTATACACACGCCTTCTATATAAAGTGGTACATGTGAACAAACACACAGACATACTACCGTTGTGGTTTTGATGATTAATACCGTTACAATGTTGTTTTTAATTAATAATTTAGATAAGTTTATTTTTGTGTTTGATAGGCATATCTACATAATGTACCTACTAGTTGTAATACCAGACTGCACGGTTGCTTAGTGGTTTAAGCGGTGCGGTGGCCACTGCGCTTTCTACAGCGCCAAGTGTTGTGGGTTCAAATCCCATATGGGACAAGGCTTTATGTTTTACCCGTTTTTTCATCATTTTTCATTTATACACGGCTCTTATATGTCAGAAAGTATATGCATATAGTGAGGGAATCCGAGGCGGGTAATGCTTTCTATTGATCTGTGATCATCTATCTGCTAATGTATTATCTATACTAATATATAAAGCTGAAGAGTTTGTTTGTTTGTTTGAACACGCTAATCTCAGGAAGTACTGGTCCGATTTGAAAAATTCTTTCAGTGTTAGATAGCCCATTTATCGAGGAAGGCTATAGGGTATATATCATCACGCTACTACTAATAGGAGCGGAGCAACAATGAAGAATGTTTCAAAAAGGGGGGAAATTTTCACGCTACGGGCAATATAAGGCGCAAACGAGGTTGCGTGGGTCAGTTAGTAAGAATATAAAGCTGAAGAGTTTGTTTGTTTGTTTGAACACGATAATCTCAGGAACCGCTGGTCCGATTTGAAAAATTCTTTCAGTGTTAGATAGCCCATTTATCGAGGAAGGCTATTGGATATATATCATCACGCTAAGACCTACAGGAGCGGAGCAACAATGAATAATGTTATAAAAACGGGGGGAAATTATCACGCTACGGGCAATAGGAGACGCAAACGAGGTTGCGTGGGTCGGCTAGTGTATTATAAGACTGCACTGTACAATGTTTGTTAGTAGCAACAACTGCGCTGGAACTGCTGTGCTTGAGGTCTCGGGTAAAACCGGGAGCATATTTCTAAATGCTGCCAGTCTTTTGGGTTCACTACTAGGAGACACGTTACTAGTAGTATGTAAATATTACAAAAAACTTTTTTTTTTTTTCTAGTATTTTATTTAAGTTTAAAGTAGATAATTTTGGTTCCTTATATAAACAATCATAATGTTTGAAATTAACCAAGACATATAGTGCTCTACAGTATAACATAGTAAAGGTTTGTTGTTATGGGACAGTTTCACTATAGAAAAACGGCTCGAGTGCTAGACCCTTTTATCTAGATCTAAACCCATTCAACTGTTCTAGCGTGACTGAGTACCGAACATCCATCTAACATTTTGCATTTAGGTCGAGAGTAAAAATTTTATAGTTTGAAAAACACAAAGTACATTTACATAATGTTTTTATTATTTTACTAGCTGAACCCCGCGGTGTTACCCACGGTTATCGTCGTACCGCGAGTAACGCCACCGGACGAAGCTAGTCGAAAAAAAAACCCTAAATTACTCCTTAGGTCATCAGCTACCTATCAGTGAAAGTCCCGTCAAAATCGGTCCACCTGTTTTAGAGATTAACAAACAGACAAAAATTGTAAAAAATACATTTTTGGTATATGTACCGTGTATACATAAATATGCATTTAGTAAAACACAGTTATTTTAATATTACAAACAGACACGCCAATTTTATTTATTTGTAAAGATTAGTGAAAGAAACAGGTATTATGTTCCTCTGTACATATTTTTAACTATTTTAGTCTGTTTGATAACAGATATTATTTATTTGTTTCGACAGATTTAGGAAGTCTCGATCAGATAACCCCTGTGTGTCAGTCTAAATTACTGAACCGATTTTAATAAATGAATTGTCAATAGATTCGCAATAATAACTCAGTGACATAGGCTATATTTATATATATATATATTATACGTTTTATCAAAAGTTTCAGTATTTAAAACTTTTTCTCCTTTAGTATGTTACTTTTTATAATATCAGGTGACTGATGTGAAATTCCGAAAAATAATAGATTAGTTAATCATCATCATCATCAGCCTATCGCAGTCCACTGCTGGACATAGGCCTCTCCGAGAAGCCGAGGATCGAACTAAGTGGCGTGCAATTGGAGATTAGTTAATAGCCAACTGAATTAAGAGTGTATTTTTGACATAAAGAATAGACAGACACCTCTTTATTTATTTCTATAGATAGAAGTATGTAAAAAAGGGTAATTCCAATTCAACAAAAGTATGCCGCGCCTCAGTGAATCTTTTTAAACGTCCAAAAAACATATAAAACACCCTTCCCATATCAAATAAAAAGTTGGCACTTTATTGATTTAAATGGGCAGACGTCGGAGGGAGAGGGAACGGACGGACTGGAGGACGGATAACTGCAACTTGCTAAATCCATGATATGATTATCGAAAGGACATCTATTGTTTTATAGCAGGACTACTTATTTGTGTTTATCACGTTAACTTTTCTGTCAATCCGTAATTACGTAAAGGTAAATGGTGGAAATGTTAAAAAATAATAGTTTCTTATTTCGGAGCAGTTTATTTATTCAATTTATTATTTTTTGTGCAAATAATAAATATTAATAAAATATGCATAGTAGGATAGTTTCCAAAAATAGCCTTAACTTTTATTTATTTTAAATAACATTTTGCATACGACGGACTTAATGCCATAAAGATATTTTCTGTTAGACAACTTAAGGTAAAGTTCTCTTTAGGAAAATTTGCGAAAGAAAAGAAACATGCAGAAAATGAGAGAAAATAGAAGCATTTTGAATGTAAGTACATTTTCTCTTTATATACAGGTACTAGCTGACCCACGCAACTTTGTTTGCCCGTAACGTGATAATTTTCCCCCGTTTTTGAAACGTTCTCCATTGGCGCTCCGCTCCTATTGGTCTATGATAGCGTGATGATATATAGCCTTCATCGATATATGTACTATCTAACACTGAAATAATTTTTCAAATGCGACCAGCAGTTCCTGAGATTAACGCGTTCAAACAAACAAACAAACTCTATCTATACTAATATATAAAGCTGAAGAGTCCATTTATCGAGGAAGGCTATAGGGTATATATCATCACGCTACTACTAATAGGAGCGGAGCAACAATGAAGAATGTTTCAAAAACGGGGGAAATTTTCACGCTACGGGCAATATAAGGCGCAAACGAGGTTGCGTGGGTCAGCTAGTAGCTTTATAATATTAGTATAGATAATATTCTTCTTTCTGTGTATACTAGTGTGAACTAGATTGCCCTCCAAAAGGGGTTTTGCAGATGACACATAGGTTAATTCATAACCATGACTACCAATGAACTCACAGATGATTACTCTACCTTTTAGAGGGTGACAAAAAAAAAACACGGAAAATGTTCGGTCGAAGACATAGAGCTCATTATCCAAAAACCACCAATACCAAGACAAATGGAAGACATGACTTGGTGTAGTTTTACTCAGCTTTCTATCTTCTTACTCGACTGAAGCAGAAAGAGCATATTTCGTACGTAAGTTATTTAGTACAAGAGCCTTCTGAGTTTTGCGACAGGCAAGCCAATTGTATTTAATAATATAATTTAAAAATAAAAGTTTGTTCTGGTTATCAGATAGGTGTAAGTCGATCCTTCACCGGTTATAAGACAAATGCCTTTAGAATAGAACATTGAATAATGTTTTTAACCGACTTCAAAAAAAGTAGGAGGTTATCAATCCGAATGTTTTTTCAATTTTTTTTATATATGTATATTCGTGGATGAACTGATTTTGATGATTCTTTTTTTAATGGAAAGGGGATATGCCAACGGTGCTACCATGATATGAGGACAATATGGATCTGATGATGGCATCCAAGAGAAATCGATTCGAACCTTGAAATCAGTTTTATTTTTGTTAAAGTAATTGTGAGATTATTAAAAGAATTGATATTCACGCAAACGGGTTTTTCTCTTTTTACAAGATTCAAAACCAAAAGTAAGGGTAGTTTTAGCAATCTATGTATGTTCGACTGTAGCGTCTAAACTAATGAACCGATTTTAATGAATGGGGTGTCAAATGATTCGCAATAACGACCTGGGTAACATAGGCTATTATATATTATACTAGCTGAACCCCGCAGTGTTACCCGCGGTTAATGTTGTATCGCGAGTAACGCCGCGGGACAAAGTTAGTCTAAAAAAAGTAGCCTAAGTTACTCCCCGGATCATCAGCTGCCTGCCAGTGAAAGTCCCGTCAAAATCCGTCCAGCCGTTCCAGAGATTACCCGGAACAAACAGACAGACAGACAGACAGACAGACAGACAAAAATTTTTTTAAGTACATTTTTGGTATATGTATCGTGTATACATACATATGCATTAAGTAAAAAGCGGTTATTTTAATATTACAAACAGACACTCCAATTTTATTTATTTGTATAGATTATACATAACATTTTTTAGGTTGTCTCACTAGATACAAGTGTACAGTCTCCTAAACTTTTTCTCGTTTAATCATAACTAACTTGTTATCTCTTACGATGTATTCGAAAGTACTCCAAACGAATGATTACCTGACTATCCAAACAAGCTGTCAACACACAAAGCATACCAACACAAAATTACTGTATCACCATTATGACGTCAGCGGAGTCAATGACCCGCGCGGCAGTACTACCAATTAGGTACGTGCCTGTTTGGGCTACTTTAGCTGTTTTACGGTACTTGAGTAGGCCTAGCCTGGCCATGTTCAATGTTTTATGATATAAGAAAAAATGTTTACCACATAACATTGAAGTGTACTTGAGTGCGAAATATCATATACTATACTGTAAAGGCAAGGCACGTAAACATCGGCTCTGTGTTTGAAAAAATACGATAAATCTGTTGTCGCGTTGTTTACATTAAAAGTTGCGTAAATGTGGTGTACCAAACACTAAGTGTTCATACAACTGTTATCCGCCTAAACTGTAGTGTAAATAACAATAAACAAGCGATGGGAGAGGAAAAGTAAAATATCCCCTATATTTTGAACAGTTTAATGTCGAGCTTTGAAACCGTGTGTATTTTTGAATAATTGATGAATTGTGGCCAACTTTAACATTTGTGTGCAAAATAATAGTGATGATTGACTAAAATCAATAAAAGAGTAAGATCAAGTGACTCAAAGTAATAGTGCAAATTATATTTTTTTTTTTATCTACCCTATAACTACATTGTTTATACAAATAAATTTGCCAGTACTAGAACTGCATTTCGCCAATTTTTTTATTATACTAATAGCCCATCTTTAGAGACGGCTGGGTCGTCGCATGGTACGCGGTGTGGCGCGGGTTTGAATCTGACTGTCAACATAGACTTTTTTTTTTTTTTTTTGAAACAACCAAATCGCAATGGCATCGATTGGTGAATGTTCTGGATGTCGCAATGTTCTCGACAGCGACCGTTGTCTTGGATGCTTCAGATGTAAGGCCAAATATGACCTTGTTTGTGCAAATGTTGCCTCCTCTGATTATGAGGTAATGGACGCTAACCATAAATCGTCATGGAAGTGTCCTGAATGTTGCAGCAAGGAGCCAAAAACGGGCAACATTAACACTCCTGTGCGTTCGACTCATTGCTCGGACGCAAAAAGTCAAGAAGAAGATGAACCAGGACAATCCAATGTCACTGTTCGCAAAAGGCCCACGAAATCACCACCGAGACCATCGCAGAGGCCAGTGCATAAACAGCATCAGAAATTGCCGCCAAAACCATCGCAGAAAGCGGCAATACAATCATCTCAGAAGTCGCCGCCGAAATTGCAACTGCAACCATCTCTTGAGCCGCAACCGCGTTCGCCACAACTCCTGGAACCTAGTTATGTTACTGAAAATAAGCTACGTGAGATTCTGCAACAGGAAATCTCTACCGCCTTGTACACCACCATTAAAAAAATCGTGGCGACCGAGTTTAAAAATGTGCTCGACAAAATTGATGGTTTCCGAGACTCTCTTGACTTTATGAGCACAAAGTATGAAGAGATGAAATCTAAATTCGAAAGTGAAACAGCAATTATCACCGAACTAAAATGTGACAATGAGAGATTTAAAACAACCATTAGAGATCTCACTGCTAGGCTGAATGTTGTTGAACTACACATGAGAGAATCAAATATTGAAATAAATGGTGTCCCGGAGAGTCGATCTGAGAATTTGGTCACCACCGTCATTCAACTATCCAAAGTCGTTGAGAATCCGCTTACTAACGAAGATATCCAACATGCTGTCAGAGTTGCTAAAATTAGCAATGACAATCTGCGACCTCGACCAGTGATTGTTAAGCTGCGTAGTCCTCGTTCCCGTGACAGCATCTTGGCGGCGGTCAGTAAATTTAATCATAAGGACCCCGAGAAGAAGCTTTGTACACAGCATCTTGGAATTGGAGGAACTGTAAGGCCTGTTTACGTTTCGGAACATTTGACTCCGACACTTAAATCACTTCATGCTGCAACTCGTATAAAAGCCCGGGAATTGTCTTATAAATTTGTATGGGTTCGCAATGGTCGAATTTTTGCTCGGAAAACAGTGGAACATCAAGCTATAGCAATTAAAAATGTGGATAGTCTTAAGCTTTTAGTGTAAGTTTTTAATGTATTTTACTAATAACGAATTGGTGTATTTAATGATCGCAATGCTTGACATATACTACCAGAATGTGCAGGGCCTTAGAACTAAGACTAACGAGGTTTCAAAAAATATTTTGATGTCGAATTATAAGATCATTGCATTTACTGAAACCTGGCTCAAATCAAGTATCTCTAATCGCGAATTGATCGATGACAGATACGTTGTTTATCGCAGGGACCGGTCAAGCAGTGGTAACTCTAAAAAGGATGGCGGTGGGGTGCTTCTGGCCGTTTCTAGGGACATACCGTCTGTTCGTGTCAAGAGTTGGGAAACAGAGGTGGAGGACTTGTGGGTCACTTTGCAGATTAACATTGGCTCAAGTACTAGGAAGCTTGCTATATGTGTTGTATATCTACCTCCACCAGTTAAACCCGAAACTCTTAAGTATTTTTTGGATGGCGCAGATGATGTTGCTGATCGGGCCGATGATCTTGTTATTTTGGGTGATTTTAACTTGGGTTTTATTAATTGGGACCCTTACAAAGATGGTAATTATATGGTACCTTCGAACTATAACTCTCCTCTGGGACATTCTATTACTGATTTTATTTTCATTAACAATCTGTTTCAAGTCAATGCAGTTGCGAATGGTGACGGCAGGTTTTTGGATTTGATTATGACTAGCTGCCAAGATGCATGCGTTGTAAGCCCTTCGAGCGAGCTGAGCAAATGCTATAAGCAGCATCCCAATCTACTGTTGAACTTACCTTACAATAGGGTTGTCTATCTTAGGCCCAAATGCAAGCCTAGATATAACTTCTATAGAGCAGATTATCCATCCATAGTTAAAAATCTGAAAGGTGTTGATTGGCAAACTAAGTTATCGGGCTGTGAAAATGCTGATTCAATGCTGCTAAAATTTTACAAAATAGTGGATGATCTCTTGGAAGAATTTGTGCCAAAACAAACCCTTAACAAATCTAAGTTCCCTCCTTGGTTCAGCACTTCGTTCATCAAACTATTACAGGAAAAGGAAAAAATTCGGAAAAGGTTTAAAAAATACAGAAACCCTAGAGACGAAATTGAATACCATCTGCTCCGCTCTAGATGCCACGCAATGTATGATAAATGCTACTCAGATTATAGAAATAAAATCGAGGTCAATATCCCAAGGAACCCTAAGCTTTTCTGGAGCTTTATTAAACATAAAAGAGGTGGTGACTCGTCCATACCTGCAACTATGAATTTGAGAGATCAGGTCGTGAAAACAGGCCCTGACATTGTGAATCTTTTTGCAGAACATTTTGCCTCAATTTACTTACCCGGCTCAACACCTCCGGATAACTCTACGCTTGAATCTCAGTGCTGCGGATCCCCGCAACGGATTATGTGTTCATTGGCTGTCGAAGAGTTTGAGGTGCTTAAAGCAATTAGAAAGATAGACTCTGCGAAGGGTGCTGGCCCGGATGGGATTCCGCCGGTATTTGTAAAGAGATGCGGCTCTGCGATAGCTCTGCCTCTGTCGTTAATATTTAACCGATCACTAGCGGATGGGTTATTTCCGTTCGAGTGGAAAAAAGCGCGCATTGTACCAGTCTTCAAGAAAGGAGAAAATTCTGACGTTAAAAACTATCGCCCTATTTCCATTCTGTCTTGCTTCTCTAAACTTTTTGAATCAATTGTCTATCCTGTGATCTTTCGGCTTGTAGACAATAGCATCTCGGATGTACAGCATGGTTTTAGACCTGGTCGCTCAATCGTCACTAACTTGGTCCCTTACATTTCCAATGTATCTAATGAAGTTGACTCAGGCAGGCAGGTTGACGCCGTCTACACCGACTTTAGCAGTGCTTTTGATCGGGTTAACCATTCGATTCTATTGAGGAAATTATATGGATTCGGGGTGGACGGCCCACTCTTGAAATGGTTCGAGTCTTATTTGCAACAGAGACCTCAGAAGGTGTCTGTTAATGGATTTGACTCGAAAACTTATTTTACAAATACCGGTGTGCCCCAGGGATCACATTTGGGGCCCCTTCTTTTTATAATCTTTATTAACGACATAGTCGATAAAGTAAGACATTGTAAGGTGTCACTATTTGCCGATGACCTCAAGATATACAAAACCATAAATTCTGTTGTCGACTCTCGCCAATTGCAAAGTGACCTAGATGCTATCCTACAATGGTGTCGCTGTAACAGTATGACACTCAACGCAAATAAATGCTTTCACATTAAATTCACTAGAAAAAAAAAGCAACTTGCTACAGAGTATAAGCTTGATGGTACAGCACTGGCAGAAGTTGATGAAATCCGAGATCTTGGCGTGATAGTTGACAGTCAACTCAAATTCACCTCGCATATCAACAAGTCTGTCACAAAAGCAGCTCAAATGCTCGGATTTTTAAAACGTAGCTCGGGCGGATTCAGGCATCAGCGCACCAAAATCTTGCTTTATCAAACCTTGGTGCGCAGTCATCTTGAGTTCGCCAGCGTTGTATGGAATCCGTATTATGCCGTGCATTCGCAGCGCATTGAGAGCATACAAAGAGCGTTCACTAGGCATCTGGCTTATAATTCTAGCGGTTTTTCCCACAGAAATCCCTACAAAGAGCGCCTAATTAAGTTTCAAATGCGTTCTCTTCGTGAACGGAGACTTTTATTGGACATGTCCTTCTTTCACAGAATCGTAAGCGGTCAATATCAGTGTAGCTACTTTCTGGAGGATATGCCTTTGAGGGTTCCCCGTACCTATCCTCGCGGGAAACTCAAATATATTTTCTACACCCCACCTGTAAAGTCTAATTTGGGACGGCAAGCACCTCTCCATAGAATAATTGATGAGTATCACTTCCTTATCACAGTAATACCCGATCTTGATGTGTTCCACGATAAGTTGTGTATATTTAAAAGAAAAATTATGGATGCACCTTAACCTTAATTTTAATCGTTAATCATTAATTATTTATTGTTTTATAACTGACCTGTTGTTATTTGATATTATATTGTAATTTTTTCTTCTTATTTTTTGAAATGACATAACATTTATTATACATTCATATTAATATTTCAACAATTATTACTGTATTGTTTGATAAATCTCAATTTCAAAGTATGTTTTCATTAGCTGCTCTTTTTCTTCTTTTTTTTATTATTACTTATTGTATTCCATCTTCGAGCTGATGAATTGTCAATGCTATGTACGCCATTATTGTCACATGCATCAGGCCATGAACTAAATAGTTTAAGTAATTTTCGATGTTAAATGTTTGTGATGTGGCTGTACTTATTTTAAATAAATAAAAAAATAAATAAAAAGGCAAAAGTGTGTCCGTATGTTTTGTTTACTTTGCTCTCTGCTACTCTGCCTGATGGAAAGCATAACTGGAATCCAAGAGCAATTTTTACCATACTCACTGCGAATGCAGACAATGCATGCATGGTGCATGGTGATCCACACTATAGCGGCCTATTTAGATGCTTCTGAATCATCAAGCCTCTGGACTCACCAATGAAACACGACGGCACGAATGCTGTTATTTGGTACCGCTCCGGTTGAACCACTCGTTCGTGCCAAAATCATTTTGGCTCTACTACCTTAGGCTTCCTTTTCTTTGTTTTTTATTTTGTGCGGAAATTCCCTCGGATACCACCAACTGGTGACTGCCTCGTTGGTCTCGCGGTTGGCTTGCGCGACCGCTGATCATGAGGTATCGGGTTCGATTCCTGAGTCGGACCAAGTGTTTGTATGATCTACAAATATTTGTTTCGGAGTTTGGGTGTTTTCTATGTATAATATATACGTATGTATTTACAAAAAAAAAAGTATATATGTATTTGTATCAGTTGTCTTAGTACCCATAACACAAGCTCTGCTTAGCTTGGATAGTCAGATGGCATTGTGTGTTAGATGTCCGAAATATTTATATTTTATTATTTATTTACTGGTGGTTATGTCCGACTCGAACCGACTAAAAACCGCACACCGTCTCGGGTACTAGAAGCCGGAGAACCAGGTGCACCCTCGAAACGAAATCCCAGGAACTCCGACGACCTTAAGCCTCCTTTCTGCGTCCATTCTGCGCAAGGGCCCGTTTCCTGTAGTACATTCTTAAAAGCTTTTGAAGACAAAGATTGAAAAAAAAACGTCTACGTAAAATTTAGAAAATGGCGATTTTTATAATATTCACATTTATATTATTGCCACCAATTAAGACGAATCTAATGACACCTTCCAAGCTAAGAATAATCAACCCTATCTGGCTACAAAGCGTGCAGAATAAATACATACACCCCAAAACATAACCCTCCCTCCATGGATGGATGTGGAAGTTACGCAAACTGTATCACTATATTGCCATCTCTTTCTAGTCTTATTTACTTTATATAAGTGGTAGACAACAACAATTTACAGCGAGTATACCCTTGTACAAAATTAAGTCATAAAATATTTCACTTTTACTATTCGCGTGAGATGAGAATTTTTAGTGTTATATCATGTGTTTCATGATCATATATATTCACAATTACCCGCGGCTTCACTCGCTTTATTACTTTTTATTCCTTAAAAGGCTTTAGAAATTACCACTTGAGACTAGATTGAGCTTGTCTCAATTAAACAGAGATCACATCTCTCAAAATCTATTCCTGAGAGGAGATTTTGACACAAGTATCGATCTAAAATAAGTTCATTGATCTTTACTTACTTGATTAACGATCAGTGAATCTTGACTCAAGAGACGTTCAATAATAAAATCTCTTCTTAAAACTAGATTCACGACTGAGACGCCTTTTAAAATACGGGCCTTAGATTCTGCTTATCCTTTCCGTCAGGCAAATAAGTGTCACTTTGACAAGCTCACCACTACATAGTATAAAACAGAGTCGCTTCCGCTGTCTGTCAGTCCCTATAAATGCTTAGATCTTTAAAACTACGCAACGAATTTTGATGCGGGTTTCTTCAATAGTTAGAGTAAGGTTTTTATGTATAATACATGCATAATATAGTTGGGAAACACTGATAACTTTAGAGGTTTCTGATGGGATGTTGTAAATAAACATTTTTTTTTTGCGCGTACATTGCAAACGCTGCCTGCACCCTGCGAGATAGATCTGAATAATGTATTACAGTATTGTACACCTTAAAAAGGTCTCTAAAAAGTCCGCAATAACCATTCTTTATTTCTCTCTTTTTACGAGAACAAAAAGGCTTATTTACGAACTTATTTTAAGCAATACAGCATTAATCCTTATCCAATTGGGTACCTTAAATGCATTGTGTATTTAATAAAGATCAATATGGCCCTTTACAGTACTTAATTTAAATGAATGTACATATTCAAAGATTTTACAGACTTAAAATGCACGAATCGTGTCGTCGCTGTGTGCATCTGAAATCCACCCGTGCGAAGCCGGGGCGGGTCGCTAGCTCGCTAGTAATAAATAATACAAAATTTTAACAAAAAAAATTGAACCTCCTCCTTTTTTTAAGTCGGTTAAAAAATGGCAAAAAGCAGCGAAATAACATACTTGATGACATATGTCATGTCATTAAGTATGTCATGACAAACTACCCCTATACTAAGATATCTACGCATCAATAGAGTAGGGGTAGTTTCCCTAACATTACTGATAGATGTTTGTTATTTTGTATTAAGACATCCATTGGTCGCTGGTTCATATCCGGCTCGAAGGACCATTAATGTAGTATTGATAATTGAGTAGACAACTTTACCGAATGGTTTTATTGCTACTAAATAAGGTGCAAAATTATGTGTTTAAAGTAAGTGCATACTGTAACAACATGAGTGCAATACAAATACGTTGATGTAAGTTAATTTCGTTAACTATTACAAATGTACGGGTTTGCTAGTACAAACTAATTGGTTTGATTGAAAAATTGTGAAACCAGTTGGACAGAAGGTTCGGAATAGGTTCGCCACAGATTATATTGTTTTTTAGACTAGAACGCAGTGATGTAAACAAGTGTTTATATGTATACTAGCTGCCCCGGCAAACGTCGTTTTGCCATAAAATTTTTGTGTGTGTGTGACCCTTACCATTTAGGGGGATGAAAAATAGATGTTGTTCGATTCTCATACCTACTCAATATGCTCACAAAATTTCATGAGAATCGGTCAAGCCGTTTCGGAGGAGTTTGGCAATTAAAACTGTGACACGAGAATTTTATATATTAGAAAAGACCTTAGGAATAGTTGTGCTTAATATTGCGGCAACCGTACTTTTGCAAGTACGACGCCTAGGGGTTTATGTAGTCAGATACTGGATGTACCTGAATTTTAGGAAATAACAAGACTATACGTATCTATACGCTTTTACTATGATATTAGAACTTTACAATATAATAATACAGATAATTATAATTCACTGCTAGGAGGTCTTGTCTCCTCGACTCCTGCAGCGAATCTCCTCTTCTTCCTTTTCAAATTCAAGTTTTAGAATTATATAAATCAAATTAATTGTTTCAAACAGGAGATTTCACCTGCCAGTTATACATTTTTAACAGGAGGTTGTATGCCTCCTCACCATGAAGGCCTCGGTCGCCACAATATCTATCTAACTTAATATCTTTTAATAACGTTGTTTTTTCATTAACATTTAAAAAAAAATCTTTATGGACAACTAGCTTAAATGGAAGACTTTATTGTGCCTAATAAAATCAATGAATAAAAAAATCAGGAAAAGCATTTTTAATGATAAATATCACACTTATCAACCCTTTAATCTAAAAGCCCTATTTGGTGTTACTAAGAATATTATCATAATTTGGCCTAAACAGGTTGTCTATGCAATACCTATGATTTTCCAGTATGTAACACACTAAGCATAACAGAGTAACATGCGTAGTTTAGATTTCACTTTTTTGTTACACGACCTTGCTTGGACATCGAACCGACGGCATTGACAGTGCACCTTCACTGTTGACGGTTGAACCTTACCGTGGCATGTCATAACAAGTATTATATTATTGATATTATATGCTAGCTATATGAAAAGTAATAGCTTCAAATACGCATTTATTTTTTACCCGACTACGGCAAAGCCAAAGGAGGGTTATGATTTTGACAGGCTATGTATGTATGTATGTATGTATGTATGTATGTATGTATGTTCATTTGTTCCCTCCTAGCTTCTTAACTACTCATTAGATTTGGACGAATGAGGTGTCTCTAGAAGCGCCATGATCGTCTTCTGGTTATAGGCTATATGACGTGTCACTGAATCTAATGTGGCGCCCTCTAGCCAATATAAAGTACTGTATTAAAAAATAAATTTGAGATAAATATGCCGTGTTTAGTATCATTAGAAAGGGCGTTACTTGTACATTTCAAAAATACATATATTATTAGCATTTGTTCGTGACTTTGTCCGTATTTATTCGAAAAGTGTGATATTTCTGTGGTATCTATTTAAAATATACTTTGCAGAGAAATTAGTATTATAGAGGCACCAAAACATTTTAAATAAAAAAAAGTAAAAACTAAAACCCAACTACGACAAAAAACGACGCTGAAAAAGTATGAAAAAAGTTTCAAAAGCCGTAGTCACGCGTTGTTTAAGTGATATGGACTATGGTACATTAATAAGTATCAAAAGCCGTGGTCCATGTAGTGTAATGTACCATAGTCCATATCACTTTAACAACGCGTGACTACGGCTTTTGAAACTTGTTTCATACTTTTTCAGCGTCGTTTTTTGTCGTAGTTGGGTTTTAGTTTTTACTTTTTTTAACCGATTTCTATAAAGGAGGACGTTCTCAATTCGACTGCATTTTTTTTTTATGTTTGTTACCTCAGAACTTTCGACGGGGTGAACCGAATTTGATGATTGTTTTTTTATTCGAAAGCCGGTGCTTCCCGTGTGGTCCAAGTCCAATCTCTATCATCATATCGACGTCCACTACAGCTACGCTAACTAACACGGTCAGACCCGCTCCACATTCGTCTCGCTGTCAGCTACTTTCATCAAGTTTTCGGTCCATCGTACGCAGGGTGCTTACATCAACGACGCTTCGACGTTTATACACCGCAATATCCACTCTAACGCGTATCGGCTACAGCAATCATTTTTTATAATATTTATTATCATCAACAACCCATAACGTCCCACCGCTGGGCTCGGGTCTCCTCTCAGGAGAGGGTAAAGGACATACGTCCCCACGCTGGCCATGTGGGGGTTGGGGACTGGCAAGACAACGTTGTGGCTACGTAATCTTGCCGTTGGATGTATTCAAGCCGCCCAAAGGCCTCCAACTAAGCTTCACGACTGTTATCCTACGATAACAACCAGGACCGACTGTTTAACGCGACCTCCGAATCACGGAGACGCTTATGGTATCATCCACCAGCGGTCACCCATCCAGGTAAAGACCCTCGACGTCGTGGCTTACCTAAATTGTTCCTAATCACCGAGTGCAACTGGCCTATGAGCGCGTTTAATATTTATACATCTAAATATTAAACAGAAATCGTATGGCCTAGTGGATATCACTCTACTAATAAATTTCCTTAAACACAGGACGGTGATATGGATGCACGACTCCGACTTTACAAACGAGACCTGCGGTATATCATATACTTTCCTGTTTTCTTCGTTAATTTATATATATTCTTTGTCTGATACATTTACTATTTGTTTCTGTAGAAGCTTTTTATCAGGAGAAAGGCCGATCTTAAAAGATTTTCAAATAAGTTACGGAGGCTAGGAGGAGTTCGCTGACAATGTAGGTTCCGGTCAAATTACCGACCCATCTTACACACTAATTAATGTGTCTTCTGGCTTAGAATTGTGATGGGACGGTGGAGAAACCAACCGGTCGTATGTTACCTATACAAATAAATAAAATTGGAGTGTCTGTTTGTAATATTAAAATAATCACTTTTTACTAAATGCATACGTATGTATACACGGTACATATGCCAAAAATGAAGTTAAAAATTTTTTTGTCTGTGTGTCGGTCTGTCTGTCTGTCTGTTTGTTCCGGGTAATCTCTGGAACGGCTGGACCGATTTTGACGGGACTTTCACTGGCAGGTAGCTGATGATCCAGGGAGTAACTTAGGCTACTTTTTTTGACTAACTTTGTCCCGCGGCTTTACTAGCGGTACAACAATAACCGCGGGTAACACCGCGGGGTCCAGCTAGTCTTTTATATATATAAAAAATGTATGTGAGCGCATAACTTCCAATCGGCTGCACCAAATTAAATAATTCTATTTTTAAATTGTTCGTTATTGTCAGGACAAGGTTTGTATATAAGAAAAATTAAAAAGATAACGGGGAAAGTCACTTGTTTGTCCGCGACTATACCTGGCTGTGGGAAGCTGGGACAGATATGTAGGTAAATATAGCGGTACGAAAATATAAAAGTTAGATAGGCAGGGTAATCATTTACAAACAGCCCTAAAAAATAAAAATATAACCCGACTATGCAAAAACTTTTCATTAAATTTATATAGCCTATGTCACCAGGGCTAATATAGATTTAAAATCTATTGACACCTCATTTATTAACATCGATTCAGTAGTTTAAGCGCTACTGTGGCAAATAAAAACATACATATACTGCTAAAACTATTACCCTCTCGTTTAGATGCGTCGTTGTCGGGTCCAAAATAGGTTTTTGCGTCACAATCCAATGCGAAACATACGTTTCGCTGACCAATTTTTAAGAACATACTCACAATTCAGAGAAAATCAAGCGATCACTCACTATACTGATATTTCTTAGTTGTAAATCATTCGTTCTTAGAATTTAAGTTATACATAGAGGCTATTGGTTAACGGCTATTAGCCAGGCGGTTAATTTTATTAGTATGGGCAACGAAGCGAACTTATTTAAGCAACATCCTAAGTAATAACCTCTTTTAAGTGTGCACTGATCATGCAATTCTGAACATTTCGTGTTGAATATTGTCGCAACGACAGCTAGTTAGATTGCATGGATATGTTTGTGATTTTATGAGTAACTTATAGAGTTTTTTTAGTGTTTTGAATGTTCGTCTCCATAAGAATAACATTTTGGAGCCGCGTAACTAGTCATTAAATTTATGTTTCGAAAGAGCCGAAAAGGCCTAGGCCTACTTTTTTATGAAAAGTTGCCGGCTTTTGGGGGATGGGGAGGGGGATGAGGATGGGGGAATGAGGATGGGGGAATGGGGGGAGGGGAAGGGGTATGGGCCTCCGGTATCCTCACTCACTCGGTGAAACGCAGCACAAGTGCTATATCACTCCGGTCGAGCCAGCCCATTCATGCCGAAGCGTGGCTCTCCCATGAGTCCCATGGTCTAGTTAAACTTTCAAGGCTAAACTGCTGCACCGATCTCATTCGCATGGAGATCCTTTGATTCTTGAGGAAGGACATATGCTACTCTTTACTGTGATAACCTCCAAACATACGGGCTGAGTCGCGGGCAAAAACTAATACATGATGCATAGGTATATAGTAAAATTTTACCTTAAACCGCGGATAAATATCATACGTAATTTATTCAAATAAATAATACATTTCAAGTATTAAATTAACATGTATTAAGTACTTGCATAATTTCCGCAAATCATTTACATAACGAGATAATTAAATTTATTGTTGTAGACAAAGTGGTACATAACACCTGTGCTAGACGATGTTCCAGTTTTTCTCTTGTCTTACAGTCCACTGCTGGACATAGGCTCTTCTTGAGAAAGGAGGTTTATGCCACTATGAAACGATGGTTAGACGGGTTGGTATGTGTATGATCAGGATGTGTGAATAACAGCAGTTCCCGGATCCCCCCCGTCTCAATCGCTGAGTGAGCACACTGTGTGGTTTTAGTCGGTTCGATTCCGACACACCGCCCGCAAACCCCGGTGGGGTGACGGCCCGAAGAGGTTTCCACACGTAAAAAAAATGTTTGTATGTGAAGATAGAAGTGTGGCAGATCAACATTGTCCAATCAACATTACTCCCGGAAACATGTGCGACCTGAAAAGGCTGCTAAGCTTCTCGGATGATCTAGGATGGTTGTTGTAAGAAGATGAGAAAACTCACGTACAATGGCCCAATCAAGAGGTTAAATGCTGAAACAGCCCGGGAAAACTAAACCAAATATGGTTTGTATTAAGGTTTAATTCTCTTAGCAGTGCTGTTGTCAACGCCTAGGGGATTAATAGAGATAGTTAAACTCTGTACTGTTGATCCGTTACCTCATGACGGATATTATCTTTGTCAAGATTTTTTTATCAAGTCTTTCTCTCGGTTGTTTATCTTAATTCCCGTTTTGAAAACTTCAGAGAAGAGGAGGTACTGATTCCCTCAAATTTAAATTACTGTATCTCCTTAAACTTTGAATATTGTACGTGTATGTATTGCTGCTTGTTTTTTATATTTTAACTAGCTGTGCCCGCTATTTCGTACGCGTGACATTTAGATTTTCAAGTTGTTTTTAATTTTTCACCGTTTAAACCTTCTCTGGACTACGACAAACATGTCAAAACCAAAATCAGCTAAATCGGCCGTCTTTTTCGAGTTTTAGCGAGACAAACGAACAGCGATTGATTTTTATAGATAGAAGATTCTTTGTACTCATTATGACACATTTTTTTTATGTATGGCCTGCCGAAATGACTCTACTTTGCCTGATGGAAAGCATAAGCAGAATCAAAAAATGGTGGTCGTTGCTGGTTGGTGGTAGTTGGTTCGTGGTTGCGGATGCAGACAATGCAACAATGCAGCATGGTGACCCACACCATGGCTGGATAGTGATGCTTCTGCAACATTGGGCCTCCGGTCCCGCACTCACCAACGAAACACGATAGCACGATCGCTGTCATTTTACGTCGATCTTCTGTGCGAGTGTAGTACCGCCCCGGCCTAGCCGGCCCGTTCGTGCTGAAATCAGGTTGGCTCTACTACCTATAATCTACACCTAAATTGTTTAACCAATATGCGCTAGGTATATGGTTACAAAAAACTATGAAAACCCAGTATATCTATCTCGATCTCGTCGTATTATAGACGTCTATACAATAAAGTATCCAGTAACACTGGTCAAAGAAATAAAATAAACATTTAAAACGGAAATTCGACCGCCATGCGAGCATGCACATACATAAATTAATCCTAACTAGTTCATAACTGACATAAAGAATAGTAATTTTCAGACAATATAAATATTTAATGTTTATACAAAACGTACGTAGCCATTGTAATTATAATATTATGTAATAAACAGAATTTTAAATACTAAAGTCGTAGTTGAATATAATATTGTTACGTAGAACAACCAGGCCAATTCTCAAAGCTTAACAGTTAATTTGCTCGATCAACATCGGACAACGGAACAACAAAGAGAAGTAAAACTTGACACAAACTGTTGGCCAGCGTCTTACCCTATACCATAACCTTAATTCCAAGGCCTCTCCTATACCAGGAGAGGACTGTTAAACGGTGTAGATTATCAAGAATGATTTTCAACTTTTCTGAGTATCACATTGTAGTACCTGAACCCGTTATGTCAAAATTCCTTTTAATTATCTTACTCTTCGTTTCTTTCCCAGTCTTTATTATACCCAAGTTTAATTGGGATCGGCTACTAGCTCAGCCGGTTTTACCTGAATATCAATTTTTCCAGGCGAACTGAATTCGAAAGTTGAACTAGTTGTCTGTATATTTGAGGGCACTGACGTTTCAATAAAGATTGTCATAGGTTTTCATGACAACCGGACCCTCGGTTTAACGTGTTCTCCGAGGAACGATGGTTAACGCATTAAAAAGTAACCTATGTTACTCGCTGATAAAGTAGTTTTTATTTATTTATACTTCCTGCATTACATTTGCATGAGGCGGACTTAATGCCACATGGCATTTTCTACTAGTCTACCTTGAGTTGGTTCAGTAAGGTACAGTAAAAAAAGATTTCAAGTATTGATTTTTTTTAACAGTTTAATGGTTAAAAACAAACTTACATTCCTATTTATAATATTGACTAACTGAAACGGCGAACTTCACACCGCTATTTTTTTTTGCAATTATTTAGTATATTTCTGGATTACTCGCCTCAGCTTTCCACGGACAGTTGTGGTTTAAAAAATATGTACACGTTTCGCTTACTTATAATTTTTTCAAGCAAACTGGTCTTGACAATAGCAAACACAGAAAAAATAATTATCCAATTTTGTGAAGTCGATCTGAAGTTATGCGCGTACATACATTTCAGTGATTATATACGAGTAGATAGTACATGGATTAGGATATTTTAAAAGATAATAAACATAACATAAGACCCGAACACAGCATATTACAAGACAATCATCTCGAAACGATGTTATCTTCAAAGAAATACAAAAGAGTACTTTTATAATAATCAAGGGATAAAAATAGCCCTGTACATGAATGTTCCAACAATGCAGTACGCACTTACAACGATTAAAGTCTGGCTACCACATGTCACAAATTATGTTTCGTCCCAGACAACAGCGTGATCTTTTTAACACAAAAAAAGCTTATGTGGGGTTGGTAAGAGAACAGTGTTAAAGTTGAAACTATTAAATAAACACTAGACTTTGCCTTCGGCTCGGCCTGCGTGTATGTCAGATATCGCGGTAAAATTCTGATGTTTGAGCATTACTGTAAGCTTTCATATATAGCGAGAAAGGGTAACAAACATTTGTAAATCTTCACAAACTTTCGCATGTAGGATAGTAGTAGTAGATAGGATAGTGTTTTCTTTTTAATTTGCTAAAATGAATCTTAAATCTCTGCATACTAAATTTCATGAAAATCGTTGTAGCCGTTTCCGAGATACAGATTATCTATACAAATAAATGAAATTGGAGTGTCTGTTTGTAATATTAAAATAATCGTTATTTACTTAATGCATATGTATACATGATACAAGGTACATATACCAAAAATGTAGTTAAAAAAATTTTTGTTTGTCTGTTTGTTCCAGGTAATCACTGGAACGGCTGGACCGATTTTGACGGGACTTTCACTGGAAGGTAGCTGATGACCCAGGGAGTAATTTAGGCTTTAAGCTTTTTTTAGACTAACTTTGTCTCGCGGCGTTACTAGCGGTACAACAATAACCGCGGGTAACACCGCGGGGTTCAGCTAGTATATAGTATATATATAAGAATTGCTCGTTTATGGTTATTAGATAGATACAATCTATCTATCTAATAACCATAAACGAGCAATTCTAACCTACTCTCTACACACTACTCTACAATTAAACCTACTTCCGACTAATCTTAGTAGAAAGTAGGTTCACATTTAAATATGAAACGAACTTTAACTTAAGCTTCTAAGAATTCAAAATTCAGTAGCTATAACTATCGACTTAATAGCCGAGGATCGATTCAAGTGGCGTGCTATCTGAGTGGACTATTTTCAGACTGCGATAAGCTGATGATAAACTTAAAACACAACCTTTAAGTGAAATTTTCATGTTCCCATCACTAAGGTATCAAATTAAACCAAAAACCTTTGAAAATAAAACCAAAAATTGGTTTGATTTTTTATCACGTAATCCTATTCTTAAATAGAAGTAGTAAAAATTATTCAGTATAATATCAGCTATCTACCAAAGAAGGCCCCGTCAAAATCGGTCGAACCTTGCCAGTGATTAGCGGGTACAGACCTAAGTTAATTTTTTATGTAAGTACCGTATTTACTTACTTTCAAATGCTTAACGTAAAAATATGTTTATTTGAAATTACAATTATTTTCATAGATAACTTGACTCTAAAAATGAAACATTAAAATTATTCAACGCTGCAGTTCCGTTACTACACCATCAGCATTGTTCAAGTAGCTCCTAGAGACGTGCCGGAGGGAAAGGGAGGGGAGGTAGGAGGTCGGTTGCTCAGCAGACTTCCCTACTATATCTACAAGTGCACAGTCAAGTGGAGATAAAGATGACATGAGAGGCTGCGGTGTACGATCAATTATGCAGGCCGCGCGTAAAGCGTATTGTGCTGTGTTTTAGATTCAGGTATGTGAGTTATTGAAGTATATTTATAGGTAGCTTTTATCTGGATGAGAAATAAATAAATAATAGTAGCCACCTGACTGTCTTCTTGGACAGAGATGATCTTGTTTGTTAATCATAAAAGTAATAATAGGAAGAGGAACACCAGAAAACCCGTATAAGCAGGACTAAGATAATTCGATAACGCAAAAAAAAAGTAATAACTAAAAGCCAACTACGACAAAAACCGACGCTGAAAAAGTATGAAATAAGTTAGAAAAGCAGTAGTCACGCGTTAAGTGTTATGGTACGTTTCTATGTAACGTGTGACTACGGCTTTTTGGTTTTGGTGCCATTATAGTTTAAATATGACAATTATCGAATAAATACGGACAAAGTAACGCCCTTTTCGATGATATCAAATTTAACTATTTAAAATTTATTTATTAAACCAGTACTTTTTGACCGCTAAAGGGCGCCACATTAGGTTCCGTGACACGTCATATAGCCTATAACCAGCAGACGGTCAATACGTTTCTAACGATACCTCATTTGCCCAGTTCTAATAAGTAGTTGAGGAGCTATGAGGGAACAAATGAACATATATACATACATAGCCTGCCAAAATCATAACCCTCCGTTGACTTAGCCGTAGTCGGTGTTGATAAACGGTAACAGTTAGTAGGTTGCCGCTTTCCATCAGGCAGCTCCTAGTTAACCAATCCACATAAAGAAGTACTTTAACTCAAAACTATTTATTTCTAAAACATGTTCACTGTACTAAAGTGTTATCTTCTAAGGCACACAATAAAATAGGAAATGTGAATAATAACACCTAATGTAAAGCAATATGGTCGTTTATATATTATAAGTAGTAGTTACAAGGTTTTAGGCCAGTGTTCGGATTCGAATTGCGGATGCAAGCCTACTAGTTATACTTAATTTAAAATGAAATATGTACGACCAAACACATAAATGGTTAGATGCGTTACAAATAAGGAACCTTGTTTCTTTTTTTTAACAACTTCAAAAGAGGTTCTGAATTCGACCGTATATCACACTAATATTATAAAGGCGAAAGTTTGGGAGTGTGTATCTTTGTTACTTCTTCACGCAAAAACTACTGAACGGATTTGGATAAAACTTTACAGTAATATAGCTTATACATCAGAATAATACACAGTCTTCCATTTGGCACGATAATCTACATACACGCAGGCGGAGCTGCGGGCAACAGCTAGTATATATATTTTATGTGTGTTCGTGAATAACTTTATCGTTTATAAACCGATTTTGATGTGTGCCTATCACACCAGCTCCTCAAATTTCTAAACTAAACTGTGTAAAATAACTAGTTTTAAGTATACCATTGTGAGGAGAAATAAAGTATTAACACAGTTAGAAACAATATTAAAGGAATGAAACACGCGCAATGGTAATGCTCGGTGCAATGCTAGAAAAGACGCCTATCACAGTATATATGCTGCAGTCTGCAGCTCTGGTATTACGACTGGGGATATATAATACAAATAACAAATACTAATTCGGTTAATTTTAAACCGCGGGAGAGCCAAGCTTCGGTATGAATAGGCTGGCTTGACCAGAGTGATATCCTCATAGAAAACCGGTGTGAAATAGCGCTTGCGCTGTGTTTCATCGAGTGAATGAGGATACCGGAGGCCCATATCTCAACTCCTCCCCCCATCTCTCTCCCCATCCCCCAAAGTCCAGTAACGCACTTGTGACGCCTCTGGTGTTGCGATTGCCCATGGGCGGTGGTAATCACTTACCATCAAGTGATACGTCTGCTGGTTTGTCCCATACTTCATAAAAAAATATCCTTAAGGCACAAAAAAGGTTTTTATGGAGAAAAGAAACGTATAAAAATTGCGACGAAAGTGGTAAAACACCATTTATTTATTTTTTCCATTGAATTGAACGTGACAGGCCAATAACTTTTAACAGAACGAAGTCTGTCGGGGCAGTTAGATATTAATATTAATTCCAATCAAGCCACTATCACCTTGTTTACAAATATCTTAATCAGCATATTTCTAGCAGTAACTGTGATAACAGGTTGATCTGACCTGACTTGTCACGCCGCGGTCGGTCGAGAGATTCATCAACATTTCATTTGACGTTAATAATTTCTTTACATTAAATATGTGAAGCAAAATGTAGTAAAAATGTACGAAAATTATGCAAACGGAAAGTATAAAATTTAGCACAGGCCACCGTTAAATTTTATAATGGAGAAGGAGTGCAGAAAATAAAAAAATAATACCGACTTCAAGGTTCGACTCGATTTCTCTTGGATGCCATCATCAGATTAAATAAATAAATATTTCGGACATCTAATCCCAAACTAAGCACAGCTTGTATTATGGGTACTAGACAACTGATATGAATACTTATATACTTTTTTTTTTTGTAAATACATACATATTATACATAGAAAACACCCAAACTCCGAAACATATATTTGCAGATCACACAAACATTTGTTCCGGCCGGAGAATCGAACCCGAGACCTTAAGAACTTTTGGCTGACCCATTTATTGTATATGTATATATGACAAAAAATAAGGTATTTTTTTTCTGTAATAAGAGGGCAAACGAGCCGACGTATCACCTGATGATAAGCGATTACCGTCGCCCATGGACACCTGCAACACCAGAGGCGTCACAAGTGTGTTACCGGCCTTTGGAGAATAGGGGGGAGAAGGGGGAGGGGGATTGGGGTATGGGCTTCCGGTATCCTCACTTACACGGTGAAACACAGCGCAAGCACTATTCCACACCGGTTTTCTGTGAAGCTGGCTCTCCCACGGTAAAACCTTAACCTTCTTTAACGCAGTTGGATAAAAAATGGTGGATTTACATAATATCATTACATGATTATATTATATGGCTACATATGCATCAGACCGTGTCTTTATTAAAATATCATCTCAGAGAGGCTCGACGACGGTGCACAGTCGTTAAGCCTTTTTTTTTATTTGCTGCCAAAGTGACTCTGCCCTGCCTGATAGAAAGCAAAGAATACAAGGTAGTAGAGCCACGCTGATTTCAGCACGAACGGGCCGGCTCGACCGGGGCGGTACTACCCTCGCACAGAAAATCAACGTAAAATGACAGCGATCATGCTGTCGTGTTTCGTTGGTGAGTGCGAGACCGGAGGCCAAATGATGCGAAAGCATCACTAGCCCGCCATGGTGTGGGTCACCATGCTGCATTGTTGCATTGTCTGCGTTCGCAGTATGGTGACCATCACTCTTGAATTCTGCTTATGCTTTCCATCAGGCAGAGTAGAGTCATTAGGGAAGGGTCAAACATAAAAAAAAAAAAAAAGCACAAGCAGAATCCAAGAGTGGTGGTCACCATCCTCACTGCGAATATGGACAGTGCAGCACGGTGACCAGCACTATGGCGGCCTAGTGGGATGCTGTTTCACGCCCCGCTTGAAGGACCCGGGATCATAGTACGATAGGAACACGTGCGCTGGTAGTGAGTTCCAGGTTTTAACCGCACGGCACAGGACAGCCTCTCTGAGAAGCAGTTATATAGTAGAAATATATATTTTCACTACAATTAACTCTGACGCAGATATCGTCTTTGAGCTAGTGAAAGTAAATGACTTGTTATTAAATAATTTCAAGAATTGAATAAAAACCAAACAGATTACTGATTAAGTGATTACATTATTTAATTTGACTGCCTCGTTGGTCTAGCGGTTGGCGTGTGCGACTGCTGATCGTCTCGGTCTCGGGTTCGATTCCCGGGTCGGACCAAATGTTTGTAAGATCTACAAATATTTGATTCGGAGTTTGGGTGTTTTCTATGTATAATATGTATGTATTTACAAAAAAAAAAGTATATATGTATTTGTATCAATTGTCTTAGTACCCATAACACAAGCTCTGCTTAGCTTGGGACTAGATGGCGTTGTGTGATAGATGTCCGAAATATTTATTTATTTATTTATTATCTTGTTCAAAATAATGAACATATGACCACTATATTTTATTTAAATAGGCTGTCCTTGTGTATTAATATTATGTAGTTTTACCATACCTATTCATCCCGTGGGTAAGGGAGTCAGCTACAACTACAAAAACATCGCTGCAAAGAGAAAAAAAAACTTGACATAAGCCGTCTGGCCTGGACTGGTGACCCACACTATGGCGTCTTATTGAAATGCCTCTATATCATCGTGTCACCGGTCTTGCACTTATCAACGTAACACGACATCACGAATGCTTTCATTTTTAATGGATTCTGTGAGAGGATAGTACCGTCAGGTCGAGCTGGCTGTTTGTGCTGAAATCAGCGTGGCTCTACTACCTTACAAAACAAAAAGTTGTTACAATTCTCAAGTCTTTTCTTAAAGTATTCATTAATGTATGTAATATTACTTCATTCTATAATTCAATTTATGTTGTCATCATACAAAATGATGCGATTTCTCAGGGCTATTAAGATGAGTCAAAATGCGTTTGATCCGCGTTTAAATTGTGATTCATGAAACAATTATTATGTCTGAAGTTATAGGTTTAAATCTGCATTATTGAGGTTTAACTAGAGGTCCGTTTAGCAGGATTTTGAAACAACTAACATTAACTTTAGTATGTATTCCATCTACTATTCAAAGGTATCAAGGTTTTGTCTATCGATGGACAGAAAAAAAATCTTTCCCTAAGCAAAATTTACTATAATAAATTCAATAAGTACGTAAGTAAGCAAGAACAAATGCCTCCCCCAATTGACGCCAACTGTCCCGGTTTTGGGCAGTCTGCATACAGTCACTTTCCTCGAATCCTCGGTTCATCGTAGCGCTAATAGCCTACACTACGTTTGTATAATGGCGATCCCGACTCGTCATCAGTCCACCAGGCAATATACATTTTTGTATAATTTTTTAACCGACTTCAAAACGGAGGACGTCTGGATGTAATTAATCTATTTTTAATTTTCTAATGTCAACAGTCTGACTACATGTCTGCCTAGTTTAGGATCACGTGGCCGTATGAGGTGTGTTAAGTTATCATTATTATCATACAGTCACGGTTGTCTGCCGCCTTGAAGAGCAGACTCCGTCGTTAGTCTTTGTTTAAATTTCATTCTATCACAAAAATTAGTATACATATGAGCGATGAGTCAAATGTCCGCTTTTTCATGATTCATTCAGGAAGTAACTAGTCATTTTCAAGTTGGAAAGTGAACGGTTAATTTTGTTGTAAGCGTTTTCAAAAAAGTATTTTTTATAGATACAACGGCAATTTGTAACCGGGTTCCATACATTTTTCATGAATCATTTTTACGCCAGGTTGATCCTAGTTATTTTTTAAATTCCACCCTCAATGTTGTAATACAATTTGCCACAATTTACACCTACTGAAGATAGCTTGTTATAAATTCTTATATATATCAAATATCCTTCTGATGAAAAGAAAGCCTGCCGCATTATTACCAGCCTTTTGCAGCCTGTCGCGTGACCAGTGCACAGCTGACACGACAGTGTATACACTTATAAAAAAGGCAGTCATTATTTCATAGTAATAAAAAAAAGGACAAGTGCGAACCTGAAACACTGAGGGTTTCGTAGAATTTGCATGTACAAGTATATATTTAAATTCAAGATAAGAAAATTATGTCTCTTCTTACAACAACAAATTAATAAATAATAATAAATAATAAATAAATATTTCGGAAATCTAAACACACAACGCCATCTAGTCCCAAGATAAGCAGAGCTTGTGTTATGGGGTACTAGATAACTGATACAAATACATATATACTTTTTTTTTTTTGTAAATACATACATATTATAGATAGAACACACCCAAACTCCGAAACAAATATTTGTAGATCATACAAACATTTGGTCCGACCCGGGAATCGAACCCGAGACCTCATGATCAGCAGTCGCTCACGCCAACCGCGAGACCAACGAGGCAGTAATGAATTTCATCTGTACTTGTAAACACACGTACAGGTCAAAAGCGTGTTGTGGCTTTTTGATTCTACTCCCCTTTTCTATCAGTGCGAAAATGCCCTTAGATACAACCCGCTGATGTTTATGTCAGATTCGAATCGACAAAAATCTGAACGCCATCTCGAGTACTAGTAGCCGGAGAATCAGATGTACCTCCATAACCGATCTAACCCCTCTCACATTAGTGTGAAGGAAGGGTTAGAGCTTCAGGAAACTCACTCGCTAAATTACATAACAGCGGTTTTCTGTGAGAGTGTATTATCACTCAGGTCAAGTATTTACGGCATATTTGCGCTGAAGTATGGCTCTCATGGCAAATAGACAGTTCTTTTTAAACGGAACCCTAAAATACAATCTAGTTAAAACATAAAAAGTAACAAAGTAACGCGGTGACAATAAATCTTTGTGAACTTTACTAGCACTGCTATTAAATAAGTACCTAAGGTGTAACCCCTTGTAACACTACGAGTATAAACTGCACGCAACCAGCTCCAAGATCCAAGTTAAAAAATAATTAAAAATACGTTCACGAGAAGTCGTTGAAACAAGTGAAACAAATACACTGATGACACCAATATTAGCGCAGTATTTACTTCCCAGCTAATGTCATGCGAAAATCTTGGACTATTTAAAACAGATTCAACCATGTTGATGACGTCTGCTGTGGTCCTACGAGTATTAGTGTTATGTTAAAAACATTATAAGCTTTTGACTTTCACTCTGCCTAGCAAGGACTTTCGGTCAAAATTGAAAAACTTACCCCTTGATTATTTTTGTAAAGATTGTATATTAATATACCATTGTCATTAACTCACATATATTAATATACAATCATTATTTCGAATATACAAGTAAATGGTCAATAAATAACGTCTATTGTAAATAAATAAATAATAAATATTTCGGACATCCAACACACAACGCCATCTAGTCCCAAGCTAAGCAGAGCTTGTGTTATGGGTACTAGACAACTGATACAAATACATATACACTTTTTTTTGTAAATACATACATATTATACATAGAAAACACCCAAACTCCGAAACAAACATTTGTATGAACCCGAGACCTCATGATCAGCAGTCGCACACGACAACCAACGAGGTAGTCGATTGTGAATGTGAACTCAACAGATCATAATGTTATTTTGCATACATTACTTAAAGTTTATAAAAAGTACGAATGAAATATTGTACACATTTCGTTCAGGAATGCAATAATAAAACGTGCACGAGCAAAGCCACGAGTAAAAGCTAGTATTTTATAAAATAGCATTTTGTTTGGGTTTAGTTTTAAAATTATATATCATTAATTTTATTTTATATATTTAGAATGTTTAGATAATTTTACAATGAGTGGGTGGCGTAATGATAGAGTTCATCGTACTGGAATAGAAATATACAAATGTATACACAACTCTATATGTATAAACAAGTAAAATTTTAACAAAAATAAAACCGACTTCAAAGTTTGTATCGATTTCTCTTGGATGCCATCATCAGATCTTAGTGTCCTTATCATGGTACCACCGTTGGGATATCTCCTTTCCATTAAAAAAAGAATCATCAAAATCGGTTCATAAACGACGAAGTTATCCGCGAACACACATATTACGGTCGAATTGAGAAACCTCCTCCTTTTTTGGAAGTCGTTTAAAAACAAATTGCCAGATTGCAAGAATCGACAAGTTAAGCGGCGAAATCTAGCGAAAGCTAAAACAAGTCTTGATACTACCACCAACATCCCTAGTTTTCAGAAATAAGGTTCTTAAGAATCGTTCAAGAGTCAATGCTTGCCCGCTGCTGGTCCTAAAAGTCCTCTACTGGTCCTTTAGTCTTTAGAAACGAGATTTTGGTCCACTATTACTAGACGAGTTGAGTTACAAGGCCTGAGACAATCAAACATTATAGGTAAGTTTTTTCTCTTTGTAGTGAAGTTGTCCAGCATAGTTAGCTGTCTTCATGGTTTATCCAGTCGATTCTGACGACATCGACGGTATGAATAGAGCTGTTAGCATTCCGTATTTTTCATCTGCCACCACACGGAATCAATAATTCAACAAGCTTTTATTTAAGACGGCCTTTTCAGGCACTTTCGAAACGTTATATTAATGACAAGTTGTCTAGTTTCTAATAACTATCAATCTAAACTAATATTATAAACGTGAAAGTTTGTAAGTATAGATGGATGTTTGTTACTCTTTCACGCAAATACTACTGAACGGATTTGGATGAAACTTTACAGTCATATAGCTTATACATCAGAATAACAACTACTACTATATACTACTATATATGCAACAACTACTATATTATATATCAACTTTCCTCACCATAGCTAATAATAATTTCATACTGAATATTTCAGAACCAGTCGAGTTCTTATTAGAACAATTAATTTCGAATCACAACCTTGTGTATACATTGCATTAATCAATGCTACTTAGCGTCGTAACATTGCTGTGAGTTTTCTAACTGCACAGCATTGGTTTGAGGCATAATTTTTAGATTCACTTCAAAGGTAGAGAGCCATGCTGATTTCAGCACTTAAGGGCGGTACTACCCTCGCCCAAAAATCAACGTAAAATGACCGCGTTCGTGCTGTCGTGTTTCGTCAGTGAGTGCGAGACCGGAGGTCCAATGATGCAGAAGTATCACTAGGCCGCCATGGTGTGGGTCACCATGTTGCATCGTTGGCATTATCAGTGAGTATGGTGACCACCACTCTTGGATTCTGCTTATGCTTTACATCAGGCAGAGTAGAGTAATGTTGTCTGAGCCATACATAAAACAAATTATCTATACAAATAAATAAAATTGGAGTGTCTGTTTGTAATATTAAAATAATCGCTTTTTACTTAATGCATATGTATGTATACACGATACATATACCAAAAATGTAGTTAAAAAATTTTTTGTCTGTCTGTCTGTCTGTTTGTTCCGGGTAATCTCTGAAACGGCTGGACGGATTTTGACGGGACTTTCACTGGCAGGTAGCTGATGATCCGGGGAGTAACTTAGGGTACTTTTTTTAGACTAACCTTGTCCCGCGGCGTTACTCGCGGTTCAACAATAACCGCGGGTAACACCGCGGGGTTCAGCTAGTCTCAAATAAGAAGGCTCGAGCACAATGATTCACGGTTACCGAAAACCAGTGTTACACCATGTTTGGTTGGTTTGGTTGTCGCTGGAACACGAGACCACATCATATCAAATCATAATCTCCCACTGCTGCATAAACAAACTCTTCAGCTTTATAATATTAAAGTATAGTTTCGAAAGTGACTCTGCCCGTTTCGCATTCACGGTTTAACTGTTGTACCGATTTCAATGAAATTTGACATGGAGATACTTTAAATCTTGAGGAATGACATTGGCATACTCTTTACCGCGATAACCGACATACAAGTAGGGGCAGAGTCTGGGCGAAAGTTATTAAGCTATATAAATTTATTTTTTATAACGTAGCCGTTCTATTTTTTTTTTAATCTGATAATACATTTAGAAAATGAAATATTTCATAAAGAGAGGCCATCATTGGTCAATATTTTTCATAAAATGAAATATCAACACCGTGTAAAACCCCAGCGCGATTTATCAGCTTATTTTATCTTAATCCGTAGATTATCATATTCATCGTACATGTTAGCAAAGTGTACGGCGATATCAAAAGTTCTAGATGCACCGAGTTTTTACTTTGACTGATGACTCAGTTAGAAAGTGGTGCCTCATTAGAGCTAGCTACAAACAAACTGGAGTAGGTATTTACAATATTAGTAGTGGATAGAGGCTATTACTATATAATATAAATAATAATAAATATTTCGGACATCTAAACACACAACGCCATCTAGTCCCAAGATAAGCAGAGCTTGTGTTATGGGGTACTAGACAACTGATACAAATACATATATACTTTTTTTTTGTAAATACATACATATTATAGATAGAACACACCCAAACTCCGAAACAAATATTTGTAGATCATACAAACACTTGGTCCGACCCGGGAATCGAACCCGAGACCTCATGATCAGCAGTCGCTCACGCCAACCGCGAGACCAACGAGGCAGTCTATCATGATGATGTTGATGAACTATGACTTTTACATTGAAAACGATTAAAATGATTTTATCTGTTTTTTAACAACATGTGAAGCAAATACTTTATTTGTACCTCTTTTCAGGACCACGAAATTTGGTAGTGTTAAAGTTTATATGGCGAAAGAATGAAGAAAACTAAAAAAAGTGACTACTCTGTCTGATAGAAATCATGAAGAAAATCCAAGAGTAGTCGTCACCATACTCATTGCGGATTCAGACAATTCAGCATTGTGACCCACACTAATAGCAGCCTATTGAGATGTTTTTGCATCATCAGGCCCCCGGTCTCACAATTATCAACGAAACACGACAGCACAAATGCTGCCATTTCTGGTTGGTTTTCTGTGAGAGGGTGATATAACCCCGGTCAAGACGTCCTGTTCGTGCTGAAATCACTGTGGCTCTACTATCTTGGATTTGATTATTTATGGACCACGGTCAACCATTAGTATTATTCACAATCTCTATTATCTAGACTTTGTCAATCTTCCAATTGATATCTCCGTATCGTCTCCCATCAGTCTACCCTTGGTAAATACATACTTTTCTCTTCAAGCTCAGTGCCAGTCAATTAATAACAAGTTAGAAACCTGCTGATTGATTCAAGCACCTCCCTTTATCTGTTTCTATAACTCTGACCACCTGTATTATTACAAAATTATCCCCGTAGGCATAGACACGCGCGATGATTCATAAACAACAATCGTGAGTCAGCGGTGTTTCGGTTCGATTCCCGCGCCACCAAGCACGTGCTGGTGTTGCGGCCTTGCCACTTGATTTTCATGTTTTGTTATAACAACAATACATTTATCAGTTTCACTTTAGTTGTGTTTAGTTTCGTTTTTGTTATGTTACCAAAATGTGCATTGTGACAATTCGATCTCGTGATTTTTTATTTATTTACTAGCTTTTGTCAGTGGTTCCGCTCTCGTGTTTCACGTGATAAAGAAGAAGGAAAGAACATGGTGTACTATGATTCGTGAGACAGGAGGGTCCCTCTGTCTTTCTTCATGAATCAAAGTACACCATGGCCAATTTCATTAAAACTGGATTAGAGGTTGAGGATGCTCACAGATTTGTGCACTATAATTTCTCCTTCGTAGTTGGCTGATTAATTTAACAATTAGAAGTACATAAATGCTGGGAATAAATCTATATTATATATGTAAATTTTTTGGGGTTTTTACGCATGAGTTGAGTGCAGTTCTGTGCAGTCGAATTGTATGACATGACAACATACTTTTAAAAAGATAGATTACTTTTGGCGATAAGTTAAATCTTGAAATTACCTACTTCGATAAAAACGTGTGACTAATAAAAAACATACTAATTTATTATATTTTAATGGACATGTTGTCATAAATTGTTCCCTATTTTATAATTGCCGTTAGCTGCTACAATTTAAAAATACGTAAAATATTTGACGAGGGAATCAAACCTAAACAAGTTTGACTCATAATTTGTTATTTATGAATCATCAGTATTCATCACGCACAGTCCATAGACAGACTTTAAATTGCAAATTAAAAAAAAAAAAACTGTTTTTTTCTACAGTTACATTTTTGATAGGTTTACTATCACATTGACATTAGGGCCAACTATTAGGAGATACATGGACCAAATTAAAGGCGCAATATTAACGTATTGGTGTCTTTTTTAATGGGAAAACGAGCAGACGGATCAACTGATGGTAAGCGTTTACCGCGTAGACACCTGTAACACTAGAGGCGTCAAAGAGCCTTGACGGCCTTTTAAGAAGAAGTACGCTCTTTCCACGACGAAGGAATTATTTTTGATTGAGAAGTTGATTTAAAAAAAACTTTATGAATATAAGAGATAACATAGACAATCAAAATAAATAAGAAGTTGACAGCTTTAAACAATACAGGATCAAAGGTATCATTAATTGGTGATGTAGATGGATCTATTTAACTCGCCTATTCACAACGCGTAGAACTGACACCTTACGCAGAATTGGCCTTGTCATCCTAATGATCTCATTTTCAATTAATATTTGTATCCGGTACATTGGCTTAGACATTTGTACTAATAAAATCACTTATTTTATCTTGATTTACACATAAGTACAGTTAGCAAGATAATCGAAAAGATAACAATGAACACAATTTGTTTTCCCGATTGAAAAAAAAATCATTAAAAAAATTCTCAAAACTTTAAAGTGATTTAAAACATATGTAGGCAGTAGAGCCACACTGATTTCAGCACGAACGGTCCGGCTCGACCGGGGCGGTACTACCCTTAGTCTCACAGAAGAGCAACCTAACTAAATGACAGCATTCGTGTTGTTGTGTTTCGTTGGTGAGTGCGAGACCAGAGGCCCAATGATTTAGAAGCATCTCAATAGACTGTAATAGTATGGATCACCATGCTGCATTATTGGATTCGTAATGAGTATGTTTTATGCTTTCCATCAAGCAGAGTCACTTTGGCAGGCTCATCTATACTAATATTATAAAGCTGAAGAGTTTGTTTGTTTGAACGCGCTAAGTAAGGAACTGCTGGTCCGATTTGAATAATTACTTCAGTGTTGGATAGTACATTTATCGAGGAAGGCTCTATAGCCTTCCTTGATAAATGTATAACGATATATAGCCTATGCTATATATCGTCACGCTAAGACCAATAGGAGCGGAGCACCAATGGAGAATGTTTCAAAAGCGGGGGAATAATATCACACTACGGACAATAGGAGACGCAAACGAGGTTGCGATGGTCAGCTAGTATAGTATATATCTATATATATAAAAGAGGAAGGTGACTGACTGACATACCCAGAGATCAACGCACAGCCCAAACCACTGAATCTAGAATCCAGAAATTTTGCATGTAGGTTCTTTATAAGTGAAAGGAATTTTCGAAATTCCACCCCTAAGGGGGTAAATCAGGAGATGAAAGTCTGCGTGAGCGAAGCCGCGTGCAAAAGCTACTACTACTATAGGATAAATTAATATATTTTAAACCCCAATTTCCTATAGATACTCTTAATCAACTTTTGTTTAACAAACAATTCATGTCTTAACATACCATAGCCAAATTTGTCGGCTTCAGTTTGTATTATATCATTGAAACCATACTTCACATTGGCTGCTTATTGTCACATCACATACAATTGTTTAGCATTCAACACTAATCTAGATTTGTACAATAGCTACTGGAAACAATACTATCTTGAATTAACTAGTCTCATATTTGTATGGAGGTAAATGTGGAAATAGGTCTCTGGTCTTTGTTCAGTAAGTAGAAGACTGTTAAACAACCCTACGGACAACGGCAAGGATGACGATGTAGTGGGTTAACAACACTTTCTGTGATCCACAAATTGAAGAAAGTGTAGTTTTATACACATACAGTAGAATATTATCTAACATACACTGTCCTCGTCGCTGTCCTTACTCTCGCAATCGCGTTGCCTCGTGGAGAGTGTGGATGGGCTATTAGATTAAAGAAAATTATATGATGCAGGAGTAACAGAATGGTTGAGATCAGGATAAGGTTTAAATTCTATATTAAAGAATTATCTACCTGTAGTTTGAACCCTAGAGAGTTCTAACTACAGATATTTTAATCTACTGTTTGAATTGCCCGAGAAAAAACTGTAAGACAACCAAAACAAAAATCTACTTAATTAAATTATTACCGGTTCAGACAGCAGAACGGAATGTAATTTTTATTTTTATGTATGATAAATGGTTATATCATTTAGTTTTGCACTTATAAGTACTAACTTAGATGATTAAAATTATTAGCTTAAAAATTCTCTTTTAGAAATCATCATCATTATCAAGAACCAATAACGTTCCACTACTGGGCTCGGGTCTCCTCTCAGGAGCAGGTTAAGGCCTTAACTCACTTTCCTGCACTCAACTCAACATATTGGCTACGTAATCTTTACTCTTGGATGTTTTTAAGTTATTCTATAATAATATCCAGGACCGACTGGTTCACGTGACCTCCGAACCGTAAGTCATGGAGACGCTCATGGTATTGTGCCACTAATGGTCACCCATCCAGGTACTGACCGCGCCTTTGGCGATTGTTTCTAATCACCGAGTGCAACTAGGCTATGGGCTTTTATAAATAAACTCAAATAATTACCTCTATCTGTACATATTTTCCTATTAGAATCACTTTAAAATTAACTATTCGCTTCTGTAATGATTGGAATAATTTGTTCAATGTGTCCGTATAATATATCTATAACAATACAGGTGGTTTTAGTAGTCGCCACAATGTTTTCTTTTGCGCCAAGTATTGTGGATTCAACTCCTCCGTGGGACAATACTTAATGTGATACAAATTGTTGTTCCGAGTTAAAAAGCTAGTTTTTTAATAAAAGAAGTTTTCAACACTGATCTCGCTTCATACATTCCTCTCTGCAGCTTATGAACGTACCATGCATATATATGTTTTTTACTTGGAATCAAATAATTACTGTGACACTGCAAATTAGTGGTGTCTTATTGTTAAGATCGAATAATCAGCCCTACAGTCCACTAGGCAAATACCCAAATTACAAAACCAGGCCCTTCAATTAGGCCTGAACATGGTTTGTGTTTTAGTAACAATCAGGTTAATTATAATAATATATTATTATGTTATACAAAATGAGTCTCATTCTATTCTACATAATAAGTGCATAAGTTTGTGAGCATATACCGATGTTTGTAACTCTTTGATGTAAAAGTACTGAAGAAATTTAGATGGAACTTTATAGTAATATAGCTTATACCAGAAGAAAATTTAGGATATTATTTACTACAATAACCGGCAAGCAGGAAGGTGGAACTACAGGCAAAAGTTAGTAATATTTACCAGAACTAGTGTTGTAAAAATACAATATATCTAGGTAGTTTTCTGTTACAGTCTTTAGTTCTTTTCTGACAATCAATATATTGCCATGATTCTTAAAACATAGTATGGTTTTTATAACCATAGATGTAGACAATTCATTCTCATTTAAAAAAATAGGTGATGAGTACAGACTGTCTGAATGTGTTCACTTTGAATAGGTTTTATTTTTAAGAAAGGAATTAAAATTGCTGCTTAAGGGGATACACACATGTATAATTGATGTTTAAAACATGTTGAATATGTGAAAACGAAATAAATAATGTTTCAAGGTATTTTAGATACTGTTTACTGGTTTCATGGTGGCTCAATAAGAAAGTCGACGTTAATTGCTAGAATAGAAGAACTGTTTTGTTTGGAAAGAAGTCTGAAAGTATGCAAAACTGATAGCCAACTTTCATCAGGGGAAAGGCACCTTAAAAAGAAGACTTACCAAGAGAAGTGAGTATTTGTCACTTAATCTATAGATACATCTATACAAATAAATAAAATTGGAGTGTCTATTTGTAATATTTAAAAAAATGCGATCTGAAATATGAGCGATAACACTGCAGGGTTCAGCCGGTAACACTGCAGGGTTCAGCTACTTATCTTTACTAATATATAAAGCTGAAGAGTTTGTTTGTTTGTTTGAACACGCTAATCTCAGGAACCGCTGGTCCGATTTGAAAAATTCTTTCGGTATTGGATAGTCCATTTATCGAGGAAGGGTATATATCATCACGCTACTTCTTATAGGAGCCGAGCAACAATGAAGAATGTTTCAAAAATGGGGGAAATTTTCACGCTACGGGCAATATAAGGCGCAAACGAGGTTGCGTGGGTCAGCTAGTATAATAATATAATAAATTTGGAGTAAAAAAATTGCTTAAAAGACAGAACAAAAAAGAAATGATATTGCAATAATTGTGCAAATAGCTTTTTTCTTGACAAATTATAGGCTTGTATCAAGTTACAAGACAACTATTTAGATACTGAATAACAATGCATAAGTAGGTAAATGGCTACTTAATAAAAATAATACCTTTATTAAGTATATTTTAATTCTATAATAAAGTTAAAAATATTTCGTTTTTAGAATTCCCTTTTTACTTTAGTCTAAATTAAAATTACTTAAGTATATCTTTGTTTACTAGATGATTAACTACAATAAATTCTTCTAAAAGAAAATCTATATTTTTTTTTTTTTAATTTTTAATTACATAACTGATAACTAATAAATGACTGTGACAGAAGAATTTGACCATACATTCTTGAAACTAAGGTCATTACATTTACACAGTCTAATTATAACAACTATTTGTTATTTAAATTGTGTAGTTACATGTATTTGTTGATATAATCACTTGTAATCTTCTAAAGTAATTAAACACAACGAGGTATTAGCTAGACAAAGATATGTTATGTGTTTAGAATAATAACATTGGACACTGGGTGTGTTCAAAGCTCTACTCTAATTAGTAAACCCGTCTTGTCCCGCGCCCAAGGTCATTGCAAACACGTGTTTTATAGCAAATACTGCGTTATAAACAATACATTACTATAAAATCTGTTTTAAAACAGAATCTATTCGTAACTATACAGTTTTTTTTCGCTACAAACGCTAGTCCGTTTACTAAGACAGACGTAAACTGACATTTTTAGGGTGGAAACACCCCATAAAGTATTAAAGTACCTTTTTATGGTTAATATACAGGTAAAAAAAGATAATTGCAGTTTAGAAAGGCCCCCTACCTTGTATACATCGCCGTAGGTGCCCGATCCGATTCTCTGTATGAGTTCATACTCATCTTGTGGGTTCCTTCGTGATATATCTGAACTTAAAACACCACCACTATGCGCCATAATCACTATTGAACACTATACTAACATTTATCTACACTTTCATCTCATCATTCACATAATTATTAACACAAAACGTCGTCAAATTAATTTTTCTTACACTCGACATCGTCTGACGTTTGCCACAGTGCTATTTTTGGTATTGCCATGTACTACTGAAAATTTCCGTTTAGGTATTAATACTAGGAATATTCAGATTTCGCTATTGTTTGACGAATTTAATAAAGAACAAAATGGTTGTTTCCATTTGTCTACTTATTGTTTTTTCTCTCTCTCTCTATTTGTCTTGTAATTTAAGGGATATTTGTGGACATTCAGAAATTATCTGCGAAGAGATTCCAAATCGTTTGACAAGTTATTAAATATTGTGACACCGTTTATTCATTATAAACAAGAACTGTCCTACGAATACGAGGCAGTATAAGTGCGAAGGAAAGATTGGTCATAACATTAGGATTTATTGTAACAGAAGTTACGTAGCGACTGAAGTTGGTAACTAAATGCGATTACACCTTCCTAAACGCGTTCCTAATTAGATTTCTCAATGATTCAATTACTCAGAATTAGAAACCATCCTTGCTTCTGAATTTACGATGCTAGCTGGCTAAATACAGTAGGTTACGACTGAAATAAGATTCCAAGGTAATAAGCGCTTACGGTTAGGTTCTGACAGTTGATAAAGGGCAGCAGTAAATAAAACCGTTAGCTAGTAACATTTTTTCTGCTGTCACAAAGAAAAAAATTGCATAGTCTATTGTGTACCATAGATTTCTGTTTTTTTTACAAATTCTAGAACTATTTTTGTTTATAACTGTAAAGTCCGTCGGAAATATCTGCGCACCTGCTTCACCCCTCGCTTCTCCACGCATCGCCCCTCCTTCGCCTACTAGATAGACCCTAGATACGCAGATATTTTCTACAGGTAGTAACTAGAATACCAATTCTGAAAAAAGAATGTATTATTTGATCTAATATAATCTATACTAGTCCTACTACTAAACGCTAAACGTGAAAGTTTGTAAGTATGGATGGATGGATGGATGAATGTTTGTTACTCTTTCACGCAAAATGTACTGAACGGATTTGAATGAAACTTTACAGGAATATAGTTTACTAGCCGACCCACGCAACCTCGTTTGCGTCTTCTATTGCCCGTAGCGTGATAATTTTCCCCCGTTTTTGAAACGTTTTTCATTGCTGCTCCGCTCCTATTGGTCCGAGCGTGATGAATAGCCTATAGCCTTCCTCGATAAATGTACTATCCAACGCAGAAAGAATTTTTCAAATCGGACCAGCAGTTCCTGAGATTAGCGTGTTCAAACAAACAAACAAACTCTTCAGCTTTATATATTAGTATAGATACATCAGAATAACACATAGGCTACCATTTACCGCGATAACAGTCAAACACGCGGGCGGAGCCGCGGGCAATAACTAGTATTATATAGATTCGTATGAATTGCTTAACATATCGAGCAGCTGCTCCCAAGTGACAAGGTGATTTAAAGTTCTGCAAATGAACATATATTCCGTTACCTTATTTGAAACTAAGGCGCCTACACAAAACTGCGAATTCGCAACGCATCGTAAATATCTGCGTGCACATTTGTGCGAGTTCTCAAAGCTCGTAGCAATTAGCATCGCAAGTTCCTGCGATACGAGACGTATCGCATCGTATCGTAGTTAAATATGGGAGCCCTAATCTGGGAGGTATCGGTCAAAATTCCAGTCAGCCTATTCACCCTAGACTATCTCACTTACCTACGTCATTTTAGGAGACTCACAAATTCCATTAGCTTATTTGGAACTATACCGGGAGTGTATAGTCTAAGATTCCTGTTAGCCCAGACATACGCAATTTTAGGAGAGATGGAAGTTTTAGGATCGGTAGTCTAACTTAACATATACCTACTCAGAAAAGAATGGATACTCGCTAAGCTGATAGCGAGGCCGTTTTACAGTTAGCAGTTATTAAAGGTGGAAAAAAAACATGCTAACGTACGTCATTATATGCAGCCCCGTCTCAGGCAATGCCTAAAACCTTCATGTGTATCAGTATGGCAAAACTAGAGAGCTAGGAACATCTTGCGCCCCTGCTGCAATCTAGAAAATTGCCCCTGCTTTCCTATACATTACATTACAATTACGGAGATATTTAGACACCCTAGATCGCTCTGTGGCATTGTTTTTAACTTAAGCTTTCTGCAATTCTCCTCCATACAAACATTAATTGTGCCAAATTCCATACTCTTCCGTTCCGTAATTTTCGAAAAAAGGGGGTATAGTGTTTACTTCACAAGTTAATATGACAAATAGTCGTAACAATAAAACAAATGGTAATGTTAAAATGGTATATTTATTACAATCCAATATCTCCGGCCGGCATCCTTGTAACGTCTTACAAAATTTGTTTTACGCCGACACTTCATAATAACTCTAACACTTTATTATAAAATTATATAATCTTTTGGTACAATCCATTTTAAGTGCACTTTTACAAACTTTACCACATATAGTGACGTAAAGGCTAAACGGGATAAGCATTCCGGGAAATTTTAAATTTCCTAAACTAAATATTGTAATACACAGCGGCACTACAATATATATATAAAAGGCATTTGTCTATGGTCAGATTGATTTTTAAGGAGTCGCGATGACTTTGCAAACTAAAGTGGTATAGTTTTAAAGTATATAACATGGTTTATGTATTTATTTAACGATGTATATACATATTTAATGCACTTTAGGATTGGAATACTTTCACAATTATAACAGAATCACATTCGAAACGATTCTGTTGTTGGAACATAGTTGTGGAAGTATTTACAATCATTTATATAGAAATATATAATTGTCTAATTGTGTTTTATAATTCAACTACATATATATATAACAAATTATGTATACCAGTCAACTTTAATAATTTGTATCCCTGGTTTATAACATCGTGAATTTCCGTTGGTTTACGGAAACGCCCGAACTGCACAAAAGCGTGACTGAAATGGAAACATGTGCTGTCTCTTATGTTCAATGGAAGCGTTACTTTGAAGCAAACAGTCGAACGGAGCACATCTATAATGTAATTTGACATTATACAAGAATACAACTTCAATTTTGATAATAAAACAGCATGCATAAGGTTTCCTTTTCAAAACAGTTTACATTTCATTGTACCTAAATTCTTCAACGATGACAATATCAACTTAAAATGTAACTTTATACATTAACATTGTTATTCATTTATTATGTGCCTAATGTATCACGATTCAATAAAGAGTAACATGAAAATTTGACAATATTGATACTAATCTTCAATTATTATAAATAATTTTTTTTCCAACCCCTTTCCACCGATTTTGTACTAAATACTATATTGTAGTATATTTACAAGGAAATGAATCGAAAACAACATTTTTTTTATTTGGTAAAAGCGCTTACAACAATAAGAGATTGTGTTTATAGACTGGTTGTTTAAAGATAAGATCTTGGAAACGTAAGTGTATTATAATATAGGCCTGGCTTTGCTTGTGGAGCCCAATGTGGATGGAAAAGGTTACATAAATATTTGAACACAGTGCATCAACAACTTTGCAAAACATATATATACATTATTTATTATAAGACTATTATTATTGCATTACTTTCAATTGTGTTTCATATTACATAGATTTTAGTTTCGTGCATGAAACTTTTGTTGATTTCTTAGTATAACAGATAAAAGGTGATTTATGATCATAGAAGTAAATATATAGTGTTTTAAGCAGATCTCATTTAGCGATTTTAAACAACCCGTGTATAAATAATACGTACCTAAGGAACAGGTGAAATTATACATAAGAAATAATTTGAAATTTTAAAGTTTAAAGCGGGAATACTTCAAGCATGCTTTGGCACTTTCACCATACATATAATATATTTATATATATATATATTTATATAATATATATTTTTTTTTACGTTTTTTTGCCAAGTGGAAGAAACAATATTAATACAAACTTCTATTATATCGAAGGGAACATTTACAAATTTAACCTATTATTCTAGTCAAACAAATATACACACACAAACAAAAAAAAATCTTTTAACATTTATCGAAAGAGATCCCTCACGGATATTGTTGGTTTCGCAAAATTAAACTGATTGCTTCACAACGGGACGTGTCGTTTTATGACTTGATCATATCAGCGTTTGTGACGTCACTTGACGTCCTGTCCGTGTGACGTCACATGACGAGTGTATACACAGAGGGTCTCAACACGCACATATGAACACATCATAACAGAACATTACATGGGAATAAATTATAATTCACAAAATAATTTTACTCTAGAAAGTGTTCAATCACACCAATTTTATCTAAGTTTTAATTATTCTAATCAAAAAATACATAATAACGAACTTTAACTTCTATTGGTAAAAGGGAAAAGGTATCTTAAAAATTAATAGTAACATTAAATAGAAGGATTAAAAAATAAAAAAAACACGTGTAATGTAATTATTCCGTTGACGAACTACGCCGGCTAACTACTGAAGGGAGAAGAAATAATAAATTACTTTTATCCACGAATAAATAATTTCTTCTTTTCTCGTTTTATTATACTACGCGTGAGCAAAGCGTCTATAAATCTTATCGCATCACTATTTTGTCTCATTTGGAAATTGAGGTTAGCTGACGCCATTATGGGGAGATTTAAACCTATCTGTTAGTTGCCGCGAGGCGTCACGCTCTGACCGCAGGTGAGCGTTTCACCTGCGGTTGGCGCGAGCACGAGTTGTTCGGACTTGAGTCTTCTTGGCTTTGCTGACTTTCGCAGTCGGTTTCGCTTTGGGTTTGCGCTTAGCTTTGGTATTCGCATTCGACTTCGCCGAGCGGTTGCTCTCCATCGAGTTGACCCTGCGATCCGACTCGAACGAGAAGGCTGGAACGACGGCCTTGACCTCGGACGGGGAGAGACTGATCTCCAGCCGCCGCCTTCTGGACCTGGTCATCCTGACGTTTTGGGCGTCTTCCACTTCTAACTTGAGAGGAGCCGTCTTGGTCTTTTTAGCTCTCACTATCTTACGTTCAGTTGGTTCCTGTTCCGTGCTGTTCTTCTGCGAAGACCGGCCGTTCTGTCCCTTTTCTCTGAGAACAGGTTTAGTGATCTCCTCAAACTTCCTTTTCCTAGTGACCCTGGTGACCGATGTCTTCTCATTCTCTATAGATTCCTTAGTAGTTCTAGTTTTGTCAGTCACGCTTTTACTTCTAAGTACGCGTTTCACGACCGCTTCAGTCTGTTTCCCTCTATTACCGTTCTCTACTTTGCTACGCAGTTCTCTTTCTCCGTTAGTTTCCTTCTTAGTCTGTCTCGGTTCCACTTTTCTGCGTTTCCTTGGCACAGGTGACTTGGATTTCTTAGCGCGACTAGTTTTCGGGAAAGGAACTTTAGTACCTTCTAGGGCTTGACTACTTTCTAGGTACGCAAAGTCGTCTAATTTAGATCTAAGCTTAGCATAAGTTCTTTCTACGGGTTTTACTGGAGGTATGTCGTCATCCTCTTCTGTGTAGGCAGGTTCTGGCGACTCCGCTACTGGTGTGTCGACTGTGTTGGCTTTGATAAGTTCGACGTCGTTCTCTATAGAGTTTTTGTTCATTCTGTTCTTAAGGTTGTTAATAGTTTCTAGTAGGGAAACGTCTCTAATTTCCTCTGGTTCTATGACCTCCGAGGTGGATGTTCCAGGTTCGGAGTTGCTCGACTTGCGCTGTTTGTTTTTGTATCTGCGCTTGTAGAGGTCTGCTTTAGTCATGTCCTGGTAAAAGATAAATGTTTAAAATTAGTTTCTAAAAATTTTGTCTCTATGGAAAAAAATATACTGGACATGGACTGAATGCCATCTAGTTTCAAACTAAGTAGGGCTTATATTATGATAGCTAAATTCACTGATAGCATACTTTTATACTTTTTTTGTAAATATATACATATTATGAATAGAAATGACACAAACTCTAAAACATATATTTTCAGAACATATCAACATTTGGTCCCGCCCAGGAATCGAAGCCTAAACCTCAGCACAGCAATCGCATTCGCTCCCAATATGCTACCAAGGCAGTCTGACTTTGTTAAAAATTTAAAGGTTAAATTTGGGTCTAGGGCCTTAACTTTGGTGGCAGAGTGAGAGAGAAAGAGAGAGACGTGGTGTGATACTTACAGCCAGTCTGAAGCTGGTGACCTCGTCCATGTTGACCCTGAGGGCTGCGATGAGCTCGTCGGTGCCAAACCGTCGCAGCGGGTCCACGGCCAGCAGCCCGTGGACTATGCGCTTGCTCTCCGTCGATATGCTGTCCCAGATCGGACCTACAACAATAACATTACAATTAGTCAACCTGTCAAGGAGAATATAGTCCATTCGCTTAGAAACGGTCACCTGTGGCAAGCCACAAAATCAAAGGGCCCGACTGCGGCGTACACCCACAAGCAAGTACAAATTGTCAGTTTACGCGGTTGTATGAATTAATGTATTCGTATTTTGCAATAATAACCAGAATTGCGTGCAGCTGCACCGACACTATCTAAACTGGCTATCTATCTAACTGACTATAAATACAACTGAATCCAGCAGAAGGCCTAGTGCGGAGTAGTGCGAGTTTATTGGTTAAAGGTACAGTCAATAGCACAACACGGTTGAATACACGCGAAAACTGTTATATATAATTATATATAACATTTTTTACATATGGAAACTGTGTGGGGTTTACAGTCGGGGTGGTTTGTCGGAATTAGATGGATTAAACCATCAGATCAAGCCCTTGATCTTTATTCTAGTCTTGTGTTTGTGTACTGACCTTCCATGGTGAAGTAGCCCGTTCTGATCCTGTCCATGAAGACAGTTATTGGTTCTTTCTTCGACGTGGGCTGGAAGGGAGCTTTACCGGATAACATGTAGTACTGTAAACAAAAAAACTGATGTTAAACATCGTGGTGTTTCAAGTAGAACGAAAATCTTGAAAATATCACATCAGAACGAAAATTGACAGAGCTAAACATCGCAAAAGTTCTCGTTGATTTCTTGGGGCATAGAACAATGAACCTTAAAACAATATACATAGAGTCGAATATTGATTGACCGTTGCGCGGTTGATTCGAATACATACAGCGCAAAAAAAATCGTGCTGAAATTAGCTTAGTTCTACTACCTTTGCATTACCGTGGCACTCCGTTTATTAATCCGTGAGCCATAGATGATATTCAGTTAGTTATAAAACAGAGTGCTATACTCACGAAGACGACTCCGAGACTCCAGAGGTCGCACTGCGGCCCGTAGCCCGGCGCCGCCGCACTGCGCGCGCGGGACACCACCTCGGGGGCCGCGTACGGGAGGCTGCGGGGGGGGGGGGGGGTACTCTTGAATCAACTATACTACATAACAATATAGCTTCCTCTCTCTAACACTTGATGTGTTTCTATGTTTTCAATGTATCGCATTTATACAAATAAAAACAATGTATGTTTATACTATTAAAATTATCGCTTTTTACTAAATGCATATTGTGTATACACGGTACATATACCAAAATAACATTTTTTAAATTTTTGTCTGTCTGTTTGTTTCAACAAATATATGGAACGGCTGGATCGATTTTGACGGGACTTTCACTGATAGGTAACTGATGATATAAGGAGTAACTTAGTTTGCTTTTTTTAGACTAACTTCGTCCCGCGGCCTTACCCGCGATACGACAATGACCACGTGCAACACCGCGGGGTTCAACTAGTTTGTAATAAAACTGACATAGAAAGAATGAACATATACTATGTACATACATACTAATATATAAAAAAAATGTCTGTATAACTGTTATGCTAAACCGCTGCCTTATTTCAATGAAATTTGTCATAGAAAGGGTTTGATTCTTGAAATTGAAGCAATTTAAATACTAAACAGATCATTGTAACGTTTTCGAAATATCTCTGACAAATACTTTTTTAAACGTTTTTTAAAAGACAACATCCTCATTAGGAATATATCCTTTATCGCGGGAGATTGCACAGAGACAAATGCAACGGACTAACTTCAGAACATCCAGACTCAAAACAATGATGACTAACAGATCACACAAATGTTATCCAAGGCGGCGAATTTTTTTTTTTCATTTTTAAAATGATCTCAAAGGCTTTACAAACATACAAGAAACAGACACCAAAAACTTTTTGTTCTGAGTAACTCGGAACAAAAATTTGTAGATCACGCTAAGTAACTAAGCTGAAGGAATTCTTACTACCAGAGAGAGTTTGAGGACATCAGAGTAACCCTTAGCGCGATATAGTGAGTCAGCCGTGACCTTAGATGCCGTGATATGCCAAATCTCATCTTATCTAATTATTTATTACATTACTTATACTTTCGGTTCTTTTAATACATTTACTACTATAGTTTTTTAAAAAGTTCTCATATCAATATTCTTTTCTAATCAATAAATTTATATGACTAAGCGGGCACGAGGCAACACTCTTGGGCTGCAGCTGAAAACCTGCGCAAGCGCATTGCGCTAAGCATTATGCTGAGCTGTGGTCCTAATTGGTACAGATGTAATTTTGTTGTATAGTATATTCAACAATACCATATAAAAGCTTTGTAAAATTTGCCAATTAAAGTATTTTTCTTTCTTTCTTTCTTTCTAAGTATTGTTCCATGTGGGATTTGAACCCACAACAGTTTAGGAAGCAATATAGCGACCACTTAAAACTCTAGGCCAACCGTACAGTCAAGTCTGAAGTCAGGTTTGTACTCACAATACTGCACACAGAAAACTGTTTTTACAGAACATTAAGTGCAGCTGTATTAGAAAGCCAAAAAATATATTGAAAAAAAAAAGTTTTAGTTTACAATAGTTTTCTAAAGTGAGGAATAAGAATTACCTGAAGCATGGAGTCATCATGCGAGGTCGTTCTTCGCAGCAGTCGGGAGCTCGTCGTGCAAATCCAAAGTCCACTACTTTGACTTTCGCTTCGCTGAGACGATTGCTTGTTAGCAGGATGTTCTGTGAAGAGCATTAAAATGTTAAGTACATGCCTTGACATATATGGTTAAATAATGTGCTATTGCAGACAATAAATTTAAGGGCTGTGGAATGGCTCAAGCTACCTGAAACGCTCCTTCCCTTTACTGCATCTGCTTATAGTTATCTATACTAATATATAAAGCTGAAGAGTTTGTTTGTTTGTTTGTTTGTTTGTTTGAACACGCTAATCTCAGGAACCGCTGGTCCGATTTGAAAAATTCTTTCGGTGTTGGATAGTCCATTTATCGAGGAAGGCTATAGGGTATATATCATCACGCTACTACTAATAGGAGCGGAGCAACAATGAAGAATGTTTCAAAAACGGGGGAAATTTTCACGCTACGGGCAATATAAGGCTCAAACGACGTTGCGTGGGTCAGCTAGTAAATAAATAAAATAAATATTTCGGATATATAACACACAACGCCGTCTAGTCTCAAGCTAAGCAGAGCTTGTGTTATGGGTACTAGACAACTGATACAAATACATACATATTATACATAGAAAACACCCAAACTCCGAAACAAATATTTGTAGATCATACAAACATTTAGTCCGACCCGGGAATCGAACCCGAGACCTCATGATCAGCAGTCGCAGCAGCAGGCAATCAAACAACATAAAAAAAAAAATATAAGAGTGAGTGTGTGAGTGCCTGTGTGTCTTCTCTCTCTCTCTCTATGTATGTGTGTGCATGTGTCTCATGTGTCTCAGTGGACCAAAGGGTTTGTGAAACTCACCTCTGGTTTTAAGTCCCTGTGCACGACGCGTCTCTCGTGCATGTGTCGCAGTGCGACACACAGTTGCGCGAGGAGCCGCTTGGCCACGCGCTCGTCCAGAGCGCACTCGCCCAGGTGCGCCGACAGCTCGCCGCCGGCCGCCAGCTCCGTCACTATGTACGTGAACGCCTGCACCAAACAACGGTTATATTATAACTTTATCATTCACTAAATACTAGGTAATGTAATTGAGCAGAGGTCCTAGGAGTTTCATCTTAATTGTCCTCTGTTGAACATAGGCTGAGGTGTTGGCTGATAAACTACGCTGGCGTTTTGGTACAAGGTTTGCAAAGTTTAGTTTTATAGACTCCTAAGATAACAGTAACTCAGAATAACAACATGTGGATCACAGAAAGTGTTATACCGCGTGGGATTTGAACCCACAATACTAAAGCGCAATAGGAAGCGGTGTGGCGACCGCTTAAACAACTACGCTATTCCTGCAGTCGACATCTTTGAAGTGTGTTGTATATCTCCATGCATTGTTTTATTAAAATCGGTGAAGCTGTTTAGTCGTGAATACGTAACAGACAGACAGACTTATTTTAAAATGTATAATATTATTATAATCACTACACCATATATCTATTCTTTAAGTAGGGCGTTGAAAATGATCATCATCAAGCATCTCAAGAGGCCGCAATGGTTAGATCACCATTCTGCATTGTCCACATTCGCAATGAGTAAGGTGACCACCACTCTTGGATTCTGTTTATGCTTTCCATCAGACAGAGTAGTCATTTTGCCAGCTTTTATTATACAAATAAATAAAACTGGAGTGTCTGTTTGTAATATTAAAATAACCGCTTTTTACTAAATACATATGTATGTATACGCGGTACATATACCAAAAATGTAGCTAAAAAAATTTTTGTCTGTCTGTCTGTTTGTTCCGGGTAATCTCTGGAACGGCTGGACGGATTTTGACGGGACTTTCACTGGCAGGGAGCTGATGATCTAGGGAGTAACTTAGGCTCTAGGCTTTTTTAACCGACTTCCAAAAGGAGGAGGTTCTCAACTTGATTGTTTTTTTTTTATGTATGTACGCTGATTTTTTAGACTAACTTTGTCCAGCGGCGTTACTCGCGGTACAACAATAACCGCGGGTAACACCGCGGGGTTCAGCTAGTAAATAATATTATTACTTACCGAATCGTGGAACACTTCATGTAGAGTAATTATATAGGGGCATCCTTGACATGCCTTCAACAGTTCAATTTCTTGTTTTATGTCTTTCTTCTGCGTGGATATTATCTGTTAGACAATGAAACAAAAATATTTGATATTCTTGTCTTTCTTGTTGATAAACATTTCGGATATCTGACTACATATAGTAATAAATATTTACCTTAACAGCATATTCTTTGCCAGTCTGTCGGTGTATACACTTTCTGCATACGGAGTAAGAGCCATCTCCTAACAGCGGAGTGCTTAGTTCTACCGAATACTTTTGGAAGAACGGCGAGTCCTGGAAACAAAAATATTAACATTAGTGCATAAAGTCCAGATTATGAGTAACATAATATGAGAAAAAAAGGCTTGACTTTAATTTCATGAGTTTATTTGTTTCAAAGTTATGTTACTGGTGTGCTTTTTAACCGACTTAAAAAAAAGCATGTTTCTCAATTCGACCGTATATATCTATTTTTTTTGTTTTTTTATGTGTGTTCGCGGATAACTTCGTAGTTTATGAACCGATTTTGATGATTATTTTCTTAATGGAAAGGAGATGTCCCAACGGTGGTACCATGATAAGGACATTAATATCTAATGATGGCATCCAAGACAAATCGAGTCGAACCTTGAACTCGGTTTTATTCTTATTAAAATTGTACTTGTGTTCATAATAATTTCATCAAAATTTATGAATGTACTTCAAGCTATGTTTATGAAATACTAAAACAGATAATCATCATCATCATCAACTGCCTTTTATACTTTACTGTTAGATATAGGTCTCTCCTTAGAAAATAGATTTTGGTCTCTTAAACCACGCTGCTCAGAGGGGTTGGTATAGAATTTGTCTTTTTTGACCCTGCCATAATGACTCTACTCTGACTGATGGAAAGCATAAGCAGAATCCAAGAGTGATGGTTACCATACTGCGAACGCAGACAATGCAACAATGCAGCATGGTGACCCACACCATGGCGGGCTAGTGATGCTTCTGCATCATTGGGCCTCCGGTCTCGCACTCACCAACGAAACACGACAGCATGATCGCTGTCATTTTACGTTGATTTTCTGTGCGAGGGTAGTACCGCCCCGGTCGAGCCGGCCCGTTCGTGCTGAAATTAGCGTGGCTCTACTACCTTGAAAATTTTCAAATTTCTTCTCTTTACAGTGACGTAGTCCTGTCCTGTGTAGTTAGCTCCCTTAGTCACCTTTTATGACACCCTTATGATGAACAGGAGTACTGACACTCCATATTTCCCACACCACACAGATAACAGACAAAAAAAAGATTATACTTACTTTAGCCACCCATCCTTTGAGTTTGTCAGGTTTCTGCCCCGTAGCCTGCATCCAGATCTGATCTGATATAACGTTCTCAGAGAACAGGATGCTGGGAGCCACGTAAGAGTAGCCTGCAAAGAAGTTAACATCTGTAAATTAAACATTGGAATTTCATGAGACGACTACCTTATATCTCCATTCCTTCGAAACTGAGGCTCGAGGGCCATCAGAGAAGGAAGACTTCCTTCTACAGCTTTCCTGTTTGATATTTTGCTACCTTATGGGACATAAAAGTATGAGAACATTTCTTGTTAGTTACTTCTAACTACAAGCATCTAAATGTTCATGCTTGGTCTAGAACTAAGAAGAGGCGAAAACCTATTTTGTTCTACGTTAGCAGATAGTAAAATTTGTTACTGTAAGCTTTAGAAATAATTAGTATGTTCTAGTCACTGAATTTAACTAAAGATGTTAAAATAATTAGTCGCTGATACTTGAGTATTTAGTTTTAGCTTGAAAATGATGAGTTCGATAAAGAAATTGAAGCTTTAAGTAAAAACATTGGTATTTAGATCCAACGTTAAAAAAATAGCTACCAGGATACAGGATAACTAACTAGCTAAAAGCTATAGAGACATAATGTATAATATGTTGACCCGTCGCAGTAGGTCATATCTACAAATACCAGTCTAAGCAATACTGGTCAACTAAATAAAAGAAAACATGCTAATTAAGGCCGAAATTCGACTGCAAAGTATTATTTATCCATCAATGATTTATAGTGCATAAAAAACAGGAGTACTAGAACCTTTCTATTTGGAAGTGAATCGAACAAATGAAAATCTTTACCAATAAAATATATCATACATTTGTATCTGATCAATTTTCATGAATTTTGATGAGTTTTCTCTAACAACTTTCTAAATTACGGTTGAATTTCGATCTTAAGTCGAACACTCGATTCGCGTTAAGAAAATAGTGACTCATGGATCAAGCCCCGCCCCCTAATCAATCATTTCCAAGAATTTATCGTTACGTATGAAAGCTTAAAAGCTGATTAGTCAGATCTTGAATGTCTTAACGCGAATGGATTAATAATAACACTATTTCGTTGAAACTGAAGTAAGGATTTACCAAGGAATAGTTTATCGTGGTGCTTCGGCGCTTGCGCGGGTGAGTCGGTAGGTGGCATTCGTGTGAACTCATCAGCGAAGTTGCACGTGTCGGCCGCGTGCGACAGAGCAGGGGCGAATGGCGCGCGAATCTCGCGACGGGCCACTGCATTCCAGTCGAGATCCTGGGGAAAGAGGAATACGTGTTAAATCATATACCGTACTGAAAATTTAAGGCCGAGTGCAAGTTTGTTTAACATGTACTGCGTTGCGATTTGCCCGCACTTAACTTTTCACTAATAACCCCATGACATTAATCCATGTGAAATAGATGCACAATAAGTCATCAGGAATTCAGGCAGATCCTAGTGTTATTAGTTGATTGGGTAGGAGTTACATGTTCAATATAGGTACGAATCTGATAGATTTTTAAAGAAATTTACTAATTTTACCCTTTTACCCCTGGATTTCTAAATTGATGTCTGCAACGAAAAACATAATCCTACTAACTTGATGTCATCTAGACCATAGGCACAAAGTGTTGGAAAGTTGGTATTTTACTAATAAGCGAAGAACAATGATTTTACAGCTAATCTTGTGTAAGTTCCGTATACTGGGCTATGTCCAGCCTATGTCCAGCAGTGGCCTATTTAGGGTTGTTGATGATGATATTTGACAAGTGTGTATGTGGTCTTTATGAGGTATAAGATGTTGATGTACTAAATCATGTTACTAACCTGGAAGAATGGGTGTCTCTTAAGCTCGTCTGCATCGCCTTCGCCTCCTCCGAGTCTGCGACGAGGGTCCTTCACCAACAATCTGTTGAAAACAAACAAAATGTTAAAACACTCATTGGAACAAGTCTCTTTACGTCTGGTTGTTCAATGACAGGTGTGCTAGTTTATCATTCCTGTACTGTCTAACCTGACTAATTAAATGATTGACTAACTAAATAGTTTACGGAAAAGCTATTTCTTGAATTCTATTAATTTAAACTAGTGATTGCTCAGCGGTCGAAATTCGAAGACCATAATTCTTTTTTTCTTATTTTTGTTGGTTTTGTAAACTCCACCTCCATTTAAAATTACACATAATTATCCTAAAAAGTAGTACGGTGGTAAGTTTTTGTTTCACGTATTAAAATATAAATTGATACTTTTTTTTAAGTGTAGAAACCACCTCGCGCTGTCACCCCGCCGGGGTTTGCGGCGGTGCAGTATGTCGAAATCGAACCGACTAAAACCACACGGTGTGCCACTCTGCGCCTAAAACGGGAGGGATCCGGGAACCGCTGTTTTTAAGACCTCCGGACCTCCCAAATTGAAATTAAATTGATACCTATGACAACCTATATTTATTGACATCTATGTCAATCGTTATTAGGAAGTCAGACCCCTTAAATAAACTGACAAAAGTCCAACCTTCGAATTCAGTTTGCCCTCAGAGTTGCTGAGGTGCGATGCCAGTCAATCCATGAAAAACTGATAGTCGGGTATAACCAGTTGAACTAGTAACCGATCCATAAATAATATTAGGAATGATTGGACATGAAGATGATGAAATTTACGTCAATTGATAAAAACTAAATCAAACTGGTATTTGTTAAGTAAATACTTGAATTTCTGATAGCTAAGTTCTTAGAAGTGCTTATTACGTTGCCTTATGTGAGTCGTGACTTAATTCGTTAATTTGAGACCGTTGTCATAACGGTATGTGACTATGGAAAGTGGAAATACGTACGTGTGTATATATGTATAATATACATAACGGAATTCTCTTTTGATATACGTTATTAAACATATAAAGCGCTCAAATCATCGTGAAATATAACCAAGTTTATTTAAGTGTCTGTTTGTAATTTCAAATTAACAGGTTTTCACTAAATGTATATTAAAATATATAAAATTCTATTTTCTGTCTAATTTCTAGAATGGTTCGACCAATTTGGTAGGTCTTTCATTAGCAGATAGCTTATTAGCTATGTAGGGAGTAATTTAGGCTACTTTTTCTTTTGAAAAGAATAGGGTTACGCTGAGAAGTTATACCGCTGTTAGTAAATAACTAAACTAACTAAAGGTCAACGACCATACAACGTTGTCACAAGAACTATTGTACATCCTAAACATACATACAGTATGTAATAATTAACAATACATAGTATTTTCCTGTTATAAATCTATTAATAATATATTTGAATGCAGTATTACCTCACTATAGTAACGTATGTTTGAACTAATGACCTATTATATGTAATTCTCAGAATCGACTGCCTCCGTGGCGCAGTTGTAGCGTATGTGACTGCTGTGCTCGAGGTCTCGGGTTTAATTCCCGTGTCGGACCAAATGTTTGCATGTTCTGCAAATATTTGTTTCGGAGTTTTTCGTGTCTGATATGAAAGTATTTACAAAAAAATATTTAAGTACCTATTTATAACAGTTGTCTAGTACCCATAATACAAACTTTGCTTAGTTTGGGATTAGATCTCCGGAATAATTATTGTTAATTATTATTATTTTGATTACAGAGTAAGTAAGGAATAAAAACTTACCCTATATACTATAATCAGTCGTAGGTATATATAAATTATCGTCGTTTTTGTGAAGTGAAGGTGTGTCGGTGGAGAAAACCAAAAGAAAGTTAAAAAATTGTGCTTGAAGTGACTGATTTTTACGTCAACCCGTTGATTTGAAAAACCTTATTTATATTAATGAACCATTCGGATATCAAGTCGTGTCTTCCGGAGCAAAAAAAATAACGTTTCATACTAAAACTTGAACCTGATTGGTCAGCGTGGGTCTTGATCGATACGTCACTATTTTCTAAAAGCGAATAACACTATATTCGACCTCCATAACATCAAAACTATACCCTTTGCGCTGTAGCATGGTGCGGGTGACAGTTGCCTGTACGAACATTCTGGTTGGTTTAATTTATTTTACTACAGTTATTAATGATTTAATATATTGCGAATATGGTACAGTTGAAATACTAAATCATAATTTGTAAATCGCGGCAACTTTCAAGAGTGAAACGAAATGTTACTGAAATGTCACCCGCACCATGCAACAGCGTAAAGAGTAGTATATAGTTCATTTCAATTACTTTGTAGAAAATTATATATAAGATACACACTTTCTAATAAAGTCTTGAACCTCAGGACTGACATCTGGAGGCACGGGATAGCTGCACCTCACGATGCGTTTTGTGATCTCCTGCTGCGTGTTCTTCTCGCCTTCAACAGTGAAGGGTGATGCTCCAGTCAGTAGCTCGTAAGTAAGGACTCCGACTGACCACCAGTCAACAGCCTGAAACAAAGGGATAAAAGTGTTATTCATCTTCTATTATCGACTTATGATGAATGATTATCTGGGAATAAAGAAAGTTTGTTAAGTGGTGAGCAAACGAAACATTAAAGATACCATATTTTTTTTATTTGTATATAAAAAAGAATGTTTGTCTGTATGTCCTTTATAGACTCGTAAACTATATATTCAGCATATATTTAGATCTTCAGCAAAAGTGTTATGCATGAGCACACAAAGGCTTCTTTCTGAGTTGGTACGACCAATCTTTGACAAATGGCCGACATACATGCAGGCGGAACCTACGGAACGGAGTAGTTTCGAATAAAAAAAACACTAATATTTATGATTAGCTCGAGTAGCAGCTCTACAGATATCTATTTTTAATATATTGTAACATGAACGGTTTTCATATTATTTTCTACCCCGTTCGCATAGTTGAGCCCTATAATCTTAGAAATTAACAACATTATTTTTTAAATGACTTGATTTGTAACAGCACGCTTGCGATATATATATGTATCTGTGTATACCGCACGTTTAGTTATTATCTAACACGATTAAATGAAGAATGCATAAGAATGCAATCACAGATCAATAAGGTCATTTGACCAAACACAATTTAAAATAGACAAGTGAAATTATGCTTAGAAAATATTTTTCCAAGGCATGTTTTATTTCCTCATTGTTCCGAGTACAACCGATCAGTTCCGATGTTTAGCGAGCGGTGGCGATCATGCGCCGGCTTCTTCGGGAGAAACTTAACCTTGGCGACCGATATTAGCGGCCGGTACATTAGACGTCGGGATTGTATACTAGCAATATTATCATATTTATCTGATAATAAAGTAACAAGTAAAGATTTAATATTTGTTGTGTGTTCTTTTACTAAAAATAGTCTATAAACGGTGGCTGACGCTAGACTTCTTGAGTTATGTTTACCTAATAGTGCAGTTGAGGGAGACAGACAGTTTATTTTACCGTTAAGAACATACTGTCACTTCCCTTACTGTTCATTCATTTCAGGAGTATAAATATATAATATGATCTGTGGTTTTAATGCGCCAACGTCCGACATTTAGCCGAAAGGAACCATGTACAACGTATCTACGTAATAGAGACACTTCAACGAATTATATTTATAAACAATTGAAAAATATAAAATTACATTCTTTTTCTTTTTCACTTATCACAGTGACCTCTCTTTCGCTTTGTCCTTTAGATAAGACCGAGTGGTTTATATCTAGACGTGTAAGTATGCCAGTATTATTAGACCACTATTTGCTGTACGCATTAACGGAGTTAGATGCTCAAATTATTCGCTAATTTAGTATCAAGACCTTTCGAATACAGTATTTATAGTGTTATTAAATACCCTAAAAAGGCCACAATATTTCAAATTATACAGGTTTTTATAAGCTACTTAGATAGAAGAATAAAATCGAATAGAACTGGGAGCCATGATTATATTACGCCATGCTTCAATAGATTTAAAATTACTTAAACTTTCTCGAAGTACTGCCACTGTGGCAATAGATGAGACAGACCCTGTCTTGAATCTGGTTATCTACTAACATATTTACATAATAAAGTTAAAGAGAGTTTCTTTGAATTGGAATTTATAAAGCTTTACAGCTTTAGAACAGTTGAGTTAAAGTAAGAAATATTGTGTAGCCACATTCAGGTACAAACCCGACTTTCTAAGCTATTGTTGACAATCTTCAAACCATCTTCACAAGAAATATGCAGTACCTTATATAATCAACAACCCATAACGTCCCGCTGTGCTCGGGTTCCTCTCAGAAGAGGGTTAAGGCCATACGTACCCACGCTGGCCAAGTGCGGGTTGGGGACTGGCAGGGCAACGTTGTGGCTACGTAATCTTGCCGTTGGATGTTTTCAAGCCGCCCAAAGGCCTCCAACTAAGCTTCACGACTGTTATCCTACGATAACAGCCGGGACCATTTGCTTATGGTGACCTCCGAATCACGGAGACGCTCATAGTGTCTTGCCACCAGCGGTCACCCATCCAGGATTGTTCCTAATCAATGAGTGCAACTGGGCTAGGAGCGCCTCCCTCAATCTTCCAATTTACCAATCTTATTAATTCTATTACTAAATTCTTACTTAAAATATCGGTTGGTAACAGCAGCCTCGCTACATATTACACAAGTGGGTAATTATGTATACAAAATGAGGACATTTTGGAACAAAATCTATATGAAACCGTCTCGGCAGCAAGAGTCTGAAGAATTTGGATAATGACCCTTCAATTTTTATCAAAATTTTACAGGGTAGGTTTACCTTACCCTCTCTGGTCAGAGGAAAGTCTGTGATACAAGTAGGACAAAACCTCCTTCGCGGTATAGTATCCAGCCAGTACACCACTTTGATATCCTAATGAGGTGTTTTGCGTTAATAGTTGGAACTTTAAACCGTTGATTGTTAACCATCAATAGCGAATATAAAACATGTTCTTAGTACACGTGTAAGCCAACGCGAGGATATCTGAGTGCAAGCGTACTGTACCTACCTCGAGCGTTTTCATGTCCTTGTTTATCTTTATAACTTTTTTAATTTAACTATTAAAAAGAATATGGAGTGTCACTAATTCTATTTATCCCGTGGGTGTCTTAAGAGAGATTAACGATTAACTGCAAAGAGAAGGAAAATTTAAAACGAATCGTATGCCATACTTTCTGGCCAACGTGGTATAGTCGCCGAAAACCTCATTTCTAAGGAAAAGTCATGTTTACCAGTGGACTGGTAATTAATTAATGATTTAATAGTCAGTTATTAGTTATTTATTTCAACAGAGTCGAGTGGTTCTATTCATTGATTGAGCAAAATGCATTTTATGAGTCATGTTGCGATCATCATCAACAATGTACCACTCATGTTTCCAGGAGAGGGTTAAGGCCATACGTCCCTACGCTGGCCGAGTGCGGGTTGGGGACTGCTAAAATGCAATATTTTCCACTAAATTATCTAATATATAAAATTCTCGTGTCACAGTTTTCGTTGCCATACTCCTCCGTAACGGCTTGACCGATTCTCATGAAATTTAGTGAGTATATTGAGTAGGTCTGAGAATCGGCCAACATCTATTTTTCATCCCCCTAAATGGTAAAGGTCAAAAGGACGTTTGTCGGGGTCAGCTAGTAGAGATAGAAATTTCCTTAAAAGAAACAGATTTAAAAACCTTAAAAGGGAGGAAGGTATTCGCGCACTATTAGCATTGTAGTAATTTAAAACAGTTACTGAGCACGGAATTTCCGGACTGAAAGCCAATTTGAGTTACAGGTTTATCATATTAGTTTTTTTTTTCTTATTGTAGGTATTAGGCTTTTCTTTTTAATACTATGTCAATTTTTACCCGACTACAGATAAGCCAAAAGTAAGGGTAATAGATTTGGCAGTTCACGTATGTTTGTACGTTTCACCGCAGCGCCGAAATTACTGAACTACTGATGACTGACTAATGAATGAGATGTCAATGGATTCGTTATAATGACCCGGATGACATAGGCTATCTATGTCAAAAGTTTGTATGTAGTAGGGTTACATTTTTTCAAATTTTCCTTCTCGCATCTAATTTCAAACACAAATGACACGAAAGTTATAACTGTCAAAATTATGTCTTCAAATAGTGATTTTTAGATTAGTTTTAAGTTAGTTGTTTCATGCGGTTCCGCCCGCATATATGTCGGTTATCGCGGCAAATAGTAGCATATGTGTTAGTCTGATTTATAAGCTATTTTACTGTAAAGTTTTATCCAAATCCGTTCAGTAGTTTTTGCGTGAAAGAGTAACAAACATTCATCCATCCATACTTACACACTTTCGCGTTTATAATGTTCGTATAGATTATCACTTAACATTAATAGTAAATGTAAAATGAAATGCTAGTTTTTTTACAAAAGCAATATTTTGCAAACCGTTATGAACATAATACAGTAATGTATTCTGTTTCTTGCAAACTAAAGCTGAAACTAGCTTGCATGCAGTTAATAGGAATCAAACCTTGAACATGGCAAGAGCGAGGTCACAACGGTAGTCTTGCGGAAGGTTGTTTGAAGTAGATACTACTTCTATTCGATATTAAACTTTACGGAATTTATATGTAAAGTCGACATTTCTTTGAAAGCATTAGTTATAAAGACAATTTGTTTCGTATTTCTAAGAGGATAAAGTTTAAATTGTTTTGGTATGTCGCGGTGACGAATCTGGGTCGCTACAGTGGCACAATTTTTGGCAGCGCGCTTGTGTAGCAACAGAATAATTTTAGCCACGAGGGTGTTGGATCTGAAATGTAGCTTGTTTGGTTAACTTAGTATAAACATTATACTAATATTATATAGCTGTAGACTATTTTGTTCGGTCATTTAAGTGCTCTGACTACAAGAAAAAAAAATGTTGATGCAACGTCTTTGAATTTTTTTTATACAGATCTCTATAGTCTATCTGGCGTGATTGATTAACAAACTTCCGCATTTCAAAGTAAGATGTACTATGCCGCAAAAAATACACTGAATAGTTTACTATACATATACATAACACATACATTTCCACAGGCCAGGTGGAGTAACGACTTGCGCAAGATGGCTGGGCAGGAGCTAGATGCGAGAAACCGAAGATCGAACCAATTGGCAGTTGGAGACGCCTATGCCAGAGTGGACTGCGATAGGATGATGACGATATATAATTTACCTACTAAGCAATAGATGCCATGTTTAAAATCCATAAATCATTCATTTCGATGTTAAACCTAATATCAATTTGTGCTATAATTCTACGAAACTTTATTCGGAGTTATATCAAAATGGCATCTCAACATGAAGTCTTTGTTCAGTAAAAACAATTACACTGGAGTTTTCTGATAAAACAATTAAATTTAAAATATACGTAATGGATTTATAATAAATGTAAATTTCAAGAATCACGTATTCTGATTGAGATGGGCCCTGAACTACTTTAAGATTAAAGTGATCTTTTAAAACAGATGCAAAAAGGAAAATAATAAAAATTGAATTTGCATTTGTGTGCCTTTCAAGAAGCGTAAAGATGCTTTTTTAGCTGTACTTCAGTGAGTGTTTTATCTCCTTTTTAGATTTTATATTTTTCATATATACAAGATGCAGAAGCATCTCAATAGGCTGCCATAGTGTCGGGGTCACCATGCTGTGTTGTCTGCTTTCGTAATGAGTATGGTGACCACCACTTTTGGATTCTGCTCATGCTTTACATCAGGCAGAAGTCTATTTATATAAAAAAAGACATTGCCGTTTACTCCCATAAAGTGTAAACATCTCGTGATTTATTTAATTTGAGGTTTCGATCAGTTAATGAATGTTATCACGTATTGTTTAAAAGATCGCATTACGTGATAAGCTATCTATTGTTCAGTTAGATTATCTCCGATAGATACAACATGTTTGATTTTACTGATGTGTTGTTATCTACAATAATATATCAAAGCTAAAAGAGTTTGTGTGTTCGGACGTTTTATTTCATTTTAAGTTCTGGTTTAGTCTTATATCTAACTGAAAATAGTTTTATACAGCAAGATTCTAAAAATTCATGCGTATATATCAGAAGGTAAACCTACCCTGTAAAATTTTGATAAGAATTGAAGGGTCATTATCCAAATTTTGATATCGCCATGCAGGTTTAGCATTTCAGAAGTACTTCTCCTTATTTTTGTTAGATGGCGTTAGTATATAGCTATTCGTATTTCGATAGCTCTTTTTTGCAAGTATAAATATTTTTTAAGATATTTACAAGAACAGGGTTAATGAACAAAAAGTAGGAACTTAATACAATAAATATATAATTATTTATAACTGAATGTTCACACCGACAATACATATTTGACTTTCAAATTGAACTCGATTGCCGACTGATTCGAGTTGATTATATGTCCATGATGTATTTTTAAAGAAAAGATTTCACGTTATATTGGATACTAGCTGTCCCGGCAAACGTCGTTTTGCCATAACTACTAATAAATTAAAAATTCATTAAAAAAACATTGTCCAGCGGACAAAATTGTGAATCTAAACTATTCCCAGATCCCCTTGAACACACACAAAAAATTTCATCAAAATCGGTCCAGTCGTTTGAGAGTAGTTCAGTGACATACACACTCACAGAAGAATCATATATATAAAGATTTTGAAAATGAGTTTATTAGGAATATGGTGTAAAATTTAACTATAATTCAGGTTTAACAGGTCCTTCCTCAAGAATCAAAGTATCTAAGTTCCGAAATTCATTGAAAACGATGCAGCGGTTAAGCCGTGAAAGCGTAAAAGACAGACATTATTTTCAAATTTATAATATTATTTTTTCAACAGGTTGGTTCCCACGGGCATACTACCTATTAAATATTAAATACTATTTAAATAGCCATTTATCATAATACAAACAATACTTTTTCAAGGTTTTAGAAACTTGTTTAGTTCTATAAAGTCCTAAAAACCGTAACAATGTTATACAGCATTGAACTATTACAAAACAAACTTAGTGACAATATTAAAACGCATGCCAAATATTTTTCTTTTTATAATATTTTCATTAGAAATGCTCGACTTCAAATCAACAATAATCTATTTTTATATAAAACAAGAACGTCGGATTACATTGCGTAACCAGTTACAATTGTTTCCAAATTTACGTTTTGTTTTGTTAATAATTGCTTAATAGAGAACTTTTGTAACAGGTAACAATGACATAAAAATAAACTTTACCAGTGATTATTTTAACAATCTGTTAGCTTTCTTAATTTAGATTAGAAATGTTTTTTTATTAATCACAAGTTACAATACAAATTTGTTTTACCTTGGCAAAAATACTGTCAAAATATATACCTGTGTGATGTATGCCAAATATTTTTCTTTTTATCATATTTTCATTAGAGATGTTCGATTTCAAATCAACAATAATCTATTTTTATATAAAACAAGAACGTCTGATTACATTGCGTAACCAGTTACAATTGTTTCCAAATTTACGTTTTGTTTTGTTAATAATTGCTTAATCGAGACTTTTGTAACAGATAACAATGACACAAAAATAAACTTTACCAGTGATTATTTTAACAATCTGTTAGCGTTCTTTATTTAGATTAGAAATGTTTTTATTAATCACAGGTTACATTACAAATTTGTTTTACCTTGGCAAAAAATACTGTCAAAATATATACCTGTGTGATGTATGCCAAATGTTTTTCTTTTTATCATATTTTCATTAGAGTTGTTTGACTTCAAATCAACAATAATCTATTTTTATATAAAACAAGAAAGTCTGATTACATTGCGTAACCAGTTACAATTGTTTCCAAATATACGTTTTGTTTCGTTATTCGTAATAATTGCTTAATAGAGACTTTTGTAACAGGTAACAATGACACAAAAATAAACTTTACCAGTGATTATTTTAACAATCTGTTAGCGTTCTTTATTTAGATTAGAAAAGTTTTTTATTAATCACAGGATACAATACAAATTTGTTTTACCTTGGCAAAAATACTGGCAAAATATATACCTGTGTGATGCCTATGAAAACGTATTTATTTCTTAGTCGTCGTTATAAAATTTACCACAACTGTAATATTAAAAAAAAACACTAATTAAAACTAAAATATTGAAGTTATGTTCATGTGAAACGAAACTAGTTAGTAAAATACCTGCATAACGATATTTGGACCTTGGAATTTAAGAATACCGTTGCGTAACCCATAACGTTATACCATACGCGTAAAGTTCGATCGGATGGCCCTGTTAGTGGACGAGCCCTAACATTTCGCGTGACATTGAAACGGCTGTTTCATGAAATTATCGCAACCACAAGGTCGGGCTGTTACTACGCCCCCACAAATTGTCGAGATGTTACTGTAATTTATTATTTATGTTGAGATTGTCTGGGTGAGTACGATCCTACTCTGGGAATATGAATATGAAATCTCTTTTGATATGCTCTTATGTGTATTTAATAATAAGGAACATTTTACTGTATGTATAGAATTAAAATTAACTTTTTAAAAGTCTAATATTTAATCCTCCTCCGAGACGGCTAGATCGATTTTTATGAAACTTTAGTGAGCACATCGGGTAGGTCTGAGAGTCGGCCAACATCTACTTTTCAAACCCGTAAATGATAAGGGCCCCAGCCCTAAATATATTTTGTATGTTTATGGCAAAATAACGTTAGCCCGGTCAGCTAGTTATATTTTCATGACAGCTAACAAAGGTTTTATAGAATCGTAATAACGCATACCACCACGTTTTAACCTTATAAGGTGAGCATATTGAAAAAAAACATAGATATAATAACAATATCATAGAGATACATTAAATAAACTCATATACTTGAAATAAGTGAAGAATATTGTTTTACGGTAATCATACAAACTTATGATGAAAACAGAACTGCCTAAAGATTCAAACTGAACCGAAATGATTTGCTAATGTCTGTTCTTTCATACCTACATGTAATTGTTTTGTCTGGTTCTAGTTTCCATTGATCGAAAACATTAGTTGAAAGGTTTTGTAAGTTCGTGTTTTCAATATCGTAGAAAACTTAATAAATAATAATAAACAATATGCAGGTTAATGTTAGAATCGATATTCAAAGCCTGGTGTTTATAGCAAACAGTCTGTTTTATTTCAAGGACGTACGAAGGATCGATTTGGATAATTCTAGAGACTTCTACTTGTATAGAATTTGTCATTATTATCGAAATGAAACTAATGAAAGGGTGGTTACGATGTTATGGCATTAGAAATGAGTGTTGGCAACCTTGGTGAAGTTCTTTATATCGATCACATCACAGGTCTACAATCAGTATGCCACAAAGGTATTACGCCATTTGGCATAGTTTATAAAAGGTATGAGAAATCTCGTGTTAAGTACTTGTTAGTTCGACATATAGTAAAAGCAATATTGCTATATGCCACTTAGGTACATAAAACAAAGGTTTAACTCCCTTAACACACTTCTATTGTAACATTATTAAAGAATTAATTTGCATACACAATACAGTAGTGAAATAAACTTACCAATTTGTACATTATCAAGTATTGATACACAAAATTTTCCACAGAACTTCCGACTACAACATCGAGCACGTTTCGTCTCAAACGTGTACATGTTCAAACCCGTACTTCATAGAAAATACTTGGGCATTTCTTCCTCCATAGACCTATTGCTTCACACTACAGCAATGAATTAGAGTTTTAATGGATCGATCCTATTGTAAAATCACTTGTAATGGAAATAAATAGACTCACTTCAACTTTAGTGGGTTTTTATGGGCCGCGGCAGATCATTGCTTAAGCAGTTTTTTTGTTCAATCTAAGAATTTTGATTACATTCGATTGGCGTAACATTAAAAGTGCCGTCAAAATAATATAGCATTGCTAGCTAAAAAAGAAAGTGCTTTTCATTATGGTTCGATTATTGTTTCTCAATCGTTTCCGATTGTAAATTCCTTTCGTAATGTCTAACGGTGGTATTGAATTATTGGCTAGAACGATGACAGCACCGTTGTAATGAGATATATGATGTCCAATGCTCGAGCAAGTTCACGATAAATCTGGTTTTAGAGTGTTCATGATAGAATGGGTCAATTTGACTATGCAGTCGGTACCTAATTGAGGAGTCGACATTCTTGTGACTTTTATGTTATCAAAAACGCAGATTTTCTTGTTTCTACTAAGAAACTAACGTTTTATCACTATCCTGAATACAGACTACGTCATGGTAGTACTGAAAACTTAGCTCAGTTTTGAAAAGCTGGATAATAAAGAAAGACAGACAGAAAAAGACTTTCAGACAGAAAAAAAACTTTTATTGACTATGGTCAATAATATTTTCTGTCTTTTAGGTATAGTATACGTTTCAATATATGTTATTTCTATGTTTATTGAACGGATTTAAGTCGTAATTGAAACAATGGCCATTGATAAGCCATTACCCGTGTCTATAAATATTCGCAATGAATTTATATTTGCCATCATAATTTCTGTACGGTTTTCTTATGTCCAACAGTCAGTAATATCTTTAGAATACCCCTTTGTTGTATATTTAAATTCAGATCCAAATTGAAGAGGTTCAGTAGTTGTTAAACTGGATTGAAGATATTCAAACTGATAACAACAGCTTCTTAGTACTTATGTAAAAGACAAGTTGGAACTGATTCTACAACATTTTACTTCGGTACGTTTGAAAAAAGTAAAAAATTTTTTTTTTATTTATTTATTTGAAATCCAGACAACTCAATTATTTTCATCAGTGACTTTGGTAAGGCGCAGCGGCGATGGTCGCCACGGCAAATTTACGGTTTACACTAGCCTATATGTTTCACATCAAAAATAAAATAAAAAAAAACTTAGGTATTATTTTAACAGAACAGTAATTAGGGTACCTCACTAGCAATGTTTACAGACAGTTGTCACGTGACTGGCGGTCGAACACGTGACGTATGGCCGCAGCTGCCACACACGCACACACAAGTAACGTAAGAACGTGCTGTTTATGTGTTGTGTTGTATGAATTGTTTTTTTTAAAGATAGTTTTGATTGGAGTATTGATTCGAGTGGGTTTGTCTCTGGTTCTTGTCAAAGATCACGTTATAAATTGGAACGGGACTGATGCGTAATAATATGACTATGACAACGGCAAAATTTCAAATTCAATATTCTTTTTTTTGTGCTAAAATTAAACCAACCATTTTAAAATGTTTGTAAAAAAACTGTCAAATCAATAGACAGTTACTAAATTCCATTTGGGCTGTAAATGGTTTTTGGTGTTACCCTGATATTTTAAAGTAAAAATAAATAAAACTTAAAAATTGTGATATTTTTTTTTTATGTTTGGGCCTGCCAAAATGTCTCCACTCTGCCTGATGGAAAGCATAAGCAGAATCTAAGAGTGGCGTGGTTACCATACTGCGTACCATGCAGACAATGCAATAATGCAGCATGGTGACCTACACCATGGCGGGCTAGTGATGATTCTGCATCATTGGGCCTCCGGTCTCGCATCCACTAACGAAACACGACAGCATGATCGCTGTCATTTTACGTTACTTTACATATATGAAGACAATTTTTAAGTTTTATTTTTACACAGAGAATTATACGCTATCGTCAAATAAGTTTGAGTTTTCATGGTTCTCATTCGAACAAATCGCATTTCTACATGTCCCTGATTTGTTTTAATTTAAAAACGATTTCTGTTTATTTAGTTTAGTTATCTCGCGGCCTTGGCAGTTGTAATTTTTTAGACTTATTATCGAGTTTATAAATAAAGACACGTTCATATTTAGATAGCTGTTGTATTCAATTTGTTTGTGTATGATTAATGACTGATAAATAATGATATTTTTGAAGGTGTCTCGTAAATATATTGTTTTTCAATGTCATCTTACAAAAAGGTCTGAAATTAAGTCTGTTTGTGTAGTTCTTATCTATATTTGCATAGTTTCACTGTTGTGTAAATAATGCTGAGTTTACTTATTTGTAATGTGTGTATGTGTAGTTTATTGTCCACTAAGCTGGGAAACAAAAACACATTTAACAGACGTTTTTATTAAATACAAAAACTACATGTGTTTATGTTTAGCTTTGTCTTAAGATAGGCGATTTAAAATTGATAGTTTTTATCTTGTCCTTGGAAATATACGAAAGAAAAAATACTTTTACTTTTTCATCAAAGTTACTGAAAGACGTCAATCTAAAATCGCGACTCAATTAAAAAAACACGCACAATGTTTCTATATATTTATCACAGAGCAAAATAAATACAATAAAAATGCTTGCACTAATACTAAAATAAAACTGTGACGAGGCTCTGTCTATTTAACACATTATAAATAAATACAAATGTATTATGTTACTTTTAACCGACTTCAAAAAAGGAGGAGGTTATCTATTCGAATGTACTTTTTTATGTTTGTTACCTCATATCTTTTGACTGGGTGAACCGATTTTGATGATTATTTTTTTAATTGAAAGTAGGTGTATCGCGTGTGTTTCCATTTCAATTTGTTACAGTTCTTGAAGTCGGTTTCTTTTTTGTTAAATTTATTTAATAAATCGAAGAGAATGGACGCGGACTGGGAATGTTGGCGCTCCATGTTCTGCAAAAGTTTGAGTGCCTTCCTCGAAAACCAGGGGTGAGTAAGAGGGTGTAGGCTTCTATTCCTTCAATCATTTCGAGGTAAGCAAAAAGGAAAAAAATCTTTTATACCAATTTTTTATAAAGTCATGGTACTTATCTACACATCAAAGTCTTTATAAAACACTAAACATTGTAAAAATGCGAAAACCTTCGCAGCATTAATTTCTTGATTCTTACATCTCCTTTCAAATTATAATAAGTCGCAATTACATTGTAGCAAAGTTTGCCTACTGAATATAATAAACTCTTAGTATGTACACAACCGATACTACCAGCCGCTTTACCTTGAGACGCTCTTTGAGAATCCAATGAATATTTTATATTCGGTACGTATAAAACATTTTCTTTAAAGATATAATCTCAGAAGCAAAAGTTATTGTATTAATTAAATATCAACGGTTTAATGATCTGCGTATTTCGAAAGCTTTTAGGGATTTAAATTTGTTTGCAGCTAATTTAGATAGTTAATCATAGAGTTTAAGGTGGAGACTCCCACGCGCGGGGGTCATTTATAAACCATAGAAAGCCCAGGGTCTTTCACACCGAACCAAAAAATTGATAGGCTCTTCAAAAGCATAGTACTAAGGTACTCTTAGTACGTTTTAGAAAATTGTATCTGCAAAAATTATCAATAACGTATCTTAAAATAAAATGAAGGACCAGTTAAGTATTTGTAGGTCGAACAAAAACTATGCCCAATTGGCATGCAATCTTCAAGTTTTCCATGATTGATGGCAGCATTCGCTAAGTGGCACACTTCGTGACCAGCTAACTTTAAACTCTAAACCAGTTGATGCAGATATCCGATACAAACAAACGATTCTCAATTGAGTGGGTCTTGCAAAATATTTAACAAAGGCTAGAAGTATAGTGCCTTTTATAAATAAACGAGTTATTTACAGTTATTCATTTTGTGTTGATAATTTCTCAGTGTCTTGGCTCCTAATATTTTAGTGTTGTAATAATTTTAAACTCATTTAAATTAACAAAATCTCGATTTTTTTTCAAATTGGACCAGAGCTTCCTGAGATTAGCACGTTCAAACAAACAAACTCTTCAGCTTTATATATTAGTATAGATTTATAAAAAGTTCGAAACTATTTGATACCTACAGTTATATTTTTCACAACTGTATACTCGGTACGCTGTATTATTGTCATTTTATTAAATAATTGGTTTGCCTTTTTCGGAGGAACAAAGCGCGAAGAACAAAATGTTTAGAAACATCACACCGGCAAGTTACGACACAGCTAATAGATACGGTTGCAAATCGATTACTAGTCATGACAATAGTGAAAGTAACGTTTGGCAATATGCGTTAATAGCAAATTTTAATAATGCCAATCTTCGTTAGCGATATTAGTGATAACATAACGGTACGAGAGAGAGTGAAGACCTTTTATAGATGACTAGCTGACCCACGCTGCTTCGTTTACGTCTCTTATTGCCCGTAGCGTGATAATTTTCCCCCGTTTTTGAATCATTTTTCATTGGTGCTCCGCTCCTATTGGTCTTAGCGTGATGATATATAGCCTATAGCCTTCCTCGATAAATGGGCTATCTAACAGTGAAAGAATTTTTCAAATCGGACCAGCGGTTCCTGAGATTAGCGTGTTCAAACAAACAAACAACCTCTTCAGCTTTATATATTAGTATAGATTTAATAGGGGAAATCAAGACTGGAAGGACATAACGTGTTTTAAAGGTTTAAAAGTAGGACGAAAAAACTGGGTAGAAATAAACTACAAAGACGTTTTTTTTTATTTAACCATTTTGGAAAGTGTTTGCATTTTTTATGTAGGTATAAATAAAAAGTGATCGAATTTTTTTCATGGTAACATGTCGGTAAAAAATTGTCAGGTCAGGGGACTTGGTAACTCTCAAACACAACTCGAGTGGCATTTGAGTGCTTTGAGTGACCTCAGACTTAGAAGAGGGTGGGGGGAGCATTCCTAAAGTAAATAAAACTAAGCGAAAAGTACCAAACTTAGGAACTGTTTCACATCGCTTTCTGTAAGGCTGTGGACAAGTTAAGTCGGCTCATATATTTAAAAAATAGCTTCCGTGGTAAAATAAATTATGATCTAACGTTGCATTTGCTACCGCATTGAATGATTCCGTTGCATTATATCATGCATGACATAACATAGCGAATCCCAGATCAAGTTCAGGGCTGTATGACCGGTCGGATTCGCGAGGCACACTTAAAGTCGGCCGACTGACCTGGATTGAGGTGGCCTCTGGCTCTAGCGTGTAATACATTGTAGAGTTAAAGACTTATTTCAAAGGTTTAAAGTAGATATTTCTTTGGTAAAGACGCGAGGATAACGCTACAAAACATTCAGTTGCGCTCTTGATTTTTCATCAATGTTAATTTTATTCTCTAGAATAGGTAGGGCGTAACAAAATTTATTTTCAGATTTTTAACAAAGTGGATATTATTATTTTGTATTCGATAAAACGACTTCTATTCTTTACAACACCGTGTAAGAAGTCTTGTAAGATGTGTTTTAAACAGTCGTTGCAGTCACTGTGTTAGTGTACTGTCAAAGATTTTACGAGTGAGTCACAAGTAAATACAAAGCCCATAAAATATTTATAAGTAACAACCGCTATTACAGTTATGACTTATATCAAATACGAAAAAGGTCAGATTCGAATGTACATAGAATTTCATTATCAACTCAGTAACAGGACTTTTAATTATGAGAGTAGTTCTCTCTTAAGTCTATTTTTGAACTCGATTGCTTGTTTTTCTTTTTTATATTTTGAACAATATTGACGTCCTTTGCTGTAATCTTGGCAATGCTATTCTATGATTGATGGCCTCTACACCCAACCGTCACGGTTTTAAACACAAAATGACATTTATTTCACAATACTTCTTTAAGCTACTGAATATTTAACGTTCAATTCTCCATTAGACTATTTAAATAATCAAAAGTAACGATTATAAATGAGTATTTTATGCATATAAAATAAACATTGCAACATGAAATCCTCTTTGTGTTCAAGTTCCGTGACGTTTGGTAATAAAGCTGTTCACTTTAGATGGATTTAGCCTCTATTATCTTTAAATTCCGGTATTTATAAGTAACTTGAAGACTCCCGCAAATATTCCGCTAATATTCCAGAAAACTTTTAATGAAATTTAGATAACTCTTAATGATAAGAACACCGTCATTTGTTCTGTGTTTGGGTATTGTTTAGCTATAATATGTATATATTTAGAAATAATAAGTATATCTATCAGCAGTTTAAGTAACATAGCTTGCCAAAGAAGAGTATGGAAAAATGAGGGCGCTTATTTTGCAGGTATGGCCACTGGCCACCCTTTATACGACTTGTCTAACTAGAAAATATAAACTGAATAATTCATTCGTATTAAACAACAAAATCTCTTGAAACTTCCCGTTAAACTAGGTATTAGAAAAGAAAAAAAGTGACTGGCATTGACTAAAAGATAAACAGCATGTATAAATACTAGTCATGTCGGTAGTTCATGGTCAATCGGACACAAAGGGCTCCCCACACATAACTACGATGCGATGCGATGCGACGCCGCATCGTAGAAACTTGCGATGCGAATTGCTACGATACGAATTCGTGCGGCAAAGTGTTGTTTCATGTGACCATACCACAAATAGATATCCTAATGAGATTTGTATATTAAATGGTGAAAAATATAATTAAAATAATATAAATTATTTATGGATACAAATAAAAAAGACAATAGATTTGTATATATTTTAAAACATAAGAAAATGTTTTTTAATTATTTTGTTTATATTCTTCAGTATTTGAACCAAATAAAATAACATCTCAGATCATTTTGCGGTGCGAGCTCGCAGATATTTACGATGCGTTGCGAACTTTTATGCGCAGATTTATGTGGGCGCCCAAAATTTGTCTCGCTTCCGATTCCGTCAAACATCTTAAGTAAACTTGGTATATCACAGCCCTACCACTACTTCGAATTGTTTTATTCATTTCGAATAAAGCAATTATTATTGAAAAATGTTTGGAACAATGTGAAATATATTTCGGAATAAGCAAAACATTATCACTATGACAGAGAAGCTAGTCGCAGGTGACAAATAAAACAGTGTTACCACAAATTATATATTTAAGTTTCAATTGTTACTCTTATTTGCCAAGCTATACAGGCTCTGCCTAGTTCGGGATCAGACAGCAGTGTTTGAGGTGTACGAAGATATAATTATTATTACTCTACGGATACGAAACCAAATTAATATGCTACTATTAAAGTAAGGAGCTAAAGGCTTAAAAATACTGGCAAATACACGATTACAATTTGCATCGTGACTAAATCTTCTTTTTTTTATGTATGGGGCCATTTAAAGTGACTCTACCTGCTGCCAAAGTGACTACCTGATGGAAAGCATGAGCAGAATCAATGCAACAATGCACCATGGTGACTCACGCTTGGTCATTGGGCCTCCGGTCTCGCACTCACCAACGAAACACGACAGCACGAATGCTGTGATTTTACGTTGATCTTCTGTGAGAACCCTAGTGCTGCTCCGGTCGAGCCGGCATAACCGTGTTGAAATTAGCGTTTCTCTGCCTCCTATCTAATGTTGAAGTAAATAAACAGAGTATATGTGCTAGCAATGACGACAGACCTGTATAAAATAGGGCAGTCTGAAAGACAGCATTCTAAAAATACGTACATTTTATTTTCAACGACAACGTCCATAATGCGTTCAATCGACTAAGAATATTTTATTTTTTATACCTTTTTAAATTAACCACATTCACGGCTAACCCGCTTCACGATTTCAATGAAATGCAGCAGATATTTTGATTCTTGAAGAAGGTCACATGCTCTTTACCGCGATAACAGACATACATACACACGGGCGGAAGCCGCGTTTAAAAGCTAATAATTTATAATTAATCGTACTGATACTCTTCAGTGGATAACCCTGAACTAATCGCGTTCCTCATTTACCTCATTTCTTTGTCTCGTCTAACGATTACCCTGCCAAAGAGTCAGACAGAAGGCCAAAGATTAAAGAAACTTCTATAAAAATTGGGAACAGAGCAGCAAAAGGATGAATTTGATACATTTGAATTAAATGAATCCAGATGGGTTATTGTAGTGTGTAGGGGTGTTGTAGGTCAAATCCTTTTTACTTAAGGAGAGACCTACGTCCAGCAATGGAATGATAATGATGATGATGAACACACGAACGCCAGATGAAGAGAAAACGAGAGATTAAAACATACAGACCGAACATAAGCCTTGTTGTTTAGAAAACAGCGCAAGACTATATATGTATATGATCCTATTATGATAGTATCAAATGTAACCACGTGTAAGCCACACAACATTACTAGGTACAGAGTTCATTATCGACCTTCCAAGTATTATAACGCTGCACAAATTACTTCCAGCTCTCTATTTAAACAGAAAAGGTTCAGGAAAATTTCTGTTATTACCCTGATGTTGACACTTCGATGAACATATACTCAAGGACGGTCCGAATAAGTGTAATTTATTTCGAGTAAATTAATTTTATAGGTAAACAAACAATCTGTGAAGTAAAAAGTTATTATTTGTTGATAAATAAAACGGTTGAATTTAATCCAAATGTTTGGCGATGTTTACAACGAAGACGTAATGGAAGAAATCTCAATTAAGAAATTTAATGTTCAATGTTTTGTCATATTTTCATTTCAGCTTATAAGTCAACAGGCACTTAAATCTAAGTTATATTTGAGTTCAAAATTCCTGAGTTATCAAGGATACGATACGACCTTTTGCATACGGAAATTGTAAATTTAGATAATACTAACAGTCAAGATAAATGAAACCTTCCTATTTTCTAACAGTATAACGTTAAGTGACGGATGAGTGTTATTTTTGGATGAAAAAACATAACAGTTTATTTCCTAGGTTTATACACCAAAAATAGGAGAATAAAATTTTCTACGTCAATATTCAAAAAAATTAAAGGTATAGTAAAAATAAAGAAAAACTTTTAAAAATAGAATACACTTATAATTTCTTTTTCAGGTTTCTCAAGTAACTAAAAATCGTAATAAGACGAAGGAGGAACTAAATACGGGACAAAATAGAAATTTCAGCTCTGGCGAACCTGGGTTTCGTCCAGAGTCCAAGATAGTCAACCAAGAAGTATTGTGGAAATAACAGATAATAACCCAAATAACAAAGAACAAGGATGTAGGAAGGAAGGTCTTGTAGACAATATGGTAGTTTCAGCAACCGACTATCAAGATTAACCCAACGCAGAGGCCCCACGCGAGGTTGTGACCAACTGACCCAGATACGCACGCGCGTTGTCGCCACCGTTCTCATTACACCTATTGATGATTCATTATTATATTATTTTATTTCTTTAATTTATACAACTTGTTACGGTTAAGAAAAGTTATCGAGACAATGTTATTAGTTAATTTTTAAAATTGCATCTCTTACTTTGACTTGATGGTTGGATCTTTTAAATATCTGTGAAGATGTAGATTTCAGAACTTAATAAACAGCACGGTAAATAACTAACAAAAAAATAAATAGTACTAGAGTATGTATATCCTCAATTAAAAGTTATTAGTTTTAGCACATAAGGTTTAAACTTAATGATCACGACACTTGTGTATTGCATTCAGGGTAACGCTTCCACACGAGCGGAGCCAGGGGCAAAAGCTAGTCGTCATAATAATTACTCTTGTTGCAAAATAAACTTTCATTCTCTGATAACCTCAGACGGTATCCATGCCAAGGACAATAAAAGGTCTCTAGACGTCTTGTAATGAGCAAGCACGTTTAGCCCTGAACTATATTCAATGTCTAGAACAAAACTTTCTCGATGCCAGTCTGGATTTTAACTTAGGGCAAACCTGAATCCATCTAAAACTTCTTTCATTCCCGTCCCTTTTATCTCGTCCTAAATATTATCAAAATTAGGCTACTGCGAGACCTCTGCTGAATATATTGTAGTCTTTACCATTACTATAACCCGTTTTGTTCACCTAAAATGTACAACCAAACTGTTAAATGATTTTATTATCAAATGGAACGGAAGGCATAAGTATACGTATAGAAAGGACAATTCGAAAAGAAACCACGCACAGACATCCGTGCCACATAGCTCCACAATCGATGGGTGAAATTAGGTTAGCTGTAATTCTGTAGTTAGTGACAGTGTGTAACGAGTTGTTTTAGTTTGATGTCAGCTTACTTAAACACGTAAAAGGTTCAACCTTTAATTGGTTGAACGGCAATAGGCGTAAATACAAGGATTTGAGAGACTGGAATTAGAGGATATAAATTTCTGACCGAATTTTGGAATTAAAAACAGAGTTGAGTACAAAGACTGTCAAAGGAAAATATTTGTGTATTTTTTATTATTTTTATGAAGTAAAAATAAGAATCCGAGAAAATGTAGGGAATGAGAACTCAAAATATGCTTTAGAGAAGTAGCTATCTAGACTGAATGTTGTTATCGTGTTGAGTAATGGCTAACATAAAAAGCTAAAATTAAACATCCTTGTAATAAGTACTTAATTTTTGTTAGGTAATTTGTATTGATGAATAAATAATAAACCGGTATTTACAAAATCTCTAGCTACTATCCATGACCTAACAACATTTATTTACGCAGCCCTAGCCTTGACCAAGGCTACAGTAATAATTTCGCAATGATTTTTTCCTTTGCGGAACCGTTGCTTCCATTTTACACCACAACTTGACAAACAATGAGTATGATTGAGGAACGACAGGCAATAATTCAAATAAAATAACAATTCAACCTGAAGAAATCGTCATGATCTACGAAACTTATGTCGGAAAAAACCCTCAAAAAATAAACCAATTCTCATAACCTAACCGGTTGTCACCTCTCACATTTCCTCAATCGCGATTTTTTACGGTAATCTCGAGCAACTTGCGGCACTCTAAACCATCCGTTTCACTTTTGCCAAAGCACTTTCACTGGCAAACGGTACGAACGTACCGCACTGGCCTCACAAGCGAATACCGACTTTACTCTCAATATACCTTACGGCAATATTCGTTGCGAACGTTTCCGTACATAATACGTTTCAGAAAACAAAATTGATAACAAAGAAGATGCAGATGTAACATTTAAAGAATAAAGATCAAAATATATTTGAACGATTGTGTAGTAGAAGCCGATGTTTGCCGAAGACAAGCCGACCACGCGCCGAGCGACGGAGCAATGTCTTTCGTGCGCGTGAGTTTGAAAGTCGAATGCGCCCCCACCTCTCGAACTCGGGTACCGTAACCGCTTGTGTCATCCGTTACAGAGCGGTGAAACTCTTGTTACGTTTGAGAACCGCTATGTTACGCCGACGAATGCGGATCACGGACTAACCGGATCATTATTTATTCTCCATTAATCTTTATTCGTATGATTTGAAAATAGGTCGTATAGATGAGAATAATAAAAATACAGCTGGCTCTGTCATAGATGCGTAATCTACGGGGCAAGATTATGTTGTATTCGAACAATAAACAAATGGTATTGAATTCAAATCAGTTGTAGACTCAATCAATACCAATTGGGATGGCACAAATAGTTTCGTCCTTAGAGTGTACGATGACAGAACTTTGTACACGTGAATATTTTAAAGTCAAGTGAACAGGAAACACAATTCGCGAACGATTACCGGTTTGACCCCGTTATAATTGCAAGATGGCTTCCTTAGTAAAACTATGTATTTTTAAAATACTAATGTTATATTTCCAGTTCTTGACATATTTGTGGAATATATGCGTAATAATAAGTTTATTAACAAATATACAGGTATTATGGCATCGCCGAGACAAGAACACAACGTGTCTAGCATCCGACAACTATATTTATTTGTATAGATGATGATGAGAATCAAATAGATTTTAAAGAATGACTGTTAATTAAATTCACATTAAAACAAAATTAACAATTGATGAGATACAAATTGAAATGATAACGATGGTTATGTTATGTTATGTTAGTATCAAGTTAATAAGAAATACATAGATTTAATTTGATTGTGTAAGGTTATGTTAAAAAGATAATAATTATTAAAATAGAGTAGAGCTTGCTTTTACGACTTTTTAGCCGTCTGTTTGCAATCGTTTTCATACAAACCAAAGCAAAATGAGGATAAGGAAAACGGATAGGGCGCTAGACAACGCGGGTAGAGTAGGTTGGGGTATGGCATATCTCGGATGAAGAAATAAGGCTAAGACTTCAGAAGCTCGAGAAAGCTAGTTTAGTGGTTGGAGCACATCGAGTAAATCGCACCTGTCACCAATCATGAGGACAAATGTGATGCTACCATATTGTTTTCTGTCTTTTATTTCCTATAACTTTTAATATAGAAACATAAATATATAAATATATGAAATAATATTATTGAATTGTAGCATAATACTACTAATAATGTTACTGTTTAAGTTTTGAAATTATAATATGCAGTGCAGGAAACTGGTGTACTATTTTAACAATAAAAAACTGGCCAAAACCAAATAACATCTCGTTATTAAAACCCAATCAAGCTTCCGTATTATTCCGTACTATGCACTTGCAAATTGAAAAAAAAACACCCTTAAAAGAACCAATAAAATGATTTAAACTTTAATTTAAAGGAGTAAGATCGATTTTCCTGAAGGAATTAATTCGCATGTCGCTGAAGGAAAGTGGCACCGTGATACGGGGAAACCCGAGCTACGACACGCGAATCCGCCAAGTCCACAGAGACAGGTCCGTTTATATGTCTGTCTCGTTCTTAAATTACAAGTTAAAGAGAAACGGGAGACGTTGGAGTAACGGAACTTATCAGTCCCTATTTATAATTGGTACGATACGATACCGGAGTAATAACAGGACCGCAAATATATCATTTGGGTTACAGCTAACGATAAGCAAGTTCTTGTAGAATAATAAAGCTGTATATAAAATAGATTGAAATCGATTGACGCATTGCTATAATTCCTAGATACGAGATGAAAATGGAAGAATTACAAACAAGTAACCATTATTGTTCAACAGTGAGCAAGAAAAACAAACAACACGTGTTCCCCATATGGTATTTGAGGAAGGTATGCAAGTATTTAGTCCCTAGAATGAATATGGCAACAATACAACTTTAAGGAAAATCCAACAGAGATTTTATCGAAAGAAAATAAAAAAGGAGTTAAACGCTGTCTGCGAAGGTTTCGTGTGCGCGACGAGTTTACAATTATAGTTTAACCGGAACTGTAAGCAGACTTTTAGATTGTACCGATTAAGACTCGGATGAAAAAGCATTCAGTGAAAGTTCTAGGTATTAAAACGGACAATCGAAATTTAAAATTGGAACACATCGACCTCATTTCGTACGCGCCTTCGCAAGAGAACGGTTGGGTGGTGCGCAAAAATAAATCATTTTAAAATTAGCTATACACAATATTAATATTCATTCACCGCGTCTGTGGATAGCGAACGATAATAACAGTTTTGTCAAAGTATTTCATTGACGAACAGCGTTCCGCTCTGATAATCTTATTATTTGGTTAACTTTCTTTTCTCTGGGAAAGGAATTCGCGAACCGTTGTAAGTTGAGAGTCAATATTCTTGTTTTGTAACAGTTTATAAAACATACTAGTTGTTGCCCGCGGCTCCGCCAGCTAGTATGTCGGCCATCGCGGCAAAAAGCAGCCTATGTGTTATTCTGATTTATAAGCTATGTTACTGTAAAGTTTCATCCAAATTCGTTGAGTACTTTTTACGTGAAAAGTAACAAACATACACACTCACAAACTTTCGCCTTTATATATGAGTGCGATTTAACAACTTGGTTTTCGTTTAGCAACTGCATAGGACAATAAAGTCATAAACAACATCGTTTAAGTACTAAATGTATTGTTTACGTGCAATTATTTTATTTATATGAAACGTGAGCTGTTGTTGAGTGTAATTGGTTCATTTTCGTTGTTTGACAAACACGAGTGAAAAAAGAACCGCAGATTGCTAACATGTTGAACGATACATCGAATCACAAGCCACTGAAGTTATGATTTAAAAGTTGTAAGCATTTTTAAACTGCGAACATCATGGAAAAACCACAGACAAAATTAATAAAAAAAGAACACCTCTTAAAAGTTCCGAGAAAGTACAGATAATTTAAAACAAAATGGCGCCAACAAATCAAAAGTTGATACAGCCGAGATCAATGTTGTGAAATTCGATGTAATCAAGTACACTCTCGTTTTTATAAGTCGTTATTAAAAATATGTGTTGTTTTGTTTTTAATTTAATAACGATAGAATGATAAGTGGATCGTTAAAAGAGTCGACATTTAAGGTTTCTATGGACTATGCAGTTGAGTGAATACCTACATACCAACCTTGTCGAAGTAAAGTACTCATCACAGAAATGTAGAAATAATCAGCAGCAGGATATTAAGATGTTCTAAATGAGAAGCAATTGATTGTAGAAGTGTTAAAAATGTTAAGATATAATCCAATTTTTGTCAAACCGTGGGAGAGCCACGCTTCAGCATGAATGGATCGGCTCGACCGGAGTGATATCACGGCCTCACAGAACACCGGTGCGAAACAGCGCTTCTGCTGTGTTTCACCGAGTGAGTGAGGATACCGGAGGCCCATACTCCAACCCTTCCTTCCATTCCCTTCCCTCTGGAGTTGTGTGTGTGGCGGCGGTAATTGCTTACCATCAGGCGATATGTCTGCTCGTTTACCGTTTATTCTATATGAATTGATGAATTCTATACAACAAAAGAAAAAAATTATAACTACAGATCTCATTTGTCACTTACATGCTTTTTAGTTTGTAAAATTGTTTGAAAGAGTGTCAATTTAATTAAATTTAAAGTTTATATTCCTATTTTTAAATTTGTGTGAACTTTCTTGTGCATGATGTGGTCTCCTATAAGTGAGGAAGCACATAACTCGTTATTCTACTAATTATATTTGTTTTGTTTTTGTGTATTCCTCGTTGTGAGATCCTTAAATAAATAAATAAATGAAAAAAAAGATGCGCAAATCAAATCAAATCGAAATAATGAGTGGTTTCGTTCTTTCCAATCAAAGTTATTCCCAAAACCGGAAAGAAATCCAGCTTTGGGAATAACTTGAATTACATATTGATGAATTCGACAATAATAACATATGAAGAGATCTCTAGAGACAGAATAGATATCTTCTACGTCTGAACGATTCAGAAAATTATTAATGAACCTCTTGAATAGTGTCATTATGACATTATTTGCATGTACTGCCAACATACATATGTACGTATCTATTAATATCAGTCCAATCACCCTACTCGTGTGAACTAAACGTAAACAAAACCATAAAATGAAATATTGAGCACGAGTCAAAGCGTTGGTGTTCGTTTTTCTTTTTAATATATAGTACAATTATGTGCATACTAGCTTTTGGCAGCGGCTCCGCTCACTTACACGTTACTTATTGCACTAAAGAGTAGTCTATGTCCTTCCTTAAGAATCAAAGCATCTCCATGTCAAATTTTAACAGTGAAAGCGTAATTTTCAATTAATAAGATAATAATAATTTTCAATAAATGAGAGAATGTTAAAAAACAATGATTAATATAATTCATATCTCCGTCGCTAGTCATCATTTGTATATATTTATATAGTACTAGCTGCCCCGGCAAACGTCGTTTTGCCATAAATTTTTTTTAAGGATGGGTCACCCTTACCATTTAGAGGGATGAAAAATTGATGTTGGCCGATTCTCAGACCTACTCAATATGCTCACAAAGTTTCATGAGAATCGGTCAAGCCGTTTCGGAGGAGTATGGCAACGAAAACTGTGACACGAGAATTTTATATCTATCTATACTAATATATAAAGCCGAAGAGTTTGTTTGTTTGTTTGTTTGTTTGAACACATTAATCTCAGGAACCGCTGGTCCGATTTGATAAATTCTTTCAGTGTTATATAGTCCATTTATCGAGGAAGGCTATAGGGTATATATCATCACGCTACTACTAATAGGAGCGGAGCAACAATGAAGAATGTTTCAAAAACGGGGGAAATTTTCACGCTACGGGCAATATAAGACGCAAACGAGTTTGCGTGGGTCAGCTAGTATTAGATAATTAAGTGCTTTCGAGAATGTGTTGAAAATGACTGCGAAGACACTATATTTTTGTTAAATATTCATCATACGAAACGTGATTCTCCATATCGGGAGCAGTGCGCAAAGCTGCGGCAAGTTTTTGCGAATCAACTATTCAGGTCAGTGCAGTAAGAAGTTGCCAAGTTAATTTCTTCAATATCTTATTTCGAGTATTGTCCATTAAAATTTAGGTTTTGGTCTTAAAATTAGTGGCCGTCCACACTGGAGTATCTATTTATAATATGTTCACTTTAGTGTTTGTTCAATTCTACTTCAATCGCTTGTTTATATTTCAATTTCATGTTCACCATATACTTGACCCGTCCGTGTAATGTCCGGATAATTTAATCAATAATTGTTAACATTAAATGGGGTGTGGGTGCCTTTGATTATGCACTTTTCATTTCAGCACTTGAGTCACATACATATAAATATTTCAGTACTCCAAATCTCATGCGGTTCCGTTCCATTGAAAAAGGGATAGACAGAATTGGTATACGTATCAATATTAATTCTAAAAATAGTTTGCAATATGGATGAAAATTAATATATTACCTCGTCTATTCTTAGATTCTTCGATATAGTAATGTTATTAAATTCTAGCACTATATCTGGAGCTCTTCAAATTACATTGAAAATAGATTATGTAACTGTGAATGCATTATTTTTGCTTTTAACAAGTCAGTGCCAATTTCACCTTTATAATTGAGATTGTAGTGTAGTTTGAGAATGTTTTCGTTGTTGCAGATATTGAGGAGAAAGCAGTCATCAGTGTCTCATCATTCAACACACGGTATTCACTTTTCTTTCCCCAACGTGGTTTTCTTTGTGTTTCCGTAACCTCCATTACATCTCGGCAATAAAAGCATCGTAAACGACAATCTTTTTCGCTCAGATAATAAATGTAAATAACATTTAGAGGCTTTTGCGAACATATTTTAATGTCTTCAATACGGAGACATAATGTGGATATTATGTTGCTTATGTTTATGATGTGATTATTTTGTATAAAAATGTTTAAGACTATATCTGTACTAATATATAAAGCTGAAGAGTTTGTTTGTTTGTTTGTTTGTTTGAACACGCTAATCTCAGGAACCGCTGGTCCGATTTGAAAAATTCTTTCGGTGTTGGATAGTCCATTTATCGAGGAAGGCTATAGGGTATATATCATCACGCTACTACTAATAGGAGCGGAGCAACAATGAAAAATGTTTCAAAAACGGGGGAAATTTTCACGCTACGGGCAATATAAGGCGCAAACGAGGTTGCGTGGGTCAGCTAGTTATACATATAGCTAATGGCTTGGATAAACTTGAAACTCATCGAAAAAAAATTGGTTTAGTTTAGTATTACGTGAAGGCAGAGATCGTGCCTGAAAATACAGGATTACGAAGTGTAATTTGATCTCAATGATCTATCTTTTGAAGATTGCGATATCTTTACTTGAAAATATACAAAGTTTCAATAAGATAACTAGCAATCAAAACATGTGCCAATTAAATATTTTTTTAAAGATTAAACTATTAATGCAAAATAGTCATATTAAAGTAAATAATGTAATAGCCTTACATAATAAGAAAAACCAGTGAGAATTTGCAATTTTGGGTGTGGAGCGGTTGTCTTCAACTTTTCTGTAGTTATATCTAAAGCTACCTTTTTGTAGACTTCAAGCAATCCTAGTTCTAGACTTCTTTAGTCTTCTTACTAGCACTAGGAACAGGAAAGTAAATTTTTTTTTTGTTTTATTACAAGGTTTCCTCCAAGCGTATACACATGTGACCTCTGTTCCATCATCTAGATACAATTCAAGTGTCCCGTAAGCGTTTTTGTGTCGTTCTTTTGAATGTCAAGGCTAAGTGTTTTTTCATCATTATCTTTTATAACAGCGATAAACTGTTCTGCTACAACTATTATATTTGATTGATAATTGCAATTCATAAAAACATCTATAGTGTTGCTTCAATGTTAATATTGTTTGCCCTCGAGTCTTCAAGTATTTAAAATCGCCCAGTAATCGAAATTTGACCTTATTTCATTTTTTATTCTTCTGCTCTCCTCCATTTAAACTTTAACTGTGCAAAATTTGATACTCCTCCGTTCCTATATTTTCAGTAAAAGTTTCAACAAAAAGAAAACCGACTTCAAGGTTGGACTCGATTTCTCTTGGATGCCATCAACAGATCTTCATGTCCTTATTATGGTACCACCGTTGGGATATCTCCTTTAAATTTAAAAAATAATCATCGAAGTCGGTTCATATACGGTATATATACTGTGGAATTGAGAACCTCCTCTTTCTTTTTGAAGTCGGTTAAAAGGGGTACGAAATTTAAGCTTCATGTATTCATATATACAAATATAATCTAATTAATCAAATTAAGCTATATATATGAGTTTAAAAATTGTAAGAGTAAGTATCAAGCCACTGATCGCCGTGACCCACATACAACGGCGCCATTTTGAATATTCTGCGCGCGCGCCGCTTTTGGTGGCACATTTCACATGATACCTGGCTTATCTGCACTGGTGTTTTCTTTTTTTTTTGTTTATTTAACGAGTTATATGGTTCTTTTCGAATACAAATTTAAGTACTTTTGGGTTATTTAAAATTCTTAAGACGACGTAATATTACATGAGCTGATTTAAGTAAGGGCCATTCGTGGTCCAGATACATAATTGAAATGCGTGTGTTTAAAACATTTTTTTTGCTTAGATTTTTGATAAGAATTTCGTAAAAGCGTTAGACTTAATTACAATGTTGAATTATGAAATTTGACCTGAATTAAGTAATTAAATCAAATGCTAAACTTGTTTTTACTAAAAAATAGTAAGCCTAATTGTACAACAAATTATTATTTTTTGTTACTCCTACTTTGACTTACATATACAAACATGTTGCATAATATAAGCTAAATTCTCATCCGGAGAGAAAGTGCTTGCTGCCGACAAAACAATCTTTGAATGGACTGCTTAACTATTAATAATTTAGATGTTAGTTAGAAATTTTAGGTATTCATTAAAGACAATACAATAGGATATTTTCCCAATACATAAATGTATAGGTACATTTGTTAGCCACGGAACCTGCATAAACAATTATTGACTATAGAGGTGCAACAGAAAGGGATCTATGGTGTTCTGGCCTATGTCCAGCAGTGGAATGCAAAGGGCTGATGATGATGCTAGATGTGCAATGCAACCTCGTTTATAAAAATTATATATATAAATAGTAAATATGTCCACTGCTGCATATAATCCTATCACATGGACCTCTCAAATCGCACGCACTTTCGAGTAATTTTGCCAAAAAATCATCCGAATATTGAATTTACGCCGCACCTAATTAATCCATATTTATTTTTATATGCCTGATGGAAAGCATGAGCAGAATCCAAAAGCAGTGGTCACCATACACATATACAATAATGTTTTTTATTTGTTATTTTTGCAATATTTCGTGTAGATTCTAAGTTTTACGGCTTTTTGTATAATGATGGTTAAATATTTTTAAATAAATATTAAATCAGCAAGCACGTAAAACTGTATCTATACAAATAAATAAAATTGGAGTGTCTGTTTGTAATATTAAAATAACCGCTTTTTAATAAATGCATATGTATATATACACGTTACATATACGGAAAATGTAGTTAAAAAAAAAATTGTCTGTCTGTATGTTTGTTCCGGGTAATCACTGGAACGGCTGGACGGATTTTGATGGGACTTTCACTGGCAGGTAGCTGATGATCCGGGGAGTAACTTAGGCTACTTTTTTTAGACTATAACTTTGTCCCGCGGCGTTACTCGCGGTACAATATTAACCGCGGGTAACACCGCGGGGTTCAGCTAGTAGTTAATAAAATTAATAGTAAGGCCTTTATTACTAGGCGTATAGAAGATGGTTTAACGCTATTTAAAATACCAATTAAAGCTTGTGTTCAGTCTTTCTACCCGCAAATTGGTTACGCAGTGAATTCAACTTCTTTTTAATTAACTACATATTTGTTTAACAGTTACACCACCTTACTTTCTGCTACCTACATTTGGATATCATGAACTTTGTAAATTGCCAGTGAAAAAATCATCCAGAAGTATTTCAAACTCCCATTTTGTTTAGCTTTTCGAGGAACCGCGTACATTTCATTACGATCATGGTCAGCGCATTTTGGTAGAAAAGACATTATCTTTATATATTTACTAGTTGGTGGTATATTACTGTAAAGTTTCATCCAAATCCGTTTAATAGATTTGCGTGAAAAAGTAACAAACATAAACACCCACAAACATTCGCCTTTATATATCAGTGTGATGGGCCTGTCAAAGTGACTCTACTCTGCCTGATGGAAAACATAAGTCCAAGAGTAGTGGTCACCATACTCATTGTGAATGCAGACAATCAGCATAGTGACCTACACTGTGGCTGCCTATTGAGATGCTTCTGCATTATTCATAGAACTACAACAGAATATCGTATAAATAATAAATAAATATTTTCGGACATCTAACACACAAAGCCATCTAGTCCCAAGCTAAGCAGAGCTTGTGTTATGGGTACTAGACAACTGATACAAATACACATTTACTTTTTTTTTTGTAAATACATACATATTATACATAGAAAACACCCAAACTCCGAAACAAACATTTGTAGATCATACAAACATTTGGTCCGACCCGGGAATCGAACCCGAGACCTCATGATCAGCAGTCGCACACGCCAACCGCGAGACCAACGAGGCAGTCAAATACCAATATAGCAGTATCTCAATAAAGTAATAAACCGGAATTTGCTTACATATCTCTGTACTCATCTCAGTTGATGAAATTGGTACATTAATAAAACGATTGACTTATAAAAGTGAGATAAAGGACCTTCAAGATTTTGCACGCAGAAGCAATCATATGTATATAAGTAAATTTGAATAAATAACCCGAAATATTGGCAAATACAATACACGTATATGGCAATTGAATATAACACGTTTCTACCAGAACCCATAAAAGCACTCTGATTGGAAGAACATTGTAATTTTAATGCATATGCCATTTATGAACCTTAAATCGTGTTACAATATAATATATTCTCTCAGATGGTTTTATCGAAATGTTAAACCTGAAAATAGGTTCAAGTACTGTCAAAATTTCACCAGCGATATGAGAAACAAGAAAAAGATTAAAAACTAAAATTTATACACCTTCAGTTTAGTAGTTTGGGCGCTACGGTGTAACATATGACATACAAGAACCGCCAAAACTATTATTAAGTATTGCATAGCCGTAGTCGGGTAAAAAATATTCGAAATTATTTTCAGAAAGAACATGATGTTGCGACTTTTGTTCGTGATTTTTAACAAGACAATTGTTCTTAATTAATTAGTACTTCCTAAATTTCTACAGTTATATATAATTCTGTTGCTTCTAAAGAGTAATTATAGTTAACAGCCAGTTTAGTAAGGAAGCAGTTAGTGAGAGATTAAATTTAAATTGCGCAACGGTTTTGCGAGAGCGTTCGGCTCATTCCGGAACTCACGATGATGGCCGAATCGCAAATGTTTTCCTGTATTGGTGTTAATTCTGTTGTTCTAAAACTATCTAAACTCAACTAAAAAACAAATCAAGTCCTGTCGAACAAATTACGATTGACAAAAATTGAGGTTAACGCTGAAAAATTAACAGCAAAATATCTTCTTAAATATCATCAGCAAAATACAGTTTTTTAATTAAACATGTCGATATTTGGTGTGAAATTTGTTGTTATTTCTAAGCTTATATTTAAGCTTACAAACAATATTACTGTAAATACATTTCTCAGAACGAATGTTTATTTTAGTTTTGCCGAATGACTCAAATAGTTATCTAAACAAATCATACAGTTTGCCAGCTTAATGAAGTCTGGCGTATCTTAAGATAGATACGAATGTGTATTGTAGTATACGATGTCATCGCTTGGCTCTCATTTACATCACGAATGACTAGAACATCTTATATATGATACGCTTAGATAGCCTAGCCTTGGTATCGTTTTTTAAAAATTGAAATTTTCAAAAAATAACACTTAATACATTATAAATAGTCAACAACAAAGTTTTGTACAGTGCTGGAGATTTGTATCTATTGATATTGGTACAACATTTAGTATTTGTACATAAAGTATATTTGTAGATCATACAAACATTTGGTCCGACCATCGAACCCGAAACCTCATGATCAGCAGTCGCACACGCCAACCGCGAGACCAAAGAGGCAGTCAAAGTGTATAAAACCTAGAACCACTAAACAATTTTAATTAGTGGACTAGTACTAAAAATGAAGAGAAAACAATCAAGCCGGCTGTACCGACAGACAAAACGATAAGACTATCTCTATCTAGCTCACACAGTTATGCGCTAATAATAGCATCTCGCTCTATTTTAAAATGCGCACGAGTTGCGAAGGTGACACATTAATAAACTTGAAAATGAACGTGGGTAACGGTACTTCATCTACTCATTGATGAAAATGATCCTATTGCAAGGTTTGAGTAATATATGGATGAATGAACATGGCTGTTCTGATGCTGCTGCATTGTTCTAATTCATTAAATAAAATAAATAAATAAATAAATATTTCGGACATCTAACACACAGCGCCATCTAGTCATATATATTATGGGTACTTGACAACTGATATGAATACTTAAATGCTTTTTTTTTGTAAATACATACATATTATACATAGAAAACACCCAAACAAATATTTGCAGATTATACAAACATATGGTCCGACCCGGGAATCGAACCCGAGACCTCAAGAACAGCAGTCGCGTACGCTACCACCACTGCGCCACCGAGGCAGTTATGTCATTGAGTAAATGTCAACTGCTTGTATTTTTTTTTTTGTACGAGCATGCAAAAGTGACTACCTTGCTCTTTGTAAAGCATGAGCAGAATCTAAGAGTGGTGACCATACTTATGTGAATGCAGACATACAGCATGGTGACCCTTATGGCGGCCAACTGAGATGATTAGGTTAGTTTTTAATTTACCTTTGCAAATCTTTTGGTAGTGTTTAACTAAGGCCTCTAGTTAGAAGACCTACTTTCTAACTTAGGTGGATATCCTAGTTCCAGAGACAATGATACCTAATATAATTTTATCTTTTACGGGAATGTAGTCAAATAATGCAAAAACCATAGAGTAGGCTGATTTAATACCTTGCCTTTTACGTATCTGCTAAAACCAGTATTCGGATATTGGATTTCATTTAAACTGTATATAAGGAAGAGAAAGCATTTCGTAATTTAAATATTAGTCAACAATAAATCAAAGGTCTCTCTTTGATAACATTATTTGAATAAATTACTTAGAATACGGAATTAGAAGCGACTGTTGTCTGTGTGCATGTTTTAATTCCATTTGACTTCCATATTTGTATTTCCGCTTTGTACAACCAAGTAAACACCATTTATGTATAAAACAAGAACGTTATCATAAATCACACAAAACCACAACATATTAAGGTTGTTGCATAAGTATCAACTTCAAATAAATAAACATGTTTATAATCATAATAAATAATAATAATAATAATAATAATTTATTTCTCACTACATAGACAAAAATACACAAACAAAGTCAAAACATAATTTTGGCACAAATCAAAAGTATTTACGATGAACTTTGGTACCCAGAATAAGATTTAACTTGTGTTTAGGGTACCAGTGTCCTCGCATACAATACAAACATATGTTTGGAGTGTCTGGAAACAAATACAGAGTTAGTTAAAAAATAAATATATGGACCACATTAGGAAATTCAAAATCAGAAAGAAAATGAATTAAACCAAAACAAAATTAAAAGATCCCCTACGCAGCATCAGGTTGAAGTTATCAATTAATTGTCATTTAACAATTATACTGGCACGCGTGAAGAACTTAATCGAGTAATATACGCCAAAATACCTTACATAATTTTGGAAAAGACCTGATACTCTTACACTGCTAGACGGATATAAACCAAACATTAGCTAGGAACTGCCTCAAGGAAACAGCTTTCAAATGAAAAAAACCGCATCGAAATCGGTCCATCCTTTTGGGAGCTACGATGCCACAGACAGACATACACATAGACAAAGAGACATTGACGTTAAACATAAAACATCTCTCTTTTTGCGTCGGGGGTTAAAAATAGTACAAAACAAAAGGTTTACGGTTTATATATTAGATAATAGGGGAAATGGAGAATAAGTCTCGATCGATGATGAAGCATCAACAGTCGTCATGTCGACAGTCATATACACATCACAACCCAAGTCCAACAGTGAACGTTAGACTTGGGCTGTGAAGTGTTCTGTACATTTCAACTGCATTTTAATATTTTCTTAGTCCTCTCTTCATTTGCCAATCCAGCATTAAAAAACAGTTCGATATGTTTAAATAATTTCTTTCCTACTCAAAGTGCTTACCAATAGGGTATTTTACTGTATATGAGAAAAATTCTTAAAATATATTATTGAGATAGATACCTTACGCAAAAAGCAGTCGGAAAATGTTAGTTTTAGTTTATAAAATATTTTTTATAATTTATTTCACAGTTTTCAGTTTTCATTAATCTGTTCTTTAACACCATGAAATAGTAGCCGCCATGTTATTACGTCACAGCGCTTTGTAAGCTTAAGTGTCAAATGTCAACTGTTCAGCGTCTGCTTTAAATTTGTTTTTCTTTACAAAGCGAAATGACGTCATTACCACAGAGCAATACGGCGTCCACTGCGCTCAGCGTTTTTGACAAATTACGCGCGAAATTCCAAAATGTTAAATTTTAATGCCTTTTTATGACACTTAACGATTGAATAAAAATTTAGATTTTTTTTCTGTGTTTTAATAGCACTATATAATTTAATTAAGACCCTTTATTAAATAGGTATAATACCGTATTGAGGAACGGTATAATATATCTACATATATCTTGATACGTGAAGCAAATAATCAGTACCCCTTTATACGAAAATTATACAAACGTAGGACTATGAAATTCGGCAGAAGTAGGAGTTCAGAAAACTAAAAAAATAATTGAATGAATTATGATCGAATTTCCATCACTAGGCGACCATTCCCCCCTCAAAACTCTAGGACTTTAATAAATTTACCGTGGACGAGTTTGGGATGAAAGGGCCGTCTCGACCGGTGTAATACCTCACAGAAAACCGGTGTGAAAAAGCGCTTGTGCTGTGTTTTACCGAGTGAGTGAGGATACCGAAGGCCCATAACCAATCCCCTCCTCCTATCCCGCTTCCCATCCACCAGAGGCCGGCAACGCACTTGTGACACCTCTGATGTTGCGGGTCTCCATGGGCGGCGGTAATCGCTTACCATCAGGCGATACGTCTGCTCGTTTGCCGCAAATTCCATAAAAAAAAGTGTAAATAATCTAACTAGTTTTAATCCTCTTTCCCTCTTCCTGCATTTCCTACTGCATTGTACAGTAAACTAATTTATTAACAAAGACCTCATCATTATTAATGACTACATTTTTATGAATATACTTACCGTGTTAACAAAATTAGTGCATTGGTATTTACGCTTTAAAGTCCAGTTTTATTTGTCAAACACTTTGTCAGTACCTTACTTAGTTTTTCCATGTTCTATATGAATATTTAATTTAATTTTCGACTTTATTTCTTTAGTGATAAAGGTATTGGTTGTTTTTCTAGTTAATTCTGCACGTGTTTGTCGGTCAATGACGTTTTCTACGGTTGTACCGCATACCAAGATTAGTCATACTGCCTTTTCGGGATTGACTGGAGAATGAATCGAGTTACATCAAACAATAAACAATTATTCCATAACACGGCTTTCAGATGTCCGTGTTTTTTTTTTTTTTGAAAAACAATCGAATGAATTAAAAAGAAAATGCGTATAAATAAATAAGCTAATAAAAGGTTTATATGAACTCTGTAGATAGAATAGAAACTAGACAGGATAATACTTTAATATATAGAATTTAGAGGTTAACTTGAGCATCGATTACTTTCAATCTAGTTGTTAATAAGAAAGAGAAGATTAGCGCCACAGTTAAGAGGAATAAGTCAACAGGACGTGTAATGGAGGAAAGATAAGATTTTAGAAGACTGCAGGATATGTCTCCGTGTTTCTGGCTATGATTGCTCTACAGAACTTAAAAGACATTCACTTCAAGAGACGGGTTTTTATGAAACTTAAAAGTAATATAGCTCATACAATAGAATAACAGATATACTTTCAATAGTTCAGGTACTTTAATTTACCGCGATATGTGATGACTATGGCATTCATAGTTTACGGAAACCATCGAAAGCCATTATTGTATGAAATGAAAAAAAAACGATTGCCTCGTTGGTCCCGCGGTTGGCGTATGCGACTGCTGATCACGAGGTCTCGGGTTTGATTCCCGGGTCGAACCAAATATTTGTTTCGGAGTTGGGTGTTTTCTATGTATAATATGTATGTATTTACAAAAAAAAAGTATATATGTATTTGTATCAGTTCTCTAGTACCCATAACACAAGCTCTGCGTAGCTTGGGACTAGATGGCGTTGTGTGTTAGATGTCCGAAATATTTATTTATTTAATTCTCATCAAAGATAAGATAATAACTATGATATATTTTAATACATTTCAGCGACCATTTCCTGCATTGTCCTAGTAACAACCTTGGCTCTACAATCGGTTGTGCAACTGTATACTTGTTGTTGTGTTGTACAATAGTTTTTATCGATAAATTGCCTTCTGTTTGAATACTGATCGATATTGTAATGTATTCAATAGTTAATGAGCGATTTGTGAAATTATATTATTACTTTAAGCAACGTTTTCTATTTTAGACGATAGTAGTAACACGATATCGGTTATTTTTTCCCAGGAAAATGTTCCGTTAATGGGTATTGGTAGGGCGCTGATGTTTCCTTATTTAGATAGGTTTGGTAAACTCCTTCTACATTCCTCTTGGGGTTTCTAAACCTTCAAAGAACGATTTTGTATCAGACTAGCCGATCCACGCAACCTCGTTTGCGTCTTCTATTGCCCGTAGCGTGATAATTTTCACCCGTTTTCGAAACATTTTTCATTGCTGCTCTGCTCCTATTGGTCCTAGCGTGATGATATATAGCCTATAGCCTTCCTCGATAAATGGGCTTTCTAAAACTGCAAAAATTTTTCAAATCGGACCAGCGGTTCCTGAGATTAGCGTGTTCAAACAAACAAACAAACTCTTCAGCTTTATATATTAAGTATAGATATGACATTTCAAGGTTGCGTTAAATTACATTTTTTGTATTAGTTATTGATGAAGTTCCAAATAAGTAGTAGCAGTTTTTTTCTCTTTACATCTCTTGGACTGGAAATCTCCTACTTGCAATATTTAAAATTATATAAAATACTAGCTGAACCCCACGGTGTTACCTGCGTTTTCGTCGTACCGCGAGTAACGCCGCGGGACAAAGCTAGCCTAAAAAAAGTGCCTAAGTTACTTCATATATCATCAGTGAAAGTTTCATCAAAATCGGTCCACCCGTTCCAGAGATTACCCGGAACAAACAGACAGGTAAAAATTGCATTTTTGGTGTATGTACCGTGTATACATACATATGCATTTAGTAAAAATCGGTTATTTTAATATTACAAACAGATACTCCAATCATCTCTTACGCAATATTTGACTTTCACTTGAAAGCAATAAGAAACATTTTCAAAGAAATAAATTCACTTTATATTTAGTGTTATACAAACGGGATACGATTCCCTTAAGACGTTCCCCATTTTCTTTGCTGACCTGGGTCAAGGCTTCACGCCGTTAGCAGTATATTGTTCGCTCGGAAAATTTGATGTTTTTTGCTGGTGAAGAATCATCTCTCTACCTATAACTTAGAGCCAAATTCACCAATTGCTATTAACCTTACTCATTTAATATTTTGAACTTATCCGCCATGTAATAAATAATTTGGACATTCTACACACTACGCCATCTAGTCCCAAGCTAAGTAAAGCTTGTGTTATGGGTACTAGATAACTAATATAAACACATATTTTTGGAAATAAATACACATTATACACAGAAAACACCCAAACTCCGAAACAAATATTAGTAGATCATACAAATATTTGCTCCGACCCCGAAATCGAACCCGAGACCTCAAGAAGAGCACACGCAATTCAGTGCAGCAGTTTAACCGTGAAAGCGTTACAGACAGAGTTACTTTTGAATTTAGTAATATTATTATGGATAAAGGATGTATAAAAATTTTAACAAAAATAAAACCAACTTCAAGGTTTGACTCGATTTCTCTTGAATGTCATCATCAGATCTTAGTGTCCTTATCATCGTACCACTGTTGTGATATCGACTTTCCATTAAAAAAAGAATCATCAAAATCGGTTCATAAACGAAGAAGTTATCTCCGAACACAAATAAAAAAAAGTAAAAAATATATATATACGGTCGAATTGAGAAACCTCCTCCTTTTTTTGAAGTCGGTTAAAAATACTGAAGTAACTAAAGATAGGGTGTTCCTATCATCCTCCACAGTGGCGTGAATAGGAACTATATAATTAAATTAAGTGGTACAAGGTTGTGTAACAATACTTAGCATTAACTAGTTACCTAGTTAAATGTAATGGAAGTGGCGAGGATTAGTTGTAGTGTTCAATAATGTGTAGAAATAGGTAATAAATGGAGATGATGTAGATATATGTGCATTAGATTATATATATATATATATATATATATATATATATATATATAAAGCTAGTTTATCGTGACAGACATATCTTTATTCTAACTTTTAAATTATTCCATGATATTTTAACAATTATTTTTACGGTCAGTCTAGGATAAAAATAATTGATAAGATATATTTTTATCAATATCCAAATAATTTAAGAACCTTTTTTTAAAATTGAGATTTCCAGTCGAAAAAGCTATTTAAGATCAGGTTCGACCTTTTGAATTGAATATTTGTTAAAAATACAGGTTAACGCTAGAAGAAATTAACAGTAACGATGACTTTGCATTTATAAAACCATAAAGATAAAGAAAAAACTAGTCACTAAAAACAATATTTACATTACCATTTCATAATTATCATGTCCTTTTGTTTACAAACTATATCCCTAATAAACTGTTCATCTAATTATGACAGAGTATCGGTCACATCATGATGACTTATCAAGAACAAGCTGGACCTCAAAATCCTTTGAATGTATTATGATAAAACTGCAAATTAGATTGCAAGATTATGTTTCATAATACGGTAGCAAGAACTTCAAAACGAGATTCTCCACGGCAGTTAGATTCGAACCAGCGACTTGTAATGTTACTACAATACTACCACAGTTTCTTAACACTCGATATCAACAATTTGCCGTCAGCTGTTCGAGTTCACGTTGAATGAAATCGAACTGTAGAAAGTTGAATTCTTATATCATCTGTTTATTACCACTTTAATTAATGCCTTATTTCTTTAGAAATAGGATATATAATGGTAGTTTTATTTGTGTGATGGTATACGTGTGAATTGTTTGCAATTATGCGTCTGCCACGCTCACGGATTTGTATTTTTCTTGTTTTTTTGGTACTTTGTAAAAAAAGCAAACTAAAATGATGGTTAATATTAATGACTACAGATTACATTTGGGATACAGACATCTTGACATATGTTAACCCTCTGTTGCGTCGTTATCAAAATAACTTTCCCTAAGACATATTTTCAGGAGGTTTAGGTTTTGTTTTTCGTCTATATTTAGGCAACGGGTGTGCAATAAGATATATAAATTATAACAATAGTAAAAGCATGAACTAACAATTAATTTTAGTAAAATTCAACATTAGAAAGTAGTAAAGAACGTAAAATGCGACAATTTGTATTTTTTTTTTTAAATAATACAAGAAAAGAACTCCAGCTATGTATTAAAATGCCGGCCTCAAATTTACAATGCTCACTTCATAATATTGCGTTATATATAAACACAGTATGAGAATAAAATGGGTATTGTTTTCCACGATAGAGGTACCTAAACATTTGTCTATTACACTATTACCGAATAAATTAATTATCTTGACAAACAACTTTAAATAAAAAAAAAATAGAGACCTGTACGTGGCATTCTCCGTCTCTTTTTAACAAGTGTGTGAAGTACACAGTCCGTCTCGTTCCCACTACAGACCGTGACCTAGATGAACGCGACGATGTTGCGCTAATTCCGCTATCTCTGTCTGTACATTTATTTTGTGTACCAAACAATTATGTGTTAAAGTGACAGCCGTTTTAGTTTATTCATACTGTTTTGGTATATAACCTTGGACATTGTATTATTTTAGAATAATATAGAGATTTTGAAATGACATATCAAAGGGCGTAAAGCACATAATATTAGATATACTATACAGGTTTTAGTGCAGTCTAAGACCTGTATAAAACGTTTTTATTAGTCTCCATTATGTCTGAAGTCTGAACTAGAAACTTTGGGAGTATAAAAACATAAGGAAGTGGACTTCCTCTATGCAAGAACAAACACAAACCATAAGATTATGAGAATTATTAGCAGTGTTATTGTTAAAAAAAACTATGAGTGTTATGATATAAAAAAAAGCTTCAAGGCAAGAATTTGTATTGCTTTCGAGCTGAAGAGAAATTCAGTAAAACTTTGATTTTTTATTCGTATTTCATGGCATACCTTCAGGAATTCATCACGTCTGTACGTTAAAAGTATAATTCTAAATGTCAACATAATCAAATATACAAAGATATTTCAGAAATAATGCTCTGAGAGTATCGCTAGATCAGATATTCCAACTTAGTATGTGAAACTATCTATCTATCTATCGTAACAAAGGCAAATAATAAGGGCATAACGATTATGCAATCCTCTAGCAATGTATATTGACAAACTCGCATCGGATAAGTATTGGTGATTCATAGGTTGTCGGTTGTTTATAATTTTATCTACTCACAACCAACCTGCTTGCTGTATTTAGTTGATTTACGGTCCAAAATCCACCGGTATTTTTAGAACTTAAGTGTCCGTTACCAGAATCAAAGACGCAATTGTTGGAATGAGCGTAAAATTATTTTATTGCATTACAGTTGAAGATATAAAGCTTAAAAAACGCTTCATATGCAAGGTAGCCTTTAAATACTACCACAAACATTCTAGTATAATACTGGCAGCCATGTGGCATTGCGTTGTCCATACAGATTCGATTAAGATGCTCTATTGTTTAGTAAAAGAATTTTGTCTCAATTTATATTGTTGTCTCATCTATGTGTGTTTCATACACTGCAGTATTTATTTATTCGATTCTCATTATATAATTGAATTACAAATTATGATGACATATAACATTTTTTTTTATTTACGTTTGAGTCAGCCAAATTGACTCTTACTCTGCCTGATGATAAGCATGACCAGAATCCAAGAGTGGTGGTCACCATACTCATTGTGAATGAAAATGCAATACTGCAGCAGCATAGAGACCTACACTATGGTGTCTATTAAGATACGGTAGGTATAAAGTTTAGAAGTACTTACGATATCATGCCCTTGGCTGCCACTCCTGACGACCTCTGGTGCCATGTATTCGATGGTACCGCAGAAACTGTAAGCCCTGCTCTCTCCCCCGCAGAACTCCTTGGATAGACCAAAGTCTGTCAGCACGATGTGTCCTTCTGAGTCCAGGAGTATGTTCTCCAGTTTTATGTCGCGGTAAATTATACCGAGCTGAGGGAAAATGTACTATGTTAAATTTCTAATAGAACAAAAGCTTAAAAATAGGAAGAATCGACTATTTACCCCAATTTTAAATAGATGTTGTGTTTTTTAAAGTTTTTGCTTAAATTATTCTAAAGATGACATTTTGTCAAGATAATGACCGTTCGAATGATTCTGAATATTATAGTTTTTTATATATACGAGCTCTATATCCTATGGCTGTACTATGTTGGAAGACAACCCCAAATTATCTTGGCCAGGAATATGTAGATGATGTATATCCAATACGACAATATTAGCTATTGAGAACTTTAATACAGTAAGTGGGTGTTTTCTATGTATATATGTATGTATTAACAAAAAAAAAAGTATATATGTATTTATATCAGTTGTCTAGTACCCATAACACAAGCTCTGCTTAGCTTGGGACTAGATGGCGTTGTGTGCTAGATGTCCGGAATATTTATTTATTTATTATATTATTTAATACAGTAATAGAAAAATAAGCAAGAATGAACACTTTAATGTTAACAATATTTACTAAGACTGTGTATATAAAAGTCAATGCACCTATGTTAGTGCAATTAAGTTTGCATTATAACCAGCTGTCATATAAATCATTGTGCGAGCTGTTGGTTTAACGAAAGTAAAGTTCGAAACACCTGGGTAAACGTCTCTGAATCATAATAGAACAAGTTGTATAGATCAGAAGCATTCGTGGAAAGAACTAAAAGGTTATCCACTTATAAACAGACCTGGACATGCTCTAATCTGGTCTAAATCTTGATAATTAAATATTGTATTACTAGTTGTTGCCCGCGGCTCCGCCCGCGTATATGTTGGCTATCGCGGCAAATAGTAGCCTATGTGTTATTCTGATGTACAAGCTATATTACTGTAAAGTTTCATCCAAATCCGTTCAGTAGTTTTTGCGTGAAAGAGTAACAAACATCCATCCAAACATCCATCCATCTTTACAAACTTTCGCATTTATAATATTAGTAGGATTGATCGGCGTAACAATCGATTGATGATAGAACCAAGAAGGAAATGTTAAAGTTCTGTTCAGACTTTTTAAAGTGGTTTTTATCAAAACTTGCCTACTACTAATTAGGCATCTACTATCATAAGCTTGTAAGGTCGTCGGACTAACAGCTGGTGTTACGACTGTCTGTAGACACCAGTAAATAAAATCGTAAACTGATATCAATAGCATTAAACACTAAGTAATAACAGGCTGTAAACACTGAAGCTGGCAGTGTCTAGGTTTGATATCGGTACTAATAAAAATAGAACCTGACACAGAAGGTTTCTTCAACCCTTGAAGAGCCTTGTAGAACTAGCCTAGCTGTCCCCAAAAGATAGTAAAAATCTACATTTTTAAATACTATGATGAATACTCGCTTGATTCCTATGGGATGGAATTGACAGAAATCAATCATATTATTAACAACCCTTCTGGCGATACTGGCGAGACGGCTTTACAGCACATAGAGACACATGTACAGTGTATATGTACAGTTACTGTAAAGTTCTTTCACTATTTCTTCTTCCAAGTTAAACCACTGAGAAGTGGTGACAAGGGTTGGGAGTTTTTAGAGGACAATTTTTGAGATTTTTTATATACATCTGCTGTTGATTTTAACAAATTCTATAGGTACTAAAATATGTTTTTTGATGTTTTATCCGTCTTTAAGACATATAATAAAAGTCATACTGTTAATTTACATATTCTTCTTTGAAATAAACATACCTTATGCAGTTGCTCAAGGGCGAGAATAATCTCAGCTATATATATTCTAACTTCATTCTCATTGAAGTGTTCCCGCTGATAAAGATGGGTGAACAATTCTCCGCCAGCGACGTAATCTAGAAAAAAAGAAAGAGATATATGAGAACAACTGACTACTATAATTTGTATTAAACAATCCTTTTGATCAGACTGCCCAATGATTTACGAAATGGGCGATGAGGAAAAACAGCTAAAAATGACTGTTTTGGGGTATTTCAAATATTGCTACTAATGAGCATTATGTAGTTACTCATCATTTGACTGCCTCGTTGGTCTAGCGGTTGACGTATGCCACTGGCGATCGAGAGGTCTCAGGTACGAATCCCGGGTGATCAGAAAAACGTGTTATTAAGTTTTTCTAATTATATAAATACGAAATAACAGCTCGGAGTTTGGAAATTGGGGTCTGCACCCCCGTGCCTCGGTGATCACGTAAAGCTGTCAGTCTTGCACCTGATCTCTGCCCGATCGTGTCGGTTAACCGTCCCATCGGATTATGAGAGTAAGGGAACAGAGAGTGCACCTGTGTTTGCGCATACACTTGTGCACTATAATATCTCCTGCGTACTTGGCTGGTCTCTGTTGAGACTTGCCGCCGTGGCCGTAATCGGCTGGGAGAACATCATTCATCATCAATCATTATCAACAGGTTCATTGCTAGATTATCCTTAAAATGGCCTACTATACTTGGTATAGAGTTTGTGTAGTTTGCTGACTTAGTCAGTTCTTACGACTCCGTATTTTTAATCCGTCACCACATGGGAAGTATTTATAAGTAGATAATAATTAAGTGTTTAATAGTATCAATTCATAGTTTAACAAAAGATATTAGATGGAAAAATTCCTGTTTCATAAGATCTTGGCAACAAAAGGCAATGAAACGAAAAATCGATTTGATACCTACAAAGCGACGATGACATAAGAAACTGATATTGACCGCACAAGAACATAAGTCTTATGCGGTCAATATCAGTTTGTAAAACATTATAATTCACCACACATTCACTGCAACAATAACATTACTGAAACATAACTATAGACTTGTGTCGTAGACCAAGACATTGACTTTAATAAATGGAAGAGTCAAGACCATGTCTGTTTATAATACGGCAAATTTCCTAAAACATCCGGAGTCATAAAGAATGTAGTCTGATGTATGTTCGTAAAAGAAAAATGCAGAAAATGTGATTACTGATACACTAATATAAATATATAAATATAAATATTTCGAACATCTAACACACAACGCCATCTAGTCCCAAGCTAAGCAGAGCTTGTGTTATGGGTACCAAACAACTGATATAATTACATATATACTGGTTTTTTTTTTGTAAATACATACATATTATACATAGAAAACATCCAAACTCCGAAACAAATATTTGCAGATCATACAAACATTTGGTCCGACCCGGGATTCGAACCCGAGACCTCAAGCACAGCAGTCGCGTACGCTACTACTACGCCACCGAGGCAGTTATGTTACCACTAATGCATACTACGTTTACTATTTGTTTTGTTTTAAGAAAAGACTTAGAATGAAAACAATTGAAATGCTAGAGTTTATCATTACGAAGTTCACGACAGACATCTATATTGTGTAGTTAGTAACAGTAGTTTTGTAAATACGGATGGATGTTGTTAAAATCGAATTTAATTTCTTGTTAACTTTTGTAATATACTTCAGAGTTTTCCCGTTTTACCTGCCCACAGCGAATTGTAGACGGCAATAGCTTTGCCAAATGTTTTCAACGTCTCAATTGTAAGTTTGCTATCATCGTTTACGTTTGTACAATGTCAACCTGGCTATGGAGGCAGGCGTAAGCATAGATAAAGGTAGCAAAGTTATCCATTAAGTTAGTAAGAATACTTTTTGGCCCGATTACAATCCTCATAATTTGCGATTTCAAGCGATTGCCACAAAATTCAAACAAATTTCTCTCAAATGCAGTTATTATACATGTTTTATGTGTGTCAGTGGCAATAGTTCATGATGCGTAGGATTGCATTTGTAACCACATAATGACCATTTGGAAGCGTTAAATACTACTTGCGCTCAAAATACTAGGTATAAGTAAGATTGCTGAAACAAAATTAATGATACATGATTAATTTCTCTTTCAAAACACTAGCAAAACAAAGAATACTCGTCATTTTCAACTTAAACGTTTCGAATAACCGTCCGGTCAGTTAAAATATTGTTTGTTTTTAACAGTATTTCATTAGTAATATACCATAAAGCCTCGGTGGCGCAGTGGTAGCGTACGCGACTGCTGTTCTTGAGGTCTCGGGTTCGATTCCCGGGTCGGATCAAGTGTTTGTATGATCTGCAAATATTTGTTTCGGAGTTTGGGTGTTTTCTAACTATAATATGTATGCATTTACAAAAATAAAAAAAGTGTATAAGTATTTATATCAGTTGTCTAGTACCCATAATACAAGCTCTGCTTAGTTTGGGACTAGATGGCGTTGTGTGTTAGATGTGAAATGTTAAAAAAAAAAAAAAATGTTTATTCATCTATTTACTAATGTGTGTTTTTATATTCACTTTAAACGTGTTTCACATACTAATTTATATGTTCTACATTTTAGGTACTGTCTCAAATTGGAAACAAGTGTTTTTTGTACAATAACTCCTTTCCCCTATTTGTTTACGAGCAGGCTCGCTGACCTTGAAAAAAAAACAACCAACAATTCATGACTATCTATGAATAAATATTTCAGACATAACACACAATGCCACCTAGCCCCAAACTAAACAGAGGTTGTTTTATGGGTACCTAGACAATTGATATATAATACATAGAAAACACCCAAACTCCGAAAGAAATGTTTACAGATCGTACAAACATTAGGCCCTGCCCGGAAATCTAAACCAAGACCTCAAGCACAGAAGTCGCATACGCTATCACTGATACTGTTTAATTAGTTTAGGTAATAAATATATAAGAGGTTATAAACAGCTTAACATTTGAAGGGATTTGAATAGCTTTTACTGATATCAATTCAATCAGGATACTAAAACTCTAAATAGAAATCAACGATGACACACAAAGATGTAACAAAAGTCAGTAAATACTTGAACTTGAGTCAACAGGGCGCACGTCTCGACTCAATATCTGGGTCAAATATCAAGACTTTAACCCACTTGCAGAGGCCCAGGATATTACGAGTGATGAACAAGGCAGGGCTAAAATGGTAAACGTACTTTTAGAATAAATTCTTCCTGACAGTTCTTCTGAATATCTATCATCGTTAAAGTAAGAAATCTTAGCTCAATAAAGGTTTTTTTTTTATTAATCTTCGTTATTTAATCTATACAAATAAATAAAATTGGAGTGTCTGTTTGTAATATTAAAATAACCACTTTTTACTAAATGCATATGTATGTATACACGATACATATACCAAAAATGTAGTTAAAAATTTTTGTCTGTCTGTCTGTTTTTTCCGGGTAATCTCTGGAAGGCTGGATGGATTTTGACGGGACTTTCACTGGCAGGAAGCTGATGATCCAGGGAGTAACATAGGCTACTTTTTTTAGATTACTTTGTCCCGCGGCGTTACTCGCGGTACGATGGTAACCGCGGGTAACACCGCGGGGTTCAGCTAGTACATTCTAAAAATACTTTCAAGTTCCAAAAAGGTGAAAAGTAATAAACCAAGCAAGTACCTTTCGAAATTTCGCGATACCTATCAAGTAAAGTGAAAGTACCATAACGTCTTCTAACGCTTTAATAAACTTCATTTTATTTGTAGTTGAAACTGGATTAACAAGTCGACTAAACTGCAAATCGTGCTTGCTAGTTTTAGATATTAACTTAGATAATAACGTCTACATGGTGGTATAATCTCAGAGTTGATTGAATCAGAATTGACTTCAGACGTATGAGATGCAAATAGGTTTTAGAATAATTAAATCGTTAAGAAAATATCGTGTTAAATGAGACTAGGAATAAATTTAAGCAGTCTTCCTTAATCCATCGACTCTTTTAAAGGTTAAAGTTTATGATGAAAACCCAAAAATAAATTGGAACCCAATATTGCCAGAATCGAATTGTGAAATTAGTAGAAATCCGATTCTCACAATCAACTCAATAAGCGTAAAGGCATCTATTTTGAGCTTATACGTTTACGTAAAAATATCAGACACATACGATATAAATTTTATACATCTACTGGTTGAGCCTCGCGGTGTTACCCGCTGTACAATAACAAACAAGGGTAACGCCACGGGGCGAAGCTAGTTTAAAAAAGTAAACTAATTAACTCTTATATCATCAGCTGTCTGCCAATAAAAGTACCGTCAAAATCAGTCAAGCCGTTCCAGAGATTCCAGAGAGCCGGAACAAAAAGACTGACAGACAAAAACTTAAAAAGCATGCTAAATGCTAATAAAAGCTTTTATTTTGCAATTACAAACAGATACTTGAATTTTATTTATTTGTATAGATTAAAAACATGTTGATGTTGATTTTTAAATACCAGATGCATGTCTTATTATTCGTAGTAATAAATTCAATCATAGTATTAAATAGGTCACACGGACAGACGGTTAACTGCATCATAATGAATGTATAAATAATATAATTTCAAGACCGAGGTTTTAGAGATGGAACGGGAAGTGTTTTTAAACATGTTATTTAAATTTCGGGACAATGATACTGAACTAGGTTTGTACAGAACATTGTAGGTCAGTCATAAAGCTTTGCCACTGCAAAGCAGAAAATCTAATATATTTATTGGTAAATTGTTCAGATTTCTTGGAAACTATTAGTTCTTTATATGTTTGAAACTTTAGCTTTTATTCCTTTTTTCATGCAAATAAGGCATAAACGCAGCATGGTGACACAATACATCTATTGAGATGTTTCTGCATCATTGGGCCTCCGGTCTCGCATTCACCAAAGAAACACGACAGCTAGTATGCTGTCATTTTTGGTTGGTCTTCTGGGAGAGACAATTCAATTCTTAGCAATATCTATACTCCTTATTATGTTATCTTTATTTGGAGTTATAAGGTCCTGGTCCTTAACGGTAGCAGCTTTTTCTCATTATATAAGTGGATCCAAACAATTTATAGGTTTAATACACTTCTGCTTACTCTTTTCAAGCGTGCGTGTTTATATCACATGAATGTATCTTACCTGCATCTTATATAACTTGTTCTTAATGACTGCAGTGATGACGTGTCTATGACGAAGGTTGTGATTTTGTTACGTGAAAGTAGATCGAAGTGTTTAATTAAATACTCCTCTCGTAGTGCATGACCTAAATATACACTTTCTGACACTTCTATTCTTGGAGATTTACGGCTAAATTTAATACTAATTCCTACGAGAGCGGTGACGTAGTTACGTCAACTTGACGTAACTCTAAAGGTCATTGTCGAAGAGAGAAGAGGGCTACAGAAATAGTAATTTCACTAAGTTTGAAATCTCACACCTACTTAAGTGGTAACCTTTGCGTAATGAAGAGTTGCACAAGTCTTGAACCTTGATAAATGTCAGACGCGATACTACTGCGCGTGCTACGTCATTTAGAACACCATAACTGTCATCTTGAATATGTAAGTGCGGCGTTCGTCTTAATTAAGGGGTTTCAATAGGTTCTTTCGAAAGTTTGACTCATAACAACAATGGTCTTTCGGACAGTTTGACTTGAATGATTTGAATTATTTGTTGGTCTAGCGTTTAGAGACCCTGACTGCTAAGCCAAAGCTCGTAAGTTCGATAATAACCCCACCCCGCCCAGGGAGAATAATTGCACGCCGCGCAATTCTTGTATGTGTATTTATATAATCTAAATTTCGGGAAATGGCTTCAACGATTTTCATGAAACTTTGCATGCAGGGGGGTTTCGGGGGCGATAAATCGATCTAGCTAAGATTCATCTTTAGAAAATTTCTCTCTCGGTCATCTGGTACTAATATTAACTGTGTAGTATAGGCTCTGCTTAGTTTGGGATGTACGACTGTGTGTGAGATGCGTTGTTACAATTTAGTAATTATTGTTTTATCTGGTGATTTAAAGTAGAGTTATGTTTTAGTTTTTACCAGGAAATGAGCTCTCAAATGGTCGGTTGAGCGCTTCAGGAGTTAAAATGTAGCAAACAAACAGTCATATTCTCTATATTAAGATAGGTACAAAGAGGTAATTATACTTACAATTACAATGTTCACAATAAGCTGACCGTGTCGGGTATCAACACCGTTACGACGATGTTATGTTGAGCATTTTCCTAATGCACGGTACACTACCAGTATAGTAGGAAATCTATTAAAATGTATTACTTCTTGCTAATTCTTACACTTATTACATATACCTTGAGCATGTATAATAAGTAAATATAGGTTACATTAAAGTGTGGTGTCGAGTTGAAAATTGATGATAAGAGAGAAATGGGTCAGCTTATGAAAACCAATAAGATAGCGTTCGTTGTTAAACTAACGTTGTGACGCAGACGTGGTTTATTCGAAACTTCAGAATTAGAACACAGCGATTCCAGGTTCTAATCCTGCTTAGTTTAAATGTCCTAGACACGGCCTTCTGATGCTCAATCATCATGCTCATGCTACGAATCCTGCATTAATATACTTGTTCGACACTTTCACATAATATTACTATAACACCTAGACAAAGTGATCGTAAACATCGTATTATCGGTATAAGTTTTTCTTAAATGAACAGACAACTCATATTGATACATAAAACTAGTTTTTTTATGTATGGGCCTGCCAAAATGACTCTACTCTGCCTGATGGAAATGGAAAGCATAAGTAGATGGATTCTGATGGATGGAGTTGTGGTCACCATACTCCACCATGCAACAAGGCAGCATTGTGACCCACACTATGGCAACCCAGTGATACTTCTGCATCATGGGGTATTTAGTACACCAATCAACAAAAATTTATATGCAATTCTTCTTATAAAAGTGCATACAAATATTATAAATTCAAAAGTAACTGTGTCTGTTATCATTTACGGCCGCTGCGCCGATTTCAATGGAATTTGGCATGAAGATACTATGATTCTTTAGAAAGGACATAGGCTACTTAGGCAAAAGCTAGTTGTATTTATATAAATGTGCTAGAGCTAAGTGGCAATAACCATAATACACACAAGTTATATGGTACACGGTTGGCCTTATGGTTTAAGACTTTAAGCGGTCACCACGCCACTTTCTACTGCGCGAAGTGTTATGGGTTCAAATCCTACAAGGGACAACACTTAGTGTGTGTAGTAGAGTTAGATAAGATCAATTATCTGTGGTCAAGTGACAGGAAGAGCGTGGGAGGTTTTGGTCGGATGACTGTCATGGCGTTTTTGGGTAACACAGCTAGCACGAGGAACTAAAACGATGAATATTGTAAAAGCTACATCTACAACAAGTAAAAAGTTTACATCGTTGTTTCAATGATGACATTAAATACTACAGTGTTATCCATAAATTGTTGTTTTGAGTCTGGGTGTTTTTTGTGTCCGTTTCATGTAAGTGTGTAATGTGCCCAGCGACATAGGATGTATATTCCTAATACTGCTGTCTTTAAAAAAATACAAACAAAAAAAAAGTATAGTTCAATATTCCGTATGATAATATCAGCAAAAGCAATGGAGTAAGGACAATAGTAACTAGCTTACACGTACATCTAACAATGGCCATGGGGTGTTGGGGGGAAAGTTTAACGTCTCTCAAGTCAAGAATCGCTTGTTATGATACCTAGTGCAGTTTTAGATTTAGAAAGAATTGATTGGCATATTCAATTTCCACTGCAATATATACATACTAATATTATAAATACGAAAATAATTTTGTTTGTCTGTCTGTTAACCTTTCACGGCTAAGCCGCTAGACCGATTTCAATGATATTTAGCATGGAGATACTTTGATTCTAGAGGAAGGACATAGGCTACTGTTTACCACGATAACCGACATACATGCAAGCAGAGCCGCGGGTAATAGCTAGTCTATACAAATATTTTATTAAAAATGTATTTTTTTAATTTCTGTCTGTCTGTTTGTTCCGTCTAATCTCTGGAACGGCAAATTTTGACGGGACTTTCACTGGTAGATAGCTAATGATCTAAGGAGTAACTTAGGCTATGCTGTTTTTTAGACTAGCTTTGTTCCGATGTGTTTTCCGTGGTATGACAATAACCGCGGGTAGCACTGCGAGGTTCAGCTAGTAGTTTATAAAATCTAAAAAATATACATATAATTCTGTTTAAGCACGCTAATCTCCTGAACTATCAATCATATTCGAATAATTTTTTTTGTATTGTATGTAGAGTTACTTCAGCAAGGCAATGACCTATATAACCACGTTACAACCATTAAGAGCTGTGCAGTGTCTAGAAACACAAGTGAAACAGCAAATAATAAAGTTATGAACAGGCGTAAGCTGTTAGATTTCATTTAGTTGGTGCAGTGTGTCAAGGTGGTTCAGAAGTAGGTCTCAATGTTTGTTTGGCAATCGAGTAAATGCCACATTTTTTTTTTAAATGTGCAGAAATATTCTCTACACGTAATTATAGTATTGTCCACGGTGATTGAAGTTTTGACACGACTCCGTTGTTTAGAGAATGGGTCTATACACTAGCAACACGCCCCGGCTTCGCAGGGGTTCTTTATCGAAAATATAAAATAGTTTGTTACCCCGAGAATATGTGTCGCTATTTTTTCCAATGTCTTCCAACGCATATCGTTATATTTTAGACAATATACACAAAAATTTAACAAATAATATCCGAAAACCTTGCTCAAGAATCACTTTATCTGTTCTATCAAAATCCGTGCAGTAGCTGTTAAGTTTATCACAAACAGACAGACGCGGCGAATTTCGATTTATGATATGTAGTGATTTGAAAGTTGTAACATTTAATTTTGTATGTCGCTATTTCTATTGGCAATTTCAACTTTGAACTTTGGGTATGTAAATTTTGAAGTGGGAGTAATTTCTATTATAAATTGAAAGTTAATCTCTATTGAATGATTGAATATTGGCCGGACATTTTAAATATCTACATCTAAGCACGAGTTTGATGAATAACCACGATACATATTTTTTCGTGGAATTATTTAACAATTGGCTTATTGGCTTAAACGATCGCCACGCCGTTTTCCACAAATTGTTGTTCTGATTCTGGGTGTTCTATGCGTCCATTTCATGTATGATTGTAAAGTCCTTCGCAAAAAAAGGATTTATTTTTAATAGGTAAGTTATTAAAAAAAATAGAAAGTGATTCTTGATATATTTCTCCAACCCGAAATAATTGAGTCAGTTAATTAGTCTAACAACCGAGCCGCATTAAATGAATGCATTTCACTTGTTACATAACTATTTAACTGTGTAAAAAATGAGTATTTTAATAACAATAATGAATTATTCCTTTTCTCATAATTGTTAAAAGCAAACAAGTATCATAAAATATGTGGTAATGGAAGCGAGAGAGAACACTCTCGAAAGCAACTTGGTAAAATTCGACAGGACATCATTATTAATTTATGTAAATTTTAAAGAAAACTTAACATAGCGAATAATGTTTACATACAGGTGTTATATAATTAAAACTTCTCTCGGAATTAAATATGTGTTGACAAAAAGAACTAATATCTATGGCAATAGTTATCGGAAAGCCAGCGCCCTCAAATATACTGACAACTAGTTCAATCTTCGAATTCAGTTCACCCTCCGGGTTGCGGAGGTCCGATACCAGTCGCTCCGTGGAAAAACTGATATTCAGGCAAAACCGGTTGAGCTAGTAGCCGACCCCAAATTAACTTGTGAATTATAAAGACTAAGAAGATGAATTAGAATTTAACCTCAGTAGGAATTTTATAAAAAAGTTTAGTTGGAAAACTACCAAGCGATTTGAGTCGCTTTAATTTACTATAAATATGTAATTTTTTTTAATAACACCTCGCACAAAAGAGTTAATTTCAGCTGGTGATGCCGAAGAGATTTTCCTCCCCGTCAACAAAATAACCACAAATTTTACCCGAAAGAAAACTGATTTCAAGAACTTGATCCAATTGAAATGGAACCACACGAGAAGCATCAGCTTTCAAATAAAAAGAATCATCAATATTGGGACACCCAGTCAAAAGTTTTGAGGTAACAAACATACAGTCAAAGTAAATAAACAAATACAGTCTAATTGATAACCTACTCCTTTATTAAATTCGGTTAAAAAGGTAGAGACAAACATACATACCATAAATATTCTCGAAATCTTACAACAAAAGAACATCAAGCAACGATTTTACCAGCATGAGAAACGAATTCTCAGATTTAAGGGGGTAGGATCGCAAAGCCAGCCGATAGTTCCAGATATATCTTATGCTATATTAAATTGAGATTCGATAATAGGACATTAGTGTATAAATATGACCAGTTTTAATCCTACAAAAGAGTTCTTTGATAGTGTTGACTGCTTTCAGACAGCTAAACATGATATATTTCATAACTTTCCAACCTTGACGATGGCAGTTTCACAAACGTTTCTTCGTTTAGCTTCACGGTCATAGTTTAGTGTAGTGTTAATGTAATTTATATTTATTTACATCGGTTTGGCTCTCTATTTAGAAAGGGGGGGAGTCAGACGGTTAGGGAGAGGCACAATAATTTTTACTGCTTAGTAGAAAAAAGAACATCTACAATTGTGTCGAAATCTAATGATTTTTTAATGAAAACTGTGATTTCATTCAAATTGTAATACAGGAAAAGTTAAAAAAAAATGTTACTCGCACACTAGTAATCTTTTTTTCTATCTCTTATGTGGTTCTATTTGGATTAGTTAAAATTTAACAGGATCTGTATAAGCTGTCTCGTTCAATGATATAATTATTCTGTTCCGTGACTGGTTGATTACAAACTGTGATGATTCATTCATATACATCTACATTTCTTCTTGAGCTTGCATTGGCATTAGTAGCCATAAGTTCTGTCAAATCTCAGTACCGTGTAAAAGTGTTTGAAAAAGTCTGTTTACAAAAATAAATACGATTTCATTGCCGTTCTTATTCTCACGCTCATTTATTATACAGTCTTCAGTCTTGCTTTATTGTAATAGCTTAGTGAAATAAAGCTCTGTAAACTTCAGATTGTGAGAATCATTTATCATAATATAACTCTCTCTCTGAAATTTTCACAGAATAATCATAATAATTTTCTGAATTTTTGTCAGAAATAATTATGTTGTGGATGTGTAATAGCAAGGATTTTGGCATGTTTCATTAATAGCCATCTGCCTCCCTAAATAAAAGCCATTATATGATAAAGGAACAGTTGGATCACTTAATGGTAAGTCACAACTTCTGAAACTTTGTCAGAAATAATTATGTTGTGGATGTGTAATAGCAAGGATTTTGGCATGTTTCATTAATAGCCATCTGCCTCCCTAAATTTTATATGGTAAAGGAACAGTTGGATCACTTAATGGTAAGTCACAATCAACGCCCATGTACGTGGGTGGTCTGAAAAGTTTCCAACCTAACGATGCTACAAGATTTTGTTTTTTTTTTTTTTATTCTCCTTGAAGTCTACATATTTCTCCCAGCGATGCATAATACAAATACAAAGACGCAAAACATTCTCTAGTTTTTAACGCGTGCTGCTATCTTCATATTGAGGTCGGGAACATTTCCAACCTCCTAATAAACCTGCACCTCAAGAGTCATAAATGCATAACCACCTGAGCTCCTCCCCAAAATCAGAAAAAGAAGGATTTGAGTTGGGTTCTGGTAACTTCACTCAATTGGTGAAACACAAAAAACTGCTTAATGCCGATTTTCTGTAAAACTGTGCTATTAGTTTGCAATAAAACTTCCTTATTTATTCGGAAATGTAATGGTTTTACAGAATACAAGTTCAAAGGACTTTGGTTTAAGGATACCGGAACTGAGACTGTAGTGTTTCGAAGGACCAAACTGTTGTGATTCGAAGGACCAGACTATTGTGCCCGTTCTGTGATTGGTAAAAATATTTGTTCTCTGTCTACTAATAAAACATCCGTGTTGTTTTGATTATCTTCGATTAGATGATTACGTGTGTTATTACGTGTATATACGCTCAGTGAGAATAACAACACAGAGTGAGGAACTGTTTATGATTCACGACAAGTATCGACCTTAGCAGAAGTCTTACACTACAAGGGCATGTATTAACATATCTCTTCTATATATACCTACCTACCTTCATTTGGTTTACTGAATTTACATCGAGATTTTTTTGAAGACAATTTGGATGATTAATGTGTCTGTATATTGTACTTTATATACTAAAAGATTTTGAATATATTAACAAATTGTAAGCACTGAGGAAATATTGCAAGAAATATATAGGTACATGTAAATACGTTTCTTAATATCAGATGTTTATGAATTATACCAGATTCATAACTTGATAAATTTAAATAGGATTGCCAATACTAGATAAAAGTAATAAAAATATATATTTAGGACTAGTATTTCGATGGCTGTGCTCGTGCTAACGTCAATCTTTTCTTTTTTCAGGATAAATATAGAAAAAACGGTCAATGTGCTGTCCTAGAATGTAATCTATCCATGTGCTACATCTTTTCTTGTAACATTGTAATGTGTATAGATATAAACATATTTTTGTCGTCGTCAAATCTCTGTAAGTATATTAATCTGAGATCCATGTGATTGTCTCGCTTGCACATACCTAAATTGGTAATGGTCAGAGTGAGACGGAACTTTTTAAGCTGAAAAAGGTTACAATAACTTTCTCACGTTACACACATTCTTTAACGTTTGACGGTGGATATGAGAAAAAAGGTCAAGTAGTACATGTTCCATAGAAATTGAGTGATAGACCAATCAAAATTGATTAAACGAATGATACAATAATGAGAGAACGCTGCGTCATGCAAAGTTGTGTTAATTTTGCACTGTAGAGTTCTGATAAGGCAATTATCCGAATAACAGATTCGAAAAAGGTTTTTGTTTTCTACATCTTCATTATTAAAAAAAACTAATAAGTCATTGTGACCTAAATAAAGTTAGAACAAAAATGTTTTAACAATTGGTTAATCGAGAAATTAACTGTAATTATTTGGGTCCCCGTGCTGCATTGTCTGCATTCGCAATAATTATGGTGATTACTACTCTTGGATTCTACTTATGCTTTCCATCAGGCGCAGGCAGGGTACAGACACTAGAATTATTAGTAATAAGCTGTATCAAGGTTAAAAAAAAATCTAGTTAATTATATATACTGGTATTAAACATAGAAAAGAAAATAAAGATAAGCTTAAAAAGTTGACAAAAGTAAAATACTGGACTGTCAGGCTGGTTCATCATTAAATAAACAGCTTGATGGTAGGTCAATGCTGCTGCTCAACAACACTCAAATCCTGCGAAGCAACTTAATCATAAAGCAGTAACCATACACGAGTCAAGCACTTGGATTATAACCAGTTTCTAAGAACCTGGCGACCAGCAATCGTATAGATATACTTGAGTAAACACAAAAGCCCAATTGCTCCAAATCCGTATCACAGCGGATACAGTCAGGGTCAGTAAAACTGGACGCGTGAAGCAACAGCAGTCGGTTTTCCGCGACCTTTGCAATAAAAGACAACGGGTAAGCGCGAACGAGTTTTCAATTTATAACACGCCAACTTGAATGTTCAATTAGAATTTTTAGTTTTAGTAATAACGTTTGTTTATCTTCTTGTTCATGTTATTAATTCAGAACGCATACTTTGTTTATAAATTTCGTAGTTTAAAATACTCTTTCTCCAGTGCAATCATTATAAAACCATGACAGATTTTGAAACAGATAGTGAGAAAAAGGGTCATATTTAAAAGCTTGTTATAAGTCATAAGTAGGTCGGTGTATTGTTGTGGTTATTGAATTACCATTATTTAAAGTATTGCAAACACAAACTTATTATGAAAAAAAAAATCATTCTTAGATACAATTCTAGGCCCGTTAGGGGCAGAGTTCCACTTTCTTGTTTCAAAGTGTAATTTTTTATGACCGCAATAATCAACTGACTGACATATTCTGCGATAAGCGTATTTAAACAAACAAATATCTAATTTATTCATAAAATATCGTAACAACACTTGCATAACATACTCATAAGATACATATAAAAAACAAGCTTCTCGCCGGTTTTAAATCTCGATCGATAAATCGATACGAATAATTCGCGAAACGTTTGCCATACGAATAACATTCTAAATGCAATTACGGCAAGGTTGAAATTTGACGGTTGAATTTTATTGCGTAAGTTGCGTGCATATACCTTGACACAGTTGTTCGGGTTAGATTCGTACACCGAATTGAGACAATTAGACACAGTCGCTTTGTGGGATAATTCATATAATATGACGAACTAGCTTGTTAGAAAGTGATCTTCAAGAAAAAACATGTTAGCGTTTAATATAGTTAGGGCGGCCTTTTTCTAGCACCAGTCTTTTGGGAACGCTACCAGTAGGCGAAGATGTCGAGTTTTTTGACGCTTGTATGTAAATATTGTTAATGTTCCTTTTAATTAAGGTTAAGTATATAATTATACTAGCTTTTGCACGCGGCTTCGCTCACGCAGACTTTCATCCCCTGATTTACCTCCTTAGGGGTGGAATTTCCAAAACTCCTTTTCCTTAGTGCTCACTTACGTTGTATATGGAACCTACATGCAAAATTTCAGGATTATAAGTTCAGCTGTTTAGGCTGTGCATTGATCTCTGGGTATGTCAGTCAGCCACCTTCCTTTTTTATATATATAGATTAATAACTAGTTGATGGGCAGATATCGCTGTACTTGTGTCGCGGAGTTAAAAGTGAAACGTGGTGAAGAGTTATGTATGAATGTTACCCCATGCAGGACGATGAATAAATGGTAGGTGAACTAAAAGATGATAGCTAGGAAGGTTGTTACTAGGGAAATAACGAATGACAGTACACTCTCATAATACTAATGACGATAATAGGACGGCGTGGCATTTGGACATTTAAAAGCTACGAAAAACTAGATACGCTTTGGTGATTTACGTCACAAAATAAAGGTATTGATGTAAAATTAAATAAAGATGATATACTCTATATCAAAATACGTCTTTTTAACTTATCCCTTTATACAGATGGAAAAAATTACAACTAATAGAATTTCAAATATGGCGTCTTATTTGTAACGGTTTTGAAGCCATGATAGCGTTCCATTTGCAATTAAAAACGATGCGTTCCGTTGCACTGGAATATTGTTACCACATAGTTATGAATGCGCATCGAAAATAGAAGTCCATGATCGAGTATGTTTGGATGAAATAAAGTTTTATATTATCTAGTTATATGGTACTTAATTCCTTAGGAACAATTTCCACAGAAGCCAGGAAAAGTCTAACAAGTTTGTTAGTTTATCATAGTAATTGTATTTATATATACAATGTCTGGTGCTAGCATTCTCGGATTTCCTTTACTCAATTAAGCATGTAATAAACATATAAACCTTTTTCTTGCATCACTACATCTATTACTGTATTGCATTAAATCCGATGAGGAGTTAAAAAGATCTACTTCCCTACAAACCCATGCACCTTTCCCACTTGTGTAAAAATAGGTATAACTAAGCAGAACCTCTAGGTTGTGTATGTATGTAGGTGTACGCGATTCCAGTAAAAGGATCTATCTAGCAGACGTACAGTATAGGTAGCTAAAATAAAATCAGACCTCCTAAACATCATATAACTAAATCCATTTCTGAACGTTTTAGATAATAAATAAACATCTAAATCATATACTGAGTTACACAAACAATGATTAGGCAATTGAATTTGATCAACGGATGAGTTTACAGCAGCGCTGTCAGTTATTTACGAAAATCTAATGTCTGTATTCATTCGATTGATTTTAGAATCTAGGGGCAAGACGACTAAAAAAGAACAGGCATCAAGGACAGAAGTCACTTTTCTCTGATCCTTTTTAAACCCGTTCAGATATGTGGAATAATGAGGTGATATCTAGACAGGTTCTACAGTTACGAAGTGGGTTTTAAAAAAAACATCCAACGACACATTAAACGTGTCTTGTATTCAAAATTATGTAACATCAACCCTGACGAAGTTCAAAAGAGGTTGCGGGGTCAAAACGGTCTTTAACCCTGACTCGTGTAACAGTTGAAGGACCTTGGGGTCCCCGACGCTCTAAGGACGAAAGGACTCGTTCGAACGGGTGGGGTCACACTGGTGTATCGATTTAGGGTGCCACAAAAATTACCCGTTTATTTTCCTTTTTAGACTTTTCTTATATCTTAATCATACCCTCCATATCTCACACACGGATATCTGGCCCTCTAAACTAGGTAAAGCCCGAACAATGATATACAGACTTCTGATAAACATACTTTTAAATTTCTTTATACATTCATATCTCTACATCTATATAAATAAATTAAATTGGTTTGTCTGTTTATAGTATTAAAATAACCGCTTTTAACTAAATGCATATGTATGTATACACGGTGCACATAAAAAAATATCATTTTTTTTAGATTTTCTCTCTGTCTGTCTGATTACATCTTAGTCAGCATGAATTATTAATAATTTTCTACTGAACGTAGTATTGACAACATTAGATTCTATCACGCCTCCATCTTTGGGACTAAACTTCGTTTAACACTATATTTCTTGACACTATATTGCTAGGTCCTATTATCGTTTTAATCATAAGGAATATTAAAAAAAACATGGATGGGCTGACGATTTGAAGAAAGTGGCTGGTGATGGATGGAGGCAGACTACCCAAGACAGGGATAGATAACGCTCCTTGAGGGCGACCTTAGAGCAGCAGCAGATTGGTTCATATATATTAATATCACAAAACCTTATCCTACTGTGGTGGCAAATAAACATATAGCTCTTCTGTTACTAAGCGATATAGTTTATAGATACGACAAAACCTATTTTAATGCACCGATGATTAACCTATTAAAACTTATAAATAGAAACACCGGTAGGTTGAGTTTAAACCGGTGCGTTCCGAAGACAGTACCGAGACGACTAACGGTAACTCTTAAAGTTGGAGAATGGAGTATGCTTTGAGTTTTTTAAAGACCGTTTGATGACTTCATGAATTCTTATAGGCTCATTATGGTGTACGTCTACCTATCAATCTCTCAAATCTTCTAGCCTATGTAATACCTCAAAAATCAAAGTAATGATCCCGGGTCCTTTAAGCGGGGCGTGAAAAAGCATCTTACTAAGCCGCCATAGTGTGGGTCACTATGCTGCTTTGTCCACGTTCGCATTGAAGATAGTGACTACCACTTTTGGATTTTACGTATGCTTTCCATCAGGCAGAGTAGAGTCATTTTGGTAGCTTGACCATAAAAAAAAAAGTATTAATTCCATGTAAAATTTCATTGAAATCGGTGCAGCGGTCGACCCTGTTCCTGTCTCTGGAACAATTGGGCTGATTTTGATGGGACTTTCACTAGCTAACTGATGACATAATGAGTACTTTAGGCTACTTTTTAAACTAACACCACGAGGCTAAGTTAGTAAATAATAAATTCAACTCTACCCAACTAGCGTACTCTGAATCTCTGTATCTATTTATCTATCTGTAAACATATGAAGTCACAACTCTTGTCATAGTTATTCATATCAGAAGAGCAATTGATTAATTCAATTAACAAACCCTATAAATAAGATGTAACCTCTTATTTGCTGAGGCCCTCGTGCTCCTGTCTAAAAATAGTCTGCCATATCACACACACAACAGACTGTGATTGTTATTTGCTAAATAATAATACAATAAGTTAACGAGGAAACTACTAATCATTTAAAACTGGTTATTTAGAAGGATTATAGTTCTTTTATTATCATGATATGTATGTATATCAACAAATAATAATTAAAATGTCTGTTTGTAATTTCAAATTCACAGTTTTTCACTGAATGCATACATTTTTTATATGAAAGTAATATACGGCACCGTCAAAAATAAATTTTCAAAAACCGTTCGTTTGTTAGTTCTGGTTAATATTAGGCCTGATGGGCCGAATTTGAGGGGACTTTCACTAGCAGATAGCTGATACAAAAAGAGTAACTCGAACTGCTTTTTTCGGACTAGCTGCGCCCCGCTGTGTTACCCGCAGGGCTCAGCTAGTAGATTTTTATTTATTTATTTTATATAGGTCTGCCAAAATTACCCTACTCATCCTGATGGAAAGCATAAGCAGAATCCAAGAGTGGTGGTCACCATACTCATTGCGAATACAGACAATCAATGCAACAATGCAGGATGGTGACCACCATGGCGACCTAGTGATTCTTCTGCATCATTGGGCCTCGAACCCACCAACGAAACACGACAACACGAATGCTGTCATTTTACGTTGATCTTCTGTGCGAGGGTAGTACCGCCCCGGTCGAGCCGGCCCAACCGTGCTGAAATCAGCATAGCTCTACTACCTTGCTATTAATAATATATTTAAATATGTTTATCAACTGTCCGTTTCTAGTTTAGTAAACGATCCTGTATGACATGTGCCAAGTAATTATTACTTATAGCCTAGTAGGAAGAAACTCCGAAGTCTATCTTTTAAGACCTTAACCTTTACCATCAGGTGATACGTCTGCTCGTTTGCCCCCTATTTAAAAAAAAAAAAAATACGTTGTCTTACTTCAAGCAACGATTCTTAAAGTTTAGCATTACACAAAATCGCTTCTTAAATACAAAACAATGTTTAAATTCCAGTACATTTTCATCAATATCTTTCCATAGGTACTAATAAGACCAATGAGTTATTAACAAAATCAACAACTATAATTATTATCATAATACATGTAGCTATTTTTTTAAATTAATAAACAATTAATTTATTAAAATGAAGTATTAAATTGGAACACATAAAATGTTTGATCGTACACATCTGATAATTTAATTGAAATTAATCAAACAAATTGGTCAAGTACCTAAATAGGGTACTTTGACATTTAGTTAAAGTTCATAAACCAGTTTTAAACAGGTATTTCTTTAAGGTAATATTTTAATTACACGTTGTTTATCATTTTAAAATCAACTTTAAATTACAACACTTGTTGGTGTTGCGTCTAGGGGACTTTCAAGCCATGGCCAATTTCAGTACAGGCATGAGAGCTTGTCTAGCAGTTATTTACTAGTAGTTTTTACCGTGGGAGACATGTCGAAGCCACGCTTCGACATGTCTCCCACGGTAAAAAACACTCGACCGGAGTGATACCACGGCCTCACAGAAGACCGGTGTGAAACAAGGCTTGCGCTGTGTTTCACCGAGTGAGTGAGGATACCGGAGACTCATATCCCAACCCCTCACCCCATCCTCCAAAGGCCGGCAACGCAATTATGACTCGTGTTGCCGCCGCCCATGGGTGTCTGTGGGCGGCGGTAATCGCTTACCATCAAGCTAAGCGTCTGCTCATTTGCCCCTTAATCTAAATAAAAAAGACTGCTATAGGCTGATGATGATGATGAGAGCCTGCCTATTCGTCTAAACAAACCAATCCATCCGTATACCCAATATAGCTGTCCTCCCATTATCTTTCTTCTTTCTATCTACATTTATTTTGAATAAACTCGATTTTTAATCTTTATAATGTCCGGGAATATGATCCTTTATATCACCTCTACCTAATGTATATACGTTTGTAAGATCTCGATATCAAATCGCAGAGTTGTTGTTTGCGTAAACTTGTAACAAATGTATTTGCTAACACGTAGTGAGTATATTGAACTGTGATACTAAATCTTCCGTGTGGCAACAAGATTCAAAGTAACAAATTTGTCGTTTTAACCTTCAAGACAGACATATGAATATGTATCTTACTCACCGAGTATAAGGTGTAGTTTCGCGTCAGTCTGGAAGGCATAGTGTAGTGTGACTAAGAAGGGGCACGCCCTTACTGCCTCCAGGACCTGTTGAATACATACGATTTAGAACAAGAAAGATTGATAGGAATTGAATTTCGTACTTGTTAGAATCCAAATATAAAGGGACTACATTGAGTCCTTGGGGTACACCGAGATAGACGAAGTTATTAAATGAAACGTGTTTTTAGTATCCTACATTTCAATCAGTTATAATCCTTGATTTTATGTACAGTATACTACTAGGTACATAAAAATGCACAAGCAATGAAACTTCACTAATAATTTGATCAAAAGTGTAGGTGTCAATAGCTTATGATTGGTCCATCATTACAATTACAGTAAGGTTATTATATCATATTAACATCGATTTGTTAATAAAATCAAATGCCAACTACTTAGCCTGTAAGTTTTGGACATTTTGAATTAACTTACTTGTCTTTCAGTCCTCGTATGCTCTGCAGTTTTAAGTTTTTGCACTATTGATGCCTTTTTCAACACCTTCATGGCGTACAATTTTCCTTCGTCGACACCGCATCTTTTCCTAACTAGAAATACTTTGCCATAAGCTGTAACAAAGAAATAAAGTTTATTAGATACGTGCCCATAGAGCTTCAGGTTTCATATTGCATAAGCAAAAAAAACACACGTCCTTAGACGACTTCATAGAGTTTGTGCTAAATCAACAGCCTTCTTTGTTCTACACAACATAATAATAACAAATAATTGATTGCCTTTTTATCCCTCACGATTGGTACGAAAAAAAAACATACAAGCGATAAAGTCACCAACAAGGTCCACTCTAATGTGTAGAAAAGGTTCATAAACAATGGCTTTTAATGGGTCTCTCTCATGTAACAAGTGGGTCGTGTTGGAACAAAAGTGGGATTATAATGATAGTTATAGTGTTGAAAACATTATGAGTTTCATACACGCGTAAATCTTTTGGTCATTTTTAATCCATGTGTGAACTTGAGATTTAAATGTAATAGTTTACGTGGTTTATAATACTTCTGAAATAAAATAAGTTAAAGTAAATATAATTTGCAAAAGTGAGATTCTAAGCATTTTTTATAAAAAGGTTTTGTGTGATTTGACAATAATGTCATTGCTCGAGTGGTAGACTCATAAAAGCAATCTTCGGCTCTTTGAGTTGCTATTCAAAAGTTTTACAATAGTTTTGTAAACGAGAAAAGGAAGAAATAATTCGATACCCCAAAAGAAACCTTACCAATGAAACTATAACTACAAGTGAAGTTGTCACAAATTTTACAAAAGCAGATCACTTTGTTTCTCCGATTTACGAAGAACGAAAAGCCATTATTCGACCAGTTTATTGGTAAAAAAAAATGCGTAAACATGGCATGGCAGTTTCCTTTCCGTTTTTAACAATGTTGTTATGGGAAGTTGGCAGGTAAGGATAACAATAGCTGCAATGCAAAACAATGATTAGGTAGGCGAGCAGTATCTTTGGATACGATGGAGGAAACAATAATATCATGGTTTAGCAGGAACCTGAGTTGAAGTTGAGTAGAAAGTAATTCAATATAATTAATAGATTTAGGTTCAATTATAGGTTACGAATTTTAAATCCCTCTGTGATTGATTACTACTAATTTTAACCAAATTTAAGGATGCGACTATTTTCTTATTTTGTCACCTCACGGGTGATAACCTTATCGGGGCTAGCAGTAAACTGATGGTTTTGATATAAAACCTCATGTTGTTTACATCAGAAGTGGGTCTATAACAAGGGATCTCGACATACCAAGAGAATAAATCAATATTTATTATAAAAATTCATTGTTAAGTAAACGATAAATATCTATGAGAAAACAGGTTTGGAGTAGGAAGAATATTATTATAACATACAGAAATAACGTAAAGTCAGAAACGTTACTGAGCATTATAAGTATGTACTGCACAATTTTCAGCAGCAATCGCTTCAACAGAATGCTGTCCAACCTGTTATGTTGAACGAAATGGACGCATTCAGACGGAACGTAACACCAATATATTAATGTTATATTATAACCCGTTATATCAGTTATTAAATAGCATAATTATGCTATAGTCATGTCAACAACATGTAAATAAATAATAATAATAAATATTTCGGACATCTAACACACAACGCCATCTAGTCCCAAGCTAAGCAGAGCTTGCGTTATCAACTGATATAAACACATAAATACTCCTTTTTTTTGTAAATACCCGAAAAAAAAAAATAACCGAAACAAATATTTGCAGATCATACAAACCTTTGGTCCGGCCCGGGAATCGAACCCGAGACCTCAAGCATCGCATACGCTACCACTGCGCCACCGAGGCAGTGCAGATTGCAGAATGAATTTACATATAAACTGGAATTTTAGCTAAACAATTTTGATATCACATTTTTTTATCGGATATTAAGAACATTGATGTTCATATTAGGTATAAAATAAATAAATAAATATTTCAGACATCTAACACACAACGCGATCTAGTCCCAAGCTAAGCAGAGCTTGTGTTATGGGTACTAGACAACTGATATGAATACATATATACTTTTTTTTTTTGTAAATACATACATATTATACATAGAAAACACCCAAACTCCGAAACAAATATTTGTAGATCGTACAAACATTTGGTTCGACCCGGGAATCGAACCCGAGACCTCATGATCAGCAGTAGTACACGCCCCCCGCTAGACCAACGAGGCAGTCATCATGTCAGTCAGTATGTAAGTTATGTTTTTATCTTTTCAAATATTCCTTTCATGGGGAGCTTAACCCCCACTTTTTTATCTACATCCTAAATCGTTCGACTGATACCCATAACTTTTAACCCCTGTTACGATAGTAGCATTAATATCATTATGTGATTCTTAGGTTAAAAATTTCGAGGTAGTAGAGCCACGCTGATTTCAGCACGAACTGGCCGGCTCGACCGGGGCGGTACTACCCTCGCACAGAAAATCAACGTAAAATGACAGCGATCATGCTGTCGTGTTTCGTTGGTAACTGCGAGACCGGAGGCCCAATGATGCAGAAGCATAACTAGCCCGCTATGGTGTGGGTCACCATGCTGCATTGTTGCATTGTCTGTATTCGCAGTATAGTGACCACCACTCTTGGATTTTGCTTATGCTTTCCATCAGGCAGAGTAGAGTCATTTTGAAAGGGCCAAACATAAAAAAAAAACTGACATTTGGAACATTTCCAATGTCGCAAGGGACTCGAAACGGAACATACACGGAACGAACACAGAACACTCACAACAACAATTGTGGATCACACAAGTGTCGTCTTTGGATTGAACCCACTATATTCAGCGCAGTAGAAGATTACGATCGATTAAACCACTACGCCATCGTGTAGACTTTAAACTAGATAGATAGCTAAAAGCAAACTTTTTTTAATGTAGGGTTTTTTTTGTCAAAGCTTTTTTATAGTGTCATTGGTCCACAAGGGTCAATGTTTCCATGACGTCGTGCTCAGGTGTTTCCTCACATGGTGGTGGGCCTTTTGTTTGCGATAGCCACTCAGTGTCTACACCGGACGTATTCAGTTACCGTGGAACAGCTGCCTAGTGGGAGTACGGTGATCTGATAGCGGTGACGGGTACAGTATTTGGATAGGCAAGTATATTACGTAGAAATTTGAAATCGAGACGTCTTGTTATTTCAATACGATAAAAAACGTTAATCCTAGTGCTGCCGCGCTATCAAAGTCCCTTAGGTTATTTTAGATTCATAGACCAAATCCCCTCAGCTGAAACAGGTCCACTGTTGGTTGGTTGTATGTCCAACAGTGGACCTGTGTGTGACCTGGAGTGGTGGAGTATGTCCAACAGTGGACCTGTGTGTGACCTGGAGTGGTGGAGTATGTTCAAGGACCTCCCTAACAACCAGCCTTGTATTGCCTGCATCCAAGAGTTTCCTGAGATCTAAAACTCTTTTGTTGACCAAATGCAACTATAAAATTTAAAACAGTCCCAAGTATTTAAACACTAATACATCTTTCTGAATACTTTTCAAAACAACTAACATACGGATACGTTAACAATTAGCCGGCGACAAGAAAACTAGTATTTTTATATATAAGACTAGCTGAATCCCGCGGTGTGTACACGCGGCTATTGTCGAACCGCGGGTAACGTCACAGGACCAAGCTAGTCTAAAAAAAAGTAGCCTAAGTTACTCCAACCAGCCAGTGAGAGTCCCGTCACAATAGCTGGACATTCACCAGTTTGGTGTCTACTCAACACTTGATAGTGAATTCGCGGATAAACTGATTTTCGCATATTTACTGGTTAATTAGTTTTATTGTCACATGCCAATGACTATTTTTATCAAGAGGCCCGTCAATAAACTCGTCTCAGTTTAAAAGTTTGTTGGTCAAGCAATGTTCTGGTCTCCTGGTGTGTAATATAGGATTGTGTAACGACGACAAATGCTTTTTCTTTAGAACAACATAACAGCATAGAAGTGTTGAAAGAGATGTGAAAACTATTTTAGACTTTATAAATAGACTTTGTGAAGTTTATATTGAACAAGTGTTTGTTGTTGATTTAGTTTTACAAATACATATTGTTTTGAAGTGTATTTTATAGAATAATATGATACAAATACATACTCGTATATACTGTTTTTTAGTAAATACATACATATTATGCATAGAAAACACCCCAACTCCGAAACAAACATTTGCAGATCATACTAACATTTGGTTCGACCCGGGAATCGACCTCGAGATCTCAAATACAGCAGTCGCATACGTTACCACTGCGCCACCGAGGCAGTCAATACTCCTTAATGGATTCTTTATATCTACTGCATGATGAGAAAGAGAAGCTAGTTAATTTGCCAGCTATTAAAGCTGTTATACAGGTTACCCCGTTTAACTCTGTAAGTGGAATTTGAACATCCGTTACTATTCCTAACTGTTAGCAGTTCTTTTAAAAGATTTATTGAGATCTGTCTAAAAGCGAAAGTAATTTTATCTAACACATAGGTGCGAAAAATTGATCAAAAGATTTAAAAAATAATGTTCATATTTCTTTCAAAAAGCGTGTCAAACAAGAACGGCATATCGACTCTTAATTAAAAGTACATAAAATTATCTTGCTTTCTTTGAATAAATTAAAATGTGTTCTGTATTTTCTTGTTCCGTAGCCATCACGCACAGAATAATAAATAAATATTTCGGACATCTATCACACAACGCCATCTAGTCCCAAGCTAAGCAGAGTTTGTGTTATGGGTACGAGACAACTGATACAAATACATCGTTTTAGGTGTAAATACATACATATTATACATAGAAAACACCCAAACCCCGAAACAAATATTTGTAGATCATACAAACATTTGGAATCGAACCCGAGACCGTTGCAGTGTGCAGATTGCACGACGGCGTTACATGCGCGGTTGTTTTTGTACCGCGGGTAACACCGCGGGACCTAGCTAGTACATTATTAACATAAAAATTTACACCTAAAATGTACCTCGTAAGTTCTAAAAATTAAAATGACACCAGTGATATCTGTCACAGAGCTCAAGCTATATTTTAAGGACTTAGTTATCAATCAACAAACAGACACATCAACAGATCAAAACAAAATAATAAACATCCTGAAATCATGGGCATTTGAAAATATATCAGTTTCGAATGCATAAACGACCTAGAAAGGTTATCGCCCCTTTCAACGTGTAAATAGCCGTATTACTCCGAAAATATACTCAATGATGTACAAACTCTTTGTTCCTAATGATACGTATATTAATCATATTCTACAAGTGGAACATTTTAATTGACAGAAAAATAACATCAATTCATATTAAAATATACTTTTGATATTAACAAATATATCATGAAAAATTTTTTCTTTTTTTTTTCAAACAAAAATATCAAAATTAAACATTTTCCGTTCTTTAGGCTCATCATCTTTAACTTTCGAAAAAGCTTTTTGTGGTTTCCTAGCTAATAGATGTTAAGTATATGGTAGATATTACCTAAGGATTTGTTAGGTTGTTCCACCTCTGTTATAGTATATGTATAGTTATAGTGTTGCTCCATCTTAACCGTTTTACCATTTTTATGTGAAAGATGAGAAATATCCATCCGTCTCCACAAACATTTGCATTAACAATATAAGTATTTTCTTAAATTATATTGTTACGTGTAAGGGTTTATTTAATTTGGAAAATAAATCTAATGACAACCTTCCTCGAATCTTCGTGACATTTCGTAAAAACACATTACACGGGGGTATCTATACTATATATATATATGCTACTCAAAGTAAGCATAACTTGGACTATGGATTCCAAAATACCTAAACCAATACGATACAGATGTTCATTACATCTATACTACGAGTAATATTATAAAGCTAAAGAGTTTGTTTGTTTGAATGCGCTAATCTCAGGAACCGCTATTCCGATATGAAAAATTCTTTCAGTGTTGGATTGTACATTTATCGAGGAAGGCTATAGGTTTCTATATCATCACGCTAAGAACAATAGGAGCAGAGCACCAATGAAAAATGTTTCGAAAATGGGGGAAAATTATCACGCTACGGGCAATAGGGACGCAAAACGAGGTTGCGTGGGTCGGCTAGTACTATATAAAACATATTTACTTTAACAGCCTAAATTTTAACGTAAATACGCGATAGAGGACACAAATAGATCGGGCTCATCAAAACTGGGACATATTAAACGACGTCCAAAAAGGTATTTATAAAACTTGGTTAATGAAGCGGGTTAATGGTCCAGTAAAGTGAGTTAAACGAATTATATACAATGAACTATTAGGTGCGATTATTAAATAAGTCAATATATTTTAATGTATATCAATATAGTTCAAATAGATGCTATTATATCGTTTATATTATTGTGTTAACAGAAGTTAGGGTGCAGATTGATAGTTTTTTTTTAATGGAATAGGGTGCAAACGAGCAGACGTGTCACCTGATGGTAAGTCATTACCGCCGCCCATGGACACACGCCCGCCTTTGGGGGATCGAGAGGGAGATTGGGGGAGGGGATTAGGGTATGGGCCTCCTGTATCCTCACTCACTCGGTGAAACAAAGCGCAAGCTCTTTTACACACAGGTTTTCTGTGAGGCCGTGGTATCACTCCGGTCGAGCCGGCTCATACATGCCCAAGCGTGGCTCTCCCAAGGTAGAAAGAAAATTAAGAAAATTTTGCAATTGGAAAAACGTTAAGTACTTATAGCATACCTACTTAAAGTGTATATCACACTCTAAAAATTTAAGTTTTTTTATAGAAAACGAGCAAGAAAATAGAAAAGAATAAATAGGTAATTATGGAACAACAAAAGTTTCACAACAAAATTCTTAAGGTTTAAAAATAAAAGAATATTATAGAACAAAAACTACAAAAGGCAAAAAAACTCCAAACAAAAAGGAGAAACATTAGCAAACAAAATACCAATGAACTAAAGTAAACCCGAGTTACTTAAAGAAAATAGCGAAGACTGAACATCCGTTCAAAGGGCCCCCAAAATCAGTTCTGACAAACAACAGAAGCTTTACATTACAATGAAAAATATATTCAATACTCATATTAAAGTAGACGTCCTTTGGAGCATTGAACTTGTGAACGGACGCTTCAATGCTGATGAGCATCGTTCAGTTTGATTTGTTTTCAAAGTATATTTATTACTACTGAATTTTGAAGGTCAAGCTCGAAATCTTTACATATATCAAATGCGAGTGTGAGTTGTCTCACACTGAGCATTATTAAATATTGTCAAGGTAACGGAAAAATATATTTAGTTTATTTTATCCATAAAAAAAGTATATTTTTAAGGTTAAATCGAACAAAATCGAAGGCAAGGGCCGGTATATAGACAGCTTTAAGGATAGATTTTGAATCGTAAAATTTCGATTGCGCTTTTAAGATCATCGACCTTATAGTAAAAATTAAAAAAAGTTTGTTTACTAAATTTAAATGAAGGTGATATTTACATAAAAACTTAAACGAAAGCCTAGACGCTAGCAATAAACATCCGACTGCGAAAAAGAGCCGCCGCAGTGCCAGAACAGAGGCTCTGAATCTGGCAAGCCGTCAAGTTTCAACTTGACTAGAAATTTCCGGAAGACAAAGCTTCTTACAAGTATTACTTTTAAGAAATTCTAGCTTCGTAGATGGTTTTTGATATGACAAATAGGCAAACATTGACAATACGCTTTGGCTAATATTATTGGAGAAAATTATACAGACAGTAACTGATCTCCTGGGCAGCAAATGAGTATACATATTACGTAACACAGTAGGCAATCAACCATTGATGAACGAGGTAATACCGAACGAAATATGATAAAACAACATTGTAAGAATAAATGTTTGTCAACGGCTGCACACCTGGGAAGTAATTACGGTGGTTGGTGGACTAAAAACAGAATATTCACTCATACATGCGCTCCATAGAATTCTTAATGGAATATTCCTTTCCGTAAAAGGCAGACTTTAAATATGAAGTCATTGTTCGATGTAATTCCATTCAAATAATATTGTTTAGATCTTTACATCAATGAGAAAATTAATCCCCTAATCTTTTGCATTACCAAACAACTATAAATAAAAAAACTAATAAGTGTGTAATTTTTTTTGATAATATTTAAATTGACTCTGTCACCCGGGTCATTATTACGAATCTATTGACACCTGGTTCATTTAAAATCGGTTCCGTAGTTTAGGCGCTAAGGTGCTTAAAATGGAACTCTTCCTTTTAACTTCGTCGTAGTCTGGTCAAAATAAGTGTGCCTGCAGCTTTTTAATAACTATTCATACCGCTTTCTGTAATATTTAAGATAACATAGCTATTTTAAGACAAATCCTTGTGTAATTACTCGTCATGATTAGAATGTATGAGTCAATAGAGAAAACATTTGTTGGTAACTGCGAGATCGGAGGTCCAAAATGTAGAAGCATCTCAATAGGCCACCATAGCGTGGGTAAACATTCTGCATGGTTGCATGCCCGTATGGTGATATATGACTATGGTATTCACCACTCTTGGAATTATGCTCATGCTGTCCTATCAGGCAGAGTAGTCACTTTGGCAGTATATAGAGACCCTAGAGCCACAAAATATAAGAAAAGAATCAAAGGACTTAAGAAACAAGGTCAACAAGAAAAAAAACAAGTTATTGTCAAGTGTGTCATTGACTTATTTGCAGAGTGTGAAGCACACTCATTGAATGAATAGTAGGTATATATTTATAATATATAAATACAGTAGTCGGTAAAGGTTTTAATGACGAGTACTAAATCAAAATTCAATGATCTTGTTGACTACATTTAAAATTAAAATGACCACGAAACTTCATGTAGTGGGAAAGGTGCTGGAGTCACTAGAAGTCGGAGGATACAAGAGGAAGATCAGGGAAAGATGGATGAACTGTGTAAGAGAAGATAGGGATTAGGTAAGCGGTGAAATGACGGATGACAGAAGATAACATGCTGCGTCGACCCTGAATAAAATAGGTATCTGGGTAGGGAGATGATGATCATAAAAATTCATACATTCATAGGCTAATAACGAACCTAGTATTTTAGTTTGCGCTGTTATAGTGATATAAATACTGATATTAGATAAATAAAGTTCAAGTAATACTTAAACTTCTCGAATATTCCAAAATGAAAAGAGACTATTCTGGAAAATGGTGGTTAAATTTGAAATTACGTATTTAAATATCGTCATGCTGTTAATTTATCAGTGCTTTATAATTACTAGTGCTTAGTTTAGCTGACGAAAAAACAACATTTTGGTACGCTTTACTCTGCTAACCAGGGTCCAGGTCATTTTACAAGTAAACAACAAAATTAAATTTCTAACTGTAGTAAACACAGTATATAACGTTTTTTAAGAGTTCAGAGACCCATGTCAATCGTTTAGAGGCGTGTAAAGCGGTTCATTGATTCTAAACGTGATCTAGCTACGTACAACATTGTGTTTAATCTCCGTATTGGAATTCAAGGAAAATACATTGTATTAATGTTATTCTAGTGAAAGAGAAGAGATAGTGTTGCTATGTACAAAGAATTAATAGTTTTTTTTCGGTTAGAGAAATAAGTGAAATGAAATGAAATGAAATCATTTATTCTGCAATTAGGTTATACAAAACACTTTTGCAAGTTAAACTTTTTTTGAGCAGATGAGTTCGGCCTTTCCTAACTGGACTAGCCCTGAGAAGAAAGGACGAAACAAACTCAGGGATCAACGTCTCTTTTAAAATTCAGACAATTTTCATAAAACAAAAGACATTATATCAATAAAAAAAGCGATAATTACAATTTGAGTCACAATTATAATAATCTGTAAAGATAATTTAAAAAAATGTCAAATATAACAATAGTAGATCAATTTATTTCAAAGTAAAAATTATCGTCATGTGAGATTTGTTCATGAACTAATATTGATAGTACAATGGCAAGACGACTTGAAGAAAATGGCTGGGAGCGGATGGATGTGGACTGCCTAAGACTGGGGTGGTTGGTGCTCTTTGGAGTAGGCCTTCGTTCAGCAATGGATGGGAGTAGGCTGAAGAAGAAGAATCTTGGTAGCAGGGAAGGAAAAGTAAATAGAACGAAGATATCGAAAATTAAAAGTTTTGGTGCTACGAATTTTATTCATTGTAATTTTAGTTGTTTGGTTCATATTTTCTCAGTAAACTATTGTGTAGAACAGAGAACTTTAACTATATGCAAGCCAAATAGATAGACAGATAGAACTATAAACATAAAAAAAGTGCTACTATAATACTAGACAAGAAAACTAGTAGTTTATGTGTGTCGATAACAACATTCCCCACGCTCAAAAACCAGTCAAATAATAAAAAAAACAGTTATCTTGATCGACAAGGGCATAACACTCGTATCATCGTTGACACCAATTGACCTTGACCTGAAGGTCAACGTAAGATATAAAACAATGTAACATCTTGCCGAAAACAAGACAACAATACAAGAAATAAAAAAAAACACTTAAAATTTTAAGAAAGAGGATGTGTTACTTTTTAATAAAATTTGTAAAGAATAGGCATTATGGAACAGAACATAAATTAAAATTTATAAATTAAAACTTGTGTTTTTAGACCTCGTCGCTTTCTACTGCGTCGAGTGTTGGGAGTTCAAGTCCACATGGGGCAACACAGGAATAGCACTAGTACGGGAGACTTTTAAAAAAGATAGAAAAGTTGACTTACTACTGCTGCAACGTCACAAATATCATGTCTTTTACCATAAAATGAGTAGGAGTAAGGAGGAGGGAGACCCAGTGATACAGAGGCATCTCTAGGCCGCAATGGTGTGAACCACCATGCTGCATTGTTACATTGCTTGCATTCGCAATGAGTATGGTGAAAACCAGTCTTTGGTTCTGCTTATACATTCCATCAGACAGAGTAGAGTAGAGACTTTGGCAGGCCCATACATAAAAAACGATCATAATAGGAATTTTGTGAACATCATGTCTATGTTTAATTCATATATATAAACTGTATTTATTTAGAAATATATTAAAAGATACTCTTAACAGACCGTGCGTGAGCTACGTATACTTATTATTATTATTGCAAGGATCAGAAAAATGAATTTTATCATTTCAAATAGTGACATTAAAGATTACTCGTTTAAAACATTGTGTAACAAATAAAGATGACTCGAACAGTTGATTAAATGCAAATTTTACGTATATTGCTGAAGGTTATCGACCTCAGTGAGTTAGAAAGAGAACGATGATCTTTTTCGAGACAGATATACATATATGATATTGTTTTGTAATGTGATAAGATGAATAATATCTATCAACGACGAGATTAAACAACTCTACAGAAAAAGAAATAGGCGAAAGTATGTTTAACCAAGACGTTGACATTAAAAAAGAAAAAATATAGACTGTATGTATATTTTGTTTTATAAAATAGGGGGCAAGCGAGCAGACGTATCACCTGATGGTAAGCGATTACCGCCGCTCATGGACACCCGCAACACCAGAGGCGTCATAAGTTCGTTGCCGGCCTTTGGGGGAGGGGGATGGGTTAGGGTAAAGGCCTCCGTGTGCCTGTGAGGACATTCATGATTCCAAGATAAACCAGACATTCACATTAAATAGGAAAAATATATCGCTTACTTCTGGTATATAGTTAATTTAAATTCAATGCTTTTAAAAATAGAAGTAATTAGAGATTAAGATTTGAAAATAAAGTGTTGCGAATTAAATACATTCGATATTATATATTGAAATTACTGGTATTTAAACTTTCAATAGACAAAACGCTTTTTTGCTAATAAGTATTTACCATTAGCTACTTTGGTATCAAATATTAACGTCGAAAGCAGTTTTATTCAATACCATTGAACTGTGGCTAAACAAAATATTATCTATACAAATAAATAAAATTGAAGTGTCTGTTTATAATATTAAAATAACCGCATTTTACTTAATGCATATGTATGTATACACGATACATATACCAAAAATGTAGTTAATAATTTTTTTGTCTGTCTGTCTGTTTGTTCCGGGTAATCTCTGGAACGGCTGGACGGATTTTGATGGAACTTTCACTGGCAGGTAGCTGATGACCCGGGGGGTAACTTAGGCTACTTTTTTTAGACTAACTTTGTCCCGCGGCGTAACTCGCGGTACAACAATAACCGCGGGTAACACCGCGGGGTTCAGCTAGTTCTGAAATAAATTCCTGAATATTTTATACTAAGTATATTGGGAATTAACGGTAAATACATAGTTCTAACAATTTAATATTGTACCAATACATATTTTAGACCTTTTAACCATCTAAAACTCTATACAGTTTCATTTAAGAACAGCCCCGTTCTAGAAGAACATAATGTGATGTTTAATAGACTTAAATCTTCTACAAGAACTGAGCTACCAAACGCATTAAAGCTGCTTTGGAATTCACCAGGTAGTTTCCAAGATTAGACAGTTCAAACAAAAAACACCCCACTGTCTATCATTTATTACTATTTATACCAAATAACTTCGATTAAATACAATATAACGACCTGGACAGCGATAAGGGCAGGCTCAAACTCGTAAAAGCCTTCGAAATGTTTAATTAAAACGTTCACAAACATTTGACTGGTCTAGTGAGGTAAATGGCCCCAAAAGGTGAACATCTGCTTGTAGGGGGATAAAAAATATGCCACCTGGCTGCGGGTGCACGCCCAACGGAAACAGACCCAAGAGACTTAGTTGAACTTATGGTTTTTGTGTTGTGTTTCATCAATGAACGTGCACTTTGTGCGAAAAAGATTACAACGACCTACATACAATATTAAATCAAACAGCTATCGCCAATTGGAAATTGATTAATTACGATATAAAATACGGGATGTGAACACCCCTTAAAATATCCACTTCTAAATGGGTGCTTACAGCCTAAAAGTAACTTATAGAGTTTCCTGCCACTTCTTCATAGGGATGACATTTTGGAACTGAGCAACAAGAGTCAATAATGTAACGTTTAGAAAAAGCCTACTTGAAATTAAAGCTATTTAATTTTAAAGAGCATCAAGTTTGGTTTGTGTTTAATGGTAAATATAATTCATTAATAGGATATATTCTACTCATGTCGTGGAAACATCCGACCTATTTGTGTCGGCACACTGCGTGGGTTTGAGCAGTTCGATCTCGACATACCACTTTCCCTGCCGTGAGTTGATGACCTATGGATGCATCCACGTGTTGAACAAACGTTTAACACTTTTAATGCTCAATACAAACTTGTTTACTTAAAAATTGATGAACTTTTAGTAATGAAATATCTTCAATTCATCTTTTGGAAAATCGTTATACATTTAAGGATATTAACGGCCACGACAAGTCTCAGGACAGCTACCGCTGCCACAGTTAACATGTTGACGTAAAGTCTAATAGAATAAGAAAGATTTATGTTTATTTGACTGTAAGTCAAAGCAATTCCCAACAAGCAGTCAATCTTGTTAATGAAGCGTATTTCGGAACGTCATTTATCTTAGTAACTGGCAACTAACAAATTACAGGTCACTTTTTAAGAAATAATCTACAAATCAGCTGTCATTTTGAGGGATATTTAGAATTTAGAACACCGAAAAAATTTAATAGCAAAATTATGAAACCGAATTAATCTTATTTCAAAATCAATACCAATCTAATAATAACGGTTTTTTCTTATTCCTAATGATATGGACTCAAGGCATTATGGCAGGTCAAGATACAATGGATGCGTTTAAGCACAGGTGGTTGCTAAGCCGCGACGCCCTTTGCACGCATTCCAGACCCAGACACGCAATCCAGCGGATGTGTGAATATTGTGCAATGATGGGACGGAGGTTATTTTGCATGAGTATCCCTTAGGTTAGATTTAAGTTCGATATTAATTCATGGGATGAATAAACTTGAGAGAGGTATAAAAATTATCTATGCCGGTAGATGGATAGATGTATTAAGTAGTAAATTGTAAACATATACCGATTACCTACTTTTTAAATATATTAAAAACGATATTTCAAAAGCTTTGTGTCTAGAATAAAATGTTTAATTATACGTAGGTGATTTAGGAAAGTAAGCTAAGCCGGTTTTTGTGTTTAGGCATTTGTTAAAGAATGTATAACTTGTTTATAAGGTAGGAAAAAATCTCCCGGTCATGTTATGAAAGCTTACACACCAGCAGTGGACTGCGATAGACTGATATACACACGACCAGATTTGTTGATGACAATCTATGCAGAAACTATACTCATCTATATAAAAATTTAAACATCGACTGCATCAAATTGAATACATATATATTTTTTTGTTTGTAATTTTCAGGACAAGGTTCCAAGGAACATATGACCGGAAAAAATACGGCACGTTCACCGGGCAGCTAGTATTCAAAAAAATACAAATGATCTCGCTAATGTCTGAATTATTTATCCGGTATTATCGGTGTTAACCAATCCCACGTCTTACTCAGAAGTTAGAATCAATAAACACTAGACCAATAACCCTGTCCAAACATAACAAATACTTTTAAAAAAGAATAGTATATTTATGGAACAAAAATGAAAGATTAACGAGTCAAAGAAAGAGGGGCCAAGGTAACAACAAAAAAATAAATAAACAAATATATCGAGAGCTTGGCTTGGGGTGTCTCTTATCTTCACATATGGGTGGGCTTATGGATGTCAATGATCTGCGCCCATGAAACGAATAGGATAATTATGTTAAAATTTTCGAGTCACTCATTTGACGGATGGTGAAGTGGTTTAAACGATCGCCAGGCGGCTTTCTACTGCGCTGTGTTGTAGGTTCGAACTCCAGATAGGAAAACACTTTGTGGTATCGAAAATTGTTGCTCTGAGTCTAGGTGTTCTATATGTCCGTTTCTTGTATGTTTGTATAGTCCCCTGCGACATAGCGTATATATTCCCAATGCGGGAGTTGCAGTTTAAATAATAAATACGTGATAACTGGAGATATTTTATGTTTTTTTAACAGACTTCAAAAAAAGGAGGACGTTTCTCAATTCGACCGTATATTTTTTTTAATGTGTCTTCGCGGATAACTTCACCGTTTATGAACCGATTTTGATGATTCTTTTTTTAATGGAAAGGAGATATCCTAACGGTGGTACCATGATAAGGACATTAATATCTGATGATAGCATCCAAGAGAAAACGAGTCGAACCTTGAAGTCGGTTTTATTTTTGTTAAACTTGTTTATTTATTAGCATGCCAAAGTAACTTTACTCTGCCTGATGGAAAGCAAGAGCAGAATTCAAGAGTAACGGTCAACATACTGTTGCTGTCGTAGCAACAATGCTCCATTAGTAACGACGAAAATATCTCTCTGCGAACAAAATTCAACTTTCTACTTTTTGAATTATATAATTAGTAATCTGTATTATATACCTTTTAAACCTACTGATTTAATAACATTTATATGTGTATTCCTTCTACAAAACTGAAATCTAAATTGTTATGTTAGTCGGAAAAGTATATTACTAGGGGTCCTAGTTTCGGTTCTCAGAACAAAATATTTACATTTCTTTAGGTATATTTTAATCTACATGATTTTTATTTATGGTTCCAAAATGTTAAGAAACACTAGCTTTTTAATAGATTTTTAATGGTATTATAACACGTTACACCAACTTAAGTTATAATTAATTTCCTTTTAATATCCGTGTTATGTACAAAATGTTGAATTTCCTGCATTATTAGCAAAATGACCAACAATTTAGTTACAGATTTACAGATAACTGTAAAAACATAAAGAACTAAACGATTAACAACGATAATCATGATTTTAATAGGTCATTGGCCAATCACATCATCATCAGGGTCCGTCCATTCTTTCTTATGTTATAGGTGGCAAACGAGCAGACGTATCACCTGATGGTAAGCGATTACCGCTACCCATGTACACCCGCAACACCACAGGCATCACAAGTGCGTTGCCGACCTTTGGGGAGTGGGGAAAGGGATGTGAGGAGGGGTATGAGTCTCCGGTATCCTCACTCACTCGGTGAAACACAGCGCAAGCGCTATTTCACACCGGTTTTCTGTGAGGCCGTAATATCACTTCGGTCGAGCCGGTCCATTCATGCCCGAAAGGTGGCTCTCCCACGATTCAAGGCCAATGTCCATTGCTAGACATTGGCCTCACCGTGGCAAATAGGTTCTGGTCTACTATACCACGCTAACCAGAAAGGTTGGTATCCCTTCCTTCTCTTTGCTGTGCTGTTAAGCTGGGTAGTATGTTGCCTTAGTTGCCTCTTACGACACCCAAGGGATGAATAGAGTTGATGACCCTCGGTATTTCTAATCTGACACCACAGACAATTGCCAGAATTAATTAGCTAAATGTACTCCTATTTTAATTGATTATGGTTAGAGAAGCAAGTGTCTTCCCATAAATAGGGGAAGAATGGGAGAATTAGGAGGCAAAATAGCGTACATGTCAACTGATGAACTCAAATTCTGAAGAAAATGTTGATTTCTATATACCTACAATTCATATAATTGAACTTTGTGGTCGGATCAAATAGGTTTTGGGGTTATTAACCGCGAATTCAGGCGTTATCAGACCGCCGCGAGCATAGACATTTCGCATGAAGGTCAACCGCTTCAACAATAAATGAAATTACGTATACATTTAAATTATTTTTCAATCATTATACTTGATGTGTTTTAGAACTTGACTATATTCTGTACTTGTTGTTGCCTGCGGCTCCGCCCGTGTATATGTCGGTTATCACGGCAAATAGTAGCCTATGTGTTATTCTGATGTTTAAGCTATATTACTGTAAAGTTTTATCCAAATCTGTAATCAGTAGTTTTTGCGTGAAAGAGTAACAAACATCCATCCATCCATCTATCCATACTTACAAACTTTCGCGTTTATAGTATTAGTAGGATAGATTTTGGTTTCTTTTCAGAAAGAGATGGATAGTGACAGACTACCGAGTCTTAGTTTAAAAAATGTTTTATTTGTTAAAAAATGTGCAAATATTTGTAAAAAAACGTGGAATAAGTAAACAAAAATCTATTAAATCGTAATAGTATTGCGCATCATTTCTTCAGAAGTACCAGGTGGGTATAGGTCGCGAGAGCGTATAAGGACGGGCGGCGCGGCGGGCGGGTAACGACCGGGCACCGCTACGCGCCAGTTTCGGGGGTCGACGACCCACCGCGGCCGGGCGGCGTCCTGGGACGGCCTCTACGACATCATGCCAGCCTGGTACCTAGCCGCTTAAACTCACATAAATTTACTTGTAATCGAAATTTAATTGATTATTTAACTACTGTTTGTAAATTCGTGATTATGGCCGCTTTAATGGTAGAAGTCGATTCGATTCACGTATTTCGATGTGTTAGTTTTGATTTCTTAATTTTATAGAGGAAACATATCCATGTGTCTTGCTTTACTTCTTTGAAAGAGAGTATTTAAAATGTTGCTACAACTTTACGGAATAACGAAATAAAACTCAGAACTGACTGAAACTTTTGACAATAAATAGGTGCCCGACCTACCTCATCCTACTCGAAATTCAGCTATAAAATACGTTCAATATTATATGGAAGTTAAGAGGAAAATATATAAAGAAACTTTTAGGATTCCTACATTACGTCCTGCGACAAACAAAACATTAATCTACAGAAACTTCCTAAAGAAAGCAAATAAAAGATTTTAATCAAGTTAATTCTTATAATTTTAATCAATACTTTTCTGTATTAAGTATTTATTGACAAAAATACATTCAAATCAACAACTTGGCGTAAAACGCGTCGGTCGCATTGAGACAATGCACCCCTATTTTAGAGACATTTACACCCTAAGCGCGATGTTAAAGTCACCCCACACAAAGATGGGGTCGTGTACTAGTCTATACTGTCGGATACATTGATCGTTGAGAGAAAAACGTGTAATATCGACTTGGTAACATGTTATGTAGTTAGATAGACAGATTTAAATATGGTTACTATTTAAACTTAATGTTTTTTTATATTAAAGTTTCTGACAAAATCCCTGCTTCTATGACCGTGAATAGCCTTTAATAGTCCACAGCTGGACATAGGCCTATCCTTAGAAAGGATATGACCGTAGCAGATGAAAAACCGAATATACGTTAATATTTTTACGAGGCAAGATATGTTTCAAACTGTTAAATTAGCTTTGATTTAGTAGTAATGAACAACCCTAAATTACAAATGACATCGATCGACCACCCCCACCCCTCGCTACAGACTGTAAAATAAAAAAAATCTTAAGCAATGATACTCAAAGTTGAAGAGAGTAATAAAAAAGTTAAATGAAAGCCATCTGTCTGCCAGTCAGTTTAAGAGCGCGAGCCAGCATAAAACGAAATTGTCTAGACAAGGTAAGAAGAAATGTACGAATTGATGAAAATGTGGCGTAATAAACATTTCTGCCAAGTTCGTATTAACATATACGCGTGATGTTTGTTTCCGTGTCGATTGGAACAATGAAATATTAAGCAAGTTAGTTCGCAGTTGACGAGTAACCAAACCGTAAGCCACGCCTTCAGGAACAGGCAGATTATTTAATAATTATTCATTTATACATACACAGGTATACGACTAGAAATACTATCTAGATCAATTGATCCATTCATGCTTTAACGAGCCATCGAGTGAACCTAATGCCTTTTTTAAACAAATTGTCAAAAATACCCTAATACATTTTCGATTCGATCGACTCAATTTGATCCATTACATTTATTTGTAATTGCAAAAGATGTAACATATTTGTGATAAACTATAAACGTCATCACATGATTACGAAGAGCGTCATAGCACGCAGCATACCGTAAAGGAAAAACATGACGTTTTATATCAATACAAATGTGCTAAATGATCTATCCGATTAATGCGTGATTGTTACAGCCTCAATGTTGATTACAGAAGACGTATGCGACACGTCACTATCTGTCTGTAATTGTTATTATTATGATGACGTAGGAGTGTTTTTATGGAAAATATTCACATTTTAACATAATGTTAGATTATTGGCTTTTGCCCGCATGTATTTCGGTTATTGCGTTTAATAGTAGCCTTTGTCCTTGCTCAAGTATTTCTATGACAAATTGTATTGAAATCGATAAAGCGGCTTACCCGTGACAGCGTAACAGACAGAGATACTTTCAAATTTATAATATTAGTATGGATGTAACAATATCCCACCTAACAACTATCAATTCCAATCTCAAGACGAAATTTAAAATAAATATAGTAGAAAAAACACACGATTCCTAATCTACAAAAATAAACTTATTCCCGTGAAGTTCTTGAATTGATTAACAAAATTAACATAAACTAACCTATACTACATTAAATTACACTGTTATTATTTTTAGATAAAATGTTACAGCGTATCCAATATGTTGTAATATTCATATAACAGATTGCTCTTTTACGGGTCTTGGGTAGCTCTCTTGGAGCTCTCGGGTATCGAACTAATTTCAATTCCGAATCATAAAAAAGCCATTTTTTAAAGTATGTCTTTCGAATACTCTATGCATCTTAGCTCATAATTCGATCAGACACTTAAATATAAAACTTGAGGTACACAAGACCGCATAGGGTTGGGTTGAACCTAGAGTGGTTGAATCGAGACGGGTCGAAGCAAGGGCTCGGTCTAGACTGGTGTACTATTACGAGCAAGTCTTGGGTGTACATAATTGTATGTTTTTTTATAGGTATAAGTGCCTTCCAAAGTGCATCTACTCTAATTGATAGAAAGCATGTGCAGATTCCAAAAGCAGTGGTTGCAATGCTGCAGACAATGCAATAATGCAGTATGGTGACCTATAGAGATGCTTAATTTCGCATCATTATTTTTACCATTGGGATATAACCTTAGCTAGCAATTACTGTTTCATACTCGTGTATGCTCAGACTCACGTGGTCAGTAAACAAATATTATTGTGTAGGTGCTATTTAACGCGAAATGCGTGAATCATTATGTTATTTAGAAGAGAGAGATTCGAAATAAACAAGGCTAATAAACTCACATTAAATTCGATACAGTTTTAGTTTTAAATAATGGTTGATGAATTAAGTAGGTATTTGATTGGTATTTAAAATTAAGTAGTATTAACTTGTATGTTTAGAATAAACTACTTTATTATGGTGTTTATTACAATGGTAATTAGTTTGACTTTTACAAACGTTATTACGCTTTAAAACTGAAATGGTGACATATCGGTTGCTTCACAGGAACTCTATTCAGCTACTTAGTTTTTAATCTTTTTTATAGTATCGAAGGTCAAAAGAGAAGACGAGACCTGATGGCAAGTTGCCCCTTCAAGTATATCTGCGACTCAACATTCACAAGTGCTTCAGTGCCTTTTGAGCCTCAATTCAGTAGCAAGGTATGGACTCCGTTCAACTCACTCATTTGGTTGTCCATTTATACTGAAGCCTGACTCTGCCACTTGATATAACTCGCAACCATGTTTTTTCTATAAATATTTAGTAAGGCATATTAATTCTAAAGAAAATCGAACCCATCCAAGTGACTAAAGGCTAATATTCCGATCCGATATATATCGATTTTGTAGTAACGAGAAGAACTCTGCCCGATGGAAAGCATAAGCAGAATCCAAGAGTAGTGAGGTCACCATACTCATTGCGAATGCAGACAGTGCAACAATGGGGCTTGGTGACCTACACCATGGCGGCTTATTGAGATGCTTCTGCATCTTGTTATTAAGTAGCTGTTGTTTTGAAATATTAAATACTAAATAAACAGTTACCTACCCAAAACTTTCTAAAACCGTAAACAACGTAGTGAAAAAAAAAACAATAACTAAGTAAAAAATGCCTCCAATTACCATGCTCATAGCATATTGTTTTTATGATAAGAAAATGATTACGACGACCACGGCGATTGCCGCAATCGCTATGTACATTTCGCAATTTAATACATAAAACGGTAGTATTTAAGTTCAATAATAAACTAGTATATGAGACGTCATTGTATGATTGACTTTTGAACCATTTTCTTGCGTAAAACCTGAAGAATATGTACCTAGAAATTACATGAAACGGAAACAATATTTTCTGAGATGCATTTAATGTTATGGGTTTCTGCTAAACCTGTTTTTAAGATATCGTTCAGTCCACAGAAGAGGAGAATTAATCGTTTGTTCTGTGGTTCAGTCTAAATGACACATTGTTTTAAGTTTTTGAATACGTATATGAGCTTGTGTTTGGCTGTTTGTCCGCTTAGATCTTTAAAGCTGGCCAACAAGTTTCAATGCAGTTGTCTGCAATAGATAAAGTGATAATATTTATATCTCGGGTCGGGTCACTCTTCATCCTCAATATTTAACCTACACTGAATCTTAGTACATAGATAACTATTATTATTTTTATGGTATGGTGGCAAACTAGCAGACGTATCACCCGATGGTAAGCGATTACCGCCGCCCATGGACACCCCCGCAACACCAGAGGTGTAACAAGTGCGTTACCTACCTTTGGGGGATGGGGAAAGGGATGTGGAGAAGGGTCGGGGTATGGGCCTCCGGTATCCTCACTCACTCGGTGAAACACAGCGCAAGCGCTATTTCACACCGGTTTTCTGTGAGGCTGTGGTATCACTCCGGTCGAGCCGAAGCGTGGCTCTCCCACGGTAAAAAATATGAATAACTTATTATTAAAAACAAATAAGTAAAAAAACTACAATTTTAACCCTTACAATAACAACTATCAAATCAGATTCCGATCATATCTCGAGTTCCCCTAGGGAACTAGGCATATGGCCGAACTAGGTCCGATAAGCGTACTTTGGCATCAAATAACAGAAATCGGTGCGTCAAACTTATCAGTTACATTTATTTTACGTACTTTCCTAAAATAATTGAGTTTTTTTACAGTGCGATGTGCATCTGTTATTTCGAATGTGATGTATGTTTCCCTACCTAAGTGAGTTTGGGTAAAATGATAAAACGACAGGATATGATCGTTAAGTGATAAGAGAGCTTTTTTATTTTTAACGTGGTCACTGTGGGGTCTGGTTTTTGTATTATGGGAGGATACGTGACAAGACTAATAGATTTGGCATTAAGGTTTGTAATATAATATATGTAATTAATTATATCATAAATCCTGATTAACTTTGACGCCTCGTAGACAGAAACCGTATGGACAATGTTATTAGTTTTGAATTGATTTACTAATTAGTAAAATAAAATATTAGACAACGCTTGTAGACGCAATACCGTTTTTTTTTTTCAGTAGCTTTATCCTATATTGGACAGAAGTTGATAAAAAGGGCTTAAAGTGTCACGATTCAAGCTTGGAGCCGCTAAAATTCATTACTGTCTGTATTCCAAAGTACAAAAGTCTGAACTATATTACTACAAGTTAGTAAGATAATATCCTGACACTAATAACAAAGGTCAGGTTTCATTTGCAAATCCAAAATAGCTTTATAAAATACATTCAAGCCCAATGTTTTCAAATACAACAGTACCGACCGACAACGTGTGCCCGCACTACCGGCACAACGTGTCCGCACGAAAGTGGATCATAACACGTGCAGTTAACTCCAGTCACAGCGAGCATGGTCTGAGTCACGTTTGTACCCGTCCTTACTAGGGCTGTGCCGTCCGGATGCGATCGGGGACATAATGAGCCGGGCATACCAACATCGAGCATTGGAGGGTTTGAAATATTTTAATGATAGTTTCTATTAGAAAACTTTACTTTTTTATCAGTTTTGAAGTTTAATTTTTAACATCCACAGTAGTCCTATCTCTCGATTTTTTTCCTGATTTTTGACTGGATGAGGATTATGGCGATAATTTAAGACGTGTTTCGGGAATTAAAAAGATATATATATATATATATATATAGATATATATCATGATAATTTTGTGACACCCCTGCATAATACAATACTCGTGTTTCAATCAAGTGGAAAATTTTGCATTAGAGGCTAGTCTAAGATAGTAAATTTGGAAGGAGAACCTCCAATTAATTTCTGATTAATGAAAAGGTATAGTTGCCTCCTTTACGAGTAGTTTACTAATTCCTAACTATGGCTACTTTGACAAGAGAGAAGTTTTACGTCACTCGTTACACATTTTAAACGTTCAACACAAGAATAGCAAAAGAAAAATTATGCCCTAAGTTGTGTAATTTTACTAATTTTGGTTATGCCAAAGTAAATTTTACTTGTTCCAGTAATAAACAAGGGTGTCTCTGATTAACCTTTATTTGGTACAAAACACAGTGAAGAAAGAAAATAAAGTATGTACCTCAAAGTCGTTCTAGAAGTGACCTTGAGAAACTTAATACGTATCAATTTCTAATTACAACACAACTAGTACATAACAGAGAGAAAGACAGTAATGTAAGAAAGAAAGGGAGACTTTTGCCCTGCGATGGGACAACAAGCTAAAAACTAAAATAGAAAAAGATGTTTCAAGGTTCAAAAATCATTTACGATTCCTTTACTACTTAGAAACCAGTAGACCAATAAGTCTACGATACAATTAGAGATCCGGAAGACATTACCACTGATAAGGTATATTTTTTTATAATGGCAACATTCATATTTTTTTTTTTATTGAAAGCTGGTAGCAGGTAATATGTAAACGATAGTGGGGTGATCGTTTCACTGAACACAGTTCAAGTAACGGCTATTATTAAATGAATGGTTACCGGCTACAATCAAGATTCAAGAACCATGTTTATTTTTTTTAATAAGTCCTTCTAGATGAATAAAGCAAATATGTGGACACAAGTGCTGACTATTTGAAAATAATTCTCTTATCAGTTACCGGAAGCTTGTAAATAATAGCAATATCACCTTTATGCCTAACCATTTGACAGTTTCGTATATACCACTAATTGAAGTAGATTTTGTTGTTATTTAATATATTTATAGGATGTGGAAAACCCCACAGATTTTAATAAAGCGGTTTGGAGTGAAACGGCTAAAACAAAATGGCGTCCTGATACAAATAGGTCTTTTAGAAGTTACATATGTATGTATACCTTAGGAAGTTTTTTTTTTCATGTTTTGTCATCACGCTACTTACTCAAATAAATCAATGAATTAAAAGTGTCTATTTAACTACTAACTCTTTCAGTTTTTATATTCATCCATTTAAAACTGAATAAATATTGAAAACAAAGTAGCAATGTTTATTTAATTTAGGTACCTATAAATCTTATCCAGTTGAGTTTTACATAATGCATCATTGTAAAGGTCTTTGACTTTTGACTTTAAAAAAAAACGAACAAACACAAACAGGAAGCATTTTAAAACAGGTTTACAAGGAAACACTGCCTATTGGAAAGGACAAGGAACATTTAATAATAAAACGAATGAAGCCTTTCATTTAAACCACGCATTTTGTCTACAAGGTAATTAATAAATGATTATAATTATTGTTTTTGATAATATATATATGTTAACAGTCGCATTGCTATGTTTAAATTGGGTCTACATTTCTAAATCGCAAACTTTATCAAGTTTTTGAGGATGTATGGATATTTGTTACTATTTCACGCAAAAACTACTGAACGGATTTAAATTTAATTTTACAGTAATATAGCTTATATATAAGAATAACACATAGTCTACTATTTACGTTCATTCATGCGGGCGTAGTTGCGGGTTGTAGTTAGTTTAACAAATATTTGATTCTCACGTGGAATTCAGACAGATACTAAATAAGAGTAAAAAAAAAAATACTTTTAATAATTGAGAAAGCTCAATGGTGCAAAGAAATTTCAAACAAGGACGTTCATTACCGTTCGGTCAATGTAAATAGTGACGTCACTAGTGTCGTTAATTAAGGAAAAACACATTTCATATATACATTTTGTTTGGAAAACCACACTTACTTAGGTATTTTGTAAAACACCACAACTTTTTATCAACTTATCATGCCTAGGTCAACATATACTGATAAGAATTGCCGTTAGTATAATATTATTATATAGAATACTAGCTGTTGCCCGCGGCTTTGCTCGCGTGGAAGTTGGTTTTATGTATTTAATTAAAACTGTATAAAAGTATGTATCAGTAATTTATTCATATTTCTGAACGTATTTATTTATTTTTGATCAATAGCCCATTTAAAAGAACTATCATACAAACATTCGACCCATATTTCATCCCTTTTAGGAACAGAATTCGCATTAATGCTGATAATGCATAAAGTTACATGGTACTAATTTAAAAAATAACGGACTTCCATACAAACTTTCAACCCCTATTTCACCCCTTTAGGGGTAAAATATCCAGAACTGCTTAAATACGTCTTTACATTTTTTTAATCAATGCACATCAATCAATGTACATGAATAAAGTTTAATGGTTCTAACTTAAAAAATGACAAACTTCCATACAAACTTTCAACCCCTATTTCACCCCTTAGGGGTAGAATATCCAGAAACGCTTTAATACTTATTTACTCACTTTTAATCAGTAGCCCAAAAATAAAGTTTCATGTTTGCTACTTCAAAAATAACGAACTTCAATACAAACTTTCAACCCCTATTTCACCCCCTTAGGGGTAGAATATCCAGAAACGCTTAAATACGTATCCACTCACTTTTAATCAGTAGCCCAAAAATAAAGTTTCATGTTTGCTACTTCAAAAATAGCGAACTTCCATACAAACTTTCAACCCCTATTTCACCCCTTAGGGGTAGACTATCCAGAAACTCTTAAATACGTATCCGCTCACTTTTAATCAGTAGCCCAAAAATAAAGTTTCATGTTTGTAACTTCAAAAATGGCGAACTTACTTACAAACTTTCAACCCCTTTTTCATCCCCTTAGGGGTAGAATATCCAGAAACGCTTAAATAGGTGTCTACTCATTTTTAATCAGTAGCCCAAAAATAAAGTTTCCTGTATCTAACTTAAAAAATTACGAACTTCCATACAAACTTTCAAACCCTATTTCACCCCCTTAGGGGTAGAATACCCAGAAACGCTCAAATACGTCTCTACTCTTTTTAAATCAGTAACACATAAATAAACTTTCATGTTTCGAACTTCAAACATTACGGACTTCCAGACTAACCCATATACGAAATGTCAACCCCTATTTCACCCCTGAGGAGTAGAATATCTAGAAACGCTTAAATACGTCTTTACTCTTTTTTAATCAGTAGTACACCAATAAAGTTTCATGATTCTAACTTAAAAAATTACGAACTGCCATACAAACTTCCAACCCCTATTTCACCCCTTAGGGGTAGAATATCAAGAAACGCTTAAATACGTATTTACTCACTTTTAATCAGTAGCCCAAAAACAAAGTTTCATGTTTGTAACTTCAAAAATGGCGGACTTCCAGACTAATCTATATGCGAAATGTCAACCCCATTTTACCCCCTTAGGGGTAGAATATCCAGAAACGCTTTAATACGTATTTAGTCTTTTTTAATCATTAGCACATGAGTAAAGTTACATGTTACTAACTTAAAAAATAACGAACTTCCATACAAACTTTCAACCCCTATTTCACCCCTTAGGGGTAGAATATTCAGAAACGCTGAAATACGTATTTACTCATTTTTAATTAGTAGCCCAAAAACAAAGTTTCATGTTTGCTACTTCAAACATAACGAACTTGCATTCAAACTTTCAACCCCTATTTCATCCCCTTAGGGGTAGAATATCAAGAAACGCTTAAATACGTATTAACTCTATTTTAGTCAGTATCCCAAAAACAAAGTTTCATGTTTGTAACTTCAAAAATGGCGGACTTCCAGACTAATCTATATGTGAAATGTCAACCCCTATTTCACCCCCTCAGGGGTAGAAAATCCAGAAACGCTTTAATACGTATTTACTCTTTTTTAATCATTAGCACATGAGTAAAGTTACATGTTACTAACTTAAAAAATAACGAACTTCCATACAAACTTTCAACCCCTATTTCACCCCTTAGGGGTAGAAAATTCAGAAACGCTGAAATACGTATTTACTCATTTTTAATTAGTAGCCCAAAAATAAAGTTTCATGCTTCTAACTTAAAAAATGTCGTACTTCCAGACTAACCTATACGCGAAATGTCAACCCCTATTTCACCCCTTAGGGGTAGAATATTCAAAAACGCTGAAATACGTGTTTAATTATTTTTAATCAGTAGCCCAAAAATAAAGTTTCAGGTCTCTAACTTAAAAAATGACGGACTTCCATACAAACTTTCAACCCTTATTTCACCCCCTTAGGGGTAGAAATTCCAAAATTCCTTTCTTAGTGGGTGTCTACTCAATAAAAGGATCCTACTCACCAAATTTCATAGTCGTAACTATCATAGTTTACGCTCGGCGATGATGAATCAGTCAGTCAGGACTTACTATTTTATAAGTATAGATATACAAAACAAATTAGTAAGTTAGTGCTGATGTAAAAATTTCGTCAATATACAGCTAGTCTACATTCCTGAGTGGCTCCTGGCCGGTAAGTGAGAGGTCGATGAACTGGTAGCTCTCGGGGTGATGATTGGTTAATTGTTTGGTGCAACATCTGCCGGACTATCTACCGGTTTTTATTATATCCGATTAAACATTTAGTTAATAATATAGCGACATTATGCATATGGTTAATGAGATAGCTTATTAAAAACGTAGATAATTAGTAATTGGTCTTAGTTGTGCAAAATGATTTCACAAACTGGTCAATGGCCAAATTTCCAACATGTATCCATCTTTATTTCCCGAGCTTATGGCTACGTACGCAAAGGCAGGCGGCTTGGCGACAAACTATTTATGTGTTTTACTTATATATTATGAAATAAATGTAAAAGATAACTCACCACCAGTTCCAAGCACTTTGAGCAAGTCAAAGTGTGATATGTCGACTTTGGATGCGCCGTTTAGATTAACTGTAACAAAAATAAACAGAATTAATACAAGATAAGAAAATTGTTTAATATAATATTTCCTTGTACGTAATTTAGCAGCCCATCTCCGTGACTAATATCTCTCTCTTCCTCTCTTATGAAAGACAAACTTAACACCACATCAACAGTTCTCCCCTGTTGTCCGTGCGTCCAATATCTGTCTCTCTACTGTAAGACATAAGCCTCTCCTTAGAAGAGAGGTTTTATACGGTAGATAAACAGATGTTATGTTATCTCAAAAATACACAATCGCGACGTTAAATGTTAAAAACGAATGACAAGAAAGTCCGGAGTGCACCTTTCATTTACATTACCTCATCCTCCGAGCATTTCTCAAACTATACAAGAGTCGGCTTTTCACTTTACTACCTAGCAAAACTTCGATCTTTTATGTGACACGACTGCCACCAGGATCCACATCACATATACTAGGCTAGGCTACTAGGCGATATCGAAATTCTTATGGTAACCGGGACCGATAACTAAACGTATTCTATGACCCACATACTGACCATATTCTTTGACTTTACCACAGAGCTTTTATAATTAAACGTATCAAGCAGAAGGTAATCAAACTGTACCAGGTATAGCATACACACATAGCAACAACCACTGCGTCGCACTCTAACTTACGAAATTGCCACAAATGACTTATTTACTTGTGCGATTTCCGCATAATTGTTTCTAGTTGTAGTGAAGAATGTGCCTGTGTGATGGGAAAACTAATGCGATATGCAACACATGTAATGATGTATCTATATAAAAATTACTAGGCCTAACAGATTAATTCATCAAGGCGGCGCCTAAATCGCTGGAGCTAAAAATTTGAAATTTTGTCAACTGAAGCTTTTTATGTTGTAAGCATTCAGTATAAGTTTTTTTTGTATATTGCACTCGTAAGGGAGAAAAATAAAGGATGAACGGTCGAATAGAAATTTTGCGCGACTTTGCGAGCAAGCAGCAACAGATACATTAAAATAAAAGTAATTCCACACGTTTCACTTTTCAAAATGTGTTGAATAAGCCTGACTTGCTGACAACCTGGACACATGTTCAAAGTGATATTATTTTTATATTTTGCCTCTTACAGTACGCCAGAAAACTGTGTATTATTGTCAATAACAAAATCCCACTGAATCTACACATTTTTTTTTTGTTTTTTTTTATGTTTGGCCCTGCCAAAATGACTCTACACTGCCTGATGGAAAGCATAAGCAGAATCCAAGAGTGGTGGTCACCATACTGCGAATGCAGACAATATTTCTTGTGCGAATGTTATAAAATGATGGTTGCAATATGATTCAGTGATATTCCTATCATATTTATTTACACTAATTTTAATATCTGATTAAAATTATCAACAACAAATTAATAGTCGATTTTACATTGTGGTGTAATAATATTACGCTGTTCCAATCTTGGACGATTTTAACTGTTGATAAAACATTTTCATGTAAGAAACAACTTTATTTGATGTATAACACATATAAACCTTCTTATTGTATTGCTTCATCTATTACTGAAAACTGCATTACAATCCGTGGAGTAGTTTAAAAGATCTTAGCGAACAGACGGCGGAAGCAATTTCATTTTTATACCATGTAAAGATAAACCACAGTAATTAGTTATTTTATCTGGATCGGGAACTATCAGAACTGTGTTCTTCAACTTACAAATACCATCAACTAGCCAGTCCTTTAGAAAGCTATTCTAACATCATGACATGACAGTCACTGTCTTCCTTACATACTACTAATTTATAACAGACTAGCTGAACCCCGCGGTGTTACCCGCGGTTATTATTGTACCGCGAGTAACGCCGCGGGACAAATTAAGTCTGAAAAAAGTAGCTTAAGTTACTCCCTAGATCATCAGCTACCTGCCAGAGAAAGTCCCGTCAAAATAGGTCCAGCCGTTCCAGAGATTACCCGGAAGAAACAGGCAGACAGAGATCGACAAAAACAATTTAAAATTCATTTTTACATAATACATATGCGTTTAGTAAAAAGCGGTTATTTTAATATTACAAACAGACACTCCAATTTTATTTATTTGTATAGATTATCAACTTCAGTTCAATCTCACCTCACCTCTTGATAAAAAACCCCTCTTGGGTTCTAATCTAAACTATCTAGCGTATGTCTACAGTATATGTATTACATATCAAATACTAGCCGACCCACGCAACCTCGTTTGCGTCTTCTATTGCCCGTAGCGTGATTATTTTCCTCCGTTTTTGTAACATTCTTCATTGTTGCTGCGCTCCTGCGCTAAGACATATAGCCTATAGCCTTCCTCAATAAATGGGCTATCTAACACTAAAAGAATTTTTCAAATCGGACCAGTGGTGCCCGAGGTTAGCGTGTTCAAACAAACAAACTCTTCAACTTTATATATTAGTATAGATGTATCTAGATAGTAAGTTAGATTGTGGTTGAACTCTGAAACGGGAACCTGGTAACGTATTTTTTACCCTACTACCCACATCTGATTTCATCACGATTTCATTTATTTGATTATTCGTATGGCAGAAGAGTAGAAAACCAACCTTTTTTGGTAGAACTAACAAGTTACATATAAATGAAGTTATAATCGTAAGTTATGAGCAGGCGATGTGCAGGTCTAATGAACAGATATCAGATATACTGAATAATAGCGAGGTATCGGTTGGTGATGTCATGGTCTGTTGAGTTACCCACGTTACGGTAACGGACCTGATATGGTACGGTGCGCGAACCGGGTGTCTTCACACCGCAGCCTGAGGTACAGGTGTCTCAATAACGGTATACGAACATTGTTGCTGTATTATTACACAATATAAGAAAAATACTAAAAATATGCCGTATTTTAAACGTAAAAACGCAAATAACTAAAAGCAGCTATTTGATATAACTGTACGCAGTGAAATGGATACCGTTATTGGTACGTTGCGACGCGTTTGCGTCAGAACAATTTCACTTTTACCGATGGCACTGCTTTGAATGCGGTATCATATTTTCTCACAAACTTTTTAGTTTTAAGCTTCTTAATTAATTAATGACACTTATTCTATTCAATTGATTGAATAATTAAAAACGTAACTCTTGAATTTTCTAGCATTTTTTGTATTAAAAATAATTTTGTTAGTTAATATTTAATAGCTAGTTAATGTTTTTCAATGGTATTGGTGACATGTACTATTAAGTATTAATTACCTCCTGAAAATATTTTTTAAACGTGTTATCAATACCAATATTATAAAGATTTGAAAAAATATATCAGTGTTGGATAGTACATTTATCGAGGAATGCTATAGGCTATATGTCATCACGCTAACACTAATAGGAGCGGAGCACTAATGAAGAATGTTATAAAAACGGGGGAAATTATCACGCTACGGGCAACAGGAGACGCAAACGACGTTGCGTGGCCGCGTGGGTCAGCTTATAATATACAAATAAATAAAATTGGAGTGTCTGTTTGTAATATTAAAATAACCACTTTTTACTAAATGCATTTGTATACATACAAATGCATTTAGTAAAAAGCATGTATACACGGTACATATACCAAAAATGTAGTTAATTTTTTTTTTGTCTGCCTATCTGTTTGTTCCGCTGTCATAACTGGAACGGCTGGATTGATTTTGACGAGACTTTCACTACACATAACACGTAACTTAGGCAACTTTTTTTGGACTAACTTTGTCCCGCGGCGTTACTCGCGGTACAATAATAAACGCGGGTAACACCGCGGGGTTCAGCTAGTCTGCTAATAAATTTCGGAAACAGATTATTATTTTTTTGCTTTCCAAATAGGTAATATATTGATAAATTATAATATCGACACCTGAATAAACGGTGTGTGGTATCGCCGATAACTATTGTGGTTGGGGTTGACAGCATTTTTAATATTAAACACAATAACCCTTCCGAATATATAATTACATATCTGTAAGCGGAAAGATAATAAGATAACATGGGTTTTAGTACCTGTACCGTGTATACATACATACGGATTTAGTAAAAAGTGGTTATTTTAATATTACAAACAGACACTTCAATTTCATTAACCGACTTCAAAAAAAGAAGGACGTTTCACAATTCGACCGTACATATTTTTTTTTTTTGTTCGCGGATAACATCGTCGTTTATTAACCGATTTTGATGATTCTTTTTTTAATGGAAAGGAGATATCCCAAAGGTGGTATCATGATAAGGACACTAAGATCTGATGATGGCATCCAAGAGAAATCGAGTCAAACCTTGAAGTCATTTTTATTTTTGTTAAAATTTTATTTATTTGTATAGATGTATAGATAATAACTTAAATTAGAATTGATGATAAACAAGCTATACATGCAGTAATGTTTTGACTGTGCAAAGTCAAAGGTTCGTTGACACCACACTGTAATTATTTAATCTGTGACATTGGTGTGCAAAACTATAAATTGCCATTTGAGAAAATTGTTCATGTTTTTATTTTACCTGTGGTTTGGAAATGAAGAAACTATTTTAAGTAATAGATGATTAATAATTCGCGTGGATGTGGGTCAGCTAGCATGGTCAAAACGTGAAGTTGATTAAAAATACCTACCTAATTTCTATTGCTCGTTCTTATCTCGAATTAAAAAACTTTCTCATTTTTGTACACTTCCATAGGTATCCCATGCAATTAAAGATTCGTGAATCGGACACAAAGAACACCCTGACTGTTGTTCGATGTTGGCTATTGAACCCAGACTTAGAGGACGGTAGAAAGAGACGAGATGACCGCTTAAACCACTACACCATCTGTGTACTGCGTAACTATCTATTTGAACACAAAAAACCGGCCAAGTGCGAGTCGGATTCGCGGACGCAGGGTTCCATACAAATCTCTAAGATTATATGATTTAACAAAAAAATTATGCATTTCGCAATTTTTCCTTTACTTTACGTTGCTTCGTACCAAAATTAAACCCAAAAAAATCATAATAAAAACTAATATTACTAAAAAAAAATAGACTAGACTAGGAACATAACACTAACAAATTGTCGATTAATGTATTTCCCGTGACAATCTATTCAACGACCTACTATCAAACAAACGTCATCACAACTGCCCTTAACAGACCACTGTCGGACATAGGTCCACTTTAGAAACGAGGTATAGGATATAACGAAAATAGTTTTTTCTCCAAAGACTATTACACTAGATATAAATACAGCTAATATTGAACTGAGTCAAGCCAGCCGCAGACACTCGCAAAGTCAATGGTACGTCGACCTACTATTATTGACAAATTTATATTTCTGAAAGGTCACTCTACTTGTTTTACCTTACAATACTAAGTTCTTTCCATTATTAAGTTTAAAAAAACATACAGACAAAATATGTTTTAAAAAATTGATAAGGAAATTTGAAGCATATTTTTATAGTTCACTAGCTTTTGCGCGGGGCTCCGCCCATGTGTATGCCGGTTATCGCAGTGAATAGTAACCTACGTCCTTCCTCAAGAGTCAAAGTATCACCATGCAAAATTTGGTTGAAATCAGTGCAGCGGTTTGAACGTAAAAGCAGGACAGACAGACAAGAATTAATTTATCTATACAAATAAATAAAATTGGAGTGTCTGTTTGTAATGTTAAAATAACCGTTTTTAAATAAATGCATATGTATGGATACACGATACATGTACCAAAATAATACTTTTTTTAAATTTTGTATCTGTCTGTTTGTCCTGGGTAATCTCTGGAACGGCTGGACCGATTTTGACCGAACTTTCACTGGCAGGTAGCTGATGATCCAGTGAGTAACTTAGGCTACTTTATTTAGACTAGCTTTGTCCCGCGGCGCTACCCGCAGTTGCTGTTGTACCGCAGGGCTCAGCTTTTATAATATAAGTATGAATTACACCTATTAGGTCTAGAGGTTAGGGATTCTGATTGCAGAGTGAGAAATAGTGGGTTCTATACCGATCCAGGAAAAATATAATTATGTTGTGGCCACGATTGGGGCTAATAGACTTGCACTGTAGAAATAAATAGCTTAAAATTATATGAAGGAAAATATTAATGCTTTAATGTATTTATAAGTATTAGCTTTTGCTGTGCAGTAGTAGCCCCAGCCTCTTCCTTAAAAACCAAAGTATCTTCATGCCAAATTAACATTGAAATAGGTGCAGCGATTTACCAGTGAAAACGTAACAGACGTCTGTCTGCGACGCTTTCACAGCTAAACCTTTAAATGTGCCCCTCTCTGTCGGTCTAGAAAAACTTCTAGTCAGTCTAGCCAGTATTCTTCGAATTCATAATTTAAGTTGGATAATTTTAGGTTAAAATATTTTTGTTTGTAATTTCATAGTAAAACGGTTAGTTAGTTGTCAAAGCGAACCTGCTCGAAGTAATCCAGTACATTCTCGATTATACTTTTGTAATAGGTATTTCCAATTAGGCAAATAGCACTTTAATTAATATTTCAAAGAATTTTCTTCGTATACCCTTGGCTTTGTAGATTATTTTGTTGGCATATTAAGTACATGGAGACGGCAGAAATGCGTTAATAGGTTACTATTAATAAGCATATTATACTAGCTGAACTCCGCGGAGTTACCCGCGGTTATCGTCGTACCGCGAGTAATGCCGCAGCAAAAAGATAGTCAAAAAAAGTAGCCTAAGTTACTCCTTGGATCATCAGCTACCTGCCAGTGAAAGTCTCGTCAAAATCCGTCCAGCCGTTCCAGAGATTACTCGGAACAAACAGACAGACAGACAAAAACATTTTTACTATATTTTTGCTATATGTACTGTGTATACATACATATGCATTTAGTAAAAAGCGTTTATTTTAATATTACAAACCGACTCTCCAATTTTATTTGTTTGTTTAGATTATCCTCTATCAAAAGTCTATTCCTGACAATCGGAATCTCCTTGGACAGGAGATTTAATCCTACTTTACCATAAAGATCAGACAGGCTGCATATCTATGGCAACATTTTTTTTTAAGTATAATAAATGTGAAATACATTAAAAACTATAAGAAAATAATAGTTGGTTTTGTATATCAACAAGTTGATAAGAAACTTATCAATGTTTATGTCAAGGACTGCTGATAATGACTGTCAATTTGATTCCCATAGTTATAAAAAATCATAGGTTCCTATATTATTGATACATAAGAACCTTTTAAGAAGATTATAATAAAGACAAAGGGAAGGGTAATTAAGGGAAGGGTAGTTATTGGCAGTCTATGTTTGTATGCGCCACCATTGCACCTACCGATACCTACACGAACCGATTTTAATGAATGAGTTGTAAAATGATTCATAATTATTTATGACGTGGGAGACATAGGGCTCGTATTTTTTTTTAGATTTCAGTTTTTATTTCAAAGCCTGATAAGTAACCACCTCGAAACAAACCCAATTAAACCGCATGGTATGCCACACTGTGCATTATAAACATACCGTTATTTACAAAAAAAAATAACAAATATGGTCGAATTTAGAGTCTGCTCATTTTTTTGAAACTCAGTTCAATAAACCTAATACAATACTGGAGATTTTTTTGTTATATAGTTCAGTCATTTTATGCATTTTAAACCTCAATCTGCAAAAAAGTTCCCAGTGAGACGAATCCCTTCATTATTTAAGAAGGATGTAGGAATAGATTATAAAACATCAGGAACCTTCCAAAGAAGGTTCTTCAGAAGAATCTGGATATCTGGAAGGTTATGAACCAGCCATAACCATAAGGTACGTACATAAATATAGGGTATTCAATATAGGTAACTACCCCCCCTATATACGACCTCATTAGTCTAGTCAAGTCTAATGGTCAGTGTAAGTGACTGCAGATCAAGAGGTCTCGGGTTCGATTACCGGGTCGGACTGCTGTTGGGTTTTTCTTACAAGAAATTCTTAATAGCAGCCTGGAGTATGGAAGATGGTGGTGTTTCCCACCAGTGCCTCGGAGAGCAAGTTAAGCCGTTGGTTCCGGTTATCATGAACATCTATGGCAATCATTATTGGGAAGTCGGTGCCCTCAAATATACTGACAACTAGTTCAACCTCCGAATTCAGTTCACCCTAAGGATTGTGCAGGTCCAATGCCAGTCGCTCCATGTAAAAACAGATATTACGGTGAAGCCGGTTAAACTAGCAGCTGACCCCAAATCTTGGGTATAATAAAGGCTAGGAAGGTGATGATTTTAACTACCCGCTGTAGGTAGGCATATCCTTAAATGCCATATTAACTTATTTAATCTGACTAGATCAACATATCCAAATTATTATAATTTTTGTTAGTTCATATTACTTTTATATTACTTTCTCATGAAAGCCTAAAAGATTAAAATCCATATTTCATAATAGGATGATATTTTTGAGATGTGATACTTGGAATTTTTAAGGTCACAACTATGACCAAGGTTTGGGGTTAGATTCTTGACACCTTATAAGTTAGCATTCCAGTGGCACTGGTATTCTCCAATGGGTAATATTGTTATGTAATTTTTATATGTCTATACATATTCCTTTAAACTTAATTATGGTGAAAGTTTGTGAGTGTGTATGTTTGTTACTGCTTCACGCAAAAACTACTGGACGGATGTGGATGAAACTTTACAGTAATATAGCTTATACATCAGAATAACACATAGGCTACTATTTGCCGCGATAACCGACATACACGCGGGCGGAGCCGCGGGCAACAGTTAGTGTAAGAATAACTGAAAAGATCTTGATAAAATTTGTTCCAGAGTTAGATCCTAGTGGGATAGCACATAGGCTACTATTTATTTAGGAGAAAAGCTGTGTTAATGCAACAACTCTACAGGCAAAACATTTGGGTGCACATCTACCTTAAAAACATATTTCAAAAGCTTGATATATTTTAATGGAATTAACATTAAAAGCCAATTGCATCAAAGTTTTAGAAATTCTGGTTTACCAAAGAAATCCATTCTCTTATAATAAACTGGAAAGTGACTGTCTATTTGTCTATAACACTTTCCATAGCTTAACTGCTGCATTGATTTCAATGAAATATGGCATGCAGATACTTTGATTCTTTAGGAAGGACCTCGGCTACGTTTTATGGCAATAACCGACATACAAGCAGATAGAGTCGCTCTCAAAGGCTAGATAACCATATGACCTTAACAAAACCCCTACAGAGATTACAGAGTTCAAGGTCTATCTGATGGCAAGTGGTTAATGGTGATTATGGACACAGAAAACACTATGACTATAGTGACTTGGGCATTTCTTGGCAATATTTGGATAGCCATAGGACACAAAATGTACCAGGGTCTTGGGAGATGTCCTATGTCCAACAGTGGATTGTAACAGGATGATCATGTTGATAATGAGAAGCTAGTGGATTAGAACAGATCTATAACATATTTTTTTTATTATGAAACTAATTGGTACCGGTTTCTTTTTTATGTGTTAGCCTGCTAAAGTGACTATTCTGCCTGATGGAAAGCATGAGCGGACAATGAAGACTATGCAGATTTCACCATTCTGCATTGTCTGCACTCGCAATGAGTATGATGACCACTGCTCTTACTTCCATTAGGCTTTCCATCAGGCAGAGTAGTCACTCCCACTATGGTGTTCCATATTGAGATGCTTCTGCATCATTGGGCCTCCATTTCTTTTTATTAAGATGATTTATAAAAAATGTTTTCACTCATTGTAATCCTAATGTCTTCATGTGTCCTGTTCCGACTTCTTTTTTTGTAGTTTATGATAGAGAACACAATATCTTCACATGGTTTTAAGTTCATTATAATTTGAAAGGCTAGCTGAGAGACATAGTTATAGAGGTACAACAACCACATCATCAGCTATCTACTAGTGATAGTCCTGTCAAAGTAGGTCCATCCATTTTAGAGGTTAGCCAGGAACAAACAGACAGACAAAGAAATAGATTTTTTGATGTAAGTACCTACATAGATACAGCACAGAATAGACCAAAGTAACAAAGTTTATAAAACATTATAATTAATTTTATGTTAATCATAAAATGTAATTGATGTAGGCAACATTTTATAATTTATTGCAAATATATTATAAAAGGCCTAGGCTATAGCATGTTACTGTAAGAATATTCTTGAGTAAATATGTTTTTATATAAAAGTAAATTACTTACTTCATATCTATTAAAAATATTAAGATTTGATAAAAAAATTGAATTTAATGAACTATCTGTGAGATCTAGTTACAGAAATAGGTTACCTACAGAAGTTTCATGTATATCATAGCATCATAGAAATATGGACATCGATATTTTTTATTTAAGCCTACCACAATTTAAGAAAAAATTATCATCGCTAATCTAGGACAAACGAATTTTGATATCCTTATGTATTGAGTCTTTTAGTTATGTATTTTATTGTGTATTGTGATCTTCTTGGAATTTCCGTATTGTATTTACTTACTCGTTATTCTCGAGTTTTAATTATGTACTTTTCTTTTTTAAGTTAAGGGAAGCCTTATGCTCCCAACTATCTGCTTTCATATTTTTATGCTTTCCGTGGCAACCTGTAATTAAGGCAGCACCAAAAATTGTATATTACTGTTAAGTGTCTCCTAGCTTTTAAGGTGTATGTTCTTGTTGGTTGTCCAAATAAAATATAATAAAAAAAAAAAATTGCAGGAAATGTGTTTTCTCCCCACCTGGAGAAATACTAATAAACTTAATTTGCCATCTTTTACACTATCTAAGATATATAAAACAATGAGGAATTACCTTTATATTTTTTCCTAATTTTACTGGCATCCACCAAATTCCAATCCACTGAATCCCGAGCTGGAGCAGGCACAGTGCAACCAATAAGCTCCACAGAGCTACTCCGCTTATAGCTAGGACCTGGAACTGGTGGAAGCTCCTCCGGCTTTTTACACTCCTTCACTGATGATACACTAGAGCATTCCACTATTTCTACACTCTTGTCCATAATTCCATTGTTACTTAAACTACAGTGACCATTGACTGGAGGGTCTATCTTAGGCTTCTTACAAGGCGACTTCTTGTGCTTTTGAGCGCTGTGACGACGCTTCAACTTCGTCGAATGCGAGGAGTTCCGTGAACTAACTGGTGACGGGCATCCGTACTCCATACTGCCTTCCTGATCGCTGCCTTCGTAGTAACCCGATTCGTGCTCAGGCTTCTTGTCAGGCAGGCTCATCTCGGCGGTGGCCATGGCTTAGCCGTCGACCAAAACCATGTAGACGTAGACTGCACCACTTCACCAGCTCATCAATTTTGTAATGGTATTCAACACCGCCTACGAGTAAACGTGGTGTTTTCGACAGTTAGTCCGCCACAGACGGTGATGAAAACGCAAACAAATTAAACTGCAACTATTTCTTCAACTTTCAGCGAAAGTACCAACGACCGACACGTAAAGCATTTCGCGAGTAGTTACCCTAGTCTGCGACAACTTCACGCGGTGGTCCAATCCCAGATGGCGCTGCAATATGCTATAATCCGCCCAAATGCGAAAGTTCCCCAACAAGCACCACGGTCGGCACTTCGATATGTCAATGCGTTTGGTCGACACAAATTTCACTTGTAAACAACTTCACACTACTGAAACGTCAAAAATTGTAGTTTTGTCTTCTTTAAATTTAAGTTTATATACGATCAGTTTTATCCATATATCACAGCCTATTCGTCGTCAAGTTACACAAGGTTCAATACCCACAACAATCCAAGTATTCCTTATAAATCTTATAAAATTTTCACCACACTGTCAGCACAGTTCATTATTCACTAAGAGAGTATAATATTTTTGTTTAATTCACTAACACTATGTATAAATTGTCTACCTCTACAAAACAATCTATATACACTATATAAATAAATTAAAAATGCAAGCGCGAATGACGTGTACACTACACACACTCGCCGCGCTAACGTAACTGAATTCGAGAACGCAAAATAGAAACCGTGCGACGGCTACGGTGTGCGAGCGGCGCGGTCCCCCCACCATTTACGATTTACGAGGCCACATAGTACATGCGAAACATGTAGAGAAATCAATGAGTCAATATTTTTGTTTCTTTTTTTACTTTTATGCTCCTATTACTTTGTAGATAAACTTGTAACGTGCGAGTTTATGTAACAGACTCTATTCATTATTTGGGGTATTGGGTGGTATTTTAACTTTTGTCGATATTCTTCTAATCAAGCTTATACTACAACGAAGCGTTTCAGGGGCATAAATAAAAAGAGATGTGGCTAATGCTTATCTTTTGCGAAGAGCGAGACAGAAAATGTAAGAGTGCAAGAAAAATATTTCGATCTCATTCATGATTCGCTGCAGACTGACCATGATCATGCCGTTGGAGTCAAACATGGATTGAAACATTAATCTATACTAATATATAAAGCTGAAGAGTTTGTTTGTTTGTTTGTTTGAACACGCTAATCTCAGGAACCGCTGGTCCGATTTGAAAAATTCTTTCGGTGTTGGATAGTCCATTTATCGAGGAAGGCTATAGGGTATCATCACGCTACTACTAATAGGAGCGGAGCAACAATGAAGAATGTTTCAAAAACGTGGGAAATTTTCACGCTACGGGCAATATAAGGCGCAAACGAGGTTGCGTGGGTCAGCTAGTTGATAGATAAATTATTTCTCATATCATTAAGAAAACAAAAATACAGTCTTTTTTTTAAAGTCATAAGGTGCTACGCTGATTTCAGCTTGAACTGGCCGGCTCGACTGAGACGATACTACCCTCACACAGAAGATCAACCTAATGCTGCGTCTGCACGCTTGCCAAATCTCAACAAGTCGTAGTAAATTCAAACTTCAAACATGTGGATAGTGATGTGTTTGCCTTGGTTTGTGTTGACTTGCTAGCGCTTGTAGCCGCTTTGATCTAGTGTTGGTTTTTTGTCACAAATCAAAGGGAGCGCGCTTCGCAAGCGCTTGCGATGCGTCTACACGTTTGCGTGCACTCTCTCTCGTTTGTGTATTGGTAACGAGCAGGACATACGCTTGTCTTGTGTAAATAAAATCAGCCAAGTGCGAGTCGGATTCGCGCAAGAAAGGTTCCGTACCATTATCTATACATTTCAAGCGTGCACCTGTTGCCGTTATCAAAATCGAGCTAAAACAAGCATTAAATAACTTTTGTTGTATGGGAGACCTCTTAAATATTTACTTTATTCTGTTTTTTTAGTATATGTTGTTATAGCAGCAACAGAAACACATCATCTCTGAAAGTTTCTACTGCTAATTATCACGGTTCATGTGACAGGACAGGACATGGTGACAGAAGGACAGCGAAGTCTCAGTAATAAGGTCCCGTTTTACCCTTTGGGTACAGAACCCTAAAAATGTGTGACTGGACAATGAAGACTTCATGAACTTCCTGGAGTGTTACCAAGCAGAGCCTTGCATTTGGGACCCGGGAAATACTGATTACACATTCAAAAACACACATATAGGCAAAAGTAGCTGATGCATGGAGTCACCTTAGTACATCATTGAATAAGCCAGTAAAGGAATTGAAAACTAAGAAGGAAATTCTTATGGTCACCCTTAGAAAGCATTTGAAAAAGAAACAAACTAGTAATTTCATAATTATTTGGTACAGTTTTTATGAATTTTTAACATCTACCATCTTCTTTGCCGTATTTTTCGATTCCATTTGCTTATTTTCTTGTTTTTATAACAAAAATAACTCAAGCGAAATGTTATGGCCGATACAAGCTCTATGTCCATCACGTCTGTCATGCTTGCCTCTTTAGAATACACTAACTCGTGGGAGAGTCACGCTTTGGCATGAAGGGCCGGCTCGACCGGAGTGATACCACGGCCTCAGAGAAAGCCGGTATAAAATAGCGCTTGACAGTTCATGCTTTTTGTCATTTGAAAATGACAGCATTCATGCTGTCGTGTTTCGTTAGTGGGTGCGAGACCGGAGGACCAATGATGCAGACGAATTACTAGGCCGCCAAAGAGTGGGTCACCACGCTGCATTCACAATTAATAGGGTGACCACCACTCTTGGATTCAGCTTATGCTTACTAAGTATATACGTAAAAAATGGATTGAAGGAAGTGCAACAAAACTGGTGTAGGTAAACGGCCATAATCCACAGAATAATGATGTTATTATTGTTTTGAACTGTGCACTATGGTAGGGATATTAAAGAATTTAAAATTACCAGTAAGTATATATACTTATCTACTTAGCACCCTTCTCGAACATTATTTCTAAAAAATTAATGGAATCAAACCAGAGATAATTTTTATTAATTCTCTTTTAATTTTACTGCGATTTCTAATTCAAAAAGAATCAATTTCTTAAACAGATATAGAGATTATTTTTATTGCTTGCCTATGTACGAGTAGACCCTACAGCCTTGTTTAAATGTGACCCAAAATCCTTTCGGAATTAAAAATGAATGAAAAGTTATAGGTAATGGCCCATCCACACTACTCGCAATGTTACAAGACTCGACAGTTGACCGCAGTCCCATGTACGTCTCTACACATTTGTTCAACTTCGCTAAGAACACATTCGCGTTACTTCGAACTCGGGCGCAAAAACCGACAACAAACGGAAGTTGCCCGAGGCGAACCGAGATTGTACGAAGTAAGTCGTACTGCCAGTCCACAAGTCCACACTATCGTATTCGGCTAACCTCGTTGAACTTCGTGAGAAGTGTGGAGTCTACTTTAAATATGCTCTATGATAAATATGATAATTTCATTTTCATTTCATCATCGTCATATTCATCAACAGCTTTTACAGTCCAATGATGGACCTAGGCCTCTCGGCTCTCCTTAGTAGGTTTTGGACTACTAAAAAACCACGAGTATAGTGAACACTCGTTGAGTCTTGTTTTTCTAGAAAAATCTTGCAAATTAAGAAATACATTCTCCGCTAACCATTTTTTTACCAAAGTAGAGTCGAAAGGTTCGTTTTGAATAAGGTGGCTAACGAATAACAATTGTAATTGTTGTGTTCGGTATAGTTATTGTATATTTAAAGGACAGCCGACAGGTAGTGATGACCATAAGCCAGCCGGCCGGCCGCATGCCTGGTTTCCTAGTAAAGATAAGAAAGTGTTGTACTCAAACACATAATCCGACAGAAGTCATTAAAAATGTAATTTTTTCGAAAATGATTATTGTAGATGATAAAATACAAATATCCAGACGATTAGAATAGATAGCATTTTTCGAGTTGATTAAATTTAACATCAAAACTTAATTTGCAGCCTAAAGATCTCCTGTCAAAAAATATAATAAAGTTAAAACAAAAACGTAAGCATCTGAGAATAAAGTCTAAAATTAGATTATTTGTAGGTGTTTTAGTCATACCTGCACTTTAAATTGGTTGATATACAAATAAATGTGGTAAGTAAGGTACATAATCTAAGCATCTAATACTAATTCGTAGAGCCCCCGCAGACTACAGACTTTTAATCGGCCGATAGTTAATCGATTTCGAAGGTTGAACTAGTGTTTAACCTTCGAATTCAGTTCACCCTCTATGTTGCGGAGGTCCGATGCCATTCGCTCCTTAGATAAACTGATATTCAGGTCAAACCGGTTGAACTAGTAGCCCACCCCAAATAATTATGGAAATAATATAAGCTAGGAAGAAGAGATAGTATAGATATAGATGTGGCCCTTCATAGTGAAAGACAGACGTAGTCATTGGGACCAGAACAATAGTTTTGCCCGAACTAGTTTCTTGAGAACTGCAAACTATTAGAAGATAACTCATAAAAATTATTGCAATCTGAAATACAATTTTGTACGAATTTTTTACAGGTTCCGTCATAAAGTAGTAAAATAAACAATAACCAGCTTTGTAAACGCATCCCAATTTTCTTTCGACTTTAGTTGTCTTATCGCTTTAAACAATAGTTAATGGCGTAGATAACCCAAGCTAAGACGAATATATTTTAGACCAATTTATTACCATAGACCCTCAGCTTTACCGTACAAAAAAAAACATTTTTATGGCTTTAAAAAATTGCTAGTTTGGTATAGACATCTCATTTGAAACAAAATATTATTGAGATTTTTTTACAATGGTTTAAAGCTGACTCTAAAACAGGTAAGTGTCTCAACTTATGACCTCACTTTAGGCGCTTTATAGAGACTTTAGTGTGGCTTTTACATAGTGGTTTGAGAACATTAACATAATATATTAATTTGCATTTAATTCAACCCTAAAATACTAAACAGGTCAGGGTTTCCGGACAAAAAAGGTACGCATAATTAATTTCTTGTGGGGATTACTAGTGGAAACATTTTAAACTCCCGTCTATTACAACAATGGCGTCCCGGAGGCGGAGTTGCGAATTATTGAATGCCTCTGTGCTTGAGGTCTCGGTTTCGATTCCCGGGTCGGATCAAATGTTTTTATGATCTGCAAATATTTGTTTCGGAGTTTGGGTGTTTTCTATGTATAAAATGTGTGTATTTACAAAAAAAGCATATATGTTCGTATTAATATCAGTTGTCTAGTTCCCATGATACAAGCTCTGCTTAGCTTGGGACTAGATGGCGTTGCGAGTAATGTGCGAAATAATTATTTATTTATTTTCCACCCGCTAACAATAACGGTCCCTCATCTTTCTCATATATGTATGAGGGTGTTTGTAATGATTTCGTTTTTAGGGTTCCGTAGGCAAATAGCAACAAACAGAACCCTTATGGATTAGATATAGATTAGATAATTATGGATATGGACACAGCCACTTTTTTCCGAAACTATAATGTTGAAACTGGGTAAGTAGATGGATTCTGTAAATCTCATTAAGATTTTCACAGAAAAATAGAAAAAAAAACAAAACATTTTGTTGGCAATTACTTATTTTCATCAAACCCATACGCGTGGGGTATCTATGGATAGGTCTTCAAAAATAATATTAAGGTTTCTAATTTACTTTTCTTCTAAACTAAATAGTTTACGCGAGAGACACTGCCAAAATGATGAAATGATTTTATTTATTTGTATAGATGTATAGATTACATTAATTAGCTCACAGCCTCTATACACTGGTACTGACATATCTACCCAATTACTCGCCCTGATTGATTTATTAACGTAGAGCTGAAATTAAACTTTTGGCACCTGGAGCTTTTTATGTCCTAAGAACCCATTTAAAAGATTTTTGTAAATTTCATTCCAAAGTGTGTGTAATTTTCTAATCTACAAAGTAAGAAACATGAAATACAAAATAGTAACGCGTGAGAAACCAAAGTAATAAGTAGTTAACAAAAAATATACGTAAAAGCACAAATCTCACCTGGAGCTGTACTCCGAGCGTCTTCAATACACTGCAAATCGCTCCGTGAAGCTTCCATGACCACTATTTCTGTTGCTTACCAACACTATACTATTTTAGTATATGATATTCACAATATTTCTTACTATTCAATTAAAATCCGCTAATTTATAAAAAAGGCAGATAAAACGTCGATTAGTTAGGTACTTAACCAAATTAAGGTTTAAGTAAGTACATTAACAAATGGATATTTCATTAGTTTACCGTTTCATAATGTTGCAATCATCATTATCATTATCCATAACCTTTTTGGACCTAGGACCTAAGCTTATCCTAAGGAGGAAAGGAGAATTTGGCTTGCTATACCACGCATGGCCATATTTGCCGTAGAACCGATAACTGTTGGGGTAAACGAGTTCTTGAGTGGAGGCCGCGTCTCGGAAAACGTAGCGTAGGACGTCCGCTGGCCAGGTGGAGTGATGATCACGCAAGACGGCTGGCAGGAGCTGGATGCGAGAAGCTGAGGATCGAACTAAGTGGTGGAAAATTGGAGAGGCCTATGTCCAGCAGTGGACTGCGATAGGCTAACGATAATGATGATGATGATGATCCCACGCTAGCCAGAGTTAGTAGGAATATAGAGTTTGTTTTAATTTCTCCATCTCTTGCAATGGCAAATTTAAAACAAACCCTATATTTAGGAATTGTCATTTCCTGAATTCCGATAAATATATTTAATTCATGTCGTCAGAGGATCACCTAATTATAAATCATACATATATGTTTTTAAATATTAAATATTATATTACACATAAAACAAATAGGTAATGTTTGTTTGTAGTCCGGTTACTAGTTTTTTTTCACAAGAATGAAGTTCATTTATCCGGAAAAATTTTAAAGCAATTTTTTACCAGTTCAGTTTATTATATAAATAAAAATATAAGTAAAATATTATAAGTTTGTGAATCTCACAAGATTATCATATATTGTGGTCTTTACGTGGCGTTTTCAAAACATGAAATAAAATTATATTTATTTGTAAGTAAATCTTTTCAGATATTTTTACACGTCGGACTTTACTGCTAGAAGGGCCGGCATTTCCTACGACTCACTCTGGGAAGAAATGCCGAAACAAATCACAGAAATGTCCTTTTTTTTAAAGTCCGATACCTAAATACAAAGAAAGCACTTTAATTTGCTTTCCAAAAAGAGACGTTCCCAATCTAAAATGCATATGCAGACCTATTACAATTCCGACTTTAGTTAAAGTGCTGAGTCAAAGGATTAGATACACAGGTGTTCACAGTGCAGATAATTATATCAATATGAGTTTTAGCTTTCCTATGTTGACTTAAATACTTGAAGTAAAAAAAATATCGTCACATTAAATATTGTATGCAAATCTATGCTTTTCCTATAATAGTATTAATACCAATTTTTGCTAGGATGAAAGTAGAGATTGTTCTTGATTATACAAGATTGGCTGAAGGGATCTAGATGAAATTTAGGGCAGTGATAGATCATTGGCTGCAATAAATAAAATAGAAACGTTAGTCTTTATCTATACTAATATATAAAGCTGAAAAGTTTGTTTGTTTGTTTGAACACGCTAAAAAAAAAATTTTACAGTGTTAGATAGCCCATCCATCGAGGAAGGCTATAGGCTATATATCATCACGCTAAGACATACAGGAGCGGAGCAACAATGAAGAATGTTACAAAAACGGGGGAAAATTATCACGCTACGGGCAATAGGAGACGCAAACGAGGTTGCGTGGGTCGGCTAGTTGTATATATAAATACACAGTAATACGTGTTTGTGATTCCCACAAGAATATAATTTGAATTTAAATTATCAATGTAAAAGAAGAAACCTTCAAATAACTAAATAGGTCAAGGTTTACGGACAAAATAGGTACGGTTGATTTATTACACTTAGGCTCAACATTTTTAGGTCAGGTTTTTGGGGTTTAGGATTTTCAGTCTGGTTAATAAAATGATATTGTCAGCGTATCAGAATCTATACTAATATATAAAGCTGAAGAGTTTGTTTGTTTGAACACGCTAATCTCAGAACCTACTGGTACGATTTGAAAAATTCTTTCAGCGTTAGATAGCCCATTTATCGAGGAAGGCTATAGGCTATATATCATTACGCTAAGACCAATAGGAGAGGAGAACCAATGAAAAATGTTTCAAAAACGGGAGAAAATTATCACGCGACGGGCAATAGGAGACGCAAACGAGGTTGTGTGGGTCTGCTAGTATTTAATAAAATATTAAAATTGATCTGAACAGTAGAAAGGAGGTAGATATTTAAACTTATTTCTACTGCTGAATTTGGTTCCCCATGAAAGCTTGTTTTTTTGTTCTAGTGAACTACAATTCTTGTTTTATTGATAGCTGTGCTCGTTCGTACATTTGGATTTTCGATTTATTTTTAATCTACCTTTTAAACTTACCCTGGACTACGACAAACATTTCAAAACCAAAATCAGCTAAACCAGCCCAGCCGGTCTCGAGTTTTAACGAGACAAACGAACAGCAATTGATTTTTATATATATAAAGATTCAGATTTGATAGTTAGTTATTATCTAACATGGATGAAATAACACGTGATCATAGCCCTTGCAATAGTACTGTATTATCGCCTTATCGGATACGAATTCCCGAAAATCAAGATGATATTTATCCGTGGTAATTTTTACCATGTCTATTCATGGTAAAAATAGGCAAATAAAAAGACTACTATACTTTGAATCTATACAAAACTCTTCAGTACTGAATATGTTCAGTTCTTTTTTAAATTTGGCTGTCATCATCATCAGTTTTTACCGCCACTGCTAACGAAGAAAAAATGATTTTTACTTGTTTACAATTATGTAACATGTTTTTTACTTCTGCCTAAATGCAGGACGGTTTGTTGGCAGGTATTTAATTAACATGAATCTATACTAATATATAAAGCGGAAGAGTTTGTTCGTTTGTTTGTTTGTTTGTTTGTTTGTTTGAACGCGCTAATGTGAGGAACCACATCCGATTTGAAAAATTCTTTCAATGTGAGATAGTACATTTATGGAGGAAGGCTATAGGCTTGTATATCATCACGCTCAGACGAATAGGAGCGGAGCACCAATGAAAAATGTTTCAAAAACGGGGGAAAATTATCACGCTACGGACAATAAGAGACGTAAACGAAGTTGCGTGGGTCAGCTAGTTTTGTACAATTTGTAAACATTCTTACCTTTATATTACAAACTATCAATATACACAGTCGCTTCATAATAATTCTTTCTCAAGAAGGTTCTTCACCAACCTCGATTTGAATATTTCTTTTACATGTGATGATGAGAGCTGAGACTATCATACATATTACAAATATCTTCTGACAGACTGTTAAAAATACTGGTACTAAATATTTACTGGCCCTTTACCCATAGTATTTTTTACCAACTGCTATTGGCAAGAGGCAAGCAAGAACATATTACGCGTCTTCGTGGAAAGACAATAACATTTCAATGATTACTTCTTGAGGGTAAATCGGAATAAATTCAAAGGGTACTTGAACACAGCTTACCTGAACGGGTAGAACTGCTAGAGTCTTCCACATTGTGTAAGCAATAACTCTCTGAAGATTCCATGACCACTTTCTTCTGCTCATCAATACGACACTAAGTAAATATAAGATTTATGTGACAAACAGAACTTCTTAAAGTGAAATCCGCCAAGATAATACCAACATGTTTGACATTAGATGGGTACTTACCCAAATTAAGATTTAAGTACGAGATATATCATTAGATAATTGTTTCATATTTTGAAATATCATTTGTCACATTTAATTAACCACGTCTGTGGTAACTTCATGGAGCGAAGTTAGACTAAAATAAAAGTAGCTTATGAGTAGTAAAGGAGTAACCTTATATCATTAAGAATCTGCCAGTGAAAATCCAATCGAAATCGGTCCATACGTTTCACAGATTAACCAGAATAGGCAGACAGAGAATAATTTTTAAAATTTATTTTTTGATGTAAGAACTGTACTTAAATACTGTCATATATATTTAGTGAAAAGCTGTTAATTTTAAATTACAAACATACACTTCAATTTTATTTATTTGTATCCCATAACTCTATGTACCTTAATGTGAGGAGTCTATGCTTTGCTTTTGTTCATCGTGTTCGTTTAATATTGGTAAGTAAATTAGCATCTGAAAATAGCATTTTATTCAAATCTATACTAACACTCTTGTACATCCAATGTTTGTGACGATGGATGTAGAGATTTTCTTTCTTAACCACACATACCTACCTTAAAGATTCCCACAAGACTATAATTTTAAATTAAAGTTGTGTATCTCAATGAGTTAACCCTCAAAACACTAAATAGGCCAAAGTGTCCGGAAGAATAGGTACATATACATATTATTTTATTGTTTATTTATTGGACTTAAATTTAACATTTATTGCGAGTTTTTTTAAATTTCTTATCAACAAATCGAAAATAGCTAATTTTACTTCACGGTTCACTAGAAACAAACAAAATTATTATCAGTAGGTAACCGAATTTCTCAAGCGTGAATTTTGTGTTTTTAACTACATATTTTAATATTATTGTTCTAGTTAACTTAATTTTCCGAGTTGTGAAGTTTTTTGACAGAAGGTGCCATGTATGAATCTGGCCCGAAAAATGGTGATAAGATGACCATACAAACAAAGCATAGTTACGCACCTGGCGTCTTTTGAATAGCCGGTGCTTATGGGCAGGGGTAAGCACTTACTCCATATTCCGTAAAAAAAAAAGAAAAATGCCATGTACGCTAGACAAAGAAAAGTATAATATGAATACTTCCTACTAATCCTACTAATATTATAAATGCGAAAGTTTGTAAGGATGGATGGATGTTTGTTACTCTTTCACGCAAAAACTACTGAACGGATTTGGATGAAACTTTACAGTAAAATAGCTTATACATCAGAATAACACATAGGCTACTATTTGCCGCGATAACCGACATATACGCGGGCGGAGCCACGGGCAACAACTAGTATGTTATAAATTGGAAAATAAAGTAACTCGGTCTGTTTGATATGGTTTCACGCCTCCGCTCCACCAATTTCGATGAAATTTGGCATAGAGATAATTTGATTCTTGAGGAAGGACAAAGGCTACTTTTTATCACGATACGCACAAACGCGCGGGCGGAACCGCTGGTAAAAGCTAATTGTGACATTTATTTTCTGTTTCAGGCAAGTGATAATTTATTTCCTAAGCGTAGACGTTCGATGGCTGAGATTTGCGTCCTTGATCTCATTCCAGCCATTTCAGCAACACGCCAGCGTATGGACCAAGCAATATGCTAGAAATTATTACGCGTGGTAGTGGAGCGTAACCAGATTTTAGTTTCAATAGTAAGTAGTAAAAATATCAGTAGTATAGTAACATTTCGGGTTGGATTTTGAACATCATATACGCTTAGCTACGCCCATGAGTCATCTGTTTTTACCCGACTACGGCAAAGCCAAAGGAGGGTTATGATTTTGACAGGCTATGTATGTATGTATGTTCATTTGTTCCCTCATAGTTCCTTAACTACTCATTAGAACTGGACAAATGAAGTGTCGTTAGAAGCGTCATGATCGTCTGCTGGTTATAGGCTATATGTCGTGTCACTGAAACTAATGTGGCGCCTTCTAGCCAACCTAAAGTAATGTATAAAAAAATAAATTTTAGATAAATATATCGTGATTGGTATCATTGGAAAGGGCTTTTATGCTATCACCCTCACATTGATCAGCCGTTAAAAGTCCACTACTGGACAAAGGTCTCCCTAGAGAGGAGGTTTTAGCTTTGCAGTTACATGATAACCAGATCAAAACTACCGATGTGTTTCGGCTATAATAACCAGTGAATCACGATGCGATGTGTCAATTTCTAAAATAAAAAATGCCTATTTGTATTGCGAACCTTATATAGCGCATTGTAAAAGTTATGTCATGTTAAGGCTAGAGGCGTTAGCGATTGTAGAAAGAGAATCGATTCGAAAGACTTGCATCTTGTCTAAGTAGGCAGAACAGAGAAGTTAATACTCTTTAGTTACACAATTTAATCTCTGTTCTGGACGCGGTATGGTATGGTATATACCATAGTATGGTTGTTATCAAGGTATTTATGAGTTATATTCGGGGATATCCCGTTTTTCCGTCGCGTGTTATTGGTTTAAAAATCGTCTTTATAACTAACTAGCTGACCCGCTCAACTTCATTTGCGTCTCTCCATGAGAAATTAATTTTTCCCATTTTCCTAACATTTTCGGTCGATACCCGGCTCCTTTTTGTCGTAGAGTCGCTTCCTCGCTAAATAGGCTATCCAACAAAAAAAGAATTAGCAAAATCGGTTCAGCCGATGTGATGTTGCGACCAAGGCAAACAGGGATTCATTTTTATCTTTATATATATAATTCTTCTGTGAGTGTGTATGTCACTGAACTACTCTCAAACGACTGGACCGATTTTGATGAAATTTTTTGTGTGTGTTCAAGGGGATCTGGGAATGGTTTAGATTCACAATTTTGTCCGCTGGACAATGTTTTTTTAATTAATTTTTAATTTATTAGTAGTTATGGCAAAACGACGTTTGCCGGGACAGCTAGTATATATATATTTTACAAAAACAACGGTCTCCCTATAGTATAGCAGCCCGAGGTCTAAAAATGATCTACCCGGAACCTCGCAATTACAAAGGCCGCCTCTGCCTATCCCATCGAAAATTTAGGCGTATTTATTTGATCATCTATACTAATATATAAAGCTGAAGAGTTTGTTTGTTTTTGAATACGCTAATCTCAGGAACCAACCATCCAACCGCTGGTCTGATTTGAAAAATTATTCCAGTGTTAGATAGCCCATTTATCGAGGAAGGCTATAGGCTATATATCATCTCGCTAAGACCTACAGGAGCGGAGCAACAATGAAGAATGTTACAAAAACGGGGGAAAATTATCACGCTACGGGCAATAGAAGACGCAAACGAGGGTCGGCTAGTGTTTTGTATATGTAGGTAATTGATAAATGAACAAGAATATCTTTTGTTCCAAAGTAGACACCCAATTCCTGTGCACAATTTGATAACCAATTTAAATGTCATTAGTATATCATTAGACCATTTAAATATTAGTATTGCATAAATCAAATTGTTTACAATGTGAGTTGTATACACTTATTGCGCGTCAATAGTTTGTTTCAACCGGTTTACCATTTAATTAAACTGTGCCATCTGAAACGTCACTTATAAAAACCCATTCCTGCAAAACACAACAAAGAGAATAGCAGATCCTGTACCGCTGGCAGTATGTATTGGATGGTTATGAGCTTTATACCGTATTATTAAATAAATTATCCTAATTATTTTCACGTATTTAGCATATTACGCCATCTTGTTGATAACAATGACAACTTTTTGTGATCCACATGTTTAATTGTAATCTAAAAAAAAATTTTGACATGAAAAAAACTGACTTCAAGGTTTGACTCGATTTCTCTTGAATGCCATCATCAGATCTTAGTGTCCTTATCATGGTACCACCGTTGGGATATCTCCTTTCCATTAAAAAAAGAATCATCAAAATCGGTTCATAAACGACGAAGTTATCCGCGAACACTCATAAAAGAAAATATAAATATATATACGGTCGAATTGAGAAACCTCCTCCTTTTTTTTAAGTCGGTTAAAAACGAAATTAACTTGTTAACGCAATGTTGCAAAAATCTGGTAATTTAAAATGTTATTGTCCGTTATATTAGCAGCCAAATAAATACAAAAACAATACCATGATATAAGCCAGGCGGCACAAAAGTCCCATATTACCTGCCTGCCATTGTCCTTTAAAAAAATGTCTCATCTGGTTATCAAACAGAAGTAAGCCTTTCTTTACCGGCTCTCGTACAAGCAGTTCCTTTAAAGTAAAGAGTTTAAAATCTAATTGTGTATGCATACTGATTGTATCAATATTTGTTCTCATTATACACCATCATTGCTTGCACAGTAAAGCTTAATTTGAGGCCTTTGGGCGGCTTAACCTCCAACGGTAAGATGACGTAGCCACAACGTAGTCTTGCCAGTCCCCAACCTACACTGGGCCAGCGTGGGGACGTATGGCCTTAACCCTGAGAGAAGACCCGAGCCCAGCAGTGAGACATTATGAGTTATTGAAGATTCACCATCATTAATAATCCACTGTTGAATATAGCCTTAGAACGGAAGAACTCTTATTCTGCGCAATTTGTTCGGGATGAACACGGTTGTCAAAATGGTAGCGGATTAATAATACGGAGTGTGACCACCCCTTTTCATCCCTCGGGTGTCGTAAGAGGAGGCTAAGGGAAGAAACTACGCAAGACAACATCAATGCAAAGTGAAGGAAAACTAGGTAGAGTAGATAAACCTCCTTTCTGATGAAAGACCTCATACCTAGGAGTGGACTGTTAAAGACTGTTAATGTTGATGTGGTAATGTTGGTTGGTGATTCTCCGTATTCTGAATTTGTCATCACACGGAATACCGTCACCGACATCGGTGTTTCTTCATCACAAACTAGCTTTTACACGCGGCTTCGCGCACGCAGACTTTCATACTCTAATTTATTTTTCTTAGTGCCCACTTACGTTATATAAAGAACCTATATGCAAAATTTCAGGATTCTATTTTAAAACCGCAGATTCTACTAAATCCAGTCACACTGTCTCTAAGTATTTAAAATCGTGCATCAATTTGAATTTCTTTCACTCAAATACTCGTCGGAACAAAATATGACCAAGTTGGAACTTGTAAATGCACCAACGGTCACGTAGGAGCACAACTCGCTTGCTGATTGAGAAATTTTGTCAGTGCCGGATTAGCCACGTAGCAAGAGTAGCAAATGCTACGGGCCCCGCGCTTTGAGGGGCCCCGCACTCCAAAGCCCATTGACCGTAAAAAAAAAAAAAAGTTTAAATAAGCGTAAAGTATCTTGCATGCCATTAGTTGCCATTAATCCCGGATGAACGGTATTTAAGTTCGCTTGTCTCTTCTTCTTCTCATCTTTAAAATCAGAGGAGATGTACAGGAATGTGGCAGTTATAGACGAATAAAGCTCATTTCACATAGAATGAAAGTTTTAGAGAAAGTTGTTGAGAGAAGAATGAGAGAGAAAAGTGCAATATGTAGAAAGAAACCAATTTGGGTTTTTGACGGGCCAACAAATGCCATATTTGCAATTCGATAATTGTGAGAGAAATACAGACAGGCACACAAAAACGTGCTTTTGGTGTTTGTTGATCTAGAAATGGCGTATGATAGGGTACCCCGAGAGGTTTTGTAGTAGGCTTTGAAAGACGAAAGAGTGCCTCGCTTAGTATGTGGCATTCAAAGGCGGATATATAGATTTGCCGCCAGTAGGTTATAAAATTTTTGCCGCCCCTATTAACCTATAATTTAATGTCTCCCTGCTCTTTTCATATCCTCTTTCGATACTCCCTTAGCTGCCGTCTCGGCGCATCACACCCCTCCCTCTGTCTGAGTCTCTCACGTCCAGCTTCTAGAAGGAAGTGGTTCGTGGACAGCCTTTTCCCTGATCAAGGAACAAACAAACTCACTGATTCCAGGGCCTCATGCCACCGAGTTCTAGTCGACCGATCGGGCAAAACCTGTTACCGTTGTACCGAGTGGTTAGCGATGGAAAGCCGCAGTCTCCTTCTGCGAGGGTGTGACGCTCCAGAAGGAGACCGCAGAGCGTGATTGGGAAAGTGCCGATCCCACTCGAAACAGGCGTCGAAGGGGACGCGGTAGAGGTCCCCAATCGTCGCGGCGGCAACATTTTCTCATCTCATCTTGGAAAAAAAAAGAGGAGGTTATGATTCGGTCGGCCCGTTTTTTTGAATTGAGAGTATTCTATAGGCACACTAATCTATTTGGTCCTAAAATTTTGTTAAATTTTCAAGATTTGTTTCAACCGTATTTTTGATCGTATGTAATTATATATTATATAAAAAATGGGTCAAATCTGCCGCCCTTAAAATTTGCCGCCCTAGGCTCCAGCCTACTCAGCCTAGTGGTAAATCCATCATTATGGTGATTCGATCGATGTACAGGGAATTTCGCACCTTTATAAGATCGGCTGCGGCAAACACCGACCAATCCAGTGTCTCTGTTAGTTTGCCTCAGGGAACGGCTCTTAGCCTATACCTCTTCCTACTGATAATGGATGCTCTGACATCGGACATACTGGAGGAGACACCATTGTGCATTATATTTGTAGACGACATTGTGTTGGTCACGTCCGAGGGTCAGCGCAGACTAGCAACCTAGAAAACTAGAAAATCTGCAGAACTATCACCGAATACATGTTCTATATACCGCCGGGTCACTAAATAGAACGATTTCGGTCTGCACTGATTTCAAGTACCTCGGTTTGCTGTTACAAAATAATGGCGAAATATGTCTGCGGACATCGAACCAATGAAGACGGATGAAGTGGCGGCAGGTAACAGGAACTTTTTGCGATCCCAAGTTCCCTTTAACGTTAAAGGCAAATACATAAAATGATCAGTAGACCTGCCGTCCTGCATAGATCTAAATGTTGGTCAATAAACGAAACGGATCAGAAACGCCAGCATGTAGTTGTAATGCGAATGTTAAGATACATTTATGGTGTGACTAGAATAGATAAGGTGAAAAATGACTACATTAGAGGAAGTCTGAAATTAGCACCACTGGGTGGAAAGTTGAGAAGCAACAGGTTAATTGGAAAAATTGACTTTGGAAAAATTCTCAATAATGGTCAGTGCTTACAAAGATGATTTGGACATCAGCCTGGGCAACAAAATAGTTCAGTTCGCGGAGTTGCTGAAAACATATGAGGCTATCGTCATTGACATTAACAAATAAGAGTCTCTGAAACTGAAATTTTATAAACTTTTATTAAATAATTATTTGGAGTCATGTTTTCCAAACCAAAAGAAATTGCCTTGAGAATTTACTCGTCTCTCGTGATGGCTAATTGCAGTGGCAAACGTTATTTTTCAACATTAAAACGCATTAATATGAGTTATGGAACGCAATAATGTGTTTCGTACTAATTGACTAAACTTACGAATGGTCAAATACGTCACCATAAAGTGAATCTAATAAAGTTACTAATAGAAGAAAATTATTTAAAAGTACGATTGCATTATATAGCTAAATTTAGGAACTAGTTCTCGACATTTAAATCGCAACCGCAACCGGCAATAGAAAACATGTTCGAAACAATTACCGAAATACTATAAACTTGAGATTCTAGAGCAAACCTAGGGCCCCTTGGCCAAATTTGCTACGGGCCCCGCGCTGGCTTAATCCGGCACTGAATTTTGTCTGATACGACTACGTACAAGAATAAAGGCGACCACTGTGAAAATTTGGGGCCTCTAAACGGTATAAGGAAGTAAGTGCGTCAGAACTTTCTAGTCGTTCTCTGCACAATCCTTTCATTTTGGCGCAATGGACTTCTGTGCTTGAGGTATCTGGGGCCCTAGCTAAGTTGCAAGCATTTTTCTTTCTGCAATCGTTAACGCCTAAATTCTCGTGTGTCATTGGCTAATCTTAGACAAAGTATTACCCAATAACACACGAGAATTTAGGCGTTAACGATTGCAGAAAGAAAAACGCTTGCAACTTAGCTAGGGCCTCTGGTTCGATTGTCGGGCCAAATGTTTGTATGATTTGTTAATATTTGTTTGGAAGTTTGGGTGTTTCTGGTCAGCGTGATAAAGTAGGCGAAACCTTATTACTAAGGAGAGGTTATGTTTATTAGTGAACTGTTAAAGGCTTATGATTAAAGGGAAAGAACTCTACCAATAATAAGGTCGTCGATTAATTAGCGCAATTTAAAAATTCAATCTAAACAACACGGAAGATATCAGAGTTCGAGACGCGGAAGTGTCATGACCTTCGTATTAACATCAGAAATACAAAAAGCATGTACCTACAGCTCATTCTGGAAAATACGATGAAACATTTAATCTTATTTTCGTTAAAACTATTATATTGAAAGTTGCTAAACCTGTTATTAGTATACAGTTCAGTTTACATTAAATGTTCGGTCGGGTTTTGAGTTTACTTGTAATAACTAGCCGAGTCCTATAATAGTCCTAAATAGAGTAAATAGTATCAATTAAACTGTTATTTTACTGCATAAACTATTAACTGGAAATGATGAAAGACGCATTTTTACTGCAATTATCGATTAAATAATTATTTTTACCACTCTACGGCGAAGACAAAAAAAAGGTTATAGTTTTGGCAGTATTTGTATGTTTTTATTACTTTTTATGGGGCAATGAGATATAGGCTTTATGGTTTAACTTTTTTTTTTGTTGTGTCTCAAAAGACAACAACGTACTAGAAATATACCTGTTTCCCGGGGTACTTCACAAGCATTGTTGAAATGGTTAAAAAAGCACCCAGACTCAGAACATGATGCCAAGTGCGGTTTGAATCCACAACAATCAGGGCAGTGAGAGCGACGGGGTGACCACTTAATCTGTACTGAGCTTTGAGTGAAAGTCCTGGGGTTTATCCAGATTAACCTGTGGTCGGAGTACATACACACACACAGACGCAATATAGTAAAGTATCTATATATTGTGTGTGTCCCGTGAAGCGCTCCTTAGAAAGCGTAGCGCCCTTCAGTAAGCGCGCAGATTAATAAAGCGCCGCGGCCGGCGTCTGCGTCCGTGTGCACCGCACACACTGCACTATAGGTAAACACGCCCCATAATCAGTCAATTGATTTATGTGACAGACAAAAATAATTAGTGTAATCGATAAGAAAATATTTGTCATGATACGTGCAGTCAGAGGGATAATATGAAGTTAATTTCTTTATTTAACTTAGATATTTTTTATGTTTCCGTAGTCCTTGTGGAGAAATGGGTCTGATGTTCACAGAAATAAATCAAAATAGAAGGGTGAAAGGGGCGTGCCACGTGTGCCAAAAGTACTATGAATGTCGCCCGCTCATTACGCAGCGTGATTTACGGAACAGTGTTCACAGCGTAAAAAAACAATAAAAACTTCATTACGATGCCATATTCTGTAATCACATCACGCACTGTAAAAATAAGTGTAGTGAAGTTAGTCTGAAGAAAGGAGGCATCATCTTTTCATCAGTGAGTACTATGTTTTAGTTAAACAAAGATAAACAAGAATGAAAATGTTCTTTCAACTGGTATTATGTTGTCAACTAGAAGCATATCTATTTACTTTTTCATTAAGGTACTGTATCCATTACGTTTAATATACAATACTCGTACTTATTCTCGTGAAGTGACCACTTAATGAATATCGAAATAAACAATCGTTCCGAACGCTCAATTGCTGTTTGCACGAAATTCGGATGCCTGATGCGACTTACGCTAGAGCTTGATACACTACGTACGTAAATGTATCGATAAATTGTTATTATGCAGGGAAGAGACTATTTAATTCCGGTAAAACGACCAACTGTGAGAATGTAAAACTTATTTAATATTTGAAATAAAAATAAGTTTAGTAGGTATATTAGTTAAAAATTAAAAGATTTAAATTATAAATATATAAATTTTGTAGTTAACACAATCCTATTAAATAAAAAGGCTTTATTATCACATTTCAAAAACATTCATGATATACCTAAATTACCTGTATGTTATTTCTTAACCTTATTTTTAATATTACACTTTTTGAAAAAATGCGGTTCCATTAGTTTATTATTTTTTGTAAATAATCTATTTAAGTAAGTGGTTTTTAGTTTTAAAACTTACTTTATGTACTTAATTGTGAAATATTATCTTAAATATCAACTTGCATATTGCATATCAGTTTTCCAATGATTCCAGCCTTCGATAAATAGACAAGAAAGTGTGACACTTTACTAGTCGACCCTCGCGCATTGACCAATCGGGTGCGTTGGGGAAGCGTGGTTTCGTGGTTTGATGCCACGCAGGATTTATTTATTTATTTATTTATTTATTTTGGTTAGGAAAACCAACAGCTACAAAAAGAATATGGTTTGTTTCATATGCAACATCAAGCCAATTACAGGTTTTCACGAATTGTAACATAATAAATTAACAAAAGTTCTAACCAACACACTAACCAACACGACTTTACACCATTACAATAAACAATAATAAAAACATAAATAAAAATAAAAATACAAAAACAAATACAAAAATGTCATCATTGAAAAAACTTAAGATTCAGCATACTCCGTACAACATTAATGCTGGTGTTAAAGGGATCAATAGAGTACTCCTTGCACAATTTATTGAAGTCGTCGCTCGCTCTAACGATAAACGATTTTTTTCTATAGTTGGAAGAGGAAAAGGGGACACAAATCGGTGGATTGAATCTAACTGACCTACGGGGGACATTAAACTTTAATTTTTGCAACAGGTGTGGACAATCAATTTCATTTGAAATAATTTTCAAAAGGAAACAACAATCTGCTAATTGACGTCGATTTATAAGTGGCTGGATATGAAACCTTCTGCATAGACCAATGTAATTACTTGCGCTGTATGGGATATTCAGACGAAAACACAGAAACCTCAAAAAACGTTTCTGAATATTCTCGATACGATCGATGTATTTGTAATAACAAGGGCTCCAAATTTGTGAGGCATATTCTAGGTGGCTTCTAACAAAGGTACAGTAAAGAATTTTAAGCGTTTTAGCCTTTACAAAACATTTGGAAATCCTCATCACGAATCCCAATGCCTTCGAAGCTCTTGCAATCATTTGTTCGATATGCTCATCAAACAGTAGCTTCGAATCGTGGTAAACACCGAGGTCTCGTACGCCATCACATCTGGATATTACTTGACCCTTAAGTTCATACGGCGCGAATATTGGAGAACGCTTCCTACCAAATGTGACGACTGAGCATTTAGCGGGGTTAAGTTCCAATTTATTTACATGACAGTATTGATCGAGTCGCGATAGGTCTGATTGAAGTGCTTGCACGTCCTTTGCCGATGATACTACAGAATAAATCTTCATATCATCGGCAAAACAGAGCAAATTAGAACCTTGGAAGCAGGAGTCGATGGCATTCACATAGATAGTGAAGAGTAGGGGACCCATTAAAGAGCCCTGCGGTACACTGCTGGGGATAGAAACCCAGCTAGAAATATAGTTACTGACTACTACAGCTTGCGTCCGATTTTCCAAATAAGAGGAAAACCACCGAAGTAAGTCTCCCCTTATGCCACTGTTAAATAACTTCATTTTGAGCATGTTGTGATCTATTTTATCGAACGCTTTGCTGTAGTCGGTGTAAATGACATCAACCTGAGCACCATCCTCCATACCCTGTGTCACATAATCATTCAGCAGTACCAAGTTTGAAACCGTTGAGCGACCCTTTAAAAAACCGTGTTGTGATGGATTAAAACAGTTTTTGAGTGCTGCGTATATCTGACCGTAAATAATCTTTTCAAAAACTTTTGCTAGTACACACAATTTGGAAATGGGTCTATAATTAACAATTTCAGTTTTAGGCCCTTTCTTGTGCACTGGGGTGACATAAGCGGACTTCCAAACCCGAGGAACAGTACAAGTAGTAAGCGATTTTTTAAGTAACAGCGATATCGGCAGAGCAATGGTTTTAGCACATTTAATGATAAATTTGGGTGACAGATGGTCAGGGCCAGCAGCCTTAGATGGATCAAGGCTACTTAAAACTTTAGTAAGATACTCCAAATTGATTTCAATTGTGCTGATGTCACAAGACGTATATGGTGTATTTGTAGTGCAGATGTTTGTACTCGTAGAAGCGTCAGTAATTGGGTCAAGAAAAGTAGAATGGAAATGTGCAGAGAATGCATTACATATTTCATCAGCAGATGAAACTGATACGCCGCTGTAATTAAAGTAACTTGGCAGTGAGTTAGATTTAGAGCGTTGCTTTACAAAGCTCCAAAAATATTTGGGATTCCTTTCAATAGACTCTTCAGCAGAAGTCAGGTACTTAGAGTAACAGTCAACTTCAAGCTTTTTTACCCTATCACGTAAGAGCCTGAACGTAGCCCGGTCAAAAAGCCTACCATATATTTTGAATCTATTAAGGTATTTCCACTTTTCTTTTATTAGACGTTTGAGTGAAGAAGAGTACCAAAACGGGTAAGAAGTGTAACAAATGTTCTTGCTTGGTACGTATTTATTACGAATGTCAGCTATGGTATTGTAAAAATACGTCACACATTCCTCGAGTTCAAAATTCATAAACACATTACCCCAATCAATCGCTGAAATTTCCCTATTTATCGAAATAAAATCACCTTTATCATAAATATATCGAGTGTACGACGCGGGAATCAAATGTGTGTAGTCCGCAAAATCTAAATCAATCAACAGAGCTGGGTGATATTTATCGACTGGTATCAAGGGGTTTGAACATTCACTTACTGTCACAGTTTCATTACACAAAACCAAATCTAAGGTCTTCCCGAAACCATTTAATATACCACTGTACTGGCTCAGACCTAGTACTCGCAATTCGTCCGTTAGCGTATACTCATCACTGCTACATATGTTTACAGGTAGTAGAACATTGTTTATTAACTGCCACCAAAATGCCACTTAAGTTAAAATCACCTATAATTAAAAATTTTTCGTCTGAATTATTTAACACTAAACTGTTTAAATTGGTTAGAAAGTTAGACAATTGTTCCGAAAAAGAGAATCCTTTACCTTCCGCACATAAATAAATAACACTTACGTTTAACTTGAAGACATCCCTTGTACCAGGATAACGTAGGTTCACAGTCACCCATAAATCTTCCGCTGAGGAGTGAAAAGATGGCTGTGGCACCGCAGATATGTGCTTACGAATAGCTATCAATACCCCGCCTCCCCGCGTCTGACCAGTCCGCGAATAATTACGATTACGACGCCACACAATATACTGATCACCAAATAGTTCCGAATCCGAGATGCCGTCAACTAACCAAGTCTCAGTTAACACAATCACGTCATACAAATCAACACACACCCCCCTATAAAAAACATCAGTCTTGGTACGAAGTCCTCGCACATTCTGGTAGTATATGCGAAGATTTTTAATATTGCTGTTAGCCATTTAAAACTTTAATAGTAATAGCATCCGCATAAATAACTATAGGTTACTATAAAAAACATTATTGTAAGAAAATATACAATAATTTATATGGCAAAATACTTTCGTCACCCTTCTATCTAGAATATATTTCTGTGGTGATGTCCCTCCAACATTAAGCGAGGATCCTGCGACCATTCGAGGTGATAATGCCTGGCGGGCCGCCAGTTAATGTTGGGAAGTTGTATATGCTAATCGGTGAAAGAATTCCTACACCGCGATCAGCCCCTAATCCCTATCAGCTCTAATACTTTGTCTCAGATTGCTTTGTCTAAGATTATCCAATGACACACGAGAATTTAGGCGTTAATGATTGCAGAAAGAAGAACGCTTGCTACTTGGCTAGGGGGCCAGGATAGTTCTGAGACAGGTAACCTGTAGTTCGGTATGTCTTCGGTAGATGGCGCTGTAATGTTTTGTTGCCGTATGTGGAAGACGCCAAATCTTAAGAAGTCTATTGTCTATCAATGAGCAGTTTTTTAGAAACCTCCGCGAGTAGTCTACAGTTTAGAGAGTGTTAGTAGATACTAGAAACTCAAGTCCGTGTGGTGACTAAAAATACAAAGTGTCACAAACACTATTCATCCCATGTTTTGTTGCAATAAGAAACGTTCGCAAGTGTATGTTTTAAGAAGAGCTAGCAACACCGTCTATTGACAGAACTCAATGATGGGTAAATAAACAACGATCTTTTGTTTATTTTCCCTACTTTTGTTTAGTTTAAAAGTTTTCTCGTTAACTTTCCTCGTATACACATACAGATACAAGTTAACGAGTACTTGTTATGAAATATTGTTTCAAAGTTTTTTAATATATTTTTAACCGACTTCAAAAAAGGAGTAGGTTTTTTATTTTTTATCTGTGTTCACGGATAACTTCGTCGTTATGAACCCATTTTGATTATTCTTTTTTAATGGAAAGGAGATATCCCAACGGTGGTACCATGATAAGGACATAAGATCTGATGATGGCATCCAAGAGAAATCGATCGATTTGGTCGTTCGTGAAATTGGCTTGAAATTTTTTTTCTTAAAACTTTACTTGTGTTTTAAATATTAATTTCATTACATTTTCGAAGATGAGAAGAAGTACACATACTTGTCATGGCATATCCAGTATCCATACTAATATTATTAACTCAAAAGGTACTCTATTACGCTTGCATGACGAACCCGCAGAACCGATTTCATTGAAACTTTGTATGGAGATACTTTGATTTTTGAACAAGGAAATTTTTACTTTTTACCGCAATAATCGACATACACGTGGGAGGAGCCGCGGTCAAAAGCTAGTAGTAACATAAATATATATTACAATTAGCTGAACCCCGCGGCGTTACCCGCGGTTATTGTTGTACCGCGAGTAACGCCGCGGAACAAAGTTAGTCTAAAAAAAGTAGCCTTAGTTACTCCCTGGATCATCAGCTACCTTCCAGTGAAAGTCCCGTCAAAATCCGTCTAGCCGTTCCAGAGATTACCCGGAACAAACAAACAGACAGACAGACAGACAGACAAAAAAAATTTTAGCTACATTTTTGGTATATGTATCGTGTATACATACATATGCATTTAGTAAAAAGCGGTTATTTTTATATTACAAACAGACCTAGCATTGCATCCAATGTAAGGAAAAAATACTTGATAATTATGATCCTGCTCTTACTTAATAGAGTACTGTGGTGTTACCCGCGGTTATTGTTGTACTTTTAAACACGCGGGTAACACCGCGGGGCAAAGCTAGTCTTAAAATACCCTTTCAAGTATAAAAATAATTTTTAAAATCGGTCCACAATTGACGGAGTAATCAGTGTACATACATAAAAAAAAAACAATCAAGTTGAGAACCTCCTCCTTTTGGAAGTCGGTTAAAAAGGAGCCTAAGTCTGTCTGTCTAAGTACTCCCTGGATCATCAGCTACCTGCCAGTGAAAGTCCCGTCAAAATCGGTCCAGCCGTTCCAGAGATTACCCGGAACAAGCAGACAGACCGACAGACAGACAAAAAATTTTTTAACTATATTTTTGGTAAATGTTCCGTGTATACATGCATATGCATTTAGTAAAAAGCAGTTATTTTAATATTACAAACAGACACTCCAATTTTATTTATTTGTATAGATGAATTATATAATACATTAGCAATATAAAAATTCACATCTAAATATTGTACCTCGTAAGTTCTAAAATGACATAAGTGACACCTGTCACCGAGATCAAATTATATTTTTAAAGGGACTGTATTGGCAGAAATAGCTGAACCGAGATATCCGGCTGGTTGCCATTTCATCAAAGAAGAAGCAGTGAATTTAAATCACCGACTCTACTACTACGAGAAATGACCTTCTGAAAGCCAACATTATGGGGTTGCCTGACTATTAATCGATAGCTCTAATTCTAGGCCACCTAGAAACTTGATATTTGGTACAGGGCGAAGGTTCGGCTAAGTAAGTTTACTTACTTAGCAACATACTTTTCCTTCGATCTCGATCAAAATGCCCACAGAAATTAAACGTATATTAATATGTAGTCTCAGATCAAATAAAAAAAGGTAGATAATGCACCGCCTTGTTCTTGTTGAAGCAGAAAAGAGTAGCGTAGTTCGTAGTTAACACACGCGTCACGCACTAAATATGCTATAAACTAAGCTACTTTTCATCTGTATCGTACAGTCAACAACAATTTGTACGATACTGACGTTTTTAAGGAGAGATGATGAATAACCCCACAAAGTGAAAAATTTGCGCGTTCGCCGCTAAAAAACTGCCGTTGGTCGTATGTCCTCGTTTTGAAGACACCCCCCTCTCTGCCTTGGTGTCGACATATCGAGTGAAGTCCAGTTTCGTGGTCATTTGAGGTTAAGGCTAAATTGGTCTCGAAGAAGCTTGGAATTGCTCAATAGATCGAGAGACGGTATTTCGGTATTTCACTCGGTCTCACCGCCTTCTACTTTACAAGGTGTATGGTCTCATGTGGAATATGGTTCTCATCTTTGGGCAGGGGAACCCCAGTACCAGCTCCTCCCTCTAGACCGCATCGGAGAGCGACTCGAATTGTCGATTGCCGAGATGTTCCTAATTGGCTGGGTTTTCTGGTGCTCTGGCGTAGAGATGCGGCCTCGCTATGCATCTTCTACCGCATTTACTTTGGGGAGTGCTCCGAGGAATTGTTAAGTGAATCCTTGTCGCCTCTTTACGCCATCGTCCTATGCCACAGGAGTTTTATCCCCATCATCTAGATTGTTAGCAGTCCACAACTGTGCGCTTCTCCAGAAATTTTCTGCCTCGCATAACAAAACAGTGGAATTAACTGTCACATACGGTTTTCCCGAACCAATACGACCTTCAAACCAAGAAAAGGAGAACTCCTTCTTAAAAGGCAGGCAACGCACATTTGATGCTTCTGATGTCCATGGGCAGCAGTAATCGCTTACCATCAGGCGATTCGCTGCTCATTTTACCCGTATATCATAGAAAAAAAGGATTTGCAATTCTATCTTTATATATTGCAGAATAAAGTCTTTTTCCCTGTTTGTAAGCTTAGATCTTTTAAACTACGCCATTGATTTAAATGCGACTTCACACAATAGAGATAGTTATTCTAGAGGAGGGTTTATAAATGTTTATAATCACACTAATATACAAAGGTGAAAGTTTGTGAGTGTGTATGTTTGTTATTTCTTCACGCAAAAACTAGTGAACGGATTTGGATGAAACTTTACAGTAATATTGCTTATACATCAGAATAACACATAGGCTACTATTTCCCGCGATAATCGACACAAACGCGGGCGGAGCCGCGGGCAACAGCTAGTATACGTATATTTTACTTACATCTACGTTGCGCCCGTACGAAGCCGGGGCGAGTCGCTGGATATTAATTAAAAAATATTTTATTTCAGATATTAATATTTCACTTAAGTTTTAATACCTTCCTATTCAAAATGTTTAATTGATGTTGTTGTAATTTGGCGCCAAATTCTGATTATTTCATTGTGATTACTTCCTCCTTTTAGAGACTCAGAATTTACTCGTATATTTTTTGATGTGTCTTTCCTATATATTTCTACAGGAGAGATTACGAGTTGAAAATAACATCAAAATCGGTTCAGCCGTTTCAAAAATAAGTCGAAATAAATAGACAGACAGTAAATTTTAATACAGATTTTTTGGTGTTATATAGATATATAGTTATTTAGATATATAGATACATTATACCCGAAGACAGAACTAATCCTGATAACAACAATCCTTGATCAAATTTTACCTATAATCTCCCACATAATCAATTACCCCTTATATTCCGGAACTTTCCCGTCGCCTTGGCGAAAGGCTCACGTCATTCCTTTATCTAAGATTGCTAATCCCACACATCCCAACCATTTCAAACTAATATCAATTTTCCCTTTTCTCTCCAAAGTCTTAGAATCCAGTGTGCTTAAACAGTTTTCTGAATTCATCTTTAAAAACAATCTGTTGAGCCCGTTGCAATCTGGATTCACGCCTGGCTATAGCATATACCTCCGTTCTTCTTAAAGTGACTGGCGATGTTAGGGCCGGTGTGGAGGACACAAAAGTTACCGTTTTAGCACTGATCGACTTCTCCTACGCCTTCAATACCGTCAATCACGATATCCTCTTATCTATCCTTTCCCATCACATGGTCTCACCCGAAGCGCTGGAATGGTTCTTATACTATTTTCGGTGACGCCAGTAGTCTGTTCAGGTCGACGAATCTTCTTCGGACTGGTGTGATCTTGACTTTGGTGTACCTCAAGGCGGTATTCTTTCTCCTTACTATTCTCTGTATATATTGATCTTCTAACCTTGGAACTTCAGTGTGCGTATCATCTGCCGATGACCTACAGATCAATTCCCAAAGTAAGATTTAAGATATTCCGCTGGCATTAGACATGATCTAGAAATAATCAACGAGTGGTCTAATAGGTGAACCCGACAAAATGCCAAGCCTTTTTTTTATGATGTATTTGGGCAAACGAGCTGACGTATCGCCTGATGGTAAGCGATTACCGCTGCCCATGGACACCTGCAAAACACCAGAGGCGACATAAGTGCGTTGTCGGCCTTTGGGGGATAGGGAGGGGGTTTGGGTTCCGGAATCCTCACTCACTCGGTGAAACACAGCGCAAGCACTATTTCACACCGGTTTTCTAAGGCCGTGGTATCACTCCGGTCGAGCCGGCCCATTCATGCGGAAGCGTGGCTCTCCCACGGCAAAATTATAGTTGGAAATCCTCGATTAATGAGCAGAGTAGGCACCGGAACTATTCAGGCTATAATTTTTAATGGGATTCCCATACCTATGTGTCAATCCGTTCAGGATCTCGGCTTAAACCTCGATTGTACGTTTAATTGGCCTGAGCAAGTTGAAATCAGTGCCGGAAGGTTACTGGTACTCTTCGAATACTTTATCGCTTTAAAATTTTTTTACCACTAAATACTAAGACTATGCTGGTGCAAACCCTTATCTTCCCTGTGATCGACTATAGTAATGTGTGCTGTTATGACCTGAATGCAGATCTTTTCGATAAATTAGACCGTCTTCTTAATAACTGCATTCAATTCATCTATAACCTCCGCAAATATGACCACGTATCTTCTTCCTGCTCGCAGCTTAACTGGTTACCTATTAGTCTACGTCGTAAATTACGTGGTCTCACTGTCTTATACTCTATTTTAAATAACCCATCTTCGCCAAAAATATTTAATCTGCTACTTCCAACTCGTGTGTAGCAATCACGACAGAAACCTACGGTCCTCTTATAACCTTCTTCTTCGTTGTCCATCTCATACTTCTGAGTTTGTTGGCTCATCCTTTGTAGTACAGTCCGTTCTTCTATGGAATGAGCTCCCTCTTGAAATCAGGACGGCCCCAAACACTTTTACGTTAAAGGCAAAAGTAAAGCAGTACCTTATAAAACAATTGGCACAATCAACTTCCTCATGGTTATCTTCCACGGTTATTATCGGTATCTATGTGCGTATGTATGTATTTAAATATGTAAGTATATTTATTTAGTTATCTGTATAGGTTTATATATGTGATATGTATACATAAATGTTTGTTCAATATTTTGTTTTATTTTTACTCTCATAAACTTTTAATCAAAATGCACCTACTTTCTGTTTTCTCCGCATCACCCAATGGTTGACTGGTAGAAAATGCCGTCGGCATTAAGTCTGCCAATGCACTAAATGTGCATGATGTATAAATAAATAAATAATCCTGTCCTTTTATCCTGTTGGTCACACAAAGATTTGTCCTAGGTGGGAATCAAACCCTTTTGCTTAGCAGATAGGATCACTAACCGTTAGATTAACAGGAAAACTTGACATGACTCATTCCTTTTTTATTTGCCTCGACTTGCTTTTGAAGTTAAACCTTTTTTAGCGAAGTTGTGCACTTTTTTTGGGATGGTAAAAATGTTAAACTTGGCGTCAGGACACGTGACCTGATCGTAAGACGGCGGCGCGGGGCGCTTGAGCAAATTTGCGTATTTTTACTACCTTTTGTCGCACATACTATTTAAAGAGCAAAGAGGTTCATTTCAGGTGTGCTGAAACAACTGTTTCTTTATAGTTTTGAGTTTTCGTTTCTGTCGGCAGTCCTCTTGACTGTTTTGTGTTCTTTTACTTCCTTTAGCTTTCTGCATTCCTCCTCCATATAAACTTTAACTGTGTCAAATTACATACTCCTCAGTTCGCATAGTTTTCGTAAAAATTGGTACAAACTTTTTGCTTCACGTTATGATATATTTATCTTTACTTTTTTAATTAGATGCATAAAAGGGTTGGCAAATCATAGCCTTCCTTCCTTTCATCATCATCATCTCTGCCGAAGGTCCACTAATGGACATAGGCCCCTCCACAACCACAAACGGTACTGTGCTGCCCGTCAATCAAAATACATATAATATTAAGTTTCGCTCGCAAGCAAAGCCATAAAAACTATTAAGGAATAATACTTTGTAGCATATCCTGTTGACCTTTGTATATAAATCGTGATTTTTATTGTATTTATGTTGATTGTTTTAATTGATTGAATTAAATGGCTTCGTAATCAGGAACAGTTATTAAACTGTCCGTCAACAATTTCATTAACGATATTTTGTTATTATACACTAGCTGACCCTGTCTGCCTGTCTCCTATTGCGAGTAGCGTGAAGGTACAAAGCGTGAACAAATTTGTTCAAAATTTATAGGTTATAGTGAGCCAATCTCGTTACCGTGGGAGAGCCATGCCTCGGCATGAATGGGCCGGCTCGACCGGAGTGATACCACGGCCTCGCAGAAAACCGGTGTGAAATAGCGCTTGCGCTGTGTTTCACCGAGTGAATGAGGATACCGGAGGCCCATACCCCTCCTCACATCCTTTTCCCCATTCCCCAAAGGTCGGCAACGCACTTGTGATGCCTCTGGTGTTGCACGTGTCCATGAGAGACAGCAATCGCTTACCATATCATACGGGAGATATAATTATGCTGTAGTAGACTTTTTTGAAGGAAAATTTATTTTTGCGCGTTGAGCACTTTTTGGCTGAACAAAAATCATGAAGGCTTTCCATGAGCTATTGTATACTGTGTATATATGTGTACTTTCTGGGTAAACAAAAAGCGTGACACTTGCGTCATCGTCACCCCACGCTTCCTCGACGATACAATTCACAAGTTACTTAGTTTTCACTTCTATTGGCAGTCCCCAAAGACTGCCACGCATTTTTTTAGAACTTTTAAACGGGACAATTCTTTCATACATAACTTTTGCGAAACTAAAAGCGCACGCAACGGAAGCTCTTAAGCATACAAAAAAAGTAGGTAATAGTTGCCCCCGTTTATGCAATATATTTCATTGATACTCCGCTCCTTTTTGGTGGCATCGGAGGTGACAAACAGAGCAGGTACCATTTCCTATTGATTCCCAACGCCACAGTCATGAAAACCGTTGCTAAGTTATACTTTCACTCTTTTTCACCGTATGAAAGAGGCTACCGGAGTCCCAACTCCAACATCTTATCATTCTCAGGGTTTTATATTACTTGTGTCTCTTGGTGACGATGAGCGGTGGTTTTCAATTCTAATTCTCTGTTCTCTTCATAATCGTTTCCCCATCAATTAGGATCGCGACCAGCATTGCCAGACATCCCGCTTTTGGCGGGACTTTTGAATCAAAATTTTTATGTCCCGCTTTTCAGATGTAATAAAAAAAATAAAAATAGTCACTCTCACTAAAAATGAAATGTAAAATAAAAGGATATATACTTAAAACTTCTAAATTTGTAAGTTTTTCTACTTTGTCCCGCTTTTGATAAAATAATCCCGCTTTGTTCACAAAAAAAATTCAAAAGCCCGATTTATTCAATAAAAAATTTGACAATGCTGAGTGTGACTCTGAAAAAGCCAGTTGTTCTTCTCCATCTGATACGGTCTCATGGAAAGCGGTGCTGACAGGTATCTCCAGCCGTTCCAAGATCTGGTCCGACCATCTCTTTGGGCCTACACTTATCATTATGTGACTCATTTACCAAGCCCATGAATTGAAAACTTTATTACGTTGGAATACGAGCTATTGTACGGATGGCGTAGTGGTTCAAGCAGTAAACGCGCTATTTGCTACTGCGTTCAGTGTTGTGAATTCGTTCCCTACATGGGATTAATACATTGTGTTAATTAAAAATTATTGTTCGTCTAAGAATAGTACCTGGATGGCAGTTTTAGCTTTCCTAAAAATGTATCCTAGCTAGATCCGAAAACCACCTGCGTACTAAATTTAATAAAAATCTTTTAAGTCGTTTCCGAGATTCATATTGTATTTCAACAAGAATTTCTCGTTTAAAGATATTGGATATTACAAGAAAACGATTACGAAACTAAAACCACCGAGTGTAATGTTGACCAGTCAAAAAATCTATATTCACTGGTCCATGATCTAAAACAACATCAAAGGCTAGTACATTATAAAGAAATACCAATATTACAAAACTTACGACGCCATAATGTATTACTAATGATTAGTTTTCGGTAATTTGAGTAATGGAGATTTTATCGAAAAGACCTTGACACGACTAGGCTCTTCAATGTTTAGAGACAGGTTAAGTATATATCGATTGTTTAAAATCGAATATAACTCGATATGTTATACTATCGATATTTTGTAGTTACGACGGGACTGCGGGAGCGATTTATTATTTGATATTCCTGGAAACTTGCCAATTACCGTTTATAGGTTTTAACGTGAAAGTTTAATTTATGTGGAGGAATGTGGATGTGTTTATTTACCTCAAACAAATTTTTCAAGGAACCTCGCACAATGATAACATAGGTATATTTACTGGTGCACAACACAGACGTTACACATGTGGACACATCTTTATTTAAAATCAAACAAGTAATTTGAATATTCAAGAATAACAACAATTTGTTAACAGATTTCAGTTTTCACTTTTGTCAGCGTCTTTATGACCATTTTGTTTTTTTTTTTTGGTACTTGTATGATAGGGAAACTGCATGCTAATAAGCTGTTACTAGAGCAAAAAACTATCATTAATAGCGACCTTTTAATGCTATCCTGCTCCAAATTGCAAATCTAATGAAAACTATTGTCATGGTCTGACACCAAATTTTTATTGATGGGTAAACCGTTAAACCAGGTGAAACTGACTGTGCTCATTCATAGCATAAGCAGAAAAGCCTGCCAATTCAAAATTGAAAATACTACTTTTAAGTAGATTTTGATAAATTACTTAATTCCTTCTACAGAAAAATACCTCACGATATGAAATTTTATGTAAATATCTTATAATTTATATATTCTGGTGTAGGTATGCGATGCGTCTGTCTTTCGTGTCTAATCCATCACAGCAACCTTGAAGACGTCAGTTCGTCTGGCAGGAGGGTTTTCTCATTATACCTAAGTATATAATATATTAAAAACTTATTGCGTAAAGACTTAAAACAATACTTTAAAACGGACCTATTAATTATTAAAACCTTATAAATAATTAATAAAACAATGACATTGGGCTTACTTTGTAGTAAGCACTCCATTAGGTACATGCATATTCGATGCCTTGAAATCAAGGGCAAAATACAATTGTAATCATAAAATACAGTTCATGAAGCCAACTTACCGAAGCCTATTTCATGACGCACTGTGTCGGGATTCACGATAACTGGAATTTCTTTATACGTGCTGACATCTTCCGGATCCTTAGATTCTTTATCTTTTATTTCCTCGTCTTCCTTAAAATACTTCTCAAAATTGTTTTTATTGAAAAAATCGAAATCGATAGCTGCTCGTTTCATAGTTGGCGTGGCACTAGACGCTTCTATCTCGAATTGTAACATCTTAGCTGGTGACATAACATCTTGAACAGGAGACGGTTTGACAAAAATGTTGTCCTCAGATTTCTTTGTCAGGGATAACTGAAGGAGCGTGGCCGGTCTGCGAGGTTCTGGCGTATTTACCGGCAGCTTAGGTGTAGTGGCTATTGGAGGCGAATGAGGACTAGTGGAATCAGGCGGTGGTGTTTCAACATCTGGTGTAGTTAATTCCACAGACGGTGTGTAAGGATTACAAGTTACAGGGGTATTCCCATCTATGGATACCTCTCTGCCTATCGTCACATTCTCCCCAATCATAGAGAAGTTGTCTAAACTCATGCGGAATGTATCATCAGAAAGCTCTAAGTCCGAAACAAATTGGTTTGAACTTGAGCAGGTAGAAACGTTGCGAACGGTCTCAGGGTTTTTGTTTTCGATTATAGGTGACTCCATATTTATAGAGTTTAAATAATGTCAGGTTTCTTATCATCAAATTTTTTGTTAAAAATACAACAATACTTAAAACATACGTTAGTCTCGGTAATGTCCTTGAATTTATCTTGCTAATCGATAAGCGAATAATAAGAATTTTACATTCACATCACTCACTCATACACACACATGCGCATCAGATCGTCTTTATTGGTGTGCATTCGTGAGATGTCAAACTAGTTTCGCGGTTACGTTTTCCTCGATCAGCTCAACGCAAATAGTCTTAAATTACGTTAAAAAGGAAATTTTAAAGTAATTACTTCTAATGGGTCGCTTAAATAAAAATAGTACTTTCTTTAAGCAGGATAATCTTGTTTCATCGCGCCATAGACCCGGCTATAAATAGATTGGTAATCTCACTCGCGCACTGATTTTTGCCCGCCTTTTTGTTCCATTTACATACACAGTAATAATTGTAATTTTTATCCTGCAGTGCCTATTACTTCACTATATTTCTTTTAAAGTTTATGTTTTGTGTTTAAATAGAGTATTTTATAGTTATTTCGCGCTCTAAGTGTTAGATACGGCACGATAGTACGTTCCACAACACGACTAGGTATATGTACATGATGTAGAAATGTCAACAAACAAGAGGTTCCGCCAAACTGTTGTATCCATTGCGCGGACAGCTGACTTTAGAGTGAATATTTTTACAATTCAGTCTCATTTCCGGAAGAAAATCATGAAATATATCATTTATGTAAATGATTTAAACTTTGAATTATTTATATTGAATTCCAATTGAAAAAAGAAAGAGTTTTATAATAAAAAATATTAATTCTTTATCTGTTCAACGTCAAGGCGCGCATTGTAAACATTAGTGCTGTCAAATTATTAGTTTTGTTTTATTTGACTGACATACATAATTGCTGTAAGCACTTAGCCTAGGTATAACGTTGTTAGGTTTTGAGTTCCAGGAATTAAATGCTAAGGTCAATTCAATTAACGGATAAGAACGAAAATGAACGTAGTTTTTAGTTTACTGAATCTTACAGAAATGAGAAGGCGAACAGGAAATTAGACAACGAAGCAAGTATTTTATTCTGACGTTCTGTTAGAACAAAATTAAATAATTGAGGCACAAAGCTTACCAAACATAAGGCAGATGTGAAACATCGAAATTGTTATGTATAAAATAAAATGACTGTTTATTACATTAATATTCATTTTTATAAAATACAATTAACAAAACAAATACAAATAAAATCGAAATTTGAAATCGCGGCGAAGCGTCGCCACTCGCCACGCCAAAATTCAGGTTTACCCCCTAGCCTATATTTCTACATCAAAACATGATACCTACCTTTTTTTTATCCAGCAGCTATCTATCTTTATCTTTTTTATTATATTCTTTATGTAATCAGTTACGATTATTCAGTTCTTCAGTTCTAGTATTTTGCTCATCTACTTTCTATGTTTTTGTTTTACCTTATTTCGTCTACATATTTCGACAATAATGCGACATACTAAATTAGCGATTTTAATTTTTTTAAGATACACAGTTTAGTTTCAAATAAATAAGACTAAATAATTTAAAGTAATAGTAAAGTTTTGTAGTTGACAAAAGTTATACTTTGTCTTAGTATTGCCAACTTTTGACGATTATTGCCTAACATTTTGGGAGAAAAATGTGGTAAGGGAGTATTTAGGAAAATAGTTTTTTACATTGCAGACTACAGATTTACATAATTAGGTCACGTAAAATAAATTATATTGTTTTCTATTTACTGCTGAAATAATCTATTAAGATGTTTTTAAATATTTAGCAAAGGTTCAAGGAGGAAGAGTAAGCTAAAGGACCAGTGGTACAAGGCTTTCAAACAACTAAGTAAATATTCAATAATTTTGCGTAAATATATATAATCTTCTTCCTATCCTTTATTATTCCCAAGATTATTTGGGGTTGGCTATTAGTTTTGACGTTTTTACTTGAATATCAGCTTTTTCGCGGAACAACTGGCATCGGACCTACGCAACTCTTAAGGGTGAGCTGAATTCGAAGATTGAACTACTTGTCAGTATATTTATAAGGGCACTGACTTCCCAATAAAGATTGTCATAGGTGTTTATGACAACCGGGACCGACGGCTTAACGTGCTCTCCAAGACACGGGCGGAAAACACCGCCATCTTCCATGCTCGGACTATTAAGATTTCTTGTAAGAAAAACCCAACAGCATTCCGACTCGGGAATCGAACCCGAGACCTCTTAATCTGCAGTCGCTTAGACGAACAAGGCAGTCGTAAATACTAGTTACAAATATTGTTTATTTTTATGACGGATGGGGAGGGGGTTTGGGTTATGGTCCTTCGGTATCCTCACTCAGTTTCAGATGGATACATAACTATTTAAAGTTATAAAAATTAAAACAATAGTACACATTTTTTCAGAATTTTATTAACACGTAAATCATTTCATTTTCTTCTTTTTACCGCCCCCACCATCCATGTTCCCGCCTTTTCGTTTCCCACCTTTCTTGGCAGCCATCTTGTTAAATCCACCCTTGTCAGATTTATTAAAACCTTTGTTGTCAGACTTATTAAAGTTTCCTTTTTTATTGAATTTTTTATTGTTTTTATTTCCAAGTATTTTCTTGTTGTATCCCTTTATCCATCGGTCTCGTTTTTCTTCCCAAGCTAGTTGCTTTGTGCTTGAATTGTCTGTGTTGGCGACCGCTTGGCTGGAGCCCTGTTTTTTATTAGTTGCTGTATCTTCTAGTAGTGTAGAAAACTCTTCAGCTGAGGCGAAGAGCGAGCCGAGGTCATCAGAACCTGTTAAGGACATTAGTGAGATGATTTTTTTGTTTATTGAAGTGAAACTTTCTTTAGCGGTGTTGTGCACTTTTTTGGGATGGGTAAAAAATGTTAAACTCGCGTTAAAAACTCACGTCAGGACACGTGATCTGATTGAATATACGTAAGACGGAGGCGTGGCGTAGGAGAGGAAGTAATATCCCCCCTCTCTTTCTACCGCGCGGCGAAAAAGTATGCCTGCTCCTGCTGTTTCATTTAAGCGGCGCAGGGCGCTTGCGCGAGTGTAGGTCTGTGTAAATCCGGCTTCGCTCGGGTAATATGTTTATACTGTATTAACCTATATTTTTATAATATCACAATAAGCTTTTCTGTAGTTATCAGTTCTCAAGGTATATCAAAGGCAAAGCAAGGCACAGATTCGTATAGCATCGTGCATTGTGTTTAATAAATATAGAAAAATTAAATTTAATAAATCAAAAATGCACGTTAATGTTCAAGATTTCACTTCTGCCTGCACTCCCGGATTGCAACCCGTTGTTTTTTTTTTACATTTGGTTGTCTATGGTTACCGTGTACCATTTATGGTTATATGGACTGTTTTCTCCGACCTACGTCAAAGATCGCTGTTTCAATTTTTTGTCTGTACGGGAATACCCCTGGATAACACCAGATCGGACATCCAACACAGCTTGTGCTATGGGTACTAGACAACTGTTATAAATACATATATGCTTTTTTGTATATTCGTACATATTAAACATACAGCCAAGCTCTCAAACAAATATTTGCAGATCACACGAACATTTGATCCGACCCGAGAATCGAACCCGAGACCTCCAAGCACAACCGTCGTAATCAGAAAACAATATTTTAATCTGGCAGTGGTTACCTTTTAGTTTAAGCTTCTTTTTCCCGCTCTTTGTACTAGAACCGGGTACATCGATCTTGTCGTCATCATCTTCACTATCTTCTAATAGCAGTTCTGTAATTCAGAAACACAAATCTATATTATAAAACTTAGCAGTTTGTTTGTTTGAACGCATTAATCTCTACGGAACAACGGGTCCGAATTGAGCAAATCTTTCTGTGTTCCATTTATCGAGGAAAGTTTTAAGTTGTGTAAAACCGAGTCTCCACCTAACAAAAGTTGGCAACTTTTGTGTTATCAACATGTTTTTTTTTATTAAATAGGGGCAAACGAGCAGACGTATCACTTAATGGTAAGCGATTAGCGCCGCCCATAAACACCCTCAACACCAGAGGCGTCACAAGCGTGTTGTCGGCCTTTGGAGGAGGATGGGGGAGGGTTTGGGGATAGGCCTCCGGTATCCTCATTCACTCGGTGAAGCACAAGCTGGTTAACACCGGTTTTCTGTGAGGCCGACGTTGTCCTACGTATACATAAACCCAGAACAACAATTTGTGGATGGCACAGTGTTGTCCCATGAGGGACAATGACAATAAGGTGACAACTTAAACCATTACGTCATCCGTTCACTTATGTCGGAAGCCATCAGGCCGGTGTGTTATTTTGGCCTCTGTACCATAAAAAACATGCTGTGAATTGGAAAGGTGTCTCACCATCTTCATCCCCGGACAGTGCTGGCTCATCTTCGTCTCCGGAAATATTGAGTTCTCCATCGCTACCTGTGTAAGATAAAAACAATATTTGTAATTTAGGATCAAGGGTCATAAGTTTAGTTTGCATTGTAATGTCCATATCCGCATGCCCAATTTGTTAGTCTAAGAGCCGGTGAAGATCGATTTATACCCATCTGATAACCAAATCAAACTTGTATTTGAAATAGTATTAATTAGTTAACACATCTATGATGGCTTGCCTATCGAAAAACTTTCCTCTTTAATCAATCTATCTATTGTTAAAAAATATATTAAAATCTGTAAAGTAGTTTATGAGATCTATGTGGACAGACAACGGAAGCGACTTCATTTTATACTATGTGAAGATTGTGTTTTAGTATTTCGAATTTCCTTTTAGTCTTGGCTACATTTACACTCATAGTTCAATGTTCTTGAACTTAGTACTGAAATCCAAGGGGACTCCATACCACAAAATCCAATGACCACTTACAACATTTTTTTTTTATGTAATAGGCGCGCAAACGAGCAGACGTACCGCCTGATGGTAAGCGATTACCGCCGTCCATGGAAACCTGCAAACACCTGAGGCGTCACAAATGCGTTGCCGGCTTTTGGGGGATAGGGAGGGGGTTTGGGTTATGGGCTTCCGGTATCCTCACTCACTCGGTAAAACACAGCGCAAGCACTATTTCACACGAGTTTTCTGTGAGGCCGTGGTATCACTCCGGTCGAGCCGGCCCATTCATGCCGAAGCGTGGCTCTCCCACGGTATTTGTACCTATTGTAAACATAATATACAACTGTTCACTCACCTTCATCGTCATCAGCTTCCCCACTCTGTTCCATGGGCTGCATATCCTCGTCGTCTCCGTCATCATCACTTCCTAGTTCTTCCTCGTCTTCATCAGCCTCTTTCTTGTTGCCACGTTTCTGTTTTGTTGCTGCCATGTCTGCTAGGTAGTCTAATTCATCGTCTGATTCAGCTGTTGGACAAAAAAAATATATTCTACCACATTTACACAACGATATCTAGTACCAAACTAAGCAGACATTATACCATAGGGACTAAGCGAGTTATATAAATACATATATATACTTTTCTTTTACATACACACATATTATACAGAAAAAAACACCAAAACACTTTTTTTTGTATGAGCCTGCCAAAATGAATCTACGCTGCCTGATGGAAAGCATGAGCAGCATCCAAGAGTGGTGGTCACCGTATTCACTGTGAATGCAACAATGCAGTATGGTGACTCACACCATGGCGATCTAGTGATGTTTCTGCATCATTGGATCTCCGGTCTCGCACTCACCAACGAAACACGCCAGCACGAACGCTGTCAATTTACGTTGATCTTCTGTTCATCACAATCAACATAGCCTCTCCTTAAAAAAGTTTTTGTCTACCATTATGCTGGCCAAATGGCTTGGAATAGTATTTGAGTCAAGATTTTATTTTCTTTGCAGTTATATTGTCAGAATTGACAGACAGAATTGCAAATAAATATATTAATTCGCGAAAGTGTTTATTGCGCGGTGCAGGATTTAAAAAAATACTCCTAGTTTTTACTGGGGACAAGTCTTACCTAACGCCTTAGCACCAGTGACGGAATCCAGATACTGTTCAAAGTCTTCACTGGTGACAGAATCAGCGTCGCTATCATCACTCTCCTCTTCACCGGTGTCCCGACGTTTTTGTAAGAAACTGTTAAATAAAATATAAATTATAGTAGCTGAACCCTCGTTTGGGACTTTTTTAATCATGCTCAACTCCTATTAGTCTAAACATGATGTTATCTATCCTATCTTATCTATTATCTATACAAATAAATGAAATTGAGTGTCTGTTTGTAATATTAAAATAACAGCTTTTTAATCAATGCATATGTATATATACACGATACATATACCAAAAATGTAGTTAAAAAAATTTTTGTCTGTCTGTCTGTTTGTTCCGGGTAATCTCTGGAACGGCTGGACGGATTTTGACGGGACTTTCACTGGCAGGTAGCTGATGATCCGGGGAGTAACTTAGGCTACTTTCTTTTGACTAACTTTGTCCCGCGGCGTTACTCGCGGTACAACAATGACCGTGGGTAACACCGCGGGGTTCAGCTAGTTTAATATATAATTTATTGTATTTGTGTGTTTATATTTATATCGTGTGCCTATATCACTCTGGCAGTAAATTGACACAAATGAATGGTGTCGAAATTTCTTCGATATCAGACATTCGTTTACGCGCTTCAGAAAAAATATGGAATCTTGCAAGTTATTTTCAATAAAAATTTTAAATTACATATGTATTATATAATTCAATATCATTATAGCTCGATAACAAAACTTAAATACTCATATTGTTTGATTTGACTTTTAATATAGTTATTCGAATTTTTGATTATACGAAATACCCCTTGTTTTAATTGATTCGGATAATCGGGATTCTATTGTAAATACATGTATCTTTTTTTTTAAACATAACTTCTGCACTAGGAATATGTCATGTGTTGCGAGGGACTTTACAAATACATAATATATAACTCGAAACGATAATTTGTGGATTACACAAAGTAATATCAAACGTGGTAATCGAACCCATAACATTCAGTGCAGTATGAAGCGGCGAGATGACTAATTAAACCATTAGGTCATTCGTGCAGTCATTATTACTATCAATTCACCAATAAACAGCCAGCCTTTTAGAAACGCTGCCAGTAGGCGATGATGTGAAGGATTTTTTTAACACTTGTGTGTAATTATTATTTCCTTGTATTTTATATATCCATTAGCTAACCCACGCAACCTCATTTGCGTCTCGTATCGCCCGTAGCCTGATAATTTTCCCCCGTTTTTGTAACATTCTTCATTGGTGCTCCGCGTATTGTTGTCATTTGGATATGTGTGGAAACTTGTAATTGGCCATCACCATCTTATTCCTTTTATTTAAGGTGTTATTCTAGCTGAAAGTTTCCTTAAAATTGTAAAATAATAATAAATAGAAATCAAATATACTTACTCATACAAGAACCGCTCGTCGACTGGTACTTTGCTCGCGTCTTCATTCAGATATGAAGCTGAATTCACTGGTATACTCCTCAGGCCTAGAACACATTTTTTTTTTCATTTAAAAAAGACAACTTCAGTAGAATGTATCGTATCGCATATGTATTGTGTCGCGAGGGACTTTAGTAACAGACATGAAACGGACATAAAAACGCCCAGACACAGAACAACAATGTCCCATGTCCCATGTGAGGTTTCACCATTTTGCGCAGTAAGAAGCGGTGTGGCGACTTAAACATTTACAGATCATATGAGCAATAAGGGGTTCGATGCCCGAGTCGGAACCCGGGCATCGAACCCGTGACTTCAAGCTGCACCACCGAGGCAGTGAAACCTTAGCAAAATGTATGTACTGGTTTCTATTCCTACCTTTAGCTACATAATTCTTCCTGACAGCGAATTTAGGATGGGAGCCCTTCACTTTCTTGATTCCATCATCCTGCTGGTCTTCAGTGCGCTTCTTAGGGTTCTTGAACACAAACCGGTCCAGGAAACGTATCCCGGCGAAGTCCTTGAGCGGATCACCACTGTATTGAATTATTTGTTCTGGAAATAGGTAAAATATTATTAAAAAATTAACGTTCTGAAAGTAATTGTAACAGTCACGGTAACAGCATGGCGACGCATGCATCGGTAACGTGTCGCCACGCCAACAATAGCTCTGACTTAAAACTTTGTACTCATTTTTACAAAAATTATGCAGACGGAGGCAATTAAATTTGGCACAGTTAATGTATATGGAGGCGGAGTGCAGAAAGCTAAAAGAAAATTAACCATGGTCTAATTTCAAAAACTAGTTATAAAAAATATACGAATAAGTGTACTGACCGTTGAGGATTCTCTCGGCGAAGAGTTTGACGGTGGGGTGGAAGTGCCTGACCAGTGCAGTCAGCTCCAAGTGAGCTGAACACTGGGCTCCCGCGAACGTAGGATTGCGAGCCCAAGGGTTGTACTCTGTTATCACCTGAACAACACATAGATTAAACTTTAGAACTACTCAAAAAAGTTTATAATAATCATCATATATATATCACCATACTCATTGCTCGTACAGACATTGCAACAATGCAGCAAGGTGACCCACACTATGGCGGGCTAGTGATGCTTCTGCATCATTGGGCCTCCGGTCTCACTAAAGAAACACGACAGCATGAACGCTATCATTTTAAGTAGATCTTCTGTGCGGGGGTAATACCGCCCCGCTCGAGCCAGCCCATTCGTGCTGAAATCAGCGTGACTCTACTACCTATATTTCCAACTCCTTCAGTTTTCTTCTGATTAATTTCGTTCCGGGTCTGGTCGGGTTAGAAAGAATGTTTTGGCCTAATATATTTCAAGTTTTCTTTCTCCTTGCAGCGATGTTGTCCTGCGTAATTTGCTCCCTTAGTCGTCTCTTATACTTATGTACATGACAGTAGTGGAATGAATAGGGTAGGTAGTATTCATATTCTAAATCCGTCACCACATAGCTTTGCTTGATCTTTTATTGGTAAATTTTCTAAAAAAGAATTCTAGCTAGATCGATTTATCGCCACCAAAAGCTTCTGCATTAAAAAAATTTGAAAATGGTCGAATCGTTTCCGATATTCAGATCATATATACAAGAATGGCTCATTTAGAGGTATAAGATTAAAACAATAGATATTAATATTACCTTATCCATATTGACCGTCTTCTTCAGTTGTATCTTGGTTTCTAGATCTTTCTTCTGCTCTACGTTCTGATCATCATCTCTGTTGACAACAGCTTCTGTCTTCACGTTGGCGTGGAACCAGCTCGGCGTGATAGAAGACTGCTTCCGTTTCTTAGGCTTTATGTTCCCATCCTCGTCAATCTTGAGGTCAACATAGGATTCTTCTTCGTCATCATCTGCAAAATTAATATATAATCTATACTAATATATAAAGCTGAAGAGTTTGTTTGTTTGAATGCGCTAATCTCAGGAACCGATGGTCCGATTTGAAAAATTATTTTAGTGTTGGATAGTACATTTATCGAGGAAGGCTATAGGCTATATATCATCACGCTAAGACTAATAGGAGCGGAGCTCCAATAAAGAATGCTACAAAAACGGGTTAAAATTATCACGCTACGGCAATAGGAGACGCAAACGAGGTTGCGTGGGTCGGCTAGAAGGTAATATAGGTCTGTTGGTCTAGAAGTTGGTGATTCTGATAAACCAGAGGGCATAGGTTTGATTTCAGGCCAGGTCAAATCTTTGTGTGATAAACACGATCTTTTGTTCTGTTTCTCATCATCATTAGCCTGTTGCAGTCCAGTGCTGGACATAGGCCTCTGCCAAGGAACACCACAGAGCCCGATCTGTTGCTTTCTGCATTCATTCGCTGCTAACCCTCTTACGTAAGTCGTCCCGCCATCGGGCCAGAGGGCGTCCCATACTATTTTTTTTTATTTTTTTATAATGAACTGCCAAAATGACTCTGCCCTGCCTGATGGAAAGCATGCGTAGAATCCAAGAGTGGTGGTCACCATCCTCATTGCGAATAAGCACAAAGCAGCATGTTGACCCGCACTATGGCGGCTTGGTGAGTCGCTTTTTCACGCTACGCTACGTTAAGACGCAGTCTGTGTTTGGATCTCAGATCAAATAAAAAAAAGATAGATAACGTAGGGCCTTGTTCTTGTTGAAGCGCACATGCTAAGAAACTACATTACTTTTCGTTGGTATCGTACAAGTTGTCGATACTTGTACGATCTGACAAAAAGTAGCGTACTTTCTTACATAGTTAGTGCATTAACACGTGTGTTTACTTGGAACTACGCTACTTTTTTTGCTTCAACAAGAACAAGGCCGTGCGTTATACACTTCTTTATATTTGATCTGACGTTTGAATGTAATTTATCTATAGCGATCCGACCCGGATTTGCACGTATATCTTTGAAATTTTAGGATTTTCTCTACTATAATGCCGCCAATTGTACGTCCTAGTTTGTTTAATTTAGTTATATAATTAATCTGGTGTACAATAAAGTGATATATTATTATTATTTCCTTTATTTCATTTATATACACATTAATTACATTTTTAAATATAAATATAAAAACAAATACATTTAAAAATATAAAAAATAGTAGACCACCGACTTCGGGTACAGGGACCAAGAAACCGGTGGTTAGGGCTCCAAAGACAGGAACCTCCTCACAATACGAGCCGTGTCAAGGAGGACTGCCTTCTGCATCAGACCCTTGATCCAGCCATCTAACGTGAGCCTCTTAAGGTGTTGGTCGAGGCTCCTGGCAATTAATCCGTGAGCAGATACGACTATCGGAACAATGATCGCCGAATCCACATTCCACATATCGACAATCTCGTGAGATAAATCCAAATATTTTATTTGTTTTTCTTTTTCGACTTTCACGAGATTCTCGTCATGTGGAACGGCAATATCGACAATCATTGCGCGGCGCTCCAATCGATCTATCACCACAATATCAGGCTTATTGGCAACAATAGTCCTATCTGTGATAATAGATCGATCCCAATATAACGTAGCACGACCATTCTCGAGAACTGGGGCGGGCACATATCTGTAGTATGGCACCTCTGAACTCACAAGATGGTATTTAAGGGCAAGTTGTTGATGTACAATCCTGGCTACTTGGTTGTGTCTGTGCAAATATTCGCCGTTAGCAAGACGAGAACAACCAGAAATAATATGCCTGATAGATTCTCCAGGACGGTGACATGCCCGACAGATGTCGACCGTACCATCCTTCAGGATATATTTCCGATAGTTATTCGTCATGATAACTTCGTCCATAATCGCACAAACAAAACCTTCGGTTTCTCCGAAGAGATCACCATACCGTAGCCAGGACGTAGATGCTTTAAAATCTATATCAGGCCCATTAAGGGCCCGATAAAATCGACCATGAAGTTCTTTGCCCTTCCATACCTCCCTGCGATCATTAGTACTAAGTACTACAGGTTTGCGCCAATTCTCTTTAGCCAAAGCGAGCGGAGTGAGTCCGGTATCCACTGTAACTACACTGCGATGCACTCCCACATCAGTATGAAGGAAATATTCTCTAAGATTGTATATCTCGCGATTGTGTAGGGTCTTGGCATTTAATAGACCACGACCCCCAAGCTTTCGCGGGATATACAATCTCATAACCGATGAACGTGGGTGATGCATTCGAAATGCAGTCAGCAGTGTACGGACTCTCCTGTCTATGGCATCTAATTCGGTCTGAGTCCATCTAAGTATACCAAAGGAATACATCAGAATCGGCATGACCCAACCATTGAAGGCTCGCACCTTGTTACCGCCTGATAAAAGACTTTTAAGTACTTTTTTCAGGCGGCCAAAGAAGCGTTCCCGCAACGACTGTTTCATGTCAGGTTCTGGTATTCCTAAGGACTGTGAAAAACCTAGATACTTGTAGGTTTCGGTTGCAGACAGAGATCTAAGTCTTGTAGAATCCGAAAGCTCTGTTCCTTCAGATTCCACAATCACACCTTTCTTTACATACATGACTGCACACTTGTCTACACCAAATTCCATCTTGATAGAATTACTAAAGTTTTCAGTGACTTTTAGTAACGCTGTCAATTGTAATTTAGTGGGGGCAAGTAGTTTTAACTCATCCATATAAAAAAGGTGAGATACAACTTGATCATCTTTCTGCAACCTATAGCCTAACCCTGAATCCTCCAACAGAGCGCTTAGAGGGTTCAAAGCTAGACAAAACCACAAGGGACTCAGACTGTCACCTTGAAAGATGCCCCGCTCGATTTTTATAAGTACGTCGTTCATCGTAGACTGCCGACATCCTGGATAGCGAAGTACTGTTCTCCATTGCCCCATACATGACTTCAAAAACGTGCACAGAGTTGTATCAATTTTATACAACTCCAGCACCCTCAAAAGCCATGTATGTGGCACCGAGTCATAAGCCTTCTTGTAATCTATCCAGCATGTCGCCAGGCTCTTACGATTGCGACGTACCTGCTGGCTAATGGTCATGTCTATTATAAGGAGCTGTTATATTATTATTATTATTATTATTATTATAATATGCATGCATTAGACATATTAAACTTAGTCTTGAATCTATTGCTTAAAACTGCACTAAAATCCCTTGAATAGTTCAAAAGACCTAAGCGAACCGTCAGCGGAAGGAAATTCATTTTTAACCGACTTCAAAAAAAGGAGGTTTCTCAATTCGACAGTATTTTTTTTTTTATGTGTATTCGGGGATGACTTCGTCGTTTATGAACCGACTTGGATGATTCTTTTTTTAATGGAAAAGAGATGTCCCATCCGTGAGAAATCGAGTCGAACCTTGAAGTCGGTTTTATTTTTGTTAAAATTGTACTTGTATGCTATGTAAAGATTTAAAAATTACCTAATAATAAATCCTTCTTATCGCCACGCAGAAGGTCAACCATCTTCTGCTGCACTTTGACCTCTTCATCCTCTGTGCTGTCTATGGTATTGTTCACTTCTGTTATTGTGTCTTCTTTATCATTCTCTTCTTCATCTTCTTTCACCACATCTTGATCGTCTTCTATATTTTCAGGTGGTTCATCTTTTATCTCCTGCAACGATCACAATTATTAATTTGGAAATAATACATAGTTCCCTCAAAACAGTTAATTCATACCAATATTATTAATTTGAAAGGAACTCCGTTTCGGTTTCAAGGCTTAACCGCTGCACCAATTTCAATGAAATATGGCATAGAGATACTTTGATTCCTGAGGAAGAGCGCAGGTCACGCTTTACAGCGATAGCCAACAAATACGTGGGCAGAGCCTCATGTAAAAGCTATTTAGTTAAATACATATTGCTACAATTCTATTGAAAAATAATATAACAAACCTCTTTAATTTCTCTCTTCGTCCAGGCCAGCTGGAGAGCCTCTTTCTTTGCAGAATCTTTCATGATCTGTGATATGAGGAACAGCATCCCGCACGCCTGCGCAGGAGTCATATAGCAGCACAGTTGTAACAACCGCTTGATAAACGAACAAATCCGAGGTATATTCTTGTCTTGTTTTAACGATTTGTATATGAGAGAGAACAGGAGGGCCGAGTGGGTTGTGTTGAAGATTTCTGCGTTGATTAACTTCCGGTAGAGGGCGGTGTAGTAGCTGTGAATAAAAAAAACGATTTTAAGAACTGGAGCAAATTGAAATGGGACCACACGGGAAGCACCAGCTTTCAAATAAAAAAAAAATCATAAAAATCTGTTCACCCAGTCGAAAGTTTTACCTCCTCCTTTTTTTGAAGTCGGTTAAAAAATAAATTAAACACATATCTGACACTGACTTTCAATATTTATCCACAAATTAAAAACTTTAAGCCAACTACTATTTTTATCGAAAGTTTTACTTTCGATAAAAATTATATAGCGTGTCATCTGGGTCATTATTACAAATCTTTTGACAAGTCATTCGACATCAAATTCGGTTTAGTAGTTTAAGCGCTACGACGGAAAATACAAATATCTTTTGGTATCTACAGCGATGCCATAGTTGAGTAAAAATAGATTATGTTCGTAATATTCTATTGTTTGTAGAGTAAATTTGTTTAAACTTTTGGTTATGGTCACTACAAAAAACCTTGCTTTTAAATTACATTATCTAGAAAAAACAGATTTTGTACAATTTCAAATTCAAATACATTAATAAATTAATAAATAAATAAATTAATTAATTTAAAAAACTGTCAAAATATAATTTTAGTTTTTTTAAGCTTGTTATTTCTTTAACACTAAAGACTTATTTTTGAAATCTGACTTCAAAAGTAATCATTAAGTTTTGAATAATCTGTTATTAAATCAATGATCAAAATAAGTGTACTAAAGGATGGCTCTCCCACAAATGGACAGACAAACAGAATGGAATTTAAGTAGCATATGCGACTGCTGTATGATGGTCTCGGATTACATTCCTGGTTTGGACCAAATGTTTATGTAATCTTCAAATATTAGTTTAGAACTTTGGGTGTTTTCTATGTACAATATGAATGTATTTACACAAGAAAAGGTATCTAATATCAGTCAATCTAGCTTTCATACTACAAGTGTCGCTCAGTTAGAAGCTAGATGGCGTTGTATTTCAGATGATGCCCGAAAAATGATTACTACTTACCGATCACTGGTCCCTTGAGAAGCGTCACTGATGTGGAAGAGTAACGCAAGTGCATGTATAGCTATATTAATCCCCGCGAGATGAACGAGCCGGTGTATCGCGTCTATATGAGTCGGTGTTTCCAACAAACGCTCCTTATTCGCGAACGGGTACGCGCGCTTCACTCCAGTCAAAATGGCTGACATTAAACGGGAATCGATTACACCCTGAAAAGATACAATCGTATTTAGACCATCAGTTTTCTGTTCACGGTAGGTATAATGTTCTCGTTGTAATTATTTATATAATTTCTTCTTCTTCTTAGTCTTTGATGAAATGGCAACCAGCCGGATCTCTCTGATCAGCTATTTCTGCCAATGTCAAGTGTTTATAGTCTTCAAATCATAAGTCTTCAAGTCGTTAAGTCTTCGTCGTGATGAAATTAATGATATAAAATATAAAAAATGTGGATGAGATGAAATGGGGACCGTCTTCCGAAAAAACAAAAAACGATCTCCATATAATTTCTTAACCCTGGCCAATATGCCTTTTCCCGCCTTCTCACTGAGTGGCGGTGTGTGGTTTTTAGTCGGACCGAGTCCGAAAGAAACATCATTTAAATGTTATCCTAGGGGATTTCCCCTTTCATCCACATTCGTAACTGATTTTTGTAACCAGCTACCTAAATAAAAATAAAAAAAAAAAAAAAATGTGTATTATTTCTTATACATTGTCATACACTAAATCAATTGAGGCAAACCCCAGTAAGTTATTAGAAATACTTGTATCGGGGTTGCCTCACTTCTACCCGTAATTTATAAATACACAATGGTGAGACCATAATTATAACAGGTAGGCAATGTTCGCATCGTACAGAACTTAGGTATATTAATAAGTTTTTAGATTACTGTACAAAATTGGCTGAAATAGTAATAAAGAGTAATAAAACTAATGTCTAAGAAATTATGTTTACACAATATGGTATAATATATTAGTGTCAATCATAAACTGTAATATTTAAGTAGAAAATAATAAAGTAATCATAAGAACCACTCCCAATGTATTAGAGATAAGAAAAAAATGTATGTCTTGAAATAATAATATAAGAATAAATAAATAAATGTAAAGAAACAAATAGTGTTAAGAAAACATATTGAAAAGTAAGATTTTCTATGTAAGAAATAGTGTGTCATCCACACAAATAAGTAACTCTAAGTGAAAAATTGTATAAGATAAAATTAAAAAGAAAGCGTACCAGTTATTTCCCTGTAGCATGAGTAAAATATTAAACAATAAAAGAAATAGACTAGACAGTCTAGACTACGTAGGCTAATAGAAAACGGGAGTCCCACCAGTCAGAAGTAACAGAGATGTATACTAGAAAGAACAAGTATGAGGAAAGAAAGTGCGAGAGGCATAAAAGCAGAACTGGAATGAAAGAAACATAGCATTAACAAAGGCTCCGATAATGTTGGAGGTGTAGAGAAAAATAAAAAAAAACTTAGGTATATTATTACATCAATAGTTCCCATAAGCACATAGTAAACAATGTCTACTAAGTAAGTAATAATACAACAAAAATGCCTATAACAAATATTGTATAACTAAAGAGAATTGTTCTGCTATAACTCGTTACCAAAAAGGATCTCATTCTTTCTACACTTTTTTAACTGTATAATATACAAGCCAGGTGATTATAAGTATATTAATAAAGCATTAACTGTTGGGTACTATCCGGCAATAATTCCATTAGACAGCTGGTTATGAAAACCGCTTACAAAACCACATATTGTTATCGTAGTTAGTTATCTAACGAGAAAAATAAATCCATAGTTGTAACTGGTTACGAAAACTCGGTGACGAATTTGGACAAAAGGGGATTTCCGCACAAAGAATAAAGGGGCAATCTGTTCCACAGACTAAGAATCAACAATCTTTACAGCAATTAAAGCAGGTTTTCTTTAGACATTTTTGAGTTTCTTAAGTGTACAAGTACAAAGAAGACTGCCTCGTTGGTCTCGGATTCCCGGGACGGACTAAATGTTTGTATGATCTACAAATATTTGTTTCGGAGTTTGGGTGTTTTCTATGTATAATATGTATGTATTTACAAAAAAAGTATACATGTATTTGTATCAGTTGTCTAGTACCCATAACACAAGCTCTGCTTAGCTTGGGACTAGATGGCGTTGTGTGATAGATGTCCAAAATATTTATTTATTTATTATTAAACCTACGTACCATTTTAATAAATAAAGATAAAGAATTTAGTGTTTACCTTCTTAATAGAAGCTTTGAAGAAGGAGAAGTATATTCTGATGAGGTTCTCCGCTATCTGTGAGTCGTCCTTACCCAAGAAGAACTGGTTGAGGAAACATATACCGTAGTATTGTGCCCGGGCCGAGATGTTAGACCTGGAAAAGATTTTTTTAAAATGAAAATACACTACAAGAACTATGAGCTGTAACACCAGTAAATTACTAAAACTATTCTTGGGTCTTCGTTCAGCAGCGCACTGCGTAACTTTTGCATTAGGAATATATATGGGTGGACTTTAAAAACATACATGAAATGAAAACAAAAGCCATCAAGACTCAGAACAACAATGTGCGGAATACAAAAATAACTCGCACACAAATTGACAGACAAAAACGATGAACTTTCATCGTCATCATCATCAGCAATCTTTTTTTAAGATATAGGGGGCAAACGAGCAGACGTATCACCTGATAGTAAGCAATTACCGCCGCCCATGGACAACCGCGGTAATTGCTTACCATCAGGTGATACGTCTGCTCGTTTGCCTCGTATACCATAAAGAAAAGAAAAAAAAGACGATCTTTAACCATTCGTCAGTGGCGCCATATTGGTCCGAATTGACACAACTGTGGGGCGATTTTGATAGCACTCCCGTTACATTTTCGCCTCTGATTAAAACGTCGATTTCCAATAAAAAATGTATTGTGGCTATATAAGATATTGGTATGTTTAGAATGGTCATTAAATATACTATCAGATGATGTATAATTGATGATGATTTTTTTATTTTAATTCACACCCGAATTAATATATAAATTCAATTTCAAAGTTCACTCGACCAGCAACCGTACGTCACTAAAATTCCCGCCGAATGAGAACGATTTACATTGTCAACTGACGTAGTGGGGTAATGAAATGGCGCCTCTGGGCATCCCTGTTTTATTCTCTTTAATATAATTAAGTGCGACAAAGCTGCAAACAATATAAAGCAGCTAAATTCAAGGTTAAAATAGACCGGGAAAAAAACACCACGACGTGGCATTCAACAGACTGGAAGAAATTGACAGCGACCATTACGTGGCGTTCAACATCGGAGAGGTTAATGGTGGTGGCGTTTTTTTTTGTAACTGAGATTAAAAATACTTACCTAAACAACATTTTCTCAATGTCAGCCAAAACAACTTTCTTCATATTTGGATGGTTGAACAATAACTGACAGAGATGGTAGATGACCTTGCTTGCCACCGACTGGCATGGGTCACCGAGTTTGTTTATTATATTTGTTAACAGCATCTGTGGAGAACAACATGGTTGTATTAGCTTTAACTTTTCGGGATTTTTATTTTAAATTGTGTTGAGGTCGGGTTTAAGTTTGCTTAGATACAGAATGGCTTTTATAAGGTAGTAGATGTACGCTGATTTCACCAGGGTTGGGCTTTCTCGACCGGGGCGGTACTACCTGAGCACAGAAGATCTACGTAAAATGACAGCAGCAGTGCTGTCGTGTTTCGTTAGTGAGTGTGAGACCGGAGGCCCAATGATGCAGAACCATCACTAGGTGCCATAGTGTGGGTCACCATGCTGCATTGTCTACATTCACAATGAGTATGGTGACCACCACTCTCGGATTCTGCTTAAGCATAAGCAGGCAAAGTAGAGTGATTTCGGCAGGGCCATACAACAAAATGGCTGAATTTCGACTTATTTCACTCAGGCAATGCCATTAGACCTCTACAATTTAGTTACCGAGTGAAATCGAAGTTCAGTAGACAAACTTTTATGTCAAATACAGTTAGTTTCTAATAAATTTTGTACGAAGTAGCTACCATCGACAAATTTAAATCATGGCCATCCATAGGCTACTGTCTTACAGACATTCAAATATAATAAGGTCGACATTCGCGTAAATAGGCATTTCCATGGTAACAACCTTGTTATCTGTCATCTATACTAATATATAAAGCTGAAGAGTTGGTTTGTTTGAACATGGTGCTCCGCTCCTATTGGTCTTAGCGTGATGATATATAGCCTATCGCCTTCCTCGATAAATGGGCTATATAACACTAAAAGAATTTTTCAAATCGGACCAGTAGTTCCTGAGATTAGCGCGTTCAAACAAACAAGCAAACTCTTTACTTTATATATAATGATTTTATTACTGTTTTACCAAATCTATTATCTCCTGCAGTGATGATAAAGTTAAAAATTGCATAGATCTCCGACCAGTACTTTACACTTTATTGGCAAAGTGGGTAATGATTCAAATTAGTCGTTAGTACATTATTTATGTTACATACATAATACGTTTAGATAATAGTCTTGTTAGATTTGAGCCGACATTAATTATTTTATACTTATAAAATGCATGCGACACAAGGCTTAACTCATTTGCTTCATTTTTTGCTTTCAGACGTCACAGTTTTGCATCTTGGTATTTGATGTTAGCATCGCGTTCGTAGGACTCAGTTTTGTTAATTATTTATTTACTATTTTATAAGTGTATGCATAAATATATGGTTCGGCGGGTTTAGTGTATAAGGCATTCTTTGCATGTTGTCGGCAAAGAAAGGATTAAGTAGGTGCGCTTATGAAGAAATAATTAATGTTTTTTTTACCTTTTCTCTTTCCGGGTGATGCATCAGCAGATATGACATGGCACTGACTGCCTTCTCCTTATTGGCTTGTACCGAGTCATGAGCGAACTTGTTTAAAGCTTCAACATACGCTGGAAACAACAATAATTTTATTAAATAAAAGTGAGCTATTTCTATAAAACTATTATAATCTATGCTATTATTAAATAAAAAATATAAATAAATATTTCGGACAACTAACACACAACGCCATCTAGTCCCAAGCTAAGCAGAGCTTGTGTTATGGGTACTAGACAACTGATATAAATACATATATACTTTTTTTTTGTAAATATATACATATATACATAGAAAACACCCAGAATTTCAAAGCTGGTGTGGAGATACTTTGATTATTGAGAAGGGACATATGATACCATTTACAGCGATGATCGACATATACGCGGGCGGACTTGCGGAAACAAGTTAGTTGTTTTTTTTAAGTATGACCTGCCAAAATGACTCTACTCTGCCTAAAGGAAAGCATAAGTAGAATCCAAGAATGGTGGTCACTATATAGCGCATGCAGACAATGCAACAATGCAGCATGGTGACCCACACCATGGCGGTCTAGTGATGCTTCTGCATCATTGGGCCTCCTTATGTGTGTGTAGTGTGGTATTTATTATAAAACGATAAAGGGTTAAAAAATGTGAACATACAGATATATTCAAATATAAATTAATAAATACTCACTTCCATACAACTCCTTCAACTGATCCTCATAAAACCATAGTTTTAATACATTCCTGCGTGCTTGTTTGTTGCCGGATGTCATCTCGTCCAGGTGTCCTAGCGGATGCTGTTCTAACGTACGCAGTTTGACGTCCGGGATTAGTAGCTCGGATATTAACAGTTCTGATAGAGCATCTGTGACAAGCAGAATGACGAGTAGAAGCAACATTTACGTCAAGAGTCCTTAATAATTCACTGCCCGACATAAGATTCTCCTCAAAAAGGAACATAGGCCCATATTATAAAAGTCGTCTCAAGTATCGATTGAACTCTGATCAGCTGAAACTAGTTTTAAGTTCAAATCTCAAGCGTCGTTCTTATTTTAAGTTCTACTCAGCTGAAACTAGTCTCAGTAACCAATCTCAACTCTACAGTCTGTTCTCAGTTACGTTTCTGCATTATCGAAAATTATTGTTCTGTGTCACGCATCAAATTATATTTAACAAAATATACGGTCTTACCAATAAACTTTTATACACGACGTATAACAAGATTTTAACAAAAACGTTACCAATAAAACAATATTTGACATTTCGGTTGTATACATCTGGTACACAGATGTTTGGAAACAATGAGATTTTAGACAATCGTTATTCAGCCCTTGGCCCTTGTTTAGCGAACGTGTAACTTATAATAATTAGTTGCTTACGTTAATTTATGTTTTAAAACCATGGATTATTTACAATATTTTGATATTTTTGATGAAATTGACAATGAAGAACCACCAAGAAAAAGAAAATGTTACAAAAATCGATATGATCCTTTCTATTTATCCGAAAATGAGTTTCGGTCAAAATATAGGTTCAGCAAACAATATGTCAGAAAAATTTGTGAATTAATTAAATGCGATATTGAACAGCAAGCTCGAGGGAGTGGACTGTCAATAGAACTTCAAGTTTGTACTGCTCTCAGAACATGGGCTCGACAAGAAGTTCAGGATGATGCAGCGGATATTCATGGACTAAGCCAGCACTCCATCACGAATGTGTGCCGCAGAGTAGCTTTAGCCTTGGCTAATAAAGCGTCAGCATGTGTATATATGCCTACAACAGCAGCAGAACAAGCAGAAGTTGTCTTAGGCTTCAGAAACATTTGTGGTTTGCGACAAATAATAGGTGCTATTGACTGTTATACGTAGGCGGTAACTATCCATTGTTTACACACTGATTATTGGTAACGGTAATGTGTAACGCCTATTCACAGCTTATACATTGTACAACTAAACATTTGTCAAACAGATGTGTAACTTATTTTTATTAGTAAGGCCGATAATGTATACTAAACACACGCTAATCTCAAGAGCCGCTGGTCCGATTTGAAAAATTCTTTGAGTGTTAGAAAGCCCATTTATCGAGGAAGGCTATAGACATAGATATATCATCACGCTAAGATCTACAGGAGCGGAGTAACAATGAAGAATGTTACAAATTCGGGGGAAAATTATCATGCTACGGGCAATAGGAGACGCAACGAGGTTGCGTGGGTCGGCTAGTTAACAAATATAAAAAAGTTTACATATAATACCTTATTGGCTATCAATCAAATAAAAAGCAACTTGCCCTAAATTGAATATTATTAATAATTAAATAAAACTGACTATACATACCGGAACCAGACCAATAACGGAACATTCAAATTGTTATCAATACTTGTCATGTCGAATTATCAAACTATATTTTTGCTTTTCTATTTACATTAATATTATATTTTTGTCAGAAACCAAAAGCTTGTGGGTGATATTAATTGAAAAAAATGGTTGAATATGTATTTTAAATGAATTTAATATTAATTAAAGTGAATTGAAATGTTTATGATAAGTAATTCTTTCTAAAATACGTTCATTTCCCCTAAAACGCCTCAGAGACTAGATTGAGATTGTCTCAGGTGAACAAAGATCACATCAGTCAAAATTTATTCCTGAGTGGCGATTTTGACTTCAACATCGTTCTAAAACAAGCTATAGACAGAAAGTCGTTGATCTTAACTCACTTGATTAACGATTCGTGAATCTTATCTCAAGAGATGTTCAATAATAAAATCTCTACTTAAAATTAGTTTTAAAACTAGATCCACGACTGAGCCGCCTTTTGAAATACGAGCCATAGTCATTATCTTAAGAAACATAAAAAAAATATTCTTAACTTACCAATAATAACAATGCCATCCTTCTTTTTAGCGGGTTTTACACTGTTAATTAAATTTCTTAATGCTGTTAAATTGTATATTGGATTATCCTGAAAGAAGAAAATAGGTATATTAATAGTGTACATTAACAGTGGGTCTATTTCTGTCATTTATGGTTAAAAAACTTTAAAAGAACAATATACAATATAGAATAACATTTTTTAAAATTATTTTTTTTAATCGCGATCGTTGACTGAAGGGAATATCTGGAAAGCCTTTAAAATATACCTTGATGTCTGTGGCAGTTATCCCTAGCGTTGTTTTAGACCTTACAAGACATTAGGTGTGAATTTTTATATTCATAATGTATGTACTTCATTCATGATAAAAATGCCACATAATTAAAATATAGGTAACACAAAACTATAAAAAATTTAGATTTATAATTAGAGATAAAGCTATTTTTATGGACTTCACTACAGGTGTATAAGACACTAGCTGACCCGGCAACCTTAGTTTCGCCATATTTACATATCTGTCTTAGTTTCCCACATGCAGTGGTACAGTCACATACAAAAAAAATGGACTTTTCCTGTTATGTTTTAACTTTTCTTGTACACAAACCTTATCCTCACAATAACGAATATAAAAAAATATTAAATATCGGAAGTTATGCGCATACAGTTCGGCGATTCATTTTTATATTAATAGATATATACAAATAATTACATTTATACAAACAAGGAACTATACAGACCTGAATGAGAATAGTAGCAGCTGCCACTCTGTCTCCTATAGCACCCTTGTTCAATAACGTCTTAGCCCACTGATGATCTGAAGAACCGCTGCGGTTGGTTTCTATGATAAAAGAAATTATTATTATTATTATTAAAAAAAAAAATCTCAATTTTAGGTTGAAATAATGTTTTTCAACTGCCTCGGTGTAGTGATAGCATATGCGACTATTGTGCTCGAGGTCTCGGGTTCAATTCCTAGGTACAACCAAATGATCTGGCAAATGTTTTGGAGTTTGAGTCTGTATCATAATGTATGTATTTACAAAAAAAGAAACATATGTTTACGTATCACTCTGCTTGGTTTGGGACTAGATGACATTATGTGTCTGATATCTGAAAATATTTATTAATTTATTCTTCAGTGATAGTACCAAAATCACACTAATATATAAAGGCGAAAGTTTGTGAGTGTGGATGTTTGTTACTTCTTCACGCAAAAACTACTGGACGGATTTGGATGAAACTTTACAGTAATATAGCTTATACATCAGAATAACATAAAGGCTACTATTTGCCGTGATGTATGTGATGTGTGTGATGACGTGATAACCGAAATATACACGGGCGGAGCCGCTGGCAACAACTAGTAAAATTACAATGATAAAAATTAATAATACTGATGACACAGACATAATAGACTGACAAACATATTTGCACTAAGGTGATGAACCCGCTACCTGAATACTCTAAAGATGCAATAGTATTTATAATACCAATACTAACTAGTTTCATATGCCATGGTGTCTCCATGTAATGCACTGCTTGCTTCTTTCCTTATCTCTTCTATCTGCTGCTGTGTGACCGTCTTTGATATTGTACCTGGTTCTTCTGGTAACTGGAAGAGATATAAATAACCTTTAAAATCACCAATTTCAATGCGCCAATAAACTTTTGTCTATCTTTTAAGATAGGCTCACATATATACCTGTTTTATGGTAAACAAATTGGTTTACTCCGTTATAACATCATAGGAGACACAAATGAGGTAGCACAAGTCAATTTTAAACCACCAACCTCAATTTGCTAATATTATGAAAAACCTATATAAGCTGTACCTATTTCTGGTTGCTTAATTTACCACATTTAAAGATGTTATAACGCTTCTCGTGACCAGAAGACTGGCTTTTTCTAGCACAAAGAATTAGCATTGCCATTCAACGTGGCAATGCTGTCAGCCTTTTGGGAACACTATGAGTAGACGATGATGCAGAGGCATTTTTTGATGCCTGTATGTAAATATTGTTGTTTCCTTTTTTTATTATTATTTCCTACTATTTTAACTTAATTTTAAGATAATATATTATAGTATAATTTTAATGTAGTATATATATATGTAAATAAAAATTAGTACAAGAACAAAAATCTTAATTATATTGTAGATCACTAAATAAAAAGATGTTATAAGAGTTTGAATGATGTCAAACAGCAACTATACCCTTGCGAATCAAGAAAGATTTTTGGTACATGTTCATAAACGATGACTCTGAGGTAATATACAAATAAAATATACAACCAAGTTGAAAACCACGTCTTTTTTTAGAAGACGGTTTAAATATTAAAGCAAGATGATATCATTTCATGTTATGAAATGAACTTGAAATTATGAGTTATTTTCAACATTGTTATAAAATATTATTTATTTTCAATTTTGATAATAACTTACCTGGTGGTACCATTTCTTTTTATCTTCGTACTCCAATGTTTCTGCAAAATGCTTTGCAATCCCTTGACTTTTCTTCTGATCGGCATTTTTATCAGGTTGCCCATAATTTGTGTACGCTTCGTCAACTAAAATGTTCTCTTCGAACCTCTTATGCTTCATATTTGTGTATTTATATATTTACTACTTATTTTAATAGTTTATTTATTTAAATATATTTGATTATATGAAAATAATAAAAACACGTGAAAATTACACACTTGCCATGCCTCATTGACATTAGTTGGCTTGGTTGACACCCTCTCTGAGTAAATGTGTTCTGTGCTGTGGGTTGACACTGTTGACAGTTGCCGAAGGGCGATGGGGGGATATGTTGTTGTTGGTGAAGATGTCGATCCTACAGTAAAAAAAATTGGTGCTGAATCTAGACTACACTAAATCAGTTTTTGCTTAGAGGGTCGTATTATAGAACATATATATACTTGCAGGGGCAGCCGGGCAGAAAGAAAGCCACTACCCGCGATCACGCTTTCCGCCCGCCCGGCTGCCCCTCCTATATATATATATATATGCTCTATGGTTTTTTGTGGCATACATATCTAAACAAATAAATAAATAAATAATCATAAATAAATAAATATTTCGGACATCTATCACACTACGCCATCTAGTCCCAAGCTAAGCAGAGCTTGTGTTATGGGTACTAGACAACTGATACAAATACATATATACTTTTTTTTTCTGTAAATACATACATATTATACATAGAAAACACCCAAACTCCGAAACAAATATTTGTAGATCATACAAACATTTGGTCCGACCTGGGAATCGAACCCGAGACCTCACGATCAGCAGTCTCACACGTCAATAAAAAATATATCAAAGTTTCTTAAAATCAGTGACGTTCATTCGATAAATACTAGAAACAAACATAATATTAGTGTTCACGTCACTCGTCTCCACAGAATAGGCAAATCGTTCATGGGACAATGTATACGCTTTTACAACAAGCTCCCTATTACTATTAGGAATTTGCCATTAAAAAAATTTAAGAATGCCATTAAATCGAAGCTATCCGCAAAGGGGTATTATGCCATAGCAGAATATCTACATGATAAAACCGCCTGGGATTGAGCTGCCCACTCTGCACATGCTGTTTACCTTGAATGTTTAAAATTATTTTGACGTGACGATAATTTATACTTTGAAATAAATTGATCTACTATTGTTATAGTTGACATTTTTTTTTAAATTATCTTTACAGATTATTATAATTGATACAAATTGTAATTATCGCTTTTTTTTATTGATATAATGTCTTTTGTTTTATGAAAATTGTCTGAATTTTAAAAGAGACGTTGATCCCTGAGTTTGTTTCGTCCTTTCTTCTCAGGGCTAGTCCAGTTAGGAAAGGCCGAACTCATCTGCTCAAAAAAAGTTTAACTTGCAAAAGTGTTTTATTGCCTAATTGCAGAATAAATGATTTCATTTCATTTCATTTCATTTCATTTCATTTCATTACTTTTAATAACACTTGTGGATACAGTTATAAATAAACTATAAACTGTATTATGTGTTAAATACGAATAGCCTTGCAAAAGTTTATCAATGAGTGTAACTAGAGTTTAATCATGAATTTTTTTTTTAAACTCATGTTGCATTCTTTTTAACTCAAGTGATTTGATAGACGGCAACTTTTTTATTGGACAAAATAAGTTGCGTAAAACTCTAAGATTTAAGAATAATACACATGTCGCAATAAATTGGAAAAACTAAGATGCTATCATGCTATCTAACTCCCTTTGCGCAGTGAGATATGTCATGAATGCTAAAACCCATGTATTCAGACCTTTACTTTGTAGGTGTGTCAGAAACAGGAAATTAGTTGGTATTTGCAAAAACCACTTTATGCTAACTTGATAGAGTTCAGTTTCTACTTTCAAATTGCATCGATTTGTCATATTAAAAAAATATGTGACACACAGCCACACAGCAACACAACCGTTCGGGAGGCTACTTGGTTCCGTTTCTAATTTAAAGCAAATTATTTTAGAAATATAATTTTAAGTGAATTTATTATAGACTAAGGAAAATGGATGAGAAAGGAAGAAATGTTATCGTTTGTGACAACGGTACTGGTGTAAGTTTAACATTAATATTTCAAATAAAATAGTGCTTGAGATAAGCAATTGGAAATCCTTTTCCTCATGATTTATTGTCGGTTTTAGTTTGTGAAGTGTGGATATGCTGGCAGTAACTTCCCCGCTTTCATATTCCCGTCGATGGTCGGCAGGCCGATCATCAGGGCGGAGAACAAAATTGGAGATATTGATGTTAAGGTAAGTTTCGATTGTTTCGAAATAACTGCTGTGTCAGTTCAGTGAAACTAAGGTGTATTCAAGTAGAATTAAGATTATCTTGTATATAATTAAGAAACCGACTTCGTTATAGGCTATTTCTTATAAAAACAACAAATAAATCATTCTGAATACCTGTTGAGAAAGTAACCATTTATTTAGCAATATCGATAAAAAAGAACATAATACTTGTTAAGTATCTCATGGTACCACAATTCTAGTCGGATTTCGGTTTACTCAAATTCAATATGTTTAATTACTAGATAGATGTGGTAAATAATAAGTTCCAATGTTTACTTATGGTATAATATTACTGCTTAAACACTAACTAGAAATGGAACTCCAAGACCTCTTGGCCTTAGTGTTCCTTTCCTAGGTAGGGCCAGAAGTGTTTAAGCTTTAAGCGGAAGTTTAGTTTTTCTTACAAGAAATTCCTAACAACAGCCAGGAGTATGGAGGTTTGGCAGTGTTTTATTCTGATACTCAGAGAGCATGTTATGCTAATGGGTCCCGATTGTAATAAAAGCTTATGGCAAACATTATTGGGAAGTCAATGCCCTGGAGTATACTCACAACTAGTTCAAACCTCAATTTTAAAAAAATTAAGAATATTGAGTAATGTGATACAGACATATATTAAGCTACATTTGTGTTCCAGGATGTGTGTATTGGAGTAAGTCTTAGTTTATTATAAGCATGAGTTTGGAAGTATAACAGTTGTCAGTGTTCACTAATAATTGCAAGTGTCTGAAAATTTAAAAGTTTATATTTCTCATAACAGCATAAAAAAACAGTGTGTCATTTAACAATTCATTTTCAAATAGCAACCCACACAGGTTTTGCATTCTCTATGATGAAGTGCTCATGCCGCTTTGTGCCTAGCGGTCAAAACCGGGAACTTCCAGTGTTTCCCTCCCACTATGATGCCGGGTCCTTTCTATTCAGTGTCCTGGTGTTTCCTTAGACCTAATATTTAATAAATATAAAAGTAGGACTGTTAATACACATAAACAAATAGAAAAAATATTTTGTTCTTTTCTATTGTTAAGTCAACATAATATGTCAGAGTGATGACCAATTAAAAATACGGAACATTACCACTCCTATATAACCCATAGGTGTCCTGATAGTACGCATCTGGACCGAGGGCCCAATTTAAAAAATTTTGCAAAACAATATAACATTCAATAGAAATTAGTTAAAAATGGTAAAAACCTTAAGCAATTGGTAAAAAAATCCTTAATCGTGAAATTAAGCAGTTATGATTAATTAACTTGGGCCCTTAGTTCAGACGCTTGCAAAAAATGACATAACCTAGAACTCAGAAAGTACTGCCTCTAAATCAATGCTTCTTATTTAAAAATTTCTTAAAGGTTTTAAGAAAATCTGTGGAATTTGCTTCCTTAGTAGGGTCTATTAAGGGAGCAAACTCTGTAAGCCAACATCAATGCAAAGAGAAGGAAAACTTGAAAGAAGCCATACACTCGTACCAATCTGCCTGGACAGTATTTTTTTTTTTCTCTCTTATTAATATCTTGCAATCGGCTTCACAAGCCTTTAACAGATTTGAGGCCTAACCAGAGTTGATGAACTTAATATGACTGTAATTATGCATCGATTAATTCAGTACAATTGATGCTAACAATGTGTTGATTGAAATTGTGATTACTAATTTTATTATAAATGGTGTTGTTTTGTGATTTGAGTTTAATAGAATTGTTAATAACAATGTTTTCTGAGAATAAATAGTATACTCAATTGAAAAAATATTAAATAAGTTAAGCCAAAGGTTCTTAACCTTTTTCCATTTTTTTACATTTTCAGTGGACCCCCTGCAACTACAGTTCTGACATATACATTAAACTCGATTAAACCTCTACTTAGTGTCTCATGGACCCCTGTAGGTCCACCTGGACCACCTTCCATTCATAGTGGACTGGATCCAGGTGTACTTTCTGGACTCACTTAGTTCGAACAATGGCCTAGACACTATAATGATAGATTACAAAATTAAAAAAAAAAAAAGAAGCCGCCAAACATCCACTGGTGAACAAAGGTCTCCCCCAAGGTGCGCTAACTATTTCTTTCCGCACATTAGATACTTCCAATCTTAATATCATCATAATCTTAAATTTTCGAAGAGTGAACCATATCAGTTCTCATATGAGTCTTACAACAAAAATTCTATTGTATATTTAATAAATAAGTACGTTTCATGCAAACCAGGCATTTAACGCCGAAGTCGTGCAGGTAAACTTGTACCATAGAGCTTAATGCTGAGACCATCTAATAGCAGTAGACAATAAAATATTTCAATAGACCTTTCACTGCTTATCTAATTTAGGCTTAGAAGCGTTTTTTTGTTGACTATTGCATAGAAGTAGCCTTAACTCCAAGTATACGAAGCAAAAGGCACCTTAACTCGAGGGAACAAGACACGATACTTCAATTCCGCACCTACTAGTCACTTTCTAGTAGCTTGTTTTTGTATTCCAAATCTGATGCGCACATTTTTTATTTAATATTATCTAGTAATGAGATTTACTTAGGGCGACTTGCACAACGTTTGACTTAAGTATCTACTGAACAAAAGGAGTTAAAAACATAAACACATTTAACTTAAACTAATTTAGCGCCGTTTTGCACAATGATGACAGCAGGTATATTTAGTTAAACATGATAAGGGGTCGCGCACCGGTGCGCCCTGCGAGTGTGGACGAGACGGTATTATTCTAGTTTTGCGCACACGCACGCGTTAAACATGTTTAACGTCACTAAATAGCTGAGTTTCGATGTTTAACTTCGGCAGTTGCTTAAACATGTTTAGTAAAAAAATACCGTTGTGCAGGATTCTAATTGAGTTTAACCTGTTTAAACGCATTTAATATGCGTTAAATGCATTTAAGCTATGTCGTGTAAGTGGCCCTTAGAATATAGTCACAAAAAACTGGCATGGACTTTGACGTGTGTCTGCTAACAAGTATTTTTTTGTTAGGAAAATCATCAGATTTGGAAATAACTGCATGTAAATTTTGATAGAATAGCGAAACATGCATTAAATAAATATATTACTCGTAATTTAGATCACACTTGCTGCGTAAAAATATACGTAAAATGTAATTACAATGTATTGTAGTATTTGTATTTAAGTAGGTATGCAACCTCGCAAAGTTTTTACAGTCGACAGCATTTTTAATTGGCCGGTGTGAAGTTAGCAATAAGCGAAGTCGCAATAGTAACTTTTAAGATGCTTCTGCACCATTGTTACTATTATATACTTTAACCTCGTCGTTTTTATAACGTGTACATTTATATTTAATATAGACTTCGGATATTGTGTTCTCCTCTTTTGGAAATCACGTTTACACGTAAGAAGTAAGTATATCCCAGTAATAGATTTTCGAGCCCAGGCAAATTTGTTAGTCAGATGTGGTTTTCTTAAAGAGTGTGCTCTATGAGTGTGTACGAGAATCATTATATCTCGACAACAATTATAGTCCAGGATCCCCGTAATAAATTTTACAAGTTTTTACTATCAAGCAAATTTTTCGTGGGTAGCTTCATTTTGATGAGGGGGTATATAAAAGTTTCGATTGCGGAAGCTAACAGGTATAGCAGGGACAAAAGAGTTTTGAGCGTAGGACCGTAGAAGAATAACGAACAAGTGAAAAAAAAATATTTATTTGGTGCAGCCGATCGGAAGTTATGCGCGTAGTCATCAAGGTAGTAGAGCCACGCTGATTTCAGCACTGTTGGGCTGGCTCGACCGGGGCGGTACTACCCTCGCACAGAAAATCAACGTAAAATGACAGCGATCATGCTGTCGTGTTTCGTTGGTGAGTGCGAGACCGGAGCCCCAATGATGCGAAAGCATCACTAGCCCGCCATGGTGTGGGTCACCATGCTGCATTGTTGCATAGTCTGCGTTCGCAGTATGGTGACCATCACTCTTGGATTCTGCTTATGCTTTCCATCAGGCAGAGTAGAGTCATTATGGCAGGGTCAAACATAAAAAAAAAAAAAAAAAAAAAAAACATATATTTCGGCGATTCATTTTTATATAGGTATATAGATTAGTCCCAATTAACGCAATAAGTCGCTTAAACTCAACTTGCCAAATCGCAGGTATACAATGCATTTAATTACTGTGTTTTGCCTTGTTTTCACTAATAGGCTTGTATTTTGACATGACGTTGCCTATCGCACACTTCGTTATATTATTATCATTGATACAATTGTAAGATATAACATTCAATAGCTAAAACGTTATCAGCGGGTCTAGGGTAAGTTTATATCATTTCTACTTGATCATCGCAGTGATCGCGTACGGAATTGTAATTGGCCCGCACTGAAATCTTCACCAATCGCAACGCTGCATACGCTAGCCGTCGATAGCGTGTGCAGCGTTTTTGTATAATAAACTCGCACTAGGCCTTATGTTGCATATATAAAGTAATGTAATTTCATCTTCAGGATTTGATGGTAGGGGATGAAGCATCAAAGCTGAGGTCCATGCTCGAAGTCAGCTATCCTATGGAGAATGGGGTAAGTTTGTTTTTTGTATATTTAGCTATTCTAGGCGTAGTGACGAATTAATAATAAGGAGTGTCATGGGTCATGTGATTTTGGATATCGTAAGGGAGCGAACAATGCATGAGCACTTGAAACAAATGCTATACCAAACAGTTTGTAGCGTGGTGTAGTAGACAAAATGCTCCTTGCTTAAAGTATCCTATGTAAAGAAGTGGGAAAAGGCTATTGTAAACTACCATGTTGCAGATGGATGTCTCAATTACCCAAAAACACAAGTATTTGCTTAGTTTGGCAGTCAATATCAGTACCTAAAGTGTAATACTTTTACTTGTATTTAATTATGAAGCAACCTGTATTTGTAATACTTTGTCAAATAAAGATTATTATTATTATTATAATTAATCTCGGAGTTTCAAACTAACAAATTCAATCATTACTAGGGTAGTTTTTATCTATACTAATATATAAAGCGAAGAATATAGAAGAGTTTGTTTGTTTGTTTGAACACGCTAATCTCAGGAACTACTGGTCCGATTTGAAAATTTCTTTCAGTGTTGGATAGTTAATTTATCGAGGAAGGCTATAGGCTATATATCATCACGCAAGGACCAATAGGAGCGGAGCACCAATGAAAAAATGTTTTGAAAATGGGGGAAAATTATCACGCTACGGGCAATAGAAGACGCAAACGAGGTTGCGTGGGTCGGCTAGTCATTAATACTTTTGTTCTGTAGGTATTTCATGGTCGATAACTTCTTGTCCACAGGTGGTTCGCAACTGGGAAGATATGTGTCATGTATGGGACTACACGTTTGGTCCCAGTAAAATGAACATCGACCCTAAAGAAACGAAGATATTGCTGACAGAGCCTCCTATGAACCCTACCAAGAATAGGGAGAAGATGATTGAGGTAAGTTACCTTACTACCCTACCTATGTATACGTATCACGTAATTTATGGATAGTCCTTTATGACACAACTCAAATATACATACATACTAGCTGAATCCCGCGGTGCTACCCGCGGTACAACTACAAATACTAACGCCGTGGGGCTCAGCTAATATAAATAGCTACCTGTCAGTGAAAGTTCCGTAAAAATCAGTTTAGCCATTCTGAAGATTAGCCGGAACAAATAGACAGACAGACAAAAATTTAAAAAAAATGTTATTTTGGTAAATGTACCGTGTATACCTAATTATGCATTTAGTAAAAGGCGGTTATTTTAATATTACAAACAGACACTCCAATTTTATTTATTGGTATAGATATCGATTAGTACTGAAGATAACTTATTTTTAACCGACTTCAAAAAAAGGAGGTTTCTCAATTCGACCGTATATCTTTATATATATAATTCTTCTGTGAGTGTGTATGTCACTGAACTACTCTCAAACGGTTCTTTTATTGACTATTGCATCAAAAAAGAATATAGTGTCAAAAGTATTCTTCACAGTGCTATATTAATGGTTAACTAACATTTGACCGCGGCTCCGCCCGCGTGTATGTCGGTTATTGCGGTAAATAGTTACCTATATCTCTCGTCAAGAATCAAAGTATCTCCATGACTAATTTTATCCAAATCGGTTTAGCGGTGAAAGTGTAACAGATGGACATAGTTACTTTCGTTTTTTTCTTTATAAATGTTTGGTCCTGCCAAAATGACTCTTCTCTGCCTGATGGAAAGCGTAAGCAGAATCCAAGAGTAGTGGTCACCATATTCATTGCGAATGCAGACTATGCAATAATGCAGCATGGTGACCCACACCATGGCGGGATAGTGATGTTACTGCATCATTGGGCCTCCGGTCTCGCACTCACCAACGAAACACATTTTACTTTCATTTTCTGTGCGAGGGTAGTACCCCCGGTCGAGCCGGCTCGTTCGTGCTGAAATCAGCGTGGCTCTACTACCTTGAGTTGAATTTATAATATTAGTACGATTTTTCCAGGTAATGTTTGAGAAGTATGAGTTTGACAGCGCTTACATCGCTATCCAGGCTGTTCTCACGCTGTACGCGCAAGGACTTATCTCCGGAGTCGTTGTGGATTCAGGTATGACTACCAGTTAAAGGTGATTGAAATTTCAACTGTAACAGATGTAGAAGAACCGGTGTTACGTCTCTTCAACACAAAGGGAAGATCTTCCGACCAGGCGAGGTGATCATTCCCTTCGGACTTTTGCCCAGCGATTGATTAACTGATTTAAAAAAAAAACTTTAGAATATACACACAACTCCATCTAGTTTCAAACTCAGCACTGTTTTGTACTATGACAGCTGGATTGACTGATAGAATACCTAGTTTTTCCTAAAAATATACATTTAAAACACCTAAACTGCGAAACAGATATTTGAAGATCATACAAACGTTTGGTCCAACACAGGAGTCGAACCTGGGACCTCAAGCACAGCAGTTGCATACGCTACAATGCGGCCAGTAGCGTGAAAATTTCCCCCGTTTTTGAAACATTCTTCATTGTTGCTCCACTCCTATTAGTAGTAGCGTGATGATATATACCCTATAGCCTTCCTCGATAAATGGACTATCCAACACCGAAATAATTTTTCAAATCGGACCAGCGGTTCCTGCGATTAGCGTGTTCAAACAAACAAACTCTTCAGCTTTATATATTAGTATAGATATTACTGTAAAGTTTCATCCAAATCCGTTCATTAGTTTTTGCGTGATAGAGTAACAAATATCCATCCATACTTACAAACTTTCGCGCTTATAGTATTAGTAGTAGTTAGTAGCTTATTAGTAGGATTTCTTATTTAATTCAAAGTATTTTTCATTATCTAGCCTAGTAGAAAAACTCCTTACTGTACTTCTCTAAGCTCAAAATAATGTAACAATCAAGTAAAAATGTACTGTTTTCAGGTGACGGTGTGACCCACATCTGTCCCGTATATGAAGAGTTTTCACTTCCACATCTCACGAGAAGACTCGACATCGCTGGCAGAGATATCACTAGATATCTTATTAAGGTACTTTTTTATAGTATTATAAAATGTTAAACAGTGTTTAGACATAAACCTCCCTCGAAGCTTCCCGCAAAAACCGGTCCTGTGAACTGAACACGTAATGGAAGACAGAGAAAGGTTACGTACCCTACAAGGTGGTCCGACGACCTGGTATTTGGTTAAAAGAATTCAAGTATGATTAAGATTACGGAGGTTCGCCACCTTTACTCATTCCACTAGCCGACCCACGCAACCTCGCTTACGTCTCCTATTGCCCGTAGCCTGATAATTTTCCCCCGTTTTTGTAACATTCTTCATTGGCGCTCCGCTCCTGTAGATCTTAGCGTGTTGATATATAGCTTATAACCTTCCTCGATAAATGGGCTATCTAACAAACAAATTCAACAAACAGCTCAAACAAACAAACTCTTCTGCTTTATATATTAGTATAGAAGAGTGTTGTTAGAGGCGACTAAGGGAACAAAACACGTAGGAAAACATCATTGCAAACATAAAGGAAAACTTGTCAAACCATATACCAATCCATCAGCGTAGTACAGTTGCCCAAAATATCCTTTCTGATGAAATACTTATAACCTGGAGTCGACTGGTAAAGGCTTTTTATATGATGACGGCTAGATTGTAATGGAATCAGACACTTGTAAGTGAGACAGTTAGTTTCTCTCTCTTTTCTTCTTCCGAGCAAAATCACATCTCTCTGGTCGTTACAGTTGCTGCTGCTTCGAGGATATGCCTTCAACCACTCGGCAGACTTCGAGACAGTACGTATGATGAAGGAGAAGCTCTGCTATATCGGGTACAACATCGATCAGGAACAGAAGCTGGCGTTGGAGACCACAGTACTAGTTGAACCTTATGTGGTATGTAATATTAATAATTGTTGAAGATCTTATTAGATCGTAATTTAATTTCGTAGATTTTTAATACATTTTATATTTTTTTTGGTTTCGAACTCAGAGGAACCATATTACTAAGACTTCACTGTTCGTGTGTCTATCCGTACGTCTGTCACCAGGCTGTATCTCATGAACGGTGATAGTTAGACAGTTGAAAATTTTTAGAGATGATGTATGTCTGTTGCCGATATAAAACAAATACTAAAAAACAGAATTTAAGGGGACTCTGATAGAAGAAACGTGATTTTTTTGCACGTTATTGAAAACGGCAACAATGTATAGATAATTGTACGGAACCCTTACTGTGCGAGTCTGACTCACACTTGGCCATTATTTTTTAATTTTTGGTTGTCATCAAAACTAAAAAAAAAAATCTCTATAATTTATAAACTGATTGGCTGTGCCACGTTATTGTATTAGGAACATTTATAATATTATTTTTTCTATATCGTTCCTATACTCCTTGAACTTACACACAAAACTTTTAAAGACCGAAAGTCATTCACTAGTTTTAGTAATATTTAAACAGTGATTCTTTTTTTTACATAAAATATGAAACCTTATTTTATGAGATAGATTGCGTTTTGGTCCCAAGCAAATGGAAAAAAAAAATGTCTTAGAAAATTAGTAGAATATACAATTTTTTTTTATAAATATTTCAAACATCTAACACACAACGCCATCTAGTTCCAAGCCAAGCAGCAGAGCTCGTGTTATGGGTACTAGACTGTACTAGACAGCTGATGCAAATATATATAATATACTTTTTTATATTGCTTTAAACTTTCATGGTCAGTAACATTTAAATAGGAATCTGCGGGATTGCTACCATGTACCTTTTTGTTTGTGAGTATCCGATATTTCGGCGCTGTTGCAAGCGCCATGATCACGGAGTAACTGTTACTAAGTAAGTACTAGTAACCAGTTACTCCGTAATCGGTAGCGCAGTGGTAGCGTATCCGACTTCTGTACTTGAGGTCTCGGGTATGATTCCCGGGGACCAAATGTTTGTATGATCTGCAAATATTTGTTTCGGAATTTAGGTTTTTTCTATGTATAATATGTATGTATTTAGAAAAAAAGTATATAAAAATAAAATAAAATAAAATATCAGTTGTCTAGCAGGTACCCATAACACAAGCTCTGCTTAGTTTGACACTAGATGGCGTTGTATATTAGATGTCAAAATATTATTATCATTATTATTCTGCAGCTCCCAGACGGTCGAGTGATCAAAGTGGGTGGTGAGAGGTTCGAAGCACCAGAGGCCTTGTTCCAGCCTCATCTCATCAACGTTGAAGGTCAAGGCATTGCAGAGCTCGTCTTCAATACTATACAGGTAATATTACCAGATCAATGATAAAACTGGCACTGGCAACAATGAAAATAAATAGGTGATACGAAATAAATTCGCTTGTTCTAAGTTACTTCGTCGGTTTTGTTGCCAACTGTCAGAGATCAAGCTAAATTTAAAGTACTGTAAGTAAGGTTAAATACATAAAGTATTCTAAATCAATATCTACCTATAGATTTTAACTATTTTACTTTTTACCTAACTACCCCTAAGCCAAAAAGAAGGGTGGTATTTTTGATAGTTGCCACCGTAGCTCCGAAACTACTGAATCACTTTTGATGAACGAAGTGTCAATAGATAGATTGGCGTAGGCTATATAAATTTTACGTAGTCGGTTTTTTTATGGTTTAGGGGGCAAACGAGGGGACGTATCACCTGATGGTAAGCGATTACCGCTGCCCATGGACACCCGCAACACCAGAGGCATCAAAAATGCGTTGCCGATCTTTGGGGATAGGGAAAGGGATGTGAGGAGGGGTTGGGGTATGGGCCTCCGGCATCCTCACTCTCTCGGTGAAACACAGCGCAAACGTTTTTTCACACCGGTATTCTGTATGGCCGTGGTATCACTCCGGTCGAGCCAACCATCTAAATATAGAAATAAGTAAGTTATTCCTAACACTATATTTTTCCAGGCTGCCGATATAGACATGCGTAATGAGCTCTACAAACACATAGTGCTGTCTGGAGGCTCCACCATGTACCCAGGGCTCCCGTCTCGCCTCGAGAGGGAGATCAAACAACTGTACCTTGAACGAGTGCTCAAGAATGATTGTGAGAAACTTGCGGTAAGTGTTTGACTTATCTGGTTTGTAACATCTATGTTATTTGCTCTAGCAATACAGCATACTAATATGATTGCCTTTTTGGCGCAGTGGTAGCGTATGCGACTGCTGTGCTTGAGGTCTTGGGTTCGATTCCCGGGTCTGACCAAATGTTTGTGTATGATCTGTAAATATTTCAGAGTTTGAGTGTTTTCTATGTACATTAACGCATTTCAAAAAAAAAAAATCTGTTGTCTATTACCCATAACACTAGCTCTGCTTAGCTTGGGACTAGACGGCGTTGTGTTTTAAATGTCCGAAATATCTATTTATTTATTTATTATATGTTTAATAACAGTCTGTTTGCCGTAGTACTAGCTTTGCCTAGTTCTGGATCGGCAACCGAGTATAACATTTGTTATTATTACTATACTTATTACTTGCTAGCTGACTCCTGCGGTGTTACCTGCGGTTATTGTCGTGACAGTAACCGCAAAAAAGTAGCCCAAGTTACTCTTTATATAATCAGTTACCTATCAGTGAAAGTCCCGTCAAAATCGGTCCAGTCATTCCAGAGATTAGCCGAATCAAACAGACGGACAGACAAAAATTGTGAAAAATGATATTTTGGTATATGTACCAATACATACATGTGCATTTAATAAAAAGCGGTTATTTTAATATTACAAACAGACACTTCAATTTTATTTATTTGTATAGATGTATAGATAGTTATTGTGTTTACTTATTATTAAACGATCTTCAGACCTTCAAGAAAAGAGCGTACTCCCTCTTAAAAGGTCGGCAACGCGCTCGTGACGCCTCTGGTGTTGCGGGTGTCCATGGGCAGCGGTAATCGCTTACCATCAGACGATACGTCTGCTCGTTTGCCCCCTATTCTACAAAACAAAATGATTGATGGTTGGTATTTGAACTATGAAATGATATTTCTCTATGTGTTTAGAAATTCAAGATTCGCGTAGAGGACCCACCCCGCCGTAAGGACATGGTGTTCATCGGTGGTGCTGTCCTGGCCGAAGTCTGCAAGAACAGGGACAACTTCTGGCTCTCCAAGCAAGAATATCAGGAACAGGTAAAGATTGTTACTAAAGACTATGTTGTAACATGACTTAACTGCCTCGGTGGCGCAGTGGTAGCGTACGCGACGGCTTTGCTTGAAATCTCGGGTTCGATTCCCGGGTGGGACCAAATGTTTGGATGATCTGCAAATATTAGTTTCGGAGTTTGGGGTGTTTTCTATGTATAATATGTATGTATTTCCAAAAAGAATGTATATGTATTTGTATCAGTTGTCTAGTATTTTGCCATAAAAATATTTAAGGATAGGTCACCCTTACCATTTAGGGGGATGAAAAATAGATGTTGTCCGATTCTCAGACATACCCAATATGCACACAAAATTTCATAAGAATCGGTGAAGCCGTTTCGGAGGAGTTTAACTACAAACACCGCGACACGAGAATTTTAAATATAAGATGGTAAACATGGACAAACTGCAAAACTAGATACAATCGTGAATCCTGTAGGGCACAGCAAATCACATTACATTAGTTATAAGAATTATTGTGCGATCTACAAATTGTTTTATTCTGTCTGGGTGTTCTTTGTGTCTAATAGTATTATTATTATCAAAAATATTCAACCTTCCGTATGATGATAAATTCTTTTTCTATTCCCAGGGTCTGTCCTGTCTGAGGAAGTTGGGAGCCCGAGCAAGTTAATGACTGAATTCTTTACTTAATTATTATAAATAATCGTTAATATCAGACGGTTAATAATAGCAGAATTTTCAAGAACGGACGAGATTAATATACATTCTTATTTAGGTCTTCAAGACTTTGTTAATAATATTAATTTATCTTCTGAACATTGTCTTCTCTACTTAATGCATTTAATACAATTATTACTTAAAGGAAAAAGATAAAGTTATAAAAAACTACAAGCCTATGTCACCTGCGCCATTATTACATATCTATCGACACCTCATTCATTCAAATCGGGTTAGTAGTTTGGACGCTACAGTTGAACGTGCAAACATATATAGACTACCAAAAGTATAACCTTTCGCTAGTCGGGTAAGAACAATAAGAGAAATAAAATTAATGTCAGACCAACATACAAAGGGGCTAAGTTGCTGGTTTTATACTTAAGCATTAATAAATAATAAACTTATGTTATATAAAGTCCAAAAAGGTATTTACGAAAGTAATGAGTATTTTTATTTAACCCTTCTTCGCAAAAAATACTAGATACTGATATAATCACGTGATTATGTAGTATTACAGGTTATATCTACACCCATGCTATATATCCTCTTTAAAAGTTTGTGAAATAGTTAGCTTATTGCCAACATTATAACATCTAAACGAGGTTTAGAATGTTGTACTTAATTTCATAATGCAACTCATTGTTCAAAAAAAGAACATTGTGAGGCGCGCGCTTTTTACTACCACAGCGTCGCATTTGAAAAAAGAACTGATTCAAATTCACGTAGTAGCCCGCCATTTTTGTTCGCCATTAAGCTAGCTGTTTTAGAACTTTATAGAGGATTCATGTCATGGGTGTAGATACAGTATTGTATGCCACTGTACATAATTAGGTATTAAAACACTTATGTGATACTTTGCCTCGTGTGATAAACCCACACTCGTGTTTTAATACCCCTTAATATACAACAGTTGCATAAATAACTATTATATACCTGGCAAATGTTAAATAATATGTCGAGGAATAATATTGCAATCTGCACCTAAAGTATATAAAAATAAAGTCGCAATTTTAATGTTTATGTGTCTAAACTAGGTTTATTCATTTCTGGTATAAATTAATGTAATTATATTACTAATGTTTTTAACTGTCAGTGAAATATAAATATTCCGATACTATATTTGTAAGATAAATTAGCGATGTAAACCAATGATTTTATTAAATTTATTATTGATGAAATAAATATTGTTTTTTTATGAGCGTTTGTGTGGTGACGAATTAACAATAGTGTCAGCACGTCTATTCACAGCGCTGTTGTAACGCGTTTCGTAAACGCGCGACAGCATCGCTATTAACGCACTATTGTCGCGTTCGCAACGCTACAGCATCGCGACTATATCGATGCAAAGCGCGAGCGTGTCGGACGACATCGGGTAAAGACTGGAGAGACGGGACTGGGTGGCGTTTGTAGCGCGACTGAATCGTGGTCACGTGGGCGAGGGCACTCAGCTTGCGACCGCATCGCGACTGTATTGATGCGAACGCGCGACAGCCTCGCTGCTTAAGCGCTGCAAAAACTCGCCGTGGGCGAGCGCCCTAGTAGGGCAAACTACGCAGAACACATCACTGCAAGAGGAAGAAAACTTAAAACGAATGTTATACTAAATGTATGACCAGCTGGTGACTATTAGATGATAATAAAACCGAATAAACTTGAACAGGTTACCAGCACACGTGTTTCCCTCCCACTAAGATACCAGATCCTTTAAACGGGACGTGAAAAGCATCTCACTAGGTCGCCATAGTGTGGGTCATCATGCTGCATTGTCATTCACCGTGAATATAGTGACCACCACTTTTGGATTATACTCATGCTTCCCATTAAGCTGAGTAATATAAGAAAAAGGTATTTCAATAAAAATCATTTAAAGTATAATTACGTTTATTTAAAAACCGTAAATGCAAAATTTTCTTTCATTTACAAATTACACATTACTTCACCGAACCTGATAAATTTATATATTTAAAAATTTATATATTTATCAGCCAAGTGACTTACCCAAAGGTTCTACACCGAGACGGGCGGCGATCGAGTGGCGACGAAGACATCAATTCAGTAACAATTTAAATTCAACCTAAACTTCCTTAGAAGACAACTGTAATTGCAACGTAATAAAAATATTAGCAAAAAAACGACGACGACCAAACTGAAATGGAATCGCTCGGGAGGCACCAGCTTTCAAATAAAAAACAATCGCCAAATCGGTTGACTGAAGTAACAAACAAAAAATACAGTCTAATTGAGAACCTCCGCTATTTTTGAAGTCGGTTAAAATGACGGTAAGCAACGCGATCGACGGTTAGTTTTATTTCTGTTCTTAAGAATTTCAGGTCGAATTTAAGTTCTTACTAAATTAGTCTCTTCGCTGACACTCCGTTCGTCTGCGCTGATTTTAAGCCTATAAATAATTATCTTAAAATACGTACATAGTAAAGCTAGATTTTATAAAAAAACATAATAATTAAAAAGTCAGTCGATATCACATACGTATAAAAAATTAAACTAAAGAGGATAAATATGGCTTAAGCACACTTAACTAATACGTTTAAAAAATATTATAGTTATAATGTGGATAGTTTCCTGACGTAACAATAATCTGCCAATCATAGCACAAAAGCCAAAATAAATATTATTAAGTCATCAAACATACCTTTAAATTAGTATACCCTCAAAAAAGAAATATTAAAGTTTATTATTGATTTGGGAGCCTAGTGTGAGTTCCGTGCTTCCCAATTACAACGCCTAACACGGTCACCGTAAGATCAGTTGTGTAAAATAAACTCACACTAGGTCCTCTGTTCTAATTCTGTCTGATTTATTTATTATTGCACTGTTCACTGACATAGTTTTAAATCAAAACAAATTTGCAAAGAAAACATTTAGATCTCTAAACATTAAACATTGCACAGGGAATTTGCAACTTTATCATTTACAAATTAAGATAAAAAATATTAAATAAAAAGACACTTCACCTTATAAGCTTTTTCAAAAGCTACGACATCAAAAGTCAAAAGATATTATAGCGGCATTAATGCTATCGATAACAATTTAATAATTGATAGATTTTAAATATCGATATCGATTTATATAATAATTACAACATCGATACTAATTAAAAACGGAAGAATGTGGAAGAGGAAATTCGTAGACACATTAAGGCCGATAATATGTCTAAAATAGAATTCTACACATTTCTGTTATAGTGTGTTCGTATTAGTAATGTTACAAAAAGATCGCCAAATATTGGTTATTTTTATTTCTTCTAGCTTCTCCCCGTGGCTTCGTCCACGTCTATATTTGTTATCACGGTAAAAAATAGCCCTCCGTGATAATCAATCTTTCTATTGGCGATAGAATTTGTCAAATCGATGTAGTGCCTTGGGAGGAAAAGCGTAAAAAATAAATAAAAACGTACATTCACATTTATAATATTAGTTACTATGATTTCTGTGTATTACATGTGATATCAAGGATATAAGAGTCCTAACTAGTCTGTGTCGTCATAACATGGATCTAGTGTTGATAGCAATAAATATGTATACAATTACATACTTTTCAAATCGGTAGACAAATCGATTAGCATCAATTAATCCCATATTCATCTTGATCAGGCTTTAATTAACGAAATCATATTTTCAACTTTTAAATGTTTACATCTTAACATCTGGCAACACTAAGCATATACAAAATCTATTCAGTTTAACTGTAACTACATACTAAATAGTTTAAAAAAGCTACATTTATAACTAATATTAAAACTAAATACAGATTAATCACCTACTTATGCTAAAAGAAACTATATCATGGATAAATCTCAGAAAAAAAAACTGTGATCAGATATGACGATTATCACCTGACATTTAAAAGCGCGGGAAGTTAGAAGGAAATAGATCAAAATATTACGAAGCGCAGGTATTAACTCCCCTGGGAAAGTACTTTTATAGTTATAGTAATTATTATAAATAATTAGGCTTCCTGGAGGTAGCTAACTAAATACCTAGCACTCATCGAATACTAATTCGCACTTTAAATCCCCATGATATACCAAAGCTATATCTATAGGTAGGTACTCTGTCATATCTCTTAACAATTATTTGGCTTTTTATTTAATGTCAAACTAGCAAGAAACTAGATTAAAAAAAAAAAAAATGTAGAGGAACCCAAGTGTATAGATGACTTAAAAATACATATCAATTAACTAAATCTGTTGTCAAATCGTTCGTATTTAAAACTATTGATATATATGATTGAAAAAACTTAGCAATAACTTTGCTTAGAGAGTCTAACATAAAACAGTCTCAACTGAAGTACCTATGCTTGCTAGCTATGAGATTTCTATTTAACTGAGATTAATTTTATATAATTACATCCCTAAGCATATATCTAACTTACTTCTATAAATGCATTATCTGGTCACTGTTCGTTCTAAAATGTACAAATTTAAATTAATTAAATATAATAATAATAAAGCCGATTGAATAATTATTATGATATATATGTTTACTTGTCAGTTCTACGATTCTTTAAATATTTTTGGCAATACAAAATTTGTTAGTCTTGCAACACTTCGTTTAACAGTCAAGTTGCCGTTGCAGCTTAGTAATTGAAAATGTTGCTTTGGTGAGAATATTTATCGAAAGTTTCGGCGACTAAAAATATGTGTTGGCATTTTAATTATCGCTATTTTTTTTTTATTACAAACCAGTGGCTATAGTCGGAGTATTTTAATTATTATTTAAACCACAAATGGTGGACTAAAGAGGATTAAGTCTTTCATGATTAAAGCAAAATAAATTTGAGGTGGGATAACTGACATCAAATCAATTTCAATTTTATTTCAATTAAGACTACTTCACGCATACTTAAACACCTGTATATCGATACATACTAAAGGTGAATTAGCAAGAAACTACGAGAAACACATTTTTTTACATTGAAAGCTTCATAAACCGTGTCTTCTGAAATTTTTTTGCACAATTATTACAGATAGCTTCTTTACATGAACTAGCGTATGACGTCACAATATGGCCGCTCAACTTATATCCTAAGTATTCGATTCAATCAGGACGTTTCATATATCAATTTCGGACGACATTTTAATTATGAAATATAGCTAATTAGTTTAATTTCAGTCTTAATTACTAATTTATTTACAAATGGCAGTATTGTTTAGCTTTTGTAATTTTTTTTATAAATACAGACCTTTCGGTTTGATAGATTTGGGAATAGATAATGAGAAAATAGAAGGAGGTATTTCTATGAAGTTTTGATTTAAATTTGATTTAATTAAATAAAAAATAATAAGATTTTCGTTAATTTTAATGACATAAGTAAGCGTATCCAAAGAGGTATTATAGATAGAGCAGGGAAGCCAGGCCTCCAGTAGTCGCTCGGTTAGAAAGAGAGAGACGATCGCGGTAACTATCTATCTCGGAAAAGCAGCATACCAGAACGATTCTACGGTTAATTGTTGTGCTTGGATTATAATTATTAGTCCTTTACTGCGCATGCGTCAGAATAGAAAGACAGATGGGGTACCGTGATCTTCTATCTCTTTTTAACCGTTGAACGTTTCCGCTTACAGGCAGCCGTATGTCTTCTAACTCTCATCATCTAATTCCAAAATCTACTAAAATTACTTATTATTAACTAAACTACGACTACAATCCAATAATAAATGCATCAAAATGGCTACATATTTATTAAACCTAACTCTTTTCTATATGACTTAACAATTTTCTAATGACATTGACAGCACGCGTCAATTTGACAGATAACGCCTAAAAATGATCTTACTTGTCTATTGTTTAGAGGTCTATGCGCTCTGTGGGTGCATATCCATCCCTAATTAATTTGACTGTCTTTTATTATTCAAAGCTATTGCAAAGTCCCAAAACTAAACCAATTTCGTGCAAATAGGCTCCTAATAAATATAATGGGCCAGTTTCACCTTTTGCTTATGAAACCCCGGATAGACTAATATCAACTTATCTGACAAATAACTACATATTTCAGTTTCACAAGTGTTCTTTACATTATATGTCAAATTTACATACATTTAACAGCAACTTTTATCTGTCAAGTAATTTTTATGGTATATAATTACCTATATTTTATTAGGAATGGTGTAACTGATCCTTAAAGTTTTAATATAATATTAGAAAAAAAATAACAAAAATAAAACCGACTTCAACGTTTGATCCGATTTCTCTTTGTTGCCATCATCAGATTTTAGTGTCCTTATCATGGTACCACCGTTGGGATATCTCCTTTCCATTAAAAAAAGAATCATCAAAATCGGTTCATAAATGACGAAGTTATCACCGAACACACATAAAAATATATATATATACGGTCGAATTGAGAAACCTTCTTTTTTTGAAGTCGGTTAAAAAGAGATTCGTTTCAAAATATTTGTTCATTGTCATTTGGCGTCACTGCGCCCGCTTGGTGGTCAAATCATACCCAATTAAGCGCGGAAATGCCAAGAATTTTTTTTGTGGCACACAATAACACTTACACGACCTCACATTTTAATACTTTTACGAAATTTTAAGACGTTCACACATCAAAAAGAATAAAAATATTGACAACAAATATTATTTAGTGCTAGAATACTGTTTGGGTTGCCCTGTTTAACCGGTTACAGATAAGTATCGGAAAGTAACGTTAAAGTATCTTCCATACAAATTGTGTCAAACAATTGGTCAGACTGGAACTTATCTATCACCGGTGAAACATAGCCTTATTAGATATAAGTTGCAGATATTTTTATATTTTTCTGACATGTTTGTCTCTATCCGAGACTTATGAAACCGCAATCTGAAGTTATATGGCTGATAAGTTCAAAATAGTCTATCATGCACTTTATTAGCAATTGGTAAAACGGGCCGTTGTATAATCAGATATGCCAAAGACAAGTCTTTTTTTTTTTTTGATCTCCCGACTTTGATAGCCTATGTATGAATGCCAAGTATGTTCTTACATGTAAATTGTGTTGTTTTTTCATTGTTCAGTTTTGTCTTGTGATTTCTGGGAGGTGTTCTCCGACGTGAGATCTTGCAGCAGGGCTGTGATTTCTTCGTAAATCTCCGTGAACTGTGGCCGGTCGGTAGGAGATTTGCTCCAGCATCGTTTCTGTAGCAAGAATTGAATATGTACAAAAGGAAATATTTGAATACATTAAAATTACACATTTAATTAATGCCAATAATAATGTATAATTTTGTTCCACATTCACACAATGCTATCTAGTCCTAAACTAAACAGAGCTTGTACTATGGGTACAACACAACTGATATAAATTCTTATTTACTTTTTTTGTAAATACATACATATATATAGAAAACTCCCAAACTCGGCAACAAGTATTTGTAGATCATATCCTTTCAAACACTAGGTCCGACCCAGAAATCGAACCTGAAACCTCAAGCTCAGCAGTCGTAGACGCTACGTATAAATTAATAGATAAAAACATTCATTGCGCGCTACAGATTCATTAATTATTACGTAGTTCGGCTACTCTTCGACAGATGGCGCTGTACCTTTTTACTGTACCATGGATTTGGCTTATATCTTAATACCAATTAGTTGTATAAAAGTTTTTTTTATTAAATAGTATATGTACCAGTAGTGTGCCTAGCTGTTCTGGCATAGAACTCGGTATCGTCCACTCGAGAGAGTCGCTCTTTACTCGTTCCAGCACCGAGTTGTCGTTCAGTTTAGCGAAAGGAAGCTCCGCTTTTGTGTATATCTGCAAATCAAGTTTAAGATAATGAATTAATGTATTATTAATCTATCTATACTAATAGATAAAGCTGAAGAGTTTGTTTGTTTGTTTGTTTGAACACGCTAATCTCAGGAACCGCTGGTCCGATTTGAAAAATTCTTTCGGTGTTGGATAGTCCATTTATCGAGGAAGGCTATAGGGTATATATCATCACGCTACTACTAATAGGAGCGGAGCAACAATGAAAAATGTTTCAAAAACGGGGGAAATTTTCACGCTACGGGCAATATAAGGCGCAAACGAGGTTGCGTGGGTCAGCTAGTACTAATATATAAAGCTGAAGAGTTTGTTTGTTTGTTTGTTTGAACACGCTAATCTCAGGAACCGCTGGTCCGATTTGAAAAATTCTTTCAGTGTTAGATAGCCCATTTATCGAGGAAGGCTATAGGGTATATATCATCACGCTAAGACCAATAGGAGCGGAGCACCAATGAAAAATGTTTCAAAAACGGGGGAAAATTGTCACGCTACGGGCAATAAGAGACGCAAACGGGGTTGCGTGGGTCTGCTAGTTTTATTATATATGTCGTCCTTTACAAAAATGTTTTTTTCACTAATAAACATACTTATATATTTATAATTCCCATAAATAATTGAAAGGCGAAAGTTTATATATTACTGTTTCACTTAAAAAAATTCTAAACGGATCTAGATTAAATTTGCCAAAGAGATAGATTATAGTCTAAAATATAATCTAGCAAAAATACTACTTTTATTTCTGAATATATGTAGTGTTCCAGTGGGACGAGAAAGGGATATTAAACACGGGTAGAAGCTATGTACTATCGACAAATTTGAATCATGACCTTACTTTCTTACAGACATTTCAATACAATTAATTATGTATTTCTACGGTAACGACTTTGTTATCTGTCATTTAATGACAAATAATTATCTGTTGCAGTATATCTTTGTTAACAAAAAACATTTGGTCTGAGTTACAGTTATTCCAAAGAGCATGGATTAAAAAAAAAAAACTGCTTTATCTGATATATTTTCTAAGCAATGATGATAAAGTAAAAATTACATTGATCTCCGACCAGTATTGACGTGGCTTGCTTAATATTTAAAAATGTACTAAGTGCGGCATGCACTCTAAAAGAGGGAAATTTTTGTTATTTGGCTATTTCAAACGATTTTTCGGCAAACTGGGTCATGAATCAAGTTTATCAATAGTATCTAAACACAACATTTCGTCCGGCGGGTTAGCTAGCAGATATATTATTGTATACATACCTCCCAAACGGTGGCAGCAAACATGTAAACATCAGATTTGGTGGAGTAATCACCTTCCAATATGGCCTCTGGAGGCAGCCAACGCAACGGGATCACCTAAACAAACAAATCACCTATTAGTAATTCTAACATATGTAATATGTGCCTGATTGAGTAGGAAGAATGTAAAGCAAATTATTAAACTGATTGGCATAAAATTTTCGTGCCTTGGAGAGCATTTTAAGCCATCGGCGTTGCCAACGCTGCGTTTTCCAGTACGCGGTCTGTACTCAAGAACTTTATAGTCACAAGGACAATCGTTTCTGCGAGCATGTGCCCCGCCCAATGACACTTAACTTATCAATTTTCCGGGTGTTCAATATTATAATATACATTAGGTTCGTTAAAAATCGATAAATGACTTTGCATCACTTTCTTGAATCGCAATATTAGAAATACTCGCTTGGGCATGACTTTTATTACAGTTACGTCCATGGTGGCGATTTTCGGACAGGATCCGCAGACAAACTGGAGTCACCTGGCAATATCGGTGACTGTAGTTTGTGCGGATCTCCTCATTCCAGATTCGATCACGCATAGAAACTCCGAGTATACAACGAATGTTCTTAAGACGACCATTGTGTACAGTATTTAACGTTATGTTGAAATTAAACACAGCACAAAAAAAAAAAGGATAAAATGGAGAGGAACATACTTGCTCGTGTAATTTGTAGTATTCGTGGGAATCAGGTCCTCTGGTCAGCGCTGGGAAGGATAACTTCAGCTGCAACTTCGACGTTATCACGCAATTGCGGGCTGCTATGTCACTGTGTAGTAAATAGTACACTAATTATTTCATGTTATTAGAATAAATAACAATTATCAAGTACAAAACACTTTCTCATTTTAAAACGGTACGTACTGGCACGGCGCGGTGTACACACCTAGCTACCTATCTGTGTACATACCGGTGCGTGAGCCTGGCGGCCGCGAGCCTGTTGGCGGCGGCGGCCAGGTGCGCGGTGTACACACCTAGCTACCTATCTGTGTACATACCGGTGCGTGAGCCTGGCGGCCGCGAGCCTGTTGGCGGCGGCGGCCAGGTGCGCGGTGTACACACCTAGCTACCTATCTGTGTACATACCGGTGCGTGAGCCTGGCGGCCGCGAGCCTGTTGGCGGCGGCGGCCAGGTGCGCGGTGTACACACCTAGCTACCTATCTGTGTACATACCGGTGCGTGAGCCTGGCGGCCGCGAGCCTGTTGGCGGCGGCGGCCAGGTGCGCGGTGTACACACCTAGCTACCTATCTGTGTACATACCGGTGCGTGAGCCTGGCGGCCGCGAGCCTGTTGGCGGCGGCGGCCAGGTGCGCGGTGTACACACCTAGCTACCTATCTGTGTACATACAGGTGCGTGAGCCTGGCGGCCGCGAGCCTGTTGGCGGCGGCGGCCAGGTGCGCGGTGTACACACCTAGCTACCTATCTGTGTACATACCGGTGCGTGAGCCTGGCGGCCGCGAGCCTGTTGGCGGCGGCGGCCAGGTGCGCGGTGTACACACCTAGCTACCTATCTGTGTACATACCGGTGCGTGAGCCTGGCGGCCGCGAGCCTGTTGGCGGCGGCGGCCAGGTGCGCGGTGTACACACCTAGCTACCTATCTGTGTACATACCGGTGCGTGAGCCTGGCGGCCGCGAGCCTGTTGGCGGCGGCGGCCAGGTGCGCGGCCAGCACGGCGCGGTGTACACACCTAGCTACCTATCTGTGTACATACCGGTGCGTGAGCCTGGCGGCCGCGAGCCTGTTGGCGGCGGCGGCCAGGTGCGCGGCCAGCACGGCGCGGTGTACACACCTAGCTACCTATCTGTGTACATACCGGTGCGTGAGCCTGGCGGCCGCGAGCCTGTTGGCGGCGGCGGCCAGGTGCGCGGTGTACACACCTAGCTACCTATCTGTGTACATACCGGTGCGTGAGCCTGGCGGCCGCGAGCCTGTTGGCGGCGGCGGCCAGGTGCGCGGTGTACACACCTAGCTACCTATCTGTGTACATACCGGTGCGTGAGCCTGGCGGCCGCGAGCCTGTTGGCGGCGGCGGCCAGGTGCGCGGTGTACACACCTAGCTACCTATCTGTGTACATACCGGTGCGTGAGCCTGGCGGCCGCGAGCCTGTTGGCGGCGGCGGCCAGGTGCGCGGCCAGCACGGCGCGGTGTACACACCTAGCTACCTATCTGTGTACATACCGGTGCGTGAGCCTGGCGGCCGCGAGCCTGTTGGCGGCGGCGGCCAGGTGCGCGGCCAGCACGGCGCGGTGTACACACCTAGCTACCTATCTGTGTACATACCGGTGCGTGAGCCTGGCGGCCGCGAGCCTGTTGGCGGCGGCGGCCAGGTGCGCGGCCAGCACGGCGCGGTGTACACACCTAGCTACCTATCTGTGTACATACCGGTGCGTGAGCCTGGCGGCCGCGAGCCTGTTGGCGGCGGCGGCCAGGTGCGCGGTGTACACACCTAGCTACCTATCTGTGTACATACCGGTGCGTGAGCCTGGCGGCCGCGAGCCTGTTGGCGGCGGCGGCCAGGTGCGCGGTGTACACACCTAGCTACCTATCTGTGTACATACCGGTGCGTGAGCCTGGCGGCCGCGAGCCTGTTGGCAGCGGCGGCCAGGTGCGCGGCCAGCACGGCGCGGTGTACACACCTAGCTACCTCTCTGTGTACATACCGGTGCGTGAGCCTGGCGGCCGCGAGCCTGTTGGCGGCGGCGGCCAGGGGCGCGGCCAGCACGGCGCGGTGTACACACCTAGCTACCTATCTGTGTACATACCGGTGCGTGAGCCTGGCGGCCGCGAGCCTGTTGGCGGCGGCGGCCAGGTGCGCGGTGTACACACCTAGCTACCTATCTGTGTACATACCGGTGCGTGAGCCTGGCGGCCGCGAGCCTGTTGGCGGCGGCGGCCAGGTGCGCGGCCAGCACGGCGCGGTGTACACACCTAGCTACCTATCTGTGTACATACCGGTGCGTGAGCCTGGCGGCCGCGAGCCTGTTGGCGGCGGCGGCCAGGTGCGCGGTGTACACACCTAGCTACCTATCTGTGTACATACCGGTGCGTGAGCCTGGCGGCCGCGAGCCTGTTGGCGGCGGCGGCCAGGTGCGCGGTGTACACACCTAGCTACCTATCTGTGTACATACCGGTGCGTGAGCCTGGCGGCCGCGAGCCTGTTGGCGGCGGCGGCCAGGTGCGCGGCCAGCACGGCGCGGTGTACACACCTAGCTACCTATCTGTGTACATACCGGTGCGTGAGCCTGGCGGCCGCGAGCCTGTTGGCGGCGGCGGCCAGGTGCGCGGCCAGCACGGCGCGGTGTACACACCTAGCTACCTATCTGTGTACATACCGGTGCGTGAGCCTGGCGGCCGCGAGCCTGTTGGCGGCGGCGGCCAGGTGCGCGGCCAGCACGGCGCGGTGTACACACCTAGCTACCTATCTGTGTACATACCGGTGCGTGAGCCTGGCGGCCGCGAGCCTGTTGGCGGCGGCGGCCAGGTGCGCGGCCAGCACGGCGCGGTGTACACACCTAGCTACCTATCTGTGTACATACCGGTGCGTGAGCCTGGCGGCCGCGAGCCTGTTGGCGGCGGCGGCCAGGTGCGCGGCCAGCACGGCGCGGTGTACACACCTAGCTACCTATCTGTGTACATACCGGTGCGTGAGCCTGGCGGCCGCGAGCCTGTTGGCGGCGGCGGCCAGGTGCGCGGTGTACACACCTAGCTACCTATCTGTGTACATACCGGTGCGTGAGCCTGGCGGCCGCGAGCCTGTTGGCGGCGGCGGCCAGGTGCGCGGTGTACACACCTAGCTACCTATCTGTGTACATACCGGTGCGTGAGCCTGGCGGCCGCGAGCCTGTTGGCGGCGGCGGCCAGGTGCGCGGCCAGCACGGCGCGGTGTACACACCTAGCTACCTATCTGTGTACATACCGGTGCGTGAGCCTGGCGGCCGCGAGCCTGTTGGCGGCGGCGGCCAGGTGCGCGGCCAGCACGGCGCGGTGTACACACCTAGCTACCTATCTGTGTACATACCGGTGCGTGAGCCTGGTGGCCGCGAGCCTGTTGGCGGCGGCGGCCAGGTGCGCGGCCAGCACGGCGCGGTGTACACACCTAGCTACCTATCTGTGTACATACCGGTGCGTGAGCCTGGCGGCCGCGAGCCTGTTGGCGGCGGCGGCCAGGTGCGCGGCCAGCACGGCGCGGTGTACACACCTAGCTACCTATCTGTGTACATACCGGTGCGTGAGCCTGGTGGCCGCGAGCCTGTTGGCGGCGGCGGCCAGGTGCGCGGCCAGCACGGCGCGGTGGAGGGGCGCGAGGGGCGGGGCGGGGCGCGCGGCGGGAGGGTGCGCGTGCGCAGGTCCCACGCGCGCTACGTACTCCGCGTTCTCCTCCTCTGATCGAGTCGCTATCAGGAACTTCTTCAAATCCCCCTAGTTAACAGAAAAGTTCGGTTTTTATCATCATGCAATAATTACATCCAAGCTAAAAAAACAAAGTTGATCACTTGAATCTCTTGAAACTGCAACTTGACTTAATAAGCAACCAGAAACCATTTCATTTAATCGACACAAAAAACTAGCACAGCTGGTCCTTCGAGCCTTATATGTGAAATAAGGATCTCAATGTACACCTCTTTCAGAAAAGTGTTGTTTTACTACCTTGTTATCTGTCATTTAATTGCACAAAGAATAATCTTAAAAAGCATTTATGATGTGTTATGATGTGTATTAATTCCAAAGATCTTGGATTTTAAATATGATTATTACTGTTTTATCTTATATTTTATCTACTAAATTGCATAGATCTTTGAGAAGTATTGACGTAAGTTGCTTAACATTTAACACGTCCTAAGTGTGCATGCACTTTAAAGGAGGGAAATCTTTGTTGGTTCTACGGTTTCAAACGATTTATCGGCAAAGAGGGTCATGATTCAAGTTTGTCCTTAGTACTGTAATGACAACTTACCCAGTCAGTATGCTCAAGTAGCATATAATGAGGTTCTGCCTCGTTGCATAGCCCGATCAAACGAACGATGTTCTCGTGACGAACTCGACTGAATATCTCCAACTGTCGGCGGAACTCGGCCAGTTGTATCTGTACGACAAATAATAGTATTACAAATGGCGAATTATGGCCAATGACTTCGCTTCTTACTGCTCCGAGTGGTTTGGATTCGACTGGTATAATTCATAAATTACTGTCCATAATTTGAGTGTTCTTTCTGTAAGTTTCATGTATGTTTGTAAAGTCGCCCACCGTACAGTTCCGAAAGTTTAAAAAAAAAGAACATTCAGAAAGCAGGTAGATTAAACGCCATTATTCTGTTACGTTGTATTGAGTCCACTTACGCAAAAAGAGACCAACCTTTTGCGATAAACTAGATAAATATAGACAGTATTAGTACATTTAATATATTTATTTCTGGTAACTGCCACATATAGCGCAAAAATGAAGACATACCACAGCGCCATCTATTGCAGACACATCGAACTACGGAGAAACTATTAATCCTGAATCACGGTATAAACATTCTCGCACCGATTAGCATATAAATGCAATCATCGGAGCAGGATCCTCCTTTTGTGTTAGAGGAACATGCACCCGTTCCTCCACATGCTTAACTAAAAATAATTTTATCCTTTAAATTAACTGATTGTTTCTGAAATTTATTTTAAATTAAATCCAAAGTCCCTCACCTCATCCTTAGTTGTGAGTGCTTTGACGAGCACAGGTCTGATCTTCGGTTCAGTTTCTCCATCATCTTTGTTACGTAGTTTAGCTACTTGTATCATATCAATCTTGGCCAAAAGTACCTCCCCGAATTCACCACGTCCTAAACGAAAAAAATATTGTTTGAAGGATGTCAGAAATGATTATTGAAATGGAACGTAAGATTATAGAAAGAGGCAGTATGATGTCTGATAGCGAGAGAAAAGACGAATGAATGGACGACGCGAAAGAACGGAGACGTTTAAAATGAAGTTAAAGTAGTTTAAAGGCGAAATAAAACCAATAAGTGATACAACGGTATTAAAAATGTTGGTCCCCAAATAACCTGTAAGTATAAACTCGCAAAGTGTATATGCACGTATACGCACTTACGTACGCACGTATATACACAAATATTTATACTACATATTATTATAAATCTGCAAAATTGATTTGATTGAACGCTCCAATATCAAGAACTATTGTTTCGAATTGAAATATTCTTTTAGTTTTGGATAGCATATTTATCAAAAATTATAGAACGGATTTAGATAAAACTTTACAATACTTTTTCCGCGATAACAGATATATATTATACGCGGATGGAGCCGCTGACGAAATCTAGTATAACATAATCCTACTTCTAATAGAAGACGAGTATCAATCAGAAATTATGCAAATGCAAAAAATAAATAGAAATAATGCAAAATTACCGCGGGTCGGTTCGTAGGACCATAAAATCACAACAATTAATACATTCAATCTTTTCTCCACCTGTTCGTCTATAGTATTTCACTTCTGGAGACATACCTCCCCCCATCCAATCTATCCCAAATATACAAACTTTTAAACTTCCGCCAATTCCAAATACACAATTTTTTTTTTTCAGAACCTGAAATTCTCTCTAAGCGTATTTCAAGATACTCACCAAGCGTTATTTGTTCCGTAAGGAGAGTCCGAGGTACGGACAAATGTTCAAACTGTCCAGACTTTTTCGAAGCACGTGATACGCCGGATACCTCTGAATTGTCAGCACCTGAATATAAATTTATTTCAGTTATACTTTCTCATCTTCCTAACCTAAATTTTTTTCAAGATTTTTTAGAGTCGGCTACTAGTTCAACCGGTTTTACCTGAATATCATTTTCACGGATCGACTGGCATCGGACCTCCGCAACCCTGAGGGCGAACTGAAATCGAAGATTGAACTAGTTGTCGATATATTTGAGGGACTAACTTCCCAATAACGATTGCTATAGATGTTCATGACATAACGTGCTCTACGAGGTAACACGGCCACAATTTCTTGCTGTTTTTAAGAACTGGCCCGACTCGGGAATTTAACACGAGACCTCTTTATTGGCAGTACAATATTTAGCTATACTTTACTCTCGGATTGAAAATCTTCTTTTTTTAGCAGGGCATGGAGTTCTTACCGCTATCTTTATCGTGAGCTAGGAGTCTTCCGTTCTGAAGTGCAGCACCATTTGCTTTGGTTTTCTCCTCTTCTCCTTCTTCTACCAATTTCTCCCGACCTTCTGTCATTTCTAGCTCCATCTTTTCGCCTGAGAAAGTTTATTCGAGAGTGAATATACATATTAAAACATACTTATATGAAGTTAGTTATTGTAATATTTATTATGTAAATAACTAAATAACCAACGATTCCACTATTCGGCCGAATATCGAATGGCAAATCTAAATACAGCAAACATGCAGTTTTATGTTTATGACTTCATAATATCTTTGTGTTATTCAGTTACTATTTCACGGTTAAACCGCTGAAGCAATTTGAGTGGAAGGACAATGGCAGAAATATGTATGGGATTCTTGTACCAACTTGGCTGGCATACTTGGCTGCTAATATTATTGACGATAATATTTTCAGAACTTTATTAAGTAATTTAATATGTTAGTTATTTCAGTTTGTATTTTACAATGTAATAAATATACTTAAGTTGGCCATGACAGATGGCTATCACAATTAATAAGTTCTTACTCTCACACAATCTCACACACAACGTCATCTAGTTTCCAAACTAAGCAAATTTTACAAATCTATTTAAGGTACAAATCTCATAATTATCCATTACATATTGCTAGGACCTGCCCTTCTCCTTAGGAATTTAGATATTTTAATTGTTTAGAAAGGACATGGCTACTTTTTAAAGTTAAGTTTTTACAGCGATAACTAACAAACACGCTGACAGAATCACAGGCAAAAGTTAGTTTTGTCTTCAACTATTGTCTCACCTCTCTGTCGTCTTCTTAACCTTCGTCTCCTGCAGTACACCATCAGCGCCAAAACCAGTACCATATAAGCACCAGCCACGGATATAGACACCACAACGGCTTTGCCCGCAACGCCACTGGACTCAGCTGCGGGGAGTTCGCCCTCTGTCGAGAGAAAATGCATCAAACATAATGATTAGCATGGTAAGCAATGCTCGGTGAGGTATATGGCTAGATGGGTGAGTAATACAAAGAAACATGACTTATTTCTTTTAGTTTTTACTATTTTTATAAGTTCGAAGAATCGCAAGCTGTTATTTCGAAAGGAATGCTGTTGAGGTTCTTTTGCTATTTTTGTTTAGATTTTAAGATGTTAATGTTCAAGATGTTATGCAAAGATTTAAAGATGATACAATTAATATGAACTGGTAGTGTCCTAAATTTGACTATAATTATTTTGTTTTTAGTTTTTTCACACCTCCTCCATATATAAATTATGTGTGTTCGCGGATAACTTCGTCATTTATAAACTGATTTTGATGATTCTTTTTTTAATGGAAAGGATATCTCAACGGTGGTACCATGATAAGGACACTAAGATCTGATGATAGCATCCAAGAGAAATCGAGTCAAACCTTGAAGTCAGTTTTATTTTTGTTAAAATTTTACTTGTTTGTACCAAATTTCATTTGCCTCCATTCGCATAATTTAAAGTGGTCGTTTTAGACGACGTCAAACTACGTATCAATGGTTTTATTACTATTTTCAGGCACTAAGATTACCAGAGCCTCAACGGTCTCTCCATAATTTGGAGCGGAAGGGGGAGTACTCAAAATGTCGAGTCGAGATGTCTAGTAAAAAAAAAATAACATTGCAAATTTTGTTTTTCTAATTTCCTATACCTTGGTGTACAAGAAGTTGCAGTTCATTCCTGTCGAGTCCAGCAGCGCTGCCAGCAGTACAGCCGTACAGGTCAGCGTCAAGTGCTGACACGTTGTGTATAATAAGTGTGCCATTCAGCATTACAATAATCCTAGAAATAAAATGTTATTTATTTGCATAGAACATGAGGGACCATGTAATTTATGAGAAATTGTCACCAATCTATTTCTTACCGTGCTGTAGTTGCGTTATCACTTCCTTCGACTGCCACTCCCTCTTCTGTTGAACAAAAATATTTACATAGAAAATACGTATTATATTAAATCTAGTACAGCCTTGAGACTAATGACGTCACAAAAGAAAACAACTTCAAGAACTGGACCAAATTGAAATGACACCACACGGGAAGCACCAGCTTTCAAATAAAACATAGTCGGTTCAGAAGAAAGATTTGAAGTAATAAATATTAGAAAAATACGGTCCAATTGAGTATCACCTCCTTTTTTGAATTCGGTTAAAAATCCAGAATTAACCACGTCAAGTGAAATATTTACAGGTTTGATTCATAATAATGAATAGCCTGTAACAGTGCAGTGATGGACACAAGCCTGAGAAAGGAGTTTTTTGGCGTACTGTATTACGCTCTCTTCGATTAGCATACGAAAAATTATACTACTTGATCTTATATGTGTCGCCATCTATGAACGTATTAAGAAAGCATGTTTAATATTTGAGAAAGAAACCATCATGGCGTCACTCTCTCTTTTCTTTTTGTTAAACGCACAAGACGCGCAGGTATGTAATAAAATAGTGTTAGTAGATAAAGCCATATATGTAATTCATAAATAAAAGTACTTTCACTTCAAGAAGTCTTCATTACAACAGGTTTAAAAAATATTTGAATCAGATTCTAAACTTTTTTAAACTAAAACGTAAAATATACACCCCTATGTTCACTTGGCATCTTATAAGTCATTAAGTAGTATTATATTAATAACTACTTAAAAATAAGAGTACTTTTTACTACCTCAATGAGGCAGTGGTAGTGTATGCAACTGTTATTTTGAGGGCTTGGGTAATATTTGTTTCTTAGTTTGGGTGTTTTCTATGTTTAAGAAAAAGTATGTATGTATATGGTATGGTATGGGTACTAAACCCATACTACAAGTTCTGCTTAGTTTGGTACTAGATGGCGTTGAGTCACATGTCCAAATTCATTTTAGTTTATTTGTCGTGTTTCGTGTTTTTAAAACGAATTCAAATAAGAAATAAATAAAAGTTAAAACTAACGTTGTTTGGTTAATATAGCTCGATTGCGATCCCAGTGCGTGGTCGGAGGCGGTTCCCCTGTCGCCACGCAGTTGAGTACAGCGCTCTGACCAACTGTCACGTGGAGTTGTTGATTAGACTCCGGAATGACCACCCGAGGAGTCACTGAAAAGGCAATATAAATACTATATTTGTATATATTTAACATTTATAGGGTAAAAACACTACACCCCGATTTTCAAAAGAAATGGGCAGCAGGAAAGGGTTACTATTATTTTTTTCGTTACAATTTGATTATTTCTTTAGTCTATGGTCCCGGGAAACTGACCAGTTCTGTAACGATTACACACAAACATAGGCCATCCATCTGTCACAGAGATCAAACTATAATTTAAGGGTTGTAGTCATGCCAGAACATACCTACTACATCCAAAGTGATCTTGGAGGTGATAGACTTCTCTCCATCAGTGGCCTTGCAAGTATAATTGCCGGAATGTCTTCGTTGAGCTTCAACTACCATCAGCGTGCCGTTAGCAGATGTAATTCCCTCGGGCAGAGGTTCTGTATCGTTCTGAAAATAAATAGCGACATCTAGCGTTCAATAGACACTACTTATGTCCCAAAAAAGTAGTATTATAATTTGAAGTGTAGAAAAAAAGGATACGCTTGTCTAGAAATTGAGTTGAGTCAGTTAATCAATTTTATTATAACTCTAACAAATAGAACTACTACTAGCAGCGACGTTTTACGTAAAAAAGCTTCTGAGTCCATTCGCGTGTTCTCCAGCGTTGATAACCTATTTTTACATGAAAGTAACCAAAAAGCAACCCTCAACGCACACCTATTGCAAATTTAGTCGTTATTTTCGAGTTGATTATTGTTTAGAAATTGTTGAAAATGAACTCAAAATACGCAATTCGTTAGAAACGTACCCGAAACCATTGCACCGTGGGAGATATACCTCCAGCAACCTTACAATGAATCTTGCCAGAGTTATTCAACTCCAACTTCTTGCTATACGGTTCGGGTTCGAAGTGAAGCACGGCATCTGTTGGCGAATAGTAAACACCTTAAATACAACGCCATCTGTAAGCTGTCACTGTAACATGATTGATGCATCAACTCCTGGAATGGTTAACAGATGGCAATAGTTGTATATTAAATTTATTTACCATTTGTAGTGGCCCGGTGTCTTCTGGTGGTTTTATGATTCCTGATTTTGTGAGCCGAATGGTGTGTTACACCTGAAAAAAAGGAAAAAAATAATTAAAGAAAACTTACTGTCATTTAGAATTATTTTTGTTTTTTTCGCTTGTAATTTGTTGTCTTGAAAAAACTTAAAGTGGTGAAGGAGTATAATTCAGAATAAAATACTACTTTCTTACTAATTTTATTTATATCTTTCAGAGAATCAATATTTATATACAGCTGATTTTATTTCTACTTTGTTAAAAATCTGTGAAATTACAGTCCATAAAATATGGCGTGATTTCTGTGACAAATGGGTACGAAAACGACGGAGTAACTTTGAACTAAATGTGTTCTGTGCTTTGAACCGATTCCGCTTTCGAGACCGAAGCGTTTGTATTTTGTATCACGTATATTTATAGTCTAAATGTGTCAGTTTTATCACAAATGAAGTGCAATACATTAAAGATATAAAATTATTAAGTTCTTAAATTACATTAGTGACCAGCCCCTCTAGCCAAGTTGCAAGCGTTTTTATTTCTGCAATCATTAACGCCTAAATTCTCGTGTGTCATTGGCTTATTAAATACTTTGTCTAAATGATATCCCAATGATACACGAGAATTTAGGCGTTAATCATTGCTGAAAGAAAAACGTTAGCACCTTGGCTAGGGGGGCAGTTGTCACTAGGAATGAGTACAAGTGACTTTAATTCTACAATATGTCATACCTCTTAGCAGTAGACTGCTAAGATATATTCGTTTATTCATTCTATAATGAATGTCGCCTCTCCGATTCATATTATGAGTGTCGTAAGAGCAGCCAATTACGTATAATAACAGATATACAATGGAAATGGAAATTTGATACAAAGTCCTACCAGACTAACCCATCCATAAATCTAAGAAGAGTTTGTTTGTTTGCTTGAACGCGCTAATCTCAGGAACTACGAGTCCGATTTAAAAAAATATTTTAGTGTAATACTGCCCATTTATCGAGTATATATAAGCTATTTATCATCACGCTAAGACCAACAGGAGCGGAGCACCGATGAAGAATGTTATGAAAACGGGGGAAAATTACTACGCTACGGGCAATAGGAGACGAAAACGCCGTTGCGTGGGTCTGTTAGTGCTATTATATAACTGTAGACAACGAAAAAGTTTGTGAGGATGTCTATTACTCAATCTGCAGAAACTACTGAACGGTTTTTGATGAACATTTACAATAATATAGTTTATACATCAGAATAACACATATGGTACTATTTCCCGCGATATTCGAAAAGCGGGCGGAGACTCGGCCATTGCTAGTCTTCTTATATATAAAAATCAGTTGCTGTTCGTTTGTCTCGATAAAATTCGAGAAGGGCTAGGCCGATTTAGCTGATTTTGGTTTTGAAAAGTTTGTCGTAGTCCAGGGAAGGTTTAAACGGTAAAAAATTAAAACTAAGTTGAAAATCCAAATGTCACGTGTACGCAGTAGCGGGCAGCTAGTATTCTTATAATTCTGGAGATCAAAAACAAAAGCAGACTGCGGTTGAACGCATCCATACTTTGACCAGATGGGTTCACACTGCTGTGTTAAAAACATAAACATCACTTCAATACTGGGAACTTCAAACGTTTGTTATATTTGGGTGTTATACTAGATTCCTTTTTAGAAATATTTACATGGAAACATTGCTTTATACGTATGTAAATCGTTGGATTTACATTCAATTATTACTACAAATGGAACTAAATGCATGGTGCTTATTCTGTTGTTGCATCACTAAACTAAAATTTATCTAAAATCTGAAATTGTTTTAGTGAAGAAATATAAAAAAAAATAGTTAGAACGTCATTTGACAACAAAACCATTTTTTTAGTGATTTTTTAATTCAGTTCAAATTGTTTATTGTCCTCCATAATGTTAAAAAAGTAGCACTTATAAAAATGAGTGGATGAGTCAGATGATGTTAAGTGACTATCACATCCCATGGATTCCTACAACTCAGAAATCATTAGTGAGCCCAACTTTTGAGTATTCGTTCTCCCCCATCGTCCTAGCCTTTATTATTCCCAAGATTATATGAAGTAGGCTGGTATTTCCGCCTACTCTCCAAATCTTGTCAGAGAAACCCAACAAACAACACTTCTGGCTTGACCCGAGAATCGAACCAGCCACCGGCAGTTACATACGCTAACCGCTAAACCATCATCGCAATATAAAAAAACTACCACAAAAATCTACCAAACAATAGCAGTAAATAACATATGTTATCCTGATTTCCAACGAATAAAATAATACGGACAGAGAAGCAGCGGCGGCGTTGTATACCATACTTAGAACAAACGTTTCACACTTGGCCCGACGCCGCGTAAACAAACATACCGCGGGACATCAAAAGACCTGCGCGTACGCTTTTACATGTGTAGGGTGCATACGATCTCAGTACAATATTGGGACATTCCTAAAATTTATACTACTACAATGCCACGTTTCGCTCAAGCACATTGCGGTTACATTGATGAGAATTGAGGAATCATGATTAATGTGGTAACGGATTAAGCATGTGGTGTCCCATCATCCCTACCCATTACATGGGTGTCGTAAAAGATAACTAAATGAGCATAACGCAGGACAATATTACAACAAGAAGAAGACCCTATTCAAAATTGTCCAGTCAAAACTTAATATCTAAGGAGAAGCCTCTAAGGGAGGAATCTATACAAATAAATAAAATTGGAGTGTCTGTTTGTAATATTAAAATAACCGCTTTTTACTAAATGCATATGTATGTATACACGATACATATACCAAAACTGTAGTTAAAAAAAATTTTGTCTGTCTGTCTGTCTGTTTGTTCCGGGTAATCTCTGTAACGGCTGGACGGATTTTGACGGGACTTTCACTGGCAGGTAGCTGATGATCCAGGGAGTAACTTAGGCTACTTTTTTTAGACTTACTTTGCCCTGTGGCGTTACTCGCGGTACAACAACAACCGCGGGTAACACCGCGGGGTTCATCTAGTTTTAAATAAGACTATGCATTTTGGACTATGTAAAATTTAGTTCTTGTTATTAAATGTTTCTTTAAATTTTTAGTTTTTAAACAATGATTAATGGGGAGTAAATATGTATAGTGAAAGTCAAAAAATAAACAACCGTTCAAACTTCTTTCTAAGTCAAGACTGTCTGTTCTTATTTCAACGTCTAGTCACCCTACCCAATCTAAATATACAACGTGTCCGAAGAAGCAACTGTTGCGCGTCACTCGGCATTGAACCCGGGACTGCGGGTTCAACCGATCAATTATCACTTTACCATTATTGCTTTATCGTTGTACTAATATACGGAGCAAAACGGTTGATTTTCATTAACACAGGAAATAGAAAGTATTTTTATTTCCTTTCTTCCATTTGTTTAAAACCCTGAATATAATAATATTGATAATTTGTGAATTTGAAGAGTGGATTGTGTAGTAAAGGATTTAAGAATAGAGATTCTCATCACCCATATTCATCTGGTGGGTGTCGTAAGAGTCGAAATAGGGAATAAATACGCATGACAACAGAACTGCAACGAATCATAAATTTTAACAGAAAAAAACCGAATTCGAGCACTGGACCGAATTGAAATAGGACCACACGGGAAGCACCAGCTTTCTAAATAAAAAAATAATCATCAAATTCGGTTCACCCAGTCAAAAGTTATGAGGTAAGAAACATATAAAATACAATCGACTTGATAACCTCTTCCTTTTTTGAAGTCGGTTAAAAAAACTTGACATAAACCCAGTCTGGTCGAACTGGTATAAAAGCAAAACCTCCTTTCAGTGGACTACTGAAGGGTGTTGAAGAAAAATTACATAATTACTTACAAGGATAATAAATTAATACACTCAAACGGAGCGAAACTTAATGACTAGATTCTCGCCCCGGCTTCGTATGCGTGTTTGTCTTATATCGCAGAAAAGAGTAGCCTATGTCCTTCCTCAAGAACCAAAGTATCTCCATGCCAAATTTCATTGAAATCGGTGCAGCGGTTTAGCTGCGAAAGCGTAACAATCAGACAGTTACTTTCGAATTTATAGTATTAGTATGGTCTAGCTAAACTGGCGTACAATAGAGTTTATTATATTCTTTTTATTGCTTGAAATATTTCACAATAATATAATAATTTAAAAGACCAATTACTCAAAAATTATACTACCATTATTTCATAGATTTTTTTTTAAAGTTAACAGCTCGAAAATTCGACAGTTCTTTTTGCTTTGAGCTTTCTGCAATCCTCCTCCGCATAAACTTTAACTGTGTCTAATTGCACACTCCTCCATTCGCATTCGTATCCAATTTTCGTATAAACGGGTACACATACCTACTAATATAATAGATAATTTAGTACCATTTTGAATTCGAGGTTGGCAACATTGCCTTCCATAGACAAGAAGTAATAAGCATCTATATTAGTATCGTTTTCCAGACACTATCATGTTCCAGGATACCCATAAAATACCGCGTTGTCCAAATATTGATTAGATTAAATACCGTCCTAAGTAAACTTTTCGCTATAAAACTTTATCTTGCTTAGATAGTTAATAAAAGACCGATTTAAACGAAAATTGGCTTAAAATATACTGACAACTAGTGCAATTGCAGGGTTACGAAGGTCCGATGTCAATCGTGGCCTGATATTCAGGTCAAACCGGTTGAACTAGTAGCCGAACCTAAAAAATTTTGGATGATGGAAGATGATATTCGACAACTGTTTTAAAAGTTAAGATCATTATCTAATAGGTTGGGGTGGTTCTTAGTAGAATAACCACATACTCCTGGCTGATAAATCCCCATGGAGTCGGAGATTCGAAGGGATATTTCACTCAATAAAAAACGGGAGGGAATTAGTCAAGAACTGAAATACTATAAGGGTAGTTTTCCTTACATTACTGATGGTTTGATAAATGAATAGACAACTTTAACTAATAACGATTTTATTGCTACTAAATCTATACGAGTACTAGTAGTATAAAGCTGAAGAGTTTGTTTGAAGTAGCTGAAACAGATATGTAAATATGGCGGTACGAAGTTTGCTAGTAATATACAAAACTAGCAGACCCACGCAACCTCGTTTGCGTCTCCTATTGCCCGTAACGTGATAATTTTCCCCCATTTTTGAAACATTTTTCATTGGTGCTCCGCTCCTATTGGTCTTAGCGTGATGATATATACCCTATAGCCTTCCTCGATAAATTTACTATACTACTACTACTAGTTCCTGAGATTAGCGCGTTCAAACAAACAAACAAACTCTTCAACTTTATATATTAGTATAGATAGATTAACTGTTTAAAATAAAAATTAACTGTTAGTGCATTAGTGACATGAATGCAATACATGAAAGTTGCCAATACAACTAATGCCAAAGAAATAATAGTCTGAGTATAGAAGTTAACCTATTTTAGTTGTTAACAAATGTAATTAAAATTAACAATAGTTCTCAGTTTTCAATGTTTTTAAGTGTTCAGTTGAGAGGTATAAGTTTGAATGGTTTAATTTAATGTTGGTAATTTCGCTTCCCACGGCGACAACTGTGCTGAATACATAATGATTTTACAGGCGTGACGAGTTTCTCTGTAATCAATACTAGCTCTATGGTGTATAATATCATCTGTCATTTTCTTTTAAATTTTACAGAGTTTTCTTTTGAATAAAAACTTTTTAAGAATTTTGAGGCACAGAGCATAGAAAGAAGTTCACTTTTAAAAAAATATGTGAGTTAAGAAATGTGCCAGTTAATGACACTGGCCTTTTTAACCGACTTCAAAAAAAGGAGGAGGTTTCTCAATTCGACTGTATATTTATATATTTTTATGTGATTATTCTTTTTTTAATGGAAAGGAGATATCCCTACGGTGGTACCATAATAAGGACATTAATATCTGATGATGGCATCCAAGAGAAATCGAGTCGAACCTTGAAGTCGGTTTTATTTTTGTTAAAATTGTACTTGTGGTAATACTATAGTATCAGGCTTGTTATTTGCAATTCTTAAAATATAGCTTGATCTCTGATGGCCACAAAACTAATGAAGTAATTCTAAACAATCGATTTTATTTTGTATCACCTATATTTTCATTCTTCATCACAAACTATCTGAACCCCGCGGTGTTACCCGCGGTACGACAATAACCACAGGCAACGCCGTGGGGTGAAACTAGTCTAAAAAAAGTAGCCCAAGTCACTCCTTATATCATCAGCTACCTATCAGTGAGTCTCGTCAAAATCGGTACAGCCGTTCTAGAGATTAGCCGGAACAAACAGACAGACAAAAATTGTAAAAACTTTTATTTTGGTATATGTACCGTGTACGCATTTAGTAAAACGCGGTTATTTTAATATTAAAAACAGATACTTTTATTTTATTTATTTGTATATGTGTATAAATGAAGTACAACACATATTAGTATAAAAACTCACACTTATAATGTACCTCATCATTTCTAAAATGGCGTTAATAATCAAGCTATATTTTTAAGGAATATAGTCTTTATTAAAGAATTTTAAGAAACAAAAGTCACAAAAGAGTGAAAGCTCTTATTTGCGTTCCTCCTGGTTCCTCCTCAGTCATGTAAAAAGTATATAATTGCAGACAACGAGTCACGTTCAAGAACGCGTCCTCTAATTAAGTTCGTGGAAGGTTCTAAGACAAGTATGTTTCCCGAACGAATAAAAAGTTGTACGTGGACAATGTTACCCGCAGTTGTGGTGGGAAGACTGCGGGTAAAATTGTACTTACACAATCTTACGCTGTTGATTCTTCTTGTAAATAATTTGATAATTAAGAATACAAAAAAGGGTTCAAAAGCAGGTTTTTTTTAAGAATTAGTGGTGGCACCACTAAACCTTAATCAAAATCTAAGGCAAACGTTGTAGGGATATAAATAAGATCATTTCGCCATTTTTATGGGATAGGGGGCAAACGATGTATGTGAACGATGTGATGTAACGATGTCTGATGGTAAGCGATTACCGCCGCCCATGGACATCCGTAACACCAGAGGCGTCGCGAGTGCCTTGCCGGTCTTTTAAGAAGGACTTTCTTTCTTGAAGGTTTGAAGGTTTTATTGGTCCGGGAATATCGCAGACGACAGTTTATGCCTCAGTTTTGTTGTGCAAGGCAGAAAGTTTCTGGAAATGCGCACAGTTGTGGACTGCCAACCATCTAGACTATTCTAGATGATGGGGCTGAAAATGCTGTCTCGTAGGACGATGGTGAAAAGAGGCGGCTGGAATCAGTCCGAACAATTCCTCGGAGCACTCCCCATGGTAAATGCGGTAGAAGATAAACAGCAAAGCCACATCTCTACGCAGCGCCAACGAGTCTAGCCGAATCGAAAGTTATTGGCAATCTACGACTCGAGTCGCTCTCCGTTCAATGCATTCAAAGAGTCCATCTGGTATTAGTTGCCCCTGACTAAAGATGGGGACAGTATTGTGACCATGTGAGGCCGAACTAGCGTCTTATAAAGCAAAAGGCGGTGGGCCGGAGTGAAATACTGTCTCAATTTCTTGAGCACACCAAACTTTTTCGAGACCAATTTGGCCTTACCCTCCAAATTGCCACGAAACTGGACTTCGCTCAATACTTCGCATCAAGTATTTCAATATTGGCTGAGGTAGATAATATATATCGGGATAAAAAAATATATCCCTTTTAAAATATAAAAATTCAAACGAAAATAAATAATTTCAAAAGCGCCCCTCGCTGCAGCGGCGGGCGGATGCAACTGCATAATGGCGGCGTTGCCATGACAGCGGCTCGTAAAATTTTATTGCGCGCGCCCCCGCCTTCCCGCGCTTTCAAAACGGTTACTTTGCGAACGCCATCCTAGATTAGAGATCATTTCGTTTCAACACACTAGGCACTTATTCCCCAGCGGTTGTATTTATCGCCTAGATTTTATTTCCAGATTTTTTCTCGGATTGCATCGCTCTTGGGGGAAGTTTTGAAAATTGGATTTTGTGAAAGAGTTGAGAGATCTTTTAAAATTGGAATTACTTGACTAGAGATGTTACAAACAGGGTTAGGGAAAGACAAACGAGAATCGATTCAAGATAAAACTGAAGAATCGTTTGTAGAGTTGCCGATAATGTTGCCATAATTTTAAAGACTATTATTTTTAATAGATGTTGTTAGCTGACCAGGGAGTAACACGGCCTCCCGATAGAATCTGGGACGGCGGCACAACCTGTTTCTTTCGTGTTCTCTGCGACTTGAGGGTTGCAAGGCTCTTCATACTCCAAGCGGCCAAGGTTTGATATGATCTAAAGAAGTTTTTATCAGGGTATACACGGATCCCCTGCAAAAGATCGAGCGATAGAACATCGAGTGGTTTTCGGCAGAAGGATTGCCGTATTGCCGAATGTATATAATAAATTCGAAAGTAATTCTTTCACGGCCAAACCGCTGAACCGATTTAAACGCATTTTGGTATAAAGATAGATAGGACTTTAGAGAAGGGTATAGGCTTATATTTGTCGCAATCATACACGCGGGCGGAACCGCAGGTAAAAGCTAGTTAGTAATATAAGTTGTTTTTTTGTCAACCAATGCAACGGTTCCTTGTAGACCTAACTCTGAAGATAATAACCAGCAAAATGGTCGTTCAGACTTCTTTTTTGTATTTGTCCAAAACAGGATGAACCGGTTCAACAAATGTTCAAATAATTCGATGCAAAAAGTCTGCCAGGATTGTCTCTGCCGGATGTGTCCATAACGAATTCATTTATTTGTTTAATTACTTAGAACAAAAAGGTTCGTTACTACAGTCCTTTTATATAGTTTGATCTCTGTAACAGCTGTGTCATTTTAGAACTTACGAGATACATTTTTAAGGTGTGAATTTTTCAATATGTATTTCACTTCATCCTAAAATTAAAATCAATTGTTTTTTTTTTTTATGTAATAGGCGGGCAAACGAACAGACGTATCGCCTGATGGTAAGCGATCACCGCCGCCCATGGACACCTGCAAACACCAGAGGCGTCACAAGTGCGTTGCCGGCCTTTGGGGGATAGGGAGGGGAGATAGGGGGAGGTGGTTTGGATTATGGGCCTCCGGTATCCTCACTCACTCGGTGAAACACAGCGCAAGCACTATTTTACACCGGTTGTCTGTAAGGCCGTGGTATCACTCCGGTCGAGCCGGCCCATTCATGCCGAAGCGTGGCTCTCCCACGGTTAAATGGCGGATGTTCGTTGTCTCGCTAGAACTCGAAAACGCCTGGGCCGATTGAGCTGATTTTGATTTGTTTGTCGTAGAACAGGGAAGATTTAAACGGTAAAAAAATAAAAATAACTTGAACATCCAAATGCCACGTGTACGATGTAGCAGGCTCAGCTAGCTTATGATAAAATTGGCACGTAAAAGAATGAAAATATAGGTGATACAGAATTAAGTTTTTGGCCAAAGTTACTTCGTCGGTATTGTAGTCTATAATAAAGCTGAGATTCCATTGAACTTTGTAGTTCGAAATATATGTATAACTAGTTATTTCCAGCGGCCTCCTTCGCGTGATTATTTCCTATTTCTAACTTTATAAATGACGAACTCCCATACGATTGTTTATTCTTTAATATTACCTTAGGGGTGAAGTGACAAAAAAGTATTTCTTATTGGGTGCTCACAACAGAAAAGCGTCAGTTGGCAAAATTAAATAATCCAAAGGTCGCAACTAATCGCTACTAACGCGCTGTAGTTGCGTTTGCAACGCGCTACAGCATCGCGACTATTTCGATGCAAATATCGGGGAAAAATGGAGGGAGGGTGCGTTTGCAGCTTGACTATGTGGGCGAGGGCACACAGCTTGCGACCGCATCGCGACTGTATTGATGCGAACGCGCGACAGCCTCGTTGCTGCAGCGCTGCAAACTACTTACGTTTTAAGCTCTGTGGTAAAGCACCATTCAGTCACGGTTAGTAATTTTATATGTATAAATAAGATGAATGAGAAATCTTATTTCGTACGTTCAATATCCACTTAGGGTAAATAACTGTATGATGGGTACCATTATTTGTGTCTGAAGGTAATCTGTATATAACATGTACTTTTATATTATATTATAACTAGCTGAACCCCGCGGTGTTACCCGCGGTTAATGTTGTACCGCGAGTAACGCCGCGGGACAAAGTTAGTCTAAAAAAAGTAGCCTAAGTTACTCCCCGGATCATCAGCTACCTGCCAGTGAAAGTCCCGTCAAAATCCGTCCAGCCGTTCCAGAGATTACCCGGAACAAACAGACAGACAGACAGACAGACAAAAATTTTTTTAACTACATTTTTGGTATATGTATCGTGTATACATACATATGCATTAAGTAAAAAGCGGTTATTTTAATATTACAAACAGACACTCCAATTTTATTTATTTGTATAGAGTATAGAAGATAGATAGGCAGACAGTGGAAACAACTGATATAAGCCTATTTAAAAATATATATATGTATGTGTATTATTCCTACGTCATATTATTAAATCAATAGAAAGTATAAATTCCATTATAATAGATAAGATAGCTAGGTAAATTATTTAGCACGTAGTACGAAGACACGGCTTATCTTATCGAGAAGAAGACGTGATCAAAGTCAGTGTAAGGAATCATTTTAGTTGTATTAAAGTAGATGTAATTGTGGTACAGTCACCAGACGCCACCATGTAACGAATAGAGTATTAGGGAGCTTGGCTCTGGCATAATAAATACCGCTTCCAAAGTTATACTATCGCCGTTATTATTCCCGCACCACGAAGTTTGCTATATGTATCAGCAGTCTAGTTACTTCAGTCATAGCTATCATCACCCTATTGCCCACCCCTGTAGCCCACTGCTCAACATAGAATTCTCCCATTGCACGCCACTCTGATCGATTTCAGGCTTCTCTAGCTATGCTTAATTGGATATCAAACAGGCGTGTGTCCCAAGTCATTACTATTTAAAAAAATACTTCTATTTTCAAATTAAACGTCAATACAAAAAAATACCGATCAATATGGCAACCCGTATTGTCTCTGACAACTAACAATCCCACCCACTGTTTCCACCTTTTTCACATAATTTAGTAAACAAAGCCTTCAGCTCTCATTTCCATCAGCTCCGCAGTAAAAACTTCAATTACACAAATAGCTGAAACTTAATTAGACAGTGGCACTTTGTTAAATAATTAAAGTCAAACCCCCCACCCCTTTAGTCGTAAACAACCCCTAGAAGTCGTAAAATAACACAAGTTTATGGATTTTGGGCCCCTAGAACGTTACATTTTACGAAGCGTTGCGCTAGGGTTGGGAACTGTGAATTATCGATATAAAAGGAAATCCATAATCGAATATCGGTTCGAAGAGACGTAAATTGACAGTCTGAGTTACGATGTCAATTTTACGGATTATTTTCACGATTTGACTTAGATTTTTCCCTCTGTGTAACGTTTTGTGTTATATTTTCTTTTACAATATTATGAGAAATGTAGTAATTCAGCGATTGTCGATTCAATCGATGTAAAAGTAATAGAGATGGTTTCTTGAAATTATAATGAGATCAAAAGGTAATGTTATACGTCCGCCCAAATTAAAAAAAAACTTTTCAAAACTGTTGTAGATTGTTGATGTAAAAAACAAGAAAAATACAACCCAATTGAGAACATTATCATTTTTTTAAGTCAGTTAAAAGTATGGTGAATTGGGATAGGTTTAAGTTCATCAATACCAATAGATTGGCTTAGCAAATTCTCGAGAGTGTTCCAAAGTTTGTCGGAACAGAATTAGGTTGAGTAGTAGGAGATTGAATAACAGATCACTTAGGACCTATCTCCATGTAACTGCCAATAATAGCAGCATAACTGGTCTATTCAATCGTATAGAAGGTATTATTATAGCTTGTGCTACAATTCGTCCATGTGGTGACTTAGTAACACGGAGTTTCACCAACCCTATTCATCCCATGGGTATCGTAAGGGAGCAAAGTACGCAGGACAACAGAACACAGAACAGAAGAAAACTTGACACGAACTCGAAACAAATGGTTTGCATTTGGCCAAAGAAGTAAAACCTCCCTTGGAAAGCCAAGAAGAGGCTTCTGTCCAGTGGTCTACCAAAGGTTGTTAATGCTACAATTTTTATGCAATGAGTATACTCTAATATAGTAAATGAAAACTTGTCATTTTACTGCTGCCTATCAAGTATATATAAAGCGGCTTGCTTTGAAACGCGTTCATTATCATATTTAATTATGCAGGTGATAAGAAAAACTAATATTTATTAACGTTGGTGTATAAATATTTAGTATAGCAAAGCAGTTTTTATGGCAAACGAGCTAATGGCTCACCTAATGGTAATTACTAATTACTTTTATAGACACCTCTAACCCAGGGGTCACAATTTGCACTTTTTAAGTTCGTAACATGTATGGTGACAAAACAGATCACTTCGTTACGAATTTTATCATATTAGACACACTTAGGAACAACAATTTCCTTCGCTCCTAAAAAGTTAACGAAAATCGATATCTACATGTTTCAATTCAAGTGTGACCACAACCCTACACCACTCATTACATTTAATCGTAAAAAAATTTAATGGCGAAATTCAAACGGCCAGTTCGTTTAAGACTCACATGAATAATTATTTTTTAAATTTCGTGTGGAAATGCTTTTTGATGTAAAAATGTTTTTTTCTACATTTAATGTCACTGGGGTGTAAGTTGGTTCAAAATGGCACTTGTAAAAGTAATTAGGGATGTGGATTTACCTTAGCAATTTGTTTAATGAAATATATATGTTGAAATACATACTCATATATAAAGTATTTGTAATGCCATGCAGACGCAAAGGTTTGTTTCTTTCATAAAAAAATAACAATAACATAACACTGATTAAAAATAAATAAATACATATTTAATGTACCTAAAGTAATTTTTTTATGGAGAGTAGTGAAACGACTTTGGTAAATATTTTATTAGTTTATAGTTTTCTTTTCGTCGAATCTCTATGGTCTTTTCGACATAATGAACTAGAATCTATGAACGCAATTATAGAAAAAAAAAACTTTTAAAAATACAATCTACCTCGTAGAACCATATATTCTACAAGAAAATACTTTACGTTTTGGAACACTTGTATAAATAACACCTTGTTCTAACATTAAGTGTTATGTTTGCTCCGGAATCCGATTTTGACGGGACTTTGAGTCGTGGATAGCTAGACAGTATTAAGAAAAAAAAACCGGCCAAGTGCGAATCGGACTCGCGCACTGAGGGTTCCGTAAAAACCTGTAGGTATATTATATGATGTAACTAAAAAATTATAATTTTCGCAAATTTTCCTTCATCTGTGCTTTATGACGTTGCTTCGTAAATGTTTGATACTGTATAACCACTTATTATTGTTACATCCTTAATTGTACCACATTATATGCAATAAATTGTTCTTATGTTCTATCTTCTTCGTACCAAGATTCTGAGTTCACAAGATGTACCCTGTAGGTTTTGATTCCCTTGCGAGTGTCGAAGATTTGCAGCATAAACGGCTGTATGTTTTGATAGCGTTGGCTTAGAAGTTTGATTTTTTCACAGCTCCAAGGACCTGAGTATTTGATATGAATTTCAGCTTGATACCTCTACGCGTTCCCGAGAGAAAGGGTCTTTAGAAACAGACAGATGGACAACAAAATTATCCTATAAGGGTTGTGTTTTTCCTTTTGAGGTACGGAACCCTAAAAAAGGCGTGGACTTATGAAAAAGTCTAACTGATATTAATAAGCACGACCGCAATTTAGTATCACTTTATTTATCACTTCGTTATTGCTTTTATACAACACAAAGACAAAACTAGATGTCGCGTATGTATATGAAATTAATTAGTGGATCTCGTACGAGTGACAGACGCGACATTATTGTGAACGTGACGAGAATTCGCGCGCCAATGGAATTCCGGATGAAGGAAGCTTGGCCGAATATGTATATACCATTGCAGTGTTTGGGTAGAAGTAAGAAGATGTATAGAGAAAAAATATTCGTATTTTTCTATGTGTGTTCGAATAACGTGGTTCTATTCCAATTGGTATGTCTTTTGTAGTAATATTTATTTATTTTTATACTAGCAGCGCCCTACGGGTTTTGTTTTTTTTTCGCAACACATTTTTTTTTTCAAATAAAAGTAGCTGTTACTCCTTATATAAATAAATAAATAAATATTTCGGACATCTAACACACAACGCCATCTAGTCCCAAACTAAGCAGAGCTTGTATTATGGGTACTAGACAACTGATATAAATACTTATATACTGTTTTTTTTTTGTAAATACATACATAATATACATAGAAAACACCCAAACTCCGAAACAAATATTTGCAGATCATACAAACATTTGGTCCGACCCGGGAATCGAACCCGAGACCTCAAGAACAGCAGTCGCGTACGCTACCACTACGCCACCGAGGCAGTCAGCTATATGCCAGTGAGTCCCGTCGATTATACAGATCCAAAAAGGCCTCTCTTCAGAAAGGATGTTTGACCTACTATACCACGCTGGCAGCCCGGTTTGGTATATGGTTTGCTTCAAGTTTCTGGGAGTGGCCCGGAGGTCTTAATAACAGTAGTTCCCGGACTTCTCCCGTCTCAAGCGCTGAGTGGCACACCGTGTGGTTTTATTCGATTCGATTCCGACACATCGCCCCGCCGCAAACCCCGGCGGGGTGACGGCTCGAGAGGTTTGCCACACGTAAAAAAAAAATATTTGTTTCAAGTTTGCCTTCTCTTTATAGTTATGGATGGTGTCCTAAACAGTTCTCTCTCTTATTCACGACAGCCACACGGTGAATAGTGGTGGTGACAGTCTGTACTCTTAATCCGTTAAAATTAAAAAGTAAACATTTCAAACACTTTAGCAAAAACAAAACCATTACAAGAGAATTACTCTACAATTCGCGTCCCCCTCTCCTGTGTTGAGTCACCGTGTACAATCGTGTAGAAAGCTCCTCCATATTATCTTAATGCAACCTTCTCAACTTTGAAGCAACAAATGAAGATTTAATGTTTGGTGTTATTTGCAAAGTAAGATGCAGAAATAGAATAGAATAGAATAGAATAGAAAACTCTTTATTTGCACACCTTATTACAGAGCTAAATAAGTACATAATGCATAAAATATCCGAAGTGTAGTGTACAAAGGGCGGCCTTATTGCCATAAGCAATCTCTTCCAGGCAACCTTAGGATGGATCAAATATTTCAGAGAGACAGTAGTAGTTGACGTGCAATGAGTTTGGAAAATAAATATTATGTCCTTATACACATATATTTTAAATACATATATACAAATATACACACAAAATTGAAAAAAAAAAAAAAAACATATATATAATAATAATAATAATTTTACATACTAAGAGATAAACATACATACACAAATATAAGCATAACCATAATTTAAGAGAAAGAAAAGACTCAAATCATACCTAAATGTGTGAGTGACTAAATTGTGATGTGTAATATTCATGAACCAACCTCTTGAATTCACCCATCGTTTGCGCCTGCCTTATGTTTAAGGGCAATTCATTCCACAAGCATACAGCTTGAACAGTGAAAGACTGATCATAAAACTTCGTAGAATGCTGAGGCATCTCCAGTGCCAAATTTTCAGATGACCCTAAGGTCTAAACATTTTACATGTGTGTCATTAAGGAACTTGAATCGTTCTTTGAGGTAGAAGGGAGCTCTGGGATTGAACAAGATGTTATAAAGAAAAGTAAGAATATGAGTATTCCGGCGAGAGCGAATCGGAAGCCACTCGAGCAGTTGACGAAATTCGGAGACGTGATCATATTTTCGCAGGCCAAATATAAATCGTATACAGAGGTTTTGTAGTCGCTCAAGCTTATCAAGTTGTGCTTCAGTGAGATCTAGATAGCTGACATCGGCATAGTCGAGAATTGGAAGGAGAAGTGCTTGTGCAAGTGCAGCCCTAGTTGCAGTCGGAAGAAAATTACGCAGTCTTCGGAGAGATCCAGCAGAAGCAAATATCTTACGACTGACTTCTTGTACCTGTGGGCCCCAAGATAGAGTACTATCTATGATTATACCTAAATTTTTAACACTAGTACTAATCTCGAGGTTGGTGCCATCGAATTGTATTTGAGGTAGTTGAGTCCAGTTGATTCTTGAGACCATCCCGGGAATGCCAACAACACACACCTGGTCTTTGCAGGATTAACCTTGAGGCCATAATTATGACTCCATTCGCCAATGCGACGTAAGTCAGTATTAATTGTGTTGAAAGCTTCTGTTAACAAGCTAATAATACTATATATATATAATAAAAATACTCTAAGATTAAAAAACAAGTTTTCGTGTCTAATATTCGTGAATTATACTTTTCTGTTCATTTGTACTAATTTAATTGAAAAAATTAATAATTTGAAAGATGGTCTAAGTATTTCTTTGTATCTTAAAATCTATCTCCACGTCAAAATTTGATTTGGGATGGCTTTAAGTCTATATGTACATTTACGGTTAAACTACGAATTTTGGGGCAGAGCTGGAGCGGTCGACCGTAAGATTTAAACAGTAATACATTATTTAAAAAAATATAAAAAATTAATCACTCAATTACTAGCTGAGTGCAGCAAACATTAATGGCGGCTGCTAAGGTAGCCAATCAGTCTTTACTAAAAGCAAGCTTTTAGCCTTTGCCGAATTGCTTACATCAATTTGTGTAAATGAATTGTAAACTTTCAGAGTGATTTTTTACAATTTGCCTGAATTTAAATTGATAGTTATTAGTTTAACTTCCAATGATTTATTGGTTCGGAAGAAAAAAAATATATTAAACTCAGGTCTGTTTGTTTTAAAGTGCCTTGTTCCATGATGTTTTTATGTTTCTACACTCTTGATATTTTTAACATCTGTAAAAAAAAGGTATAATAATATTCGTTTAAAGTTTATTATCTAGAAACCAAACAAAAACCTGGCTACGCCCGTGCTACGTGTTCCGTTTAATGATATTTAGTCATAGAAACAATTTTTCTGTAACTGTGTTTTTCCTGTATGTTTAAAATAAATTGTGTGAATATATTAAGAGATTCTTATTATGTTCCCGTAAAAGAATTAAGAAGATCTTAACGTAGTCAATATTTCTACCAACTAACTTGAAAGGCCATGTTTCAAAACAATAAATTCTCTATCCCAGGCGCAGCTGTATCGAATTATCCCAGAGGTCACGCTCGCAGAATGAATCATGCCATCCTTAGATATATGTGTTTACTAGCTGAATCCCGCGGTATTACCCGCGCTTATTGTCGTACCGCGAGTAACGCCGCGCGACAAGGTTAGTCTAAAAAAAAATAGCCTAAGTTACTCCCTGGATCATCAGCTACCTGCTAGTGAAAGTCCCGTCAAAATCCGTCCAGCCGTTCCGGAGATTACCCGGAACAAACAGACAGACAGACAAAAACATTTTTAACTACATTTTTGGTATATGTACAGTGTATACATACATATCCATTTAGTAAAAAGCGGTTATTTTAATATTACAAACAGACACTCCAATTTTATTTACTTGTATAGATGTATAGATAGAGTTGTATGTGTGTCTGACGTCTGTATTCGTATCAAAGGATGTACAATGAAAAGGGGTTTCATTATAATCTTAAGGTTAGTCGATTTTTGTATGAGAATGTTACTTTGGTCTGGTGCAAGATGGGAGCTGTCTGACCAACAAAGCTTTTCTAAAACCTTTTCAATACGTCTATACTGCATACAATTTACCGCATCATATATCAGATTGCCATTTTAATGATCTAAAAATGAGTTTTTTGACGTTTTATGGACTTTTGTACATCGGCGGACTTAATTGCACAGGGCATTCGCATCCAGTTAGCCTTTGAGTAATGCGGAAAGCTCATTATGTAGGTGCAAAAAGTTACATAATGTAATCAAAGATATACAATTGGCAACATACATAAACTTATGCATATACATTTACTCAGTTAACCATACATGCGGATTACATTTTTTTAGAAATACAGATATCTATGTATATTAAGTATGTATTTACAAAAAAAAAAGTATATAAGTATTTATATCAGTTGTCTAGTACCCATAATACAAGCTCTGCTTAGCTTGGGACTAGATGGCGTTGTGTGTTTGATGTCCGAAATATTTATTTATTTATTTATCTATACATATAAAAAAATTGATATGTCTGTTTGTAATTTAACAGCTTTTCACTAAATGCAAATATACCTTTAGATGTAATATATACCTATACACATCAAAAAATCCATTTTAAATTTTTTGGCTGTCTGTCTGTTTGTTCTGAATAATCTCTGGAATGGCTGGATAACTGGCAGCTATCTTAATATAAATGAATATCCGAATCAAAGTCTAGTCCACCCGCTATGTCCTCAAAATGTATCATTTATACCTACTGCCTGCGACACAAACATCCAATTCTGTAACCATTATTGATGTGGCGGGCCCATTGTAATATCTTGAACAGCACGTGTCAGAAACGTGTTTTGGCGGCAAATTTGATGTGAGAGCAATACTGTACATAGTAATCAGATCACGTGCCGACCCAAATTTGCCTCGCAGGCTTTACATCCAGCGGAATGATTGTGTTACGGACTTTTTGGAAACTAGGCTATTTGAGATGTGTTCATTGCTTCAATAAAAAGTATAAATGTCATTATGACAATTGTTTTTCCTTTATCGTAAATTTATAAGACATGTAGATAAGCAACTCAAGCTCTATTAACCTCTCCGATGTTGAACGCCACGTAATGGTCGCTGTCAATTTCTTCCAGTCTGTTGAATGCCACGTCGTGGTGTTTTTTTCCCGGCCTATTTTAACCGTGAATTTAGCTGCTTTATAATGTTTGCAGCTTTGTCGCACTTAATTATATTAAAGAGAATAAAACAGAGATGCCCAGAGGCGCCATTTCATTACCCCTCTACGTCAGTTGACAATGTAAATCGTTCTCATTCGGCGGGAATTTTTGTGACGTACGATTGCTGGTCGTGTGAACTTTGAAATTGAATTTATATATTATTTCGGGTGTGAATTAAAAAAAAAATCATCATCAATTATACATCATCTGATAGTATATTTAATGACCACTCTAAACATTTCAATATCTTATATAGCCCCAATACATTTTTTATTAGAAATCGACGTTTTAATCAGAGGCGAAAATGTAACGGGAGTGCTGTCAAAGTCGCCCCACAGTTGTGTCAATTCGGACCAATATGGCGCCACTGACGAATGGTTATGCTAGTGGATGCGCAAGTTTTGTAGTGATAGCGACCACACAACTAACCATAGAGGTATTATAGACAGAGCAGGGGAACCAGGCCTCCAGCCGTCCTTCGGCTAGAAAGAGAGAGACGATCACGGTACCTTTCTGTCTCTCTCTACTCGCGCATGCGCATGTTTTACAATTCTCATCAAAAAAATCAAAACACCTCGCCCATTGATGTTCCGAAAGAATTAACGGAAAAATGTTTATTATTGACAATAAATATTAAATGTTATTTGATATTAGGTTCTCAAACCCTAATGAGAATGTACCAAATTCAAATTAAATTTTGATAGATTCTACTGTTTTCTTTAATTAGTTACTTTTACCTTATGTGGAGTATGAAGGAAATAGAAAAAAAACATGCTTAGAAGTTAATGTGCTCAAGTGCAAAGTTGAGGTGCGCTCTTCGGTGGCATTTTCAGGCATATGTGGTACACAGTCCACGTTTCTTCAATCTTCTTCTCATCATAGAGTCACTTACTGCTACATTTCTAACAACACGAAGTTGTTACTGCAGTTGAAATGCATTAAGACGCCGATTTTTCAAAGAAACTGTTGTAATGAATCGGTCGTCTCGCTCAGACGTAACTCGATTCCTACCAGATCCAGGACGACGGGTTAGTTAGTCCAGTTTCCTGATAGCGTTTGTACACTCTATGTACAGATGACAAGCTTAGATGTAGTCTTAAAGCCACAGCCCGCTGACTAAGCCCAGAATTCAGCAATGCCACCACTTGGGCGGTTTCTGTCGGCGAACTATCCATGGCATTTTTGTAAAAAGGTTTTGCACAATCACATATGCTGAAACTCTAAACACCAATTTACATCCATACAATTTTACAAAAAAAAATATCTGATAAACAATTGAAAATCTTATTTTAAATTTTTGTGATCATTTGATGGGCCAAACTGCCAGCTGCAATAGTGTTATTTTTTTATGGAATAATAAAACTCTTTTCGTTTAATTGCCTTAAGAAAAAATCGAAAGTGTTTCGATTTTTTTGATGAGAATTTCTTATCACATGCTTCTAATTATAAAAAGGACGCATTGTCACTTAACCGTTTATTCCTTATATTAACCCTAAAATTTCTAAAAATCTTATCTTAGTGTGAGCTTACAACATAAAAGCCTCAACTGCCATAGTTACAATTTTGTAGCTCCAGTGCTTCAGTCTGCTTGATAGATCAGTTACTCAGAGCGAGTCAATACTATATCTTTAGTTTTAGTCGATTATGCAAGGTCTAATAACTTTATCGATATAACTTCAGTGTAACAGTAAAACAGAACACAAATAGCACAACAAATACATTCAAAAAGAAAAAACGATATTTTCTCGGCACACATTATGTAAATGTCCACAGGGAGCGTTGTAATAGAGTTTTGATCACCATTCCTCGACCGTCCCTCCGCCATTTTCCATCGTAATCATATTCCGTTGCTTTCCCATTATCTTCCAAATGTGTTTATCACATCACTACGTATCTTATGTCCTATTAATTCGACACAAATTACCGCGGGAAAATAAAGTGTTCTATTTTCAAGCTATTGATTTCGAGAGGTTACTTTCTCATAATTTCTACACTTTTACAGAAAAAAAATATCGAGTAAACATGTGCATTAGTACTTAGTACTTACTTTATTATACCACTGTACATCTATAACTAAAACAGTGGTGTAATTATTCGTTTCTATAGACAACAAAGCAAGCAAAAAGGCTTTTGGTAGATGGCATACAAATACACGTATAAAGATTCATAGACATTATTGTTTTGTTTTGAAATCGTATTTCATTTAACTATTTACTTTTATATTGATTAGTATTTCAGCCATAGACCTAGCATAGATTTAGACCACATCTAATGACTTCCCAGAGGACCGGTCTCAAACTTAAATGTATATTAAATTAAATTTAACAGTGGAGGACTGTTATGCGCCTTATACGTATCATTATTATACATCACAATTTTCAATAGAAAGATTAGTTCACAGTTTCAGTAGATAGACATACCAAGAACAAATTAACTGTCATTAATTCAAAATTCAGATAATATATATTTCACTATAGCACGTAATTCCTAAAACTGAAACACAAAAATGTGAAAACAAGAGACACAAATAAAAGTTTGACAAAAGTTTCATAAAAACTATAAAAGAGGCATAGACAGAAAACAAACAGCCATGTCAAATTCAGCTGAACAATTCCGACCAGAGTTAGCCAAATAAAAAAGATTCTAATCCCTAACGATTCGACATCGAAACAAAAAAGATCGCATAGCGGACTTATCAATTATTCGACGCCGGAATTTCGCCATCACAATGGACCATCAATCCTTTGGTAGACAAAAAAGTAGCAACACTAACAACAGTCCAGAACAAAAGGCGCGGAAAAAGCGCGCCATGGTAGACATTTTGAAATATTTTCAAACTCACAGTTAAGGAATTGTATGTAGAAAATTAACTATTTAAGTTTACAATAAGTTATCTCAAACTTGAAAGAAGCGTTAAAGGATTATTATGAAATATAATGTGTTTGAAACCAAACGTAATATAAATGTAATTGTAATGGCAACATTATAGTTTTGTCATTTCTTGGTTTGACATTTTGAAATGTTATGAGACTGTTAGATAAAAATCGGTCGAGAACAGTTGAAATAGAATAGCTTGTTTAACTTGCTATTTTTGTTGTTTTGGTTTTAAAGAGCGAAAGCTTAGTACGCGTTTTTAACAATATCCGGTGTACAATAATTTGATTTGTCTCAGACAACATATGCAACAGTTTAAAAATTTGAGCGGGCCGTGATTTGGATTGAATTAGTTTCGGTGTTTTTTAGTATCACCTAGTATCTGGTAAACTAATTAATATATGCACGAGTTTTGAATTCCGCCAGAACTGCACTTGTAGAACTACGCGAAGATTGGTTTTCGGTGAATGACGGATTTGACTTCCCCCGAACTTCGGCATGTATGTGTATGTGTACCAGGACATTGTGTAGTGTACCAGATCTCCATTTGACGGCGTACAAGGGGCCCCTCCACCGCTTTGGACGTCAATGAAGCCTACACAGGTGAGCTTTTAATGTCATAATACTTAAAGGGTTATAAGCCCTAGTTTGAACTGTACACCGGTGATCAGTCTGTGAGTGCCTAGCTTGACTCTATGGGCCGGATATGGCTAATCACTAATCTACTACAAGGGTCCAGCACTGGTGTAAAGGATTAAACATAACGATTTATGTTCGAATTTATACCAATTATGGATGATTAAATCTGACTCTATTTTTTTTGTAATAATTTTTTTTTCAACCGCAACAGCTACATATTCATTGATCTTCAAAAGTTTGTTGCACCGTTTAAAAAACAACAACTGCTAATATTTAAATAAGCTTTTAAAAAGCTGGTAAATTTAATGTTATCGCTATGTAAGAGCAACACAAGGTGTGCAAAAGCACTTGTCTCAAAGTGTTACAAAAAAGGTTCGTATGAATGTATTCAGAGGGCCCTTATATGTGGAAAGAAGTCAGAAGAAAATAATGACGTGGGACCGGAAAAATAATAACATTATACAGTCAGGGAGCAACTCGCGAGTCAAGTCGGAAGCAAAAGAAATGTGTATGTACGCAAATCTATGAATAACATTACCTTTTTAGAAGATACGCGCCATATTGTGGAATCCGATTGTCTATGATTACTTTTTTCAGAGCAAATGAAGCCTCAATAGGTGTCATCTTTATTTTAAAATCAACCTTTTTTAATTGAAAGTAAACAACAAAACCAAATTCGTAAAAGAAATTTATTTATGTGTCGAAATTAGTAAAAAGCCAATAATTGTCCTGGAAGAAAATTGAACCCATGAAATCTGATCAAGCAGGCAGGATAACTTATCACTAACGGGCTAGTCCCAGCTGGTGTCATACATATATATGGGTCTATCGACCCACCTGGGTCATCTCATCATAAGTGTTTGAATATTCTAATTTGAGAATGTTCTACCAAAGTATCACATACATCATCACTCGACTGCCTCGTCGGCGCAGTGGTAACGAACGTACGCGACTGCTGTGCATGAGGTCTCGGGTTCGATTCCCGGGTCGGACCAAATGTTTGTATGATCTACAAATATTTGTTTCGGAGTTTGGGTGTTTCCTATGTAAAATATGTATGTATTTACAAAAAAAAAGTATATACGTATTTATATCAGTTGTCTAGTACCCATAACACAAGCTCTGCTTAGCTTGGGACTAGATGGCGTTGTGTGTTAGATGTCCGAAATATTTATTTATTTTTCATTAATGAAAATGACAAAAAATCTGTTGCGTAGATTAAAACACTAATCGTAAAAGAACAGAATATTTTTTTTACTATGTAAATTTATAATTTTGACACTAGGTATATTTCAAAAATCTCTCATTAATACAAAATAGTAACATCTCAATCACAGACATACTGGGACAGTTTCGTTCGCTATCTATTGTGCTGTTGGGAGGGGAGGGACAGACGCCACAAAAGATCGCTACGACATTCATAGGAAGGCGACGAACCGTGCACTAGACTAGTCGATGACGATGACTTGTAGTGATGTGCAACCAAAAATATCGGTAAATTTATTACCGAAAAAACAAAATAACTTGACTGCGTGAAACTGTATACTTAACTACTAGACTAAAATCAGTTTTAACATTATCTAGGTACTAGTCCTTAAAAATATAGTTTGATATCTGTGACAGATATGACTACAAAACCAACGAAGTAACTTTTAACAAGCGATTTTATTTTATCTTACCTTTTTTTTCAATCTTTACATACCAGTTTCTCTCTTATTTGCAATGCCTGGACGAGGCTACTAAGTTTAGACAAACTGTATTACAAGATCACAAAATTTACACTTGGTAAGCGATAAAGATTTACCCAAATGTTACCCACGGTAATCGTCGTACCGCGCGTCTAAAAAAAGCAGTCTAACTTACTCCCTGGATCATCGGCTATCTAGCAGTGAAAGTCCCGTCAAAATCGGTGCAGTCGTTCCAGAGATTACCCGGAACAAACAGACAGACAGACAAAAAAATTATAAAAGACATTTTTGGTATATGTACCGTGTATACATAAATATGCATTAGTAAAAAGCGGTTATTTTAATATTACAAACAGACACTCCAATTTTATTTATTTGTATAGATGTATAGATGAAGTGCAATACAATATAAATATTAAAATGTATACCTAATGTACCCCACATTTTCTAAAATGACACTAGTCACAACTGTCATAGATATCAAGCTATGTTTAAAGGACTAGTACTTGTCTATGCATGTCTTATAAGAATGTATCTTAATTTTGATTTTACATCTAGAGGTTTAACAAGGCATCCGTATACATACATTAATTTTGTAAATGATTGGATTTAAGAAATTAATTGAATTCAATATAATTAAAAAAGCTAACAACAACAATGATTATGTCAGTTTAATATAGTCAAACCACGCAGCGTACGAAGCCATATCAAACAATTATAAAAATGTAGGTACTTTATAAACAAAATATCGATATTAATTTTCTATTTATCGATTGTTGTCCCATCTCTAAATTTGAAATACCCATTGCCACTTGATGACTCCTTCACTGCACGGCATTGAAACTGAAAAGAACTCTGAACTGCATGTACCTTCCTCCTATGTATCCTATTCCTACTAATACGAGTATTATAAATGCGAAAGTTTGTTAGGATCTTTCACACAAAAACTACTAAGCGGATTTGGATGAAACTTTACAGTAATATAGCTTATACATCAGAATAACATTTAGGTTACTATTTGCCGCGATAAACCGACATACACGCGGGCGGAGCCGCGGGCAACAGTTAGTTATAGATGTAAAAAGTTATTCTTCTACAATTTTCAGGTTTCGTATTAAAATAAACCTGAAATTTGTTTGAATAGACGTAGTGAACTTCACCCCACGGAGAGATGCTGAACCATAGATATGGATGATTATTTTCACTCTTTGTACACATACGCGTTGCAAACCGATCATACTATAATCAAATTACAGAATTAAAAAAAAAGTACATTTGCTAACAAAATTCAGGGAGCGACTAACTTGAAATTCGGAACAGGCATAGACAATTTAACAGTTTTAAATTTCTCCGGCACTATTAGTTGAGCCTCTAAAAATAAAATAGATAGAAGGATATTCGGCTTGGATCTAATCGATACCAACAAGGTGTTGCCAACACGTGAATCGAAATGTACCTTTATCTTCTAAAATATCTGCTGTCTTTATATTATATCGTTCCAATGGGACGTTTTTATGTAAATTGCCATTTAATAAGATATCAACGATATTGAATACTCTGTAAAAATATCACGTCAGACTACTTGGGCCTCTAACTATACACGTTTCCAATTTAACTTAACATGGACCGACAGCTTGTGTCTGTTAAGAATTTTCACCTATTCATAGAGTGACCTGGCAAGGTTTCTTAAATTTTGCAATGTGTTTACTAACTAGGCCTCTCCTAAATCACACTACAGAGTCCAATCTGCTGGTTTTTGTATCCAGGCGCCACGGGCCCTCTTACTAAAGTCGTCCTGGCATCTGGTCAGAGTACGCCCTTCGCTACGTGTGTCAAGACAAGGTCTCCAATATATCCAGCCCATTGTCACTTCAACCTACTAACTTTCAGAGCTATGTCGGTCACTTTGGTTCTCTGACGCATTACTTACCAAATTTTGTCCTTCAGAGAGACTCCAAACACAGCTCTTTCTATACCCCGTTGAGCGACTTTAAGTTTATGGACTAGTCCTACAGTTAATGTCCACGTCTCGACACCATTATTACCTAGCTACGAGTCCTCGAATCAACAAATTAAGTAGGTAACAGACGATTTTTTTTATTCATAAAACAAAAAAGCGGTGTACTACTAAAGCTAGCTATTCACACTTTTGAATATTTATAACGCTACCCATTCAATGTCTGAATGAAAAACGACAAAAGCCTCGATTTCGCGACACGGGCCAAACAATGATTTCTGTTTCCGCTCACAATATGGCGAATCTTTTCACTAGTATCCGTTGTTTTCAATTGTTAAAAGTTTTCACTGCAGGTGTGTATACATAGTTTTATGAAAACTCTATATTTTTTTAATACCTGTTATTTGACATTTTTATGTTATGATGTATATATATATTTACATCACAGAACATACATAGACATAAAATATTACTTTTGTATTATTTATTATTGAGCGGTTCATTGCTCTGGAGATAGTAGTTCCGTGTGAACTTTAAGTTCAGGCAACACTACTATCAAAACTACTGTATTCGTTCAGGAATTACACACACATGTAAATAAAGATATAATAGGCCATAGAGATAGCCCACCTATATAGCTGTTTTATTCTTCAGAATATTCACGGTAATTTCGCTAGCTTGTATACTCCCGCTAAGTTAAGTGTTTATCGATACACAAGGACGATAGCCATAATAAGCTCTCGCTAAAGTATTGCTGACAGCAAAGAGGCTAATCGCCCTGCATACTGATAGTCTATATCGATTTTATCTACGGTACGGAGAAGGTACTTCAGTTGTAAGGCTGGTATTTAATTTTGAGATATCGTTGCCTTTAAAAAACGATTTATTAGAGGCGATTCATTCAGTATTTTAAAAAACAAAAACTTTAAATTTGGAACGTTATACATACACCTATAAGACTTAAGAGAGATTGCCTGGCGGTCAAATATCAATACATTTGAAGGTTTTGTTTTATTTAATCGATTTCATTTCTTAGAATTTTATAATGCGATTTTACTAGACCTATATTTAATTGTTCTCTGTCTTTACATGATTGTCATAATAATAATAAAATGTATGATTGTTTGTCTATCAAACCAGTAAAAAGATGTTTAGCGAAAGAAATTTAGTTCTTGATAAAACCGAATACTCACTATACACACTAATAATAGTGGCAAAAGGCCGTTACTCTAAAACAATAAACAGCTTTAGGCGGGTAACTTTAGACCTAATATTTTACGAAGTTTATAAGTTCAAAGTTACTTTCTATGCGATATTCTTTGTCCTACATGACATTCTGAGTCAGACTAACCTTAGAAGAGGTACGTCCCGACCGGCGGCGACCTTTTGTTCAATGCCCTCGTGACGCCCTCTGATGCAACGGTTCAATGAGCCACTACTCTCCAAAAAGCCATTCCTAAGAAATAGAACTTTCATTTGCACCCAATGAAAGTTATTGACTGTATTTTATTTAATTAAATCCCTTAATGTTGGCAATGCTGTCATTATAGCAACATTCAGAAATGACTGTCAAATGGAAAGGTCAAGCGCGCCAATATGATAAGATTCGGAAGACGCCATATTTACTTCATATTTCCAAAACGTATTATTATTATATTATTATAATAGTAGTGCGTTAATGACCTATTTTTGGTAACCGATTCAGATTATCGGGCTCAAACCCCCTTCTGGTTTGGAGACAAAGGCTAGTATAGAAATGAGGATCTCAGACTGCCCATATAATAATGCATGTTTAAGACACAATTTTAAAAACAGTACGAACGTAATTGTTACTTTTTTATCTTCCCCATACGGCCACACTTATTTTCATATATTTGTAATACTCACCATCTGATCCAAATGTGTATTGAAAATCTGTAACAAAAATATTTAGATAGTTAAAACTGATATTCTAAAAGCAAAATCTAGATTTAACACATTTATGAAATACTTTTGCCGGTTATCGTGATACAGAGAGTAATGTCCTTTATCAAGAACCCTAGTATCTTCATGTCAAATTTCATTGAAATCGGTGCAACAATTTAAATCGAAACGGAGAATCATACCGAAGGCGTTACTTTCGAATTTGTAATATGGATGGCCAAAGTCTGTTCATTTTCTAGAAGCTAAAATAATCCTTTAAATCTTTCTTTGTTTATTTGTCAGTAACTCAGTATGTAACTTAAGCTAAATAGCCTACTTTGTGTAGGAAAATACATACAGTGAAACACAGAACCTCCTTCTTTTTTGAAGTCGGTTAAAAATCTTAATAATTAAATTAGACGAGTGTAGTATCGCTGCGATTCGTTATCGTGAACGTTGCGTTTTAATTATAGTAAATACTAGCTGAATGGTTCCGCGGGAAACACCGCGGGACCAAGCTAGTCCAAAAAAAAAGGACCAGCCGTTCCAGATATTACCCGGAAGAAACAGACAGAGAGACAAAAATTAAAAAATATATATTTTGGTACATGTATCGAGTATACATACATAATTATGCATTTATTAAAAAACGGTTATTTTATACTAGCTGACCCACGCAACTTCGTTTACGTCTCCTATTGCCCATAGCGTAATAATTTTCTCCCGTTTCCGCAACATTATTCATTGGTGCTCCGCTCCTATTGGTCTTAGCTTGATGAAATATAGCCTATAGCCGTCCTCGATAAATAGGTTATCTAACACTGAAAGAATTTTTCAAATCGGACCAGTAGTTCCCAGATTAGCACGTTCAAACAAGCAAACAAACTCTTCAGCTTTATATATGAGTATAGATTACAAACAGACACTCCAATTTTATTAGTTTGTATAGTAGTTTACGCGCGAATTCAAGTGGAGCCAGCCCTTAAAAATTCACGTTTATTTTAATTTCTACAAATTGATATAGGAGTAGAGGATTGTCGGATATTTATCTATCTATGCCTAATAATAAAAATGAATCGCTGAAATGTGTGTAGGTACGCGCATAGCTTTCGATCGACTCCACCAATTTGGACAATGCTTTTTTTATGAGTTCGTTATTGTGAGGACAAGGTTTGTATAGAAGAAAATTAAAAGGCGGGTATTAATACTAAAATAAGTTGTAATAATTCATGACAAAAAATATGGCGGTATGAAGTTCTGCGGGTCTGCTAGTAAGTCGTCTGTCATAATGTCATGCAGTTATTTTAACCCAAGTATAAAAATTTATAATTGTGTGTACATATTAATATTTTCTCATATTATGTAAAGGTTTTGAAAAAGAAACTTACAAGGACCTATTTTTAATTCAAAGTTCAAATAGCGCTTTTGTGTTATTTTGTACTTTAAGGCTGTTAGTTTAAAGTTGAATATAACACAGAACCCTTGATTAAAGTCAAATAACGTTTATAAATAAGGTCGGTAATACGTATTTCATTCTTGGAAACAAAAAATTGAGGTTCGAGTTCAGTTCAAGACGAACTTAAACGAAAGATTTAGTACACTATCCACTATGTTGTACCTGTTCCGCATTTTCGTCTATTTCGTCATTTTCTGGCCAAAGAGTATGGAAAATCCGTACGATCAACGACGAACATATCTGCGCAACTTAATTCACTTCCCATTAATTTAGAGATCAAGTGTAGGGGAATATTCCTTAAATGAAGCCACGAACCGAAACAAAAAGGGAGGGTGCGATGGACAAGGGTGGTCAAACTTAGCCTAGCTATTATTTCAATCAAAACAACTATCAGAACCGATACATATAGAAACTGATTCGACTCGGACAATTTTGATTTCCACTACTAATAAAAAAAACAAAATATAAGATGGCGTCAAACAATTTGGCGCGCTAATTGACACAACGCATCGTCTGCAGTGAAAAATGACTGCATGTAATAATTTAACATTTTTAAATGTATATTTTAAAATCTAATAGTTTTAGGGTCTTAGTTTAAGTATTACATTTAAATGAAAAATATTCGTTCTAACTAAAAAATCTACGAGCAATATTAACCAGGTTTTGAAAACTTACGATGCAACCAATAAATAGTGTGTTCGAATTTGAACTGGAAAACCTTAGATTTAAAGCAGGTTTTTAAATGGCTGGAATCAAATTTTCCTATGGGTTTATTTTGCGGTATAAATGATAAGCGGGTGAGAATTATTCGCATCGCATTATTTGCCGTACGCTTTTGAATTTAGATTATTGAATTTTATTCATGATCCAACCTGGTTGTAGAGTTTCGAACTCATTAGTATACTGTAATTTCTGTTTCTGTAGGGGATTGTATTTTTAATATTGAATAATGAAAGATTTATTAAGTCTCGCTTGTTTTGGTTTTAATGTCATCAATTTGTATTGTTTTATATATTGATGGATCTGTTGGTCTAGTGTGCAGTGATCCTGCTACAAAAGAAGTCCTGGGTTCGATTCCGACCCCGGATATTAATATTGAGTGACGAGCACGGTCATTTATTTGCAGTCTGTATCGGTGCCGCAGTGGTAGCGTATGCGACTGCTGTGCTTGAAGTCTCGGGTTCAATTCCCAGTTCGGAAAAAATGTTTGAATGATCTGCAAATATTTGATTCTGAGTTTAAGTGTTTTCTATATATAGTATGTATGTATTTGGAAAAAAAAAGGTATACATTTATATCAGTTGTCTAGTGCCTACCCAAGCTCTGCTTAGCTTGGGACTAGATGGCGTTTTGTGTTACATGTCCGAAATATTGATTGTCTGGGTGTAATGCAGCTATAATATTTACGTATTTCGAAACATATAAGTATATCTATCGGCAGTTTCGATAGCATAGGACTAGCTCTCCCTAGTTTGGGATCAGATATTGAAATTTTCAAGATATTTATGATTTTATTTAAGTTGCATTTAGATTGAAAATGTTCATGCGTATAATTTTTACAGTGGAAGAGACACGCTTCGGCATGAAAGGGCCGGCTCGACTGGAGTGTTACCACGGCCGCACAGAAAATCGGTGTGAAATAACGCTGTGTTTTAATGAGTGAGTGAGGATAGCGGAGACTCATAGCTCAGCGCCCTCCCCATCCCCCAAAGGCCAGCAACGCACTTGACGCATCTGGTGTTGCGTGTGTCCATGGGCGGCGGTAATTGATTACCATCAGGTAATAGGCCTGCCCGTTTGCCCACTATTGCATTAAAAAAAAATAAAAATAACTTAAAACTTCTCGTCTAAAAAGCCTATATCCAGCAGCTAACTGTTCAAGGTTGCTGATGATGCTATTTGAACTTATACTCAATAGCGAATTAGGATAACTTTGAAAGAATACATAGTTATCTTTTTCACAGTCTTAGAGAGCTGTTATTCGTATCTGTCAAAATTACATCATGGTACAGTAATGGAGGATATCGTCTCATCTTATTAATCATACCCTAATTGGTAGAACATTCCAGAATTATCTTTTCGACAAACGAGGCGGGATCACTTTTATTACCTAAGAAAGATATGAATGCTCAAATTTTTAGTAAATATGGTCACATTTGCAGCCACAAAATTTGCTAAATTAATCTTAATTTGGAGGACTAGACTAGGGCCATAAACGATATCCTTACATGATTAAGCTGCCAGATGTCAGATGTAAAAACAGAAGCATCTGTTGAAATCATTGTTTGTTTGAACATCTGATACGAAGATACAAAAAAATTGAGGCTAAAGTTATCTATCAGTTATTGTCGAGCTATTGTCTGCGGTTTAGCTTGCGATATTGTGTATTTCTTATTTCGTGTTTGAAAGTGATCAATTTCTATATAACCCTTGATCCTTTATTTTACTCCATTATAGGTAACTAGACCCGTCCCCACTTCGTTGGGCGGTAAACATTTTTTTCTCCGATTTACTTTGCAAATCCGGCTACCACGAAAAAGTTTTTCCTCTTTTCGGGTAAATATATATCCAATGTTACTCACAAAAAACGTAGCCTTCTATTGGTACAAGAATTATCAAAATCGATTCAGTAGATCCAGAGATTACCCCCTACAACATCACAATCTCACAAACGCACAAACTTTACCTCTTTATATAATGACTAGTTGTTGCCCGCGGCTCCGCCCGCGTATATGTCGGTTATCGCGGCAAATAGCCTATGTGTTATTCTGATGTATAAGCTATATTACTGTAAAGTTTCATCCAAATCCGTTCAGTAGTTTTTGCGTGAAAGAGTAACAAACATCCAAACATCCATCCATCCTTACAAACTTTCGCATTTATAATATTAGTAGGAAGTAGGATATAGAAAAAAACTCAAAGTCCTTAGTGAATGCTTGCAACATAAAATTGGTTGAAGCGATTTAGGTTCTGCGTTGATGAATCAGTCAGTTAAGGCAAGTACTTGTTGCAGCTGCAGCTCTCTGGTAGTTTAACTACGTTAGTACTATTATTGATTCTGTGGTTTTACGGATATTAAAAGTACCCCACCACTACCAGCAGTGGCAGGGGTGTACAAGGTAATTTTATATGTTACAGATAACACGTTTCTAAATATGTATGTAATGAGTACTAAAAGATTTTGACATTCATAGTAATTTATATTTTATATCTACACTTGCATTATTGATGTAAAAATTGCTTAAAGTTGTAATTGCTAATTTGTTTGGAATTAAATTAGTCATAGAGATTTAACATAAATTAAACTATAAACCAGTAGTAATGCTATATTGAAAAGGATTTTTATCTTCGGGAGATAATAAACACGATTGTCAAGTCTTTTAGTACCTATGTCGATACTAAAACACTTTGAAATATGGCATGACATTATTACTTAATGGACATCCTATGCAGATAACAATTTTATGTTATGCTAAATTGGCAATTAAATGTTGAGACAGTTCGTAAGAATTAATTTATTGAGATGCAGGATTTATAAATATGTAAAATAATCAATAATTTATTGCCGCATGTAAAAAATGCACAATTTATACCCAACTAGCAGACCCACGCAACCTCGTTTGCGTCTCCTATTGCCCGTAGCGTGATAATTTTCCCCCGTTTTTGAAACATTTTTCATTGGTGCTCCGCTCCTATTGGTCTTAGCGTGATGATATATAGCCTATAGCCTTCCTCGATAAATGGGCTATCTAACACTGAAAGAATTTTTCAAATCGGACCAGCGGTTCCTGAGATTAGCGTGTTCAAGCAAACAAACTCTTCAGCTTTATATATTACTAGCTGACCCACGCAACCTCGTTTGCGCCTTATATTGCCCGTAGCGTGAAAATTTCCCCCGTTTTTTATACATTCTTCATTGTTGCTCTGCTCCTATTAGTAGTAGCGTGATGATATATACCCTATAGCCTTCCTCGATAAATGGACTATCCAACACCGAAAGAATATTTCAAATCGGACCAGCGGTTCCTGAGATTAGCGTGTTCAAACAAACAAACTCTTCAGCTTTATATATTAGTATAGATTTATACCCAATAGTATAATGATCAGTGTGGTAGTATAGTGCATTTTGTTCTTCTTAGAGTCACAAGCCGTGATGCGTTTCTAGACCCATTTTCCTTTCACTTGTCTCTCTCTAGGGTTAAACCGCAATGGTACATGAAACATAAGCCATGGCTTGTGCGTATGTTAACAATTAAAAACTCTTTTTTAACCGACTTCAAAAAAAGGAGGAGGTTTCTCAATTCGACCGTATATATACGCCGATAACTTCGTCGTTTATGAACCGATTTTGATGATTCTTTTTTATTAGAAAGGAGATATCCCAACGGTTCTACCATGATAAGCACACTAAGATCTGATGATGGCATCCAAGAGAAATCGAGTCAAACCTTGAAGTCGGTTTTAGTTTTGTTAAAATTTTATATTAAATTATCTTTACATAGTAGGTATAAAAGAAAGTCGCTTCTGCGGTTTGTTGGCTTTTATCATTTGAACTACTGAATGACTTTTCATGCAGTTTTCTGACTGAGAAAGACTCCCGTACGAAGCCGGGCCCGATCGCTAGTTTCAAATAGAAAAATAAAGCTACTTTCAATGTGACAATAATGCCGTTTAAAAAAAAACAGAATTAACCGCCTCCATTTGTAACTTGCACCACAGATAAACTAAAGTGGGGGGAGACAGAACTCGTAAATATGTCGGGTTTTATAGTAACGCGCCCCTACAGGGGCTCAGGTTGCCCTGCAGGGGTGGCTACATCCCCGAGTTTTTTACTTGTTTTGTGCATCCGGGTTTGTTAGCAATGATTTCTTGATTGCTTATCCGTATAATAGGAATGTGTCGTGAGTGCGGTAATTTAGTTACGATATTTCTGAAGTTACGGTTTCTTTTGAAGTGAAACACGTATCCCCTGATGATAAGCGACTACCGCCGCCCATACATCCGTTACACCAGAGGCGTCACAAGTGCGTTGCCGACCGGTTGGGGTATGGGCCTCGGTGAAACTCAGCGCAAGCACTATTTCACACCGGTTTTCTGTGAGGCCGTGGTATCACTCCGGTCGAGCCGGCCCATTCATGCAAAAGCGTGGCTCTCCCACGGGTTGTAAAGAATTAAGCTGTCACCACTTATTTTTTATAGAATAGAATAGAATAAATTTATTAGTCACACATAACATAACATACGTGTGAAAGAGAAAGATAATTTAACTTAGAGTAAATAACAAACAAACAATATACAAAACAAACAAAATAAAAGCAGTGAAATGTCTAGCTATGTGACCAAAAGTCCACAGCTCAGCTTAGCTTATAGTAAAGTAACATTTATTGTTTCTTAAATATATCGACACATGGTCATCATTAGTCGGTTCTGGTTTCATTGCGGCCGCCGAGCGATCGTGGGTAAGCGGGCGAGGAGAAGTAAAACCACGTATTGTAAATGATAACATTGCAACAATTATTATTATAACAAAATATGGACAGAATTACAATCAGCAATATAATTAGAATACGACGCTCCACCGAACACGTCTTATTTCTTCTGCTAAGAGAGCCCGGAGTTGCGTCAAGAGTCAAGAAACGTCAACCCGTACTTGTCAAAATGTTAGCTTCCAGTCTTCACGTTTCTTGCCACTCTTAAAATATCGAAGCGCCGTCAAATATTTACGATTTCATGGTTGTCACTGGTTGTTCAAAAAAATTAATAAATGATAAATCTTTTGATTTAAAAAAAAATGTTTATTACATTTTTAATTGTGCTACATTTATGCTATGTATTACTGCATTTAATCACCTTTTTTTTAAAATCATTGTTTCTTAAATTATTTAGATTTACTTCTGCCAGACGGCCCAATTTACTTATATTAACTAACTAGCTAAACCCCGCGGTTTTACCCGCGGTTATCGTGGTACCGCGAGTAACGCCGCGGGACAAAGTTAGTCTAAAAAAAGTAGCCTAAGTTACTCCCCGGATCATCAGCTACCTGCCAGTGAAAGTCCCGTCAAGATCGGTCCACCCGTTCCAGAGATTACCCGGAACAAACAAACAGACAGACAGACAGACAAAAAATTTTTTAACTACATTTTTGGTATATGTACCGTGTATACATACATATGCTTTTAGTAAAAAACGGTTATTTTAATATTACAAACAGACACTCCAATTTTATTTATTTGTATAGAGTATAGATAATGCAACATCTATACTATCGTTATCCCGTTATATACACGAATACACATACACACACACACGTGCTGGTTGGCAACAGTCTCAGACCTTTATCAGAAAGGCTTCGATCGAGAATGTCCTTGACTGCCCTCTTGTCGAGACGCTTTACCTCCGAAGGGCAATCTTTATGTTTGGAAATAAATCTCAATAATCACTGCCCTTCAGGGTATTCGTTCGCTAATTCTTAGAGCTTAGATCTTTGACGGACGCGGCTACGAAACCGACGAGGTAACTTTGAATAAGCGATTTTATTATTTACTAGCTAAGTCCCGTGGTGCTACCCGCGGTTATTGTTGTGCCGCGAGTAACGCCGCGGGACAAAGTTAGTCTAAAAAAAGTAGCCTAAGTTACTCCCCGGATCATCAGCTACCTGCCAGTGAAAGTCCCGTCAAAATCCGTCCAGCCGTTCCAGAGATTACCCGGAACAAACAGACAGACAGACAGACAAAATTTTTTTTAACTACATTGTTGGTATATGTATCGTGTATACATACATATGCATTTAGTAAAAAGCGGTTATTTTAATATTACAAACAGACACTCCAATTTTATTTATTTGTATAGACTAGCTAAGTCCCGTGGTGCTACCCGCTGTTATTGTTTCACCTTTACAATGGCGGGTAAGAACGCCGGGCAAAGCTTGTCTAAAAGAAAGTAGCCTAAGTCACTCCTTATTGCATCAGCTATCGGCCAGTGAAAGTCCCGTCAAAATCCCAAAAGCCCTTCCAAAGATAAGCCGGAAAAAACAGACAGACACAAAAAATGTAAAAAATGATTTTTTGGTATATTTGGTACATATGCATTTAGTAAAAAACGGTTTAATATTACAAACAGACACTCAAATTTTATTTATGTGTATAGATTATGTATCACAAAAGAAGTGCAGTGCATTATAAATATTCACATCTAAAATGTACCTCGTTAGTTTTAAAATTACACCAGTGATAACTGTCACACAGATTAAGCTATATTTTAAAGACTATACCTCTGATTTCTGTTTACGGCTTTGGAAGACGTCAGAATGACTGACTAGTTTACGAACTATTGCTAACTCTTTTCTTAATCTAAGGTAGTCAGAGCCTAAACGGTGACAGCTTACTAGCTGTGACGTAAAATGACATTGATTTTACGTCACATGCCACAGCAAAGCGTCCACGTAATTAAATAAGAGTCTTTTTGATCAGTGTTATCTTCTGGCAATGTACGTACTACCGACACAAAAAAGTAAAAACTCTAGATTGGTTACTTTGATCAATTATCTTATCCGAAATTCCGATTCACGGACAACGAAAACAATTCGGATGACAAAACTTGTTTATTCTTTTGGAGAGGAAAATCCTTTCGGGTCTTCGGGGACGCAGGAGTATATTGTGTTTCTACTGAAAACGACTCTAGGAGGGTCCGGGTCGTGTGATTTCAGGTCCTCAAAAGTTGGATCTAGTCCGTTATCTACGATATAAATATGTAGTTCTACGTATACTTTGGACCGTATTTTCACGGATTCGGATCGGATTCGAATCGGATGATCGATGCGGATAGTGCGAAATCGCTCTTACGATATTTATTTAGCCGATCATATGTAAGTATGTACATGAATACGCTCTTAGTGTTATCGTTTTTATTCCTTTGTCATTAATTATAGTTACTAAGTGGTATATGTTTTTTTATCTTATTAATTACGATGCATATCTTAAAGTAAATAAATAAAAAATGCAATTAAAAAGGTTGATAATATCAAGTGTTTAACCTACTTGCATTTTGGGTCATAGACTATCCTACTTAATATTATAAACGCGAAAGTTTGTAAGTATGGATGGATGTATGGATGGATGATGTCTCTTTCACGCAAAAACTACTGAACGGATTTGGATGAAACTTTACAGTAATATAGCTTATACATCAGAATAACACATAGGCTACTATTTGTCGCCATAACCGAGCCGTAGGTAACAACCGGTCTTTTATTATATATTAATTCTCGTGTCGTTGTTATTCACGATGAACTCCGAAACTATCTAATCAATTTTCACCTTTTTTTTAAGTGTGTTCCTTACTGGTGTGCCTAAGATAGGATAGTTAACATCAACAAAAAGAGCCAAGCATTATTGAAAATGTTTCAAAGTTACCTTGTCGTTTTCTTGGCCGTGTCTGTTAAAGATCTAAGCTCTAAGAATTAACGAAACAGACGCTCATAGCCCAGTTGCACTCGGTGATTCGAAACAATCACCGAGGGTAAGCAACGATTGCGCGGTCAGGACCTGGATGGGTGACGACTAGTGGTATCACCATGCGTGTAGATGTATGGCCTTAACCCTCTCTTGAGAGGAGACCCGAGCCCAGCAGTTGGACATTATGGGTTGTTGATGAATTGATTGATGAATGATTGAAAAAAGACCAAGTTCTGTGTTTCGGCTAGTATATTACAGATAAAATATACCTTTAAAGCGTGTTGTAGGATATCTTGTCAAGAATTTGAGCTCAATCGGTGATTAACTTTTTGACTTTTTGAAGCGTACGAAGCAACTTAACATTTTATAAGATTACATAGCTGCTACAAAAACTATACTAATGTATAAAGCTGAAGAGTTTGTTTGTTTGAACACGCTAATGAAATTCTTTCAGTGTTAGATAGCCCATTTATCGACTGCCTCGTTGGTCTAGCGGTTGGCGTGAACGTCTGCTGATCATGAGGTCTCGGGTTCGATTCCCAGGTCGAACCAAATGTTTGTACGGTCTACAAATATTTGTTTCGGAGTTTGGGTATTTTCTATGTATAATATGTACGTATTTACAAAAAAAAGTCTTGTCTAGTACCCATAACACAAGCTCTGCTTATCTTGGGACTAGATGGCGTTGTGTGTTAGTAGTAGTGTATGTCCGAAATATTTATTTATTATTTATAGAGGAAGGCTATAGGCTATATATCATCACGCTAAGACCTACGGGAGCGGAGAACCAATGAAGAACGTTACAAAGACGGGGGTAAATTATCACGCTACGGGCAATAGGAGATGCAAACGAGGTTGCGTGGGTCGGCTAGTCCTTTATATTTTCAATATCGACACACATGCCCCTCTCTCTTTTCGCATTTCTTTGACAACATCCCCCTTTAACGTGTGACGTAATTTATGAGTAAATAAATAAATATTAATAAGCAACTTCTAACATTGGCGGAATAATGCGGGTTCCGATATTTTTGTAGTACAAATACACCCCAAAAATATTTAAGGACCTATCTTTATCCTTAAATTTTATAGTACCTATCTACATATTTTACTCTCGGTTGCGTGTTTTTATATCTATACTAATAAATAAAGCTGCAGAGCTCTTCAGTTTTATTTATGTTTGTTTGTTCGTTTGAACGTGCTAATCTCAGGAACCACTTGTCCGATTTGTAAATTCTTTAAGTGTTGGATAGTACATTTATTGAAGAAGGCTATAGGCTATATATCAACATGCTGAGACCAATAAGAGCGGAGTATCAATGAAGAATGTTTCAAAAACGGGGGAAAATTATCACACTACGGGCAACAGGAGACGAAAACGAGGTTGCGTGGGTCAGCTAGTCAGTAATATGAATACATAGATGTATATTTACATGTACATTATATATTTAAAGTTTAGTGATTGTGTTCACAGAGAAAATTTAAAATTTGTGCGCCCTACTACTGTAGTAGTAGTTAATTATTATCACTTACTGTAATATCCGTACAAAGGTTGTATATCCTCTCAACTGTAACGAGTTTTTTTCCCGATATGGCTTTTTTAAAATTATATGTAATGAGATTGCCATGAGCGAAAAGATCGTCGATTGTCACGTTTGCATATTGCAACTCTTTGTGTTTCTATTTTTGGGATGCATTTCTTCTGTACCTTTTTGGGACGTTGTAGGGGGTATAAGATATTCATGTATCGTCGTGCCAAAGGTGCTAAAGACTCACACATTATCAAAAGGTTCATGATTCCGTATGACTATGGAGGGTAGTCAGGGTAGAGATAAGTAGTACCATCTCTTATGGGCGGATAAGTGAAAAGTGTCCGACAAACATAATTAAATAATAGTTCGAGAACCGACCACAATAGGGCTAGAGTGAGAAGAGAGAGAGTCAGGTAAGTTTATTGTTTTAATTCTTTTTTATTAAATTGTGGTTTAAAAATTAAAAACTTTGCGGAGTAATCTTTATTAAGCGCGCCATTGCAACTTGCGTAGTAACATCTTTATTAAGCTCGCCATTGCAAAGCGGAAGCCTTTCTTCGTGTTTATCGTTTTAACTCTTTTTATTAAATTGTGGTTTAATAATTACAAACTTTGCGTAGTAACATCTTTATTAAGCGCGCCTTTGCAAAGCGGAAGCCTTTACTCATTTGATTATCTTTCCAAATTTTGCCGCTTTCTTTAAAATTTATAGTCTTGCTACAGTGGCGTCGCCTATTTGATGCTTTTTAGCGGACACTTCTTCCAAGAGCTGGTAATCCTTACCTCTATACTCCATGGGTATGAATGCTGTTGCTTTTTGAGACAGAGACTACTTTTCGTCAACAGATCTCGTTTGATAAATAAATTAGTTTTAAAAACTAGACAACTTTTATTTCATATTTCGAAATTTAAAAATCTAATTGGCACAACAACGGAATATACACGTCACACGGAAGCATGGAAAAAATATTTCATTTTAAAAAGTAAATTGAATGAATCAGAAGACAAGATAAAATTATCTTAAAAGAACAGTGTTGTTTTGTTTTGTTCTTTATGTTGGTAATTCTTCGCTTATTTTTCGTTCTATTATTTACTTTGAGATCTTTGCTTGGAAAAAGACAATTTAAAAAAATAACTGTACATCTTTAAGTCACTGTAATGGTATCAGTTTTTGATTTATTATTCTTTTTATAGTATTTTGGACCACTGCCAAAATGGACGATTAATTATTGTACTTAAATTTTTACATACATTTACAGAACAATCTCGGAAAAATGAGAAAAACGAATATGCAGCCGTCAAATAGTTTATTATTTATTTAAAGTAATATCGGTTGCAGACAATAACTTCTATAATTAGGCTTTTGATAGAACAAATTTTTACTGGTTTTGCATCATATTTTAATTTAAAAATCGATAATAAATTAAAATGGTTTAGTTTTATTGACCATAAATCATGTGGTATTGTTCTTTTAATTAGTTTTGGTCTCCCGTGGTGTGGGCAGAACCATGAAAAGGCGCCGTAGGCGGCACGCAATGCATAGCTACCTGACAAAATTGATATAAAAAAAATTGCAAAGCGGCTCCATTTTTAGTGATTCAAATATTTTGGTTACCCAATTATTGCCTGTAAGATATTGCCTTGGAGCGATAATGCCGCCACTTGTACATACTTCATAATAGTTTTAAGTTTATCATATTTTTTTTTACACATATCACATTTTTTGTACAATAAAGAGATTTATTATTATTATTATTTAGATTTTTCATTTATCTCCCTTTTTAGAGGGGTAAAACACCTGTCATGCGGGCCACAGCCAAGCATGATACGTTAAATTGAGTAAGTGGATGATATAGATGAAGATGTTAGAAATTTACGAGTAATGCGGCAGGTATTGAGTATATTATAATTATTATTATTTTAGAAATGAGAATATCCCATACTAAATACGAAAAGATGTGTCAAAGTATTACAATGTTGTTTATTTGTTTGCACAGGAGTTATAAGACTACTGACAGGAGTATGGAGGGAGAAACAAATATATGGATCCACCTGATGGTAAATGGTTACCGACGTTCACATAGTTTGAAAGGTGAATGGGTGTTTGGGACACTAACTTGGCACCTGCCATCCATGTGATCTTTGTACAACTATAGGTACTAGCTATTCCTAACTGCTTTAGTGAGTATATTACTATTTTTTCCACCCTTTAACTACTAAATTAGTCATAAAATTCACGAGACAATTAGATCTACAAGATCAATACAAATAGTAAATGGTACCCTATTGATTAAATTTAGATATTTCAATTTACTCTTTAGTTCTAGTCCATAGATAATACACTATAGTAGACATAGTCATAACTTTAGAAGATTAAATATATTTTAACTGCAAATTTCAAGAGCTCAAGAACACTTACATTTTTTTTTTCAATCCAGTACATACCTTACTTATTACTTTTATTCATATACAATTATTTGTAGCAATTATAGCAAATATTATTGATTAGTTTTCATTTAAATCCTATATAATAGCCTATAATAATCCACTCATGTACTGGTTAGTTCATTCATTACATTAAGAAAATATTTTTAAATAAAACTTATAAGACAAGAAAAGGTATTTAGGTAAGGATATATTTTTTTGCAAGTTAAGTGTTCTTAGCATGTCCAAAGACTATTCACAACTTTACAATGTTATGTATTATGAGTGAACAGACATAATCATAACACTATTGACTTGCCTTCAGCTGGACACCGTGTTGATTGTTAGCAGAAATGTGGGACATCTTGAATTGATAATAATATTTTTCCTTTTCATTCCTGTTTTTTTCAATACTGTAGCCACAAAAATTAAATACAAATAATATTATAAACAGCTTAATTAGCTTTTTTAAAAAGAGAGGAGATTTAATCCATACATAACATTATTCCAACTTGAATAATATTACTAAAGTGAAATAAAGCAAGATTAAAAAGCAATTAGTAGAGTTCTATATTCAAAACGAAGTCGTAAAGACACGCGTCTCACTTCATAATAACATCAAACAACGCAAAGGCATTCTCGGAACGTCCATACACTGTCAACATCAAAGCGTGTCGGCTTCCACAGAAACGTGCAACAAATTATGTATTCTAACAAATTCTCATTAATATCTGCATGGAATGACCGTAAGGACCTATAAATAGCCCACAAAAGGGCTCAAAGGATGCGACTTACCGGATAGAAGGAGTATAACCAGCAGAAACGAATGCATCACGCACATTTTAAGACACTTTATGACACAAAATAATAACATCGAGTGTTAAAACTTATTTCTTATGCTGTACATGTTCATTTTCATTTAAATTATGTGATGTAAAGGCATGTTTAATTGAGAATGTTAACGTAAACAATACGCCGATAACACGACCGACCGCGTAGCTACTTCGAATACGATGAATAAAGTTAGGCAAACGAACTCCGTGTCGGAGCTTCAAAGCAGTTTTCACAGACGACACACATGAATAAAAAAGCTGTTCATTGACGCACACTAATACAGAAAAGGGAATCCAGACAGCAGCTAACTTCATTGCATATTTGACAGTTCATTCACACCATCCAGTTCGGAAACTTTTTTGAACGAAGCTTTTGGCAATCTGCGCAAACCAAGTAGTCTACATGAAAAATATCATCAAGAACCTTCAAAAATTCTTAAGTTGTTTTTAAAATGAAAATCACCTAAAAATATTTTTGCTATTTCTTAACGCTTAGCAAATACCTTTCCTATTCAACAATAGATGCTCCTATAAATTACACAAAAAGTACTGCTATTTACCGATAGGTGGCAGTTACGACAAATTTAACTGAGGCAAAAGAAAAAAATATTATTGATTGTAATATTGGTTTTATTATGCCATAATTAGAAATTTCTGGCAAAGAAAAGATTCTTTTATCGAATTTGATATCTGATTAAAGTTGTAAAACCTCGACTATAGCAGTGTGCTTAAAAATGTCATAAATATTTTTTTCAATCAATAATCTCACTAAGTACTGATAAAGAGTGGATTATTAGTATTATTACCTTGGTTTACACTTTGATTATTATTGTTATGATTTTCTACATTACCCGGCTTGTAGTATTTGTTTATTTAAATTAGTACAGAACAAGTGATACATAATAAAAGTTTATTTTGGTACTGTGTCTGTCGGGCTGATACAAAAAAAAATACATCATATTTAAACATAATAGTAATGATTTTATTATTTACAAATACAAGTTTACAAATATATTTTAATAGTTCTGATAACAAATAATCACAATATTTTTTAATTTTTTAATAGTAAAATAGTCTGTTACAAACAAATATGTTCACCTCTCAGTAATTGTAAGGTGCCCTGTAGATGTAGATTGTTTAAATACAAATCTATTTGCTCCCTTTAGTCACCTCTCAAGACAACCGTAGGATCAGGATCAGAGATGGTGAGACTCTGCATTCTTATTACATCTCCACATGAAAAACTAAAGCATAAAATAAAACTAAAAAGTAATTAAACATTCTTTTTATTGCTAAAATGATGTTTAGCAAATGTCTGACCAACAATTAACGGAAACACTAAAGTTGCATCCGCATACAATTTAACCGGCGTTGCATTTGGCTTGATTTTCCCCCATGAAACAGCTTCATCCGGCCTGGCCCCAGAATCACTGCCATCAAACTCGCTTGCTGTATTAATATATACAGCATAATCTGCTCCGTTTCTCATAAGATTCGCATTACAAATATGATGTTTAATCACACCACCACCCAATATAATCATACCAGTATGATTTGCTTTCACAGCCATTGTATTCAGCCTTCGTAAGTCACTTAATATATCAATAATAAGTCCAGGACGTTTAAACGAATGAAAATACATCATATCTCCTAAAGACCCGTCAGTCAACGCTGGGCTGAACACAGGAATATTGTTTCTCCAAGCCCAGTAACATAAAGAACTCTCGTCATTTATTTTCTCACCTAATCTAGCTATTATTTTTGAAGGAGTCCAGACCGTTCCATCTCGGATCTGTTCATTTATCATCTCATCTAGTAGAGGTGTGACCCATTCCTCAAAACGACAGTAATTATCATTTGGCACTAGCAAATTGCCAATTCTGTTTATACCCCGGGTTCTTAACAGTTTCCCGCTCAAATTAAAGTCTCCAACGTAAGTAGGGGCAAGGCATTTGATGAAATCTTCTTCAACACCCCCAGCAGTGGTGACAACACAGTCAACGAGTTTGTTTTTAACCAAAAATCGAAGTGTATCGCGTAAACCGGACGATATCATATTAGAGGTGTACCCTAAAAATATTGTGCAGTTGGTTTTCTTCTTAATAAAAACATCTTCTTCATACGGATCACTATTTTCTTCTGTTAGTGGCACAGAGCGGCATTTTAACATTTTGTTTATTTCTTGCACGGCATTCCCGAAGTTCGTAGCCTGGAAGCCTGAGTGAACGTAACTCTCGAGTATTTTGTTGAAATCAGTGCCATTTTCCCAGTCGTAACCTGAGACGATAGGTGTTTCGGCCGGTAGTTCTTGGCTAGGCAGTAAAACGGCATTTACAGCGACATTTGGAGCCAAATTACTTCCTTTACTACTGATATTTGTTGTATCCATGATTACTTTTCGTTTTTAATTAAATCAGCTTTGAATGCATAATTTATCGGAACTATAGATTTTTCTTCAATGTTTTTTACAAGACAGTAGACGGAAATTTTAATGTCAAATGTCACTCAGTGTCATTAATGTCAAAATGATAGTTGTATTTTTATTTTTGAACGTTTAGTTGTACCAACTTTATCCAAGATTTGTTATCATTACTTTGAATTTAATTTTGATGAGTTGTCAATTATCTGAACTCTTTTTTGAAACCAAAAAGCTTGTCTTCACGTCATGTGATGTTGTCATCTCTAGGCAGGAGTATTTGAAAACAAGTTTAGCACTCATGATAGATAGGATTCCTTTTCCGTTAAAATACAATGGAGTCCACATATTGCATCCCTTGCTGGTAAATTAAGCTCTGCAGCGTTTGCTGTTAGAAAAATTATACAAGAGACTGATGAGGCAACTGGTTTATTTTGCATACTTCCACAGTATTATGTCGTATGGTATTCTACTGTGGGGGTCAGCAGTGTTTATAGATAACCGTGTCCGGTTCTACAACAAAATTCCATCCAACATTACTAACTTTTTTTTTTTATATATGATAGGCGGGCAAACGAGCACACGTATCGCCTGATAGTAAGCGATTACCGCCATCCATAGACATCTGCAAACACCAGAGGCGTCACAAGTGCGTTGCCGGCCTTGGGGGATAGGGAGGGGAGATAGGGGGAGGGGGTTTGGGTTATGGGCCTCCGGTATCCTCACTCACTCGGTGAAACACAGTGCCAGCACTATTTCACACCGGTTTTCTGTGAGGCCGTGGTATCACTCCGGTCGAGCCGGCCCATTCATGCCGAAGCGTGGCTCTCCCACGGTACTTACCTGACACCAAGTTTAAAAGTTTCGTTAAGCATATACTAATTTCTAAAGCCTATTATAAGATAAATCAGTAGGTACATTGCTGATAACGATGTCTGGCTTACGATGCCCTCCTACGCTTTGCTACCCCCTAGCAAAAAATCATAATTATACTATATTGTATAGGTACTATGTTTTATTTTCACATAAGCATATACTATATACTAAAATTTGACATGTCGTAACTCTGCATGACTTACAATGCATAAGTGCTATTGAATATTCATAAGTGCCTGTTGAATTAAAAAGCCTACATGAATAAAAAAATGAAAATGAAAAATAAAAAAAAATTACCAAGAGGCAAATCATATACTTGTGAAGTCGGTAAACGCTAAAAGGTTTGTTCGTGGGTATTTTTGGCTAAACACGGACATAAATTGACAGTTATAATTTAATTTAAGCTCGAACGGTATCCGTTAAATACCTATAAAGTTTAAAAGCCAAAAAGTATTTGTTTATATAAATTAAATGATACAAACATAGTTATGATGCGTTAACTTAGACCTACCATAATTGTTTTCCTCATGTACAAAAACCTTTGTCGACCAAAAAGGGATTTAAGCCGGATTTCCTCTATCAAATTGAAACCCGATCTCTTCTCAAAACAAAACCTCTTTTCTCAGGATAGGATGTTCAATTGATGACTAGTAAAGGCTTAAGATATTTATTTTAATATCTAAATACTCCTACTAGTGTTACACAACTCATAGTAAACGAAAACCCGCGTTCTCCATTGACATACTTAAAGTTCATTGATAATCCGCAAAGAATGTATATATGTAAGTGTTGTCGTTGATTTGCAGGAAATACATATGAAACTTAGTGCAAAATAGCCGTCAGGAATCTTAATCGCCGTCGCATGCGGTAGACCGTATGCGTAGGGTTGTCACTTACAAATTAAAAAAGAATTAAAACAAGATTCTAGTACCGTACGGTTGTAGTTTTTACAAGCTTTTATTTTTGTTGTTACAAGTTTTTATTTAGTTTCACCTGTCTCGATGTTTGTAATCAAATCTTGTAAATTAAATTTGATCCACTTTCTGATTTCCGATTGAGCTGAAATTTGAAATATATCTTTAGTTCTGATGACAATGCAATTAGATATAATCGGTATTATTACTAATCCAAAATGGCGACCTTAACAAAATGGCGGCGTACGTATTGCTGAACAACCGACCCAATATGGGTATCAAAACTATCAAATGAAAGGGCTTAAAGTTATTTTCCTAATAACAAATAATAAAAGCTTCTTTAAAAAATAAAACATTTTAAAGAAATATTTGTTGTTTTTTGAGACTCCCGCATTAGGAATAAACACCCTGTGTCGCGTGGGACTTTACAAACATACATGAAACGGACACAAAGAACCCTCAGACTTAGAACAACAATTTGTGGCTCAAACAAAGTTTCTTCCTAGGTGGGATTTGAACCCACGACCGTGCAGTCAAAATTAATTTAAATAATTTTATAACAGAAAACAGATTCTAGATTGTGTTTTATCCATTTAGATATTTTAATTTAATGACCTTTAATGTGATTTCATGTTTCTGACAAAAAGTAGGAAAAAGTTATGTAAGTGGAGTGAATACTTTTTTATCTGACAGAAATTGCAGTGAACATTTAACGTTTGTAAATTTTTATTTAGTGCTGATTATGTAGTAGTAGTAGAATATTACTATTAAACTATTTGCTGAAATAGTATTTTCAGTTTTCATACAGAAGAAAACGACTGATTACAAATGTGCTTAAAACAGGAGTAGCCCGATTTAGGCACATTGCCCACTGACAATTGATATCACAAGACTAAATGACATTTTTATAATGCAGTTATGTAAAAAAACTGCTTTTCTTTCCTCATACATTAGCATACATATATTTCTTATGTCCTCATGAGCATCCAACTTATGAGCCAGATTGCTCTGGCTCATAAGTTGACTGTTATCTATACAAGTAAATAAAATTGGAGTGTCTGTTTGTAATATTAAAATAACCGCTTTTTACTAAATGTATATGAATGTATACATATACCAAAATAACATTTTTTTATTATTTTTGTCTATCTGTCTGTCTGTTATTTCCGTCTAATCTCTGGAATGGCTGGACCGATTTTGACGGGACTTTCAATGATAGGCAGCTGATGTGAAAAGAAGTAACTTAGGCTACTTTTTTACTCTAGACTAGCTACACCTCGCGGCGTTACACGCGGTACGACAATAACTGCGGATAACACTGCGGGATTCACTTTGTGAGGTATAAAATAAAAGCAAACAAAACCCTTCGATCTACAAATAACCTTCTCGTGTCCCTCCCACACTTCTGAATGTGTTTATTCTTCCTTCTTCATTCAATCTCTCTGGAATATTATTCCCCAACAAAACAGAAGGGCACCCATTTGTGACTCGTTCAAGGTACGAGCACTTTTTACCTAAAGTTTAGCAGAATCCTCATAAACATGAACTTTTATATAATACAGTAAGTATGTATGTATGTGTATTTATGCAACCCAGTTTATGCAACTTGTAGATGCACATCTTAAAACTGATAACCAAAGCTTAATGTACCTCTTTATTCATTTCTACACTACTCTTATGTAAACTGGTAGAAAACTCCTGAAGCCATTAACTTGGAAAAAATATAACTTTTGTGTATAAGGATATGAAATAAATCTATACTAATATGTACAATTGAAGAGTTTGTTTGTTTGAACGCGCTAATCTCAGGAACCGCTGGTTAGTTTTAAGAAATTCTTTCAGTGTTGGATAGTACATTTATCGAGGGAGACTATTGGCTACATATCATAACACTAAGACCAATAGGAGCGGAACACAAATGAAAACTATTTCAAAAACGGGGGAAAATTATGACGCTACGGGCAATAGGAGACGCAAACGAGGTTGCGTGAGTTAGCTAGTACCTAAATAAAATAAATAAATTTTATATGATACGAGTACAAGTATTCCCTTCTCCCTCATTATATATGCCGTATTAAAGTTCCATTCACATCATCTTGATAATTAAATAAGAGAGGCAACCCTGTGCTTACTTTCTACGCGTGCACGCGTTACGTAAGCGCTTCAAGCGCTGATAATCGCAGATCGAACGACCGCCTAATTATCCGATGCGCCGCTGTATAGAGTTATACGAATTAGACTTGGCATAATGATATTAATTAAAGTATTATGGTGGAATGATTTCGTAATCTTTTGTTAATAAAATTGCATAGCAGAAGCAATTGGTTGTTTATTTTTGGCTGTCTGAAATTTAAAAGTAATTTTTGCATAATGTTTTAAATGATTGGTAGGTAGGTACATGGTAGCGAGAGAATGACATAATAATACTTAGTGAGTGGACTAAATGATGTTACTGTAATATTATAATATGTACTCACTACTTAATATATCAAAAACAATAAAAAATATTTTACTTTAGAAATCCATAAACAATTTTCCTGTGTGGAAACCGTTTGAAGAAGTTGCCTCATTGGTTCCTTTGTTCCACAAATTGCTCTGGGTTTTTGTCTTTGTATTCGTTTTATGACTGTTTGTATTGTAGAGTCATCCACAAAACAGGATACTCGTATATTCGTAGTGCAGAAATTGTGTTTTTAACCCCCGACGCAAAAAGAGGGGTGTTATAAGTTTGACGTCGATGTCTGACTCTCTCTCTCTCTCTCTCTCTGTGTGCGTGTGCGTGCGCGTGCGTGTGGTGTGTGTGTGTGTGTGTGTGTGTGTGTGTGTGTGTGTGTGTGTGTGTGTGTGTGTGTCTTTGGCATCGTAGCTCTCAAAAGGATGGACCGATTCGATGCAGTTTTTTTCATATGAAATCCAGTTTCCTTGCAGAGGTTTTTAGCTATGTTTCGTTAATATTGGTCCAGTAACGTAACATATCAGCTTGTATCCAAAATGATGTAAGGAATTTTTAGCGTATGATTACTCGATTAAGTGCTTGCGTAGGAGGTTTTTATTTTTTTTTATTTAAACAAAATCATATCTAGAGATTATCTAGCTCTATGCAATTATATTACAAAGCCGTCAAATCTTAGGGCAATCCTATAATATAACAAATCGGCCCACTTACTTTCGCCCTCAGCGGCGCCGAGTTGCATCATATGTATTATATTGCATAGCTGTTGATTACCACTTGCCTTGGGCATGTCTTGCGGTCGTGAAAAAAAAACGAGTTCAACACGTAATACTTTTAATAAGTCATTTATTAATGTCATGAGAGATGGAATCAATCTGATGTTTAGATATAAATAGCCTTTATACAACACTAGCCGACACACGCAACCTCGTTTGCATCTCCTATTGCCCGTCGCGTGATAATTTTTCCCCGTTTTTGAAACATTTTTCATTGGTGCTCCTCTCCTATTGGTCTTAGCGTGATGATATATAGCCTATAGCCTTCCTAGATATATGGGCTATCTAACACTGAAATAATTTTTCAAATCGGACCAGTAGTTCCTGAGATTAGCGTGTTCAAACAAACAAACAAACTCTTCAGCTTTATGCATATATTAGTATAGATATGTATATGTGTATGTTCATATCATCATCATCATTCATCGGTTTCGCAGTCCATTAGGCCTAGGGATAATAAAAATACATACATAAAAGTTTTTATGTCTCACATCATTTGAGTTGGATAAACATTTTTGTTTTCATTTACTATTTTGTTGACTGTTCTATTAATTGTGTTATGAAGCAGGTAGGAATCAGTTTTAGAAAGTTTTATATTTTGTATAGTTGTCAGCACAGATAATTTTTTTCTTCTCTTTGCAATGACGTTGTCCTTCGTAGTTTGCTTGATTGTCGCCTTTTTGGACATCCATGAGATGAACAGGGGTGACGAAACTGTGTTTTTTTTTTTAAATAAATAATTCGGACACATAACACACAACGCCATCTAGTCTTAAGCTAAGCAGAGCTTGTATTATAGGTACTAGACATTTTCTTGTCTATATGTACATATTATACATAGACAACACCTAAACTACGAAACAAACATTTGTAGATCATACAAACATTTGGTTCGACCCGAGAATTGAACCCGAGACCTCATGATCAGGAGTCGCACATGCTAACCGCTAGACCAACGAGGCAGCCATTTAATTAAAGGTTTAATTCATCATCACATATAGAAGAATGTGTAACTATGTTACATTATAATCTAAACATCACTTTAATACTCAATACGTCTTTCACAATGCGTGAATATATGAGATTACATACGTCTGTCATGTTGTTAATGCCATAATATTGCAGCTAAACACTTCAGCCGTAAAGTAACTGCTTGGATGAAAGGTCTTAAGGTCCTATAATAACTTGTTGATAATAATTGTAATGTACATGCCTTAGGTAACGATATTTATACGATTGCAATAGATATAATCGTATGTAATGTACCTAGAATATAGATTAGTATGGTAAATGGTAGTCTATTATGTATTCCGTCCGCCACTGCCGCAACATAAAACGTAAAGATTTTTTTTTCACCAAGTAATAATTGAAAACGAAAGTAGTGAGTAATAGTCGAAGTTAACACATTGCAAAAGACGCAATCTTATCCAAGTCAGTCTATAAGTGACCATTCCTAACTTAATAGAGATTCCAGGCTTTAGAAAACATGTTAACATTCGTTTAGGACTAATCTCATCCACACACCCAGTACTGCAACTCCGGTACACCAGAAACAACAGTAGGGACCTACGAACACTCAGCGTTTTATGATACTCGGCAAGTCTCAGGAAAAGTTATAGTGTATCGGAACTCGTAACAAAATTCCAGAAAGTCGAATCTAAATTATCTTGACACTAGCCGACCCACGCAACCTCGTTTGCGTCTTCTATTGCCCGTAGCGTGATACTTTTCCCCCGTTTTTGTAACATTCTTCATTGTTGCTCCGCTCCTGTAGGTCTCAGCGTGATAAATGGGCTATCTAACACTGAAAGAATTTTTCAAATCAGACCAGCGGTTCCTGAGATTACGCTAATCTCAGGAACCGCTGGTCTGATTTGAAAAATTCAAACAAACAAACTCTTCAGCTTTATATATTAGTATAGATCTAACAAAATTGACATATTTTAACTGTTATGACCAGGTACCGGATTATATGCATTTTTTTCATATTTAAGCCATACTCCGCGACTAAGATCTAGTTATAATGCATATAATCGGTACATTTGGTGTGCGGTTACCCTACATTCCGAAATGCCATGAACGTGATAATATCGAGAATACGACCAAATTCAAACTATGGTCGCATCGCATCGTATAGGATCGCGTAGCATTGTACTACATTAATGCAAATATTTAATTTCATTTAAACACCTTTAGCAATCATTGCGGGTATTTAAATCCCTAAAAAGTTGTACAACAGTTTTTTTTTAAATTTCGAATTTCAGTCGTATTGTCGTAGAATAGGGTAGTTGACACCTTAATGAAATAAGTTACTTTTTATCATCCGTCAAAACGATAACTTTGTTTAAAAAATGTACTATACTCTAACTTTTAATTCAATTCCAGATTTGACAATTTCAGTGTTGCAACGTTATGACAAGTACTAAATAGTGACGTTGCGAAATTATTCGATACGGAAATGGACGATTTCCGGATCGATTTATCTGGTTTATAGTAGTATATCTAAACAACTACTACTTTAATAAAAACTAAGTATACTAGGAAATTAAACATTTCTGAACTGATAATTTAGTTATGACGATTAATTTTATTAAGGCTCTGAGAGTTTTCTTTAATAATTGTGTGTGAAATGAATAAAAAAATGTGATCATGAAGGAACATGAGAAATAAAACCAATAGATGTAGGTAATATTTTGTTTTGTAAATCATCGCCGTCATCGCTACCGCTGTCGCTGTCATTTTCTGTAACATTTTATTCCCGATGTGTCTGTGATATTGTCAATTAACATATCTAGCCTACTAATTTTTTCCTCTTATTTGACAACATGGGATACGCATTTAAACCATTCAGTGGCCGTAATTTTTTGAATGCCTTCCTCAAATAAATTTCGCACGTCTGTTAATTTGAAAGTTTTATTATTTTGAGCTACATGCCCCTTTACCTGCGCCCATATCAATTCGATAGGGTTTAGCTCGCAATGGTAAGGGGGGTAAAACCGGGATCCCATGTTGTGCTGCCATTTCGTCTACAGCGTACTTATTAAAAGACTCGTTATGTGGAATCAGTTCTAAAAGCGCAGCTTTAACCATATATGGTTCGTAATGAATATTTTTATTTAAAAGCCAGTCTTGAATCTAGGCTTTTTTTCCAGCTCATTTTTGGTGCCGTTTCCAATTTTCGGGAGTGGTAAGGTGCATTATCCATCAATATGCTCTTTTATTATAAGTTTTGTTTTTAGTATAAAATACAAAAATACTAACTTTTTATAAAATAAAACAGCGGTTACTAATAATTAGATAATTATTATGAATAATTATGTATTTATTTAAATAAAAATCAATAATTTAGTCTTTAATTGGCACACCAATATTATGATTACATAAACAAAAATCGCGATTGTTCATGAATTTTTGTGTTCATCACTACACTATTATATGTGGTATCATTATTTAACAAAATGACAGTAGCTAATGTCAAATGTGGAATCGAATTAAAAGTCGTGGTATAAATACAAACTTGTGACGTCACTATTTTAGATCACACAATGGAGTATTATAGTTCATGTTTATTTGATTAAGATTTGTAATAACAATGAAAAGCTGTATAATAATATTTTTTGCCGAGATGTTTTGTAATATTCGAGGAGACATCGGTATTTATTTACGACTAGCTGAACCCCGCGGTGTTACCCGCGGTTATTGTTGTACCGCGAGTAACGCCGCGGGACAAAGTTAGTCTAAAAAAAGTAGCCTAAGTTACTCCCCGGATCATCAGCTACCTGCTAGTGAAAGTCCCGTCAAAATCGGTCCAGCCGTTCCAGAGATTACCCGGAACAAACAGACAGACAGACAGACAGACAGACAAATTTTTTTTAACTACATTTTTGCTATATGTACCGTGTATACATACATATGCATTTAGTAAAAAGCGGTTATTTTAATATTACAAACAGACACTCCAATTTTATTTATTTGTATAGATACAGTCAACTACCCTATTAAGCTGACCCTAATCTGATTTGGGAAAAAATTGAGTATTAAAAGTCCTTCATGGTAAGTCACGAAATCATGATTACTAAAGTTTGATTGCAGATTCTAACCAAATTATAGAAAACAATCTATCTCTAGACTTTCTAATTAAGCATTGAGACATAGGGTTTGGCAATGGATTTTGGAATTTATTAAATTTTGTGTGCATATTGGGTATGTCTGAGAATAGGACAACATCTATTTTTCATCCCCCTAAATGGTAAGGGTGACCCATCCTTAACTATTTTTTTATGGCATAATTACGTTTGCCCGGTCAGCTAGTTGATACATAATATTTTAACATTGTATAAAATTACGTTTATTTTCCAAAGTACCTAACAGCAGTTTAATGCGGTTTTCACCAATAGATAGACTGATTCAAGAAGACATCAAAATAATTAGAAAGTTGATCAGAATTGATAACTATCATATTTTACTGTTAATAAAGCAATGAGAATTCTTACCCAGTTGGAATCGGGTCAGTATGGAGAATATGCCTTTTCTGGAATCCGACAACGAATTGACGAATTATTCTTTGAACCGTTGGTTGAAGTACATAACTAAGTGATAAAGAAACCTATATACATAACCATAATTTAAAAAAAATAACAATAAATACATGCAAGCGTCAAAAAATTCCACATCATCACCTACTGATAGCGTTCCCAAAAGACTGTATACGAGGGATCCGGGATCAGCTTACAATATACAGAGCACAAGACTTGTTATTCAACTGAAGTCACACGAAAAATTATGTAAATGTAATAAAAACGATTAAAAATTACATAACATATGATATTATGTTTATTTACAAACAACCGTGGGAGGCGGGTTGATGTAACGTAAAGTAATTGCTTTTTATTTTAAATGTAATGGCGTTTGGCGTCTCGACTGATAGCAACCAGTTTGTTAACGAAAATGAAAGTATTTTTATATGTCAAAAGATACATGCTTAGGCCTTTTGTATCGGCCAATCTTAGTTGTTTGTTTCTTTCTCACAAATGAAAATTGTACAATGGCGGAGTTAATGCTACAGACATTTTAGCCCTTTGTACCTTAGGGTTTATACAGAATTTGTTCCTTGAGTGAGCCCGATCCAGGCCGTAAAGAGCTTGGATGGATGGGTTTAGTACATGTCGACTTAGGACGCTCGCCCACGGCAACTTATGGCAGCGCTGCTCGCTACTAACGCGTTGTAGTCGCGTTTGCAACGCGCTATAGCATCGGGACTGTATCGATGCAAAGTGCGAGCATGTTGGACGACTTGTTTGTTTGTTTTACCGGGCCATTTCCACACTTCACCTCTTGATTGGGCCGTCGTACGCAAGTTTATCCTAGAAGCTCAGCAGCCTCTTCATGTAACTACATGATTCTGGGAGTGATGTTGATTGGAGGATGTCCGCCGGTAAAAAAACCTGCTGACAACTACGTAGTTCAATGTTAAAATTTAGTTTGCCTTTAGGAAAACTGATATTCAGGTATATTAAACTAGTAGGGAATAATAAAGACTATGAAGAAAAATGTCGATAGTCAAACCAAGGATAAGAAAATAATAATAATAATAGTGTAACCTAAAGAGGATATGTCTCTAGATGCTCTGCTAGGCTGGTCAAGGTATCCAGGTCATTTAAGTGCGTGTAATCTAAAACCTATCTAGCAATATCTCGAACAAGTTGTAAAATCATCTCGAGAAAGTGTAAGGGGATCTCGAATGGCGGTTTTCCATATAATCATGTAACGCGACCGTAGGGCGCCAAAGTACTTTAGTTAGAATCTGTGTGTTACACAGTCTAGAACTTTCTAAAGATATTAGACTTGTTCCTGGAATAACTTTTGTTTGTTCGACTTCTGTCAGCTTGTTACTTTCAAGTTGGAAGAGAAGTTTATATTAGTCTTTAACTAGTGACATGACCACAGAAGAGGAGATTCTTTTGTTCTGTGGACATGACAAAATTATAAAACTACAAGGGACATGTAGTCTTACGGGCTACTTTCAAAGTTAATTTCAGTTATAATAACTACCTTGGATGTTTTAAAATTGTGTTGATATTAAACCATTGGCATGTAATAAAAGATTAAGAAGTAAATTGAATCAGTTTTGATCTATACAAATAAATAAAATTGGAGTGTCTGTTTGTAATATTAAAATAACCGCTTTTTACTAAATGCATATGTATGTATACACGGTACATATACAAAAAATGTAGTTAATTTTTTTTTGTCTGTCTGTCTATTTGTTCCGGGTAAACTCTGGAACGGCTGGACGGATTTCGACGGGACTTTCACTGGCAGGTAGCTGATGATCCAGGGCGTAACTAAGGCTACTTTTTTTAGACTAACTTTGTCCCGCGGCGTAACTCGCGGTACAACAATAACCGCGGGTAACACCGCGGGATTCAGCTAGTCATAAATATAATTAAGAAACAGTAATTATTACTTAGAGGTACTTTCATGCCATAAATTGATATGAAATCGTTTATTTACAAAAATAGACGTTATATACATTTTTTACTCGTGCTGAGAACATTTTGTGTGATTCAAAAACGTTTGTTCTAGATCTGGGTGATTTTTGTGTCCATTGCATGAATGTTTGTAGGTTACGGGTAACCTACAAACATTCATGCGTGTCCCGTGTGTCCCGTGAGTGTCCCGGGGGACACAGATCATATTTTTAGTGTATTAAAAAAAAAACAATTATTCTAATTAAGTAATTACTGTCTGCCATATCGAGGATGTGAGCGTGAAGCTGCAGATTGAAAGTTTATTTCAACAGTTTATTTCTAAAGTTTTTGCAACACAGTTCAAGAACAACCCATAAATTCCATTTTAAATTATAATTATTTATGTCTGTGCGTGATCGCCATCTTTAATTGGTAAACGCAATACATTTGAGTAATTATATCGATGTTAACATCATCTACAATTAAGTCGATTTTTAATATATTCTGTTGCCTTAATAAATTAAAATTTTGCCAATACCTGAATAAGAATTTACTTATAACTTCGCTACATTTCTACACCCCCCAAAGGTTGGCTGGTAAATAATGCCTGGGCATTTAGTCCACCGATGTACACAAGTGCATGAAGTTCTAAATAAATCTTCTTAAATATAAAATCAATTGCTGTTCGTTTGTCTCGCTAAAACTCGAAAATGGCTGGGCCAATTTGTCTGACTTTGGTTTTGAAATGTTTCTCATAGTACAGGGAAGTTTAGAACGGTGAAAAAAAATCAAATGTCACGTGTGCGTAGTAGCGGGCACGCGCTAATCTCAGGAACCACTGGTCCGATTTGAAAAATTCTTTCAATGTTAGATAGCCCATTTATCAAGGAGGGCTATAGGCTTTATATCATCACGCTAAGGCCAATAGGAGCCGAGCACCAATGAACAATGTTTCAAAAACGGGGAAAATTATCATACTACCTACGGGCAATAGAAGACGCAAACGAGGTTGCGTGGGTCAGCTAGTTAGGAAATACAATCGAGCTGCTCTGGCTCTCCCAAGGTTTAACTATTTACATTCAATTTTAATCATTTGACTGCATGAATAGCGTGGCGGTTTAAACGGCCAGTTTGACGTCTACAAGTGTACAAAATATCGTGGATTCCATCGGTACAAGGGACGTTATCCACAACCACCTTTGTGTCTGTTTCATGTAAATTTGTAAAGTCCCTCGCGAAATCTATACTAATATATAAAGCTGAAGAGTTTGTTTGTTTGTTTGTTTGTTTGAACACGCTAATCTCAGGAACTACTGGTCCGATTTGAAAAATTCTTTCACTGTTAGATAGCCCATTTATCGAGGAAGGCTATAGGTTATATATCATCACGCTAAGACCAATAGGAGAGGAGCACCAATGAAAAATGTTTCAAAAACGGGGGAAAATTATCACGCGACGGGCAATAAGAGACGCAAACGAGGTTGCGTGGGTCGGCTAGTAATATATATATATATATTTCTTCTGTTTGTAGTGCAAGTGGTTTGTGTGGTTTGTTTTAAAATACAATATCAGTGTTAGTGTACAGTACCAAGTCATACTTAATCAGAACTTAGTAACATCTGTTCTCTCTTAATAACACTTTCCTTTTCAAGAAAGAAATGCATTAGGCATATTAATTATCTTACACAAGCTCTAAGCGCCAAGATCAATAATTCTAATCAATGAGAAACTATGGGTGGTCTTTTAAAAATGAAAAGACATGAATCATGTACATGAATTCATTAAATTATGTCAGTGTGTGTGTGTGTACTTTCTCTGAGTATTTTATCCTAAACAGATTGAGGTCGGAAAAGTATGCTACAATTCGTTTTTTTTTCATAATTTTTTTTTAGGCAATTCCCGCATGAGTAATATACATTCTGTGTCGCTGGGACTTTACAAACGTACATGAAATGGACGCAAAGAACACCCGGACTCAGAACAACAATTTGTGAGTCACACAAAGTGTTGTCCCATGGGATTTGGACGCCCAACACAGTCACTAGGCCAACTGTCAAGTGCCGCTTGCTTTTTGATGTGAAACATCTATAGGCAAGGGGTAAACCTGATTTTTGGCGTGGCGACGCCTCGCCACGATTATGTATTGTATTTTTTTTTTGATGTGAAAAATGTAAGTATATTAATGTCATTTCATTTTATACAAAATCCAAATTTATTTGAAATCGCGAAGCTTTTTGTGTTGTCGCTATTTCAAATAAATTAAGTAATTTTGAATTTAATAAAAATTAATATTATTGTAATAAACAATCATTTCATTTTATACAAAACAATTTCGATGTTTCACGTTAGCCAGGCGTCCCGTGACGGCTCACTTTTAATTTTTTTTTTATATATCTAAATGGTGGACAATGCAACATGGTGACCCACACCATGGCGGCTTAGTGATGCTTCCGTATCATTGGACCTCCGGTCTCGCACTCACCAACGAACCCGACAGCACGAACGCTGTCATGCTCTACTGTGTGAGGGTAGTACTGATACAGCCACGGTCGAGCCGGCCCGTTGTTGCTGAAATCAGTGTCTACTACCTTACTTTGCTCGCATTGTTTTTCGTGGATGGACTGAAATCAGACGTCCACACGTCAAGAATTATCTAGGTTCTGTCATTGAACTAATTTCCTTAATGGGTTCTGTAAACATATGTTGTTGGACTTCATTGGCGCAATGGTAGCATACGCGACTCTATGTGTATCTATACTAATATAATAAAGCTGAAGAGTTTGTTTGTTTGTTTGTTTGAACGCGCTAATCTCAGGAACCGCTGGTCCGATTTGAAAAATTCTTTCGGTGTTGGATAGTCCATTAATCGAAGAAGGCTATAGGGTATATATCATCACGCTACTACTAATAGGAGCGGAGCAATAATGAAGAATGTTTCAAAAACGGGGGAAATTTTCACGCTACGGGCAATATAAGGCGCAAACGAGGTTGCGTGGGTCAGCTAGTAATACATATAGGTATATGTATTTATAAAAAAAGTAAATATGTATTTGTATCAGTTGTCTAGTACACATTTTTTTTTTACGTGTGGAAACCACCTCGGGCCGTCACCCCGCCGGGGTTTGCGGCGGGGCGGTGTGTCGGAATCGAACCGACTAAAACCACACGGTGTGCAACTGTACGCCTGACACGGGAGGGATCCGGGAACTGCTGTTATTAACACATCCGGACTAGTTGTCTAGTACCCATAATGCAAGCTCTGTTTAGTTTGGAACTAGATGGCGTCGTGTTAGATAATTATGAAGGTGGAGGATAAATATTTACCCCTTTTAATGGTTTTCATCATCATCAACTGCCTCCAATATTCCAATAATAATACTTTAATAGTTCGTTAATAGATTTTTAATTTTCCTTTTTTAAAATAAATATTCGTTGGTAATCTGTGGTATTATTTATGTTACTTAAAATAATGTAGGCAACATTTTTAAGCTGTCTAAATGGCGTTGTGTTGTAGATGTACGAATATATATATTTATTTATTTATATTTGCATTGCTGCTAGCTAAACTATGTGCAAATAGGTATTTCAAGTCGTTAATCACAATATTCGCCACTTAACGTAACGTACCTATCTTGTTTAATAGCGTGTAATGTAACATCAGGGAAGAAATTCTACAGCGTAATAAATAATGTTTTATGGCTGAACCTACTTTAGTGAGATAAGGGCATGGATACACTGGTTACCTATTATTAATAATAAAACCAGCCAAGTGCGAGTCGGAAGTAATAATAATAATAAATATTTCGGACATCTAACACACAACGCCATCTAGTCCCAAGCTAAAAAGAGCTTGTGTTATGGGTGCTAGACAACTGATACTTTTTTTACTATTTTACTTTTTTTTTGTAAATACATACATATTATACATAGAAAACACCCAAACTCCAAAACAAATATTTGTAGATTATACAAACATTTGGTCCGACCCGGGAATCGAACCCGAGACCTCATGATCAGCAGTCGCACACGCCAACCGCGAGACCAACGAGGCAGTCAAAAGTATCGATAAAAACGGCAAAAATAAGTTGTATGGGTGCCCCCTTAAATATTTATTTTATTCTGTTTTTAGTATTCGTTGTTATAGCGGCATCAGAAATGTATATTTCTGATGCCGCATCTGTGAAAATTACAACGGTCTAACAATCACGGTTTATGAGATACAGCTTTGTGACAGTGGACGGACAGCGGAGTCTTAGTAATAGGATCCCGTTTTATCCTATGCGTGCGGAACCCTAAAAAAGCTACCACATGGTTGTCATATTAGGCAGAGCCTGTACTATGATAATGATGCTGCTAATAAACAAACAAACAAAATCTATTCTAAAATTTAAATCTGAAGAGTTCGTTTGGCTGTCACTTTGAAAAGGAAAATTCTAAGTATTGGTCCGATTTGAAAAATTCTTTCTGTGTTAGATAGCCCAGTTATTTGCGTATGATATTATAACTTATGCTATAAAGTATAAGTTATAATATCATCACGCTAAGACCAAAAGGAGTGGAGTATCAATAGAAAATGTTGCAAAATATATTTTTTTTAACCGACTTAAAAAACGAAGAGTTATCATTCGACTGTTTTTTTTACCCGACAGCGAAAGAAGGAGGGTTATGCTTTTCGAGTGTATGCATGTATGTATATTTGTATATTTCTTTGGTACGCTCTAGACGGCTTGTCGTATTTTTATGTAAGTGGTATAAATAGATTCGTCTAAGTCGTACGTGAGTGTGACACTGCGTACATCAATAAAAAGAAACAAAAGTAAGGACTTTTGGCGCAAAAGTTTTCGATTACGAATACACATCATAAGTTATATATATATATATATATATATATATATATATATATATATATATAACTTATGATTTATTTTGAAAAAAATGAAGACGGTTTTTTTTCTTAATAAATAAATTTTACTTCTTTAATGATTGTTACCTTATAACTTTCGACCGACCTTATAACTTGTGAACCGATTTTGATGATTCTTTTTTTATTTGAAAGCTGGTGCTTCCCGTGTGGTCCCATTTCAATTTGCTCCAGTTTTTAAAGTCTGTGTTCTTTTCATTAATTTTTTTACTTATTGTTTATACTTTCGTACTTTTCCTGTACTAGGTTCTAGGTAGAATTACAACTTTTAGCGGTGAGAGTCGCGACAACGTCCTGCCCTTGTGTTGCATTCCTGGAGTACCTCCCGACTGCTGAGGTAGAACCAAATTGAATGGAACCACACGGGAAGCACCAGCCTTCAAATAAAACAAAGAATAGTCAAATACGGATCAGCCAGTCGTAAGTTCTGAGGTACCAAACATAAAAAAATACAGTCGAATTGAGAACCTCATCCTTTTTTAAAGTCTTTTATGTGTGTGTGTGTTTATTTTTATCACACTCAAACAGTTGGACCAGTTTCGATAAAACTTGGAACCGAGGTCCTCATCTATTGACACAAACCACTATTATTTATCCCGGTAAAATGTAGTGTTCACGTGGAATGAGAAAGGAATTTATATATCGCGGGTAACAAAGTAGGGCGCATTTAGTCAATAATAAAATAAAGAGCTATTGATTCCGGAATTAACTTATTATTAATTTAAACGAAAAAAGAAAATGGCTCACAATTACAACTTTTACAAACTCACGTTTTCTTTCACTTCGCTATCAAATGTCAAACGAAATTGACGTATAGCTGCAACATAAAACCACGTCCACATTAAACGAAAAACTACAGCTTCTTAAAAGAAGAAGGTTCGGATTCGATGGTTGTTGTTTTTGTTATAGCAGGAGTTCGTTATTTATGGCTCGATCCACAGCTATGTTGGCTATCGCGACTAAAAGTAGTCTATATCCTTCTTCAAAGTCCAATCTATGTTTATACTGAAAATCATCCAACTCGCTTCAGCGGTTTAGCCCCGAAAGCGTTACAGATAGACAGAGTTAGTTTAGAATTTAAAATATAAATACAAAATTGAAAAACCAATTTTTTGACACTGAAATTATGGACAAATAACCAAGTATTGTTGTAATTAAAGACCCAGTCTGAAATATTTTTAAGAATAATAATACATTTCATAGCGTTGAGATAAAATTTTCATAAACTCTCCAACTGCACAATCTATTAACTTATAAACTACCTAAGTAAATATAGTGCAACTAGCTGTTGCCAGCGGCTTTGCTCGCATGGAAGTTGATTATACCTATTTAATTAACACTGTGTAAAAGTATGTATGAATAATTTTAAACGTATTTATTTATTTTTGATCAATTGCCCATCTAAAACAACTTTCTTACAAACATTCGACCCTTCTTTTAATCCCTTAAGGAACAGAATTTCCATAAATGCTGATATAAGTATTCATCTATTTGTAATCAAAAACTTAAAGACGAAAGTTTGCTAAATTAAAAAATGACGAATTTCTAGACTAACCTATATACGAAATGTCAATCCCTATTTCACCCCTTAGGGGTGGCGAATCAGTCAGTATGTTAGTCAGTCAGGACTTGTTATTTTATTAGAATAGATTGTTTCAATTTTTTTTTATTTACTTCAAATCGACTGATCGATAAATTATATTAAATCCACTAGATGAACCCTGCGGTATTACCCGCGGTTATTGTCGTATCGCGGGTAACGCCGCGGGACAAAGCTGGTCTAAAAAAAAGTAGCCTAAGTTACTCCTTAGATCATCCGCTATCTGCCAGTGAAAGACCCGTCAAAATCGGTCCAGCCGTTCCAGAGATTACCCGTAACAAACAGACAGACAGACAGACCGAAAGATAGACAGACAGAGAGACAAAAATTGTAAAAAATGTAATTTTGGTACATTTATCTTGTATACATAAATATGCATTTATTAAAAAGCGCTTATTTTAATATTGCAAACAGACCCTACAATTTTATTTATTTGTATAGATAGATTAGAACACAGCTTTAGGCAGCTTAGTTTAATTTATCTAGGGTGTTATTTAAAAAGTCAGCCTCCACTACGCGAAGGAAAAGTACATACACCTTCATTGCAAAGGCACGCACCACATTCGGCCAGTCAGTCGCGAACACGCGTCGAACAACGAAACGCGTTTTGGCGCGAATATTTAACGTATCGGGCTTTAAGAACACGCGATCTGTGCTTTATTTTTTTTATATGTGAGTGACTTTTTAAATAGTGGTTTGTTTTGCTTTGGAAAATTTAAGGTGAGCTTTTCGTTTCATGTTTGAATATTAGTAAATTGAGATTTTATTTATATATTATTATTATTTATATGTTTTCAAAGTTTATTTTCTGAAAATCACTTACGATATTTAGGAAAGATATTTGGAGCCATATGCCATTTGGATTCATATTTAAATAAATAGTGATGGTGTGTTTTAAATCCTAAGCAAGTATATTCCCAGGTAAGTTATAGAAGGTCAACGATTTATTTAGGATGTTCAAGATTTCAGTGGTTCATACAAAACACACAAACATAAAAAAGAATGTTTGGAAATTATTTCTCACGTTTAAATTGTTTGTACAGAATGTTAAAACTAAGTACATATAACTTTTGAATATTTCTGCTGTTCTATAACATTATATCAAAAGGGATAATTTAAAAGACATCAATGCGTTCTTGGAAGTTTAAAGTTTCTAAATAACTTTTACAACAACAGAACGAAGATTTAGAGTTTTGGAGTTGATTTTGAGCAATAAAATGACATGAGAATTATATATAATTCTATTAATTAATAAGCCTTAAAAGTATTGTACAATTTAAGCATTTCCACTCTAAAATAAGTGAACTGAAGTAATTTATTGTTCAATATTAGTTATTATATAATTATTTATAAAATATGTAATTAAAATATTTATCAATATTTCAGCTCCTGATATAAAACTAATAATTTTCTAATTACTAGTAATTTTCTACAAGAGGTATCCATAACATTATGTTAAATATCACCTCTTGTACCTACACTTTAACACTACTATCTACCTACTTTTTTTAAATTCTCTCATTAAAAAAACCATCTACTTTTTAAACTTTGCTAAATTTGTGCTAAGTTTGTTAAATTCTGCTTATATAAAAAAAACCGCAAAATAAACGTGCTCATCAAAAAAATATTTATCTTAGATAACTAGCAGGTAAATGGACCAGTCAATTTTATTTTCACAAGTATCTACAAACGTTGGCCATTATGAAAGTAAAATTTTGCAATTTAAACAAAATGGGGGGTGTAGGAGGGTAAAATAATTTACGGGTGGTTTTCTTACTTCATATAGCTTATGTCACTCGGGCCAATTATAACTAATCTATTGGCACGTCTGGCCTTGCAATAGTTTAGGCTCCACGGTGTTTAATACAAATCTACGTATGTAATCGACTACCAACACTTTTACCCTTCCTTTTCGTGGCGCTATAGTCGGTTTACAAAATCATAGAAATCAGTCGAGCCGTTTCGGAGGGTTCCGACGATACGTGATATTTATTAAACTACTAAAACAAGTAAAATTTTAACAAAAATGAAACCGACTTCAAGGTTCGACTCGATTTCTCTTGGATGCCATCATTAAATCTTAATGTCTTTATTATGGTACCACCATTGGGATATCTCCTTTCCATTAAAAAAAGAATCATCAAAATCGGTTCATAAAGGACGAAGTTATCCGCGAACACACATAAATATATATATGAGGTCGAATTGAGAAACCTCCACCTTTTTTTGAAGTCGGTTAATAAAATCAACTGGTCCTAATTCAATTAACATATTCATAACTTTTGATGCACTTCAACTGCAAATTAATTTATATTCAATAGGTAGGAAGAACTTAATATATTCTTGGCGCCATAATGTTAATCACTCGGCGCGTATTTTAAAATCAATGTCAAAGAACTTGTACATGCATTGGAAACACGCGATCGGACGGAAGCATAGACAATAAATTAACTGGTAGCAGTTATTGTGCTGGCTGTTATTTACCTTTTGTTATATATCAATCTAATATTAAACATCCATGAAACGATAGCTACAAGTCACGCTTTAAAAGAGTTAATGCCTCGGTGGTGCTGTGGTAGCGTGTGGGACTACAGTGCTTGAATTGAATTCGGAGGTTGAACTAGTTGACAGTATATTTAAGGGTAACTTCCCAACAACCGTTGCATAGATCCCATCATAGATTTTCATGAAAACCGGCACCGATCTTATAATGTGCTCTCCTAAGCACGGGATCAGATCACTTGCATGATCTTCAAATATTTGTTTCGGAATTTGAGTAATTTATTTCTTTGTTAAGGTATCAAATTAAATTCCAACCGATTTGACATGACTCTAAACTTGACATATGTCTCAGTTGTAGAAAAACAAGGCTTAGGGAGAGCCCCACTTCGGCATGCATGGTCCGGCTCTACCGGAGTGATACCACAGCCTCAAAGAAAACCGGTGAGAAACAGCGCTTGCGCTGTGTTTAACCGAGTGAGTAAGGATACCGGTGGCCCATATCCCAACCCCCTCCTCCCATACCCTTCCCCATTCCCCAAATGTCAGCAACGCACTTGTGACACCTCTGCTGTTGCGGGTGTCCATGGGCGTCGGTAATCGCTTACTTTCGGGCGATACATCTGCTCGTTTGCTAGGGGACAATTTAAAAAAATAATAATTAGTTCACACATCTTACATAGGACTGTCATACAGTCTGAACTCAAACCAGGCACTTCTTCCAACCTGACTGCTAATAAACATAATTATGTATTTCTTAATACCTACATACAATTAAGATGGATAACGACCAAAACCAGAACAAAATGATCACACCCATGAAACAATTATTTGTCCGGGACGGGAATCGAACCCACAATTTCCAGTATAGCAGACAGAAGCACTAATCACCAGAATTCCAGGCCTGTAACATTAAAATGACTGGTCTGACCTGACAGCTCTTAAAAATTTAAAACTTTCTAAGACTTAAACCTATTCATACCACAATAATAGAAAAGTCACAATGAAATTACAAATTGTAATGTCAAAAGAGTGTATAAAAACAAAACGGTTAATCCAACTAAAATGATGTGAGACATAAAACATTACGTTCGGAAAGTAGTCTGTAAACTTTGAAGCATGTACTTTTTAGTATCCTTGTGGTGACAAATATGGAATGTAACCATCGTAATCATCCCGTGGGTGTCTTTAGAGGTAGCTAAGGAAACAAACGACGCAACAACAGTACTAAAAACAGTTATTTATTTATGTTACGGAGGACTTTACAGCTAACATTTTTTTTTTCGGACATCTAAACACACCACGCCATCTAGTCCCAAGATAAGCAGAGCTTGTGTTATGGGGTACTAGATAACTGATACAAATACATATATACTTTTTTTTTGTAAATACATACATATTATAGATAGAACACACCCAAACTCCGAAACAAATATTTGTAGATCATACAAACATTTGATCCGACCCGGGAATCGAACCCGAGACCTCATGATCAGCAGTCGCTCACGCCAACCGCGAGACCAACGACCAACATTATAACATTTCCAATCAAATAGATAACAGAGTCAATTACAAATCTTTTCTTGTAGTTATATATTGTGTTAAACGTGAATATGTGGTTAATAGCACAACAAATATTACAGTACACTATTTTTTCTCAAATCACCGCTTTTGACTGCCTCGTTGGCACAGCGGTAGCATACGCGACTGCTGTCCATGAAGCTCGGGTTCGATTCCCGGGTCGGATCGAATGTTTATATGATCCGCAAATGTTTGTTATATCAGTTGTCTCGTACTCATAACACAAGATCTGCTTAATTTGGGACTAGATGGCGTTGTCTGTCAGATGTCCGAACTATTTATATTATCATCTATATACATATATGTAAATATAAATGAATCCCTATTTGCCTTGGTCACGACATAACGCGTGAACGGCTGAACCGATTTTGCTAATTCTTTTTTGTTGGTTAGCCCATTTAGCGATGACGGTTTTAGGCTATGTGACATCACTCTACTACCAATGGGAGCCGGGTATCGACCGAAAATGTTGGGAAAATGGGAAAAAAATATTTCTTATCGCAAACAAAGTTGAGCGGGTCAGCTAGTTATTTATATACAATAAGCCTTTAATAGTCCACCGCTGTACACAGGCCACTCCTTGGTTAGGAACTTTTGGCCTGCCATATCGAAATACGCTGACGGGTTGGAATAACGTTTGTATCAAGTTTCCCCTTCTCTTCTCAGTGATGTTGCCCTACGCACTTAACTCTTTTAGTTAACTTTTGCGACACACACGGGCAGGGCCGTCTTTACCTAAGCTGGGGCCCCCGGGCACATAAGAATTTGGGGCCCTTTTGGAAATTAAAGAAAATGTATTATGCCAACCTTTTTTCTACTATGATAATTTTTATTATGATTAATCGTGTATGCTGTTAGTTTTTTGGTTACAATAACAGTGGTGGTTTCTTTCAGGTTCTATGTTAAACAAAACCATATATTTATTATTACGTGTTCAGGTTCGACGAATTTGAGATTTAAGCCTTCTGACATGTAAAAGAGACTTTATTATAAACACTCTTAAAACCTACATTGCCCGTACTCAGCTTAGGGCTCAGGCTCATGCTCAGGGCGGCATGAGACGCTGATAGGCGCGCCTCTCATGCCCACTTGAAACTAATCCGCCGCCCGGTTCGCCGCCGGAGTAGAGGTTTTCCCCTTCGAGCCTTCGGGCGAGATAGCCTCTTCGTAGAAGGTTGCGACCGCGGTAAAGCTGCTATCGCTACCGGCCGTGGTGCGAAGGACGGCCAGTAGCAAGAGATCTCGTCCTGTGACTGCAGTGAGGGCCCGACGCTGCGATGCCCAGGTGGGGCAAATCAGGGTATACTAGAAGCGTAACAAATATGTGTACGAATGGGAATGACGTCATTACAACCCTCCGTCACGTTACCAAAATAAAACATTAGTCAATAATACAAGAGAATAGATGATGCGTTAACCAATTTTTCGGACATAGCGACATCCAGTGCCAAACTAAGCAGAGCTTGTACTATGTGTACTGGACAAGTGATATAAATACATAATAACTAAACTTTTTTTGTAAATACACATAAATTATAAATAGAAAACACCAAAGTTCCGAAACAAATATTTGCAGATTTAGTAACTAAATAAGGACAGTGTGATCAGAAGCTCCTAACTTGCTTTTAAGTTGCTTCTGAATTTCGAAGACTAAATTCAGCCAAATGCAATAAGCGCTTTAGGATTCGCTTAATTGTAGTAGTTAAAAAATCTTTAAATCATAAAATATTCAACGTTGCGATTATGTGCTTCAAGGATATAGAATTATGCTATATCACTAATCTAATGTTATTTTTATTAATATTATAAATTGTGTAAGAAAATAACTAAATTAAGTGTTAGTGGACGAGGCACGAGGCAAAAACGAAAGCCGATGGGGCCATAAAGTTCTTAAGAGATGACCGTATATTATACATGTTATTGCAGCGTTGGTTGGTAGGACCCCCACAGGGTAAGGCAGTAGTGCACCTGACGACCTGCAACTGTACGCTCATGCCAACGTTGAAGATATAGCAACAGCAATCGACAAGATAAACACAGATGTTCTATCGAAAACTGGTATGCCAAGCTATAATAATTGGCAGCCGCCATTCTATGAACAGAGTCGATCTCGACATGTTACCGAAGAGTACCTTAAATTGTACCTGTATCCCTATCTGTTCAACGGTGAAAGACATAGGCTTACATCTTGACTGCAGTTTTACCTGGCGTGGTCAAGTTATATACCTATGTCAGAGGGTTACCAACATCCTGAGGACATTATACTGTTTAAAAAAATCCTGGTGAAAACTAAATCAACGAGTTAGTCGACTCTATATCCCTTTAATCGACTATGGCGATGTGTGCTATTGGTGTCAGAAATAATCTTAGAATATATTCGAGATCGTTTGACATGTTAGGTGTAAAAGAAAGATTAGTCGTAACATTAAGATTTGGAACTTGCAACAACTGAAAACTCATATTAAGATTTATCATAATTCAGTTCTTTAATTTTCTAACCCTTGCTGACAAAAATATCCCTGAAACACGGACTGTTTATAAATGTCTGACACATTAATAAAAAGATGAGTGAGTACCAAACAAAAGTATACGTCCTCATGCACGGACAGTTGCGTGTCGATTAAAGTTAGTAACTAAATGCGATTATACCTTCCTAAATGCGATTCTAGTTAGGTTGCAGTCAGTCAAAAACCATCCTTGCTTCTAAATTTAAACGCTAGTTGGCTAACTGCAGATTACATTTGACTAAATTCATTGAAAACTGAACTGAACTAACTGAAATAATATGACTAAATTCAGACAAATCACTAAAGGCAGAGAAAATATAGAATTTAGGATTTAACAATCGTAAAGAAGGTGAAAGAGTTACAACTTCGTACGCTTTAATTTTTCAACTTAAAGAAATATTTAAATTAAAAGCCTAGTAATTATGTCTGTTATTTCTTATTTAAATGTACCTATTACCTGTTTATTTGTGAAAAAAGTGTAATGTGTACGAATATTTATAACGAGGACATAATAATATGTCTGAGAAAAAAATGTCGGTTCCTCGGGGCCCCCTTGAGAATGGAGGCCCTGGGCCCGTGCCCCGAGTGCCCTTATGGTAAAGACGGCACTGCACACGGGATAAATAGGGGTGTGCTATTACTTCATTTACATACGAGTTGTTTGTAGAACCCTTGTAGTATGAGTCAGATCTCCATTTGACAGCTTTTCATGTCAATTAGATCTCTAATCGATGTCGTGTCTATATAAAATAAGTGTATTTATTTAGTGGAGAGTTTTATATTTATAAAACTTTCCAATCGCCATTAAATAAATTACGTACAAGATCTATTATGTACAAAAAAGTCACGAACGTATTAAACAATTAGCAAACATTGAGTTATTACTCAACTGCGCCAAAAGTAGGGTTATGTTTTTAGAGTGTTTGTATCTATACTAATACATAAAGCTCAAGAGTTTGTTTGTTTGTTTGAACACGCTAATTTCAGGAACTACTGGTCCGATTTGAAAAATTATTTCAGTGTTAGATAGCCCATTTATCTAGGAAGGCTATAGGCTATATAGCATCACGCTAAGACCTACAAGAGCGGAGCACCAATGAAGAATGTTACAAAAACGGGGGAAAATTATCACGCTACGGGTAATAGGAGACGCAAACGAGGTTGCGTGGGTCGGCTAGTTCGTCTATATGGACAGACCGACTCAAAGGTATTTTCTTCAAAAGGTCCACCTGGCTTTTTGTTTACGGACTTGTAAAGGACGCTTCTGTGTTTTGTTTCGATATTTTTACCTCAGAGGGAGGATAGGATAGGTTAGTGTTACGTTTTAGGTCGTGTAAAATTTACAGGCTTTGATGTGCATCGAAAACAATTACATGACATTTTGTTTACTGCATCGGACGAATGCTTATTCGAATCATTCGTAGTAATACAATCAACACATGAAGTATAGATGGCATGTTGTTGGCTGAGTGTGAAGTGTGTGTTGGTTTGTGACAAAAATTTCTGAGTAATCGATATGACAATCAATATTTGTCTTTCAAAGAAATGTGGTTTGACAACAAGCAAGAAACTGGTTACGTACATTTACATAATAACTTTTTTAAGTATGAGTTATCCAATGTGACTCTACTCTATAAAGCAGAATCCAAGAGTGGTGGCAACCATACTCATTGCGAATGCAGACAATGCAGCATGGTGACCTACACAATGGCGGCCCTTTTTTGAAATGTTTTTGTATCATTAGGGTAGTACAGCCTCAGTCGAGCGGACTCAACCGTGGCTCTACTACTTAGAAACCCTACATGAAGTCAGCTTATACCGTTGCTTCTTAGTCGGAAGACATCCAATACTATGTTGGGGTCTACAATATCAGATAAAACATATCGACACCCATATTAATGTAAGCCTATTTGTTTCCCTAAAATAAATCCGTGGGAGAGCCATGCTTCGGCATGCATGGGCCATATGTTTGCCTGGACATGTGATGCGTAGAGGTAAGCAAAATATAGTTAAAAAGGTTTTAAGTATGGAAGTCAACGGATATACGAGAAGAGGACGACCAAAGAAAAAAATGATGGAATGCGTTAAAGAGGATAAGGTCAGGAAGGGAGCAAGCAGTGAACTGACGAGTGATAGAGGAGAAAGGAGGAAAAAAACTCATTGCACCGACCCCAAATCAATTTAGGAAAAGGGTAAGATGATGATGATGGATCATGGCAATGGTTATTGTCAATGCTCCAAAGTATAACAGAAACTAATCCTTTGAAATTTTTGAATTCAGTTCGCCCTCAGGACTGCAGAGGTCCGATGCCAGTCGCTTCGGGCAAAACGTGACAAGTAAAACCGGTGTAACTAGTAGCCGACCGAATATTTAAGTGCACACCTAGCCGTTTAAGTGGTCGCCACGCCGCTTCCTACTTCGCCAGGTGTTGTAAGTTCAAATCCCACATGGGACAGCACTTCGTGTGAACCACAAACTGTTGTTCTGAGTCCGAGTTCTTTATGTCCGTTTCATGTATGTTTGTAAAGTACCCCACGACACAGGATATATTTCTAGTGAGGGTGTAGTCTTTTTGAATAAATAAAGAGGTTAATAATGGCTACAAAGATGATGAAACAAAGACAATTTTATTAACAGGCTTGTTTATAGTACAGCCTCTCCCTTGTTTACGACATTGAAGCCTCTATTTTATCAGTCCACTGTTGGACATAGGCTTCTCCTTATAAAGGAGGTTTTGACTTACTATACAACGCCAGATGAACTAGTATATAATTCAAATCTATACTAATATATAAAGCTGAAGAGTTTGTTTGTTTGAACATGCTAATCTCAGGAACCGCTGGTCCGATTTGAAAAATTCTTTCAGTGTTAGATAGCCCATTTATCGAGGAAGGCTATAGGCTATATATCATCGCTCTAAGACCTACAGGAGCGGAGCAACAATGAAAAATGTTACAAAAACGGGAAAAATTATCACGCTACGGGCATTATGAGACGCAAACGAGGTTGCGTGGGTCGGCTAGTATACTATATATACTATACTATACTAGCTGACCCGCTCAACTTCGTTTGCGTCTCTCCATAAGAAAACTTTTTTGCCAATTTTCCCAACATTTTCGATCGATACCCGGCTCCTATTGATTGTAGAGTGATGTTACGTAGTCTAAAAATTCTTCGCTAAATGGGCTATCCAATAAAAAAGAAATAGCAAAATCGGTTCAATGGTTCACGCGTGATGTCGTCACCAAGAGATATAGGGATTCCTTTTTATATATAGACTAGCTGTCCCGGCAAACGTCGTTTTGCCATAACTACTAATAAATTAAAAATTAATTAAAAAAACATTGTCCAGCGGACAAAATTGTGAATCTAAACCATTCGGAGATCCCCTTGAACACACACAAAAAATTTCATCAAAATCGGTCCAGTCGTTTGAGAGTAGTTCAGTGACATACACACTCACAGAAGAATTATATTATATACTAGCTGTCCCGGCAAACGTCGTTTTGCCATAACTACTAATTAATTAAAAAAACATTGTCCAGCGGACAAAATTGTGAATCTAAACCATACCCAGATCCCCTTGAACACACACAAAAAATTTCATCAAAATCGGTCCAGTCGTTTGAGAGTAGTTCAGTGACATACACACTCACAGAATAATTATATATATAAAGATAGATTACTAGCTGTCCCGGCAAACGTCGTTTTGACATAATTTTTTTTTAAGGATGGGTGACCCTTACCATTTAGGGGGATGAAAAATAGATATTGTTCGATTCTCATACCTACTCAATATGCTCACAAAATTTCATGAGAATCGGTCAAGCCGTTTCGGAGGAGTTTGGCAACTAAAACTGTGACACGAGAATTTTATATATTAGATGTTCTTTCACATGTTTCGTAATAGAGTTTTTTTTTTGGGGAGCGAATACATCGCTCACTTAAAGTTATTCGAACAGTTTATCGAATTATTTTTTAACATTTTTCTCAAATATAATTTATACTCTTGATTGTCGGCACTTGATGGAACTTGTTGTAATACATTCTAGAATTAAACTCACTTGTACTTAAGGCGAAATCGGTCAGGTGTAAAAAGGAAATAAAATAGTGGAATAAGTACAAGTGAGTTTAATTGTAGAATTTTTGTCAAACCTTATCATAAGCAATAAATCTTGACACTTTTAAATATTCAAAAAAGTTCCAACGCCATTACAAAGGTATTTTAAAGCAGTGTAGATTACTATCGTTAAATTATATAATTAAAAAGACACAGACACAATTGTGAGAACATTTATAACACGAAATTACAAGAATTATGCAACAAGGAAAGTGTAAGTTACCACTAAATGTATATACATAAAAGTAACAGATAGTACTAGTAATTACGGGAACTCATAAGCTGTGCTTTTATGGGAGTGTTTCATTAAAAGCAGCTTCATAAAACGTTTAATGATATTTCGTAATGATTAAGACGTGTGCACGCGCAACACGAAACTATTTAGAAGTCGTTCACACGAGATTGTATTTGATCAAATAGACTTACGTGTTTAGGTGTTTGTTAAGATAACGAGTGATATGATTTCTATTGAAGATAGACAAATACTCTGTACATTTCGACTGCCTCGGTGGCGCAATGGTAGTGTATGTGACTACTGTGCTTGAGGTCTCGGGTTCGATTCCCGAGTCGGATCAAATGTTTGTATGATCTGCAAATATTTGTTTCGAAGTTTGATGGTTTCCCATGTATAATATATATGTATTTCCAAAAAAAGTATATATTTGTATGATTTGTCTAGTACCCATAACACAAGCTCTGCTTAGCTTGGGACTAGACGTTCAAGTGTGTTATATGTTCGAAACATTGATTGATGTGAAACATCTACAGGCGAAAGGTAAACCTGATTTTTGGCGTGGCGATTGGCGAAGTGCCGCGATTTCAAATTTTTATTTGTATTTGTTTTGTTACTTGTATATTTACTTGTATTTGAAGTTAGTCTAAAAACAATAGCCTAATTTACACCCTGGATCATCAGCTACCTGCCAGTGAAAGTCCCGTCAAAATCGCTCCAGCCGTTCCATAGATTACCCGGAACAAACAAATAGACAATTTTTTTTTAAATACATTTTGGCATATTTACCGTGTATACATACATATGAATTTAGTAAAAAGCGGTTATTTTAGTTTTACAAAAACACACTTCAATTTTATTTATTTGTATAGAGTATAAGATAATAGGCCAAACCCTGTTTTCTATGTAGAGCTCTACGAGTATGCACAGTGAACTGTCAAAATCTACGTAAGTAATAACTGATAATACAATAACAAACAATTAAAGATAAGAAAGTAAGTAGATCTATCTGTAACACTGTAATCTATCAAAACAAACATGCAATTACACTTTAAACAATAGTTATTGTTTCATTCAATGCAATGTATCTCAAATTACGGTAATTAAAATGCTCTCAAAGCAGAATACCTCACTGATATATTTAATTTCTTATTTATTATATTGAAACACGATAACACTGTAATAACACTTAAATACATGAGGCCGATGACTTGGGTATATTTCAATTGCGTCCTGAAGAAAGATTTATATTTTACTAGTTGTTGCCCGCGGCTCCGCCCGCTTATATGTCGGTTATCGCGACAAATATTAGCCTATGTGTTATTCTGATGTATAAGTTATATTACTGTAAAGTTTCATCCAAATCCGTTCAGTAGTTTTTGCGTGAAATAGTAACAAACATCCATACATCCATCCGCGTTTATAATATTAGTACAGATTTAAAGAGTTAAATCATTTTAGAATTGTCATTGTTATGTGACGCTCGCTATATAATTTCTACCCGACTGCGGCAAAGAAATAAATAAGTATAATGATTTTGATAGTCTACATACCTATTGTATACCTAATATGATTATATGGGTGTTAAGTACACATCCATTAAACATACATGGCAGGCTTAAACAGGTGTGACTACGGATTTACTTTGACGATTTCTTTATCTATGCATTTCTTTATTTCTATCAGGATTACTTTCTTGTTTCATCCTTTTTAACCGACTTCAAAAAAAAGGAGTAGGTTTCTCAATTCGACCGTATATATGTTTTTTTTTTTTTTATGTGTGTTCGCGTATAACTTCGTCGTTTATGAACCGATTTTGATGATTCTTTTTTTAATGGAAAGGAGATGTCCTGATGGTGGTACCATGATGAGGACATTAATATCTGATAATGGTATCCAAGAGAAATCGAGTCTAACCTTTTTATGTAGTCGGTTTATGGTTTTTTAATTATTTTTTTTATTTTGAATTAAAGGTAGTTTTCCTAATTTCCTGAACCACTTTGAATTACACAAGCTTTAGTTAGGTCAGTTAGTGTTGCCGCTGTCTTGGTGGCTTTTCTAGTGACAGGATCTTTGCCTCCCCTTTTGCCATTCTAGAAGAAATGAGGTAAGGCAGACAAGTGGCCTTGAAGAAAACCAGCTTTAAAATTAACCATTGCAATGTTATTTGCATTGGATCGACCGTAATCATCATCAGCCTATCGCAGTCCACTGCTGGACTCTCCAGTTTCCCGCCACTTAGTTCGATCCTCGGCTTCTCGCATCCAGCTCCTGCCAGCCGTCTTGCGCAAATCATCACTCCACCTGGCCTGCGGACGTCCTACACTACGTTTGCCGAGACGCGGTCTCCCTCAAGAACCCGTTTACCCCAACGGTTATCGGTTCTATGGCAAATAGTGCCCTATTGTATCCGATTTATATATATCTGTAAAGTCCCTCGCTATACATATGTATATTGTTGTCAAGAAAAAAACTCAGGCTGTATCCCCGAAGGGGTAGAATAGATATTGATATCTGTTTCTTATAAACCGGGATATTAGTTATCTTATAGGTATGGTTTGTTAGGTTTTCATTTTAGAACACGATTATATACACTTTAATAGCAGAATATTCATAAGACTGTTTGTGGTTACTATATAAACGTAAAGGTATGATATAGAATAAATACAGAAGGTTCTAAAATCGGTAGGTAGTGTTGTACACCTGCAGCCTGTCGCTATACCAGTCAAGGGACAAAATAGAAGTAAAAGCTCGCTCGCTCCAGTTATAAGAGAAGGCGATTTTGGTGATAAACTTTCTGTGTAACTACTTGATTCAATGTTAATAAATGCAACAGCATCCAAAACAAGAAAAAAACAGTGTTAAATTTATTTTTGGAATAGGGGTCAAGCGAGCAGACGTATCAACTGATGGTAAGTGATTATCGCCGTCCATGAACACGCGCAACGTATATGCGGGTGTTCATGGGCCGCCATTTGGGGATGGGTAGGGGGATGGAAAGGGTGCTGGGGGGAGGGGTTGGGGTACATTCAGTAACACAAGCTCTATTTCACACCGGTTTTCTGTGAGGCCCTGGTATCACTCCAGTTGAGGCCTATAGAACTAAAAAGCTATTATAACAGTGTACATATGAATGTGTGTTTTCATTCTATGTTTATAAATTAGGTGCAGGAAAATTTAGAGAAGAGATAGATATTTTTCCTAGAAATAGAATTATAATATTGAAATTTTGACATCTTGGGAAAGCCAACCTTCAGCAGAAATGGGCCAATGACTTGAGTACACATATGATGGTTTCACAGAAAATTTATGTTAAAAATAACCTTTGTTGCTTTTCGTCGACTAAGTTAAGTTAGAACAATCCAAGCCAAATTATGGCGAGAGAGGCAATTTACCATCAGGTAAATTGTTAAAGTTCATTACTAGATTCGGTCATAAGAGTCTAAGCTATTTTCTAAAGAAGATTTAGAGATTGTATGCGGACAATAACGATAATAATAATAATTACGTTAAGCAAACTTAAGGCAGAGATTAATAGATAGTTACTACGTAACTTAAGGGCAAGAAATTCAAAGGTTGGCAACACACTTGCGACTCATAAGCTACCGTTGTGGCGATTTTTACTAGTACTAAAAACTTTTTATAAAATATGTGACCCGGGCCATTATTACGAATCTTTGACACCTTATTCATTAAGGTAGTAGATTCCTTTCAAGGTAGTAGAGCCACGCTGATTTCAGCACGAACGGGCCGGCTCGACCGGGGCGGTACTATCCTCGCACAGAAAATCAACGTAAAATGACAGCGATCATGCTGTCGTGTTTCGTTGGTGAGTGCGAGACCGGAGGCCCAATGATGCGAAAGCATCACTAGCCCGCCATGGTGTGGGTCACCATGCTGCATTGTTGCATTGTCTGCGTTCGCAGTATGGTGACCATCACTCTTGGATTCTGCTTATGCTTTCCATCAGGCAGAGTAGAGTCATTATGGCAGGGTCAAACATAAAAAAAAACGGTTTTTGTAATTTAAGCGCTACGGTGAAAAATAGACACATAGACTGTCAAAACTTCATTAGGTCTTCGCCGTAATCGGGTAAAAAAGCCTTTTAGAAACTCGCGGTTATCCTGTGACTTATACCGATTTGAAAGTAGCGAGAGTAAATCTTTAGTAAATTATATCACAATGCCGATGTATATCTACCGTTTGTACGAAACTATTACTTTCTGTATATACATTTAGTTGTATAATACTGAGACTAGCATGTTGGTCTAATGGCTACTGAACCTGACTGCTAAGACGAATATAGTGAATACAATTCCCACACAAGATAAATAGTCACATATTGGACTGGATAACTTTTCTCTGTCTTGATGTATAACTACCTCGGAGAGCTGTGTTTGATCTCTCGAGTTCGATATCCAGATCGAATCAAATGTTTGTATGATCTGCAAACGTTTGTTTCGGAGTTTGGCTGATTCCAGTTAGTAAAACATTTATTATTTACAAAAAAGTATTTAAGTATTCTATCAATCAATCTAATTGCCAAAGTATAAACTCTGCTTAGTTTGAAAATAGATGGCGTTGTGTGTCAGATGTCACTAAACATTTATACAAATAAATAAATTTTGCGTGTCTGTTTGTAATATTAAAATAACCGCTTTTTACTAATTGCATATGTATGTATACACGGTACATATACCCAAATATTTTTTTTTTTTGTCTGTCTGTCCGTCTGTCTGTCTGTTTGTTCCGGCTAATCTCTGGAACGACTGCAAGGATTTTGACGGGACTTTCACTAACAGGTAGTTGATGATCTAAGGAGTAACTTGGGCTATTTTTTTTTAGACATGCTTCACGTCGCGGTACGACAATAACCGCTGGTAGTACCGCGGGGTTTAGCTAGTCTTCTGGTACTAAATAAACAGAGTTTTTTATTAGCAGTTTGTTAAAGTGCACACACCTATCATTCCGTTAATTGACACTGCACCACTGTGCGTTTTTTAAAAAGCTTTTTGTCTCAACACCACAGAAATTACCTTATTTAGATTTCTGTGCTCTGCACACAACCAATCGGACGATGCGGACGGACAAATTGCTTGCGGTATTTCTAGACCACTCACATACCTATACACACTTCGAAGACAGTCAGCGTTCAGTTGAATAGTTTATAATAACTAACATATCACCAACATGTCTACTAATATAATAATCAGAGCAACTAAAAAAAGTCTAAACGAAAATTCCGATCGTGTAATAAAATTATCGCTTCCGGATATCTCAGGCAATATAATCAACATAGATGTAATACAAGTATTTAATTATACTATATACTAGCTGCGCACCGGGGAATTACCCGGTTTTGTTGCTTTTGAATCGGACATCATTCACCGTTCTTCTTCTTGAAGAGGACTACTCCCGCATTGGGAATATACATCCTATGTCGTGGGGGTCTTTATAAACATACAGGAAAGGACGCAAAGAATACCCAGACACAGATCAATTTGTAAATCACTTAAAGTATTTTCCCATGTGGGATTTGAACCCCCTACACTTGGCACAGTATTTCAGGGCAGTTGATTGCTTTTAAATTTATTTTCCCGTTACCGTATTTCTTTTTAAAGAAAAGAGCCTTTTTTTGATGTGAAACATTTATAGGCGAGGGGTACACCTGATTTTTGGCGTCCGATTTATATTTTTTAACTTATTTGTTTTGTTAATTGTATTTTTATTTGTATTTGAATTATGTATTTAATAAAAATTAATATTAATGTAATAAACAGTTATTTTATTTTACAATTTCGATGTTTCACATCTGCCACGCGTCCCGTGACGGCTCACGTTTTTAAATAAAGTAAATAGTTACTCCAATGACAGTTCGGTCATAATCGTTTCAGAAATTATGCGAACAGACAGATAATTTCAAAGTTTTTTATGTAAGTACCTATATACTTTCGAACGTATTTAGTAAAAAAACTTTTAATTTAAAATTACAAACAGACACTTCAATTTATTTGTATAGATACACAAACGTCTAATTATCGTTACATCACTAACCAAAAACAGTGTCGGAATTGAGGTACACTTCATTTATCAACAAGACATATCCGTTCCCCGAGAGCGGCCCAGTTAATCAACTTGAAATACCACGCCGGTGTTAGATCACACTCTCTGTGTTAGGTAACACATATGATGGTTTTACTTTCGTGCAAGTGATAAACTGTATCATAGACAATCTGTTTTCCACCAAAAACATTTACATACTAGCTGAACCCTGCGGTGTTACCCGCAGTTATTGTTGTACCGCGAGTAACGCCGCGGGACAAAGTTAGTATATTAAAAGTAGCTTAAGTTACTCCCTGGATCATCAGCTACCTGCCAGTGAAAGTCCCGTCAAAATCGGTCCAGCAGTTCCAGAGATTACCCGGAACAAACAGATAGACAGACAGACAGACAGACCGACAACCATACAAAAAAAAAATTAACTACATTTTTCGTATATGTACCGTGTATACATACATATGCATTTAGTAAAAAGCGGTTATTTTAATATTACAAACAGACACTCCAATTTTATTTATTTGTATAGATAAAATGTTGCCAAGAAGACTGTATATGGCTTATCTGTGAAAAAGATATCAGATCTCGTGTAGAGCCAAGCTTCAGAATCTACACGCCCTAACTTCACAAACTCTACATCTCAGTAAAAAAAATAACAAAAATAAAACCGACTTCAAGGTTTGACTCGATTTCTCTTGGACGCCATCATCACATCTTAGTGTCCTTATCATGGTGCCACCGTTGGGATATCTCCTTTCCATTAAAAAAAGAATCATCAAAATCGGTGCATAAACGACGAAGTTATCCGCAAACACACATTAAAGGAAGGATGCTAAAATAATCCCTATCCCCAAAAAGAAAAATCCCGAGTCCTTCTCCGATTACCGCCCGATTTCCATTCTCCCGTTTCTCTCCAAAGTCCTTGAACGCCTTATCCATTCTCAGCTCTCAAATTTCCTATCCCGGAACCTGCTACTAAACCCTCTCCAGTCTGGCTTTCGACCTGGTCACAGCACCACTACCACCCTGGTCCATATTACGGATGACATTAGATATGCTATGGAGAATGGCCAGCTTACAATTCTGACCCTTTTGGACTTCAGCAATGCATTCAACACCGTTGATTTCGACGTTTTGCTGTGTATACTACGCTCTTTCAACATATCTCCAACGGCGATTGACTGGTTTCACAACTACCTGTTTGGTCGCCGGCAGCGCATTAGTATTGAGAACACTATTTCTTCTTGGTGTAGCACTACTGCTGGCGTACCACAGGGCGGCGTGCTCTCTCCCCTACTTTTCTCCGTTTTTATTAACACCATCACTAATGATCTTTCTTCTTCCTACCACCTATATGCTGATGATCTCCAAATTTACACCAGAGCATCACCGATTAATCTGGTTGATGCTGTTAACACCACTAATGCTGACCTGGATAAAATTTCTAAGTGGAGCAACACCTATGGCTTGAAAATTAATCCGTCTAAGACTCAGGTCATTGTCGTTGGAAGCTCGCGAATAATTTCCAAAATTGATTGGATAAAATTGCCTCAAGTCACGTGCAATAGCACACCTATCCCATACAATGACAAGGTGAAGAACTTGGGGATCTATATTGATAGTACCTTATCCTGGGGTCCTCAGCTGCAGGAGCTGAGTCGCAAAATGTTTGCCGCTGCAGGGTCTTTGCGCAGACTACGCAATTTCTTACCCAAAGCTACGAAGATTGCTCTTTCACAATCCCTTCTTTTCCCCATCCTTGATTATGCTGATGCCAGTTATCTTGATCTCACTGAAGACCAATTAAATAAGCTTGAGAGACTCCAAAATCTCTGTATAAGATTCATATTTGGACTACGCAAATATGATCATGTCTCTAATTATCGTAAACAGCTTAAATGGTTACCCATCCGCCTTCGCCGGAATGCACACATTCTTTCTCTTCTGTACAATATTCTCTTCAATCCACTTTCTCCACGCTACCTGAAATCTCGGTTTAACTTCTTACTCGACTCACATCCTAAATCCTTGAGATCGTCAGAGAATTTGAAATTGAGAATGCCAGGACATAAAACTAAATTCCTAGACCATTCCTTCTCTGTACAAGCAGTTCGCCTATGGAACGCCTTACCAGTCGAAATAAGACGTGCGAAAACTGTAACTACCTTTAGAGGACTAGTGAAAGAATATTACCTGAGAGACATCAATGTCCCATAACTTGCTATACTGCATGGAATGTCTGCAGGTATGTTTTACTCATCTCTTTTGTATGTATTGACTCGGTCACTCACACTACGTGTTGCTATTATTTTATGTAATGTATAAACTCTATTTTACTTTCTTTTCCACCAATAATACACCAGACACTACCATATACTTTTCATCCCTACTCTTCTCTCCATCCCATGGTTGCCTGTAAGATATTGCCTTGGAGCGATAAGGCCGCCACTTGTACATACTTTATAATAGTTTTAAGTTTATCATATATTTTTTTATACGGTGTACAATAAAGAGATTTATTATTATTATTATTATTATTATTAAAAATAATAATATATATACAGTCGAATTGAGAAACCTCCTCTTTTTTTTTGTAGTCGGTTAAAAATGGATGGTTTTGCCATTTCGCTACCATTACGAAGACGAAACGAACGCTTTTTGTGTTTGCAAAGTTTTATTTATTTATTTATTTATTTTGGTTTACCAACATTTGCTTACACTATTACATTAATAATAAATAATTTACAATTAAATAATTCAAGTGTAAGAAACAATTACAGGTAAACACCACATATCTGATGTTAATTGTACAGGGGAAAAAAAATAAAAAAAAACAATGATCACAAAAAATAACATTTTGCACCTACAAAAGTGACCAAATGAAATCACTTAGGCAACTACAAACAAGGAACATTAAAACTACGCAACAACAATAAAATATTTGGACTAGCTGACCCGGCAAACACCGAGCCGGGAGAATTATAACTGTTTGATACTAAAGGACATAAAGAAGCTAACAAAATACAACGAGTTGGAATAATATGAAGTGTATTGCTTGCAATATGTATTTTACGTTATACTAAGTTTATTTAATGTCTACACTACGATTCCACTGTGTAGTATTCTACTGTGGAAGGAGATTACAGATGGTTCACTTCATTTTGGATTGCGGGTCATTGTTTAGGTCTATACAGTCACCACAAGCATTTATGACTTTGCACATTCTTATATAGGGAGAATTGGCACCCAAAGCCGTCCTTCTTAGTGACGGATAGAGAGGAGTGATACAACTGCGTGGTATTCTCGATGGGGCCCGAAAGTTAAATAAAGCCAGTAAAGGCGAAGAGTCTATTTTATTTTTAAGAACTTTTATTGCGAACACTGCATCATTTAGGCGTCTGCGCTTGTCAAGTGAGTTCATTTGAAAATGTTTCAACCTATCGTGGTATGACTTAACTTTTTTAGCGATTCCTTTTGAAAACGCTAAATGCCAAATGAATCTTTTCTGCACGCGCTCCAGACGTAAGGTGTGAACTGCGTAATGGGGTCTCCATACTACAGTACAATATTCTAGTATACTCCTTACCAAACTGTTGTACAATATCATTTTTGTCTTAATATTGCGAAATGACCTACAATTTCTCAAGACGAAACCCAGCATTTTAGAGGCTCTTTGAACTACATTGTTGATGTGTGGGACAAACGTTAACTTTGAGTCATAAAGTACGCCCAAATCACGAATGACATCAACTGTATCTAATCAGTTTCTATTGTAATGTGGTAAGCTAATATTTTTTTGTTTGTTGTTTTTGAAGTAACGAAACAGCCAAGTTATACATTAGAGTACAGATGAGTACTGTGTGGATTATTGTGTGAATTTAATGGAACATTTTAATAACAAAGGCACTAGAACTTTTAATACAAGTAATTTCTGTATGTGTGTCAAGCCTCCCGCTGCCCAAAATATTTTCCTAGAGCGAGGATTGTCTTTTAAAAGAATAAATATATTAAAACCTAGCTGAACACCGCGATGATACCTGCGGTTATTGTTGTATCGCAGGTAACGCCGTGGGACAAAGCTAGTCTAAAAAAGTAGCCTAAGTTACTTCTTAGATCATCAGCTATCTTCCAGTGAAAGTCCCGCCAAAATCGGTCCAGCCGTTCGACCGTAAGACCGATAAACAGACAGACAAAAAGTGTAAAAAATGTTATTTTGGTACATGTACGTGTATTCATACATATGCATTTATTAAAAAGCTGTTATTTTAATATTACAAACAGACATTCCAATTTTATTTATTTGTACAGATGTATAGACTAGCTGACCCGCCGAACTTCGTAATATAGAATAGAATAGAATAAAAGTTTATTGATTTCAGTACCACGGATTTGCACAAAAAAACACAAAAACGGTAATACCAAAATCAAAAGGTCTAGGCGTCAGCTAAAGCTTGGAATTCCAAGCGCTGGTTTTCAGCTTAAACCTTTGACTCCAGTTTACAAAATAATGTTTAACTCATTCAAAAGTATCGCAATATCATATTTTTATTTCGTGAATATATTTAAATATTCCGAAAAGCTTGTTTTATTATTTATGCCCGCCTCAGCTTTCCACGGGCAGTGCACAGTCGCGGACTATGAAAATATAACACTCCCAATTTTTTTTTTTTTTTTCTCCTATACGAACCTAGCCCAGACAATAATATTTTCGGACATCTATCACACAACGCCATCTAGTCCCAAGTTAAGCAGAGCTTGTGTTATGGGTACTAGACAACTGATACAAATACATATATACTTTTTTTTTCTTGTAAATACATACACATTATACATAGAAAACACCCTAACTCCGAAACAAATATTTGTAGATAATACAAACATTTGGTCCGACCCGGGAATCGAACCCGAGACCTCATTGATCAGCAGTCGCATAAGCCAACCGCAAGACCAACGAGGCAGTCAAATAAGAAACACATAGAAAAAAGAATTATCCAATTTGGTGCAGACGATTAGAAGTTATGCGCATACATTTCGGCGATTCATTTTTATTTATATGATGATGATGAATTACAGCTACATCAATGTGTGCCTTCCAATATAATGATTAAGATGATCTGTTTTAGTATGACTATACAGAATACAGAGTGCCATCATCTCTAGTCAGTCTATGGGTGACGTAAGAGCCGACTAAGGGAGCAAAGTACGCAAGACAACAGCACTGAAAACTTGACACAAACCCAATAGGGTTTAATAATATAATATAATAATACCAACCAACCCGTCCCTCACTTTTTTTTTTTTTTAATGGAATGGTTGTGCCAACGAGCAGACGTATCGCCTGATGCTAAGCGATTACCGCCGCCCATGGACACCTGCAAACACCAGAGGCGTCACAAGGGCATTGCCGGCCTTTGGAGGATAAGGAGGGGATATAGGGGGAGGGGGTTTAGGTTATGGGACCCCGGTATCCTCACTCACTCGGTGAAACACAGCACTAGCACTATTTCACACTGATTTTCTGTGAGGCCGTGGTATCACTCCGGTCGAGCCGGCCCATTCATGCCGAAGCGTGGCTCTCCCTCCTAAGGAGAGGCCTTTGTGCAGCAGTGAACTATTATACATTTTAGATGTGTGTGTGTGTGTGTGTGTGAATTCTATAGGCACATGACAGTTAAAGTTATTGTGAGCAAAGAAATCAGTCAGAAATAAATCGCCTGATGGAATTAAATGTTATTTAATTGCTATTATATCAAATGTTGTGAGCGTTATTCTTTTTAATTGTTTTAAAACGTGTGCATTAAAACAGTGGATAATATCACGATGATAGCGTGTCTAAGTAAATAATTTTAACTACGTAAGTAATCTGGTTGCTGATATGCAATTACAATTATTTATTTTCTAATAAAGTATGTGTGAAGGAACGGGTCACATGTCACTCCAACACAAAGGACCATGCGAGGTGATCAAGCCTGGCGGGCCACTGCCCAACGGTTAATGTTGGGAAGTTATATATATTAATCGGCGCAAGAACTTCGATACCGACGCACCGCCCCGCCGCAAACCCCGGCGGGGTGACGGCCCGAGGGGGTTTCCACACTTTAAAAAAAAAAAGTTGTCAGTATCTAGGTCCGAATGTTTTAATAACAGCAGTTCCCGGATCTCTCCCGTCTCCGGCACAGAGTGGCACACCGTGTGGTTTTAGTCGGTTCGATTCCGACACACAGCCCCGCCGCATGTACCCCGGAGGGGTGACGGTCCGTGGGAGTTTCCACACGTAAAAAATAGTTGTCAGTATCTTAGAGGGCAAGGATATCTCAAATACGATTGCCATAGATGTTCATGACTACCGCAACCGACGAAATAATGTGTTCTCCGAGGCATGAAACACCGTCAAACTTCTATTCTTCGGGCCGTTATTTAGAATTTCTATTGAGAAATTCCCAACAATACTTTTCGCTCGACCCGGGAATTGAATCTTGATTGGCAGTTTTATTCTCGGTAACTGCAAGACCAACGAGGGAGCTTTAACACGGTCGTTAAACTAAACCACGGTAATCTTTCTCTGTAGACAGAAAATTTACTAATTCTGGTTTTATCAGTCATCTGTTTTTAATGACAGGCTGAGTCCTTTCTCTACAGAAACGTGGACATGTTATATCTAGTTATTTGATAAACAGCTATCTAATTCTACGAGGTGGAATGTCTCTTTTCCACATGTAATTGTTAAAAAGCATTGTTAACATTTTACTTTCATTTTTACGTTACGAAGTAGCGAACTGGTGTGAGGATGTTTCTGTACATACATTTAAAATAGTTTAAATACAATCCTCGATAAAGATTATGAGCCAGCTTTACCAGTTCCTGGTAAAGACTCAGATAGTTATTTGACATTTAAAATTATTTTGCAGATAAAGGTTGCAGATTTGTATAAGTATCTATATATAAGACTAGCTGAACCCCGCGGTGTTACCCGCGGCTATTGTTGTACCGCGAGTAACGCCGCGGGACAAAGTTAGTCTAAAAAAAGTAGCCTGAGTTACTCCCCGGATCATCAGCTACCTGCCAGTGAAGGTCCCGTCAAAATCCGTCCAGCCGTTCCAGAGATTACCCGGAACAAACAGACAGACAGACAGACAAAAATTTTTTAAACTACATTTTTGTTATATGTATCGAGTATACATACATATGCATTGATTAAAAAGCTGTTATTTTAATGTTACAAACAGACACTGCAATTTTATTTATTTGTATAGATATCTTAAGATATCTTTGACATATATGTCTATCCAGGTCTTGTGAAACTGAAATCTGTAGTTATCTAGCAAATAAGTTGAAATTACTCTATTAACGACTTTGTCAGGGTTTATTATTATTATTACCGATTACTAACTATGTCTACAATTACAGCAATAGCGCGTGATAAGCGTAAGCGTCTCATGTATGTTAACCTTTTTATAAATACGCTTTGTACTAATATCGAACATGCAAGCTACTTGCGTCCAAGTTTTGGCAGTTTAGATTTCTTTTATTGTGGGTATATTAGGGTAAAACGAGAAGACGAGGAATGGAAAGTGACTAATGCCACCCATGAATGAAATACCTACCACAATGAATGGTTCTTTTTATTTATCTGATACCTACTTTTAAACGTGCATTCTTGTGTATATTTAAATAATCTGCATCTCGGAAAGGACTCCAAGGATTTTCATGGAATAAGGTATGCAGGGGATTTCGGACTCGATAAATCGAGCTAGGTTTTAGAAAAACCAAAAATAAAAGCTCGACCATCCTGGTACTTTTTATTAATTTAACAACTTTGCACAAAATAATGCAATTCCAGTCTCAAATTATCTACCAGTCTACCGTCAGGTGGTTCAACGATGAATGAGAGGATGTACTACACTTTGATTAAAAACTCTATAAAATAAACAAGAAAGAACTATAAAAAGAAATCAATAAGATCTTGAGTTTTTTTCTTCTATATGCCTTTCTCGACATTCTTGCTTACTTCAGATCTAAGAACTGACAAATTGGATGCTGAAGAATTTCCAGTGCCCTTATTTTTGAAAGAGAAACTGCTCTTAGAGATAAGTTTTTTGTTTTTCTTTCCAGCCAGGCGTAAATTAAGTGAAGCAAAACATTTTTTTATTTTCTGCTTATTTGAATATCATTTTATGATTAAATGTATTGTTTCAGATTAGTTTGAAGCAAGAAAATAGGAGGACAGTACATTCAGTTATATTTGGGGAATCATGGTAAGTGGCCTTATTTCACATATGAAGTGAAATATTTTCATAAATGCCGTTTCTAATCTTTTTTTTTGTGTTTGGCCCTGTCAAAATGAGTCTACTCTGCCTGATGGAAAGCATAAGCAGAATCCAAGAGTGGTGGTCACCATATTGCGAATGCAGACAATGAAATAATGCAGCACGGTGACCCACACCATGGCAGGCTAGTGATGCTTCTGCATCATTGGGATTCCGGTCTCGCACTCACTAACGCAACACGACAAATAAATTATGAATGTAATTTGCTATCCACGATAAAGCCTGTGGTGACCACATTACACACTAATCTGTCATCAAGTATTTCCTTAATGAGAAAAACTCAATGACCCGTTTCTGGCCCGACCCTGGACGAACCTGAGACCTCTTGATTGGCAGTCGCAAAACCATCGAGGCAGTGGAGAGAGAACTATATTAAGTAATATGTATAGTACCTATGTATTTATCTTACCTAATATCAAGTTATTTTTTTTTAGTTTCTTGGTGTACAATAAAATGTGGTGTTATAATGAAATTAGTTTGCTTTATGTTTCAGTGGGAGTGGTTGTGGTTCGCCTTCAGTGTGTCTGCTGTATGTTCACAATATACAAACACGGTGAGTGACATTCATCCATTATTATTTTATGTATGAGCCTGCCATAGTGACTCTACTCTGTCTGATGGAAAGCTTGAACAGAATCCAAAAGTAGTGGTCACCATACTTATTGCAATAATCTTTAAATTTGTAACATTAAAATTATGTTTTTTTAAACTTTCATGGTCAGTAACATTACAATAGAAATCTGCGGGATTGCTACCATGTACCTTTTTGTTACTCCGTGATCATGGCGCTTGCAACAGCGCCGATATATCGGATACTCACAAACAAATAGGTACATGGTAGCAATCCCGCAGATTTCTAATTGAATGAAAATTATGCTAACAGAGGTGTGTGAAATTTGTCACAGTTAAAGTTTATAATAAGGAAGAGTACAGAAAGCTAAACTTATTTAAAAAAAACCGACTGATTCAATATCTGCCATCTTCATTAAATTCAAGTTTTTTTTTAATTTTGACATACCTAGCCAGTGTCACTCCCACGACTAAGACGAATCTATTGACACCACTCACACGACAACAATTTGCCACTATACTCTTTGCGCTGTAGCATGATGCGGGTGACAGTTGCCTGTACGAACATTCTGGTTGGTTTAATTTAATTTACTTCAGTTATTAATGATTTAATATATTGCGAATGTGGTACAGTTGAAATACTAAATCATAATTTGTAAATCGCGGCAACTTTCAAGAGTGAAACGAAATGTTACTGAAATGTCACCGGCACCATGCTACAGCGCAATGGCGCGATGGGGAAGTGGTAGGATTCCCGGATCCGGACCAAATTTTTGTATGATCTGGATTTGTTTCGTAGTTTGAGTGTTTTCTATATATGTGTATGTATGTTGTATGTATGTTTCAAGCCTTGAGTTTTCTTCTGATTATTTTTTTCTGGGATTTCCTAAGCGTCATAACTCGGTGTGTTCTTGGATCTCTGCTGTTGATCCTGGTGTACATGAGTTACAGAGGTGGACGTGGGGATTAGTCCCATAGAAAATGTGTATTTATTTACAAAAAAAGTATATATGTATTGATATCAATTGTCTAGTACCCATGGTTTTTTTCTTAAACAGACTTAGTGTAAAATGTCGATTCTGGAGATTGAACTCTTACTCTTTGACAATGGTACATTTATCATTATATTTTTTGCATTATGCGAAATAAATTGCTCAAATCGACCGGTATTTCTCAGACTCTTTAGTATTTGCATTCAATAGAACCGACTTGACCATAAATATACGTAGGTATGTATATAGAATCATAATCCTAACTGTATATCTATTTATTCCTAAGTGCAACTTTCTCCAAAGCCAGGAAACGGTTATTTGATACAGTATTGTTCACCATCTCACAATGAGATACGTTTCTCATTGAATAAGAATAGACGAATCATTTATAAAAGAAACATTAATGTATTTCGTATATTGTTATATATTTTGTAGTTTTATTGTTGCGTGTGCGATAGATGAAGTGTGTTACGAATTGTGTAATCCTGTGTGTTATATTTCGTAAATAATTGAGTTGCATAACATGTACGTAAAGTAATAATATGGAAGCCGACATATGTTAAGTTCAGACCGCGAGAAGGCAAAACCAGTATATAACGCCTGTGGTATGATGAACGACGATTTGAAGAAAATGACTGGCAGCGGATGGATGAGGACTGTTTAAGACTTAGAAGAAATTAAAATGATAATCACAAGCTTAGTAAGGAGGCATAACGTACCTACCTCTATCTGAATTTTATTTAGTCAGGTCACGTAGGCGGCAAGAAGTTTCATTTGAGCCGGTCGACTATTTATCTATACAAATAAATAAAATTGGAGTGTCTGTTTGTAATATTAAAATAACCGCTTTTTACTTAATGCATATGTATGTATACACGATACATATACCTAAAATGTAGTAAAAAAATTTTTTGTCTGTCTGTCTGTCTGTTTGTTCCGGGTAATCTCTGGAACGGCTGGACGGATTTTGACGGGACTTTCACTGGCAGGTAGCTGATGACCCGGGGAGTAACTTAGGCTACTTTTTTTAGACTAACTTTGTCCCGCGTCGTTACTCGCGGAACAATAATAACCGCGGGTAACACCGCGGGGTTCAGCTAGTATTATATAATTCTTAAGCTTCAGAAAAGGTCTACCACATTGAAGATAGCATTCTTAAGCGCACTTATAAGTATATTTTTTCTTTTATAGTGCAAGTACGCCCTTACTTACATAACATGTGTGGTTTAGTTAAGTAACCAGTTCCGTCAGTGAAAGGCTTAAAGTTCACTTCCTGTTTGAAGCTTAAAGTACCGATTATAAATGATATTAAGGATCATTGTTGATTTTGATAACGTAATGGCCTAATAAAAATAATTGATACAATCAATTAGGTACATTTATTTTGGTGATACATGTATTTTTAAGGTTATTTTTTTTGCAGATTATGCGTTTGTGATTAGTATCTTTTACCCGACTACGAAAGAAGGAGGGTTATGTTTTTCGAGTGTATGTATATCTTTGGCACGCCTTAGAGTATAAACGGCTGATCGTATTTATATGTGAGTGGTGTTAATAGACTAGTCTTAGTCGTGAGAGTGACACTGGGTACATCAAAACTAAAAATAAATCTTTTCTTTTCAGTTCTTTCTATCTTTTCAGTTCTTTAATGAATTTAATAAAGATGGCAGATATTGACGCAGTCGGGGTATTTTTTTTAATAATTCGTTACTTTATTCAATATAACAAGTAGCTGGAAATGTAAAACGAAATTCTGACTTCCACATGCACATTGAGTTGGCAATTAAAAATGATAAATGACAATGATTTACTATAACTGGTAATAATTTCCGAACACTGACTTTGCCGAGTTATGTCAACCCGTGTGTCAACCATATATCATATATGGTTGAAATAACTTTATTGAAATAATTTCCTGGCTCCATTGTCAATTTAAAAAAATATATGTTTATATTTTTTAATATTTTAATTTGACATGCATTAATTATTTGAATTCGACATTATTCAGGTTTTTCTCCTAAATTAAACATAATTAAATGATTATATTATGCATAATTACTAATACAATTTTACAATATATCTATATGATTTGTTTTAAATAGAAAATATATTAATTATTATTATTTTTTTGCCTGGAATAAATAAAGCTTTAAAAAATTAAAAAAATATTTTAATATTTTTGGACATATATATACACAACGCCATCTGGTCCCAAACTAAGCAGAGCTTGTACTCTGGATACGAGACAACTGATATAAATACATATATACTGCTTTTTGTAAAAACATTTGTTATACTTAGAAAACACCCAAACTCCGAATAAAATATTTGCAGTTTTTACAAACATTTGGTCCAACCCGGGTATCGAACCCGAGACCTCAAGCACTGCCGTCGCTTACGCTAGCGCTACGCCACCGAGGCTGTTAAAAAGGTTGCCTTAGAGCTTTGTACTTCTTTATAAAATACTAGCCGACCCACGCAACCGATGATATATAGCCTATAGCCTTTCTCGATAAATGTACTATTCAACACTGAAAGAATTTTTCAAATCGGGCCAGCGGTTCCTGAGATTAGCGCGTTTAAACAAACAAACAAACTTTCAGCTTTATATAATAGTATAGAAGATAAACATTACGTATCCTGCCAAATGTGATATATGCATCCGTATTATTTCTTTAAAAAGATACTTACAATTTGCGATTTTTTTTAAAGGACCCATCCCGCATTAGGAATACGTATACTTTGTCGTGAGGGACTTCACAGACATACATGAAATGGAAACAAATAACACCTAGACTCAGAACAATAACTTGGGGATCACACCAGTACCCCAACCCCTTCCCCATCCCCCAAGACCGGCAACGCACTTGTGATGCCTCTGGTGTTGCGGGTGTCCATATCGGCGACTGTAATCGCTTACCATCAAGCGACATGTCTGCTCGTATGATTCCTATCCCATAAATATAAACAAAGTGTTGTCCCACGTAGGGTTTGAAGCCACAACGATGCTATCTGTAAATGAAAGATATATTAGAAAACCTACAATAAGGGATTTATGAACGCTATAGAACTCAAAACAATGATTCTAAGAATTTTGTCTGTACGTTTGTTTGCTCCACTTTAATATATACTTAAATATTATGATTGTTCGATATCTTGTTTAGTTTTTACTCTGATAAACTTTTCAAACAAGCTACACGTACTTTCAGTTATCTCTGCCGTGAGTATAAGCACTATATGTGCCTGATGTAAAGATACATTACAAATAAATAAAATTGGAGTGTCTGTTTGTAATATTAAAATAACCGCTTTTTACTAAATGCAAATGTATGGTACATATACCAAAAATAAATTAAAAAAAAAATGTCTGTCTGTCTGTTTGTTCCGGGTAGTTGATGATCCAGGGAGTAACTTAGGCTAGTTTTTTTAGACTAACTTTGTCTCGCGGCGTTACTCGCGGTACGACGATAACTGCAGGTAACACCGCGGGGTTCAGCTAGTAAATAAATAAATTTGAAAGTAATTGTATGTCTGTTTGTAACCTTTTCACGCCTATATCGCTGAATAAATTTGGGTAAACATTACGATAGAGATCTTTTGATACTAGAGCAAGTACCTACTATTTTCCGAAATAACCGATATCGCGGGCGGAGCCGCGGGATTAAGATAGTTATATCTATACTAATATATAATGCTGAAGAGTTTGTTTGTTTGTTTCTTTGTTTGAACACGCTAATCTCAGGAACCGCTGGTCCGATTTAAAAAATTCTTTCGGTGTTGGATAGTCGATTTATCGGGGAAGGCTATAGGGTATATATCATCACGCTACTACTTATAGGAGCGGAGCAATAATGAAGAATGTTTCAAAAACGGGGAAAATTTTCACGCTACGGGCAATATAAGGCGCAAACGAGGTTGCGTGGGTCAGCTAGTAGTTATATATAACAATGTTCCAAATTACGAACGCTTGACATACAAGAGCCGGTCGCCATGTTGTCACCACTCATGTCCACTTATACCTGACGTATTACATAATGTTATAACGATGGACCATTCAACATATATCTGCAAGGCTTTTGAGATGCTTAAAGGTGCTTACCGACACATTAAAACCGTTTCCTTCTAGTTATGTAATGAGAAGTGAAAATATCTAAATCCATAAGCTATTTATTAATCGTTACGTACTTAGATTATATCATAACTTACAATAACGACCGCGGGTAACACCGGGGCAATGCTAGTCTCAAATAAAAATAGTATAAGTTATTCGTATGATCAGCTATCTGCAATTGAATATCTGGTCAAAATCCGTACAGCCGTTTCAGAGATTAGCCGGAACAAACACACATATAAAAATTTTAAAAATATATTTTGTACATAAGTACCGTAAATACTTTCATATGCATTTTGTGAAATGCTGTTTATTAGAAACTAGCTGTTGCCCGCGGCTCAGCCCGCGTATATGTCGGCTATCGCGGCAAATAGTAGCCTATGTGTTATTCTGATGTATAAGCTATATTACTGTAAAGTTTCATCCAAATCCGTTCAGTAGTTTTTGCGTGAAAGAGTAACAAACATCCAAACATCCATCCATCCTTACAAACTTTCGCATTTATAATATTAGTAGGATTACAAACAGACACATCGATTTTATTTATATGTATATATATATATATATATATATATATATATATATATATATATATATATATATATATATATATATATGTGTGCCTATAGATAAAAAGATGGCAACAAAATAGGAATACGGTGTCTCACAATTCACATAGGAGCAAACTAGGACGGAAGGAACATTAGATACAACTAGATACAGGTCAGAGACTTGTAGTTATGGAGTGTACCGGAGGCCCCGATCCCTCCTATTTCCTCCCATTCAACTCCACATCCCCCAAAGACCGGTAACGCACTTGTGTTGGTGTTGCGGGTGTCCATGGGTGGCGGTAATCGCTTACCATCTGGCGATACGTCTGCTTTTACCTCCAATTACATAAAAAAAACAACAGCACTGCAGGTAGAAAGAACACTTGACGCAAACACTATAAAACCCATCCTACCCGCATGGTAACGCTCCTTCTATAAGGAGTAGACATCAATTCACTGCTGGATATTGGCTTTATCAAAAGGCTGTTGTTGATCTCGTTGTACTTGTGCCTTCTGCCTCTGGTCTCGGCTTCAAATCGCGGGTCGTGCCAAAAGTGTTATTGAGTTTTTGTAATTATAGAAATACTCAATAACAGCTCGGAGTTTCGAAATTGGGGTCCGAACCCCGTGCCTCGGAGAGCACGTAAAGCTGTCGGTCCTGCGCCTGATCTCTCCCCGATCGTGTCGGTTAACCGTCCCATTGGATTATGACAGAGAACGAACAGAGAGTGCACCTGCGTTTGCGCACACACTTGTGCACTATAATATCTCCTGCGTAGTTGGCTGGTCTCCGTTGAGACTGGCCGCGAGCATTATTATTTATTGTACTTGTGGCTACTTCTGTGTATGTACAGCTAGATATTACATAACAACACATACGCGTTAAGCACATATTCTACAACTTCTCGAAATAACACGTTAATTCTCAGACCATCGATCATTCTTTTTTATTGGAGAACTTTGACACCCGTTTCTTTATATACTCATACGTTATTTTAACAAAATAGAAAATTGACTTCAGATTCTTAGATCAGATCTTAGTGTCCTTATCATGGTACCACCGTTGGGATATCGCCTTTCCATTAAAAAAAGAATCACCAAAATCGGTTCATAAACGACGAAGTTATACATGAGCATAAATACGGTCGAATTGAGAACCTCCTCCTTTTTTGAAGTCGTTTATAAAGAGCATTATTTCGAACTAGTTTTAAACTAAACAAAAAAGAATATCAAGTAACTGAAGTGCTTAAATGAGGAAGGAAAATCTATACTAATGTATGAAGTTGAAGATTTTGTTTGTTTGCTTGAACGCGCTAATCTCAGGAACTATAGATCTATAGATTTGAAAAATTATTTCAGTGTCAGATAGTCCATTTATCCAGGAGGCCTGCAGGCTATATATCATCACGCTAAGACCAATAGCAATAGAAGACGGAAACGAGGTTCCGCGGGTCAGCCAGTTTAAAATAATTTAGGTTTGTTTGTTTCCTTCCTAAGGAGAGCTCTATTTCCAGCAGTGGACTGTTACAGGCTAGGCTGGGGATTTACTAAAACATACATTTAAAGTTTTGCTACTTTAATAGTACTAAGACAGAGAGTACAATCATTATTAGACTTGTGGCCACCCAACGCTAACCGGTATTTATTCATGTTATTCAAGTAAAAGTCACCCACTCCATAGGAATAAATTGAACAAAAAACTAAAACCACTTTCTTCGTTTTTTCCTGATCACTTATACTGCTGTCCAGTCAGGTCTAGTCGCATATATGGTTACAGGCACTAGTCTTAGAGTGACTATTTCTTCCGCAATTGTTGCATTAAGGTGTGGGTGTTACGACTAAGAAGTGTCAACGCGTAACTTTTCTTTTAGTGATCGCTTCCTAGTTCGATAATGAACAACGTATATATTTTATTTATTTATTTATTTGTATAAAGTACTGCCACATCATACATATTAAACTTACAGCTAATTATAATAACATGTGGGATTGTATCTGATATGTATGACAATTACGGTGTACATATCATTTACTGTAATATGACAACAGCGATCTACTCAAATATAAAAATAACTATATAATAATAATAACTAATTAAACAAAATTTACTACTACTATTCTTTATATGACTGTACATAGAATATTTTTGTTATATCGGCTTTAAATACATCGTAAGACTGACCAAAGATGTCAATGTCTGGATTCTGAGTTTTATTTTCTGATTCTGATTTCTGATTCTGAGTTACATATGTATACACAGTACATAAACCAAAAACCTCTTACACCTAAAGATTCATTTTGCTTCATTGTTTCAGTATTAGTTTACTGATTATATTGCAATGTATACGTCAGCGTCTGTAATGCTTCGAATCACGAGATTTAATAGTAATTATTAGGTTTGTAATCTTAACAATAGAAGAAATGCCTTTCTTTTCTTTAAAAAGTGTAGGAGAGACCCCTACGTCATGCTGACTGATCGGTATATTTTATATGTTAAGTTGGAGATGATATAATGTATTTTTTCAATGTTGGGTGTTGATTTGATATAAATGCTGCCGCTGATAATGACGACTGCACTCAATGATAATTACCTACTTTATACTGACAATTCTGACATGCTTCGCTGTGACCAGCTGTGGTGGTATTGATAAGGAACAAAGCTGACGCGAACCTCAAAAAGTTCAAAAGCAATGTCACTAAGGCCATTATTGTGAATCTGTTGACAACTATTCATTAACGTCGGTTCGGTACTTTAGGCGCTATGGTGGAACTAATACCCTTCCTTGTTTATTGGTTAGTAGAAATAAATATGAACATCCCTAAAGCACGTTGTATATTTATTTCATACGTCATTCATTTTGTCAAAATTTAGTTCATTCGTTGCACAACCTTTTATTTTTGAAGCGTGCCAAAGCCAGAATATAGAGATATATGATATATACATATAAATAAATAGCTAAGTAGTCTCTTACTGCCATCTGTATTGATGTTAAAGATTTCCACACATACAAATCATTAAGAAGTTTTTTTTATCTTATACTGTTCTACTTCTATTGCAGAAAATATCACAGGATGGCGCTAAATTAGGTTGGGGATGGCACATGTCGCCCGCAGGAGTTCCTGAGAGAATCCTAGGGCATTACTATGTTAAACAGCCACAGGTAAAAAAATAATTACTTATAAATAAATTTTACAAAATACATATTTTGAAAATACAGTTACTACTATGAGTTAAAAAAGGCTAAAATGTTTTTTAGTTTGTGAGTTTGTAGGGAGTAACCTCTGGATCCGCAGAACCGATTTTGAAAATTCTGTTACCAAAAGAAGGCCATATTATTAGCCAGTGTCGTACTTTTAGGTTCATATTTATACTGTACTAGCAATTGCCCGCGGCTCCGCCCGCGTATATGTCAGTTATCGCGGCAAATAGTAGCCTATGTGTTATTCTGATGTATAAGCTATGTTTCTGTTAAGTTTTATCCAAATCCGTTCAGTAGTTTTTGCGTGAAAGAGTAACAAACATCCATCCATCCATCCGTACAAACTTTCACATTTATAATATTAGTAGGATGACACTAAAATCTAAAAGATATTGCAGTTTAAGATTAGTAATTTAATGCAGTTGCACTCAATTGCCCTCTTAATCTTATATATTAAAATCAATTGCCGTTCGTTTGTTTTGCTAAAACTCGAGAACGGCTGGGCCGATTAACTGATTTTGGTTTTGAAATGTTTGTCGTAATCCAGGGAAGGTTTAAACAGTAAAAAACAAAAAATAACTTGAAGTCCATACGTCACATGTACGCGGTACCGGGCACAGCTAGTTAATAATACATTATGTATTTTGTGTTATACTTATCTATTTTACCTGAAGTATTATATTTTCCTCCTTAGAAGATAAAAAAAACAGGTCTGAAAGGGATAAAATAAAATGAAATAGTTAAAAATATACTTTAAACCGTTAATCAAAGCAGCGTCTGTATAAACTGAGCTCTAGATAACCATAGACCATCACCGTTCAATTTCGTAAAGCACGTTTAAAGGAACTAAAACGCGCAACTAATGATGTTCTAAAAGCTTTTTAGCAAGAACTGGTAACAATGCAGAAAGTAAACCATGTTGGGGATAATTTAGGCCAAAATACCGACACCCTCATTATTATAGACATATGTGAACGCAACGGTGTGAGTAAATCAAAAGTAAATTGACAAAGCCGTGTCATTCGACGGGCCAGTTGATCCTGTGATTAATAATATTGATTAAATTTAATCAATGTAGCTAGCTACTTTCCGTGTAGCGGTATAACGGATTAAAAATACTGAGTTATTTTTTTTTAATTGGGACTAATCCCGCCCACATTCCCACTACTGTAACTCCTGTACACCAGGATCAACAGCAGTGACCCACGAACACACCGAGTTATGACACTCGGGAAGTCCCAGGAAGAAAATTAACTGTCTTGGAACCCGCAACGAAGTTAATCAGAAGAAAAACAGGAGGAGTTGGAAATGATAAATCCACTGAGTTCCCATCCAAATACTGAGTTAGTCAGCACCCCTATTCTATTTCTTTTTATAACTTAGCTGCCCAAATGACTTACCGTGGGTGAGCCACGCTCCGGCATGAATGGGCCGGCTCTACCGGAGTAATACCACGGCCTCATAGAAAACCGTTGTGAATACGACCTTCAAACCTTCAAGAAAAGATCGTATTCCTTCATAAAAGACTGGCAACCCACTTGTGACGCCTCTGGTGTTGCGGGTGTCCATCGGCGGCGTTAATCACTTACGGTGTGTCTGCTCATTTGCCCCCTATTAAACAATTAAAAAAAAAAAAATTGCGCTTGCGCTGTGTTTCCACCAAGTGATTGAGGATACCGAACCCAACACCTTCCCCACATCCCCTTACTCATCCCGTAAAGGTCGGCAACGCACTTGTAACGCCTCTGGTGTTGCGGGTGTCGATAGGCGCGCTAATCGTTTACTATCAGGTGGTACGTTTGCTTGTTTGCCCCCCATACCATAAAAAAAGGAAACGAATGGGCCATGATATCTCTTCGGTCGAGCCGAAGTACTCGAGTAGTATACAGCGTAGTAGAATGCTGTATGTTCGAGAGGCGAGAGTCTGGTCACGATCCTCATTGTGACAATGTAGCATGGTGACCTCCACTCTGGGGGCGTAGTGAGATGCTTTTTCAGGCCTCGCTTGAAGTACCCGGGATTATAGAGGGAGGGAAACTCGTGCGCTGGAAGTGAGTTTCATGTTTACTGCTCGGCAGAGGAAAGGAAAGCATAACCGTTTAGTTCAAGTTGTCTTGTTAAAGAAGAAAAAGAGAATGTTATTGTTAATACCCTTAAAAGACAACAAAATAAACATTAATACATACCTACCACCAAATCTGAACCCTAAACGCGATTCTTTTAAAAATAAATTCAAATGAATGCTGTTGCCTAATTTCGTGGAGCAATGGACACATATTTTTGTTTCGGTTTCGTCCTAATTGTTACCGTGCTATATGTTTACAGGCAGAGCAACAAGTTAACTACTCAGCAGGCAATACGTATCAACACGGCAACAATGACATGCTCCAGGGACACAACACAGCATTCGGACACAAGTTACAAGAGATGAACAAACAAAAAGTAAGTAACCAATCTAAAGCTGAAGAGTTTGTTAACGCACTAAGCTTAGGAACTACTGAAACGCTTTCAAAAAAACTTTGAATGTTAGATGGCCCATTTATCGGGGAAGGCTGTAGGGCATAGGCTGTATATCATCACGTTAAGACCAATAGGAGCGGAGCACCAATAAAAAAATACAAAAACGGGGGAAAATTATCGCGCTACGGGCAATAGGAGACGTGAACCAGGTTGCATGGGTCTGCTAGTTAATTAAATATTGACAAATAATCGAATGCCTGAAAAAAAAATGAGCACCTTTTTAAAATTTAAAAAGATTTATTTTAAGAAAAACCTCGCATGAGGAATATAAATTCTATGTCGCGGGGGACTTTACAAACATACATGAAACGGACGCCAAAAATATATACACTCCTACAAGACGTAAATAACGACAAAGCCCAAGCTAAAATCCATCAAGTCTTTTAGACTACAGAGCTACCAGAAATACATACAAACAAACATTCAAATAACCCTAATGCCATCGTGTAAAAAGTAAATTATCTATTCACCGGAGTATGGCGAAGCTAAAAGGAAAAGTACCTTATAGTTTTGTCAGTCTATGTATGTATGTTCCACAGACGCGCTTAAATGACTGAATCGATTTTAATGAATGATATGTCAGTAGATTCATAATCATAGCCCCTGTACATAGGCTATAATAAATTGTATCAAAAGTCCCTACGTACTCGGCTTATAATTTTATAAACTTTTGTTGTTATATGTATCTATTATGAAAGATGGAATTAAAAAGTTGTCTATAGATGACTTAACAAAAAATTCATCAATAACTTTATGGCAAAATTTATAAATAATGAGAAACGACATAAAAACTAATGAGTAACATTTTTGTTTCAGAACCGAATTGTTTACGAACGACCAAAATTCAACAGGACGCATATCCAATCACCTCAAATCGATCCTTATCTTCTACAGCAGCAATACAAGTCGTATACACAACCTGTGCAATCTGAACAAGCATTTCAAATTCCTGGCACAGTCCAAACAACCCCTGTCTACAATACTGTGTCGTATAGCACACCGCCAATAGAAGCTGACTATACAAACTACGCACATAGAGCAACCAAAATAGTAACCTCAAGACATCCTCAAAATAAAGCTCTTAATGAATACCGCGCACCCATTCAAGTTTACAACAATCACAATTGTTCGAAAAATAAAGAAAGTTTATCAAAAGATTTACAAAACGATCTGAATAAATCTAAAGCATTATTCGATGAATCTTACAACTTTCAAGACATCAATAACTTTGCTACCAATTATCCCCAATCTCACTCTTACAAAGGCTCTGTTAAGTTTAGGGTTGAAACACCCGGCCCTAATGCTCGCTTCGAAAGATTATACTATACGACAGTTGGCACACCAACTTATGAAAATACAACGTTAGAAGGAATCGATAAATTAGTTGCTTCTACTCAGGATCTTATATCAAATGAAGATTTATTATTTATCAATGATGCTGCTGAAAAATACATCCTTGAAGAATCTGAAGCAATAGAGGCAAGACGCCTTAACAATAGCAATAATTTTCACGAGCACGATACCAGAAATCATATCACTGTAAAAGCAAAGATCGGAAACATCGTTGGAAGTGATATAGAGCATTTACAAAACAATCGAGATGAACATCAAATACTACAATCAGATTCTAATAAATATAATTTTGCAACACCCATTGTTGTATCTGAAAATTCTTATAACAACTTCAAAGATCAAGTTGTAGATAACATCGTCTCTACAATGGTCCCTTACATGGTTAATGGGTATCAAATTGTCGACGTAAAAGATGCATCAGAAAAAGTCTATCAAGATATTAACGACAGCAAAATTATAAACGTTACACCAAGACCAGTTAATCAAAACTATTTAGCACCAATCACAGTAGCCTTAAGATTAATCAATGCTAATAATACAGAAATCTTTAATACAGTAGAAGAACCCGAAGTTTCCGATAGTGAGTTTATTTCTGATACTATAAAATCTCCATCTAAAGGTAAAACTGTTGTAGAAGTACAAAAATCGATACCTGTTGAAATCACTCATATAAATGACGTAGAAGTTCACGAGTATTTAGATTTTGATAAGGGTCGCAGCAATAACAAAGGACCCTTTGATGCTGTGAAATCACTTTACAATAAATATATGGATGCCTTGAATACAAAGAAAGTCATGGATAATATGGACAAATTTCTTTATCAGTACGAAACAGCGAATAATGACAATAGCAAAAATGAGGAAGAAAATGATTCCGACAATACAGAAGCAAGCGAAAATATGCACACGGAAGTTCACATAAGTCCTAATGAAGACAGCAAAACACAAAGAAGCGAACATGTCCAATACTATGAGTCGTATGATAACGATAATAAACAGATAATTCAACCTATTGTTATAGAAAAAGAAGTCCCTGTAACTAAATTCGTTGACAGAATTATCGAAAAAAAGGTGCCATATCCTCAACATATTCAAGTTCCAGTGCCAGTAGACAGGCCTTATCCTGTAGAAGTACCAGTTGAAAGGATTGTTGAAAAACCTGTCGAGATCACAAAATATGTTGACAAACCTTACCCAGTTGAAGTACCGCGGCCATACCCTGTCGAAGTCAAAGTACCTTATCCTGTACAGCAGAACGTGTATATTGATCGGCCTGTGCACGTACCTTACCCTGTTGAAAAGATAGTAGAAAAAGAAGTATTACAACCTGTGCCCGTACCAACTCCGATTGGGATTCCAATACAAATGCCATACCCAGTTGAACATAGCATTTTGTATCCAGTACCTGTTGATAGACCTGTCCCTATTCAAGTTGAAAAACCTGTAGAAAAAATTATTCATAAAGAAGTTCCAGTACCTTATGCCGTTGAAAAGAGAGTTCCTTATCCCGTTCATTATGAAACTCGAGTCCCAGTGCCGTATCCAGTTGAAAAAAGAATACCTGTACCTGTTGAAAGAATTGTGGAAAAACCTGTGACAGTGACCAGGTATGTAGATAAGCCGATACACATCCAAGTACCGGTACCTCAGCCAGTAGCTGTACCAGTCCATGTGCCTCATCCTTACCCGGTCGACAGGATTGTGGAGAAGAAAATACCTTATCCTGTACAAGTAGAAAAAATTGTGGAGAAACCTGTTCAAGTTCCTTACCCAGTTGAGAAAATCGTCGAGAAAATTGTAGAAAAGCCCGTTATCGTTACTAAGTATGTAGATAAACCTTACCCTGTGGAGAAAAAAGTACCTTATACTGTTGAAAAAATTGTGGAAAAGAAAGTTCCATATCCTGTTGAAGTCAAAGTACCTTACCCAGTTGAGAAATTCGTCGACAGACCTGTACACATACCGGTACCATATGCATACAGTCATACCGAGACACATTCAGAATCGAAAAACAACCCCGGATATGAGCAATACAAAGTAGAAAATTCAAACAAAGTCCCTAACCAGCAACAAATATATCTAACTGAATATTATCAACAGATGAAAGCGAAAGAACACAAACAACCTATTCAATCCACTCGATGGGGGAATCAGTATGCAACATCGTACCAGTACATAAATAATACTTCAGGAATCAAACCTCTTGAAGAAAAAAGAATTAATAGCCTTGCTAATTATCGAAATTATCTCACAAATGTAAGAAGTTCCAGTGAGTACTATGGACCTGTTCCAACTCAGAATCAAGACGACTGGTGGCAGAACAATAAGAATTATGTTGTAGAAGTTAAAATGAGGAGAACCGACCGTGAGCCAAAAATGAGTAATCTGAGAATCGAGTATGGAGGATTTAAGCCCCCTTTGATTCCTAGCACCGAAATAGATTTAGATGGGATGCCAATTAATAAAAAGACATGACTTTCTGACAAAATACGAAAATATAAGATTTAAATATGCCATTAATAGCAAAATACATTTGTATTTTAGATGTTATGATTATAATACTGTTTTGTATTAAGGACTGAAGCTATCGTCATCGGTATAACATCATGATGATCAATATGGAATGTAAAATCAGAGTTAGAGCTATCCACTATTGTCATAACGCCCAGCCGTAAGCTGATCTGTTTAATCTTTTTGTAAATGAACCAAATGTACACACATTAAATCTATGTAACTATATTAAAGTTTTAAATTCTAGTTCAAAAGGGTACTTATCTTTAAAACATGATTTCAGAAGACTTGAGTTTTCACGTGAGCCGAGTTAGGAATGCCTACTGGTTTAAATATTTGTGCCAATGTTTTTCGTCACTGTCGGGTCTTTAGTTTTTAGTAACTTTAAATTTGAAAACAAGAGACTGCGCTGTTGATCTATATCACCACTATTGGCTCAAGCGCAACACTTTGTGTGTAATCCAGAATTTGTTGTCCCGTTGTGTTAGTGGCCGTTTCACCTGTGATTGTCACGTCCTCCGCGATACAAAATATATTTCAAGTGCTTGAGTTTTTGTAAGTCGAGAATTAAACCCATAGAGGTAACACGGTAGGGAATAATACGCAAGCGGTCTTCTCTGTCAATGAATAAGCCAAAATGAGCCTAGGTTTACGCGTTACACTCTTCACTCTTACGACACAGAGTGTACTTATTTGTGTGTGAAAATCTTATTGTTTTAATTGTTGTGTGTGTGTGTGTGTCCGTAGTGACCACTGAGTATGTGAGTCTTTAAGTGTGTGTGAAGATCCCGAAAAAAATAACAGCTGTTTCGTATGATAATTGAAACTGTCATTATTTTTAATTAAAAGGTTTTAGGTATTATTAATATGCAGCTTTATTGTAAAACTGTTTTTATTTATATTGTACTCATAGTAAACCCTTATCAGTATTTTTGTGGTGTCGATGTCATATCTATAGTTCGGAATGTATTTACCTTTACGAACATTATTAAAATTACATTTTATTCAAGAGAAACTTCTCCCTCCTATTAAGGGCATCTTTAACGATTAGGTACTTGTGCTCGATTTTTTTATTTATTTTAATTATAGTTTGTAAGTAAGCAATGTAAATAACTTAATATAATTGTTGAAAGACTAATAAACTGAATATTATTTATATTGTGTTTATATTTGAATTTGCGTTGAACCTACGACTTTCACTTACGTTAAACTGGTCCTTGGAGCCATATCGTTCTTCTTCATCTGTATCGTGTCGCACTTGAAAGAGCGATCGTAGTCACGTTGAGATGTCCACGTCAGTGGTAGAGGCGGACAAAGCCAGTCGTGCAATCTCCCGCTCTCTGTTCGTTACGATACCGTCTATTTGCCGACGTTTCGAACGGGTTATACCATACCTTACCGACGCTTTCGTGATGTGCGAGGTGTCACTTGGCCGTGTTGATCGTTTCTACTGTCGGTACTTCTACACCCTAAACTTACAACGACTGCACACTGTCTCCTCTACGTAGAGATTAGTGAAAGCCGTGAAAGTCTAAATACAGTAACCATGTTAATCTTAGTTATCACAGTCTAGTGATTAGAATGTATAACCCTAGATTAGTATCTGCAGAAAGGTATGATGAACAAGGAAAAAGGTAATGAGGAAACTCTTCGTTCTAGACAACTATAACCTCGATGCACTTACCTTACTACATCTGTACACCCCCAAGGGTTGGCTATTTGATAATCAGCATACCCGCAGGTAATAGTTTTAGTAGGAATAAGTCCGATAAAATGCCTATTTCGATGGCGCCGTGATATCTCGGGTTCCAGAGTCGGACCAAATGTTTGTATGATTTGCAAATATTTGTTTCGTAGTTTGGGTGTTTCTTATGTATAAACTATGTATTTATGAGATGTCAGTACAAGCTGGTTAGTTCGAAACTGGATGGCGTTGTGTATCAGATATCCGAAATATTTATTTATAACATATTTCCTCACAATTACTAATTAAGGAGTTCCTTTTAGATACTACGTAATCTCAAACCTTTATAGAGCAATATTAAAATAATTAGACTGATTGTAATAATGTCGGCCGATTGATTGCTGTCCAGCAGTGGGCTTCATTGCTGCTTCCTTATTAATCTTTGTTCCGATAGATAACCAGCATATGTTGTTTTGTGGAGTATTGTATACTGTTGTAGTATTTTTATTATCATTATTAATTTTTTATGGAATAGGGGCAAACGAGCAGACGTATCGCCGATGGTAAGTGACTGCCGCCGCCCATGGACACCCGCAACATCAGAGCCGTCACAAGTGTGTTGCCGGCCCTTGATGCCCTTGTTCGGCCCAAGATGGAGACGATCTTTTCTTGAAGGTCGATTATATAAATCATAATTATGTACCTACCTTATAACAACAAAAATATGGTCCTTCGAGCCGGATCAATTTAACCCAAAGTAAAAATGTATTTAAGTCAAAATGAAACAAAAACTATTTTGGTTTTCTAATCTTAAATAAAGTTCTTACATTAAAATGTAAGATTTTTTATGACGTATTATTTTAATAAATTTTCTCTATTAAACAATTAGACATATGTAATATAACGGTAAAAAACAAACTACAATATTGGAATTAAAAATAAAATTTATTTTTCATTTTGAACATCTCACAAAGTTCTTCACACGCGTCAACCTCGCAGGCAAAATGTACTACCTCTATTTATAAAACAAAGCTCATATATATAAATATATAACTACATTAAAAACAGTATTATGTATGTCGGGACAACTAGTCGCGTCGTATTGTGTGCATGTATTGCCTTGTATTATACATGTATTATCCAAATGTAAATTAATCTTGTATTATCTTGTACATTTTGCTAATAAAACTAAGTTACCCTTGTGTCGTATTTAAGCAGGGTGCTTATAGAAAGCTTTACTTGAGAAGTAAACCATTATTAAATAAAATTTAATTATTTTTGAGTTTATATTTTCATTAAAACTATACTCCACTTTAAAATCACATTCGTTGTGACATTAAAAATAAAAATAATATACTAGTATTTGTTTAATTATGTCGGAGGCACAATATAATTAAACTACACATGTTTAAAAGAAGTGTGTGAATAAAAACATGATTTGAACTGTTTTCACTTAATTTATTTTTACATTTTGTTTACTTGAGCAATAAAACTGCAGATTCAAAATGACATTTGTAAATTGGAGGTTAGTTTTGGCGCCAAAGTGGCACAGAAAACACGACAGTCGTCCGAACCGTCAGAATTTGTGATTCATGTAAAAGGTTTTAACACTACACTTAAATATAATAGAAAAAGTGATGCGATCGCCCTCACGCACACACGTACGTACCTATTTAATTATAACAATATTTATTTATCACCTAGAGTATGCAATAGTCCACACGAAAAGAAAGTACAAAAAAAAGCATCACACAAATCAAAAAATAAACATTTTTAGTTCACAATATCGAAAGGCTGATTACATCGAATAGATACAGTAGTTCAAAGTTACACGACCTGACGAATAACGATTATTGCTATATGTATAACTACAACGGCGTAATACTTTGATCACAATTACACATCTAAAAAGTTTATAAACGCATTTAACGTGGCTGTTCATATCACTCGTACCTAAATACATTATTTTACGTTTAATAAATAATAAAAAAAAAACAAAGACAAAAAATGTCGAAGAAAAAACAACGTAACGATTTTTTTTATAAAACTTCAGTGCTTTAAAACCATAGATAAAAATTTTAGTTTTTTTTTCGAGTCAAATTAACAACCACCAGTGAAATGCGTCAAAGTGAAGTGACTATAACATTCCTAAGTTACAAGTGTGTCCCAACGAGTAAAGCCACACTATATCGTATGACACTTTCTAATCCAGCCTTGTATTAGAAAGACTCAAGTGCAGGGCGACCGCACATCATCCGGCCGGTCTAACCTGACACTCGTTACCCTACTTCAGTTAAGATTCAGAGTATCAAAGTAAACTGGTCGCACAATATTGACTTACAGTGATATTATAAATATTTTATCGCTATTCGGAGACAGCCATATTTTGTATTCATATTTTGTTATATTGGGAAATGAAAAAAATATAATTAACACTAAGCTAGATTGTATCTGTTGAGCTAAAACTCACTTTGTACATTATTACAACGATTAAAATACATAATGTAATGTAGTATATAAGCGATAGCACAATAACACTGTCTGTCCGTGCGCGACCCGCACGAGTACCATAAAATAATGTCTTTTAAAAAAACACGATTTCATCAAACAAGCAATTCCAAATATAAATTAAATAAAAATCACGCGACGCACACGGACACACAGATCGACTTATCTACAGAAAAAACAATCATGTAATAATAAAAATTCATGACACGAGTAAAATTATTTATACAAAGATGCGCTGAATCGAGAGCGGTGATTAACTACGATAGGTAAAGATCAGAACACTGCGTCGCACTCCCTGGTTACCACTTGGCACATGTATACGCTCACAACTCCACCCACCCCACTAGCGACAAATAAAACTCTTCAACTCACGATCAATTCATTTATTTCATACGAGCGAGCTCGTGCGACACAACAATCGATACGATACACTCGATTACGACCGAGTCGACGATACCGATTTATAAATCGAACAACAATATAAATTCGAGTCGGGGCCCAGTTCGTTTTCAAATATGAAAAGACACTGCGGGTCGCCGGGAATATACAAAATCGAGATTTTTACATATTTTTTTTACATTTCATACTTTTATCGTTTAAAACCTCAACTTCGACGGTCTCGGGGGTCGAGAGCGGGAAATTCAAATTGGAAAACGAACGGCCGGCGTACACTTCAATCTGCGAACTTACAAAAAGAGCGAAAGACTCGAGCGGGCCGGTCGCTTCAGAAATCGAAGAGTTCCGGCGGGGGGATCGGGTCGACCGGCAGGCAGTCGCACTCGGGCGGTGAATGGGATGAGGGAGGTGAGGGGGGTGAGAGGGGTGAGGGGGGTGATGGAGGTGACGGGGGTGATGGGGGCGAGCGCGCGCGGCCCTGGCGGCGCAGCGCGTGCACGCTGTGCGAGTGCGAGGGCGCGTGCGCGTGCGCGTGCGCGGGCCGCTCGTCGTCCACGCGCAGCGACAGCGAGGAGCGCGGCGCGAGGGCGGGCGCGCGCGCGGGCGACAGCGGCGGGCGCAGGTAGTCGGAGCGGGCCAGCGCGCGCTCGGGCGCGGCCAGGAAGTGGCGCAGCGTGCCGGTGGGCGTGCGCGCGCCGCCGTTGGCCACGCGCGCCATGTCGTCGGCGGACAGGCGCAGCGAGTCGGAGCGCGGCGGCGGCGGCGGCGGGGGCGGCGGCGACTCGCGCTCGTCGGACGAGGCGTGGCGCGCGCCCGCCTCCGCGCCGCAGCGCCGCCGCCGCCGCCGCCGCGCGCCGCCCCCCGCGCTCCCGCCGCCGCCCCCGCCCCCCACCCCGCCCCCGCTCCCGGGCAGTCACAGCTTGAGCTCGTTCGCGATCTTCGACGCGATGTTCTTGAACCCGATACTCGTGCCTGATGTATCGAAATAATAATATGAATTCATAATGGACTCCCTTGAAGAGTTTTAGCTACTCATATGAGCCACGAGATAACGTAATTATACATTTCTAGAACGACCCTTATATTTTATATGTATAATAGGTATGTATTTACAAAAAAAAGTATACATGTATTTATATCAGTTGTCTAGTACCCATAACACGAGCTCTGCTTAGCTCGGGACTAGATGGCGTTGTGTGTGTGTGTGTGTGTGTGTGTGGATGTTCAGAAATATTTATTTATTTTAGATCACGATAATTGTGGACCTCACAAATTAAACCGAAAAGTCAAACACGCTCTTGATAATAACAAAGTCTACAAATTTCTAAAAGAAATGTAAGGCCTCATTCTTTATCTTGTCAAAAGCATTTCATCCCTTGAAACACCATAAACTTCATAATTCAAAATATCCAAATAAAATATAAAACGTACTAAATCATTCTATAAATAATGAAGTCGATTTAAAATATGCAATTTTGAACAAACAATTTAAAAAAACAATTGAAAAGGTACAGTGAAATGCATTTATCTACGCATTCTACGCATTTCCGAAGGAATACCTCAAGGTACCGTTCTGGGACCACTTTCATACCTTATCTTAATAATGTTTTTAATGCACAATTTATTTCCTAGTACGATTAGTAAAAAATTATATTCTTATACGACATTGAAAATCCAGTAAACATTATATACAACCATTAAACACTTCACGATAGTCGAGAAACTACTTGAGTTATCAATAGTTTATCCCAGGATAGCGAAAACTCTACTGAAAATAGGATGAACTTCTGTTTAGACGTACCAGATATCCGCTTAAAGCGTACTCCGTTGAGCGACAGTCTGGGAAGTTTGCAGACCTCAATCTCCCACTGCACAAGGGAATCTGCGTTAGGGTCGCCATGCACACACAGCAACAGGAACCGCTCGCGTTGTTCGTAGTCACAGTTGTTTGCGTCTAATACCTGAAACAAAACATACATACTGTCAGATATAATTTTGATATTCACTATAACATTTTTAAATCGACTTCGAAAAGGTCATGTATATCTTTAATGAAAGTCAGATTAAAATGAATTAAAATGTTATTTTTAATTAGCCAGTACCTTAGCATACAGTAATGAAAATAAGTCCATATCACTTACCTTGCGTATTTCAGCCATAATTTCATTAGGATCTCGAGAAGAGGTGGTTTTCATACTCCAAGTGAATCGCAGGACACGTGGCTTTACTTGTTCTTCATTGCCTTGTCTGTGCAAAACACAAAAAAAAATTCAAAAAAAAATATTACTTTAGTAAATGAGTGAAAAAGACCGAACAGTTCTAGTTTTGGGATTTTTTTTTTTATTTGGAACTTAGCAGAATTCATAAGATCAAATGAAGTATTTTTCTTCATGCATTTGTAAAGATCAAAATTAGTTCATAAAATTCACGTATCCCAAGATGGCCGGAGTGACGTTAGCTTGTAATGTCCCCTACATTTGTGGAATTCACTAATAATGGCGTATCGAATTTTCTAGAGTGACTCGAGTGACTTGAAGTGGGAAAAAAGATCCGTATTGCTTTTTTTTTAAGGATAATCTTTTGCGTTGTATTTTCGTGATCATCATCAGCCCGTTGCAGTTCACTGGTGGACATAGGTCTCTCCCAAGGAACACCACAGAGCCCCGTCTGTTGCGTTTTGCATCCAGTCGCTGCCAGCCTCCCTATGCAAGTCGTACCGCCATCTGGTCAGAGGGCGTCCCACACCACGTTTGCCAAGACGCGGTCTCCACTCCAGAAGCTTACTCCAGCGGTTGTCAGTTCTGCGACATATATGACCAGCCCATTGCCACTTCAACCTACTAACTTTCAGAGCTATGTCGGTCATATTGGTTCTCTGACGAATTTCTTCGTTTCGAATTTTGTACTTCAGAGAGACTCCAAGCATGGCTCTCTCCACGGCACGTTGAGCGACTCTAAGCTTATGGATTAACCCCACGTCAGTGTCCACGTCTCGGCACCGTACGTCATTATAGGTTGGACGCACTGGTCGAAGACTTTCGTCTTCAGACTCTGTGGTATATTTGAAGGTAGTAGAGCCACGCTGATTTCAGCACGAACGGGCCGGCTCGACCGGGGCGGTACTACCCTCGCACAGAAAATCAATGTAAAATGACAGCGATCATGCTGTCGTGTTTCGTTGGTGAGTGCGAGACCGGAGGCCCAATGATGCAGAAGCATCACTAGCCCGCCATGGTGTGGGTCACCATGCTGCATTGTTGCATTGTCTGCGTTCGCAGTATGGTGACCATCACTCTTGGATTCTGCTTATGCTTTCCATCAGGCAGAGTAGTCATTATGGCAGGGTCAAACATAAAAAAAAATAAAAAAAAATAATTATCCGACGAAAATATGGGATTTAACTTCCTAAATGCTGCCCAGCCCAACTGAATCCTCCTTTCGGCTTCCTTCTCGAAGTTGGTAAAGAGTAACCTAACTGCATAAGTTGCCCAAGATAGATATATTCCTTGACAACTTTGAGAGACGTGCCATTAATGATTACTAGTCCCAAAACGACAAGGTCATTGTACATGACCTTCGTCTTGCTCAGGTTCCTCTGGAGACCAATTTATTGGGAGGCTTCATTGAGGCTGTGCAGCATCTCTTGAACTTCCTGCAGCGATGCCATGATAACGATATGATCGGCAAACCTTAAGTGAAAATGTGTCGTAATATTTAACGTTACTTGCTTTTTTATGTGTTTTCTCCTAGATGGTCACGGCCATGGCGGCCAATCTAAATGGAGAGCTGACTACATGTTTACGCATAGAAAAAAACTCAATAACACTTTTTGGCTCAAACCAGGATTCGAAACAGAGACCTCTTGGTTGGCAGTCGCATAAGTCAACCACTAGACGAATGAGGCAGTTAAAACCAGTAATGTAAGTATATCTCATACATACTTACATTTTCAATGATCCGGCACATCACTAGTCGTTCACAAGTAAATAAAAACATGTTTACATCTATCCCGTCTTTGCAATATCTCCTTAATTACAAGTGTCACCTCATTTAATGCTAATTTAGTTACAACAGGTTCATTGCGAGTTGTGATCCAACTCATGGCTAACGTCAGTCCGGTCAACTTTTAATACTAGTAGTCTGATTTAATTCAAAATCTCTCATTTCAGCAATGGGGTAGATAACGGACATGTCAAATCAGTATCTTTTTATAAAAGTTCAAACTATGATTGCGAAAAATGCTAGAGATACATTTTCATGTGAAATTCTAATGCGAGATGTCCAAATGTTAAGTTGGTTTGTGTACGCTTTAAATATTGTAAAGTTCTGCACGATTTGGGCACAAATTTATCTATTTTTTTGCAACCACAATGTTGTTGTTACTTCATTCCAATAGCTAGATTGAGTTACTTAGTAGCATAAGTTGACCTTTGTAAAACAGCAGTCCTAGACACCTTACCGTGTTTACTTCTAATTGGAAGGTCACAAAATATAAAACTATAATGATTTCAAAATGAAAAAAAGCATAGTACCCCTTCGTGGCTTTAAGAACAATTCGGATTAGACCGTTTCGTGCCCGGTCCGCGCCGAGGTCGTTAATAGACAGCTTCATACGAGATGTATGGGCGGGTCACGAATACGGCATGCCCCAGTTTAATATAATTCCTACTTTATCGTATTACTTGATGTTGGTGGGCTGCCAATCACTAAAGATATTAACTATATAAAATATCAAGATACAACTATCGTTAACACAACCCTATCAAATAATTATCCACTATGCTAGGGCATGAACCGATATTACATAATACACACTTCATTTACTGTACAACCTAATTAGACCGGCTTTTTTTTTTTTTTATTTATTAAAACAAATCTAATCGTGGATTTTAGAGATAGTTTACCTATATAATTTTAACTTTTTTCTTTGATTAATGATTCTATGATATTCATAGACAAGTATAATTTATTCAGTATTTTGTTTTTAAGATGGAGATTTTGAATTAAAATTATTAATTAATAAACTTAAGTTGTAAATCTTAGCAAATACATTCAAGAAACTTACCTTTCTATAAATTTTGTCGATTCGCGTCAATCGATTATTTAATTTAGTAGTAAAAGAAACGAATACTAGACGATTTTAATGCGAGAATCGACTAAATTTATCACGCTTTTTATACTTACTCAACTGTAAATACTTAATATCTATAAAATATTTTTAAATAAACGTTTCCTATCCTTGTTTCTATATAATATGTCCGAAAAACTTACCACATTACAAATTGTCAATAAAATGCCAAAATGGAAATATTCGGAGATAAAAAAAAAATGGTTAATGGAATCCAAATCAAATAAATGTTCGATATTAAATACCAAGTTGTTAAAAAGATTAAAATGAAAATCAATGAAAAGAATAACGCTTTAATGTTAGTCAGTTAACAGAATGCAATCGGATTTCACCTCGATTATCGTATAACAATTGACATAAAAATGTAATTGTTAGAGAAACAATGATAATGTTTGAACGTTAATGTACATATTTCGGTGACAGGCAAACGGAGCAACATTTTCATTATATTTTACATTTCATATAAGTAGGAACATAACTCACATAATAAACGTGTTTTTTGAACAATGACTTTTTTATTCGATTATTTTTCAATAAATGTAGGAAAAAAAATATCAAGACAATCGAGACAATAAATCGCAACGCGTTCTCGTTTAACGTTTAACAAACTAAGAATAGATAATATAAAAAATAATTTAATAAATATTTATATTTTAATATTTATAAAGATGGTCTAGTGTGAGTTTATTTCGCAGTAATTCGATCGTCACAATGATCGCGTTCGACGTTGCGCTTGGCACTGAAATATTCACCAATCATAACGTCGAACGCGCTCACTATCGACAGCGAGTTAATATGACATAAATTCACACTAGGCCCTCAGTTTATTTTAGAAGAAGATAAGTGAGAAAGAGAAGAGAGGATTAACGAGTCTTTGCTGGACAGTAGAAACACAACGAGAGGATAAAATGAACTAGGATAATTACCCAAGCATGGCTTGCGGACTAGCGCCTACTGCATGCTTCGGGGTGGGACCGTCCAATGGCCTAAAAACAGAAAAACATAAACTAACACTAAACACTAGGGCACAGGGTGACGGCAAGTACATACACACATTGGTATTTTGTAATACGCACTTTTTATATGCCAATTGTTATAAACCACCTAATATTTATTATACAATTAAGTACACAACTCTTATGTAATGTAACTCCAATTTAGCTATTAAAAATAAATATAATAATAATGTAGACAATTATAAAAAAAACACATTAAATTTATTATACATGTACAAACCTAAACCTTTTAAATTTAGAATAAAAAATCCTTAGCACCAATTTGCTGCCCAAATTTTGGGGCGTACTACAAAATATTACCAATGTTATAGAAAGTGCATATTTTGAAGGCTGATCTAAAGACAAGCGCACAACGGCAAGCGAACACACAACACAGCCGGCACACATATGCATACAACCTACCTTCAGAACAAACGCCTTTTAATTTTTCTAGCAATTGTTGCCATACTTAAAAATAATACCATGCCATTACCCAAAAAATATTTTTTGTAATTGTGATAAGAGTATAAAATTGCATTATGTTGCAACACTTACAAAAAGAGACCCCAAGTTTAATATTAAAACTTAGGATTTCATCATTTTTGCATGCATCGCCCTTTTTATAACTTGAATTAAAGTTAAAATCAAAGTAGTAATGCAAAACATTCATTAAGTTAATCTCAAAGATGTCAGTAAAAATAAAAACCAAAAAAAAACAAAGGGTTAAATTTTGTTAATAACGACGAGTAATCCAGCCAATTTAGTACTAGAATAAAATTAATAATATGAAATTCATGTTATCAATGATTAAAAAAATATAAAAATACATATACCGATATTTCAAATATATATAGCACTAGCTTTCGCCCGCGGCTTCGCTTGCATTGAATAAAAAGTATCATATGTTACGGCTACCTCCAAGAATATGTGTACAAAGTTTCATCATGATCGGTTAAGTAGTTTTCGCGTGAGAAAGCGTAACAAACAAACTTACATTCACATTTATAATAACAGAAGGTTGGTGATAGAGTGGAATAGCGCACAAAGAAATGATTTTTATTCTCTGTGGCAAAACCCTTATTTAATATTTATATATATATATATTGTGTAACGGTGTTTGTATTCGCATTTCTTTGCAACGGCTTAACCAATTATAATGGTTTTTTTCGCTCTTCTACCCAACTGCTTCACTCGTTTTGAAAGACGATGCTGGCGCATTTAACACGTAAATCGTCTAAGTCGTAAGTTTAGCTTTATGCGACCTCGTGGTTTTGACATTAGGTACTTCTTTTCGGTTGCTAAAAATTGCCTTACTACTTGATTTTTTTCTAGAATATGCTTGTTAAAAATACAAGGGACTCTTTCTTTTTCTTGTTGAACTAATTTATCAGAAAATCTCAACACCGTTACTTATACACTATTACTCTACCACCGCATTATACATTAATATACCAAAAAAGATTAATAAAAAATAATTTAATACATGCATTTTTTAAAAATTTAGGTATAAATATAATAAATGATCATGCTATTTCTTTATTTCAAGTACAAATCAGTTGGACTACGTCTTAAATCACACACAAATGCATTTCGTTAAGTTGTCCTTTTGCTGAACGATACATATTAAATGGTAATTGGATGAACACGAGATAACATGTCTTAACTGACTTCTATATTCACGATTTAGACTGGTAACACTGATAAACATTTTTTTTTTGGAGAAAACAGTGTTACTACTTTTTAAGACTTTCTTCTCGTCTACAGCGAAACCAAGAGGAAGACTAATAGTTTTAGTAGTCTATGTATTATCGTTGCGCCTAAATTACTGAACCGATTTCAATGAATAAGGTGTCAATGGAGTCGCAATCATACCGAGCCGTTTCGCCGAGCTTCGAAGCTTGGATAGGCTGGACCGACTGCATCACCTACGAATTGACTCAGATACTAACCAGGCATTGCTTCAGTGAGTATCTCAACAGAATCAAACGTGAGGCTACTGCACAATGCCACCACTGCGGGTCCGATCGGGACTCCGCCCAGCGCACGCTGGAGGACTGGCCTTCGTGGGAGTCCAATTTCGAGATTATGCGCCAGAAAAAGTATGTAGAGTGGCATCGAGAAAGGACTGATCCCGCTCGATAAAGGCGAACAAGGGGACGCGGTAGAGGTCGCTAGCTCCCCAATCAGCGCCTAAGGGTCGCTGCGCTCACATCTTAGGGAAATGTGACCGCTGCAAACGACCCAAGACAGGCGACACCCGGGTGCGGCCAGGGGGTGTCACCTGTCTCGGCGTGGCGGGTCGGTGTTCCGACTCATACAGTGTAGAGTGTGATAGTCGCTCCGGGATGTACCTCATAAGGGGGTACAGTACAGCAGGGAGGACTCCAGAAGCCGCTGATGCGTTTCTGGAGCTCCTCCAGACTCCCGAGGCAGCGTCGCGGTGGTTTAGTGGGTAGACCGGTTCTCCGGGAGTCTCACATAAGCCCTTTATTCCCCACAAAGGGGACGGTGCGAAAAGCATTCCCAGAGTTTAAAAAAAGTATATAGTCGGGTTATAGCTTTTAAACTTACTTAGCTTTACTTACGCTTGGGGAATTAAACCAATGACTACATATACCTAAACTAAGTAATTTACTTCTCTATAAATACTACTCTTACTCTTCGTTGATTAGCTTCTCTTCTTTGAAGGTTATATCTTCCAAAGACAGAAGTCAAGAAAGGCAATAAGAAAAACCTTCATTATTAATCAATCTGAACATCTTGCCTCGTGTCATCGCAATTACCAACAGTATCTTTCGCGAACCACCAAGACTTTAAAACCAATAAAAAACCGAGCAAAAAGGTTGGTTATTCCGCGCGCCACCCTACCTCCGTTGTATGTCCAGGGAGGAAAATATACGCGGTTTCTGTCGTCCAGTAGATTCCCCCAGTACTGACAGTCTGCCAGGAGAATACTCACCATATTATTATATTTTACTCATAAATTATGGACGACAAAATGATGATTAGCTTTTTATAATCATAAAAAGCTAGAATGTATTCTTAGCACTTAAACATGTATTAGCAACATTTATCGCCGTATTGTACAACTTGTATTAGTAAAAGTTGATCTTTCTATGTTTTTCAATATAATAATTTAACTTTTATTAATTTAAGTATATGAACAAGGCGATAAAAGTTTCTCTCCAGGCTACAGATAAACTACACTTCCCTACATAAAAGCTAACAACGTGACGGGTAATGATAATAACGAAAAAATATTATTTTATGTTATATACGGAGGGAGTAGGTATATATTATGTATATATATTTAAAATAAAACACATATTTTTGTTATTAAAAACTTGATTATTTGGAAAAGCGTAACACATCCGTTTATTGCGAACTGTCAAAACATAATCGGTATTCATACTTGAATATTTAAAAGTCAACAAAATCTTTTTAACATCTTCGGTGTCTTCACAATTAGAAAAAAAACTTAGTATTTTTCTATACATTTTATACTAAAATAATATCTCGAGGAATTGAGAGACACCTAAGAGTACTTTGAATAAATGCATCTTAACAATGCCCATGATTTTAGAAAACATAAATTTTGACTCAAATATTTGCCATAGAATATTTAAAAGTACTGGTTAGTTCAAGAGATATGCACTGGTCATAGGAAATGATTATATTTACTAACGTATTCAATAAAATAGTAATAATTAGAAATTATAAAGTCTAAATGTGTTTCTAGACGATAGTAAAATTCTCTTGTTTTAATGCTGAGAGTCTTAACAAACAGACCGGTCATTTTCCCCTAGAATTAGGTGAAAAAAGAAGGAATAATTCAGACCCCGTAGTCGTAAGTCTCCTTTGTTATATATAACGAGATTGAACAATTAACATAAGATTCACTTAAGTCAGTTAGTCATGCGACCCATTATGGGACCAAGCCTGGCTTTCCTATAGTAATTCCCAGTACTTTTAAACTCCCTAAAGCATTCAAAGATCATATTTATTACCTCCTCGAAGACGCAAAGCGTTTTAAAAAAATATATATTTTTTATAAAAGAACATAAGATGTATAGTAATAAAATTAAACATCTAAGTAAACTTAGCGAACTAAGTTAGAATGTATTGCATTTTCCTAAATCGTGTATTCATTACAGCATATATTTATTTATTGCTTACAAGTAAAAAAAAATGCTCACAGAAAAAGTAATGCACTATTCGTGTGCGTACAAAAATTATAGATTTTCTATTAACTTGATATAAAATAATTTACCCAATCATATATTTTCATAGATTATTTGAAATAATGTCAAAATGTATGCGCTGCTCAAGAATATTTCATTTTATGTCAACACAATCATTTTTGCAGTAGTATCAGTACAGTACAGCACTTCATAAAATAATCCAGACTCACAACTTTTTCTACCATTTAGTAGATTAAATAAAGTCTATCAACGAATTCGTTAAAGTTTATAGTAGTTTTTCTAACAATGTTGTCAAGCTATATATTTATATAACGCAATATTAAGAATGGAATATTTTTGAGCAACGTATTTTAAAGATAATGTCAAGTCTCATTATTTTTTCTTTACATAGAAGTCATATAATTCACACCGGGTTTTCGTTATAAAGAGCACCTAAGTTTTGACATAAATTTGTTCAACACACTATCTACTGCGTAAAGGAAAAATACTGAATAATATTATAGAAAGAACATACAGTGATATACATTTTTGAAATTAAATAAGTGATTTGTCTCTTTCTCTCAGCGTAAAATGAAAAACAAGGACACGTTAAACTTATTCTTTAAAAATGTACATCACTAAAATATATTTAAAAATATAAAAATGATATGAAGTTCGAGTTTGTCAAAATTGTCTAAATAATTTCCTATATAATTAACACAGACATTCTAGTATATAGTTTAAATCTTTTATTGCTTTAAGACACAGATATAAATATAAGGGTAAATAAAATGTATAATAATAATATTTCTTTTTGTATAACGCTTTTCAACTATATAAGTCACTTAGATACAGTTCTAAGCGTATATTCCAAATAGAGATAAATAATTATTAAGATATCAATGAAAATAAAATAATATTATACATACTTACACTTATAGATATTAAAAATGGACTTTTCAAGAGATATAGAAAAGTTTAGAAAAACGTCAATCGCGTGACACTCACTCTCTCACTCGAAACATTGTATATGTACAATTTATTGAACGACCTTAATGAATTAGTTATAATAATATACTAATGAGTAAACATCTATAGGGAAATATATAAGAGACACTTATGGTCTGTTGAGATGAAATAGTTACGCATGGACATTTAGAAAGTTCAATATCAAAACTATCTACATATTTGTTATACAAAGTGTGTGTATTACTAGATTTTGATGTACAGTAGTAATCTAAAATATGTCATCGATTCTACCATTGCCATTAAAAAAAATGTTTTTGTTTTTACACCTTGTATCAAATTATTTTCATACGTGACTTGACACAGTAGGTACGGTCAGTGAAAAAAATATCTTATTTTGGCCCTAAATAAATTTATTAAAATTAAAACAGCTGCCCAAACGCGTTAATCCGTATATAGTAACATCTACTGAGTATTTGTACCAAAGCTATAGGTTCTTTTTTAAATCTTATAGCTAAAAAAAATACTTTTATACGCAGGTATTTTATTTACTTATATACGTTTTCATGTATGTTTACATTGACAACTATCTCACTCACACCTTAATAATAATAATGATTGCTACTGTGGACCATTAATGGAAAATATTAGTTAGTTCAGTCACAAGGTCTTTTACGGAACAAAAAGTGGCAACACTAAATGGATCGATCGACAAAAAAATCGACGTAATTTATACACAGAATACAATACTTAGGTACTTACATAGTATATGCAATACAAATATACAAAATATTATTTTCAGTCGATGATATTATAAACGATTTAGGCAGAGTTCTGAATTTGGAAATATCAAACAGAAAAAAACGAGTTTTGTGCTTTTTTTGTAAACTTAAATATTAAAAAAATACATACGGAACCCTGGAATGTTGAAAATTCGCTCGAAATTAGAACTCTATACGTCTTAGGAGCTAGTGATAAAATGCATTTCGCGACGGGACTAGTTATCCGCTACATATTATTTCAAGAAAATAATAAACTCAACCTAAAATAATTACTTCTCGCTTGTTCGCACTTTTGTAAGAAATACTTCTAACAAAAACGCGCGAATCTGAGAAAATTAATTAAAAATAAACTTAATAAATTTCAATAAAATAACATGTAGACAGAAGTCGTCGCGATTTATATAATGACATTAATGATTACAAATCGAACTTTTAATTGAATGTAAACTAAAAAAAGTATTTTTTTAAATTTCTAAGCCAATTATAGAAAAAAAGATTAACACTTATGAACAACATCTTGTTATAAACAGATTAAATGTTTAAATAATACTATCTCAAGATCATAATAAATTCCGTCTTTTTCACATCATCCGATCCGATATCGGTGTCCGGCCCTGATATGATTTCGGAGGACGTTAAATGTATGAAATATGTATATGTCTTTCATATTGTCCGGCCCAATATTGGATATCGGAACCGACACATACATACATTTTACTTCCTCCGATATCGTATCGGCGCCCGATACCGATATCGAATCGGATAATGGGAAAAGGCTCTAAGTGTGCAAATATTCCCGCTATTTTTTTTCCAGGTTTTGTCGATCGTATAAAAGATCCTAGATTATTCTATTCTTGATATTAGTTTTAATAGTATTATTAATACACCAAACATCACTGAAATATAACTCCATCGATCAAAAAATAATTCTTCAATCGTTGAAGATTTCGTATTGTATATAATTCCCTATAATTTTTTAATAATAATCTCCATTGCAGGTCTGCCCTCGGCGAAGTCTTCACGGGTTTTGATTCAACCTGCGTACAACGGAACGGGTAAGCGAAACGACCAATCAGGTGAATCGCCCCCTCTTCCGGATCCGGCTCGATTTAAACACACTCATAGGATTGCCATATTCCAAAACATCATGTTTTCTCGCATTCGGTATATTATTTCGCTGGTTATTAAAAATATTAAGAGGATAATATATATATACTTTAAAACATTTTATGGCAACCCTAAAATCTCCCGCCGCAACACAAGATGCACAATACTATACGCAACTCCCTCCGTCAAAAAGTAAAAACATAGCACGTATAAAAGTCCGTCACGTTGCAATTAAAGGGTTGTGGAATAGACTAGAAGCGAAATTGCTACCGGTAGAGGTCGCGACCGTCGACAATCGTTAGTAGAAGCGTACGGTTAGAAAAAAAATTATACGCAACACGGGGGATGCACGAGACATTTTTTTAAATGTAATTATTTTTTTATATATTTCCGTACACCTCTTGAAAGGTCGACAAGGTAAAAAGTACTTACACAATTTTTCTAATTATTTACTATTGACAAAGCACTACGGATAACACTCAAAGCATGTAGGCGTGGCGTCTGGGGCCTAAGTTCACACTTCAGTTTAGCAAAAATAATAAAAGGTAAAAAATAAAATAAGGGGAGTATGCCATGCTTTGATTCTAAACTACTTAGTTGACTGAGAGGACATTGCGCGGTCACCGGCAGTTCGAGTGCGACGAAACGGGAGGTAGGTAGCATCGTGCATCCCCTGAATTGACGCGAGATTCAAAATAAAAAAAGAGCTCGGAGTCTTAAGAGGGAGACAATTTGATCTTAAGAAATAATAATAGAAAAAAAAAGAATAAATAAACACACATAATGATTTACACATACGAGACATAACGAATGGGTTAATAGTGACTAGTTAGAGACAGATAGTGTGTCTATGGTGTAATTATTTACAAAAAAAGATTTAAAAAAAACGACCAAAGTCGTGGGCGGATTACATGGAGCTGGCATGAAAATATATTTTATTCTGAAAGATATAAAAAAAAGTGTTTTTAATAAAATAAGAAAATGCGTGATATTTTTTAAGTGTTCGAAATAAAAATTAAATATTTTTAATGAAAAGAAAACAAAATATAATCAAGCACAGCTCCAATTAACCATTCGAAATGTAATATAATCCTCAGTAAAACATAAAAATCACGAGTCTTTCTCCACAACCCTTTTTTAAACATATACTTGAGTAGATTCGGCCCACTCGGGCGCATTTACAAGGTCACATTCACTATAACACTAATTATATCATAATGAGGATGACAGGTGACAATAGTGCATGAAAGCTGTGTCGCTAATATTGATGCTTAGCGTGATTTTAATAAACGACTGTATAAAAGACGTTTTGATTGAAATATAATAACTATAAAATATGATATACTTTTATTTCAGCAGTATTATTAAAAATTATATAAAAATGAGCATTTGGTTAGAGCTTATTTTTATATAATATATAATATTAGATTTATATAATGTTATATTATTTTATACATTGTTATACAAAACGTCTTTTCAGTGATGAAAAAAATGAAGAGCTAAGAGCGAGCTAGCTTCAAGCAAAGAGTTAACTGGGATATTCGTAACGTAAATTTATATTATCGAAATAGTATAAGTGGGTTAGTCACTGGATGAGTGTTATGATAAATTAGTAATGAGTGAAATTGTTATTTGCGAAAATGAAAACCCATGTTTTATGTCGGTACCGAAACCATCTGTTGTATATTTGGGAAATATCTTAATGTCACTGGATTTTTTTAGTTGATTAATACGGTCTGGTGTAAAGAAGTGTTCCTAAGTATTATCTATATATACCTCCCTCCGGCCATATTGCCTACTGACATTCGTAACCAGTTGCCACGAATAACAAATGATCTTTATCCTCAGTTGGCAAAGACTATAGATTTTTCTGTGTGATTTACTTAAATATATTAGAAATAACAATAACGATGTCACATTATAGGAAAACATTATTTTTGTTAATTATTAAGGAATTTGAGACACTCATTGAGATAACTTTTAACCGATTTCAAAAAAGTAGGAGGTTCTCAATTCAACATAATGTTTTTGTTTGTTGCCTCAGAACTTTCGACTGGGTGAACCGATTTTGATCATTTTTTGTTATTCGAAAGCTGATGCTTCCCGTGTTGTCCAACTTCAATTTGGTCCAGTTGTTAAAGTCGGTTTTTTTTTGTTTTTAATCATTAATAGATAATTTCGTTAGACAACTGGTTGCCAGTCTCAGTTGCCAGTATGTCCGAAGGGTATATACAACAAGGTTGGTTTACCGCGTGTAGTGAGTAGGGGTGTGGGTGTGGGTGTGGGTGTGGGGTTGGGTGTGGGTGTGGGTGCACGTACCGTTTGGAGAAGCGCGAGGAGAGCTTGGAGAAGAAGGAGGGTCGCGCCTGGTGCGGGGAGCCGCCGTCGCCGTACGCGCCGCCTGACGAGCCGCGCGACCGCGTCTGACCTGAAACCATCCCCCGTTACTAGCGAACCGCTCTCTCCATACAAGCCTATCAGTTAAGGACACTTCTCATATTATAATCTCTTCAAAGACGTGAACACATAACAACCCCTCCTTAGAAAGGAGATTTTAGTGTTCAAAACATATCAATTATAATTTATTTTTGGATAGTCAACCCAACTTTTCCTTACAAGAAAATACTGGTTTCGTTATTCACGCCGCAATGATTTTTCTCATCGTCCAATTCATCATAGCAGCTCTTGTTTTTTCATTGCTGAATATTTTTTAAGATCATAGGAATAAAAGGAGTGTGGGATTAATTTCTATCAACAAAAACACATTGTATATTGAACATACTCATTAACGACCTCGAGCAAACAGTTTCATTTTACTTTTATGACATATAGAATTGCGTCGATAAATTAAAACACAAGTTTTAAATATTAAATCGTATAACGACATATAATATTGTATAACGACATATAATATTGTATAACGACATACAACAGTGTATAAAATGTCTCACCTGAGTGGAAAGTGGATCTAGACGGTACGTTCCGCGGGAAGACGAGTGGGTTGGGGAACTCGCGGCGAGCGCCAGTCCCGGCCGCGTTCCCGCCCGTCGCTGATACTTGAGAGTTTAGGCTGCAAAACATATGCGCTGTGCTATATGAACCGCTAGTATACTATAATATACCACTTAGTGCTATAAGGAATACGTATCCTTAACAAAAAAACGTAATGTGCTAAACCAAAGGGATATCAAAAAAAAATTGAAAGAAAAATTTGCCCCTATGGGCTATTTAAGTAAAAAAATATAATAAAAAGTGCTGTAAATAAAAAAAATACATAAATAGACTAAATATATAACTGTCGGCAAACTACATATATATACATATACCTACTACTATTTCTACAGATGTGTTAAACTATGTAACTACATATTATTTACATAAGCATAATATACAGCCAAATATATGTTAAATCACACAGAACCTGAAAAAAACCGCTAGATAAATTAAAATCTACCAACTACGATAATATTTTTGTTAGTACATCTACACAACTGTAACTTAAAGCAAGTATAACCAAAGTTAATTCCAGCCACAGAAAGTGATAAAATCCAATACAGTGTGATAAATAATAATACCCTGCGAAGCGATAAAGCTGTTGAATTCTCTAATTATAAAATAAAATCTTAGTTGCAATTTTGGAAATCAGAGAAATACTCCTTCCGAACAAGCAAGCCGAAGATACAAAAAAATAACGACTGAGTGACAGAAAAAAAAACGGCAAAAATCTCCAAAACTTCTATCCAACCGCAGGAAGCGAACAATTTGCCACTAAAAAATACCGAGATATATAGTGCCAAGCGACTTCAGTACCACCGAGCAGTGTTCGAAATTTATGAACGGAGATGCTTGCAACAAGCTACTGACAGTAATATACAGAACGAATATGGTGTAGTCGGCTGCGCATTACCGAAGCGATCAAAAAGTGGTGACGCGGTACTAAAAGAACCAGTACACTGTCGGGGCGGCACTAGCGAGTACCTCGGGCGCGGTTGCGCGAGGTCCCTTGCCGAGGCGTTGTGGGGCTGCGCCTCGGCTTGCAGAGGCGAAGCGCCGCTGGCGGACGAGATGGAGGCGCTCTTCACGTGTGTCTTGCCCGCCGCCCCACTCGGGCCGTTGCTCCCGCCGCCGTTCTTACTTTCCGCAGGAGCACTGCCCACACATGCTTGTTAGTTCCTCATGTCCTTAGTTACCCCTTCATGCGATTATTATGCTAGGTTTTGTATCTAATATATACTGTATATAATATATACAACGATGAGTATACATATACACTATGTACCTGTACTAAAATATATTTTATGTATATAAGAGCTATTTACGGGATATTAAGGTTACGTTGTAGTTTTAATTTAAGACTAATATTATGTAATATAAATGAGACGTCGATTTACAACGCGAAATCAATGCATAAAAGCAGTGTATCAACAGCGGACGGCTGGAGCAGTTTGAAATGTATTGTGGTACTAAAAAGTACCACTTCAATTCCAATGATGTCAATGGCCTAAATTTGTGTACAAATCAGTGTGGTTTATGTACATTCTTCTCTGTAATTTGGTAATTTAGTATACACTGTAAATCTACAATATCTTTATATATATAATTCTTCTGTGACTGTGTATGTCACTGAACTTCTCTCAAACGACTGGACCGATTTTGATGAAATTTTTTGTGTGTGTTCAAGGGGATCTGGGAATGGTTTAGATTCACAATTTTGTCCGCTGGACAATGTTTTTTTAATTAATTTTTAATTTATTAGTAGTTATGGCAAAACGACGATTGCCGGGACAGCTAGTGTACCTATAAAAATTTCATGTCACAGTATTTGTTAACGAAGTACGTCAAAATTTTTGAGATATTGTTTGTGTTCGGTAAGTCTAAGTAATAAGGTTATTGATTTCACATTACAGGTAGGTGAGGTACTGGGGAGGAAGTGGAGGTATTGCAGCAGGAATAGCGGGGGAAACGATTAGGATTAGGGTGGTTAAGGTATTGGGGTGAGGATAGTTTGGGTGTTCGTGTAGAGGTTATGGATGGATGAAGGTATTAGGGGTGTCGGGGTAGGGGTAGTGGAGTTATTAGGATGAGGGTAGTTCGGGTTTTGGGGTAGGCGTGGTATGAGTATTGGATTAAGAGTAGGTGTAGGTGGGTTTTTTGGCCTGCTCCTGGTAAGCGGTTACCGCCGCCCATGGGCACCCGCAACACCAGAGGCGTCACGAGCGCGTTGCCGTCCTCCTAAGAGGGAGAGTGTGGGTGTGTGGGTGTGTGGGTGTGTGGGTGTGTGGGTGTGTGGGTGTGGTACCTGGGCGCGTCGTGCGGCGGGGAGAGCTTGGGCGGCTGCGGCGGCGGCGCGTCGTAGGTGGGCGTGCGGCGCGCGCCGCCCGTGAGCGTGCGCGAGCGCGGCTCCAGCTTCGGGGCCGCGCTGCTGGGCCGGCTCGCTGGAGCCACCTACACAACGAACCACTTTATTCTACCCTCCAATCCTACTGATATTATCAATGCAAAAGTATGTGGAGATGAACGTATCTTGACGGGAGGCAACAAACTCTTCAAAGGCATTTTGTACTGCCTCTCGGGAATTGCATTGAAGACCTATTATTAGATAAGAATTGAGAAGCTACTCATCTTAAATTCGTAAAACAGACGTTTAGAAAATGAATAAAAATGGAATATTGGGGGACTTTGAAAGTTAAGCAAGAAAAAAGAGTGGAAAAATGGATTTTGCTCATGCTATTCGATTATTTTGGGAAGTGTAAGTTAAGATGTAGGAGGGTTAAGTTTACCAAATTGGTATTTTCTCAATTTGAACAATCATAATCATGTTTTAAATTCAACAAATATATACCTGCATTTGAGCAATCCGTGCCGTATTCTCTTTAATTGATGCCGAGTCAATTGTGTTCTGGAATATGCACAAACAAAAATGTTAAGTACCGAACACAAAACAAACACACAGAATCTCGCAACGAACAAAATTTTGAATAATTTAAAGCACAAAAAAATTGACAATCAAAACAAACTGTAACATAAAGGGATATAAAATACTTAACCACTTTCGCATGCACTTATTCCATTAATTAATGATCTCTAGACTTTAGTGTATTTTAGATAATTTGAGTTAAAAGTAACAAAATTCTAAAAATAAATATATATGTGAGAATTCGCTCAAAATGTCATAATATAACACTTATTACATGATAAAAACTTACTTGTCTTTTGAAGTTGGATGTTGTAGTGGTGGCCGTTGAAGTCGTGTTATTGGCAACCGTTGTAGTCGTACCAACTGGAATTTTACATTCATGATTTCACTACGATAGAATATACTGTAGTTGTATATATTGTTACTAAAATTAATCTAAACAGCAACAGTAAGTAAAAAACTAGATTTATTATAAATGGACAAATATACGAGATGGTCCTTAAGTTACAACTTGATATTAAGACAGATGACTACGAAACCGACGAAGCAACTTCGAAGAAGAGATATTATTCTGTATACCTTTAATCTTCATTCTTTACGTATCAGTTTAATCACAAATGAAGTGCATTATAAATATAATAATTCATACCGAAAATGTATCTCGTCAATTTTAAAATGACACAAGTCACAGAGATCCAGTTATATTTTAAGGACTATAATTCTTATTGACTCCAAAAGAATCGATAAGTATGAACTTGTAAAAATATTATTATTGTCTAACAACAATAATTGTCATTCTTAGGATACCATAAAGTATCACTTGATTTAAAACATATGACCTTCAAAGGCAAAACATTAATTCTTATTTAATAAACTAATAAAATCTGTTGCTGTTTAGATTAATAAGAGTTAGAAACAATAGCTGTGCACTGTGCATATTAAACTGTCATAATTGTTTATGCTCAGCCACACACAGTGTAAAGTGTTGCCAGATAGCATTATTATCTACACCATAGTGTAAACTCTTTGTTACATTACTTTTTATTAAGAAGTTAAACACAATAGCCAGCGACAGTATTTTGTATGAGACACATTTTTTTTGTTAATCCACTTTTAGTTATACATAAAACGCCCATGTGTATTCCTAATAAATTTTTAGTGATATAATTGAGTTTGCACTAAAGGCGCTAAAGGAACATTACAAAAATAATTTAAATTAATAATCTTCGCAACAAAAGTGCATAAGCACTTATTAGCTGTTGCACTATTAAGTTCATAGTAAATTCAAAAAAAATGCATATCAAGCCTATATGCCCACGATGAGGTATAAGATACATAAAAAGCTTACAATAAACGGTTTCGTTCTAAATGAGTTAGTTTTGGTATCTAATGATATAAAACACTAACGAATATATTACGCTGTACATAAAAGCCACACCAATTTATAAAGCTATGAACAACCTTTTCATCAGTTGCCATAATATACGTGTAAATTTGTAAAATGGAAGAACTTTTTACTTTTGTATTACAGAGATGAAAAGGTTATCTGTGTTACGACTACATGTGGAGTTCAAATGATTATTTCAATAGTACCTAACTATCCATGTTTTCTGAGTACTTGACAAATAATGTTTTTTTTTATTCTTTTAATTCTATTGGAATTAGAATTCTATCACTGATCGTTTCACGTGTAGATGTACAAAGTAGTCATCTATGTGTATTATATTGTATTTGTATTAACTAAATTATTGTGTTGACCCTGGTTATTTTCATTTATGACGACGTTGACGTATGATGATTTATGTAGAAGGGTGAGTATCGCTGGTATCATGTGGTGTCGTCTGGTGTGTGTCTTTCGTGTAGTGAGGTGTATGTAGTGTACGTGTACACAGTGTAATGTGGTGTGGATGTGTATAGGTAGTGTAGTGTGGTGTGGATGTATGTTCGTAGTGTTGTGTGATGTGGGTGTGTGTGCGTAGTGTGGTGTGGATGTATGTTCGTAGTGTTGTGTGATGTGGGTGTGTGTGCGTAGTGTGGTGTGGGTGTGTGGGTGTGTGGGTGTATGGGTAGTGTGCGTGGTGCGCGTGTACCTTGCGTCCGCAGCACCTCAGCGCCGGAGGAGGCGCGGCGGCTGGCGGCGGGGCGCGCGGAGGCGCTGCTGGAGCGCTGCACGCCGCGGTGCGAGGGCGAGCCGCCCGCTGCCGTCCCGCCCCCGCCCCCACCCGACCCTGCCGCACACCCGCCCGCCCCGTTAGCCTCATACACCACGATCACAACCGCACATACACCCGACCCTGCTACCCTACTCTACGCTACGTCTCCCGATATACTTTTCATTGCCGCTTATTGCCATAAAATAATAATAGTAAATTAAAATTGATTGTGTCAAATGTTTTGAAATTGAAATTTTGTTCGGAATCTTATTTTAAACAATCAATGCCTAAAGTAGAAAAATCGAGCAAATGGAGAATTTTGAAACTTTAATGATTCCTGAAAGCAACATCGTGGAGATTCATTTCAGTTCAAGAAACTCCGAGGTGCCGAAATAAATTTTATCAAAAAGTATTTCAATAATGACTTTTAGAAATGAAAAAAAGCAATGACTCGAACACTATCATTGACCCGAGTTATGTGGTTGTATTAGTATACCCCGGTTGTGATCGTTTTGCGATACATACAAGCACACAATACACAATAATAATAGAAAGCGATATTATTTAATGATCAATATTATTGGGGATAAAAATATATGACAACCGGAATCGATGAAAAAAATGCTATAAATCGATTAATTGAATTAAATTATGATATATACTCTTATATCCATCTTCTTAAATTAGAAACAAATTTCAAAATTGTTGACTTTTACCATTTTTACTAAAACTTAAGACAAAATCGTCGTGTCATATAATTCGGTATTATGATCGGACATACAAAGTTAAATGGTAAAAAATAAATGAAATGAATACCAAGTTAGACAAAGCTGAAACAGAATTACTGAAGGGCTTAGAAGCTGTTGTATCTGGTGACACGGAAGTGTCCCCGGCAAGTTGAGCTAATGACTGTCACTTTAAAAAATCTCTACTAAATGAACTGTCACTGAAGAGTGACACTATATTTATATAAGTAGCATAACTTATCATTTTTGACATCACTAGCATACTAAGAGACAAGAATCAGTAATTTTTTGATGTTTCTAGAGTGTTTAAATCATGAATTACACACAATTTTTAATAATCTCACGAAACTTGTTGGGTTAGGGAGTGTAGTCATACATCTCAAATGTGCTAGTGGCGCCATCTACACCTCTCTTACTTTGATAGTTATATCGAAGGAATTGTATATAAATAAACTATTGTCTTCTAAATATAATAATAACTATTATTAAGCCATGATATTGCATGTACAGAGCGCTATTTTTTATATTTAATATCGACATATTTTAGTCTGCTTTCTTCATAATAATTACGCATCAAACCTTGTAGCTTCATATATTTTTTATTTATTTTGCATATTCAATATTAAATCTTTTTGAATGTCGCCGAAATTTATGTGACAAGTATACTGCTACTAAAGAACATTCTGACCCAGAACAACAATTTGTAAATCACATAAAGTGTTGTTCTGGCGGGGGGGGATGAATCCACAACACTCAGCCGCTTAAATCACTACCTACGTCATCTTTGAGTTTTGCCATCCTTAGATCATTGAGTTTGTTTCGGCGTTTCTTCATAAGAAATGTCGGTTTCATCTACCTTAAAAATCATGACTTGTAAGTGTTTATGAAAACCTATTTACGGAAATAAATTACTTTTATTTTGGTAATAGGATAGGGGGTAAACGAGCAGACGGATCACCTAATGATAAGCGATTACCGCCGCCCATGGACACCAATGGCGTCACAAGTGCGTTGCCGGCCTTTTCTTCTCCTACGCTCTGCAGTCGCTAGTTTGTCTTGTCACGTATAGGTGTCTGTCTGTACATTGCGTGGTGATGTTATAATTACCTGCAGTGGCGGCTGTGGCCGGAGCTGCTCCGCCGGCGCCAGTTCGCAGCGACAGCGACGAGCCTGAACGGCTGCCGTCCGACTCCGGCTAAAGGCACAACATACATTATACAGTACGAGATACTAAAGAAACCCTCATCATTCATTCCCTCAAAATTTCAACAAAACTTCAGACTTCAAGAACTGGACCAAATTAAAATGGGACACAACCCACACACAATGGGAAGCACCGGCTGTATTAAATAATGTAATTGATATGTTTATAAATGAAATAAAGAGAATAATAATATATTTAAAAAAAAATGTGCAAAAATATGCACAACAACCACTACTGTCGATGAAGAGGTAAATAATAATAATAGCTCCATTAAAGAAACAACTGTCAACTTACATCGGTACTCTTTCTCCCAAGCAACAGATAGGTCGCGAATACATCGTCGTACTTGGCTTCGGCAAGTGAATACTCGATTTCTTGTCTGTTGTACCCCAAGCACACTAGCGCCTCTGCACACACATCGTCGGAAACACATTAGTTGTATACACAATATAATATATGTATATAATGTAGATCACATGCTTTACACCTTAACTTTACAACTTAAGAGACACACGAAAAATGTAGGAAATATAAAAAAAATATTTATGGAGGCATAGATATAAAATATTCAAATATTATTTCACTGCTTTGTTTTTAAGTTTTCTTCTAGTCTGTCATTGCCTGTAAAATAATCTTATGAATTGTATTTTATGGTTGCCAATAATTATCTTCTAATTGCAACCTGACGTTTTAATCGATCAATATGAATAAAACCCAACATCTGGTAGCAGAGCGTGGTTTCGATCCTTGGACCATGGACCCAGCACGCTTCCACTGGCTACCGAGGCCATACCAAACATTTCAGTATGTATTCATTTCAAGAATTTCCAATCAATTTAAGGCATGACTAAGCCCTTAATTTCTATTTTATGTTTGAAATTTTATGAATTGGATAGATTCGTAGGGGTAAGGGGATCGTAACAAAACTAAATTAACTTTAGAATGTTGTGCATACACATACACATATTCTTGATATACATACGTCAGTAAAACTATATTTTCAGAGCTGCAATTCTCGTAGGTTGTAAATGAAGAATTTATCAGTATTTATTTATGATCTTTTCAAAAAAAAAAATAAAAAATTATACAACTAAAAGATTTTAGACTTTTTTAACTCTGATGTTTCGAACACCAAATTTCATTTTAACTGATTCAGTATGATGAAGATTATAGTTTAAAATGTATAAAGTAATTTATTGTCCTTCATAGTTTTTTTCCTTAGTCGATTCTTACGACACCTATGGATGTATGGAAGCCCAATTATGCAGAAGCATCTCAATAGGCCGCCATAGTGTTAGTCACCATGCTGAATTGCTACATTCGCAATGAGTATGGTGACCACAACTTTTGGGTTCTGCTTATGCTTTCCACCAGGCAGAGTAGAGTCACCTTGGCAAGCTCATACATAAAAAAAGAGAATAGGTGTGTTGATGATGGCACTTCTTATTCTTATCCTTCACTAAACTTCATGTAAACATATGTATTTACAGCCATATGTTCCTTATGTAAGTAATTAAGTTAATCAAGTAATTAAGTCATGACAATAATTTTTCTAAATTAAAAATAAACCCACAAGACGGAAGCTAAACACCAAAATTATATAATAAAGCTTTATATATAACAGCGTTAGTATTTAGTATATAAAGCAAGTAAATGCGTGCAAAAACAGGTTCAATAACAAAATAAAAATTAAATGCAAAAAATATTAAAATAACAATTCTGTCTTACCGTTATATTTTAAAACAGTTATATGCAAATGCGAAAGCTGCTAAGCTATAACGCGTTCCCTATAGCATATACCCCGTTACCCACCAATAACGTTAACGCTGCGAACTTAGAAAAGCTAATCAAGGCAACCCGGATGAAGCTTTTCCCATAATGTTTATGTAACTAAAGTTATAGCTAGCAAAATATGGGGTTTCAAATGCCATAATCTTCCACGGGTATTTATTTCCATAATCCTTAGAAATAATAATTTAGCTTTGAACTTTGTGTAATTTATTTCAAAGCAATATTCAATCGTCTGTTTAACTCACGACTTAGCAGAAATGTTAGTAACGGTGATTCGTATGGGACGATTTTTAAGTGTATCGAATTGTTTTATTGAAGGCAATAAAAAAGTTTTATAACAAGACAGAATTGTATTTTATCTCCCCCGTATAGAGAAATTAAAAAAACAACCACATCAATCTAAAACACATAGACAACCCCCTGTAGACGTACCAACTTGCGCTGTGCCAATAGTTCGCATGGAATACAAAAACAACATTTTTTTACCACATCTAACGCAATCACGTTAATTAATTAGCTGGTTATTTATTATTGGCTTTAAAATAACATGTGCTATTAGCATGCTATGGTGTGTTATGCTGTTAAGCTTACTTTATGGGAATTTATAGATATTATTTTTAGCATAATTTATATAGATATATATTATGAATAGCAATCGTGGCAGTGATGTGAATATGTAACATAGAAAAAAAAATATGGCACTGGAATTTCGTCTTAAATGCCATATTTTTAAAGTCCCGGTGTCAAACTGGGGACCTGTTACCATTTTTTTTTTAAATAGATATGTGAAATATAAAAGTATCAAAGTTCATGTATAAAGTCGTTTCAGGGTAGTGGTCTTTTTTTTTTTTTTTTTTTTTTTTTTTTTTTTTTTTTTTTTTTTTTTACGTGTGGAAACCCCCTCGGGCCGTCACCCCGCCGGGGTTTGCGGCGGGGCGGTGTGTCGGAATCGAACCGACTAAAACCACACGGTGTGCCACTCTGCGCCTGAGACGGGAGGGATCCGGGAACTGCTGTTATTAACACATCCGGACCCCTCCCAGCGCCTGCCCGCACTGAAGCGGGCACCGTCTGCTGTTAAACTCTCTAAATAGGCGACGTACGGCACACGCGTACCGTCGCCCCCTCGCGGGTGACCACTAGAGCGGATGGAAGGGAAAACCCATCCCGACCATCCGCGGCCACACTCAGGGCGGCATGAGGCGCTGATAGGCGCGCCTCCGCCGCCCGGTTCGCCGGCGGCGGATCGGGTCCGAGTGGATACCATCCTCCCGGGCCTTCTCCGCCGCCTCCTTCTGCGAGATTACATCTTCACAGAAAGTTGCGACCGCGGTAAAACTGCTGTCGCTACCGGCCATGGATCGTATGACGGCCGGTAGCGACAGATCTCCTCCGATGACTGCAGTGAGGGCCCGGCGCTGCGACGCCCATGCGGGGCAGGTCGCCAGCGTGTGCTGGGCCGAGTCCTCACTGCAGTCGCAGTGGTGGCAGGCGGGACTCAATTCCCTCCTGGCGACCGAGTGCAGGTACTTCCCGAAGCAACCGTGCCCGGAAAGCACCTGCGTCAGTCGGAAGGAAAGGGTCCCGTGCTGCCGCCCTGCCCACTCGAGGATGACCGGCTGGAGAGCCTCCACGGCGGCAAAGCCAGCGCGTGGAGTCTCCAGCCGGAACGACCAGCGAGCCATCGTGGCTCGACGGGCGGCTTCACGCCACTCGCGTACCTCTTCGGGCGGAGGGCGAATGCCTCTCTCCGCCCGGAATTCAGCCACCCGTCGATAAACTTCGGCGAGCACTTCCGCCTCCAAATCCCACGGAGGTGTTCCGGCCAAGGCGCACGCCGCCTCAGTAGACACCGTGCGGTATCCGCGGATGGCTCTGACCGCCAATACCCTCTGAGGTCGCCAGAGGCGGGCCTTATTGAGGGCAGTCAGAGCCTCCACCCACACCGGTGCCCCATACAGCGCCATCGACCGGACCACCCCCGTGTAGAGGTGTCGCGTTGCGACGCTGGCTCCGCCCAAATTGGGCAAAAGTCGCCCAAGGGCAGAGGCAGCGTCGACCAGCTTCGGACCAAGCTGTCGGAAGTGCTCGTCGAAGAGCCACCTACCGTCGAGGATCAGGCCCAGATACCTCATCTGGGCCCGAACCGGTACGAGGATCGAGTTGACCACTATGGAGGCGCCGGGGGGCGGCCCACGACGGGGCCCATGGAATAACAGGGCCTCCGTCTTGTCCAGGGCCACCCGTAAGCCCAGCGCCTCGATGCGCCCGACCACCAGAGAGACACCAATGGTGGCCAGGCGCGCCGCCTCCTGGAAGTTCGCCCCCCGAGCCGTGACCAATGTGTCATCGGCGTAACAAATTACGCCCAGCCCGGGGGGGAGACGACCTCGTAGGACCCAGTCGTATCCCACGTTCCACAGGAGTGGTCCAAGGACAGACCCCTGTGGAACGCCGCACGACATGGGTCGCCGTCTCAAGGCGCCCTCTCGATCCTCGTACACGACGGTACGCTCCTCCAAATAGTCTGCCACTAGCCGCCTCAGGTACTCTGGCACCCCGTGGTATTGGAGTGCTTCCCTGATGCAGCTGAATGGCAGACTATTAAAGGCGTTGGCGATGTCCAGAGACACCGCCAACACCACGCCGCCACATCTCACTGCCTCTTCGGTCACGGCCCTAAGGCGCATCACGGCATCGACCGTCGAACGCCCTTCTCGGAACCCGAATTGGGCGTCCGACAGGTCGGGGCCCACCTCGCTGAGGTGCCGGACGATGCGGGCAGAGAGTATCCTCTCAAACAACTTGCCCGCCTCGTCCAGCAACACGATGGGCCTATAGGCCGCGACCGAATCGGCAGGTCGTCCCGGCTTCTTTAGAAGGACCAGCTTCCCGCATTTCCAGCACTCAGGGAAGCGTCCGGACGCCAGGCTAGCATCCAACACTTCCCTGAGGCGGTCCGACATATGGTCGAGGGCTCGGGCCATCACTCGGGCTGGAACCCCGTCCGGCCCGGGGGCGGTGTTCTTGGAACGTATCCGCAGAACAGCCGCCCCAACCTCCGATTCCCTAACGGGCGGAACATCGCCCCCGTCGTCTCTGACCGGATAGGCCATCGATGGGGGAGCGTGCTCCGCCCGCTGCGGGAAAAGGCCCTCGACCACTTCCTGCAGGAAGCTGGGCTGGAGAGTCTCGGTAAGGGGGGGGCCCGCCGTGCGAAGCTTTTGTCGCACCGCACGATATGGGCGACCCCAGGGGTCACGGTCGAGACTCTTCAGGGTAGTGGTCTATTCTAAGCAGTTGGACTACGGATGTTCCGTAGGTTGGGGGTAGAGGTTATTCAATCAGTTTGTTTTTAAAAAGACAACTCCGCATTAGGAATATACACCCTGTGTCGCGAGGATACGGACACCAGTAACAACAATTTGTAGATCACAAAGTGTTGCCCCATGTGAGAGTTGAACCCACAACATAAAAAACAGCATAGCGACCATTGAAAACCACTAGGCCAACCGTGCAGTCTTAATATTAACCCTATCTCACTGGACAAATCATTATTTCTTTATATTTTATTTTTAATTTGAATAATGAACATTATTTTTTAATGATAAAGTATATCAGTTGGACTACGGATCTAGTAATGACTCCACTGTTCATCTAAAAATACTGATTGGACAACTACCCCTAACCGAAGATCCGTAGTTCAACTCGTTCGACATTACAGTTGGACCACGACCCTAAAACCTTTAAATATATATTGAATTACAGTAAATTAATATACCCCAATGTTATTGGACCCACAATTACCCATAACCTTTGTCATTCTCTGTATTTAACAATGCATTTGCCCACATGTAGCGTAAAGTAAGCGAGCCGAATATCGTGTTTATATTTATTTTATCAATCTGAATATATTGCCTGTTTGTTTGCATCTTACGCAGTACTTAGTTGTCTAATTGTATGAAGACTTTTTAAGATGAATGTGTTTTTGAACTATTGTATATTTTTTCAATGATTCAATAGTTTCATTGATAAGTAGGATTTTTCTTCTTTTTCTGTACCATTTGAGTTGTCAAAAAAAAACAAATTCTCTTTTTTAAGTAAATTCCAATCATTTTATCGCTGGCGATAATAATATTCCAAACAAAAAGAAAACGAGAGATAGACAAATTGACATGAACGTCTCTCTCCATCTGTTTATTTAGTTTTTATTTCAAATTCAACTGTCATAAATTTGACAACTGTAATAGATGGATCAACATATCGAGATAAAAACTGACCAAAATATCTCATAGTCTATATTAACATATATAAAACTGCCTTCTGTCTTATATTATATAAAACTACCTTCTGTTTTAGTAAATTTGATTGAAAAATTGACATCTAATACCCGATTTAATAATCTAATGAAACTGCAGACAAGTAGCAAATTACCTAACTTATAAGATATGTACATTTTTCTACATATACCTACATACTGGAAATAAACAAATATTATTTTTGTTTTAAAAAAATGTGTATAATCGGCTAGCAAACTGTACGCTACACGCGAACATATCCTGAATAGAATAAATAGTACATACTGTATGCTCTCTCACCTATCCGCTTATGATCTTTGAAATCCTGCTGTGGTTCTATGAAGGGCCTAAGTTCGTCCTCTTCGTATCCCGTGTTCATCCATTTGTCCCTCATTATACTTTCGAGGGACGCCCTTTTCGCTGGATTCAGGACTAAGAACTTCTTGAGAAGATTTTCGCAGTCGGTTGACATGTAGAAAGGTATTCTGAAACATTTTTATGCGAAATATGTTTTGTTATTACCATCTTATTATTATTAATTGGATGTCGTGTCGTCAACCTTTATTGATTTAGTGTATGAAGTTACGATTTATTTTACTACTTTCATATTAAAACAATATGAACGACTACATCATAGGCACATACATAAATGGTCCTTCGAGCCGGATCCGAACTTTTAAAGCATCTCCGCAAAGTTACCTGTACTTTCCACGGAGTACTCGTTCCCTGAGCTCCCTCAGCGTGGAGCCGTCGAAGGGCAGTGAGCCCGACACCAGCGTGTACAAGATCACACCGAGAGACCACACATCTACCTCCGGACCGTCGTATTTCTTGCCTGCGAACATTTATACACAGAATCCTTAATAAATCATAAATGTAATGTTGTTTTTAGTTTATTAGGTTAGGTATTTTTATTACATAAAGTTTTTGTACGGTGATTCAGTAAAGAATTTCTCACTGAGACTTACTGTTTTCACGTACTTATAACTCAAGAGTGCAACTGCCAAGCGCCTTTACTGGTAGGGAGCAGTAAAAGCGCTTAGCATCCACTTGGCTCCCCAATTTTGAGGGGTAGGGGAGAGCCTCTTCCCCAGAAAATTGGAGAGATTAAAGGCTACTGATGTATGAAATGACACAACACACCCCTGTAGTAAAATTTTAGTTATTATCAGTGATATGATAGAGCGTGTGTACCTTGAAAGAGTTCAGGCGCGGCGTATGGCGGGCTACCGCAGAATGTATCTAATTTCGCTCCAGGTGTGAACTCATTGGAGAAACCGAAGTCCGCTATCTTTATGTTCATCTCACCGTCAAGCAATAAGTTTTCCGCCTGAAAATATTAATAATATTTTGACTATTATATCAGATAAATTTTGAAATAAATCAAATGAGTCGTTATTTCAACTTAATACTTTAGTTATTGTTTAAATAGAGACCAGGGAAAGCCAATATCGTCTCCATGGGAACCTGCAACTTTCTTAAGTTACCTTATCATTTGAGAGCAGAGTTTGCTCAGTATTTTCTTCCATATTCCGAAATAAGGTAGATGAAGCTTTAGACTAATTAGTTACATTTTACCATCTGTCAAAACAACCATCTATATCTAAAATGAATCGCCGAAATGTATGTAAAATATTTTTTTTGTCCGACTACTTTTTAGCCTACTCAATTGAACTATTTATTTCAATGTTTCATCAACACATAACGTCCTATTGCTAGGTTCAGGTCTCCTCTCAGGAGAGGGTTAAGGCCATACGTTCCCATGCTGGCCGAGTGCGGGTTGTAACAGTAATAAAAAGCTATAATAATTACATTTTCCGACATGTTTGTTTTTATGAAGCGGATATCCATGTTGATATATGATGCAGTCTTCTACCCAATCATATCTTATGATTTTGTTGCATATTATTTGACATGATTGAATCTACACTAATATATAAAGCTGAAGAGTTTGTTTGTTTGTTTGTTTGAACGCGCTAATCTCAGGAACCGCTGGTCCGATTTGAAAAATTCTTTCAGTGTTGGATAGAAGATTTATCGAGGAAGGTTACGGGCTATGTATCATCAGGATAAGACCAATAGGAGCGGAGCACCAATGGAGAATGTAACAAAAACGGGGTAAAATTATCACGCTACGAGCAATAGGAGACGCAAACGAGGTTGCGTGGGTCAACTAGAAAGTTATATATCTAATCCATATGGGTCTAAGTTCAATTCTGTAACTGGTTTTCTAAACAGCTCCTGCAAGTAATTCTCCTCCGTGTAACCCTTACCTTTAAATCCCTGTGTATAATGCGCTTTTGATGACAGTACTGTACAGCAGAGACGATCTGCCTGAACTTGGCACGAGCCTCCTTCTCCTTCATACGACCGTGTAGCACCAGATAGTCGAACACCTGGAATGTATTACAAAAGCGCTCTTAAACTCTCTGTCACACTGCACCTTTAAATATGAGAATAAATATTTAAATATTTCGGACATCTAACACACAACGCCATCTAGTCCCAAGTTAAGCAGAGCTTGTGGTATGTGTACTAGGTAACTGATACAAATACATATATATTTTTTTTTTGTAAATACATATATATTATACATAGAAAAAACCCAAACTCCGAAACAAATATTTGCAGATCACCCAAACATTTGGACGACCCAGGAATCGAACCCAAAACCTCAAGCACAGCAGTCGCATCTGCTACCACTACGCCATCGAGGCAGTTCAAAATCGCTTCAACTTTTATTCTACACTTCTTATAATATAACATTCTTCTTATTATTCTACTTATACTGTATACTATCTACACAAATAAATATAAATGAAGTGTCTGTTTGTATTATTAAAATAACCGTTTTTATTAAATGCATAAAAAAAATTTTTAGGTATATGTACCGTGTATACATAATACACGTTACATATACCAAAGTAACATTTTTTTTGTCTGTCTGTCTGTTTGTTCCGGCTAATCTCTGCAACGGCTGGACCGATTTTGACGGGACTTTCACTGATAGGTAGCTCATGATATAAGAAATAACTTAGGTTATTTTTTTTGCCCCGCAGCGTTTCCCGCAGTTAATATCGTACCACCGTGGGACTCAGCTAGTATCTAATAAAGCCACTCACAAGAAATTTGGTTCTTATTAAATACCTAATACATTTGAGTAAAATTTGATAAATTGAGATTGTATACTTCACATATCCTTTTAGAATGAGTTTTATAACATTTGAGCAACCTATGTTCGAGTTGTGTCTTGTCTATGATCTCGATGGCTTACACTCAACTCTTCACCAATAGTTGACAATGCAACACAGCAATGCAGTATATTATGGTCGACGTCGAGAGTTGATGGGAGATAAACACATACTACTCATATTTTTTAACACTTCAGTTTTTTTTTCTCATAAGAGTTTTGCCCGGTTTTATTTCAATGCAAGGATCTATTATTATAATATTTGATATTTCGTTATCACCAACCTCTCCACCTGACGCATACTCCATCACGAGGTATAGTGTCTTCTCTGTCTCTATAACCTGAAACAGCTTCACTATGTTCGGATGGTCCAACATCTTCATTATTCGGACCTGGAATTCAATGAAACATTTGTAATAAGATACGACTAGTATAACATTTTAAATATAGTTACTTAATTAATTCTATTAAAGGGTAAGGATGAAATTTAGGGGCAGTCACACTCACAGAAAACCGGTGTGAAATAGTGCTTGCGCTGTGTTTCACCGAGTGAGTGAGTATACCGGAGGCCCATAACCTAAATCCCCTCCCCCTATCTCTCCTCCCTATCCCCCAAAGGCCGGATAGTAATCGCTTACCATCAGGCGATACGTCTGCTCGTTTGCCCGCCTACTCCATAAAAAAAAAAGTCATGGTGTCATGTCCCCTCGGACTAACTTTAATTCGTATTATTTCAGTACTAGTGGTCCATAATTCACTTAATTTTATTTTTGCTGCACTCATTCTTCATATAAACTATATCTATGCCAAATTTTATACTCCTTTCGTATTACTTTCATAAAAGAGAGTACAAAGATTTGCTTCACGTATTAAATATATATATATATATTCCTTAAAATATAGCCTGATCTCTGGGTAAGTTGTCGTTTGTGTCATTTTAGAACTAACGAGTTATATTTAAGGTGTGAATATTTATAAAGTATTGTACTACATTTGTGATGAAACTGGCTCGTAAAGAATGAAAATATCTGTGATACAAAATAAAATCGCATGTTCAAAGTTACTGTCGTTTTCGGTCATCTGTCAGAGATAAATCTATAATACAAGGTAATTAAATAAAATAATTTATCATCAGAATAAAGAACATCAAAAAACGTACAAGCATAGATTATAAAACACGATATTACCTCTCTAAATAACTTCTGTAGTGACCCAGGGTTGAGTTGTGTCTTGTCTATGATCTTGATGGCGACTTCTTTACCTGTGGGCACATGTTTCGCTAGCTTCACCTTAGCGAAGTTGCCCTTGCCGATTGTCTTTAAAAGCTTGTACTTTCCTGGAAAACAAAAATATACAATTTATATTTGAGTTATTCACGCGATTACGTGGGATTCAGCGCCAAGTCGGTCATTTTAGTGGTTCACATTTTTTCCTCATTTTTTGGGTTATAATTTTGGTTTATCTCATCATTACACTTTTGGAACTGAATAAGGGTCTGTAACTCCACGCGTAATTCTCAATAACTCCACGTCTATCCAAGTATGTTCAATATTCAAGGAGAGAGCTTTGGCACTCAACACAAGTTATCTTAGATTGACTGCCAGGTTTTCAATTCAGCTATACTTTTCTAAGTTCTCTTTTTAAACCTGAGAACCGATTTAGATTATATTTTTTTCAATCATAAAAGAACATTTTTTTAGGGTGAAAAATGAAGGCAGATAGAACACAAGTCAATAATAACAGCCTCAGACATTTCACACATGGCCGCTGATAAACATATTTATACCTATATTTCTTTCTATACATCCAACATAAGATAAACTATACCCAGCCACAGAACTATGCAGTTTATTCCTATTCATCATAAACACTGAGATACTTCTTTAAAACTACATATTAACTTAGTGCGACAGAAGTATGAACTTAAAAATCATATCTTTAGATCATCGGACACAAAATTTATATTGTCTCAAGAGTTTTATACGACAAGTATAATTTATAACAAAGTAGACAGTAACTACGAGTGGGAGCGAATGAAATGCTAGTCGACGCTCCTTAGCGTCGGAAGTTATGTAAATGGGTCATCAAGAGGCTTCGTCCGGACCTGGATCGATCGTTTCATCTACTTGGTTCTGCTACAGCCCACAATTTTATATACTTGAATGGAACAGTTTACGCATTGTTATATTTTAACGTCTACGGTCCCTCTGATGTCAAGCGACACCACTAATAACAGCAATAGTGTCACTTGTACGACGACTCACTTTTCTTGGTCCAAATGCAAATTATGGTAAACAAACGAATTTGCGTGTTATTAATCCATTGACTTTAACTTCATAAGTAACAGCTGTATTCGTGATTTCAGAATTGCTCCTAAATATTTTCTTCCTATTATAATGAGAACAGCCTGCAGTGTTACAAATTTAAAATTTAAATCGATCCCCAAGTTGGAACCACTTTAAATTGGAAAAAAAACATGAATTAAAATATATAACGTACAAGTTGTTGTCCGCGGCTCCGCCCGCGCATATGTCGGTTATCGCCACAAATAGTAGCCTATGCCTTTTTCTGTTGTATAAGCTACATTACTGTAAAGTTTCACCCAAATCCGTTCAGTAGTTTTTACGTGAAAGAGCAACAAATATCTACCAATCATCCATCCATCCATACTTACAAACTTTCGCGTTTATAATATTAGTAGGATTTAGATGGCAGATAAGTTCAAACTGTCAAACTGTCAGTAATCTGTCAGAGACTATCAGCAGGTGGTGAAACTAGCCGTAAGCTATTTATAATGTAATGACTGTAAATATGAAGGACCCATACCAATGTGTGGTTCTTCGGAGGCTCTCGAGCGCGAGGACACGCGAGAGCTGCCGCCTGACGTGCCTCCGCCTGCGCCCGCCGACGACTCCGACGCGCTCTGAAATAGACAAAACAAAAAGCTTAATATTTATTTTTATTACTATCTGGTTTTGGCTACCCGAAACATTCTTATTTCCCATTATGTAAGGGCAAAAGAGACGGCGTCCCTTAAGTAACTACTGTCGCGCCCAGTGTGCTGGTGAATTAACAATACGGAGTGTATCGTAAGAGGCGAGTAAGGGCCAAACTGTAGAATGTGAAATAATCCTATACTACCCCGTCTGGCCATGGCCAAAATCTCCTTGCTAAGTAGATGCCTATGACCAGCAATGGACTATTGAAGTCCCTATAGATATATACATTGGTTTTTTGTATCATAAACACAGTGACAATTACATAGTTTAGATAATAAATATGACCAATATTATAGCTAAAATAATTAATTCTCATAAAAGACCTATAATCTATACATGTATATAAAAAATTTATCGCCGAAATGTACCTATGTACGCGCATAAGTTCCGATCAACTGCACCAAATAAAATAACTCTTTTTTATGTGTATCGTTATCGCTAGGACAAAGTTTGTGTATAAGAAAAATTAAAAGATAACGGGAAAAGTCATTTTTTTTGTCTGCGACTGTAACTTGCTAGCCTATAAGTAGCTTTTGCCTGCGGCTCCACCTATGTAAAGGTACTTTTTTTTGTGAACCGATTGAACTAAATGTTGAGGTGAGCAAACTGCAACGCATTAGTGAAATCCGCATTTAAATCAATTAAGCCGTCTCTGAGGTTGGCTTAACAAAAATTCTAAAAATCATTGTTCTGAGTTCTATAGTGATCATAATGTCCTCTTTAACCGTTTTTCTTATACATCCTCCATGTACAGATAGCAATATGTACAAGCGGAATAATACGTATGCTTAACAAATTGATTGCGCGGTTGATTAATAATGATTTAATTTGTACAGTCACCTCGCTACAGACAAGGCAAATGACTATGGATTTAATCTCCACCTGAGGTAAAAAATAGATGATGTAAAGATTTTCCAGGTATCCATAGCGGATGTGTTAGACTTAAATGTCATACCACGGCCTCAAAGAAAACAGGTGTGAAATAGCGCTTGCGCTGTGTTTTCACCAAGTAAGTGAGGATATCGGAGGCCCATACTCCAACCCCTTCCCACATCCCTTTCCCCATCCCCAAAAGGTCGGCAATGCACTTGTAACGCCTCTGGTGTTGCGGGTGTCCATGGGCGGCGGTAATAGCTTACCATCAGGTGATACGTCTGCTCGTTTGCCCACTACACCATACAAAAAAAAACTGTGTTTCAGATTATAATATATCTTTAGACCAAATTTCATCTGGACCCACATAAGTTTAAGCATCTTTATGGACATTCTGGTATAGGTACTGATCTACTTTGGGACCAGATAGCCAAGTGTGAGCTTCGCGAAGTTCTTATTTTTATTGAAATATGTAAATCGCACTAAAATAAGTTTAAAAATTACTACCCGCATACGTGGAAATTTTCGATAAATTGATTAAGCCTAATCACTCGGACAATTATTTGGAATCTATTGGCACTTTATTCATTAAAATCGGTTCAGTATGCGTTATATAGTTACATATATTGCCAAAACTATTAATCTTCCTTTTGACTTCGCCTTAGTAAGGTAAAAACAAAAGCTAGAGTAAATATAAATTATCTAAAATGTTAAAATTAAACCGTGACTCAGATGTATCACATTTTGCGTTAAAACAATCCCCAAAGAGCTTGAAACCCGGTAACAAGTTTACCCGGCCCACTAATGGCATATTCCCCGGAGAAATTATATTACGCAGCGTTTGCAACACGTCACGGTCTGCTTGCAGCTATTAGCCTATATATCAGGGTTAGTAATCTGGTAAGTGTATACAACAAGATCACCCATCACCCAAAGTGTCATTACCTTTTGTCCTGGGGACATAATGAAGCCTTATGTAGTAAATAATATAGTATAAAGTAGAGAGAGGATATATGACAGAAGACTCACGAAAGGAATCTATAGAGTGTTATGGGCGTGGAAGTCGCGGAAGAAGTCGTCCAACTTTCAAGGTAAATTTGTGATGTTCTAAGAAATGGCGGTGTGAAAAGTATCAAGAACCGATGAGCATGCATGCAGTGATTGACGAATGTGGATAAAAAAGCAAAAGGACCGTGTCAGGACCGTGGTAAGTGTCTTGTGGTCCATTTCTACACACTAGGCCAGTATTTGGAGGGCTGGTCATGATTCCCCGAAGTATCTATACAACACTTCATCTCTCTATATGTGTTCGTAAAAACCCATTAATAATAGAGATCAATTGTCACTGTCTGCACCTCTAATAAAAAATAAAGTATGTATGTATTAGTTACCGGTATTGAGCCGGTTGGCAACAAAGATTTGAGCATCTACCTGTCCTTTTCACACACACACCTGCAATACTAGGTCAAAGGTTTGTCATCAGTTAAATAAGGAGGGGAAAGGAGAGAAGAAGAATAGAGGAGAGAGAAGAAGCGAGAAGCTGGAGAAAAAAAGGGCGGGATTTGGTCTCCGATAACTACACTCATGCGGTGTCTGAAGAATTGTACAACTAAAATTTTCTGTAAAGCAATGATATCCTCTAATTTTAACGAAGTGAAGGTTTTCTATATTTTGAATTGACTTGAAGCATTGTAAGACAGACACAATGATGCTTTTAAAACCGATATCTTGGTAGTCTACGTATCCAAGCCATTGTCAGCCTAACTAATCCAGTAACGTGTGAGTTCGTTCACCCCGTGCTGTTTACCCGGCCGTGTCTTGATAACACTGCGGCTGATCGTGTATTACATATGTTTTTTATGTAACTTGTGTTTTAGTAGGTATTACAATTTAAAAACCTTAGGTTAAAACGAAACGTATTTGATGAAGGACATATCCGTTTTTAGATACCACGGAATTAAAAGAAGAAAGTGAATCATATTAATGTGCAGATGGACAGCTTTTAGCCGTGGCTCCGCTCGCGTTTATGTCGATTTTTATGGTAATGAGTAGCTTATGTCCTTCCTCAAGAATATAAGTATCTCCATTCCAAATTTCATTGAAATCGATGCAGCTGTTGAAATATCTATTTGCAGATTTAATCAACTTCGACCTCTACGAAACCATAACTTAATGTTGCTCAAAAATACTCTAAACTATGAATAAAAATTAGTTTTGTCCTGTCATACAACGTTTTATAAATAGGTAAATACATACATACACGAATAGTATTTTGTTAAATCTCTTTACCAAATCCAAAGATTTATGTGAGAATTTTCTTCCTAGTCTTAACATCAAAATACAATCCATCAACGCTATCACTAAAACCGTCATCTCCACAATAACACAACTATACAAATTGGTGTTTCAACTAATACAAGTAACGATGCAAGACTAAAATCTATTAAAATTCATGCCACTTGACATTAACAGTTTGTAAATGTTTTTAGTGTGTGTCATCGTTCAAATCGAACATCTTGACTCAATGAGTTTTATGAATGAAATTCAAAATTGTTGAATACTCGTGTAGTTATTAAAAACAAATGGTTTTTGGACAAGATTTTACAGAAATATTAAGATTATTTTGAGAAGTTTTTTTTTTATTCCCTACCAATTAGAATATTCTACTATCCTATCCTATATGTATTTATATCAGTTGTCTAGTACCTAAAACAAAATCTCTGCTAACCTTTGAACTAGATGGCGTTGCGTGTTAGATGTCCGAAATATTTATTTATTTATTATATCCTACTATCCTACTAATTTTATAAATGCAAAGTTTGTGAGGATGTATGAGTGTTTCTTACACTTTCACGCCAAAACCACTGAAACAATTCAGATGAAACTTTACAGTAATATAGCTTATGTATCAGCATAACACAAAGGCTACTATTTACCGTGATAACCGACATTCTGTCTATCTGTTACGCTTTCGAGGCATTGCGCCAATTTGATTTTTGAGGAAGGACATGCGCTACTTTAGGGACCGAGCAGTTATCTATAAATTAAGCTAGAAGTTTAATATTTGGTGCAACACTTAATGAATGCGTTAATCTCATCACACATTTTTTTAAACATAAGTATACATTTAAAAAAACTGTTTTCTGTTACACTTAGAAAGGTAGCTACAAAAGTATAATTGTAGTCTTGCATCCATTATTTATGCATCCATTTTTATTCTAATAAATTCCAAATATTTTTAGGACTTTGGTATTAAATGTATCGTCAGGTACAAAACAGTAAACTGCTTATCCCAACACTGAAACATATTTTATAGTACTTCATTACGTGAACGGAATAACAACCAAGTAGGATTATACATATTGTCCAGCTTTTAATAGTTCACTGTTGGACATAGACGTCTGTTTAGCAAGGAGGCTATGTTTTCTATCCATTAGTGACTTAAGAAGGGCAACTGATGATAAGGGTTGTGATGATGATGATAAGAAAACACATTTTTTTATATATACATTTTAGAAAACTTAATTCTGCTATATGAAGGCATCCGCTTCTGTAGTGATAGCATAATGATCAAGAATATACTGCATCATGAGCATCTGTCTATCGCAGCCCACTGCTGGATACTGACCTCATAGTAGAGCTAGGAAAGGCTGTTTAGCGAAAGGCGTCTGGATGCGAAAACTCCAAAATTTCTCAAAATAGCGTACAATGGGATAGGTTTATATTTTCCATATTGAACATTATGAAGTTCTAGCTGACCCACGCAACCTCGTTAGCGTCTTCTGTTGCCCGTAGCGTGATAATTTTCCCCCGTTTTTATAATATTCTTCATTAGTGCTCCGCTCCTATTGGTTTTAGCGTGATATAAAACCTATAGCCTTCCTCGATAAATGTACTATCCAACACTGAAAGAATTTTTCAAATCGGACCAGCGGTTCCTGAGATTAGCGCGTTCAAACAAACAAACCAGCAAACTCTTTAGCTTTATAATATTAGTATAGACTATAGATAGATGACTAAAAGATGTACGTAGAAATGGTTGTCATATTCGAAATGATAAAAAATATATTATGAAAACATTTGTATGTATATTTATATTAGTTTAACTAAATACTATATGGTGCCGCATGCGGTGACAAACGTAGTTTTGTTAGATCTTTCTTTTGTACTCTTTTGTGTTCAAAGTACTATTTGTTAACCGATTTCAAAAAGAAGAGGAGGTTATGAATTCGACTGTATTTTTTCCCCGTCTGCAGCGCTATAAAGAATTAAGTTAGGCAAAGGCTATACAAATTTTAGCAAAAGTTTTTAAGAAGTCGCGATATGGCTTTATAAACTTTTTATTGTTTTATACGTTAATTGTAATCTGAAAAAGGCTTACACAACATTAAAAATCATTCATGAAACGGGGCAATTCGTAATAAACTTTGTTAAAAAGTTACAAGACAAAAGCTCTCAGGAAAACAGGTTAATTACAATAATTTGAATATGAAATTTAATATGGTTTATTATACTAGTTCCAATACCTGGCTGTGTATAATTCTTATTGGGGAACGAAAATAAATAAACGAGGGGACTCCCCGCTGTTAGCTATTGTGACGTCAACTGTGTGGTTAGGTCGGTTCTATTCTGAGATAACCGCGTCATTGTGTAATCGGTAAGTTGTCACCGAAGGGTTCTGCATAATATACCTACAGGTACAAAAAAGTCGGAACTGTATTATAACCATCTTAACAATATCCTGTGCACGTATCGTAGCAAGAAAAGTATAGATTACTTATTAGGAGTCCATGTGAACAAGTAAAATTATTAAAAATAATAAACCCGACTGCGTCAATATTATCATCTTTATTAAATTCAGTTATTTTTAAATAAACATATTAGTTTTATATATATTCGTAATCACCGTTAAAAAATCTTTTATTGATACCACACTCGATGTATTTTGAAAACATTTTTTTGTAGATTACTTTTTGGGGCCAAAAACCCTTAATTTAGTTTTTTTTTTTAATTTTGATGTACCCAGTGTCACTCTCACGACTAAGACGAATCTATTGAAACCACTGTGATAAAAATACGACAAGCCGTTCAGGCTCTGGGGCGTGCCAAAGAAATATCGAAAAACATAATCGTCCTTCTTTCGCAGTCGGGTAAAAAAAGAGTTGCGAAAGTTTGTAAGACGAAAGTATGGATGTTCATAATCAAATACATAATCAATTAAATAGTAGACTTAAATAGCACATACGCAACTTCTTATCAAGGAGAATTAAATGAAGAAAAAAGCAAAATCGACAAAACAAGTATACACAGTTTTTGAAGTATCTCTATGCTAAATTTCATACAAACAGACAGAATTACTTTCGAATTTATAAGATTAGTATAGAAGTATGGACAGTACGGATATCTATACTAATATATAAAGCTGAAGAGTTTGTTTGTTTGTTTGTTTGTTTGTTTGTTTGTTTGAACACGCTAATTTCAGGAACCGCTGGTCCGATTTGAAAAAATATTTCAGTGTTGGATAGTGCATTTATCGAGGAAGGCTATAGGCTATATATCATCACTTTCGGACCTATAGGAGCGGATCAGCAATGAAAAATGTTTCGAAAACGGGGGAAAATTATCACGCTACGGGCAACTGAAGACGCAAACGAGGTTGCGTGGGTCGGCTAGTTTACGCAATATAATCTTTAAATGAAATCCCGTTCGCTAGCTCGTTTATGACCAATTCATGTCAAGAAAATAAACAGACAGTATCAAACTCAGGTTATGTAGTTATGTCTTGTCACGTATTATTATAATTAAGTACAAAATTCTAGGTCACGACCAGTGCTTATTTTGCTGACGGAGACTTTGTCAGGTTTCTCGGATATTTTCCTATGCCCGACACTTGTAAATCGCGGAAGCCGGCTTTGTCAACTCTGCATGTTCAATAGGTAGGCACATTATTCAAATAAGTTAATTAAATAAAATGTTTCATTTAGCCCTAAACAATCTGACAACAGTTTTCCTATAGAACTTCGCATCGCTTAGTACTTGGGCTGTGGAGGTCTGATGACAGTTTCGCTAGAAGAAGGGTCTCAGTCCCTTGATAGATCATATTTAAGAATTAGCTAAACTCCGCGGAGTTTCCAGTGGTACAATAACAACCGCGGTTAAGCAAGGCGAAGCTAGTAAAAAAAATAGTAGCCTAAGTTACTCCTCATATCACCAGTTTTTCTGCTTGTGAAAATCAAAATTCGTCCAGCCGTTACAGACATTAGCCGGAACGGACATTAGCCGGAACGAACAGAAAGGCAGACAGTAAAAAATTCAAAAAAATAAAATTTTATTAAGTATGGTATATGTATTAATATAGTATTGCCATATGCATTAAGTGGAAAGCTGTTAATTTGACATTACAAATTAATTTTATTTATTTGTGTAGATAACATAATATAATGTTCTATGAATCTATACTAATATATAAAGCTGAAGAGTTTGTTTGTTTGTTTGAACACGCTAATCTTAGGAACCGCTGGTCCGATTTGAAAAATTCTTTCAGTGTGTGATAGCCCATTTATCGAGGAAGGCTATAGGCTGTATATCATCACGCTTAGACTTACAGGAGCGGAGCAACAATGAAGAATGTTACAAAAACGGGGGAAAATTATCACGCTACGGGCAATAAGAGACGCAAACGAGGTTGCGTGGGTCGGCTAGTCTTTGATAAATCAGTTCGATAGTCTTCACTCACATATGATTCCGTCACAACTTTTGCATAACATTATATTACAACAAACTAATACAACTTATACAAATGTTATACATTCAAAAGTAACTATACACTTTTTCACAGCAAAACCGATGCACCGATTTCAATGAAATTTTGGCACAAGCACAAGGTTACTCTTTACCGTGATAGCCGACATACACGCGGGCGAAGCGGAGGACAAAAGATAGTAAATAGTATAAATTAGTTTCAGAGCGAAACGTTAACAAGTAAATCACTACTGAGATTAGCAATTAATATAATAAATTGCATTCATAAACAATTGGTTTTAGTGAAAGTTTTAATTATGTCCATAGTATAATGCGATAGGAAAGCTTGTTAAATAATTTTTAAAAAACTTAAATTAAAATTATTCAAGTAATTGATTAATTAAACAAGCAAAGAGAGAGGCGTAAAGAGTTTGAACAAAGTCATTTAGAATTCACCATTTACTGACAAAGTTCCGAATAGACTATTAACAACTTATCTGCCAGATAACTAATAAAAGATTTCGGTTACTACTGAAACACGAGAAATTTTGGTACAATTTATACAGCAGTGCACCCAGGTTGTTATTACGAATCTACTGAAACCTCATTAATTAAAATTGGTACCTTATTTTACGCTTCTGTGGAATATACAAGCATGTCATTAATTGCCAAAAATATTACCCTTCCTTTTGGCTTCACCGTGGTCGGGTAAAAAGACTGAGCATAACAAAAGCGCTCATGACCCAGTTGCACTCGATGATTAGAAACAATCACCGAGAGTAAGTAACGACGGCGCGGTCCGTACCTGGATGGGTGACCGCTGGTGCCATGATACCATGAGCATCTCCGTGATTCGGAGGTCACGTTAAGCAGTCGTTCTCGGTTGTTATCGTAGGATAGCGGTCGTGAAGCTTGGTTGGAGGCCTTTGGGCGGCTTAAAAGCATCCAACGGCAAGATTACGTTGCCACAACGTTATCATGCCAGTCCCCAACGCGCACTTGGCCAGCGTGGGGACGTATGGCCTTAACCCTCTCCTGAGAGGGTTTTTGGCGTTATGGCTTGTTGATGATAACAAAAGCGATACTACTGAGAATTTTACAGGCACCATAAACCATAAAAATATCATTGAAGTAACTGTAACTTAGTACGCTTCAAAGCGTTCCCCATAAATTCGTAATTTCAAATTCCAGCTGACAGCGGACGTTTTATAGACAAGGACAAAGTGAATGGTAAATTTTTTCAATCTCTCTTCAGGTAGGGGATATTTAATATCAACTTTATTGCTTCCTTTTGTGATAATGACTTGAAATTAGATGTTTGAATTAAATATGGAGCTGACTTGATTTTACAGCATCCTTTAGTTTGACTCACTCATATTAGTGTAGAATATCATCTCTCGTAAGAGATTCTTCAATGATGATTAACATTCTTCAAATGATTAACAGTATATATAAATAAAACGTATGGTCTTTTCGAACTTCTTTGCTTTGCAAAATTAATTTTACAAGATTTGTTCTATACATTTCGCATAGCTTGGAGTAAATACAAAAATAATATTAGGTATAATTTAATAAACAGACATTTCAAATATTCCCTCATATTTATTTAATATTATCAATATTTACTAGTAATATCGATTTCTATAGAACATAACTTATTAATAAACAAACATCACAACAAAGGAACCTTCAGATTTTTAACTGACGAAACGTTGGGAAAATTGACAGCTACATTGAATGGAAATCTACAGTTCAAGACCTTGGTATTTTAATAAAAACAAAGGAATGCATGTCAACTACACAACGGTTGAATTTTAAACCAAAAAGTGCAATAGGTTGTTTTGCATGCCATCCACATTTGGTCTTACCCCATGGAGTTTCTCGATGGCCTTCGCCCGACGCCTGCGTCTCCAGAGCTTGGAGAGAAACACCGGGGCCAGTAACGGCAACACCCGGTGTCGCATCGTTTGAGGATTTATCTTGACTGAATGTACTTCTCTGGTAGGGTTAAATACCTGGTCTAGCGTTGTCTAGACCGTTAGTATGATTTAATTTGTAGTGTATTTTTTGAGGACTTTTTAGTGCACTATGAAAAACAAGTTTACTAATTTAGTGACAAAAAGTTTCAAAAGCAAACGATTTTTTTCAATTTATATAAGTTTAGACGTCAATAATGCTTTACCGTGTGTAAATACGCGCTTTTCAAATGTGTGATTATGATTATTTGGGACTGGCCAAAATCATCCGAATCCGATTGATTCTATATCTTTATCTTAAAACCCGTTGTAGTGAAATTAATACTTGTTTGATGTCTATTTGTTTTTCACATAATTAAAACCATATATAAGTGGTATATTGGTACCGTTTTTGTTTGTTTTTATATATTCACTTATGACCTTTTTAAATATAATTTTTCACACGTTTGTACACTTAAACACTACAGTTGTCTATAAAACGACACAAACTTATTTACATTTTTATGATGTTATGAAAATCCAATCAGTGGCGCGCTTGGATAACCTATGACATCGTGTTGTATTTAATAATTTTATATGTACCTATTAAGTAACGTTATCATCCATCACGTGTATTACTAACTTTTACTGGACATTGCTATTTTGACGGTAAATGACACAAAAGTAACGAGTATCTAATACTGTAAGTAATAAAAAACTAAGTAGGTAATAAAGAGCCGAAAATCTAGTGGTGTTCGGAAACGGAATCTTTCTATTTTAAACATCAGACACACAAACACAACAGAGGAACTCTGTTAAATATTCTGACTGGACCTTTTAAAAGTTTTTTAGAAGTTTTTGGGAGAAGATCGTCCTTCTCCCTTTAGAGAAAAGGATACGTTTATAGTCACTTTCAGTTGAATTAGTTTACAATAAATTTTAAAACAATTATTACTAAATATCATAAAGTCGAAAGTAGCTCTGTTTACCCTTTCAGGGCTAATCTGATGCACCGATTTCAATGAAATTGTGCATGGAGATACTTTGACGCTTGAGGTTGGACATAGTCTACTATTACTATTTACCGTTAAATTAACGACATATACACGGGTGCAGCCGTGGCCAAAAGCTAGTTATCTATATATTTTTAGTACATATATATATCTAATAGTTTTTACCCGTGGCTCCGCCCGTGTATATGTCGGTTATGGCGGCAAATAGTAGCCTATGAGTTATTCTGATGTATAAGCTATATTACTGTAAAGTTTGATCCAAATCCGTTCAGTAGATTGTGCGTGAAAGAGTAACAAACATCCATCCATCCATAGTTACAAACTTTCGCGTTTATAATATTATAGTATAGATTAGCTTTACTTTTTGCATTCACAAGCGGTAATATTATCATCTATCTTTGCATTCAACTTTCACATTAACATTAATATATAGTCTTAGATGTTATTCTGTACGGCCAGAGTGGTAAAGTGTGCTAAAATCTCTTTTTAATGATAGGCTTATGTCAAGCAGGGGACTACTAATATAATTAATGCGAGTAATTATATTGTTTTTAAAAGACAATTCCCACACACAAAATCCACCGATGTCCCATATGGGATTTGAACCTACAACACTCAGCGCGGTATAAAACGGCTTTGCTGCCAATTAAACCTCTACGCTATTCGTGCAATCGATGATGATAATACTATTAGTATGGATGCATATAGTCCGTTTATATCTCACATGGGATAATTTATTAGCACAAAGTATATTGTACAAGTTAACTAAAACCTACGACAAAAATACATACATATACGAGTACTTTCCCTATGTGTTAGTCATGCTTCAGATGCGGCAAGAGGAAACCTATCCCAAACTACAAATAAAACCGTAATGGAAAACCAATTGTGTTTGAAGTATTGACGTAAGCAGATAACAAAAGCAATCCTTTTCAATAAGTGTATACTCATTTAAACTAAGCTAAACTTTCTGGAAGGTACACTATCGGTTAACTATTACGATGCTCTCATTACTATTTCGATAACAACTATTTATAGAATGGAAAGTTAGTTCATATTTCACGTATTTACTTTAAAATCATTTTTATGGCATTCTTGCTGTTACCGCAGCTCCGCAAGGGTGTATGTTAGCCTATGTGTTATTCTGATGTATAAGCTATATTAGTGTATCCACGGATACTTGTAACTTATGAGAACAACGCACTAAAAACTCAGGATAGGAATGAGTTGTGGGTAATCTGTCTCAATGGATTCTTTTTTTTATGGGATATTGGCAAAGAGGAGACGGATCGCCTGATGGTAAGCGATTACAGTCGCCCATGTGTACCCTACACTAGAGTCGTCACAAGTGCATTGCCGACCTTTTAATAAGCAGTACGCTCTTTTCTTTAACATAGGTTTTCAGTAAGATGGTAGGTATCATTTCAATCGAGCCGACCCGTACGTGCGTAGCTTGGCTCTCCCACGGTAATTATGTTTTTAAAACTTAGCTTTATTCGTTTAGTAAACGCAAATAATCATTTTATCACAACATACGTGCTTGTTATAACGTGACCCTTCCCCTCGTGTCCTGGTTCCTGTATCGTTAATCTGGAGTGGGATCTATATGTAACTATGTCACATTTCATGTATAAAACTTACAGCGTTCGAGGCGTGACACTAATGTTTTTCTGGTAATACAGCTCGTCGTCGGTCCAGGTTGTCATGAACATCTATGGCAATCGTAATTGGGAAGTCAGTACCCTCAAATGTACTGTCAACTAGATCATCTTTCGAATCCAGTTCGCCCTCAAGGTTACGGCAGTCATAAGCCAGTCCCCCGCCGCAAACCCCGGCGGGGTGACGGCCCGAGGGGGTTTCCACACGTAAAAAAAAAAAAAAGAAAAAAAAAAGTCATAAGCCAGTCGCTCCGTGGACAATATTGATGTTCAGGTAAGACCGGTTGAAATAGTAGCCGATATCAAATAATTTTGGAAGCAATAAAAGCTAGGACTATGATAATAGAGTCTAAAAACATTTAATAGAGAGGCCATGGGTTTAAACATTAAATAAATCTATAATAGAAAAATTTTAATTCGAGTTGTGCTCTTCAAGTGTCAGTCAAAAGAGCACAGGTCAATAAACTCAGGGTCGAGAGCGTATTGTCTGGCGGTCATTGTTTCATAACACCGTAACAGCTACTGGCATCGGAGCATTCGATTGCGAGAATCGCCATGTGATTACGAGAATCAATCATACAAGTATGTATTGTGATTCATTACTTTACTTTTATCTATACTAATATATAAAGCTGAAGAGTTTGTTTGTTTGTTTGAACACGCTAATCTCAGGAACCGCTGGTCCGATTTGAAAAATTATTTCGGTGTTAGATAGTCCATTTATCGAGGAAGGCTATAGGGTGTATATCATCACGCTACTACTAATAGGAGCGGAGCAACAATGAATAATGTTTCAAAAACGGGGGAAATTTTCACGCTACGGGCAATATAAGGCGCAAACGAGGTTGCGTGGGTCGGCTAGTTACAGTATATTTTTGTTCTTATTAAATACATATTTGGAAAATATTCTTAGCGTTACTAATTGTCTGGTGATTTTTAAATTTAGTCTAAGTCTATATAATTTCAAATGAATAAAACCTTCCTATTTTTGCATACAAGGAAGTTTGTAAATAAAAATCAGTTGTGATAATCTTAAGAATTTAAAATTTATTAGATCTTGCCTCCCTTTTGCGACATTTCGAACATTTGTTTAATTGCACTTCTAAATCCTAGTGTGACTCATATTTTGGACTTGCATATCTAGAACTGAATAAATTATTTTGACTAGTCAAGTTGTATATTTGTGACTTCGTATGTATGCGTCTCTCATATGAAATATTTTTTCCCCGTTTTCGGAACTTTTTCCATTAAATCCGCTTTTTTAGCTGCCCCAAAATGACTCAGCCTGGTGGAAATATATATTATGACAGATTAGATAAAATAATGAAATTAGTAAAAAATTGTTTAGTCACTGTAAGTAATTCGAAATGGTTATAGACGAAAAGTCTCGTATCCGAAAATATTACGTAACGTAATTGTAGAAAATGAAGTAACTTATCAAAGTTTATTAACATGGCAACCCTACACATCTGTAGGTCCAAAATTAATTTTGTTTCAGTTAATAATACCTGTTAAAGCGAGCGTAAGCTCTCCACCGAGAATAACCGGCTAAGCAACGACCTTCACTCGCATAATACGGGATGAGCATCAGCGATTTAAGAGAGGAAAAATTACATAATGTTTAATACAGTCAAGGTGGCAAAACAAGAGTAATTTTGTATGACTGAAGAGATTAGGCCTATGTTATTTATTAGCCCGAGTACACTATTGTTATGCGTAAAGATGAGCAAAATGTAGTTAAGAAAGTGTTAAGTATGGAAGTCGACGGATATAAGAGTAGAGGACGATCAAAGAAAAAATGGATAGACTGCATAAAAGAGGATATGGCCAGGCAGGGAGTAAGCAGTGAACTGACAAGCGATAGAGGAGAACAGAGGAGGAAAACTCGACCGACTTGCACCGACTTCAAATAAATTTGGTAAAAGGGTAGGGAGATGATGATACTATTATTATATGCAACAAATACATGGATAGTTTATCAAATATACTTTCAATGCCCATTCTACGGTAACACAATTTTTTTTCATAACCAAAAATTTGCCCATAGAGGTTAGCTACATCTATGCCAAATTTTATCAAAAGTGCTTCAGCCGTTTGTGTGCTATGAAGAAACAAACATACAAACGCACACACTCGCAAACTTTCGCCGTTATTAGTGTCACAATATGAGTGGTATATTAACAAGTACAATTTTAACAAAAATAAAACCGACTTCAAGGTTCGACTCGATTTCTCTTGGATGCTATCATCAGATATTAATGTCTTTATAATGGTACCACCGTTGGAACATCTCCTTTCCATATAAAGAATAATCATCAATATCGGTTCATAAACTTCGAAGTTATAAGAGATCACATTTAAAAAATATATTTACGGTCGAATTGAGAAACCTCCTCCTTTTTTGAAGTCGGTTAAAAAGAAGTAACACTAGTACATATGTTATATATGGAATACTATAAAAACATCAACAAAACAAAATGGATGTGTTCAAGGTCCGGTAATAGCGTGCCACTGAAATATTCAGAGGACATTCGGCACGCAAAGTAATCGATATTTAGCTATTAATAGCTTCACCTATAAACTAGTACCTACAATTACAATACAATACAATTAGTACCTTGTCTATATAAATGCACTGTGATAACAGCATTGTAAATACCGAATTCGACTATTTCCCGTTATCTTATTATTGAGAAAATAAAAAACCAAATGTTAGCATTAACTGTAGTCCCTAAAATACAGTATGATATCTGTGACAGCTGTCACTGCCATTTTCGAATTACTGGGGTGAATTTTAAATTTATAATGCACTTATTTCGTGGTTTAGTAGCCATCTATCACAAAGAACAAATTATATTTAAAAGGCACACTGTGACAAAACACAACCTGTTTTTTTTTTTAATTCGGGAGAATGTAGTCCTTTGCTTAATAAAGCAAAACAAAAGAATTGCTTGAAACTGGTTTCCCAAAAGGCCGTGGAATTACTCAACCACGTCGGTTGAGTTGGTCCATATATACCAAACCATGGGTCTCCCACGATATGAGGCTAGGCTGTTTAGATCGTTCATCAGATAATTTTGGTACGTGTATTCTACACATATAATAAATTCTAAGAAGTCGATGTCTGTCTGTATGTGAGATATTGAATAGAAACTAATGATAGTTCCTAATCAAAGCAAAAATTTTGCACGCTAATTTCAGAAAGTATTCTGGTAAACTTAACAAATAGTGTTTGTTTTATTTCATAGGTTAAGAAAGAATCACTGCGATAACTGACACATACGGAGCTACAAGGAAAAGCTATTATTAAAGAAAACCAATTCGGGCGTGCGTCACAATCTCACAATGTTTTCAAAAGTTAAAATATACACCTCTACAAGTTTTAATGAATCCCTGACAAGTCTGATCAGAGTTTTTGATTACTTTCGACTGTTATTTATTCTAAACTAGATTTTGCTCGTGATTTCACTCGCGTGTATGTCGGTTATCGCGGTAAAAAGAAGCCTGATGTCCTTCCTGAAGAATCAAAGCATCTCCATGCCGGTGCAATAGTTTAGCCGTAAAGGGTAACAGACTGACAGACAGAACAGTACTTTAGAATTTATAAATTAGTTTGGATGAAACATAAATCAAACTTTTGAAGTTACATATATATTAAGAAGCTATACTGATTTTTCAAGTTTTTACATATAAATTGAGCGAATGATTGATGTCTTGAAGTCTTTATGGTTAAGAAAAAGCTTTCTTTGTTCTTAAAAGTTTTCAAAGAATTTCAGGCGCTAATAGGTCTACTATGACTTGATTAGGAAGCACTACGTATTTTCTTTATAACCTTATTTTAAACTTACATTAAGGTAGTAGGTAAACTTTTCTACAGTTGTCTACAATTCCTCTTTTATCTTGTTAAAAACGTTAATTAAAAGCAGGCCTTAGTTCGTTTCCTTTACAGTAAAATCTTGTGAGTACAATATTAAATGAAGATTTATAGTTTAATATCTTGCAAGTTTCTAAGAGGTTTTATTATTTTGTAGTACACCATCAAGTATACTTTAATGTAGATTAATTAATTTCATAACGGTTAAGTAATTAAGTTTCCACATTAAACCGTCACGTCACTCATATTTGTTAAAATGTAAGTAGATAAATATAATACCAGCGGAGTGTTTTAATTTTACACAAAATTTACAACACTACACACTACGCAACCGAATGCGAAAGATTCGCGCCAACAATCAATTAATCAGATTATTAACAATCGAATATGTATCGATGTTTCAACACCCGAGGACACACTGCCGATACTGGCACCGTCTCATCCCGAGGGTCGAGGGGATGATGCTATTAAAAGCCAGAGCCTACTGAGGCTTGAACTTCAGTCACGATGCAGCCAGCCCGTGAAAAAAGGTGTGATGGCCGTAATAACCCAGATATTCGTATAATATATTATTAAAAAAGCCTATAACAATTAGTTACATCGTTAATTGACAAGAAAAACTGGCTTTACAAAGCGGTTTCGTTGGCGTAAGGTCGATTTCTAGAAAAAAATTGTACCCAGAATTTGATTTGTATCTGCATCTAATTTAGTTCAATTCCTTTCAGCCCTTTTACCGTAATTTAGTTATAACAATGACATATTTATCCACAAATCATATTTTTACATTATGCTGACTCCAACTTCTTTTGCGTTGCTTTTTAAAAAACGAGAAAGTCGGTAAGTTAGTTTCAGAGTTCATCATGAGCAACCACGTGACACGAGAATTACATTACATATATAAAAGAGGAAGGTGACTGACATAGAGAGAGATCAACGCACAGCCCAAACCGCTGAACCTAGAAAAGTACTAAGAAAGAAATTTTTGAAATTCCACCCCTAAGGGGGTAAATCAGGGGATGTAAGTCTGCGTGAGCGAAGCCCCGTATATTATATATATAGAAAATACACAATTTAATTACGGCGTAGTAATTTGATTGTATATTTTTTATGTATGTTTGCAAATGGTTATTCAGAATAAAAACTTTGGTTTTTCTGCTATTACCTAACGTAAGTAATCTGTCATCATCCGACTTCTGAGGCTAATGAAACTTCTGTGTTTCGATCGAACCTAAATAAGATAGTCAAGATTATCTATGAATCTGTCGGTCGTGTCAAATGACCGTTCCATCGGATTTGCAAGTGAAAGAACAGAGAGTGCACTTGTGTTTTCGAGCACACTTGTGCACTATCAGCGTAGTTAGCTGGTCTCTGTTCAGACTAGCCGCCGTGGCCGTAGGAGTAGATACTTCATTTGCGACCAGACTTACATGTGGATGCTGACAACCAATATGGAATCCAATAACCAATCATTGTATTAATTTATACATACCCGTTAACCATTCTTTTTCTTTAGTTAAGTTCTTTCTGAAGCTTACCTGTAACGAAAAAAAAATTGATATAGACGAGTTTTTTTTAAATATAATTTGCTTTACTTACGTCTAAGTGTATAAGTGCAAAAAGCTACAAATTCATAAAATAACATGTGCCAAAAAATAATATTTACATAATTATGTTGAACAACAGATACATCTACGAATATGTAATATTATAAAGGTGAAGAGTTTGTTTGTTTGGTTGAACGATTCAGGAACTCTCAGAAAGGCTAATAACTTTATTAACATAATACCACGACTAATGGGAGTGACCAGGCCTAAGAGTGCCAAGGCATGGTTCTGCCATAGTCAAAAAAGTTCTGTTGTTAAAAACAACTGATATACCTCTAAATACTAATATCAGCTACTTGCATGTTGAGGTATGACACGTACGTATTTATAAAACATATTACACTAAAAGTAATTTTAGTGTTATTCAACATGTTGGTTAAAAAAAGTAATTTAGCAGTTTTATTTTACTGGCTAAAACTGGAGCTTTCTGTATCTCTCTTGTACCTCACTGTTCAAATATATCAAATCCGTATAAAAATGTACTTAGAGCTTGCTTTTAGTTTTAGCTATCAAACGTTTCTCAAAATACATAACGGGGAACAAAGAAAACAAAAGGAAATAACAGGCGTAATAAATATATTTACTTCGCCGAGTCAACACTCATCCATAAATATCATTCTTTTTGCAAGTCCCAACAAGTGAAATGCAAACGTCGGATAAAATTTAACAGTTTCCCGTTAAAGAGACATGTTTTTCTGGAGAGGAAAAAACCGAGTGCAAGTCTCTGCTTCGTAGTTATTTCCTGAAGGATTTCCTGAGTAAGCCTGTCTTGGTTGTCCAGTGTAGTGGAATGGCATTCTATGATTGATAGAAACCTCTATTCCATGATTTTTTCAAGTCAATGTGAAGACACAGACCCGAGGGAAATTAATACCAAGTCACAAAGTCTTAATTGAAAACTTTGATTACTCACGTAAAAATGATCCAATTTAATTTATACATCACAGTAAGATGATAATTTGTTTACACTATGTAATAGTGTAAACAAATGTTGGTAAACCAAAATAAATAAATAAATAATAGATAAAGGCGAAAGTTTGTGAGTGTGTATGTTTGTTACTTCTTCACGCAAAACTACTGAACGGATTTGGATGAAACTTTACAGTAATATAGCTTATACATCAGAATAACACAATAACACATGTAGCCGCGGGCAACAGCTAGTATATACATAAAATCACGCCCTTTTTCCTGAAGGGGGTTAGGCAGGCAGGCGCATATTAAACTTTCACTTTTCGCCAGTGTTTTTGTTCCACGGTATATACGACGAGCCTATTATCGCTGCTTATCTCGGTGTTTTATTTGCCACCACTTCCTGGTGAGGTTAGCTTGAGGCCCTAAGTCCTTGATAGGAACTCTATGCACCCTATAAATTTATTTATACTATAATTTAAGTAACTCACTTTGTATCTCTACTCAATTAATTTTTTATCTGTTATTGTAATTTACAATGGTTCTCGACACAAATATTAGATTCAACGAAATCGAGACTAACGAATTTTAGTAAAGTCGGTCAGTCGAGACAATCGATACAGCTCGTGTCCAAATGGCGAGTTTCGATTGCAACTCTATTGTTTTAATTTAATCGGAGTCCGATTTAAATGAGATTGGCGCCATTGTTTAGTGAAGGAGGCCGACCGTCGGCCGTAAAGTTCCTTTGGAGGGTGGTTAACTCTCTTTGATTGATTTATGAAAGCCGAGAGTTCATTGAAGTTTACGTTAATTTAGATTCAGCCAGTCAATCAGTTAATAAATAAAGTTTTGTGTATATAATGCTGACTATTTCGGTGTTTCTTTGTTTGGTTTCGATAGTTTCATAATTAGACATGTAGGTAGTAGAGCCACGCTGATTTCAGACATTACTCTTTACTATAAAACTCTTTCATTTACAATACACTGACATTAACATTACATACACAAACACGACATTGTGTGATAACTTAATGATAGCAAGTGTATAATCTGAAACTAAATCCCTTGGTTTAAATTTTTCAGAGCTAAAGTTAATTTTTTTTTAAATGCTTTAGTTGCATGCAGTTGTTTTTTTTCAACGTTCTTCATCATTAAATTTGTTTAAATGTAACCGAAACGAGACAGTTTAGGAAAAAAACATATAAGTAACATAGCTTTATTAAACAAAATGTATTTCGCTTTTAACTGGAACCATAAACGTGTTAAATATTATCCATTGACACGTATTGCTAACTAAAAGAATGTTGTCAAAAAATCAATAAAGATATAAATCAATATAGGTTCTAAAATTGCATTAATTCAATCAAATTAAAAAAAAAACAAGATCATAAATACAACCCTACACCACTTCATATTAATTCATTCGATTTCACATTACACACAAGTTAAACAAATAAAACCTCCATGTAACATTTATTCCACGAGAGAGCCTTCCTAACCTAAATACCCCTGAAAGAAACTGGGATGTGCAAAGACATAGAGGAACGAGCCGCCTCGAGGCTCGACCTGCTCCCGTTTAGATATGGCTCAAGAGGGTCCCTTGATGGCTGATGGAAAAGGTTTCTGTTACAACATGGATAAAACAACCTGTAGGATAGTTTGATGAGAAGCTAGTTAAGAATTTGGTTAGTTGTCTACGCCTAAATTAAACAAATATATTCTATAACTAGCTGAACCCCGCGGTGTTACCCGCGGTTATTGTTGTACCGCGAGTAACGCCGCGGGACAAAGGTAGTCTAAAAAAAAGTATCCTTAGTTACTTCTTGATTAATCAGCTACCTGCCAGTGTAAGTCGCGTCAAAATCGGTCCAGCCGTTCCAGAGATTACCCGGAACAAACAGACAGACAGACCAATTTTTTTAAAGTATATTATTGGTATATGTAAGGTGTGCACACACATATGCATTTAGTAAAAAGCGGTGATTTTAATATTACAAAACAGACACTCCAATTTTATATATTTGTATAGATGAAAAAGATATAAGACGCATTCGTATCTGTAGAATAACTAAGGTCTTAAAAGTGTTCGTGTCGTATTCTTTTTCAGCAAAATGGTCACCAGATTTTAAGTGACTAGTGGCCTACAACCAAAGACACAAGTGCATTATGTGTACTTTGTGACTTTCGTTCCTCCATTCGCTATGTGTTTTCTCAGATCTGTCCATCTCCTCTAATAACCTTGAGAAGAATTAACATAAACATAAAAAGGGACATAAGCCTTAGAAAATGACTTTCAAACTCAGAGCCATCTTGAAGGTACCATAATAGTGAAAATATTAATTAACATTACGAAATTACCCCAAGGAACGCCGCGAAAATGTAATATAGTTAATATATTTTTTTCGCATCCACTTTTAATATATCTCTTAGAAGTTTATCAAAAAAACGAAAGAAGACCTTTAAATATTTATATGCTGAATATAACCAAGTGATTATTAGAAAAGATTGTTGCAAACATACAATAGTTGTCATCGTGCTGCTCAGCAATGACGTAATGCCTTAAGAATATTTCTCCGAAAATTTATAGCTATATACAAAACCGCCTACTTCACAAAGAATTCTTTTGTGCGAGCCTTAAGAGATTACGTAGCTTCTTATAAGGAAATTAGCGACGGTGTACGAATCTTCCGCGTACCTACTTTCAGATATTTTTTTGATTTTCTCCGGTATTTTACAGCGGTGCTTTGAACGGAAGAAATTTATTAGTTGGTAATAAATATTTGTTTACTTTACCTTCAAAGTATAAGGCCATATAAAGAGTATAAGAAAAGGAAGTAAATATTGGCAATGGCTGGGATACAAAACACAGAAATTGAAAACCTCCTCCTTTTTGAGGTCGGTTAAAAATAATTGTTGACAGAAATTCGTTTTTGATACATAAATTTTTATGAATCTGTAAATGATTTTTGTCAAATTTATGAAAAAATTAAAGCAAAACGCTTCATATCGATATTAATAGTTCACTTTTAAAAAAGCTATCAATATTTATGCGAACAAAACAGACAAGAATAGGTAGTGCTGCATGTTCGCGAAGTTTGACTTTTCATTTCATTAGTTTAACATGAAGAAAAAAAAAACAAATATGATAATAAAATGACTAAAGATATGACTCTAAATAATATTTATCAAAGTTAAGGTCTTAACTTTTTAAATATTTTTTTTATAAGTAAATTTAAAATTCAGAAAGCATACATTATTTCACCGTTAAAAATCGTGTGAAAAAGTTCTATACGTTAAAGTATGTACTAAATATTTTCTAATAAAATCCATGTAACGGAATTCTTCAGCATCCCAGACTACGAGTTACAATGCCTACCCCTCTAGTTAAAGCGACGAGGGTAAAAGGTACAAATACCTTCGAATAGCCCAGTGGAAAACGTTACGAGGAATTCGTATAAAACTACCCTTGTTTATACCTGAGTAGGATCATGTGTTCACCTGGGCATACAATACCGTATGTATTACACGAGACACTAGTATTAAAGGTCAAGCATTTTAACTAAATGTGCGCTATATAGATGTTTTACTTTTTATATATAAGCCAATGTGAATTTACTCTGCCTGATGTTTGATACTCCTTCACGCAAAAATTACTGAACGGATTTGGATGAAATTTTACAGTAACATAGCTTATTCATCAGAATAACACATAGGCTACTATTTGACATATACGCGGGCGGAGCCGCGGGCAACAACTAGTTCTATATATATTTAAACACATACAAACACATAATAGCTATTCAGGGAAAATAAAGGCTTTAATCTCTCTAACGTCATGAAGGTTGTCTTTAAGTCACTTACACACTGACAGTCGTCGAAATGTTGGCGTTTAATTCACACATGTCTAGCCCTTCGGGCTTAAAAGATGTGACTGTAAAAAGTAATAATTTATTGTTACTGTCAATTTGTTTACAGTTTATTTAATAATGGGCATTAAATCCGACAGCTCTATGTGACAGTTAAAATAGTTTTACCAACCGAACGTAATCTTGAAACAATACTTTCATGAATCATCATTTACTAACAGCTATTGTATAAGTAGTTACATATTGGTCTGTCACAATACATTAACATCTATGACGCAGTACTCTAGTAATAGAGTTATAAACATAATAATATAAACTGATATAAACCACGTAAACACTTTCATCACATTACATTAACAGTTTTTAATATTTCACCGCTGGAAGCAAGCCTCTCTTTCGAAAGGAGTAGGTATGTACCTGTGGCAACTTCCACATACACCGCAACAGAAATATACGACAGCGCCATCTACCGCAGATACACAACTACGGAGTAATGTACCACACGAAGAAAATACCAATCCTACATCGCGCAATAGAAGTTCTCACTCCGATTAACATACACAACATCCCAACATCAACCGTAGAGCAGTGGCCCACCAGGCATGATCACCTTGACTGGTCGGAGGTGTTGGGGGAACATGATACCTATACTTGCAAAATTTCACGGTATTAGTAGTTTTTGTAGTTTACAAGAATGATAATATTTAATCACCCTTTAGAAATAATAGGTCTTAGGGCTTTTGGGACCGCGCGAAGTATATTTTTATACCATGGGACCGCGTATGTCTGTCAAATTTCATCCAAACCCGAGTAGTCATTTTTGTATGAATGTTAAAAATTACCACCCATCTACACTTTCAAACATCCACGTTTTTAATTTATACGTGTGTGAATCAGTAAATATGCGCCATTAACACTAAAAGCGAAGTCGGATTATACAATGTTCATTCATATCCCGAACAATCAAAACAACTTTTCTCCAATATTCTCTACAAAACTATATACTCCAGATAAAAGTAGTTTTGTAGAATCAAGATTGCAATAATTTAAACCACAAAACTAGCAAGGGTTATATAAATCCTAGAAAATGTTCTGTGCATTTGTGAAATCCGTTCGAAGAGTACGAGTACATATTAGGGATAAGACAGAGTGCCAAGTTACAGGTAACCCTATCCCCGTCCGAACAGGGAAACTTATGTCAGTGATACTACGAACTTGCACTCACCTGGGGGAATGGTGGGAATGGTCCCAGTGACAGCGGACAATTCTAACTACGCAATTATTGCTTATATTACGATTTAAATAAAGTAACTAAGATATTATTTTCGAGTTTTTTTTGGTAACTAGTCCGTTGATGAACATACTAATTAATATATGTTTATGTACTTACAGCACAAACAGACACACATTCTTAATAGTTTTCAATGGATTACAATATTTTATTATGTATGTACATATCGCGTCAAAATATTTTGATACGTTATACGTTATTTTAGCAAACAAGAAAGGGATTCATTCAACACAATATTCGTTCATAAATTTTGTTTGACATCATTAATTCATTATTGGGCATGGGTCTCTCCTTAAAAAGAAAGCTTTAGCCTACCATACCACGCTGACTGGACGAGTTGGTTACTGTATATATATTGACAATGTATAAAAATCGCTGTTAAAAGCCCCACACCCACATCAACTCGTAAGATTTCGGCACGTGTGTCCTTAATAAAGTTTTCGTCTAGCCCGCAGGCATATATGAATGTACATATGTCGGTGCGAACTCAGAATTATTTAGACTAGACGGTCCGGTCAGACAATGTACTGTACATATTTGATTTCGTCTGTGCTGCCCTTTCGAAAATGACCTTTTAGATTTTTCTATAACAGTTAGATAACTTTCGATATATTTTTTGAACTTTAAGTTGACCTGTTAGTTGTTTAGTGGGAGGCCTTTGGGATGTTTAAAAACATCCAACGGCAATATTGCGTAGCCACAAAGTTGTCTTGCCAGTCCCTAACCCGCACTCGTAAGCGTGGGTACGCATGGCCTTAACCCTCTCCTGAGAAGAGACCTGAGTCCAGCAGTGGGACCTTATGGGTTGTTGATGAAATTGACCTGTTACGAAACAAAGTAAAGTTATGAAACCGTGAAAAATGTATTTGATCACTTGAAAGTGGTACCAACTAGAGGTGGTATAGTGGTCGAAACTCGATCACAATGCATTTTTCTATTTTATTACTTTTCTGCGCTCTTATAATATACTAGCCGACCCACTCAACGTCGTTTGCGCCTTATATTGCCCGTAGCGTGAAAATTTCCCCCGTTTTTGAAACATTCTTCATTGTTGCTCCGCTCCTTTTAGTAGTAGCGTGATGATATATACCCTATAGAATTCCTCGATAAATGGACTATCCAACACCGAAAGAATTTTTCAAATCGGACCAGCGGTTCTTGAGATTAGCGTGTTCAAACAAACAAACAAACAAACAAGCTCTTCAGCTTTATATATTAGTATAGATATAGATATTTCTCAATAATTTTCGTAAAAAGGGGTACCAAGTTTTTGATTCACGTATTGGATATGGATTACATATATACTTTACTAGCTTTCGCCCGCGACTTCGCTTGCATTTAATCAAAAGTATATATACAAGTATATACAAGGTTTCATGATGTTTCGCGTGAAAGCGTAACTATCAAACTTACATTCGCCTTTATAATATTACTAGCAGTTGCCCACGGCTCCGCCCGCGTGTAAGACAGTTATCGTGGCTAATAGTAGCCTATGTTTAATTCTAATGTATAAGCTATATTACTGTAAAGTTTCATCCAAATCCGTCCAACAGTTTTTGCGTGAAGGTCTAACAAACATACACACTCACAAACTTTCGCCTTTACATATTAGTGTGAAGTGTGATAGTGTGATACGTGACCTGACATTGTGAGTAAGTACCACTGGGCCTAGTAACAGGCGCAGTGATCAGGCTTCTCTCAAACACAGTAGGACCGCTGTGTATATACAAATATAGCCACCTATGATCATTGCAATATTAGTTGCATTAATTATCTTTTATGAATAAGTTTAAAACAAAAAAATAGTAGTTAGTAAACAACTTTTCTCTTAGATAGATAACTATAAAAATGAAAAAAGTATAAATGTTCTAAAAATGCTAGCATACCTAGTGCCGCAAATTAGTCTAATCAGCTACCGGCCTCAAATACAGAAATAGAATAAATTAAACAAGACCTTGACATAATATTCCGTGCCGCAGTACTGTTCTACAAATTTATCAGTTTAATAGACTGGATTCCTGTGTTATGGGAAATATTTCGTGCGTTTGCTAATCTAAATGTTCTTTTTCTAACCACAAAAAACAATACTAACACACTTTCACAGTTTATAATTTTCTAGAATATTTACTATATTGTTTAGTGCTATGCGTCACACTGACTAAAGAAGTAAAATATGAACTACTGAACACTACAACATCTACTTTACTACTGTCATGCATAGTCTTGTACCAAAAGCCACCGCACACACGATACTTATTGCATCGAAAACCATCGAGAAGGACTCACTAGCTCATTTAATCATACGTCACAATCAATCTATAACGAAATCACGTGATTTAAGGCCCGTATTCATTTTGATTAGTGCGAGTGCAGGTGATATGTGCAAGTGGTCAATGATCACCTGCAATACACACTGCACTCGCACTAATCAAAGTGATTACAGGCATTTAGAAATAGAAACGGAGTTTAGATGTCTCCTAAAATGGTCAAAAAGTTAAGTGCGGCATACATGCAAGTTGCATCTTGCTGCTTGCAGTGCAGTTCAGGGCCGTACTGCTGAAAATAGCGTGTGTGCAGTAACCCTCATGCAAAACAAATCTTGTATTCACCAAGTATCTGCCTTTGACCCCCATCTTGCAGCAATGTCTTCAGGTGGCAACGAATGTTAAATATCTTTTAGAGTTCATTGTTGATTGAATGACACTTTTCAGTTCACACATTTTTTATGGCATTTCACACTATGTGTAGAAAAACACAAGCTAACTTTTAAATAAAAAAAATGTTATGTTATTTATATATTAAAGACTAGCTGAACCCCGCGGTGTAACCCGCGATTATCGTCGTACTGCTAGTAACGCCGCGGGACTAATTTAGTATAAAAATAGACAGAGAAAGTCCCGTCAAAATCGGTCCAGCCTTTCCACAAATTACCCGGAACAAACAGACTACACGATATGGGGAATAACTTAGGCTCCTTTTTTTAGACTAGATTCGGACCGCGGCGTTACTCGCGGTACGACAATAACTGCGGGAAACACCGCGGGGTTCAGCTATTTTGAATATATCTATAAACTGCACATAATTTCAAGAATTTTGTAAAGAAGACACTCTATTCCATAGCTTATATAGGATTCACAAGGTACCCGTTGATTTCAAGAAACTACTTTATGCAAGAAAGACCTATTGTGATTGAAATAAATTTGTATTAACTACGAATAATATAATTTTCTTTATATTCCGCCATTATATTCATTTGTAAACTAGTGTATTGCTTAGAGTTAACTCCCTACTACCAAGACCTTTCCTTAAACGTCTAATTTATGCCTAAAAACGATCCTAACACTCATTCAAAGTCTTAAACAAACCTCAAAGACAGCAATACTGTTTATCGTTTGAAAGTATTTACTTTTCTGTGTTATTAGTATTATTTCAATAACAGTTTTCTATGTTTAAACTAAACTTTTAATACATGATGAGTTATTTGACCTATAATAATTCAATTCACATCGATGCGTTATTTGTTACACCATACTCATTTGCATTCAATGCATGGCATGTTGGTGTGTTCAATTTAAATTTTACAAATAAAAAGTTCATTGTCACCTATAACCAGAGGTAACACATCCCCCAAAGGCCGACAACGCACTTGTGACGTGTTGCAGGTAAGCGCTTACCATCAGGTGATACGTCTGCTCGTTTTCCCCTATTCAATATAAAAAAATAACCGCTTAGTTTAATAAAAATACTCATACATCTTCTACTATGCTGTGACTTTCACATAAAGACATACCTTTTTTTGACATTGTGCACCATACCCTCCGTGGGGGACACACTCGCGAATCCTTTTACCCACTAAACCCCGCGGCGGCCTACCTCTGAAGTCGGGAGTACATCCCGGGGTAACGACATACTTACTCATATAAATAAATTAACTGTTGTTGCAATTGGTGCGCTAATTAATTATTGGAATAAAACAACAGGGTTGTACATTCTTCATGAAACCGTTTAATTCGTGCTATATTAAAATCAAATGCCAATACCTTATTATCGGCCGATATAAATAAGTCGAATAGCTATTATATAATGGAGATATTTATTAATTAGGACCTTTCGCCCGCGGCTTCGCTTGTATTTTATAAAATGTATCCTATGTTACTTCTATTACCTTCAAGAATATGTGTACAAAGTTTCAAGATGATTGGTTACGTAGTTTTCACGTGAAAGCGTAACAAATAAGGAATTATTTATTTCTCAAAGATTACCAATCACTGCACATAAAAGATGAACATAATTAAAAAGAAGGTACATGGTTCAGAGCTCGTTTACAATAATCAAATGGTTTGTAGGTAGGCGACAAAATTGAGGCACAAAACGCGCCACTCCAATCAGGGACTATTCGCACTCATTGGATTTCATTATTTAATATATAATAAAGTTACTTTTACCTTTATAATCTTAGTGTTATTAGGGTAAGGATATACGAGTATATTATATAGATAAAAAAGCTTAATTCCCTATACATGCTAAGCGAAAAGAAAGAACCTAATATTGGTCAAAATATTACTATACTATAAAGTACGTAGTAAGTAATGATAAGAATTACTAACGATTATTGAAAAACTTAATTTTTTTAGAAACGGGTTTTACACCTGTCTCATTTACCCTCGCTAACGTGTAAGTACGTCGGGTCTAAAAAGCAACGTTGTCATAAATAATAAATTACAAATGTTCTACATTAAAGGCCGTTGACATATTGTCGTCTGGTTGGTTGGGAGTGTGTTTTAAAAGTATTCACCTAAAACATAATGTTTAGGTATATGTGTGTTTTATGTATGTATTTTTCTTCCTATCTTTTATTATTTCCGAGATTAATTCAATTCAATTGTTAGTTATCAAAAAGAAAGAACAGCCTATCGTTTACACAAATGATTTAAAAAATCCTAAATTAAATAATAACAGGAGGTATTTATATAAAAGAAATTCTGATCTTTATTAAAACTTTGGAGGATAAACTATGACGTCTTTAGCCGTGGTATTTATAAGCCACAATCACGATTGAGCCTTGTTCTATTCTCCTCAAGAATACATATATAATCTAAAGTAATATTATAAAGTTCGTTTGTTTGAACGCAGTAATCAGGAACTATTGGTTCGATTTGAAAAATTCTTAGATGCTAGATAGATAGCCCATTTATCAAGGAAGGCTATAGGCTATATATCATCACGCTAAGACCTACAGGAGCGGAGCACCAATGAAGAATGTTACAAAAACGGGAGAAAATTATCACGCTACGGGCAATAAGAGACGCACACAAGGTTGCGTGGGTCAGCTAGTTTAAATATAATTATGGTCTATAACATTTTACTTTAAAACAGGTAAATAGTCCATTCCGATCAGCATTGGTAGTAAATGATTTTTGATTGAATTTAAGCAACTACTTTCGACTGGTATCCTTTACGTATCCTACACAATCTAGCCCAAAGCGTATGACGGTGTCATACGAGGGTAGGAGTGAAATAGTAACTTAAATAGACAGAATCACGTCACGTCACGAGTCACGAGACTCAAATTTGATTAGAAAATAGTGGTACATAATCTTTTTATGTTATTTGATAAATTAAGGATAACATTAAAATACACAGATAGAAGAATAGTAAAAAATGACTATGATGGACCAATTACAACCAGAGATTACAAACAAACACCGAAGTTCCGCAATAGAATCCATATTCGTCTACATACAAGGTGCCAAATTATCTGTACTCATACAGGTGGGGTAGGGTCGACTAGTGCCAGCCGGGTCGACTAGTGCCAGCCAGGTCGACGTTCCGGATCGATAGCCTGCATACAATGCACAACGCTTTTGTAGTAAGCTTGTTGCCACGTCTACAGACTTTGTTCTTTGGTCCATCGACATTATTCCTTATGGCTACTGTTGACGACTGTTTCCGAACAGTAATAATTTAAATCTGTGACTTCGATTACAGAGCTTTAGGGCAATGAAAGGATAACTTTTGGTAATTTTAGTGATTAGATTTCTAACTTATTTTGACTTTAACTCTTTTTCACAAATAATTTAGCTCAATAATCAAATATCCTACTAATATTATAAATGCGAAAGTTTGTAAGGATGGATGGATGTTTGGATGGATGTTTGTTACTTTTTCACGCAAAAACTACTGAACGGATTTGGATGAAACTCTACAGTAATATAGCTTATACATCAGAATAACACATAGGCTACTATTTGCCGCGATAACCGACATATACGTGGGCGGAGCCGCGGGCAACGACTAGTAATTAATCATTCTGAATTTTTCTCCGAATCTTTTTCCATAGAATACCTACCCATACCTCTGTACTTCGTCTATCAAATCAAAATATCCTAATAATTATAAATGTGAATATAAGTTTGTTTGTTACACTTTCACGCGAAAACTACTTGACTGATCATCATGAAACTTTGTACACATATTCTTGCAGATATTAGAAGTAATATAGGATAAATATAACACTTTTTATTAAATACAAGCGAAGCCGCGGGCGAAAGCTAGTATCTAAACATATTTCAAAATTAATCTAACAAACGAGTGCTCGAGTGGTGTAAAACTGAAGCCAGCGAAACTCATAGAGGTTTTAGTTATCGAGCATTTTACGATCTTTATCCAACCAACCATTTTATTTATTTCGAACGATACGACTGGGTGATGTAAATTGTAACAATTCCGGAGCTTCTAAAACTAAACAGCCTCAGTATAACGCCCAAGGCTCTGCGTTATTTATTGCAAATGAATACCATCTACCTCTATCGCTATGTTAAAAAAAAGGATATTTTTTGGAAAATTCCTTTTTTCTGTTCCTTATAAAAAAAATTGGGAACTAAAAAACATTTTACTTTGAAATTGCAACCTAATGTAATGGGCACTGTAAACTGCAATTTGTAACATTTTTTGTATTTTTATAATTCTAGAACATTTCCTTGTATTGTATATATTTATGTGTACATCAAAGAATAAAAATACAGAAATAATATTTCTTAAAAAAATCTGACAAAATTGTTCATTATACAAAGTCTTGTCAATGTAAACATTTTTATTTGTGATCCTTGAATCAGTAGAATTTTTTTATAAAGGTCCCTTTTAACAAAGCAAACAGCGCGTTCAATAAAACGAGATTCGTATAAAAACTTTTATCATCGATCAAAACGAATCGTTCGTCTTTTGCCAAGCTATCTTTTTGAAGAAATCTTATGCATATATTAGGGTGAGACACGTCAATTCGCAATCGTTATGATGGATATGTTCATGGTAGAATTTCACTGCAATAAGCTTTTCATCATCATAATTAGCCTATCAAAAGTCAGATAGAGTGATGACTTCTGCAAGGTGACTGGCAGAAACTGAATGCGAGTAGCCCAAAATCGATAAGAGTGGCGTGTAATAGTGGACGCCTATGTACAGCAGTGGACTGCAATAGACTGATAATTTCATACTGTTGCTCACATATGGGGCCAATCCTTATCTTATTTGCCCGCGGCTACGCCCGTGTGTAAATAGTAGCCTACGTGTTATTCTGAGTTATAAGCTATATTACTGTAAAGTTTCATCCAAATCCGTTCAGTACTTTTTGCGTGAAAGAGTAACAAACATCCATCCATCCGTCCATACTTACTAACTTTCGCGTTTATAATATTAGTAGGATATGTTTTCTATTTATTCATTGGATGTCTTTAAAGTGTCTAGTCTAAGGGAACAAACTACACAGGTCTACAGATCTTCAAAGAAATTGAAACAAACCTTACAATAAATCATGTAGCCAGTGTGGTACAGTAGCCAAATACTTCCATGTCCTAAGGGGACGTCGAACTCAAGACTTGATTAAATAGTATGTACACTCTTGCAATAGAACTTCAGATAACAGAAGAGAAGTGAGAACAGAACAGTGACAGAGACAAGCACGAGTATTGCATACACATATAGCATCTTGATATAAATACATAAATATGATGATACATATATGGATCGATTCAGCTCAAAGACCTCACTACGCTGGGAATTAGATACGCTACTCGTGTCGATTGCGTGCTGAATATGCGAAGACTAGAAGCTAAAGCCGTCGAACGTAATGGAAAAATCATAATACCTGCAAAGTAAGTGGATTGGCCAAAAAGTGGAGCTAACAAGAGAATTTTTATTGAATGATTTTTAGCTTTCTAGTCACATACGAAAATCGTGAATGGGCAACTTAATGAGTTCGTGTTTGTAAGGATAATTTTAGAAACTCATCATAATGTATTTGGTAGAAACGTCTTTTTGGCTACAGACGATTGCAATTGACGAATTATTAGGTTAAAAGTATTGTTCAAGACAATTTTTTAAGAATTGACACTTTTATTTACTACTAGTTGTTGTCCACGGCTCCGCCCTCGTATATGTCAGTTATCGCGGCAAATAGTTGCCAATGTATTATTCTGATGTATAAGCTATATTACTGTAAAGTTTTATTGTAAAGTTCAGTAGCTTTTGCGTGAAAGAGTAACGAATATCAATCCATTCATTCATCCATACTTACAAACTTTTGCGTTTATTATATTAGTAGGGAGTAGGATATTAAATTTGTTGATAGCAAAAAAAAACTATTTTAATAATATCCAGTTTTTATCAGTCCACTACTGAACAAAGGTCATAATATGACTAGTATGCGTGCATTCTTGATAAAAATGGGTTCACGTCTTGTATGTAAGGGGGTTCGAGTTCACGCGCTCTTGACTCAAGTCGACTCAACTGACGTGACGTATTATTATAAAAAAATCGCAAGGGTAAATACAATTGAAAGTTATAACACAATAGCGAGGGTCGCTTCGAATAACACGAGTGAGTTAATGCACATGCAACTGTAGTATTACTACACAAAGGAATAAAATTCCTTGAGAATGCTACACTCTCATTTCAGTTCACACACTGAGCGATTAACCTTGACAAATGTTTTATACAATATTAGTGGTAAATAACCACGCAACTGGCGTTTGGTTGGTGACTAGCGGAAAGACGCGCCCTGCTTCATCAAAGTAGGGTCTGGTTATAACATGTACTTACGTACGTACTAGATTAAAATAATAGAACAATTTCACTTCTGTGTCGCTAGGTGTACACACACAGGACTTTTTTGTCAGTATATAAGATTATTTTATGTCTTGCAAAACCTGGTTAAGTCTGACGAGTGCAAAATAGTTTCTTCTGCTTATTAATTCGCCTATATGTGAAAGGAAATATTTTGTTTAATAAAAGTACCTCTTGCTCTTGAAGATTATTTTATACCATCTGCATCATTTCGTAGCAGTTGCCAATGGATTGGGGGATCACAAGAGCCAAGCACAGGCATTTTTACATTCTTGGCTAGTACGATAACCATGGATACTACTAACTAACGCTGGTCTAGGAATTCGGATGCATTTTATATGAATTCTATTACAGTTGTGAACACGGACAGTGAAATTAACACCCTATTATTGAGAAATTGTTGCTAATAGTTTAAAATAGTTAAATCTTAAATAAGCTCTCTCTTTCGGACGGTATGTGGGTGCATTGTCACGAGTTACCGTTGAAGCTACAAAACTCGTATAATTAAAGAAAAATAATTTACTTTATTACAATAAATACACGTATATGTATTAACGTTGTAGATACCAAATCACGCTTTATCGCATTACTGTTATCAGGATAACAGCACTATCGACCGCCAAATATTCCATGATCCACTCCACTAGATAAAATGATCTCCATGACCTACAGACACCTAGATTGTCAAATAAGTTAACAAAATTTCCGTGTAGAATTGAAATGCAGCGTATTTCTGGTACGATATCCGTTTAAGGCAAATTTCAAGTATACAGACAGACGGTAGGCGTCGGAGGTCAAACTGGACTTATGGCGTTTATGCAGTTTTTAGGAGTTAATAGGTAAAATAGGCACGGTTAGTAAATTGTGAAGAGACAAACATAGTAACATAGTAGTGTCGTTTGTGGGGACCGCTGACCTCTTCAATGTATAAAGGAGACCACGACTGTATGTAACCAGCATATGGTGTCCTGTCCTTATGTTGAAGCCAGGTAGAAAATTCACAAGAATCAGTTCATATAATGGTATCATCTTTAGATAGAAGAGAAACAAAAAAACAATTAAAATATCAGATATCGAGGAGTGTCGGACCTACTGGTTTGGAGTCAGGAAAGGTAGGTTATCTGTCAGACATCAGACAGTTCTAGTACAGAAACCAGTTTCTCAGAAATGTCATCGCTTTATTGAATTAACCATGATTTATCTGATTTCCGTAACTTCTGCGTGAGAGGACAAAAAAAATACATATTAAAATAAGTACGTTGCAATGAATTTAACCAGTTAAATATATGATGAATCGTCCGTATATTAATAACAAATAAAAGATAATCTGTTTATCATTTCCTGGGAATGAAGCACAGACGCGTAAATCCAAAGTGTATTATATTTTATACAATGTATCCTTTAACACTCAATAACATATCTACGTATATTATCAGAATACTATTACTATCATAAAATTAGTTAATATATACAATCTCTATTCGTATTTGCATAAAAAATGATCCGGAAAATAAAAGGGCATTTCAATTCATTAATTCAATTTCGTTTCGTTCCACACGAAGATACGAATCACCGTAACAATGAATATTAAAAAACATAGTTAAACGAGATTCAATAAATAAGCGCTTATCAAAAGAGTGCGATCGTAATTTCAAAAATCGATCTTTATAGAACGTTGGGTAAACAGTGACACATTATGAGGTATAGTCATAATGTAAGATGAGTTTGGGGGAAGAAATTCCAGGTTTGTTTTAGTTTAGTTACTGCTTACCCGTTTCCTAGCCATGTCACAAATCACTACACTATGACAACTCCATGTTGAATAACGTGAAACGCGACTGTCTACCACGACATTCGGAATCCGACTAACGGAAGTGTACTATAGATGGGGTGGAGTGCCCACCGCCCTATATTTTCCATCCAAAATTAAAATGTCTTATATAACTGTAAACGTCAGACAGCATTAGGCTCTTCTGGTAGAGAATTAGAGTTGAAATTTGATTGTTAGTTACACGTTGTTTTAGTAACAAAGGTGGTTTTTATGGTGGTTATTGCATCCACTTTACTTGCGTCACTTGGGTTGCGACTGAATTATTTGTGTTTGGCTCTTGAAGGCTCTTTTATTTTTAGTTAAGAGCTGTATTCCTCTTTAAAGAGAATAATAGTAGCTAGAATAAACAATTTACGTCAGTAATAGACGTACTCAAAATTGTATTTTTTCTCGATCCACAGTCACAATTTGACTACACGGTTGGCCCAGTGGTTTAAAGGGTCAGGGGTCCGGATGTGTCAACAACGGCAGTTCCCGGATCCCTCCCGTCTCAGGCGCAGAGTGGTTTTAGTCGGTTCGATTCCGACACACCGCCCCGCCGCAAACCCCGGCGGGGTGACGGCCCGAGGGTTTTCCAAAGGTTAAAAAAAAAAGTGGTTTAAAGGGTCGCTTCTCACTTTCTACTTTTCAAATCCCACGTAAGACAACACTTTGTATGATCCACAAATTGTTGTTCTGAGTCTGGGTGTTGTTTCTTTCTGTTTCATGTATGTTCGTAAAGTCCCCCGCGAGACAGGATGTATTTTGCTAAAGCTAAAGTTTATTCTTTTTGCTTTTTTTTTTAAATATATCTCATATTTAAAAAAAAAAGCAAAAATAATAAACTATTCTGAACTTTATTTAAATTTTACTATTATTAAGTGACTGGTAAATCAACGAAGTTTATAAAATAACAATAAAATACTGCTGTCACAATAAATTTACTACGAACACTTTGAAAAGGCGGTAAAGTAAGAAAAATTCCTGCGTTCAAGGCGGACGGACGCACAGCGCTGGCAATTTAAATGCCTCCTATTAACAACATTTATATACTCAAGAACATAAAGTCATGTTCCTTTTTGCTATTACTAGCAAACTTGATAGACTCAAGTATATTCCACAGGTACGGGATTAAAGAAATCTCGCATAGTTAATAGCAAAAATCTCTTTAAAACATTTATTATCTATACAATCTATAGAAATAAATAAAATTGGAACGACTGTTTGTAATATAAAATTACCGCTTTATAATAAATGCATAATGTATGTATTGTATATACTATACACGTACCAAAAATTTTTTTTTTTAATTTTTGTCCGTCTGTCTGTTTGATTGTTCCGGGTAATCTCATGAACAGCTAAACCGATTTTGACGGTACTTACACTAAGTATACACTAGCTAATATTATTCTCATCTCTCCGTGTGATGATTGATTAAGAGAACTGAGTTTCACCACTACAATTCATCCCGTGGGTGTAAGAGACGACCAAGGGAGCAAAATACACATGAGTAACATCATATATGTAATAACAGTATGGCACTCTCACTAATTGTTTCAGATGAAATTCACACTTATGTTAAGGGCCAAGTGATAGTTATATCCTCCTATCACCTTTTTTATTTTTTCAAAGACATTCCTGCATTAGGAATATATCCTGTGACGCGTGGTACTTCACAAACATGAGTTAAACGGATACAAAGAACACCCAGACTCAGAACAAAAAATTGTAGATCACACAAAGAGTTGTCCTATATGGAGTTTGAACCCACAACTCATTAGAAAGCAGCAACTGTGAAAAGCGTGCAATTATCTACAACTAGCAGACCCAAGCAACCTCGTTTGCGTCTTCTATTGCCCGTAGCGTGATAATTTTCCCCCGTTTTTGTAACATTCTTCTTTGACGCTCCGCTCCTATTAGTCTTAGCGTGATGATATATAGCCTTCCTCGATAAATGTACTATCCAACACTGAAAGAATTTTTCAAATCGGACCAGCGGTTCCTGAGATTTGCGCGTTCAAACAAACAAACAAACTCTTCAGCTTCATATATTAGTATAGATTATAAGACCGACATACCGATACACAACTCCGCCTTTTTATGTTCTTTTAGTTATAGTCTCGTTTTCCTAGTTAGACTTGCATAATGCAAGTTCTTTCACCCCAACATCGTCGTTTATTTTTGCCTGAAAACTATTACATTCCCAAGGAAGATTGGCGCATATTTTAACTAATATTGGTCGAAAATGTAGTATTTAGTTTATCCTCATTATAGACATTAGCGGATCTAATTTAAATGCATTTGATAATGCCATAGGGAGAAACTGTTCAGTTTACCTTAATTAAACAGTAGAATAAAAGTAAAAGCGTTCAATTACCGCTACTACTATAAGGTAGTAGAGCCACGCTGATTTCAGCACGAACGGGCCGGCTCGACCGGGGCGGTACTACCCTCGCACAGAAGATCAACGTAAAATGACAGCATTCGTGCTGTCGTGTTTCGTTGGTGAGTGCGAGACCGGAGGCCCATAGATGCAGGGGTGACAGTTATCGTGATAAGTGTGTGAGCGAAAGAGTGCTGGCGAAGTCATAGTAAGGTTGGCGTGGATCGAACTGTCGGCCAGGGAGACCCGTAGAAACGGTGGTGCCGCTGGCCGCCCGCGGCATAGAGAGGGGCCCAACCACGGCTAACCACCCTGGGAGGCTGCCCCGTCAGGTCGCGCATAATCCACGGAGTGGCTCGTCGTGCCGGTTGGTGACCGGACGGTGGGACCAGGCGACCACTTCCGGGAGGGTACGGGGGCCCTTCCGTCCGGCGGTTCGGTAACCGTCATGCTTTACCGTCGTATGACGACGCAGCATTCTGGGTCTGTGTTACACTGTCACGATGACTGTCGCGCCTTTTACGTCCCCATTTCCCTTCCCTCATTTTCAATCATGGCAGCACAAAGGAAAAGAAATAAACGTTCCACAGCGGCATTCCCTTCTCCCACCACCACCAACCCGCTTTTTGAAGTGGACTTCGCAAATATCCGTGGACTCCACGCAAACTTGAGCGCCGTCCACCAACATCTTGAGACGACACGTCCGGCCATGCTTTTCCTAACGGAGACACAAATACGTCGCCCTGCCGACACGACATACCTTCTTTATCCCGGCTACATGCTTGAGGAGTGCTTCCTCGCCAGGGCGGGGGTGTGCCTTTTCGTCAGGGCGGATGTTTGTAGTCGCCGCCTACGCTGCCTTGAGGACCCTTCCTTTTCCATCCTTTGGCTCCACGTGGACCTTGGCTCTACGAGCCGAATCTACGTGTGCCTCTATCGGTCCCATTCTGGAGACTCGGAGACAACTCGGCTATTTGAACACCTCGGACAAGCAATGGATGAAGCGCAGGAGCAGTTCCCGACCGCCGAACTGGTGTTTTTGGGAGATTTTAACGCCCACCACGAGTCCTGGTTGGGATCTTCCAAAACTGACCACGCCGGCCGAACTGCCCACGCATTCGCTCTCACGCATGACCTCACCCAGCTGGTACTCCAGCCCACCAGGATACCAGACATTACAAGTCAAGCGCCCTCATTGCTAGACCTACTGCTGACGAGCCACCCAGCGCAGTACAATGTGTCGGTCCACGCCCCTCTGGGATCCTCCGACCACTGCCTGGTATCCACCACGGTGCCTCTTGTTACCCCGCCGCGATCCATCGTAACAAAAAGGCGATTATGGCACTACTCGTCAGCAGACTGGGATGGAATGCGGAATTACTTTGCATCCATTCCGTGGGCACAACGTTGCTTTGGAAACAGGGATCTGTCGCAGAGTGCGTCCGCCGCGGCTGACGAGATCATTGTTGGTATGGAATACTATGTTCCCTACAGTGTGATCGTCGGCTCTAAGACCCGTCCCTGGTACAATTGTGAGTGCACCCATGCCGTCGCTCAAAAACAAGCGGCCTACCGAGCATGGACCAGGGCACGCGCCTGTGGTGACCCTGCTGTTGATCGCCTAAAAGCAACTTTTAACAAAGCCACCAGGGAATGCAAGAGGGCTTACATTAGAGCGGATGCCCAGCGCATTGCGCGGCTTGGCCATGAACTTGTCTCACACCCTACGGGCAGCCGAAAATTCTGGCGACTGGCTAAAGCTGTGCAGGCCAACCATTGCCAGCCTTCGCTACCACCGCTGAAACATCCCGACGGATCGCTTGCCCACGAGCCGCAAGAGAAAGCGAAACTGCTTGTGGACGTCTTTGCGGCTAATTCTCAAGTGGACGATCATGGCGTGCAGCCGCCCACCATTCAGACCAGTGACTCCACGATGGGGGATATCCGTATCCGTCAGAGTGATGTCCTAGCTGAACTTAGGTCACTAGACGTCGGGAAAGCCAGTGGACCCGACGGTGTCCCAGCGGTGGTTCTCAAGAACTGCGCACCTGAGTTGTCTCCCGTATTGACGCGCTTGTACCACCTGTCCTACTCCTCAGGAATTGTTCCGGGGGCTTGGAGAGAGGCGAACGTTCAGCCTATCCCCAAAAAAGGTGACCGTTCAGACCCGGCTAATTACCGACCTATAGCCGTAACTTCCATTATCTGCAAGGTGCTCGAACGGATCATCAATAAGCAATTGGTCCTCTACCTGGAAGATCACTCCTTGCTAAATGATCGGCAATATGGCTTTAGGCCGAACCGATCCACGGGTGATCTTCTAGCGTATGTCACTCACCTTTGGGGTGAAGCTATTGATAGTCATGGGGAGTCCTTGGCCATCAGCCTCGACATGGCCAAAGCTTTTGATAGAGTTTGGCACCGCTCGCTTCTCTCCAAACTTCCCGCATTCGGCCTGCCTCCAAAACTGTGCACCTGGGTCGCCGCATTCCTGCACCAGCGCCGCATTAAGGTCCTTTGTGACGGTGCGGCCTCTGATTATCGGCAGGTAAACGCTGGTGTACCTCAAGGCTCTGTCCTGTCGCCCACGCTGTTTCTTCTGCATATCAATGACATGTTGACCCTTGGCAATATTCATTGCTATGCAGACGACAGTACAGTTCATGGACGATATCTTGGTCACCCTGCAGCCAAGTCTGCGGATGTTGAGGAGAGGCGACGGGATCTTGTCGCTGAGCTCGACCTGGTTCTAAGCCGCATCTCTCAATGGGGCAGTGAGAATCTGGTCGAGTTCAATGCCAAGAAAACACAGGTGTGCGCGTTATCTACCAAAAAGTCTCCTTTCCTTCCCCTCCCCACTTTTCGGAACACTCAACTGCCCCTACAAGATAAGCTCGGTATCCTGGGTATGGATGTCTGCCATGACCTCAACATGCGTGAGTACATCGAGAGCGTCATTAAAACGGCCTCGCGGAAGTTAGGTATACTTAACAGGGTGAGACGGTTCTTCTCGCCCGGGCATCTGTGTCTTCTTTACAAGACCCAGGTTCGCTCGTGCGTGGAGTACTGTTCTCATCTATGCGATGGTGCCGCACAGTATCTGTTTGACGCTCTCGATCGGTTGCAGCGGCGAGCAGTCCGCATCATCAGTAATCCCGAAGCCACCGAGTTCCTTGAACCTCTGCAGCTGCGAAGAGATGTCGCCTCTATGGCAGTCCTCTATCGCCTGTATCATGGGGAGTGTTCTGAAGAGCTCTTTCAACTGGTCCCCCCTTCTCCATTCCTCTACAGGACAACACGTGCTGGCCTTCGCAGTCACCCTTTTAGAGTAGAAGACATACGCTCTCGAACGCAACGTTTCGGTTCTTCTTTCTTGTGCCGAGCGATTAAAACATGGAACTCACTGCCACCGCACGTGTTCCCATCCCATTATGATCCCGGGTCCTTTAAGCGGGGCGTGAAAAAGCATCTTACTAGGCCGCCATAGTGTGGGTCACTATGCTGCTCTGTCTACGTTCGCATTGAGGATAGTGACCACCACTTTTGGATTCTACTTATGCTTTCCATCAGGCAGAGTAGAGTCATTTTGGTAGCTTGATCATAAAAAAAAAAAAAAAAAAAAAAAAAAAAAATTTCAAGTATAGTTTAAATATTTAACGATTTTATACATGTAGAAGATACCGAACTAACCTACGCACCAACACGAACAATGTAAATATTAATTTAGGTCCTTTAAGAGATAGTAAAAGCAACAAGAACAACAATGAATTGTAAAGAGCGCAAGAAACTTGCCAACACTGTTAACAAGAAACACCAACTATTTTACTTGCTTTTGTTCAGTTTGAAGACAAGTTTTGTTATAAGTCACAATAGTTTGGTCAAGAATTCGGTTAATTCCAGGGGTGGTGTTGGAATTTTGTTTAGTCGCAATATTCCACGCTTGAAAATTGCATGATGTATTTAGGCGAAGGCAACGTGAGGGCTTTTAGGAGTCTAAAAGAACATATATGACGTCTTCAAGTTCATTTAGACCTTTCTTGCCTTGACTACTATAAAAGTGCCATTGTATAAATGCCCGGGCCCGGCCAGCTCGACCGGGGCGGTACTACCCTCGCACAGAAAACCAACGCAAAATGACAGTTATCATGCTGTCGTGTTGCGTTGGTGTGTGCGAGACCGGGGCCCAATGATGCAGAAGCATCACTAGCCCGCCATGGCGTGGGTCACCATGCTGCATTGTTGCATTCGCAGGATGGTGACCACCACTCTTGGATTCTGCTTATGCTTTCCATCAGGCAGAGTAGAGTCACATTGGCAGGGACAAACATAAAAAAAAACAAATCCATGGCTGGACATAGGCTTCTGCCATTGTTCGTCACTCTAATTATTTTGGCCAGTTTCATATGGCTGTCGAAAATTTATAGTTTTCTTTGTTTATATATATATATTAGACTTCACGTGGAATAGTGACTTTCGCTAACATTTATACAACCTTTCATCCCCTCCTTCTTAAAAAGTCGCCTATGTCTTTTCTCAGGCTCTAGACATCTGTGTACCATATTTATTTTGATCGTTTCGTTGATTGTCGTGATCGTTTTAGTGTGAAAGCGCGACACACAGACAGAGTTACTTTCGCATTTATAATATTAGTAAGGATATACAAAGAATTGTCTTGACGCATTAACTATCTACATATAATTTCTAAATTAATATCCCTCTCAGAGTTCGAGGACGTATCAAAAAGCTGCACGTCGTACGGCTTAATGACAGTTATGAACATCGTCCGGCTTCTACATATCTAAGGTTTCACTTACGTCAGTAGAATGCATATTCCGAGCAAGAATTACAAGACTAATATATACGTCATGTTCAGTCTTGAAAAGTGAGAGGGTGAAATGGGTGGGTATAGACTGGACACCTGTAATTTTGCACCTTTAGCAAAAAGGCATGAAAGCAGAGGGCAGTGGCGTCATTAGTATCGACTGCGGAACTGTGTTGTAGGAGGACTAATCGCCGCAGTAATAACAGAAAGTTTATATTTCATTCTCATTTTTTAAGAAAACTCAAAAGTAGGGCTTTACGAATTTATAAAGTAGATCATCGGACTCTCATAAGAGCAGAGATCACGCCATACTCGTACTTTGTGAGAAATTATAACTACCGCGTTGGCAAAACTCATTCTTCGTCTTTTAAATGCGAGATTACACAATTCAGGACTATGCTGCTAAAAGAAAAATCTAATTTCAGTTACTCTATCGTCCAATATAATTTAATTCGGGAAAACAGAAGAGCGCGATACAGCGGTTCGGTAACAGGCAGTTTGGACAATAGTACCGCTATCCAAGAATGTGGCATTGTTATCTCTTATCAGGGCGTATTTAATAGCCAAGTAGGAGGTTGGCTTTACTAAAAGCTATCTATGGAAACAAGTTAGAAGGGTTTGATTACGAATGTGCATTAAGTAAATAGTTTTAGATTCGATACTAGTTTTGTTTGCAACCCACCCGCGTGTATATCAATTACTGCGGTAAAGAGTAGTCCATGTCGTGTTGTTTTGTCAACCGAAGTATTGACAAAACAAATTTAATGGACGTCGGTGAAGTGGTTTAGCCGTGAAAGCGTAATAGACGGACAGTTACTTTCAAATTTATAATAATTAGTATGGATTGCTTTTTGTCCAATGGCCAGGTGGATTGATGATTTGAGCAAGACGGCTGGCAGGAGCTGGATGCGAGAATCGATCCAGGTTCCGATCCGCGATAGGCTGATGATGATGATGGATTGCTACTTGGATCTTTAGTCGCTATGTATATACTCGTAATACCTAATGGAATTTGAAAGGTAAAAGCAATAATTACAAGATAATTAAGCGTGGTAGATTGCTAAATGCTTTATTACACGAAAGGTGGATAACCTCAGTCTATTGGTTAATTCATATAACTCTGAAACGTCAGTTAAAATGTCAACTATAGCATGATAAATTCATTCAATTAGTAGTTTCTAAGTTCGAGGGTTAATTTATCAATTAATTTGGATTCAACTTCTTCGAGATAATCGCCTAACAATGTCGTACTAAGTCCGGCGTGTTACGTTGTCAATTTACGTGGACCCGGGCTAAACTTTGAGGTAAGTCGTTTAGTTCAATCTTAATTATCAACTGACTATTAACATATTAATTGAAATATTTGGCCTCAATGTCCAATTCAGTCAGCTTTACTCTCACATACACAAATATCCTCTAAGTGTATTCATTCATAAGTAGGTACTTAAACCTTGAATGTATGTAAGTGAAGATTAATCGTCTCTGCCTACCCTACCTCTCTGGGAAATAGTCTTGACATTATGGAAAGAGACAAAACCGTGAAATAGGTAAAAAAATGATAAATGTAATATTTCGTTTCCTATGAGCAATAAGCATTATCATCTACCTAGCCTTTATTATTCCCAAGATTAATTGGGGTCGGCTAACTAGTTCAATCGGTTCTAGGTAAAACCTTACCTGAAACTTCCATGGAGCGATTGGTATCAGACCTCCGCAACCCTGAGGGTGAACTGAATTCGAAGGGTGAACTAGTTGTCAGTATATTTGTGGGCACTGACTTCCCAATAACGATTTTCATAGGTGTTCATGACAATCGGGACCGACCGCTTTCCAAGGCACGGGCGGGGAATACTGGGTTGCTGTTAAGTGAATTATTTTCTAATTAAACTAAAATGACATCTTCCCAATATTTCGAACATAATTTTGAACGGTAATAAGTCAAGTTCCTCGGTTTTCCAACATCGAAATTACTGGCTGTAGCATAAATTATATACGCAATATTCCTCGTGAACCGACAGTGTAATATACGTAATTACAAAATTAAGTAAATGCACTTTAATTAATAGTTCCTCACAAGGCCATTGTCTAACATTTATAAATCACTTATAAGTCATGCAAAACATTAAGTTTGAAAGGATCATGGCATACAGAATACATCATACATGATCATGTTCTCAAGGTGTAACTTATTTCACAAAAGAATACTCTCCCCGTCCTCAAAGGAGACGGAAATCTACCCAGGTTCATCCGGGACCAGGCCATTACTTTTTATTACAAAAAAATTGACCACATTCTTAATGTTGTACCTATTTATGAAGACTTAAACAAATTAATTAAACTAGATAGAAAATTGGTATGAGATTTTTTCCTATATAGTATTCTAAAGTTTCTCTTACGGAAACCAATATTTTTCTTCATTCATCTTTATTAATAAAAAGTTAGCGAAAATCGATCTCATGTTTCGTGGAAGATCAATCTCAATAAATTATCTATCGGTTATAAATTTAGAAACAATTTTCGCAAAATTAAACTGTATCTCGCGGAAAAAGTTTGGCCATTTACTTTAATAAACTAAAATCGATTAGGTGCTTGTAACTTTCGCCATATTTTCCATTAAAAGGTCGACTAACTGTTAAAAATCTATACTAATATATAAAGCTGAAGAGTTTGTTTGTTTGTTTGAACACGCTAATCTCAGGAACCGCAGGTCGATTTGAAAAATTCTTTCAGTGCTAGACAGCCCATTTATCGAGGAAGGCTATAGGCTATATATCATCACGCTAGGACCAATAGGAGCGGAGCACCAATGAAAAATGTTTCGAAAACGGGGGAAAATTATCACGCTACGGGCATTAAAAGACGCAAACGAGGTTGCGTGGGTCGGCTAGTGTATTGTATAAATTGAAAAGTATTTTTTCAACTACTGAGATTTTAAACGTTTTGAATATTTAGATGCACGAGAATGCATTATAATAAGTGTAAGTAAATTGGCCTGCCATCTGGCCAGGGTGGTATACTCGTAATTGGCCAAATCCTCCTGTTTAAGCAGAGGCCTACGTCTCGCAGTGGAATGTGAAAAGTGATTAAAGGTGATGAAATAAATTGATTTGACAAAAGCAGTTGCTGACCAAAAAGTGAATAATGGCTAGTCAAAATAGTCGGAATCTATGAAATTAAGAAATGAAATTAACAAGAAATGCCTCATTTGTACCATTTTTTGCTATCATTTATCAATACAAAAATATGTTGTTCATAAACGACATCGGACATTTGGAATCGAGTCATAATTATTAAAGTCTGTTTATGTTAATCAACAGACTTTATCAGTGCATTGCTGGACACTGGTCTCTTCTTAGAAAGGAGATTTTAAATATTGATCGAATCCTAGACAAACGATAGTATATCAAGTCAAAAGAGAGCATTTTTATGCATCTTAAAGCAAAAATACAGCAACGTACGTACAACTATGACTTAATTTCCGCACATTCAGCAAGTATCTAGCCAAATATGCAGTATCATCTGTAGCTGCATAGGAACGGCATCGTGTTAGTACCGACAATATATTCTTCCTTATGAATAAATGATAACTACTAAAGCAAGGTTCATTACAATGGGAAACAGAACACAACTGCAGGAAAGTCAGTATGTCAAGGTTTTAATATTGGCTAGTTAGATTCTATCGACCGACCTACTTAGATGACGATTGCGGTTTACTTATCCTCTTCTAATAAGTACAACTGTCGATTGACTTGTATGCAGTAGGCAAACCGTTCAGCTATATACGAATGGAAAGATCATAAATCAGTAGTATATCTACTGATTTATGATCTTTTGAGAAAAAATCTTATTTAAAGTGGGCATATGCTGCACATGTATGAAAACTCATCAATAACTTGCAATGGTTCCCTCCTGGACATAAGCATCTACTGCAGCATTCACGTCAGGTGTTGCAAAAACAAAGTCTACGGAATTTAGTTTTCTTCAATTTGACGAAATTGACAGAACGACAGAAGTCTTAAGAGTTTTTTCTAATTGTATTTGTAATCTTTTGTTTACTTTTGTATTTTATTTATTCTTTAGTGTTAGAAATCCGTGTTTGAAATAGATCCACATATTTATTTCTTGATCATTTCAATACAAGGATAATTTTAATTAAAGACTAAGAGATTGCAATTAAGTGGCAATTGATAGATTCTAAAGGAACTGGGTAACAATTATGTGCTAATATCAAGTCATAATAATTGAACATTATTATTTGATTTATTTAACCAAATCACAAGATTGTAAGAGGCTTTACCATATTTCAAGACAAACATTCTTGCTTGAAAATCTTCTCAAGGCCTCGGGTAGAGAAATAAATATATCAGAGAAGCATGAGTATATTAGCAACTTTCTCAGGAATTGGTGAAACTAGCCCTAAGTCATCTTAAAACTTAAATACTAATTGTACAAACCGTTTAAAACCTTTCTTATTACCAAATGTAATAGCTGCTTTGTTTGTCTATTAAGACTAATGTGGCATCTATTATTATATTAATAGGAAGTAAAAAAATTTGGGAGTCACCATAGCTGTTTAATCGTGAGATTTATGAGATTAAATTGTCAATAGACTGAAAATTATTTTTTATGTTAACAAGAAAGAATCATAACTTTGGTGTTTGCACGTAGGCGCCACCTCAATCTAAAACAAATGGCTTCCCCATAAAAATTTACATCAATTACGTAAACGTCTCAATTTAACCGCCATCGCATAATTCAGTGGCCGAATTGAGCATAAAGTTACGCGTTTCGCATTCCTTAGCAGTCAGTTTGCTGCTGTTCATCATGCAAGCCGCATCACATTGCTTTATGACCTTGGATTCTAAACATTGGCACATTATCTAAGTCAGTCAGTCGAAAACTCTGTAGACGAATTATTGATTTGTATGACAAGAGTAAATTGTAATATCTTGCATTATAAGCGTCACAAGTAATGAGATGAGATGTTTTTAACCGACTTCAAAAAAGGAGGAGGTTTCTCAATTCGACGGTATATATTTTTTCTTCTTGTTTATGAACCAATTTTGATAATTCTTTTTATAATAGAAAGGAGATATTCCAACGGTGGTACCATGATAAGGATATTAACACCTGATGATGGCATCCAAGAGAAATCGAGTCGAACCTCGAAGTCGGTTTTATTTTTGTTAAAATTGTTTTATTTTTAAAAGACAACTCAACAAGTCAGAACACTTTGTGGATCACACAAAGTGATGTCCCGTGTAGGATTTGAACCCACAGCACTTGGCGAAGTGGAATGCGGCGTGGCTTTTGTTAGAACCACTAGGCCAAACGTGCAGTCAATGTTTTATTAGTTAAAGTTTAGACAGGTAGAACTAATAAAGTGTTTCGGGAAAATGTTCCAATAAAATTCCAGACTTTATTGTATTCCAAGACATAGTGCGAATTTGCTCGAGGAAGTTCACGAAATTCTAGAACTTTTTATAAAATAAATCAGACCTATTTATATCTTCTTGTGAATTCATTCTAGATCTGTATTAATAAAAGGAATAACTAAATTTATACCCGACTATGGCGAAACCAAAGGGAAGGGTAAAAATTTTGGACGTCTGTGTGTTTGCATGTCTCAATGTAGCGCTTAAATTACTGAACCGATTTTAATAAATGAGATGTGAATTGATTCGTAATAACGGTCAAGGTGGCATATAGGCTATTTAATTTATGAAAATTTATGAAATTATTAAATGTACTCGGGTTTTCAAACTTCTTCTTGTTTAGATAGATATATTATTGTCTTCATATGAAACAGTACAAGCAGAAATAAGGAACGTATTGGCTTAAAAAACGCTCATCAACTCTTTGACTGAAAAATCTTGTACTGATTGTAACAACCTTCAAAGATCTTACCTCATCTTGTTCTCCGACACGTGTTCAATGATTTATATTTTAATTTGATCGCTGTAGTGTGCTTACCTGTAAAAACAAAATAAAGAACATTAGTACATGGTTCATTACGTCAATAAAAACAAATAATTAAATATTTTAAACAATAAATTAACACGGGATAGTTTCCTTTTTATAAGTAGGTAGGTACACATAAAATTAATTCGGCACTTTTTTGTATTTGATTTCACGCATTTTTGTAAAATTTCCCACGACATGATTATATCCATAAAGCGGAAATAGTCGTTTTTTTAAACTGGCCTGTTAGTTTAGTGGTAAGTGGCTTCTGAGCCAAGATTCAATTGTCATCTTATTTTCCTTTTTTTTTGTGTGTGGTAGGCCCCCCGAATGACACCAGCTAGTGGCTATGTCGGACTCGAACCGACTAACTACCGCACGACGTCTCGTGTACTAGGAGCGGGGAAACCAGGTGCAGGGTGCACCTGGTTTCAAAAGGAAATCACTGGAACCTTGTCATGGCAAATAATAATTAAACACAACATTTATTCATTCTAAGGTGTTCCGAAATTCGCCATGTTTAGTACATGTATGACATATACCTTTATATAAACAATTATGTTTAACAATAGTTCAAATAGAATTTCATTCACATCAGGTGAATAACCTCTGACACATTGAATTCAGTTTCATTATTACATGATAATACGTACATGACGTTCGTTCGAACCAACAAAATGGTTTCCAGAAGTAGGCTTATTTATTAGATACGGGTTCATATCGGATTAGGTTATCACAGACATTGCTAAATAATCCTCTAACTTGGTATATAAGATTACTATAATATTATTATTTATCTGCTAAGGTGTAAACTATACAAAGGTGTAATTTGTTAAGCATATATACTGATATGCAGGCAGTTCATTTCAGTTCTCTGTTGCCTGACTACTAAAAAAATGAGGGTAATAATTTTAGCAGTCTATGTTACATGTATGCTCATGTATATATTACAATCAAATAATATATAATAACATAACTATAAGGAGATAGCAACAATGTGTTACGGACTTATATTTATGGAAACCAGTCGCAATAAACAATGACAATTAAGTTTGTTAAAATTAAATGTTTATTTCAAACGATTAACGTTTATTTTTTGTTTAAATTTTGTTTTGCTTATTTTCTTATTTGTTATACTAAAATTCAGTTGTTTTGTTTGACTATTTTCAAGCTATACTAGCTAGTCGACCCATGTATACTCAAACAAAACAGATTTTTTTGTACTATCTAGGTCGCCTGCGGATATGTGTAGAAAGAAACAATATCAGCCACGTCCCTGGAGAACCCTGGCTAACAGTTTTATCAACAGAGATCCAACCAAATACAATTTAACTAAACTCGGTCAAGTCTTTGGAGACGAACTTTGATACTGGATATCCCATTTATGATATTTTTATCCGACTATGGCGAAAACAAAAGGAATGATAATATTGTCGGCAGTCTATCTATACTAATATATAAAGCTGAAGAGTTTGTTTGTTTGTTTGAACACGCTAATCTTAGGAACCGCTGGTCGGATTTGAAAAATTATTTCGGTGTTGGATAGTCCATTTATCGAGGAAGGCTATAGGGTATATATCATCACGCTACTACTAATAGGAGCGGAGCAACAATGAAGAATGTTTCAAAAACGGGGGAAATTTTCACGCGACGGGCAATAGGAGACGCAAACGAGGTTGCGTGGGTCGGCTAGTGTATGTATATGTGTGTAACATCTATAGCTTTCTACCGTGGCTCCTAACTAATGAACGGGTTTCATACAATAGGTACGTAATAATGGCCCAGGTGTCTTTAATAATTATACAACAAATTCTTCCTTGTCAGATTACAGTTATTTAAAACTTTTTCTTGTATTATTTATATATGAGTGTTAAATATTTTGTGTACATCAGAACCGAATATACTAAAATAATGGATGAACAGATTTAGTTAGTTCACGTCTCATAACGTTACCTAACTTTACGGTAAATATCGCAATGTTTTATAACTATCTGATAACGCTTTACCACTGGCCGCTTAAAATTTAAGATAAAACATTTCATTTGTCACTGAATAATGTAATGAATACCAAAATCGTTTCTATAACAAACTTCGACAATAAATATTCAGATGTCAATTTGAAATTGTTGCTAAGGATATAATAAAATTATAACATAAAATGGATTTGTATTTATAATGCTGTATTTTAAGTTCAATCAAAATGAATAACGCTGAGTTTAACAACTAGACTTGGATTGTGATTCGATATAAAGGAGTGATTACGTCCACTCTATTGCCATGTGTACATGTATAGAATCATTTTGCATACGCTGTTTTGGGTAGGAGGGTAAACTATATGTAAAACTTTAACTAAAAGTAGTACAATGATTCGTACAATCATATAAAGTCAAATCATGGTTGCCTGTAAGAGATTGCCTTCAGGCGATAAGGCCACCAATATTGTACATCATAGCATTAAGTTACCTTTGTAAGTAATCTGTTGTACAATAAAGTGATTATTATTGAAAAGTGTTATTTATACACTTGGACATCAGGACGGACACAATACAGAAGTAAATGTTTTTTACCTGAACTGAAGCCCTTTGAGACACAGGTGAAGTAGGTGTCCTTGTAGATGATGGTTCATTTCTATGTTCAGCCAGAACCTTGTGTTCATTTTTCCCCACCACCGAATTTTTAACTCTCTCCATCCTCGCTTGTATAGCCTTTCTTGTTATGTTCTTAGTTTTTTCTTCTCCTTTGTTACCACCGTCTGCTAACTTCCTCATAAGTCTAGCAGTGGCAGCAACAGATTGCTGAGTGTCGGAGTTCGTTCTTGCCAATCGTGTGGCTGGTCGCGGTACTGGAGTAGTTCCACCAGTACTGCTTCGTGTACTTTCATTTCTGTTAAATGGAACAACATCGTGCTCTGTATCAGAATCAGCTGGGAGGTATCCACCACCCCCTACTGAAGATACGCCTGTTCGTAATAGGTTTTCATGTTCAGCATATCGTACTCTTTCATCCACAGAGACGTTGCCGTTCTGTGCTCTTTCGAGTCCTCTTTCCATTTCACCAATTTGACGTTCTAATTTGCGAAGAACGTCGTCTGAAGGTGCCGCTGTATTAGTGTCATCTGGCGGGTCAGACGACTGGAATGACTTAAGATGAATGGGATGAGCTCTATTGATTTCTAGGCGCTTCGGAGCTATTCCAGACGTGGTGACTTCATACTGGGCTCGTTGTGTTTGAGCTGTTCGCTCCAGCATGGCTAATGAGACTGGAGATGGTGGTGGTGCACCGTTTACGTTTGGCTCTTGTCCTTCCGAGGCTGGCGTGACCCTCGGTGCCCTAAAGCTTTTCCTCATAAAGTCCTCGCGCGTTAATTTTCTTTCCATTTTAGTTAGAGGTCATTTCACTGGTACTATTACTAGGTTTTAGTACATACTAATTAAAGTCTATCACAGTAAGTTACTGTATCACTTTTAAATTTTACTTAATTGAGTTTAAGTATAATATCTGTAAAAGAAAGAAAAAAGGAATAAATTCACTGACTCACGAGCTACTAGTTATAGAAGCTAGCTTGCAGTGTCGACAATATACCAATAGTCAATAACATAGAAATTTACTATCCGATTTATCATAACTAGACCTGTATCAATGGCTACCACCAATACCTATTCTACCCCACATAGGTCATAGAAGATTTAAAATCGATCGATAGGTTCTCTGACGTCAAATTGAGAAATCGCATAAAATATTTACGAACATCGGTCACCTTTAAAATCGCCGTATGGAAGACCTACAATCGATGAAATAATTAATTCTGTATATGGAACTCGACCTTGGAGAAAATCGAGACAGTTAATATCCAACGAATGGGAAAGGTAAATGTAGTGAAAAAAGCCTGTATTACATCAAATTGGACGCTTAGACAAAGAGGACCTTCAAATAAGAACCAACCAGGTCTAGTAGAAAAATATACGAGTACAATCCAAAACAAACGAGGGATCGAGGGACGACTATCTCGTGATCTTACAACAAAGAAAATAAGATGAACTTAGGCAAAAAGTGAAATACCAAAACGACCGTAATGAGGTAAATTTGCAAAAGAAACACTTCGAACAAATATAGTCAATAGTCAGGATTGCAAATATAAACCTTTAAATAAGAGAAATAAAGACGGAAATAACAAATGATAGCATCAAGAAGCAATAAACTTTTCTGCTATACTTCTTGGGCACTTCTTGGTCTTACTAAAACAAAAACTTCCGTTTCTACGCAACCTTGAGCGATTTGTGCAATCAAATTGTAACAATATGCTTCTGAAGTAATAAAGTTGAACTAATTCAATGCTCATATCTGTATTTGATTGGTCTCACTATAGATACACGAATACTGTTACCATGTAGTTTATTGATACGATTCGATAATTATCGCTAGCCGTATCTATGAAAGTTATTTGTGTCAGATTGATAGAGACAGCACTAACAAGAGAAACAATTAAAGAGATATCTTTGAATGCAAACGTGCATTGATCCCATTTCCATTTACAACGTAGTATCAAAGATTCCGAGAATTAAAAGCAATGCAAAACACTTCTACGATAGAAATATTCCGCGGGACGGTGGAGCGAGACGAGTGGATAGATCCATCTGGAAAGAAAGAGACAAAACATTGTTAGTATAAGTGGGAACATAGTCACCGGTCACCATAAAACCCTTGTAGCGACACAAAGCAGCTGCGACCGCACCTGAAAGAGATGCCAATACCACCACCAACACTTGAATCAACACACAAGAAGCAACGACACATGACAATCTCATGACGTAAATAAGTTAAAATCGAAATGATATTTTACCAATGGTACGATATGTCAAGTATAGCATTATTAATATTATCTGATCTCTTTTTCTTTTCACAATGGAAATTCAAGATACCGTCAGATATGTTTACCACCAGTCTTAGCTTTGAAAACAATCGTTTACAAAGGTTATTAAATAAACTTGGTTATAAAGCCTCGATTACAAATACTTAAACCGAAATGTTCGATTATAATTATTATCTTAGACAACGCCCTATTAAGAGCAGCATTCGATAGGCCTTGGAACTTAGTCACGACAATTGAACATATGGCAAGCGAAACACATGTGACTCACGAGTTTCAACTTCAAATAAGACTAGGAGTTAACTTTATTTGAACAGATATACTTGCTCTCCTTACATCAAAACATTTTATTCATTTGCTCTATAGTGCTGAGTACGAAGGTAAAATAGGTAGAAATTTGGCAAATACTTTTTAATGAAGTTACATTTCCATAAAGCGATGAATAGAAGAAAGACTTTGAACATGAATTATCGATTTTAGACTCTTTACCATTTAATTGGACATCATTGACTTCAAGAGCCCACATAATAATGAAATGTAATTAACTGTGTTATGTCACCCTTAGCTTTGGTATTTTGTCTTCGAAGAACAGGACCAAGCGGGAACATACTCTCTGAATGAAAAATAATTTATCAACAAACAACTTCAGAATTAAGAACTTCTCTTTTTTGAACTCAGTTCCAAGTTGAAAAATGAGTTTACTTTCAAAATTAATGAAGTTCAAGGTAGGTTGGAAAGGCAATTAGAAAACGTAATATTGCTAAAACATCTTTTTGTTGTACTTGATCGCAGTTTAATTTCATAGATAACATTATAACCTGTATTCGCATGTAACATAACATCATTAAGTGCAGTTGACTGCAATCGTATCGGTAAACGGGTTTAATATTGCAGTTTCACGATTGCGCAATACACTGTGAATCATCGATTTTGATTATTGTTACTGTATTAGTCACTATATAAGAAAAATCGATTTTTCAATTCAAATCTTGGCTACATTTGAGTTATTTCAATTAAATTTTAAAGAAACAAGAATAAAAATAAAACCGACTTCAAGGTTTGACTCGATTTCTTTTGGATGCCATCATCAGATCTTAGTGTCCTTATCATGGTACCACAGTTGGGATATCGCCTTTCCATTAAAATAGAATCATCAAAATCAGTTCATAAACGACGAAGTTATCCGCGAACACATATAAAAATATATAAAACCTCCTACTTTTTTTGAAGTCGGTTAATTAAAAACCAGTCAAAACGTATTTATTTTAATTAGCAAGTTTACGCGATACATTCAAATGAATGTTCAAACGCGAACCATCCGTTTGTTCAATATTGAAGCGACTATATGAATAGCTTATAACGCCAAAAATAACCCAAAACAATGCTAAAAATACCCTCAAGATTAATGTGAATTTATTTATAGAGTGAAACTTGGCATGTCGTGAGCCAATCACGTGCGATAAAGTGGAACTTTTTGATAAATTTCTCGACCTTGTGGGTTATTTTGGAGTTTTAGTTTGGTAGGCTGTTGATAGTGTAACGTTACAACGATGATTAATTATATTACTTTATTGATTGGTAACATGGGAAGTGTAGGGACGTAGGGTAAAAATTGAATTAGTAAGTAGTTCATTAAGCTAATAACTCTTGTATTAACACAAATGGCTTTTTTTTCAATAAATCATCTTGGTTACAATTTCAGCTAATCGATTTTAGTGTTTCTGATCGAGAGTAGTAAACGGTAAAATGATCGATGTGTACAATTTAGAAGATTCAACTTTCTATTCCTTCGTAACCGAATTGATCAAGAATTCGTAAATTGTATATTCACGTAAATTTTATGGAATCTCATATACCCTTAGTTTATTTATATTTTAATGTAGGTTTCAAATATATAAGTAAACTGTAAACTTTATAGTAACAATAAACTTGAAAATCTTGAGATTATAATTTTAATTAACAGTAAAACAAAAACTGATACACTAAAAATCCAAAAAGTCATTTGATGCTCATAACACTACAATGCACTTACGTAAAGTGGCTTATTCTTAGGTAAGAAATCTTCAAAGTATATTTTTTCTGATAACTCATAAATCATCTTAATTTTATTTAAGACTAGCCGACCCACGCAACCTCGTTTGCGTCTCCTATTGCCCGTAGCGTGATAATTTTCCCCCGTTTTTGTAACATTCTTCATTGTTGCTCCGCTTCTGTAGGTCTTAGCGTGATGATATATAGCCTATAGTCTTCCTCGATAAATGGGCTATCTAACACTGAAAGAATTTTTCAATCCGGACCAGCGGTTCCTGAGATTAGCGTGTTCAAACAAACCAACAAACAAACAAACAAACAAACTCTTCAGCTTTATATATTAGTATAGATTTAGGAATAAATTACGTAATACCTTTTTCATTATATCACTCCAGAAACCATTTAACTAAATCGATTAAGCCATTTATGCAATGAAAAAGACTAAAGGAAAAATATATTTGTAAAGCTTTGGCAGATTTTCACACAAAATACCTTAAAAGATTTATGGAGATTGTGCGATCTCAAACGTAAACACTTACCAGAATGGTATTTAGCTCATCTTCATATCGAATACCGCTACGAAAGAATTTATCAAGAGCATATGTATATCTTATACTAATATATAAAGCTGAAGAGATTGTTTGTTTGTTTGTACGCGCTAATCTCAGGATAAGTTGGTCCGATTTGAAAAATTCTTTTAGGGTTTGATAGCCCATTTATCGAGGAAGGCTATAGGCTATATGTGATCACGCTAAGACCTACAGGAGCTGAGCACCAATGAAGAATGTTAGAAAAACATGGGAAAATTATCACGCTACTTGCAATAGCAGATGCAAACGAGGTTGCGTGGGTCGGGTAGTATATTATATGGAAGGAAACCAAGATTATACGAGTAATACTTTTGCCTACTTGGAAATCTATACTAATATTATAGAGCTGAAGAGTTTCGTTTGTTTGTTTGAACGCGATAATCTCAGGAACCCCTGGTCCGATTTGAAAATTCTTTCATTGTTAGATAGCCCATTTATCGAGGAAGGCTAGGCTATATATCATCACCGATGAACAATGTTTCAATAACGGGAGAAAATTTTCACGCTAGTTATGGATAAGAGAATCGGTCGATTTCATTAATTTTAACGCAAATAAAAAAAAAACAAAACTATTCTACTGCACTATGTATTTCTTCAAACGACGCCGTCTCAGTTTCCCCGGCTCAGAATAACTGTACGTAATTCAACTCTTTGTAAGCAAACACCGCATAACACTTTTCCTACTGTTTAGTCTCTATTTCTATTGCTTTAAGGTGGATTTTATTTTACGGAAGGCAGTGGTTAATTGGTTTGGCTGGACCACAAGCTTCCGCCATTGTGTCTGTATCATGCATACAACTGTGGAGTTCTATTCTTATAATGTGAAGCTGACTACAATTGTATCGTGTTTCGATTTTTGCACAGCGCTGTTTCATAGTTTAATTCAAATAGTAGTGGGTTTTACTGGTGAAATTGAAAAAAATTAGTACCGATTTAATTTTAGCAGTTGATAGTAACATAACTTTAAATGACTGCCTCGTTGGTCTCGCGGTTGGCGTTTGCGACTGCTGATCATGAGGTCACGGGTTCGATTCCCGGGTCGGTCCAAATGTTTGTATGATTTACAAATATTTGTTTCGGAACTTGGGTGTTTTCTATGTATAATATGTATGTATTTACGAAAAACAAGTATAACATGTATTTATATCAATTGTCTTTTTTCAGTTGGGACAACTCTTTATTTATAAAATACTTAGTAAACTATTATAATTACTAACTAACTAATATATATTAAATATGTTTTTCGAGTAAATTAAATACAAGCTTTTAAAATTATATGATATCTTCAATGACTGAACAGTGTAAGAGAACAACGACAACATAAATATTTAAATAAAAAAAAAAATTTTAATAACCATTAAAAGTAAAATGTCTAATATTACTGAATGTCTGTTATCAATAATCTGTTCGTAAAAAAATTAAATTCGTTTAAATACGTGATAGGTATCTGTTAAAATTGACTAGCTGCTTAAACATGTTTAGACAGATACACCACTCTTTAGTCGTACACCGTATTACAGATTTACAAGAAAATACATATTTAGTTTTACATTCTAAAATGGCTTAAGTACAAATCAATGTAAAGAATCATTTTAAGTCCAATTATAACGATCGAAAGCAGCTTTTCATGAGCCTACAGCAGTTCCAGGTTCACTTTAGTTCGCATTGGCATATGCTAATTAACCCATTGTACCCAGAAAGGGGTTCGTAAAGTGATGGCAGGCAGGTTGCCTCTTCGAGCAGATTCTTTGTATAGATCGCGTCAGTGACGTTTTTAGCCATTGTTATTATGGATATAGGTCTGAAGTTTAAACAGGTGTAGACTGTTATGAATAATATTGATTCTCTTCGATAAATATTAATTGGAAAATTATTTATCAGAGGCGACTAACTTTTTTGATTAATGATGTTGGTTCTATTGCGTAGGTATAGTTATTTAAATCGGGCTGAATTTAGTTTAATTTGTTACATTAAGACTACTTCTCAAATGTTTTTGTTTATAAGTCTAATTCACACGTAGTACTAAAATAATGTATATGCCAATAAAGACAACAAGAGTAGACAAATATTTATAATTGGCTCAGAAACAATTAGTGTCACACTAGAAAACATTTTTATAATGCACAGTGGAGTACCGTTAAAAAAGCGACATTACTTTAATCAAAGAATCTAAAATTTAAATTTCCAAAATTTAGATAGATAGTACCTATCCCTTAGAAACAACATTTTTCACAAGAACAACAAATAGTATAATAAAAGGGACAAATAGGTTATAAAGACCACACGGATAATAAAAATTAAAACTCTCAATTTATAAAAGCATTGTGTTAATTAAGGCATAGAAATATTTGTATGGTATATTTCAGTAAGTTAGAGGCAGGAAATTGACAATTAATCAATTCGTATGGTAATATATTAAAAAGATACGTCAACACTCTTTTATGTCCACAATTTCTCACGAATAATAATGCTACCAAGTTGCAAAAAAACAAAGCGCGTGCGCATGAAGCCTTACTTAAAGAAAAACGGCGGTAACGGTTCTCATAACGACATAATAACAATGAAAAATCGTGATGTCAAAACTAAGAATCGACACAAAACTTTCCGTACTCATTGTAATGATTTAACGTGGTTTTTGGTAACAAGAAACGAGTGAAATATTTTCTGCATGAAATTGATATCAAAGGAATAAATATCCAATGTTAAGGCGATTAAATCTGGACAATATTTAACGTTGTCAACAGGATCTTAACACGGTTAAGTGTGGTTGAAACAAAACGATTAAATAAAACTAAGGCTTCAACAAAAACGAGCACAAACCGGTCCGTAGCGTTTAAGCTAAATAGTCGAGTTGGTGACTCACCGAAGCCAATTTCGCATCGGAACGATCCACCGAGCCAACATTAAAGTGTGTTCAGTAAAAATATTTTACCTTCACTATGTTTAAACTTATTCAAGGACATGTGTTAATATTATCGCCAGTTTAATTGCGAAAGTAAGCAGTGTTAGATTAGATAAAGACTTTTTGCATCAAAAATATGAGAAATATTTGACAGCAAAGAGTTTAGTATGCTAACTTTTAAACTTTCGCGTTCCATGATATAATAATTGTTATTTTTTCGTCTAGCCGAGTTCAGGCAAATCAGAGGTAGGTATGTAATACCTTTAAATAAGTGATCGCGTAAATTCCCGTAAAAATAATAATGAGTTTATTATGCTATGAACATCCTTATCCTTACAAGAACATACATCATGAACATGAGGAAAAAATATGGAGTTTTATAATACAGTTATTTAGCAAGGTTGAATAGACTAGAACATTCACAATATAGTGTATCGACAGATGTATTGCCACCTGGCATGTGTTACTTGGCTAATGACGACAAAGAAGGCGGTATTACATCTCGCTTGACGACCCTGTCAGGTCATTCAATGCTTTGACAGGGCATGGAGCAAGAGCTAAAGAGTAAAGTATTTGTATACATACCGACCAGAGACGGTTTAAAAACTTTTGACTCAATTAGATGAAATTTGGTTGAATTAAACAATTTATATTCAACAACAAAGTCAATTTTTTATATTTAGATATACGTACGTTGAAAACGAATCAAATGAAATAGGAAATCCTCATAACATTGAAGTATACAAATTCACAATTGAAATTATACACATGCTTTTAATAATAATAATGAGAAAATTATCGCTAAGTGCTGTTGTTTGGACCACGAATCGAGTCAACGCGGGCGCCGATGCATGACTCACGATCGCCGATGCGAGAGTCGCTTTCCATCCTTCTCTAAACGAGTATTTAATATCGTTGGCTCGCTCTTTCATGACAAAGGCCTCGTCAAACGATATTTGAATTTCGTTGATTACAGCAGTTTGTACGTTAGCATCATGTTTATCGATAGCTATTGCAATTATCCACATTTGGCTGAATGAATGGTTCTTAGAACCGAGTTTGGTGGTATTTAAACGAGAGAGCTATGTATGGTAACGTTTTATTGATTTTACAGCCTAATAAATACTTTAAAAGTGACGAAGGTAATAGAAAACAAGTGCAGCTTAAGTTACGGTATAAAATTGAAGATAACTAGTATTTAAATTGTTCAAGAAATGTCTTAAGACTTTGTGAGTCATGGCGATGTAGAAAGCGACGTTTGAAAGAGAGGATTATAATAGGTGGACCGCAATTATCTTTATTCTAGGCGAGGTAAGTCTAACAACATAAATGTTTGATGATGCCTAATGTGACAAAAATGAGCCAAAAAACTAGCTATAATGACAGGAAATTATATACAGTGTACATCCCCTAATTAAGCGTATTTAGCTCATATTGACGACAATGCGTTTGACCCCACGTAGGACAGTGGGCTAATTGTGTACAACTGAGGACAGTATGATTCATAGTTTCACTTTCATTGATATATGAGAAATTTGGACACGCTCATTATAATTAAAGGCGTTTTTAAGACGTATAGTAGAAGATGAGATAGATTGACATACTAATAAAATTATGATTGCCAAAAAATCTTTTTAACAGATTTCAAAAGGTGGTTTGAATATTGCATTTTATCTATATTTATTTTAATACTTTGTGAATCGTCGTTATGAACTGCTTTGGTGAATTTTTATACATGTGATAATATCCCCATTCCACCAGTTTATTTCCATTAAATATTCCATCAACTTTATATTTAACCTTTATACAATATTTACAAAACAATCTGATTGTCTCGACATCCAACACATATATTACCCGTCAAGTGACCCAGCTCACTGTGTAGGAAATCTTGTCACACAATAATTGGTAGTTTTGTTTCTCGTAAAACGAAAAATAATGATTCTTGAGGCTGTTTGTCTTTATAAAGAAAGCCGTCAAAAAGTCGGTGAAAATCTTTGTAAGAGAGATAAGTTTTTGAATGGAACTATGACGTAATACGATGTGGGACGAACGTGCAGTGAAAGTTTGACGACATTGTATTTAAGATTTACGCACATCAAGCCTATTTGAGTAACTAAACAATACGTACTTACTAAAGCTTAGCATAATATAAATGATAAGAAACGTAAATAAAAGAAATAACCGTTGGGTGTGGATTTTAGGGATTTGTTCGTCAAAATAATATTCAATGTTTGTCTCACTTTTTCGTACACAAAACATTGTGTGGTTGAGAAGTTTCATGCGCCGTTGAAATGATTTCCACTTATTACCGCGACTAGAATGGCGGTCGTTAGAGTATGTTAATCGTGGGCGATTAAAGTTGCTTCGTAAGGTTTTCTAGACATTTAAACATAGTGAAGAAAATAGGGACTTTTATCCTTCGGAACGCGTAATGTCGGTAGGTATACTTTGTAGTATTTACAGGCTTGTTCAAAGTAGAGAATTGAAGATGTTTGGATAGTGATTCGCTTGAATGGGTAAAGCATACATTACGTTGTAATGTTAACAAGTGAGATTCCTCATAGGTTTTTACCTAACTTTATCTGTAGGTACTGGTAGATAGTTAGATAATTATACATACATACAATCACTTAAATACGCCTATATAAGCAAGCAGACATTTTAAAATCTGCCGTAAAACGGAGCACGCGTACTGCCGTCAACTAACAACTCTAGAGATCAGAAAAGAAAATTAGAACAGACAGACACTTCGGCATTAATGGGTCGGCACGACCAGAGTGATACCACGACCTCACCGAAAATCGTTGTGACATAGCGCTTGCGCTGTGTTTCACCGAGTGAGTGAGGATACCGGAGACCTATACCCCAACCACTCCCCACATCCCTTTCCCCATCCCCCAAAGGTCGGCAGCGCACTTGTGACGCCTCTGGTGTTACGGGTGCCCATGGGCGGCGGTAATCGCTTACAATCAGGTGTAAAATATAAAAAAAACATCCAAAAAAGAGGGTAGTTAAAAAATTGCTTATACTCATAAATAACTTCTAAGGTGGTAAGTACGCTACGTTCTAATCACGGTTAACTATAATTTGTAGTTATACAAACAATAGCCGTTCATTTGATACTTCTGCAGTTTGGACATTACATAATGAGCGCTCCTTTATCGTATTTTATTACATTGATATTATCCGTCCCTTGTTAACTATAAAGTTTAATGTTTTAGCCACACATGGTAGATTAATTGAATAACTGCGTGGGTTTGGATATTTTAACTTAGTAGCGTTTATTGCAACGGCACACGGTTGAAATTTCAAGGTTAGGAAGTGCTTTGTGTGGGCGTTCTCGCTGGTGACCACTGTTTTTCTACGAAATGGCAATAGCTATTTTTTCCACGACATGAATCCAGCTATTACGTGATATGGTGACAACCGAATATGGTAACAATTTATGTTTCTTTCATCTATATACATAAAAATGAATGACAAAAATGTATGTATACGGATAACTTTCGATTGACTGCATGTAATTGGATAAGTTTTTTTTGTATGTGTTTGAGGACAAGGTTTTCGATAAATGGGCTATCTAACACTGAAAAAGTTTTTCAAATCAGACTAGCGGTTTCTGAGATTAGCGCGTTAAAACATGCAAACAAACTCTTCAGCTTTATGTATTAGTATAGATATAGATTACAAAACTCTTACATCAGCGTTCATATATTACAGACTTTAGTTAAAATGTCGACATAAGCAATTAAATTACTTAGCATAAACTTTGTTAGACAAATAGTAGCTTTGTTAGTATGTAACTAACAACTAAAAACCTGAAGCTGAAATGTTTGTTTGGTTGAAGGCGCAAATGTAACTTGTAGTTTTCGTTCCACAACAATATGAGAAAAAAGAAAGTTTCTTCTACCTCTGAGCTACTTAATGAGCTGGATAATATATAATTAATGAGTTGAATCATAACACCATATTTAGTTGGTGTTTACGAGATACATAAACTGAAGAGTTTATTACTATTCAGTTTATGTAAATAAAATTCACAGCGCTATATTCGGTAAAGTGGTCCCATTTCAACAAATATAGCTATCTTTAAAATATTTCACGTATAATATCAACATTTTATATGGCAACTAAATATAAATTAGAGTAATATCCAAACCTATTTTTTATTTATAAGTAAGCCTGCCAAAATGACTCTACTCTGCCTGATGGAAAGCATGAGTAGAATCCAAGAGTAGTGGTCACCATACTCATTGCGAATGCACACATTACAGCATGGTGACCTACACTATGGGGGCCTAGTCAGATGCTTATGCATCATTGGTAAGAGTAAAATGAAAATAAAATAGTGTCTTTTGAAAATCTTATACACGACTAACAAAGAGTTATTAAGCCCTAAAACACCTATGAGTAAACTCTAAATACGGATTATATGATGCAGAAGTAGTCTATAGAATCGATCCCGGGACTCATTTTAGGACACAATCAAACAGTCAATTGTCACACTATATTCCTAAAACGGAATTACCTACATCAAACAACAAATAGAAAGCTGCAAGCTGCAGTGACATTTCTCTCGTACCGGTCGTGATGTATATAACGTGAAACTGTTATACACAATAAATGTGGTTCTGTTGTATTGCGACATGTAACATGCAAATATATATGAATTGGGTTACAGTAAGGACTAGAAATTCGTTGAATGATTCAGAAAGAGTCATGTTTCGAGGAAGGAGGTATAATTGGGTGCCTTAAACTTGAATTTTCTTTACTACAAAATATTTAAAAAATAGATTTTATCAAACACTATAGACTACTTTTGTTCCGCAGTTTCCAAAAACTAAACTGTCAGAGCCGTACAATACAATATAATGAATTTACTGACGTTTTATTATGAACGTGTGTAATGACAGTGGTACTGATAAAAATTATTATACATATAAATGAATTGCCTTAATTAGTATTTAATGTAATACATTATATTTTTATTACAGCCAGCTACGTGGTATTTCGCTCATATTTTAGTACTGATTCGCACATTAGCAAAAAACATTTTAGATAGATAGAAAAGCCTTTTTGTACACCATGTTACAGAGTTAAAAGAGAATACATTGATAGATATATAATGTACTTCTTCCTCTATGTCAACACTGTTAACACCAGTATCTTCCATGCAACCTTCAAGCTTCAAATGCAATCCAAATCAAAATCTTTGGGAGAGCCAGCAATAGTTGACGATGCAATGAGTTATAAAGAATTACTCGAACATTTTCAACAATTAGAATGTTTTGTTTCAGAACAGTCGACTGAGAAAATGTTCTGTGATAAAATCTTCCTCCTAATAGTTCGGTTAGTGATCTGACCTTCTAACAAAATACAGTAGGTATCATTATACAGTGGTAAAACTCAAAGCCTCCTACATTTAAATAGTTACCTAAGCAAACGACTTTGCAACCTACGGAACTGTAATGAAATGGTTTTAGATCACAAGTGGGTGTATGCGACACAGTTTAACCGATTATATTAGGGGCTTGCAGTAATGATATCGAAACTGTTTTTTAATAACACTCCAAATGAATTTACACTAAGCTATTACTCAAAGTTGAATCATAAATACAGTGAAAAATATATTTAAGTCTTGTTCTAAACAAATTATAAATTGGTGAAATATATTTAACCATATATAACCAAATTGCAAATTCTTTTCGTTTGTTAATTATCAGACAAATAGCTTTTAATTCAACTTTTGAAAACTACTAAGATGGTAAAAAGCACACGACATATTTTGCAACAGCCATTTAGTAACACCATGTGAAGACAAACAGCGTGTTTGTTTTCATAATCACTTTTATAGATTTTTTTTTACCACAAGTTCTGAATAATAACCATTGTGTTTATTATTTAATACATATATGCATAGAGATGTAAACAAGGTAAGGAAACCATTTTATATTCTTAGTAGACAAAGCCTTGCGTGTTAGCCACGTGCTCACCGACTTGTTCATGAATTACATTGGCATATACACACGTTTCTTGAATACTTGTAATAAAACAATAGTTATGTTAATTGCATTAGTTGTATAGTAAACGAATTACATAAACATATTCTTGACAATAAGCAAGGTTGGAATGAACAATGGGTACGGTTTTAGTTACCCGAGTAAGGTGAAAACCAAACCAATGGTAATAGTTTTGGCAGGGTATGTATGTTCCACTATAGCACCTAAATTACAGAACCAATTTTAATTAATGGTCTGGAAGACTTAGGCTATATAAATTTTATCAAAAGTTATAACGTAGGCAGACTTTTTAATTTTTTTCCTTGCTATACTTAAAGGTGGATCAGTGGTACAGAGTACATTGTTAGTAGTAGTAGACCCTGGGGACAATAGGGTCGACAGTCGATGACTACTTACAAGAATTTACTCCCCATCCAAACTTGCCTATAGAAATTTTCACTTCAAAAATATTATAGTTAACATTTCAGCAGTGAGTATAACCTCTTTTTAAAAATGGCAACGTTGGGTATAATTTGGCCACAATTAATGTGAACTGTACCGTAAGATGTGCCGTTAGCGACGCGAGGAGGCTGCGGCTGACGAACACTCGTTGGTCATTGCTTGCAAGATACTTGTCGGTCTAAATGTGGCAACTTAATGGTATACGATGTTTAATGTACATCGAACGACCTATAATTTCTCACTTGAAAGATTTTTATATATACAAGTTCATACATAAAGGTAGTGGAAAGTCTTAAATTTTAAATAACAAAATTGGTTTCCAAGTTTTGTAATGAATGAAGGTTCTAGAGTATAAACATACTAATTAGACGAGTTATCAACAAACAAAAAACGTCAAGAAACTGTATTTTTACTTCATCCAAACTAAATACATACATTAGAATCAATAGGTTTCTTACACCTGAACTATACTGAATTTATGAAATTCGAATTATTTTAAGTTATTTTTTCCTACACTAACTGTACTCCCGCACATCGAACGTCCTCAAGGATTGCAGTCAACAAAAAAAAATGAAAACAACTCAACTCAAATAAGCAAAAGAGAAAATAACTTTCTAAATGTGTAAATCTCAATATCTTTGCAAAACAATTTGAATATAAATTTTCCTCTAGACATAATCATTTACAGTGTGACTGAAAAAAATCGATTGGTAACGCTTTCATTGTGAGATTATACCTTTATTCATTAACTTTAAAACCTGTAAATTAAAGTAATACATATTACGATGTTCGGTTCCTTTCTCATCACACGGGAATATTACATTCCATCGGAATAAAACGCATAGACTTCTATACCAAATTTTACCAAATCCAGCGTCAGAAACAGCCGAACAGTAAAGAAGAAAAAAACATACAAATTCACACAAAATATTTCGCCTTTACAATTTTATCGTGAATTCTCAAAGTGATAATGACCGATTGAACGTTATGTGGCACAATAGTGAAACAAAACACATGTGATATGTAACACTTTTGCGATGAATCATCTCAATTTGCAAGACATTTGCAAGAGCGCTTGTTCAGTGGGTCACTTCGTACTTTTACTGTAACCGTCTGCAAAATTGTAGATATAAGGAAAACGTGTATTTATTCAGAGTTATCGCTGCAGTTGGATATGACGCATTCCATTCTTATGGAATTCTCTATGTAAATTTTTAGAATTATCTTGTGTATCAACCGGTACGATTTGTCCGCCATGATGGTACATGACAAGGTTTCCTTAACGGTAAAATATTTAAAACAAAATTAACTCAACTGGAAAATTTAAAGTTTTAAAATAAATCCAAGACGTTAATTCTGTAATTTCGATTTGATTCCTTTTATGTATAATATGTATTTCTACCTATATGTTTACTTTTCTGGGGAAATTCCTCTTGGTAATCACCCAATAAGAGTACTAAAATGAAGACAAGAATAAAGGATAAGATTACTATGTGCTCATTTGTAGTGTAATAGAAATATATTTAAACAGCTGTTAACTGTCCACTTAAGGATATGCATGAAACAACCTTATTCTTTCTTTATATGTCATCTAATTCAGATTTTATCGTCACCTAAGTCAATTTTTATTTACAATCGGTCTATTTTCTGAGCTGTGAGTCTGAACGCCAGCCGTTCTGCATTCTCTAAAGAGACGTATACTACTGAACAATGCAGGAACTTTCACACGTATCTATACGTAGAATCAGACGTTTGCAGAGGACAATGGGTGCTCTCTGGTCTCTGTCAAAGCTGAATTCCTAGATAAGGCTTTAACAGTAACAAACAATAATGTTGTTGGAAAGCGTGATATTCAAAGAGCCAATGTTAATGTTTTACTATTGTAACTATAGATATTTTCAGTTCACCTTTCCATTAGATTCTACTTAACGATCTCATAACGCAAATATTTGTTAATATACTTTTCTGGGTGTGTGTTTATCTATGTTCTAGAATCCATATTTTAACTTCACCTTAGTTTAGGCCAAACAAGAGTTACATAATATCTACTTCATTAAGAGACAGATCAGAAACTACCCACACCGGTTTTTGATGAGTTAACAATGCGTTATATTTATGAACTCTGTAAATAAATTTCACTTTAAAACTTTTCCATTTGCGAACACACCCTAAACGTACACACTTAGCTAAAAGTGAGTCAAGACTTATCAATATGTACATAAGAAAACAGTGTCACCGGCGAATTATCTACAAGAAAACTTGCACTTTTGTTATCTCACGCATTGGTAATACTGATATCGGGTATTTGTGCACGTGGATACTACATTAATATTCTTTACACAGTTTATATAATGTGCACTAAAAATTGCACAAACAAGTGAATCCACTATCTCACTTTTTTGCATAATAAATATTATATTTAACATCTTGTTACATAAGCACTTAGGGCTATTCGTCGCTGCGAATATTGAAATAATAATAAGCTCATAGAAAAATTCTTAATACTTTCTCAGTCTTTAGTTTTTCGGTTTTAGTTCGCTTTTAATTTGTCGTCATTAAACTGATATCTGTAATAAAACTAGGATTGATATTATTTTGTGGATAAAGAGTCTGAGTTCTAAAAAAAAGCTCTGAAAATACTCTTTGGGCTATGTTCTTTGTGTAATAGTGTGTCAAAACATGCCCATCCGACTGCGTCTGAAGCAGTCAAACGCTAAATTCTGGTTTTATTTTATAGCATTAATTTTTAATTTATAAAGTGGAGTATAAAATACTGTGAACATAATCTAACTATGATAAATAAACAATTCTTTGGAAATCGATTTAGAACTTATCAGGGAATCAGACAATGGTTATCGCACTATCTCTTAAGTACCAACAAACATTGAGCTTGTTTATCGTTAAATGCATGTATGCACATAGGTTTTCTTATTGTGTAGTGTAATTATTTCACTTTTGTTACAGGTTTTCACCTTTCTTGAAGTCCGTTAAAAATGAACACACACATGTTACAGAGCTGCTTATCAAATCGGAACAATACACGATATTCCAAATATTGAACTGTAAAAAATGTAAAAATCTGGCTTTTCTTCTAAAAAAATGGTAATTTAATGACACAAGTTTGACATAATATAGACATTACAAATGGCATACATGTAACAACAACTAATCCTGCCCAAAAATGATAAAGTATATCAAGATTACGATATTTTATTTTCTAGTGCCAAATTAGATTAGATTCGCGATTAAGAACCAGTGGGCGTGGAACCAATTAAAATAACCGAACATATATATATATATCACGTTATGACAGATGTGGTGCCACAATTCCATTTAAATTAAATATAATTAATTACCAAGAACAGGCTCTGTATGGGATGTGTGAAGTTATAATTATCAACTAACAATATTATAGACAAAATACCGTTTACTGTGAATGCCCTCTGCTGTATTCAAGGTAATGCCATGAATGCAGCATTTAAGCAAGGCTATTTAAGTTATTATGTCAAGTAGATAAAAGGTATATGATACTTAAAAAGTCATCCTATGAGTTTTTGAATAGCATTCGCTTATAGATTAAATAATTTCTCTAAATGCTTGCGAAAACTGAACTTTTACCCGACTGCTGCGTGGCCAAAAAGAAGTGTTATAGTTTTGGTAGTCTCTATATGTTCCATCGTAATGCCTGAATCTATTTTAATGTAGGAGGCGTTAATCGATAGATCATAATTTTTTATGAAAAATTTGAAAGTAATCGGGTAAAAGATTTTTAAACTTTTTCTTGTTATAATGTACCTGGTTCTTATTTCATTTTTTTTTAATTTATTTTATTTCTCTGTTGATACATGCATGAATATACGTTTAACAAAAGTTAACATAGTCTAACTGGCCAAAAATAACATTTCGATATCTTTTTTTTATGTTCGGCCCTGCCAAAATGAATCTATTCTGCCTGATGGAAAGCATAAGCAGAATCCAAGAGTGGTGGTCACCATACTGCGAATGCAGACAATGAAATAATGCAGCATGGTGACCCACACCATGGGGGGCTAGTGATGCTTCTGCATCATTGGGCCTCCCTATTATCCCTTATATCTTATTAAAACCAGTCACAGTTCCTTGATATTTTTTAATAGTCACTAATTAATATACATACATACGTATATATGTAAATGGATTACAATAAACAATACACTGAACGGGCAGCATACGATCTATTGTGAGGTCCAAGGTCGAAGTCGATCAGCGCACACACAGTGGAACATGTGCAACCATTTGCATTGAAATAAAACACCTGCGAAGTAACCACAACTATATTCTCTAATGTAATTGGACCACTAACTATAAACAAAGAATGGATACCCGTGTCTCGTTGTCGTTTGTCTCAATCAACGAGCACTAGTTAACCAGTCAGAAGCACGTATAGAAAATAAATAATAATTTTTATTTTTTTATGAATACATACCTAAAGAATCACTGACACACGTCACGCACTATCCTCCTCTAATCTTGTTAAGCCTGTTAGTTAGTATTGTGGTAACTAATTCTTGGCTACTTGGTTTGATTCTCGAAGTAAAACGTCTAATGTCCAGCAGTGGCCTACGATAGGCTGATGATGATATAAACATAGAGATTCCACACATAATTGCAAATTCGTAACGAATCGCACATATCTGCGAGCTCGCACGAATGCACCGCAACAAATTTACACTACATCGCAGTTATGTGTGGGAGCCCTGTATTAGGTTCTGGCTAGGCCTGGCTAGGTTAGGCATTCAGAACGTCGTTTGTCAGGAAAAAACTCATTTTTATTGATTTTTAGTTTAGTTTAGAGCGTGTTCGAACAACAGAATTAGCACCATTGCTAAATGAATTAGGACCATTGTATCTCGAGATATAAGTGGCAATATTCATATAAACTTTATGGAGTCGCTAAAAAGATCACACTATATAAGCTGAAAATAGTGATAAAATGTATATTAAACACGTCTACATTAATAAATCTCGAACACGTAGGTGGACATAATCTTTATGTAAAACAAAACGGATTTATATGATGATCTTTATATATTTGCCGTTTGACTAATGCTAATGCTTAATATCAAACCTTGTAAAGATATACAAAGAAGTTGATTCAAACAAGTTCAGAAGTTGATTTAGAAAGTTTCAATCAATGTTTAGTTAGACACTTATAAGTTTACGTTGAGTAATGTGGACACACATGGTTAGATCAATTCATATTCGAAGAAAAAGGATTGCGAATGACAAAGATATTCAACATAATAAATAGATATTGTATATTTTTGCAGCTACGCAGATGACTGGTTTTTATGCAAGACCGTATTTCACACAAAAAAATATAATAAAACTTTTCTTTCTTTAAAAATGATTTCAAAATATTATATTTTACAGTGCACAATAAAAGTCAAACGAAAACCGGTGTCCTTGAGAGCTATATACATTAAAGTAAATAAGTACCTTCCAAATACAATATTTATGATTTACCAACAAAAAATCCACACTAATAATCGAGTGCTTACTTTCATATCGTTAATAAAAAAACTATTAACACCTTAGACACAATATTTTCAAAGGTGTTAATGGCATGGATCGTAACATGGAGAGGCCATAAAAATTTAAAACTTTATTCGACTATAGACAAGATAATAGTAATTGTGTATAACTCTCATGCCTATTCAATTTTGAACATTTAAGAATCCTACTAAAGTTATATTTAACGTCAATAAAAATACTGCAACGTCTCAACGCATACTCATTAGAAATGAACTTCATCCCATGGGTGTCAAGGACAACATCTTGTTTGAACGAGCTAATCTCAGGAACCGCTGGTCCGATATGGAAAATTCTTTCTGTTTTGGATAGTACATTTATTTAAGTTATGTCATTCACCCTAAGACCAATAGTAGCGGAGCACCAATCAAGAATGTTTCAAAAAACGGGGGAAAATTATCACGCTACAGGTAAGAGGAGACGCAAAGGAGGTTGCGTGGGTCAGCTAGTCCTATATTAAACCTGCTTGGCAAGCGTGGTATAGCAGGAAAAACCTTCTTTCTTAGGAGACATCTTAGTCCAGCAGTGGATTGATAAAGCTGTTGATTGATTGATTGGCTGAACTGAAGGAACCCTAAAACGGGTAGTTAAAATACATTTTCTCTCCCCTGATCCACGTATAGACTAATATGTAGTAGCTAATTCAAGGTAGATACCATTATCATCTATCGAAATAATTAACCGTATGCAATATTATATTGAGGAAGTGTAAAGAAATATACAAATATACACAGCTTCGTAAACAAAATATTCAGTGCACATAAATTCAAATGTGTTGCCGTCAATCCATTCCAATTCAATTCCGTCTACATCAGTTCGAATTTGGCAATAAAAACACTAGGTATTATGTTTTTTTTAACTTTCGAGACTTATGTACGTAATCGCATTACATGTACGGGAAGGATATTATGATTATGAGCATCAAAATGTAATTTATGAACAGACAACTCGAGGTTAAATACGTTATTTGGAACTTTTAATAAATAGTAGCGTTAAATCCTTTCAAGACTGGTTTGGCAGGACTGAAGTAACAATATCCTATTAGAATTAATTGAACGACACATTATTTGAATGCGTTACACAAAATAAATAGAAAATTGGTTTGAACGTCTTGGCAACAGCTAGTTTGTGTTGTCAAACCCATCCCTATCAGTTGTCTTTCCTTCATGCCTTAGCATCATTTTTTTTTATGAATGGCCTGCCAAAATGACTACTCTGCCTGATGGAAAGCATAAGCGGAATCCAAGAGTGGTGGTCACCATACTCATTGCTAATACAGAAAATGCAACATGGTGACCCACACCATGGCGGCCCGTTCGTGCTGAAATCAGCGTGGCTCTACTACCTTTGGAAACCTACCGTTTCTTTTTCAATAAGTCAATTTTACCCTATAACATCTAAAGTACCCCGTTTCCAGCAGTTTGAAAGCACGATTTGATTAGTGGTTTAAGCGGACGTTACGCCGTTTTCTAAGTGTTTTGGTTTTAAACTCCACATGGAATAACACTTTGTGTGATGCACAAATTGTTCTTCTGAGTCAGGGTATTCTTTATATAAATTCTGTATGTATGTTTGTAGTCCCCCGCTACATACGATATATTCCTAATGCGAAGATGTCTTAAAAATATATGTTTGTTTACTACGTAAATGGGAACACTATTTGCTATGTTTTTAGAACGCCGTTGATTACTAATATATAGTTACGATTTGTTTCAATGTTCGTCTAGAGAAGAAATGATAAACAATGAATTCTAAGCAATTATGGAAATGGTTTGCACAAATAGCCACTGATATGATCGTACATCACGGAACTGAGGACAACCGGTATATGTGAACGAATCGCGAGCTCTAAACGCGATACATTACCCTAATGAGAACTTACTGTTCATTTCGTAAATGAGAACGGTTGCGTTAACAGCGCACGTTTGCTAAGAGATTTTAAAGTAATTGTGAATAACACGTACTGGTTCTGTACTTTTGTATAATAATTTACATTAAAATATTTGAATACTATTTCATTGTCTATTCGAACAACCTATAAACCTACAATTTACTAACGTATTTTATTGTAAGGTGAACAGCTCTAAGACGAAAATTCTATTAGGTTTAGTTGATGTTAGTTTATATACTCTTGAGGATTTATATATTTACCCGATTACAGCGAACGCAAAAGGAAGGGTAATAATTTGAGCAGTCTACTATTGAACCGACTGAACGAAGGTCCCGCAGGGGTCTATACTGGGTCCTTTACTTTTTCTCATTTATATTAACGACTTACCGTATTATTTAAAAGATCTCTGTAATATAGTTCTATTTGCTGATGATACGTCACTTATTTTTAAAGTCGATCGTAAGAAAACAGTTTTTGACGATGTGAATAGGGCACTAGATGATGTATTGAATTGGTTTACAACGAATAATCTCCTACTAAATTCAAATAAAACAAAGTGTGTGAGATTTACTATGCCAAATGTAAAACAACTAGGCACTCATCTAACAATAAACAATGAAATCATAAGTATTGTAGACTCGACAGTATTCTTAGGAATTACATTAGACAGTAAACTTCAATGGGGAGCCCAGATAGATAGCCTTGCGGGTAGACTTAGTTCGGCAGCTTATGCGGTTTGGAAGGTACGTCAGCTCACTGATACGGACACAGCTAGGTTAGTTTATTTTAGCTACTTTCACAGCGTCATGTCCTATGGCATATTACTCTGGGGCAAGGCGGCTGAAATTGAAACGATTTTTATTCTACAAAAACGAGCCGTCCGCTCAATATACAATTTAGGTGCTAGAGTCTCTCTTCGAGAGTTGTTTAAAGAAATAGGTATTTTAACTGTTGCATCACAGTATATATTTGCAAATATTATGTTTGTTAGGCACAACATTAATGACTATAAAAAAAACAGTGATGTACACAATATTAATACAAGAAACAAATCTAAACTCGTTGGTACCTATCATCGTTTACATAAGGTACACAACTCATTCGAAGGTCTTGGTATACGTTTTTATAATAGAATTCCTATACATGTAATCGACCTTCCTATAAATAAATTCAAGCTAACTATAAAAAATCACCTTATTAGGAAAGCCTACTATACGATCAACGACTATCTAAACGACAATCAGTCATGGGCTTAAGGTGTCATTAGATAGATACACACAAACTTCTTTGTTATATAACTAAGCTAAATATTAACAAACAATTGTTAGTTGAGGGTAATGCGTGGCGATTATCATGGTAATTTAATTAGTAGTGATTTTTATCAGTATCTCGACTATGGTCTGTCATGCTCACTAAAATATCATTGCTTGCGGTGTCGTCGTGGGGCGGGTCGTTTCTTTCCCTCTGATATGGCGAAGGAGATGATGGCTGGTCCATGCGTCATACTCGTGAACGGGTGCTGCTTGGGGTGATTGGTCGGCCTAGTCAGCGATGCTTTTGACATTCTATTATTTTGGTTCGTTCAACTGCAACTGTAGCCTTTTAATCTAGTCACGAATTATTTTCAACAGCAGATTTTGCAACTGATTGTAAGTAGATGTGCACCTTGAATGATTTCTATGTTTAATAGACTAAAACCTTTAACGTTATCAATGAGTGATTTTTCTTTTCTTTTTTTTGTTTGAGCGTTAGATTTTGGAGCATTTTAATAAAAGGAAATTCAGGTGGCAACAGCTTGCATACTGTTTACCTTACATGTAATACTAACACTATTGTACCTGAAAATCTGACTTTGAAAAGAGTGGCCATGAGTTTCTTTGCCAGTATTCTTCTCATGAGGCTCTACGCATTTTGGAAACTGGAAGTTATAGATCGACACAGGCAGGCAGTAGATTTTGGTGTTTTCACCTAATTTACCTCGACAATACAGCACATGCTGTGGCGTCTGTTTGTGTCGATCTATGATTCTTAACTACAGCTTCAATTTAACGTTCATAAATGTCACTTAGTGTCTTAATTGAATAAATGATTTTGAATTTGAATTTGAATGAGATGTCAATAGATTCGTAGTAATAGTCCGAATGTCATAGGCTATAAAAAATCTATCAAAAGTTTTTACGTAGCCGGGTTTGAATCGAATTTGGGATTGTCTTGATTAGTAACATTATTTTTGTTATAGTTGTCGCCGAAAATTAAAACAGATAAATAATCTAGACTACTCCAAAACTAATATAAAATACTATTAATTTCTAAAAAATGTTAACTAAATGATTACATAGAACCCAAATTAAGATCAAGACCTAACGATTTCTCAACATTAGATTGTTTTAGAGTTTTAGGCAATGTTACAAAACATTTGCACAACAGCGTCTATTGAGTTAATTATTTTCAGTTTAAATTCAATGAAAACAAAAAACAAGGAGCATATCATGACATCGAAGCAAACAGCCTGATAAGTTCCGACATTTGAATAACACGACCAATCTCTGTATGCAAGGTTATGGAGAAAAATAAACAAGACGGGACAAGTACTGACTTTTATAAAACCTTATACAACTTATTAACCATCCGTGTCACAGAATAGGTAAAGAGAGTCACAACCCCTATTCATTCTATGCATGATATGGAGATTTAAACCTATCTGATGCGGTGATCTGCGGTTGGCGCGAGCGCGAGTTATTCGGACTTGGGTCTTCTTGGCTTTGCTGACTTTCGCAGTCGGTTTCGCTTTGGGTTTGCGCTTAGCTTTGGTATTCGCATTCGACTTCGCCGAACCGTTGCTGTGTATCGAGTTGACCCTGCGATCCGACTCGAACAAAAAGAAGGAACACTTTGAAGCAAACCAATTCGTCTCTACGGCGTGGTATATTAGGCAAAAAATTACCTTCTAAGGAGAGGCTTATGGTGATGTAATTTAACCAAAGTAACGTTGTTACAAAGTAAGGGTAACAAGTGCTGTCACTTACTATAATTTGTCTGTGAGTGACACATACTGTAATATATTAATTAAACACACACTGACAATGATGAAATATCTCCAAGTTAATCTAATCTGGCGACGTCAGTTGTATCAGCACAACGGCTTAGGCCAAGGACGCGATATTGCTATTCATATCTAAAATACTGTGTACTGCGTTTAATTGTTTAGACATGTTTGGATTTCGATATTACACTGCAGACAAAAATAACCATAATGTCAATTATATCTACATTTTTCTATACATCCATTTCCCCAGTCAGATTTGGTTGGGGGATTTAGGTCAACTTACATAATTGGAGACAATCAGAGATTTAATTGGAGAATTAGCTAGCGTTAACTAGAAGAGGCGAAAAGAAGAGAATTGTGGTGAAGGCAGATTTTTCAATTGATGAAGATTTTTCCATTAAAGTAGATTTCCCATTGATGGAAGTATGTTACGTAACAGTTACTATGGGAACTCTATTACAGAGCTAGCTTCAGTTAATTAATGTTCTTCTAATATTTGATCGAACAATAGTTGTCGTTATTGTGTATTTGCACATAAACTAGTGGGTACAAGATCAACTGGTACATTCAATGTTAAATAACGTAGTTCGCGATACGAATACTAATGAATTGTTCAATGATATTTTTTTTTGTAAATACAACTAATGTTCTATATGTTTAAGGCATTAGAGCAAACATACGCAAGCAGTTTGCGTAAAGCAAATAAGTTTTATACTATATTGGCTAAGTTTTCAACAACGCTGAAGCAAACGAAAACATTGCGAACAAATTTTGAAGTTTCAACTACATTTAATGTGGTATAGGTCATATTTAGCAACTGGTCAAGTCGTACTAATAAATTGTAATATAATAGAAGATATTACATACATCTGTTTCGACAGATACTAAGTAACACTAGAATACGAAAGTTCAGCTCAGACAGTTTCATCATTAGCTCCTTACAGACCACTGCTAAACTACTTACTCAAGGCATATCACACAGCCCGGTCAGTTGGTTTTTTAAATCCAGACGCTGTCTGTACTCTTACGCAAGTAATCCCGCCATCTGTCCCTCTAGCCAAGTTGCAAGCGTTCTTATTTCCATAATCGTTAACGCACAAATTTTCGTGTGTCATTGGCTTATAATTTGTCTAAGATTACTTTGTCTACGATTAGCCAATGACACACGAGTATGTAGGCGTTAACGATTGCAGAAAGAAGAATGCTTGCAACTTGGCTAGGGGGGCTAGCCAGACAGTTTATTCATTCCGAACGTGATGATTGCAAACCGACCTTCTTACTTAACGTAGACAAAGAGTACGATTATAAAACATCATTATTTGCTGGTCTATTGGATAAATAGTTTATCAGCTATCCGTGCTAAGGTCGAGTCGACCTGTCTTCGACCGGTCGAGGTCGGAACTTTGTCAATATCGCATTGTTTTTACTCATGAAACAATTAAACTGACAGCATAGCAGTATCCATCGTTGTCGGTCCTGAGAAACGCGAATAGCTGATGAAGCATCGTGACGGTCAACAGATATGAACGTCCGACTCCAGAGAGACGGTATAATAAATAACATAAAGTATTATTATAATGGATACTTGGTAATGGTTTATTGGCAAGTGCATTAGAAAGTGCGTAAGATTTTCCTTCACAGAAATAGCCGCACCTGGTTAGTTTCCATCGTTATTTTCCAATCAATATGTGCATATGTATATACCAATATGTATGTGTATAAATACCTAATTAGTGTTGTGATCTTTCGCTTTTTTAAATAGAAGGCAGCATTGAACGTTATACAAAGAGTTTTGATTTCAAACACAAGTAAGTACAGCAACTTTAATTATGTGTTACATGTTAACATATGAAAGCTTTTGCTTTTTTTAAATTCATACTCAGATAGATACTAGCTGAACCCCGCGGTTATTGTCGTACCGCGAGTAACGCGGCGGGATGAAGCTAGTCTAAAAAAGTAGCCTAAGTTACTCTTTAGATCATCAGCTATCTGCCAGTGAAAGTCCTGTCAAAATCTATCCAGCCGTTCCAGAGATTACCCGGAACAAACAGACAGATAGACAGACCAACTGACATACAGACAAATATAGTAAATAATGTTATTTTAGTACATGTATCGTGTATACATAAATATGCATTTATTAAAAAGCGGTTATTTTAATGTTACAAACAGACACTCCAATTTTTTAAATTGTATGTATATGTATAGATAAGTTAGGCAGGACGTGATGTACATACCTATACCCAGCGATTTCATATATTTGATATTAAGTTTATCGATTATTTCTATCTTTGTATATCAAGACGTTTGAAAATAGGTATATTCTTTCTAGTTTTCAGTAATAAATAATTATTATTTAATAATTTATAATTTTAGGTTCAAGGTTTTAGAGAACAATAAAGTAGTTGTGTATATGTAAATCCCATCTTGTTCCTAAATCTCACTACGTTACGTTAGAGTAAAAATTTAATTATAATTAGGAAAACATGACCAATTATTTTGCTTCTGTCTACCTTTTTCACTACAAAGATGTGAGTGTATAATTTTCTTTTCATTACAGAGAACTCCCGCATTAGAATGATATTCTGTGTGGAGGACTTTAAAAACATGGACATTAAACAGAGACATAAAACACCCAGACGTAGAACAACAATTTGTTGAACATTAGCAGAAAATGTTCTACACTTTGCGTGCAGTGAAATTTTCCATTAGAAAACGCAAACAAATCATTCTTGTTGCTTCTCGTTAGTATAATTTCTTTATCTTACTAATTAGAGTTATCTTTACAAACTGCAAATTAAAAGGTGGATAAAAATATTCTTAACAACCCAAGGCCGCAATATTTCTAGTACTTTAATAATAGCTATAGTTAACGAAGAACACCTATCTAAATTCTTATTCAATTTAGATAGTCGATAATATGACATCACCTTTCCACACCACTATCAACACATATCAGTGCTAATCTGATACCTGTATGATAGGGCCCCTGTTAAACGAATAACTGGTGTTAATATGTTATATTACTTGCAGGAAATCAAGACTTAATGAAAACCAAAAGATTGTAACTTCATTTCTTACCCGACTACAGCGAAGCTCAAAAGGAGTGGTTATAATTTTGGCAGTCTCCGTATGTGTACACTTTTTATTGTAGACATTGTTTTTATTATTATTATTACATAGAGTATTGTTTTTTTTTTCAAATGTTTTTATGTAGTCAAGTCGTGTTATATGTTGTTTTTATTGTTATATATATAATTGATAAACTTTTCATGTTTTAATTTGAATTTACACCCTGTTGGATTACTATAGATTTCAAATCAATATGGATTGATACTTTCGTAAAGGTTATAGTTAGTTTTTATACTCGAGTTTACTCGTTTTAATGACCGTTTTGTCAATTATATTTCAAGCAAGTGTACTACTCTAGATTGTAATCTATCGTTGTGTCAAAATTTCGATCACCTGTTTTCTCGTAATTACGTACCAAACATTTATTCAAACTTTTGCATTTATAACACACGTATTCATCATCAAATAAACACATGAAATATAATATTAAACATAGATAAAACTGACATTACATTAGGCATGTGATAACCATCTCTTACATACGTGACATATAAGGAACAACCACTGGCGTATATATATAACGTTAAGTAATTATATTCATACATTCAATTAAGATAATACGACTTATAATACAGGTAATAATAGCCTTTATTGCTTAACGAAAATAAGTAACAGACCTTCAAAGTACTGACTTTTAAAATGTCCTAAGTATTAAGCTGTAGCGGATTGATAACATCAAATATTTTGAACGCGTATTATAATCACAGAAATACCGACTTTAAAACTACGTTTACAACGTAGTTCAAATTAGTACAAAATTATACTCTGCTCTAGAACGTTTTTGATACTACTTGAACAAAGTCTTGGATAATTTTTGCAAGTACAATAGCTAGTCACAAGCACAAAAGTTATGTTTTGATGACAGTTGTAAGTGTTTGAATTTAACTAAACTATCAAAGGACATAATCAAACAATCTTTAGTCCTCTTATAAACTTTTTTGAGATCCTATTTCTATGAAACTTACTATCATAGTAATCTGTACAGTAGTTAAGACTGGTGGTTAACTATACCTACATATTTTAGATTCTACGCAAAGGGTTGTCTAATTAAAAACAAATGGCTATATTATGACATTTATGATAGCAAAGTGAATGCATCGGTAACATAAGTTCCCAACTTGCACTATACAACACCGGTACCAGTACTGGTTCAATTGTAGCTTGTTGCAACTCCGGATATCAAGGTCCAATTGCCGCCGTTTCACTTGGCCGAAACAAAAACCTACCGTTCCACCGCCGACGTCCATCAACCGTAAAACAACGAGAGAAAGAATCGATCGTCTTTACCACACAAATGAAAGTTTGTTCATTTTTAAATGAGGACAACAATTTTTTAATGTCTTCTATCCTTTCACATTGACATTGTAAGTACAAAGATTGCTGACAAACCGTTTCAAGTTATATAGAAGGTTGTAAGCCTGTGCAGTAAAGAAATGATTTAACGTAACACACTTGACGAAAACTAGTTTCAGTACCAAACAAAAAAACGTCGACTAGGAACATGACAACCTGTTTGGCAACGAAATTTCAAAACGTCGTACAACGAGACTGTGTCGTCTAGACTCAAGTATAAGAACTTTTTTTCAATGTCCGATCAAGGTAAGTGACCTTTTCACGGCATTAAATCTTAGCAAAGCCACTATAACACAGGCACTGTAGATCCGAGAGTTATTAACCGAATCACCGAAGCGCGACGCAACGGTATCGGCTCGATCCGTTCACAGATAAAGCTCCACCTTATATCACATACGCCAAACTGAAATTAGTATCAGTTTGCAATCTGAAATCACTATCACAAACACACTTCACGTTCTAATGTCACATCACTGAGATTACTATATTAAATAGGAATGTTGGTATCGGCTCTACGTCCGCTCCGGGCGGAGGCCGAGAGGTGACTGAGGTGGCGGTGGTGCGCAGGCGCCGCTCCGCTAGCCGGTTATCAGCCTTCGGTGGGGCAAAGGGGGTGCGACAAAGAAAAGTTTGCACGTGATACACAAGATAACACGTTTCACATACTGCATTTTACTTGTTTAGTTTTGAGAACATATTTTATTAGTTTAAACGCTTCTCATTAAAGAGTTAGAAATAAAATTGCAAAGCACTAATGAATTCGGACGAGTACAGTTTTATTTTTTACCGACGCAAGCAGATGGTGTACAAGCCAGACGCTAAAACCGGCTTTTTGGGAATAGTATCCGGTCTTCTTTATGTTCTTTTTAGGATTCTACGCCTTTGAGTTTTGCTAAGTATTTTTGGATAAATATTAAGACTAAGCTGTTTGGCATTATTTAATGAATTAAGAAAGCAAAAGGTTATACAAATATTTATGCTTGGGACAGTGATAACTTTATATGTACTAAAAGAGTTGAAATCTATCTGTTTTTTTACTAATTCTAGATATGCCTCAAGGCACTATCGACACATCGATGATACGGGGATTATTAAGAATAAAGATCAATACGAATGAAACTATGTACACCCCGTACAATTTCCGATAGAGAAAATTTTGCTGTAACTAAAAGTAAAAGGCCCATAGCCGCTAAAGGAATTCACTCACGCTTAGTTCTAAGATTACTCCCGCAGTAGTCCCCTGTTTACTGGTAACTTTTGGAAAAAGCCATAGGAATGAGTGTAATATTCTGATGATAACAAATCAACAAGATGGAGTAAATACTAAATTCTATTGAGAAATTCCTAACCAAAGAGACTGGGGGTTCTAAAGCAGAATCGTGCATACAAGCATGGAGATATCCATTCTCAAGTATAATACGTATAAACTAATGATACAAAAACTCGTGTTGCTGACTCATTTGACATTAAATTCTGCTCACGTTTTCTTGAAACGCGTGTTTCACTAACAACACAGGTTACCATGTGCCTATTTTGTAACATAATGGACATTTTTGTCACTACTTTATAAGTAACTAGCCGAGTCCCGCGATGTTACCCGTGGTTAACATCTTATCACTGAGCCACCGAGGCAGTTTACAGATTACAGATTTTGACAGGACTTTCACTGGCAGATAGCTGATGATCTGAGGAGTAACTTAGACTACTTTTTTTAGACTAGCTTTGTCCCGCGGCGTTACCTGCTGTACAACAATAAGCGCGGAGTTCAGCTAGTATCTAATATGTTCTGTTCTCTTTTGTAAAGGAGAAACAAAGATCAATACATTTTACCTTTAAGTGTTGCAAGAACATATGCATAAAGGATGGGGAGGATGGAAGGAAGATGGGAGATGATATAATAAGGTAGATGACACCTTTGTCAAATTAATTACTTTTTAGCATCAGAACAAACAGACAGATATATAGACAAAACAGTTAATTTGACGTTACAAATTTTTATTATAGTTATTTGTATAGATCAGAACGATATTTTGACATTGTTTAATGTGAAAACAAAAGTTAGTTATTACATCAAAACACTGAGAGGCTGCACCTGCACTTGATCGGATCATCGAATCTATCCGTCGCGTTCACGCATGCGCGCCGGTGACTCACGGGCCGGCGGTCATTACGACTAGATGCGCCGGCGCGTGTAATTACCAGTTCACTTACCTCCTGCAATGAGCATTACCTGTGAACGTTGTGGCTGGGTAGTGCCGTCACCTTTGTTATGCATAAAATACTCGCTTATAAAGTTACGAAAACATATCCTGAAGGATCTTTCTATCCTACTGATATAATAATAATTCTTTATTAAACAAAATCGGGGTTACAAACTTCCTATCTATACTAATATATAAAGCAGAAGAGCTTGTTTGTTTGTTTGAAGGCGCTAATCTTAGGAACTACTGGTCCGATTTAAAAAAGACTCTACTCTGCCTGATGGAAAGCATAAGCAGAATCCAAAGTGGTGGTCACCATACTCATTGTGAATGCAGACAATGCAACCATGCAGCATGGTGACCCACACTATCGTGGCCTAGTAATACTTCTGCATCATTGGGCCTATGGTCTCGCACCCACCAACGAATCACGACAGCACGAACGCTGTAATTTTACGTTGATTTTCTGTGTTGTGGGTTTGGTTCCCACGTGGGACAACAGATTTCTATGATTCACAAATTGTTGTTCCAAATCTAAGTGTTTGTGTCCGTTTCATGTATGTTTGTAAAGTTCGCAACACAGGAAATATACCTAGTTCGAGAGTTTAGTTTGCCTTTGAAGTGAAAATAAACTGTATTTTGGTGTTCATAAGGATTATTTCATATGAGCGAAAACTTATCAGGGTGATCGACCTCATTAAATAGATAGGCCAAGTAGACTCAATGCAAAAACAAGATACACCCACTTAATACTTATGGTCCATATCTGTTTTAATAGAACGACCGTTTCGAGGACACTCGACATAATATGTCAATTATTATAATATAACTGGATATAAATTAATCTTCATGTAACTATCGTAATCTAAATGTAACTAAAAGTAAAACATTAACATAAATAAAATCCGACTTCAAGGTTCGACTCGATTTCTCTTTGATGCCATCATCTGATCTTAAGTGTCCTGATTATGGTACCACCTTTGGGATAGCTCCTTTCCATTTAAAGAAGATCATCAAAATCAATTCTTAAGCGGCTAAGTTATCCCCGAACATATATATATATATATATAAACGGCCAAGTTGAGAATCTACTCCTTTTTTGAAGTCGGTTAATAAGTAACATTTAAAACAAGCAATGGTCAAACCAGTGAAGATTTCTAGGAGACAAATTTATTATAAACGTGAAAGTAAGTTTGTTCGTAAAGATAGCGTATTCCACGCAAAAACTACTTAACCGATCATCATAAAACTTTGTACGCATATACTCCGAAACTATCTGACCGATTTTCAGTTCTCTTTTATTTTAAGTGTTTTGCTTGCGTGGCCATGATAAGATAGTTAACATCACTCTTAAACCAATAGGAGTCGAGTATGATTGAGAAGAGACTTAGGAGAAGTGGCGTGGGTTGTCCAGCTAGTATTTTTATATATAACCAGCTAAACCCCGCGGTGTTACCCGCGGTCATTGTTTTACCGCGAGTAACGCCGCGGGACAAAGTTAGTCTAAAAAAGTAGCCTAAGTTACTCCCCGGATCATCAGCTACCTGCCAGTGAAAGTCCCGTCTAAATCGTCCTTTTTAAACTACATTTCTGGTATATGTACCGTGTATACATACATTATGCATTTAGTAAAAAGCGGTTATTTTAATATTACAAACAGACACTCCAATTTTATTTATTTGTATAGATGCAGAAAGATAATGTGACGTCGACTGTTGATAGTATAGAAAACCTAAATTACCTAACCGACAGGTGGCGCCACCTGTTACTTAACAAAGCCAAACAAACTGGCAAACCATAGCTTGACAAAATTAATTTGATTACAGGTAGTTTAAGGAATCGGTAGTAACTACTAATACACACAACACACACGTGTTAACCTACTAATATCATAAACGCGAAAGTTTGTAAGTATCCATGGATGGATGTTTATTACTCTTTCACGCAAAAACTATTGAACGGATTTGGATGAAACTTTACAGTAGTATAGCTTATACATCAGAATAACACATAGACTACTATTTACAGCGATAACCGATATACAAACGGGTGGAGCCGCAGGAAACTCATTCTATATTATTAAGTTGAAAATAAAATAGTAATACATCTTTTTCTTTCAAAAGTATTCATAACACATTGCAAACTAGAATACATAATGTATGCGTGAATGTTATTAAATTAATTTCTCACATTAAAATAAAGCACACCTGTGCTTTAATATCGTATTGTTCTATATATTAAAAGCTTTCTCAGTACTAATCAAGCTAATTGTTTCCAGTGAATACTTAACGTGATGCGGAAAACCTCGATCACTTAGCAAAGTTGAGCCGTGCAGCGCCACCTAGTAGTGAGTAGAGATACTATAAGGTGTGTAGTTGTTTTATAAGTGAGTTATTTGTTGAAATTCTAAAATCATAAATCCATGTTTACCGTATGTTACAAAAAATTTATACGTCTTGAATACATATATACATAACATATTTGTTTTTCAAAGTATGTACCATAACTTTAGTTCATCTAGTTGACACAAGGTGTCGCTACTTGTTCTTTAAGTTTATAGTCACACATTTGCTAAACTTTGACTCACAACCCATTACTCTTAAAATTTTAATCATGAAATACTAAGGGACAAAAAAATTAATCTGGTCAACTTTCAAGCAACTTACATCAAAACTAACACCACTTAACGCGTAACCAGTTTTTATTTTGTTTCTTTTTGTTAAGTAGCCGCGACGGTCGTTAGAATTCAACGACTCTATTGGACCAAGAAAAACTTTTTGGTCATTTTTTCATCGGCTAGATACTTTCTAATCATTTGTGATCTATGTACAAAAAGAGCAAAAACCCATCCGACGCGAACGATTAGGTGAAAATATGGTCAGTCAAGCGTTAGCTTAGTTTTCGTGTGACTTGACGCAACTACGCAATGAACATAGTTTCTGAGTTATGTATTGTTAGAAAATTTTATTAAATTTCAGGCTACTGAATAGTCTGAAATGATTTAAATAATTATTCAAATTCAATCCTAACTTACCGTGTGGTGACGGTTGAGTTTTTTTTAACCGACTACAAAACGCAGATAACTTCGTCTTATCGATTTGGATGTTTTTTTTAATGGAAAGGCTATATCCCAACAGTGGAACCATAATAAGGACACTAAGATCTGATGATGGCATCCAAGAGAAATCAGTTGATGTGGTCGTTCTTGAAGTCCGTTATTTATTTTGTTAAAATTTTACTTGTTTTAAATTATCATATCTTTGATATTTTGACTAATTTTAGCGGTAAAACTACTATAGAGCTTCTAAAATATCACAAAATTGGATTTACAAACCATTTTCCTTTCTAAATAATTACAAACAGGTGCTCCAAGGCGTGACATTAACAAGTTAATGAATTAACAGTATTAAACGAGTATTATACGAAAATTGACATTGTACGAGAAGCACCGACCTTGACAACACAATAATTTGAGTGGTAATAACAATGTAAGCACGTACCTATGCTTAAACGTGCGTACATAATAACCACTTTAATTTACCTTTAATAGATATGCAAAAACATATACATGAAACATAAGTATTTAAAAAGTACACAGGTTTTCACGTAACGTTCACGAAAAATAAATGGCGTCACGATGTTTGCCGGGTCAGCTAGTTAATTCATAAACGTAATTCAACTCTAAGCAATGGTTCGTTTTACTTTCAACTTTAAAGTCACAGCTTTTAAGTTAAAAATAACATAGAAACGTTGTAAATAGTATTTAGTTACCACTGAACCGATGATGAAAACTTATTTGTGATCACCAACATCCTTTAAAAGTCCACGTCTGGACATAAGCCTCTACTTGAAAAGGAGAACCTTAGGAAACTAGATTTTTGGCCGAAACAGAAACCGAATCTGCGGTGAGCAAGCTTCTTGGCCCACTCGTAATTTATTAATAACTAGCTGAACCCCGCGGTGTTACCCGCGGCTATTGTTTTACCGCGAGTAACGCCGCGTGACAAAGTTAGTCTAAAAAAAGTAGCCTAAGTTACTCCCCGGATCATCAGCTACCTGCCAGTGAAAGTCCCGTCAAAATCCGTCCAGCCGTTCCAGAGATTACCCGGAACAAACAGACAGACAGACAGACAGACAAAAATTTTTGAACTACAGTTTTGGTATATGTACCGTGTATACATACATATGCATTTAGTAAAAAGCGGTTATTTTAATATTACAAACAGACACTCCAATTTTATTTAGTTGTATAGATGGTTAAATATTGGAATATTGATAGTTACACCTCCCATATTGAAGTCAATGTGGCGGATGTAATGTGTTTCTTGTACTTGGAGCACCTCCAAATTTATGAAGTATCGAAACTGGCCGAAACCGAACCTTCGGTCGGTCGCTAGTTTTGGCCTACTATAACGCTAACCAGACTAGTGGGTATGACAGAACAAGGGGACAAAAGCTTAACATTTGTAAAACCATGAAACGTTTTTAACAGTTTGCAGCGGTTGTTTCGCAACAAAATGTCATAAGTCATGGCAATTATTGCGAATACTGCTATAGTCACGACTAGTACAGATTTTATTGGCGAATTTCCCAGTTTTTACATTTGGATGCAGAAACTAGACAAGTGGAAACACAATAGATCATTTTGTAACAGAACTTCTTTGTTTTCCACAGTCATATCTTTTTTTAAGGAGGTAACTCTTGCATTAGGAATTAAACCTATATCTGTAGCGAGGAACTTTACAAACATACATGAAACGGACACAAGGAACATGATCCAGGACAAAAATTTGTGGACCACACAATGTTAGGTTTATACTCGCAATACTAAACGCATTTGAAAACAGCGTGCCGATCACTTAAGCCCGTGGTGGTCTATCCTTAAAACTTCAATACAAGCAAAATGCCCAAAGTCATCAAATCAAAACATATAATTTGCCACATCGTGGAGCTAAAACAACCTTAAGTCGTATACCAGTACACTTGAATGTATAAATTACCATGCATGAATATATCTAATTCGTTTCTTTTATTCTCAAAATAATCACAGGCAGTTTATGTCGCCTACGTCATTTATAAACAATAGTTAAGTTGTAAAAAGTTAATAATTAGCAAACAAAAGATACTAGTATCATAAATACTATAAATGTTCATTGTACACAAACTATTTGTACTCGAACGTGCCTTCACACGGAATAACTAAACATAGGTACCTACTTCTTTGTATAAATTTATTCGTTGTTCATCCATAAAATCACGACAGTTTGTCCGAAGGGGTAGGCAGAGGCGTATTAAACGCTCAGTTTTCGTCATGGTTTTGGTCCCTAAAAAAATCTGTGGCGAGATTATTGCCGCTAATCGAGATGTATGTTTTGCCAGAGCCTCGCCCGTTGGTCGGCAGGTGCACCGCTTGTAGGTTAGGTTAGTTGGCGCCCTCAGGTCTATGCCTATGTGGCCTTGTGCACCCCTTGTTAGTTGTATAGGTATTTAATAGTAAGAGTACTATAATACAACAGCAGCTGTACATTGATTCATTAGGAAATATATAATACAAAAATGGCGTTGAATAAAACTTCATTTTAAAACACTTAATGTCTTCAAGGAGAAGAGTGCAAAACTAAAGTTATCTAAACCATAGCGATCCCGTTTATATTTTTAACTATCATCGATTAAAAATGAAACATAATTTATTGTCAAAAATAAATTTAAGGTCGAAACAATTTGCATTCTTTTTATTTCTTTCTTTTCAGATAATCCATTCCCTTTTACAATTAGACGATATAGACTAGTAGCTTATAAATTGTATAAATATTTACTTTCACACATTGGTACCCACTTATTTAGTAAAAACACGAGAAACTTTTATATTCCATTAGGAACGCAAAACGTTGTTATAAGAGACGTTATGTATTCAAAAAAAAATAGACGTAAATATCATGATCAGTGTGTTATCAACGTGAGATAATAATGTTATCAACGCGATGAACTTGAAATTTACATTTACAATGTGATCTATTTTTATCGGTATCTCATATTTGCTTTAGGAAACATCAAATATTTTTTAAAGAATTCTCGGTTGCAAACCAACAAAAGGTATTGTTAGAAATAGAGTTTATAGACTTTATTCAATGGAAAGGACTCAGAACTACAATTTTACAATCAACATACAATCCTTAGAATAAAGTTTGATCTCTGTGACAAATGGCAAAAAAGCCGACGCAAGTTTTGAAAAAGCGGTTTTATTTTATATTACCTATTTTTCTTTCTTTACATGGCAGTTATGTCACAAATGAAGTGCAATCCATACTAATTTTGTGAGTTCAAAAGTAACATTGTCTGTCTGTCTTTTACGCTTTCTCGGCTAAACCGATATCAGTGATTTTCGGTACAGAGATAGATTGGAGGACCTTGGAGAAAGACATAGACATATTTTTGTCGCGATAACTGACATACGCGGCTCGTAGGACATAAAATGTACCTCACAAGGCTCATAATTCTTTATATGACATTAGAGGCAACGGCAATAGATCGTAAGAAAACACGAAACGTATTACGCGAGGTCTTATATCCGCAAAGTGGAAAAGTCCCGTTACTGAATCGAACAACCAATAGTCGAAGTAACAAAGTAACATTAGAAACCCAACAACATTATATCCTACACCATCGGTTAAAGTGCGAGACATATTCATAATTAAATTTGCGAGCATTTATTAACTGTATAATTTGAAAGGCGTGGGAAACGGGGAACAGTTGTTATGAACAAACTAATTAAATTCAATTCGGTTAATGTACAAAATTATTTAAACATACATCCGGTTGATTTTGAGACAAATTTGTTATGGGAACCTTCTGTTGTGTGTGTGAGTACTTATGAATTTACGAAGGTCTTAAAGAATAAAGTTTGACATGCGTTAAGGACTGTTATTATCTATTATTCATTGTCAATTAGTGTCAAAAGAAGGACATTGTTTATTTTGTTGTTTTTTTTTTTAATCTTACTTCAGATCTGCTTTATTTATAAAGTAATTCAAAAGAAATTTGTGATAAATACTTCTATTATATTTTTCGACAATTGTATTTGGACACAATCTAATTTGACGAAAACCCCGCCAAAATTAAGGATTTTCAATTTTCAAATTATTTTCGGACAACAAAATTTAAAGGACATGTAAAAAAATATTGAAAACATTTGTAAAGTTTAAAACCGATATAAGCCGAGAATCAAACCATCACTTGGTGTAAATTGGGGGCCTATGTATGTCCAGCAGTGGACAGCGAGAAGCTGATAATGGAAGTTTAAAGCGCTGTGAATAAGCTAAATACGTATAAATAAATACGTCAATATTCTACAACGACGTCGATTAATTATATTGTAGGGAGCAAGTCTAAGTAAATTATTGGTTATTTGCACTACCGAAATCTTTACCGAGATTTAACTATACGAGTGGGGCTTTACCCAAGTTTAGCCCTGAAAGTTTCTTCTTGATACTCCGGTCGACCTTGTCCACATCCCAATAAGGAACCACAACAAAGCGAGGGATGAATTTCGACAAACAAATCTCTCGGCCTTGGTACCCTAAACTGAGCTATTTTACGGCAAGAAAATCCTTTCGTTTATATTTCGTTTTATATGAGAGTCAAAACAGAAAACGTTGATGCCTCGTTCGATTTATTATTTACTAGTTGTTGCCCGCGACTCCGCCCGCGTATATGTCGGTTATCGCGGCAAATAGTCGCAAGTGTTATTCTTCTTCTTCTATATGTATAAGCTAAATTACTGTAAAGTTTCATTCAAATCCGTTCAGTAATTTTGCGTGGAAGAGTAACAAACATCCATCTGTTCTTACAAACTTTCGCGTTTATAATATTAGTATAGATAATTCTCATGTCACATTGTAACTAACGATAAACTCGGAAACCATCTACCCGATTTTCAGGGTTTTTTAAACGTGTGTACTGCTAGCGTGTCTAAGATAAAATAGTCTGTTTTCATACTATTTTTTTTCGCACAGATAGAATAGTTAAAATCCTGCTTAAATCAATAAATACTGAGAATGATTGAAAAGAAAGAAAAAGTCGCAAACGAAGTTGCGTGGGCGGCTAGTGTTTTATATGATGTGAGATGTAACATCAATTAACACTTATCATAATACTAGCTGCGCCTCGGACAATCTCTACAACGGTTAAGTTACTCATTTATTTGTACATATTAAACATTAGTAATACGAGCGACCGATTACAACATAAAGGAAGATAAACCCTTTTATAGATCGGTGTTCAACTGTACAGTGTTGTGTTAAAAATAAAGGTTGGTGCACACGTGCAGCCAGATATAGCTGTCTCGTTCAAGGAACTCGCTGTGTTTATTCGTTAGTTTTAGTTACCGATCCCAGCTCGATTGTGCAACTCTTGCATTGCGTATTAACGTATTGTGTTGTTTCTTGGTACGTGAATAGTTATGAGTAACTGACTAATACGTTTTTATAGAAGACTAGCTGAACCCCGCGGTGTTACCCGCGGTTATTGTTGTACCGCAGGTAACGCCGCTAGACGAAGTTAGTCTAAGAAAGTAGCATAAGTTACTTCTTATATCATCATCATCACTTCAGCCCACTGATGCCCACTGCTGGACATAAGCCTCCCTCATGGCGCGCCACTTCTCTCGGTCCTCTGCCTTTCGCATCCAGCTGCTACCGGCTATCTTATATCATGAGCTACTTAATTAGTGAAAGTCCCGTTAAAATCGGTCTAGCCGTTCCAGAGATTAGCCAGAACAATCAGATAGACAGACAAAAATTTGAAAAATGCTATTTTAGAATATGTACCGTTTATACATACATATATATGCATTTAATAGAAAGCGGTTCTTTTAATATTACAAACAGACACTCCAATTTTATTTATTTGTATAGAACTATAGATATACAGCACTAGTGTTAAGCCAGTTATGTACAGTAATTTACATATTACGTTCCTTTTGCATTTTTAACCGACCTCAAAAGGTAGGAGGAGGTTATTAATTCGACTGTATTGTTTTTTTATATTTGTTCACTTCATAACTTTCGACTGGGTGAACCAATTTTGATGATTCTTCTTTTAATTTGAAAGCTGGTGCTTCCCGTGTGGTCCTTTCAATTTGGTTCCAGACTTATTTCAATTTGGTACCGTTCTTGAAGTCGGTTTTTTTTTGTTAAAATTTGAGATTTATTCAGTAACTACGTGCAAAATGAAAGCTTTTAGTAAGTTTAGACACTGGACATGTTATACGTCTACTTCATAAGACGAACCTAAAATGACAGCATTAGTGCTGTCGTGTTTCGTTGGTGAGTGCGAGTCCGGAGGCCCAATGATGCAGAAGCATCTAAATAGGCCGCCATAGTGTGGGTCACCATGCTGCATTGTCTGCATTTGCCCGAGTATGGTGACCACTACTCTTGGATTCTGCTCATGCTTTTCATCAGGCAGAGTAGTCTCACTTAAGCAGGCACATGTATAAAAAAAACGCCAACGTCTGGGCTTGGCCTTTTTTCATGATATTAATAAATCAATACCCATAAACATAGCAATATTTTAAAATAAAGCCAAAGGGAATGTGCTCAACAAAAGTGAAAAAAACTCACACAAAATATAAAATTCCATACATATTTATAAGATCCACTATAAAAATAACAAGTTTGAACCGTTTATAAAGGCGTATACTGACTGAACTAGAGAAAAAAAAAACTCTTGCTTTCTAGAATTGCGCGGGCGCAGTTCTGCGAATACGGGCACAATGATATTGAAATCAATTCAGATACCCACGATTAGTCACAGACTATCACTTTTAAAACGTTGGCCGCCATTTCGTAATGCATCTAACGTGCAGTTAGTATGTAGGTATGTATGTCAGCGTGGAAAATACTTTTGATCGCCATTTATGAAGTAGGGTAACGATCACAGCTCACGAGTGTGTTGGTATATACGGGCGGATAGACAGGTGGTTACTTTGATCAATTAAAGTTTGGCTATGATTTTATTTTTAACTAGCCGAACCCCGCGGTGTTACCCGCCGTTATTGTTGTACCGCGAGTAACGCCGCGGCACAAAGTAGGGTCAACTATTTTGTGTCAGTCAAGTTAAGGACATGTCAGTGAATTGCGGTGTCTGTATTGTTATTTTGAATTACATAAGAAACTATAATAAAAAATGTTAATAAAATTAGTTAAGTATTTCGTCTCTTTGTTTAATTTTATTGCTAACATTTCCTGTAAATTAATAATTAATATGACCTCGAACATGATATATTATTATTTTCCTTCTAATGCACGAATATATTATTATTATCCCCACCAGTGGTACGACAAGTTCATAGCTGTCAAACTCAGACCTATGGCCCTCCTAAAGCCTCTCTATCAATTGCTCCGTATTGCTAGTTTAAAAAGTAAAATCGTCACAAAAAAATATTTAAAGACTATCATTAGCTGAACAACTGAATTATTAAACGAATATACAATGTAAACTACAAATCGCAACTGGTTATTATCTTATGAAACTAAACGAGCGTGTCTTGATATTAACACGATCGGTTGTGTGCTATGTGTTATTTATTATAAGTAAGTTAGCTAAATTTCATGTAAAAAGTGGGAAAATTTTGGTTGGTGTGTTGTTTTTCCAGAACGAAAAAAAATTGCTAAAATTAGAACTAGCCAACTATCTTTCATGAATTCCAACAACGCATTGTATTTGTAGGAAGTAGTTTTAGTGTCCAAAACTCCGGGTGATTTGAGACATTACTGAAGTTATGTATTCGTATTTTTAATATCTTTCTGACCGGAGGCCCAGTGATGCTGAAGCATCTCGACGGCCGGCATAGGGTCAACTTTGTTGTATTATCTGCATTCGCAATGAGTTTGGTGACCACTACTCTTGGATTCTGCTTATGGTTTTCATCAGGCACGTTTGCAGACTTATATAAAAAAATATATATCTAACTACAACAGTACTGCACAAGTGATGACTCTGTTCCTTTATAAATCATACTTTATAACCACCCGATACAGATATCTGGTGTTCCTCAAGTCGGATTTATGGTCTATCCGGATTGGTTTTTTCCGTGAAACTATGTACTGTTATTAATATTCCCATACATATATTTCATAATAATATAGAACACTTTTGAACTGATTATATTTGTGTAAGAATAGAATAACATATATAAAAAAATATATGCAATTGATTACTAGTAGAGCATAGGATAGCGCCGAGTTTTACACTAAAAAACATAGCTACTATTATAATCTAGTTTATCTAAATACTAGTACATATAAAAGTACTTTAAGGTTACGATTATAATATGTTGTATATTATTAATATACAACATATTATAATCGTAACGTCTGTGAACGTTTTACGCATTAATGAGAATTTGCCTTTATAGTTTAAAAAAAAAACCGAAATAAAATAAATACAATACTGTTAAACTTTATTACGGCTGTGCGTTTCCCTGTCTCATACGTATGCGTAGGCTATATAGATAAGGTACAGTGATACGTACATTATACAAATATGCAAACATCTACCATACAATTGTCTTACTAATGCCGTCATTAACTGAACTGTTTTACTTACATACTGTTTACCTTAAATACTGACTAGTAAATTGCTTTTAAATACGGTGTCGTGTGCTTAAGTTGATTTAGTTTAGCTAATATAAAAACGTAGTACTTCAATCGATTTCTACGATTGAATTAATTTAGAGGATCAATATGTCCTCATTTTTGTGGAATTTCCTATAAAACTAAAAGTGAAATCGTAACAGTTATAAAGAAATCATACTCCAGTTGTTTTGTTGATCGAAAGAATCATCGAATTAATTTCCATAATTGAATAAAACTATTCATACCTTATGGGTGTGTCGATGGTGCGGGGTGACAGGCGGGGGGTGCTGAGGCGGCTGTGGCACTTGGTTCTGTCCGGTTACAACAACTGGGAGACCGTCCACGATCGTCACCATCACTCGTTTATCAGCACTCCGGCGACGTTCTGAGGAGTTCCTCCTTCGTCTTTGTTCATCTACAACAGGTCGAGTGAACACCGTGCGCCTGTCGAAATTCCTGGGATCACTTTGGTTCTCTGCCGCCCTGGTAGCTGGAGTGTGGCTCTTCGATCTCTTTAAGAGCCTCATAACATGCGATTTTAAAGCATCCGGCTTACTGACAGGTGGAGGAAGTTCAGGTTTATGTTTGTATGATTGTGAGTGCGCATGGTGGCGCTGCACAGACACCGTGTGCCCCATCCCTGGTGGTATCACGTTCGATAAGCTCTTGACTGCGTAGGCAGCGTCTACTTTGTTGCCGGCGACGCACGAGACCTCATACATCACGACACTACCGTTCCCGGCGGCTCTCCAACACTTCCACTTACACAAACATGTTTACTAGTTATCCTATAGCACTGCAATCCTTTTGTACTGTGCGTCGTTTACGCTTTCCGATAAAACATCGTATGTACACTACACGGAACTGTTAAGTGATACTTCGAAGTGATTGCTTTGAAATAAGAATCGTTCGTTATGAGTGTCGCACGTGATTGGAAAAATATAAGTTCAACAGGTCAGACCGGTTGGAGGAAAAAGTTTTTCGTATAACGTAGTTGAGATTAATAAAGTGGATCGACGTAAGCACGTCTTTGCCGGGCGCTAGTCGCGAACCAACTGAAGTCAGCGTCAGTCTGTCGTACGCAGCGCATGGGTGGAGAGCGCTCCGCACACTAGTGATAACGAATGATGCGTATTGTGCCGAGGTCCGTATAATCCGCGAAAAGGTCAATGTTTCGATGAAGTCACCACCAATTGATGTAATTACCGGATAATGGTATCGTGAATTGGATAATATGTTTGGTTGACGAAACACAATGGGACGTACCGAGATGAGTTCCAATACAAATGTTTCACAGGCACTAATATTCCGTTTTATATTAAGAAGACGTAGTTGATGCTCTACAAAAGACATAAAAATTATTGGCAACAAATGTTCTGTTATTGACAGAATGAAGTTAAGAAAATCACTTCAATCCAAAGTCTATTGACATGCTATATTCAGACGAATATGTTTGTTGTTTATTCAAAGTTAGTTTCTCAAACAAACAGCCACTTTTATTGAATTGGAAACAATTCTGCTAAAGTAGGACTGACCTGAATATCACCAGTGTCACCGGAAAGAGACGTGAACAGAATCGACATTGCCTTTTGTTTGGAATTGGAACAATTGCCACTGAATATCATATTTATGTGTGTTAACAGTTCTAAAAATTACGGCCATAAAATACGAAATGGTTATGGTTAAGAAAAAAAATCGTATGCTGACATTTTATCTGTATGTCTACCGTGGGAGAGCCACGCTTCGGCATGAATGGGCCGGCTCGACCGGAGTGATACCACGGCCTCACAGAAAACCGGTGTGAAATAGTGGTAGAGCTGTGTTTCACCGAGTGAGTGAGGATACCGGGGGCCCATAACCCAAACCCCTCCCCCTATCTCCCCTCTCTAACCCCCAAAGGCCGGTAACGCACTTGTGACGCCTTTGGTGTTTGCAGGTGTCCATGGGCGGCGGTAATTGTTTACCATCAGGCGATACGTTTGCTCGTATACCCGATTAGTAGTCTTGAAAAAAAAAATGAAAAGTATAAAACTCATTCCACAAAGGTACTTCAAAGGACACTTCAGCGTAGCTATGTTTCTTAATTTACGTTCTTATTTGAAATATTAAATAGTATTTTTATCCTTCTTTTTATTTTAAACCTTTCTGTAAAAAGGATGTTCTATTTGGGATTATCAATTTTGAGTAATGAAGCAAAATGTATGGACGTATGAACTTTCTAAGGAGAAGCCTATGCCCAGCAGTGGACTGATAAAGGATGTTGATGATTATGATGATGATAAGAATGTTGTAGAAGTCTCAAGAAAAGTAAATATAGAAAATATATTTATAAACTGTGTTTTACTCATAAAACAATTTATATGGTACTGCATACTTTTACCTTCTATTTCGACCTCAGATGAGCCAAAACATAATTCTCTAACCGATTCTATATTGGACGGATCTGGGAGGGGCTGTAGCCACCATTACCAGCGGAGTTGATGTTCGTTCGGAGATACTGTTATTACAAGCGGATGTCTTAGCCGTTCTCATATTTTGGACGTTGCGGGAAAAGTAATCATAGCTACGGACAGACATCCTTACTTTGAATTGCGAATGTGAATTTGTTTGATTGTGTACTTAACTTACACAACCACTGGAGTCTGAATGGTGCTAATAAGGATCCAACCCTTTATTATTGATGAATATTATCGTATATCATTAGGAAAAATGTTGCTCTTTTACTCATTGGTATGGTTTTGGCATGTGATTATCAACGCTCATAGACACATAACGTAAGAGTTACAAGCGCATTACTGCTCTTTTCCCCTACTCAGTAATAGGTAGAGGGTAAAATTGGAACCCTAGTATGACTGACCTGACACATTCGTTGAAAATCAAGTTGATGACTATCGAATGTACATTAATGTAAGCAAAGTTCATGGACAAAAGCAAGTTTTATCATATAAAAAAGAACACAGATAAAAGAAATAGAAGGAAATACAAAAAGAAACTAATTAAAACTTTATCAATAACTCCTTTCTTTAATAAAAAGGAATATTTAGCTAAAGCTTCAGGTTTTAAGTTATTTTAAAAAGAGGGTACTTACATCACCTGCGCGCTGTTAAACGCTGTCATTATATTTAAGCTTTAAAATTTCTTTTAAAAGATAAGATGTCGAAATATTGTAACTTAAGTACCTCAACAATTACTTAAAGCCATTATCGTCAACGTCTAAGTTTTAATTACACAAGGAGGCAATGTAGAGCCAAAGTCTTACATTCTTCGAAAGCACTTTTGTGAGTTAGAAAATCTAATCATGTTCTTAATACAACGACAAACGCATCTTTTTATAAACAATGCATTTGTAGTAATAAAATAAAAAAGTGGTTAGTCGATTAGTACGCTCTAGCCAAACATAAATACAATTAAAATAGTGTAATTGATGTACAAGAATATTGATTTAAACTCAACGTAAAAGTATAAAATAACTGAATAACGATTTCCAATTTCTTAAAAGCCTAGATGTTTTTAAAGTAATAATTGTTTAAATGATCAATCATTCAAAAACATAAAGATTACACAAACTTTTAGTTCGACGCTCATAAATTTTCATTTGAAACTTCTTGTTTTCTAACGAAACCGAATTTTTGACGTTTGGGCTCAGTTTTAGTCGAGTCTTTTAGGTTTAAGGTTGAATTCATCAGCTAAGTACTACCTTTTCGGGATTGCTTATTCCTGTTAAAGAATTCAGCCGAAATCTAATCTTTCAACAAGTAAAATTTTAACAAAAATAAAACAGATCTTAAGGTTTGACTCGATTTCTCTGGGATGCCATCATCAGATCTTAGTGTCCTTATCATAGTACCACCGTTGGGATATCTCCTTTTCACTTAAAAATAATCTTCAAAATCGGTTCATAAAAGACAAAGCTATTCGCGAACACACATAAATATATATATATATATGGTCGAATTGAGAAACCTCCTCCTTTTTTTGAAGTCGGTTAAAAAACAAGATCGTTAAGGTTGGAATCATCAGCTACATCGAAACAGCTTCCTCTTCGGGACTGCTTATTCTCTGTTAAGGAAAGTACCAACATCTTGTAAGTATTTTGAACTCAGAATGTTTCAGGTAGAAAATCGTTGTTCCAGCTAGTACTAGTCACACATAATTTTTAGGTTGAAACTAGCAGAAACAGAAACAAAATTTATAGGCTTTTTTTTTTTTTTTTAAGGGTTTAAGTAATTGAGACAGAATGGAAGACGGTGAAATATTGAGCGTGAAAGAGTTGACAAATGATTAAAATGCCAGCGTGACGAATGACGTTGTATTTCAAACACCATTAAGCCGCTAACATCATTTTTAAATATGTAAACCTTACGCTTGTAAGCCAGTTCGAAAGATTTTTAATTTAGACTAAAAAAGTAAAAAGAATCTTATATCCCAAAAACTTAAAACCTACGATGACCGATTTTAGCAACAAACAGGTGTTCATACGAAACTGGTGTTCCAAAGTGACATAGGTATCTTTTAAGTAAACTACTAATTATTAACAAAAAACCCGACTTCAAGGACTGGACGAAATTGAAACGGGATCACACGGGGAGCACCAGCTTTCAAATAACGTAAGAATCATAAAATAGCTTCACTCAATCGAACGTTTTAAAGAAACATAAAAAACACAGTCGAATTGAGAACCTCTTTTATTGAAGTCGGTTAAAATAGCAAATAAAAGTTGTGAACAATAAAATTGATCTAATAGGTGTGTGAAGATTGTTTTATTCCGTACTTTCCTATTTAAAACTGTATTAAGCCATAGTTAAACTGTACTTGAGTAACTCTCAAACGTTGATGATAACATAAGACAGAACATGGTAACAAGTTTCATAACCGCGTCCCATTCCCATGCCGAGTCCTAGATCCAAGGTGTTTACATTGCAACAGAGCAATAATGTTAATCATCACATTTGTTTTCAAAGCACATAGCTACGGTTTTGTAATTTGTAACCAATAGTCGATGCACCTTTGAGCAAGGTGCGTGGATTGTGATCGTTTTCAATATAGCGTAACTATTTATTTCACGTGAACTATATTTTTACACTAGCTCAATAACCGCTGGTAACACTGGGGAGTGTTACCAGCGGTTATTGTTGTACCGCGAGTAACGCCGCGGGACAGGGTTAGTCAAAAAAATAGCCTAAGTTTTTATCATAAAAAAAAGTATATGTCGGCGCGAAAACATCTACTTGTGTTTTTGAGCGTCTTAATAAAACTTTACTATCAATTACAAAGTCAGAATCGAAATGTTATTGTCTAACAATTAATATCTTAATATTTAGTAACTACAATTATTTCTATTTTCCTGTAAAAAGGGTTACTTGATTAAGTTGTTTGATTATGACATTTCTAAACGGAATAGTGTTACACTTAATTTAAATTGAAAGCTTGTTACTATCTAACAATTATTATAATAAAATAGGAGGTTCAATAACGACTGTCTGTAAGCAAAGTAATGTTTTAATAATTGATTTCAAATAATAATTGTGAAGGATGAGCCTAACAAGTTAGGCTCGCATCCGCTATTGCATTTAAATTATAATAATGTGAGGTTGATCGCAATAATTCTAATTGTTTAATTAAGGATTTATCATGCCATTAAAATAGGGCGTGACACATCTTATTGTTTTGTAAAGTAATACGAAAACAAACGACATCCGTTATTCGGGCGCCCTACGGCCTGGACATATATATGTATTTGTATCAGTTGTCTAGTACCCATAACACAAGCTCTGTTTAGCTTGGGACTAGACGGCGTTGTGTGTTTAGATGTCCGAAATATTTATTTATTTATTTTATTCATTAGGAATTCATAGTGACATGCAATTGGAGAGGCCTATATCCAGCAATGAACTGCGATAGGCTGATAATCATTATATGAATAAATACATAGTTTTACAAACCTTATTTAGGAGATAACAGTATTTAAATGACCGAGGCACATGAAAAATAAACAAAAATTAAAATAAGTAGCCGTTGCAACGTCTATAGTGGATATACCCACAAAATTTCTCGTTATAGCACTATGAAAAACAAATCGAAGTTAAATGTTTATTATTTTATCTAATGCAGCAGCCACTCGTTCCACTGAAAATAACTTGCATTCAGATAGCTTCTACCATATTTATTCAACGCTTCAATGTTTAGACATCCCAAAAATCTCTTTACCCTAGTACAAATAAATGTATTTACGATTAATTTTCGTTTACAAACGACACGAGTTGCAGTCTAACGAGATGCGTATTTTTAAACAAAAAAAATAGAGATTGCTCTCTTCATTTTCTGATTTAAAACAATAGTTTCATTAGTAAACTCATAATATTCAAAATCATATTAAGTTTGGAAAAATAATATTAAAACTAGGTTCTATTTTCATACCGATATATTATAAAATCTATTAAATAATAGTTCTTCAGCCCATTGCCATCTACAGCTGGACACAAACCTGATAACATAGAGCCTGAATCAAATTATGAGCTTCAGAGAAATATTAGTCTGAAATACCGAATCTATGTCGACATTCGCAATGAGTATGGTGACCACTACAGCTGGATTCTGTTCATACTTTCCATCAGGCAGAGTAGAGTCAATCTTTGGCAGGCCCATTTAGAAAAAAATATTACTATTTAATATTAAAACTATCTAAACACGTAGCGATATCAAAACATTCTGATGTTCATATCAGTACTTACAGAACAACATAAAATGACATTAAAAGAACCTATTATTAGATACATACTCGCGGCACGTGTATCGAACTGTCAGGAGCGCTAACAAAACAATGACAGGCGATGACACAGAATCCCTCCCAGTCCGTCTCCACAATACAAGAGCAGCTTTGTTTAGTTCCCATGCCTCGTTCAAACTTAACGTGACAACATTATTGTTCCGTATTTAAATGTGCAATAATTAATCTGAATTGAGTTTAGTCATTACTACAGATTACATTGTTCGGAAAGGTCGGGATTGTTGTAATGTTATAATTACAAAGAAAGTGTTATATATCCTCAATAAATATTAAAATTATTACATTTAATACAATTATATAACAGTTTTACTATGGGTCAGCGCTTTGTTATGTAACTTTATGATATAATGTTACATTGTTGTGTAAAGTTGACACTTACAAATATGGTAGATTGCTTTCCTGAATTCATTTACAAGTTTGTAAGTAGAACAATAAAAAAAACATGCATTCAACCGATTATAGGACGAACTAACGATCAAAGAGAAAATGATAAACACTATACAAAGTATTTCTTGAATATATTAATTTTAATAGATTCTTAAAACGATCACATCTGTTTTTAATCACTCGCCTTCATCGCCCTCGGGCTTAAAAACAAACTTTCGCCAGGAAATGAGCGAACCAAAAGAGAATTTCAAAGTTACGTAAACAAATAAAAGGATTTACTATTTCTTGTGATGTCTTTATTTACGTTATTCCAAAAAAGCTCATGCATCAGCAAAGGATATTCTGGATACACGGATTCCAATGAATGGCTTTTAGTTCAGAAAAACATGTTTATGAATCAGCGGTAATTTCTCTCTCAATTTTAGGAAGAAGAAAGGATTTTAAAGGGAACACTGCACTTGTTTCTTGGGTTCCAGATGTTTATATTCAAATTTAATTGTTTCATATTTTTGGCCGTGAGAATAAGTGGCCGGTTATTTAGCCCAATGGCAATAAAAAAATATAAAATAAATGCTAAATCGAGTTTATTGAAGCCTTTCGATTTCGATTGCATAACCGTTTCACTTTCGCTGAAGCAGAACTTGACAAGGTATATCGTAAGCATTTTAAAGTGCGAGTAATTAATTATTTTGATAGTATTTATCTACAACTGGTGAAGCTGGAGAAGGGAGACGTTAGATGTACAAGACCGGTAATAATTTATAAGAATCAGTAACCGATGTCATATTAATGTCTGGGAATTATTTAGCTACACGCTATATTTCAAAATGTTTAGTTGTTGTAGTTAATGTTTAGTTGCGTACCTATGCTTAAAAAAGTCAAGTTCTACATCGCCCCCTCGTTTAAAGAATTTTTATACATTTTTCGTGTCGGTTTTGTATCTTACTATTTAATTATGCAATTACAATGTTCTACAATGAAGTGTAGCAGGTTATAAAGGGGCGCTCATAGCCCAGTTGCAGTCGGTGACAAGAAACAATTACCGAGGGTAAGCGACGGGCGCGCGGTCAGTATCTAGATGGGTGAACGCTGATGGCATGATACTATCTCCATAATTCGGAGGTCACGTTAAGAGGAAGGTTCCGGTTGTTATCATAGGATAACAGTCGTGAAGCTTAGTTGGAGGCGTTTGGGCGGCTTAAAAACATCGAAGGGCAAGATAGCCACAACGTTGTCTCGTCAGTCCCCAAAACACACTCGGCCAACCTGTGGACGTATGGCCTTAACCCTCTCTTGTGAGGTGACCCGAGCCCAGCAGTGGGACATTATGGGTTGTTGCTGAAGGTTTTAAAGTGGTTGAATCATTATCATCATTCATCAGATTCATTTACTAACAGTTTTATTCTCAAAGTGAATAAAACTGTTAGTAAATGAATCTGTAAATATTTCTATTAAGTTAGCGTAATAATATAATATCAATGATTTCAAAATCTTATACTTTAACATGTTAATGCAAACTCTAACAATATTTGCGAGACAAGTAACGACTTCGGACAGAGTGTTTATCGTATACGCCTGTTATACTTCACTCCAAATGTCCATTGAAGTAGACTTATCAGAGTGAACGAGGCACAATACAAGCACAACATTTCATGTCATTGTAAAGCCTGAAGGTCCCCCCCGGACGGCATCACGAAGATAACAAAACTGCCCAAAGACTCCATCCGTACCCAAAGAGCCTGCTGTTAGATATTTCGTGTACATGATTCTAATATATCACTTGATATTAGATACAATGTACTGTTATACATTGTGTATTAATGTTCACGTTTCATATCTGTTCAATAGATATGTATTGTATTGTTGTGGATATAATACTCTTAAAGGACATAATATTTTCCTTGAGTAGTATAATAATATACGTTTTGTTTATACTGTATTTATTAGTAGTAAGATTAAGAGGCTGATACACAGAACCTACACAAATTGCAACACAGACGTGTTTAATAACATCGTGTCAAGATCGAGCAAAGTCAAATTAGATTTTGACACTGAAAGGTTAGTTTCATTTAAAGTGTGTGTTTCGATAATGAAAGGAAATTAGAATAAACACGAGACCATTGGCTTTGGCTTTGGTCAAAAGCATTTTCGGATTAGCAAATTTGACATACATCATTATCGCAGCTAAAAGACGTACACTGCTAGAATTAAACTTGTCACAAGTAAAACAACTTTGTTTTTTGGCGTTTAACCCAGTCCGAAAACTTAGAAACGGTAACCGGTCTATCAGTAAAAACCGAATTGTAAGACAAGTCGTAAGACATTCAGAAACACACCATGTTTTTAAAATAACTAAATACCGTCTTAATCTATTTAAATAAAAAAGAGGACTCCGTCAATTTAACTAACCGTTTAAATACGAACAAATGAAAAAGCAAAGTTAAACCTCGGTTCAAAGCACGTTGATGAAACCGTCTAATCCACGCAGACTTTGCAATTTAGATAAGCGAACAAACAGACGGTTAAAAAACTTCAAAAATATCCCTCCATGCTGGTACTTATCCATCCCATTTCCCCACCCTTCTTCCTACTTTGTTTCCCCCACGTAGTTAATTCAAAATGAATGAGTGTAGATTAAAAAAGATATGACGAACAAAGAACAACAGAACTGTAGACGAGACTGTCAACAAATGAGTGTAGTTTGTGAAAAGAGTAAAGAGAAGTGATACCTTGTATACCTTACTTTTTGTTCTATGGAATAGGGCGCAAACGAGCAGACATATCGCCTGACGGTAAGCGATTACCGTCGCCCATGGGCACCCGTAACACCAGGGGCGTCATAAGTGCGTTGACGACTTTTGTATAGTTCGTGACATTTAGAAGCAATTGATCATCAGTTGAAGCTTTAAGCATTCCGCTGCCACCGCCTGTTTTCTTAGGTACAATCGCAGGGAAACACGAGCGCTGACAGTGAGTTCCAGGGTTTGACTGCTTAGCACAGGAAGGAAGAGCTGAACTGAGAGTCTTCGAGAGTCTATGTTTTTATTTATTTTTACATAAAGATGTATTTTTATTTATTTCTAAAGACAAATAAATAAAAATTGAGTGTCTGTTTGCAATATTAAAATAACCGCTTTTTAATAAATGTATACACGGGTACATGTACCAAAATAGCATTTTTGACAATGTTTGTCTGTCTCTCTGGATCTCTGGAACGGCTGGGCCGAATTTGACAGGACTTTCCCTGGCAGGTAGCTGACTATCTAAGGAGTAACTTAGGCTACTTTTTTTGAACTAACTTTTTCCGTCGTCGAATAAAAATAAACGCTGGTAACACCGCGGGGTTCAGCTAGTAATAAATAAAAAAGCTTTTTTGGTAAAATAAAAATCTCATCTAATTATGCATGGTTACAGCAACTCCTCAGGAAGATCTAAAGCCAGTAAGTAATACTTCGTTCAAGAAAGGAACACGGTACTAACTTACTTTGGTTTATTGACGTCCCTGAACACCCTTACACCCCAGCAGATGTAAAACGAAACATAACTTTATTTATTACCATACTTTCGTAGGAAAAATATGTGCCATTTACAGATTACATCCATACCCGTACCTGCGCGTAAAACGAGCCACCGACGATTGAAGATTGCTCATATGATGGCTACGCATGGGTTATAATTTTCTTTATGATATGAATAATTTTATGGAAATCATTTTTTTTTCCTACAACATATACTTAGTGAGTAGTAGTTTAGTAGATTTTTGAGAATATTTCATATGACAAAACCGATGGTCCACCCAAGTGCCATGCAATAAGAGAGCAACGTGATTGATGATGTGAATTTGTATTTACAATTCAACCAAATAAAGTTAAACTTCTGACTAATGACCAGGAATGAACGAACTGATTTTCGTAGGATTTCTACTAGTAAATAGCTTAGTTTAACTTAAGATTACTATTATTTGGAAAAATAATTTCTTCTCTCAAAGTACTTACACTATTACATATAATACAAACATATAGTTAGATATCCTCGTTGTTAAGTTACAAAAACATATTAAAAACGTGTTTTCCTAAAACATTGAACAGTCAATGAATTACCAACCCACATACTACCAACAACTCGATGTAAAGGAATCAACAAACAAACATATAGGTTCAAAGTTTTTCCGTAATACGTTTAAGAAGGTGATCTTTACACATTTTTATCTCCTTTTAATTGTACTACGTAGAGCGAGACAGAATTATGTAATTTGTAAGACGCTTTGTCATTCGCGATGAGTACAAGCACACCTGCATACTGAGGTCTTAGTCAAGCATTTAAGTATATATAAATATATTGTGACTAAAGCACATGTGTATTTGATTTCACTTCGAAACCATCAATTGCATTTCAATCAGTATTTGATTCTACTCGTATCTATACAATTAAATCAAACTTCAAGTGTCTGTTTGTAATTTCAAATTAACAGCTTTTCAAAAAATGCATATTATTGACGTGTATACGGGTACTTACGTCATATGAAAAAAATATTTTTAAAATTTTTATCTCCATCTTTAAGGTTTTGTCGGGACTTTCACTAATGCTGATGTTACTAGGAATAACTTAGGCAATTTTTATATAATACATATGTATACGGGTAATGGTAACAAGTTTGGTTTAAATGGGCGGGTTGACTGGAGTCATCCTCGTAGCAAATTTAAGAAAGAAGTGAAATTTTCGTACTTAAGTCTGATTTGTCACGATAATTATGTACGTAGCGCCTAACTTAAAGGAAACGAGATACTGAATTCAGAGCAAATTCAGGTGAAATGTGTCAAACAATGTTCGTAAAGTTGAACATAAAAGAACTTGAACGAATTTATTACTCCGCACCTGTGTCTGAGGAAAGCAAAATTGTTAAAGAAAGTTAGCCGTTCCTCTGTCATTTTTCAATGGACAAGTTCTACTCTATTGTAAATTCTTTGCGAGAGAGTCTTTCTGTAAATAGAAAATAGCTTTGACAAACACACGCTCAACCTTTTCTTTTTCGTAGATTTATAATGTCTCATTTCAATACTAGTTGCATATGGGACACATCACACTTGCTAATTCCAATTTTCGTGCTCATCGTACAAAGGCACCTGTAATCTCAAGTTTATCGATCAGGATTACTGACCAATTCAACATATCCCTAGCCAAGTGTCATTCCACAAACGTAAACATCATCTTCCTTTTGCCTTTACCTGAATATCAGTTTTTACACGGAGCGACTGGCATCGGACCACCGCAACCCTGAGGGTGAACTGAATTCGAAGGTTGAACTAGTTGTCAGTATATTTGAGGACACTGACTTTCCAATAACAATTGCCATAGTTGTTCATGATAACAACAATACACGTAAAACAGACCACACCACGAACGTTAACATTATAAGAAAACTTACAACTGTATGAGAATGTCATCATATGTCACCCTAAGTCACGTGGTGAAAAGAAACTATGTATTAGCTAATTAAACAAGAGATAGAGCCGTTACAAATTGTAGAAAACAGAGATTTGACGCGAAACATCTTGGCTAAGGGGACTGGTCCGTCAAGATAACACGTAGTTACAAATAGTCAAGCAACACACAAGTTCAAGATTATCAATACAGTAATGGAGGCCCCCAGGGTACGTAGGTGGCATCCTTAATTAGTTCGGTCTTGAAGGTTACCTTAAGATATATTCCTACACATGACAAGGAAACTTGAATTGTAATCTGTTTTGAATGCAATTCTATTTTTAGGTAAATAAATTGTCTTGAAAACTAATAATTACAAAAACGAAGAAGCCGTGTATGTATTCGGTAATGTCCAATTGTATATTATTAATAATAATAAGCTTTATTTTTTAGTTGGCAAGATTACATAGCGACAACGTTATCTTACCAGTCCCTAACCCGCAATCAGCCAGCGCGGAAATGTATGGCCTAAACCCTCTTCTGATAGAAGATCTGAGCCCATCAGTGGGACATTATGTGTTGTCGAAGAAGTTTTATTAGAACAAGACATAATCACTTAGTATGTGATTGTGCTTTTTTTGAGTGAAATAACCTCGTCTATTTCCTACAGCACCAAGAGTTTCTCCTTCTTTATTTCCAATGTAGCAAATTGCATCTTAAGAAGGAAGCTCTCTAACTAAATTCATTTTATAAATTTTCAAACCCGATAAAGTTTTTGCCGTATAAATTGGAAGCATTTAGTGTCAAAAACTTATAATTCAAAATCTAGGTCACAATGCTGCCTAAAATTTATGAGCACATTTGCAGAGGATTTTGGCAAGCTTTCGGATATTAATTACGAATATATGCGTGTTTGGTAAAGATATCTTATCTTTAAGGTTTTGTAGTTCCTATAAATACACGTATTTAAGTTTATCAACAGATTTAAATATTCAACGGTTAGGACATAGATGTCGATAACATTTATTAATTAGTTTGAATTATCTCTTAGATAATATACGCTCTCTAAGATATTTATCTATTTGTTTCATGTTTTATTCTTATTAATTGGCAATCTAATTTTTTCGAGTATGGGTGTGTATTTATTACTACGAGTATGTATGTGTCTACATCGTTGAAATTTTAATTAGAGGTTTCCTTAATAGAGTATTACAAAAGGAATTTAGTTGTAAGTTTAGTTTCGGTATGAGGATGGAAATTTAACACAAAGACGAAGATGGTACACATCTATCAATCAGAAACATTCACTTTAATTTCAAACACTATTCGCTAAACAACTTATCTGTTTACGGGGAAACTGAAAAGAGTTTAAATATTAAATAACTTCCGTCGGCAGACGATCGTTTCTGAAATAGGAAACGTGGAAAATGGCTTTTGTTTCAGACACGAATGCATGAATTAAAGAGGAAAGGGTTTCAGACAGCAGACGAAGCGAAATAGCCTGTCTGAGTTCTGAGACAGATGTATAAGTCGAGCCAGTCAGCACCTTTATCCGTGCCTACTCAATGGCTAAAAAACTCTTCATTTTCTTCATTGAAAATGAAGAGTTTTAGGCGGAGACCAGACAGAGCTGTTATGACATGATTTGGATATTTTAAGCGAACATCTGCCTAACTTATGGCTTTAAAACAATCTTTGTTGTCCAATTATCACAATCCTTATAATTTATTACTTGTCATTTTTGTAAGGAAACAAACATTTGGAAAGTGTTTAATTCTGCCACGATAACTGATCAAATGTTCTAAAGAATAAGATGAAAATGTTCACGAATTGTGTAGGTATTTGCTTGTACAACGACAAGATACAAAGACCTTGGTGAGCATATAAAGCATCGATGGATTCCATTCACATTTCATCAATGCAAACCTTAATTCGAGTCTCCTTGAATAGCACATTTTCCTCTTAGCATTATCGTAAAATCTTAATAGGATTTTTACATAAATTAAAAAATATATGATGTGTAGACTATTTTTGGATTGCTGATTTTGGAATGAAAATTAATGCAAGGCAAGAGTTGACAAAAATCGGCATGGAACTGACTGTCAGGGTTTTTTAAACAACCGAGACGTTAAGTTGTTGGTACGGTACGATAAGTGGGCCCCAGGCGTACCAGGTTGTAATAAAAAGCTTTCGATTTTTTAAACTCTTTGATGCAGACTGACTTCCCTGATTTTACTTTCTTAGGTTTCACCTACTAAGACAAGAAGAAATATCGTAAACCAAAGTTTGCAAGGGTTGTCATTTTTGGCTACCTGACAAACCTTTTTGTTTCAATTTTCTTTAAGGAAGACACCCAAACCCGGTTTATACCGTACAGTCATAACCTCTTTTTCCTTCGAATACTAACTTTTTGCAGCTTCAACTTTTTTGTAAACCCGTTGTGGGCTAATTGTAAGCATAATCAAACTCATTTCGTCTCATATAATGTTCTGTCAAAAATAATGGAAAATGCACTTAAGGAAATAAAAAGCCTTTTTACAACAACCAGGAACTTACATATTTTTTTCGAAGAGGTTCATAAGCAAGTTATTGAGCTTCTGGTTTTATCTCAAACACCTTCAATTACTTCTTGGGTAGATTTCTGACTTTTAACAATAGTTCACTAGAAAAACAAGACCCAAGTGAATGGAAAATACGGCCACATTCGTCCACAACTTTTTGCCTACTTACAAGAGCAGACCTTGAAAGTATACACTTTTCCGCAACATTGGGTCTCGTTCTCAGGAGACTCCGAAACAAATGTAGATTAAATAAGCGCAGAGACAGGATTTCCGCAGTAATTACGAGACGATAAATATAACCCTAAAATGGCAACAAATGGTCATGCACTTTTTGTTTTCAATTTGTAGAACTTGTACGCGTACTGAAATCAAATTTAGATTAATGTATCACTAAAACATCACTTGAGAGAAAAATATAGCTTCAAACTTCAGCTAATTGACACTGCAGGTTTTATATAGATAGGTAAGTCGGTAGTTTGAGACTAAATAGAAGGTAAACTAGAACAATAAAATATCATTATTTATTTAAAAAATTGCTAGTCATGGTTTTTATTTACATTAAGCGACAAATAAGTAGATTAGCTATACCTCTTAATGTAAGACTCCAGTTTTGTTTAATAATAAAAAAAACTGGTCTTAAATCTAGGATTAGGTTAATAACCATACTTTCAAGTTAAATAAAATTTGAACATTGTAGCAAAACCTGTACAATGGCAGCATTACAGTGAACAAAATTGAGCACAAATGATCAGTTAATTCTGAGAATGTTCATAAAAGTCTTTGTTATTTGTGAAAGAAACACAGTTAGATATAGTTGCGGGTTAGTATGAGTAACGGATGCATCATAGCATCATAATGTCTTTGTACGAAAATGATTCAGTAGCCTGTAATGTTAGAGCGAGATAAAACTATGTGATAATCAGTCAATTACTCGGATATCAGGAAGAGATTATATTAAACGATTAGATGTACTGCATAAGGTAGGTATATTAGAATTCTATTTCAACTGTATCGTAGTTTTTATAGTACAGGTAATGATCTTGGTGTATTGTCATGTCAAGCTTGATAGCATGATTTTAAAAGGCTAATGGCTTGTTTAGTAGCGGGTGTGTTAAATAGTCCCTTTATCTGTAATCAATAAGTAGTATAATTTAGTTTCTAATTTTTATATACATTAATAAGGTTCTATTTACACCTTTAATATTAAGTTTTAACTGAAGATCAGGACGTTAAAAACATTTGTGTTCCAGCCTATCATGATGTTAAATAATATTTATATAAAACCACAACAATTCATTTGTACGACTAAAGGAATAACTAACAAGACAAGTATGATTGTAAGTAATTAGAAAGAGCATCATATACCACGTGTCTCACTTAAATCAAGGCAACCTAATGAGAATTTAGCTTTGAGGAAATATAATTACACCTAAGACGAGTTTACAATTTATATTGTATTTGTAGGCAATAAGATTTTATTTCTATTGTTATAGATAATGGTACATTTTATGATGATGCTGTCAAGGTTTCATGCAGAGGCTATACTACACAAGATTTGCAACCTCAATGGAAATTAGAACTTAACTCTAAAGCTTTTAAATACACTTTACGTTGTACAGGTGTCGCTACTAAAGATGTCAATAAAGTGGATATAAATAACACTAGACTTTTGGCAGGCAGTAGGTTTTTTATTTCATCGAAAACTTTACATGTTCATATTCTACTAATATTATAAACGTATGTAAGTACGGATGGATGGATGGTGGTTTGTTACTCTTATACCCAAAAACTACGGGACGGATTTGAATGAAACTTAACAGTAATATAGCTTATACATCAGAATAACACGTAGGCTACTATTTGCCGCGTTAACCGATATACACGCGGGCGGAGCCGCGGGCAACAACTAGTATAACATAACATAAATGAATCAAGCCTAGATCAAATTATACATCACATTAAGCCATATTTAAATTCTTTGCATTTCCGACATCTTAGTAGGTAAACATGTCGGAAATGCAACGAATTTACTTCTACGCAAATATTACACAATCACTTTCCCTATACAGAAATCGATTTATAAAGCTAAAGTGGCATAACACGAATTAAAATTTCGTTTATCTTTATTTAATCTATTCTTCTCTATTAAATTATACTCGTATTTGTTTTACGAAGTCGCAGTCTGGTAAAAAGTTTAGTTTTTGTATAGTACACATAGTAAATCTCTGCTTAGTTTTTGACTAGATAGTGTCAGAAGTCCAAACATCTAGAAACAAAACTAAATAGGAATTGCAAGCTTTTTTAATTAAGAAGATTTTGTTAAACAAAGCTGACGACTTGGTAAACAAATCTTCCTCAGAATCGGAATTCATCGTCATTCATAAAATAAACAATACGTAAGTTAAGAAGTAAACTTGTGACCAAAATCTTCTTATGTAATATGTATCAATGACAATAAGTTGAGGTTAGCAAGAAGGCGTGACCGCGTGGAATTGGCATTCAGCCAGTGTGGGTACGCCTCTGTCGATGTGATGTTCATTCATTCTTCTCGTATCTGCGTTACGATTTTATAGTGACATTATTATATGCAGACAGACACGCTCGAAGCCATGTCTTACTAAGAGTTCTTTGTTACTAAGAAAACGTGACAGGAATGAATATTTTTCTTTGTCAACCTATTTATTAGTAAAGGATTATATAAGTAGGATCTTCTATGGATTTAAAGTACATATAACCTTAAGGAACAGAACAGTTGACATATTTTTTAAGACAACAAATATAATGAAAATTACATCCGTGAATTGAGATAATATCACCGAGTGGGTTTCATCTCATATTCACTACTATAAACAGACATGAGTGGCGATTTTGGACAATTTAGCGGACCAATTGAATAATGTGGGTTGTCATGTTATCTACTTATGAAACACTCTGCGTATAACTGTCAAAACGAATACCTATGATTTGTTTATACATAGGTATGAATATCGATATTAATATTATAAAGCTGATGAGTTTGTTTGAACGCGCTAATCTGAGGAACCGCTGGTCCGATTTGAAAAAAATCTTTTTAGTATTGGATAGTACATTTATCGAGGAAAGCTATAGGCTATATATCATCACGCTAAGACCAGTAGGAGCAGAGCACCAATGGAGAATGTTTCAAAAACGAGAGAAAATTATCGCGCTACGGGCAATAGGAGACGCAAACGAGGTTGCGTGGGTAAGTTCTTCCTTGGCAGTCGCGTAAAAATCGACCGTACGACTTCATGAGAACATTACCTGCCATTTACAAGATTTAATAACTGTAATGTGCACTCATTTACATTTTGATTGAAATTTTTATTAGGAAGCTGAGGAATTCACTGTTTTAAAAATACTAGTAACCTTTTTTTTCTAATATATAAATGTTTTGTATTAAGATTTGTGACAGCACTAATAAAGAAACGTCTCGATTGATTTTTATTATTATAGTGGTTAAGTATTTGTTACCCTTTAAACCCTTCTACTTTTATAACCCGATTTTATAGTGTTATTTCAAAGTCCTTGGTAGTAGTGGGGTACATAATAATAGTCTTCATGTAAATACTCCAGCTAACCTAAATGCTTGTGTTAAGAACGAGTATAAGACAGGGGTGCACTGGATTCAAGCCTTTAAACTACTAAACCACAAAACCAATGACAATAACGCCACTTGGAACATACTTCTTAGTTAGACGTCTAATATTATACATTTCAATAAAGCCTGTCTAGTGGCAAAGCGTGTCATACTCCGTTAGCTGGAAGCACTCTTGGCGGCCGTCTAATAATGAAAATACGTCGGGAGCGGCTGTCGTGTAAGATTGCCACGTCGCTCGAGGACTTGCCAAGTACATAAAGTACTTTGGTTCTAAGTGGTTGGTGATTGAATTATTTAGGAAGTTGGAACATACAAACACTTGAATAGAAAACGTGTCAGGTATATCTAGTCTGGAAATTAATTCGCTTGTACTATATAATGAGTATGTAACAAATAACTAACCAAAAACCGGAAATATAACCTTCGAATAGTTACAAAGAAGTTGGTAAATGTCGAAGTACTGAGGTGATAAAAAAATAGAGAAGAATTATTTTCTTTTTTTAAGTTTGGTAAAATAAAAACAGTAAAATAAGTAGACAACTCGCTCTACTATATGAACGGTTCTTTTTCTTTACTAAATATGGTTCCTTTAGTTAATCTAAAGAACCGCTTACGCAGTTAAATTCCCGTGGTTCCTCTTGTTATTTAAAAGAACAATTGCACTGACCCTAAAGTGTCTGTTTTAATTACACTCTCTTTCAAAGTACCTAAAGTAAAAAATGCCTCTTAAACACAAGAGAGAAAGAGTATCACTGTTTCAAACAATGAGTTACATTCATTTCAAATAAATAATAATAACATGGAACACATAGTTGACCTCACAACGTACACAAAAGTTTCTTTGTCATAAACAAGTTTTTTTTTTTGTAACGTTATCAAGTACTGGCCTATTGACGTCAATCTATACTAATATATAAAGCTGAAGAGTTTGTTTGTTTGAAAACGCCAATCTCAGGAAACGCTGGTCCGATTTGAAAAATTCTTTCACTGTTAGATAGCCCATTTATCGAGGAAGGCTATAGGCTATATATCATCACGCTAAGACCAATAGGAGCGGAGCACCAATGAAAAATGTTTCAAAAACGGGGGAAAATTATCACGCTACGGGCAATAAGAGACGTAAACGAAGTTGCGTGGGTCAGCTAGTAACACATAATTACGCGATATTGTTTCTCGTCAGCATTCCAGGACTTACGATAATACGATGACAATAAGGTATTTAACAGGAATTTTTTTATTTGTGGTCGCCTAGTGAACGAAATTCGACCTTTTTTTATTTGTTTCTGATAGTTTTTAACTTTCTGCATTCCTCCTCCATATAAACTTTAACTGTGCCAAATTTCATACACCTTTGTTCGCATAATTTTCGTAAGGAGTACAAAGTTTTTGCTCCAATTTTTATATATATCAAGCGACTTCAAAAAATTAAGGAGATTATCAATTCGACTGCATTTTTTTATGTTTGTTACGTCATAACTTTCGACAGGGTGAACCGATTTAGATGATTCTCTTTTATTTGAAAGCTGGTGCTTGCCGTGTGGTCCCATTTTTATTTGGCTCAGTTCTTGAAGTCTTTTTTTTTTGTTATAATTTGTGATTATTCGCACCTTTTTCTAGTTTATGTATTTTACAGGATTGAGGCGGAGTCTCAAGAGGGCATGGGTGTGAAAAAAGCCAACTAGGTAGTTTCGGTACAAAGTATGGGGACCCCCAAAGTTTATTGCATTTTCTTTTTTTTCACAGAATACATCTACTTACCAAGTTTCAACATTATAATTCTTATTGTTTTGGAAAAAATTGGGTATGACATACGGACAAAGAGATAGACTGACAGATAGACATGACAGAAAAATAAAAGGGTTCCGTAGGGTTCCAATAGTCATATGAATTGTGGTTATTGTTGTGAAATACGATGAAACGAAAACGAAATGATTAAGGTGATCGTATCTAAGCGAATGGACTATACATGTTATGTTATTGCAGATCTTATCTCAAATCAGGATAACCGTATTTATACAGATACTTACACCCATATCTCCACCAAGATAGGTAGAAAGGTATGAAACGCCAAAATTCGCAAACATATTGCCAACTATACTTTTGGTCAAATCTTACTTTACTTAGTTTTAAGTCCCACAGAAGTCCAGCCTTTGAAATTTCTCTATAACAAGATTAATACTCGGTGCATCAGACCAATGCATGTAATAGGTAGGTACATTCCTGGAATCATCGAGCACAACATACAAAAGTACAAATACTATGTACAGGTGCTATGGAAACTGCGTGTGCATTCAGTTGAACCCGAGCGATGATACCTTCAAATCCCTTTGTTGACACTGTACTGACATTTTGCGGAATTGTATATTGTGTTCAACACGTGCAAGCTTGCGTCAAGATCTGTTTGTAAGTTCCGTGAAACGTAAAACAAAACAACTACGGTATACAATAACCACATACCAGATATTGTATCATTAACTGGTTAGCCACTGTTCTAATGCAAGATAAGATAGTTGTTAAAAAGTGAGAAAAATAGTCTAGCTTTTGTCCACGGCGCCACTCGCGTGTAGCATATAGCCTATAGTATCCTAAATTTCATGGATCGGTGCAGCGGTTAATCCGTGAAAGCACAGACAGACACGATTTACTCTCGAATTTATAATCTTAGTTAAAAAAAGTACCGTTTCAAAACTATGAAGTTAACCAAAACGTAATGTTTAAAAATAAACAACAGCACTGAAATCCAAACAAGAACCACGAAACAAAAAAAAGATCATGCTGTAAGAACTTAATGAAATCTTTTCATTCAAAGAAAATGTATACGAGAAAATAAATATATATAACGACAGCCCGTCTAAAATGTTTGCAACTCATTTTGTTGGAAGCTGGGAACAACTCAGTTATTACTTTTGAAGGGACTTAGCCTTCGCAGAACTGTTGAGTAACAAGATTTGAAGTTCTTTGGTAGAAGTAATAAACGGATATTCTCATCTTTAACTCTTGTTTATATTATTTACATGATACGACACGACACGGTGCCGTACAAAACATTACTGTACGGTATTATTTTAAAAATGTAAGGCGTTTGCGCGATACGATACGGCACTGAAGTCTGAGCCCAGGTACATCGACGAATACGTCATGGTGTCGCCAGGAATATAATCGTCAACGTCATGGTAAATTATATATCATCGTCATATAATATATGACAAAACACACCTGATTATGAGGAGGGTTTATAAACATTTGCTCTTTTCGATTAAAACGAAATTAAAGTAGAACTTTGATTCATTAAAATCGACGATAACGCAGGGGTTATTATCGAAAAGCTCTGTTTTCATGTTAAAATTTAGATGCAAAAAGGTTTCCCACGCTTTAGGTAAGTTGTTAATACTAAAGTTGACGTATAAAAAAAGCTAATTTCAGAAACAGAATAAACTCAGATAGTAAATGATAAGTTTCCAGTGCCAGTTAAAACGTAGAGTGGCCACAGGTCTAATATAGTTCCAATACATCGTTCTGTTCGACACAGATGCCAAACAGAGCGTTAACGCTGGGCTGGCACGTCCGATCAAACCGTATTGTCTTCTGTACTGTCGTCTTACCTTTGGTACTCGGTTGAGGTTAGTAGATACGACGATGTAGTTAATGCAAAAACAATCGTTTGTTAAATATACGAAACCTTTTTGACCTTCGTTTTGAACTCTGCGATGAGCTAAAGCATTTATGTTTAATAATTTTGTTGTCGTATAATTGGACCGCCCTTTGTTCAAATATTTGAAACGCAACTAGTTATTGTGAAAAAGAGCAGAGAATAAGGATGATGAAATAAAAAAAGGTTTAATTCATGATCATAAGCAGTTTTAAAATTTCTAGTTCTCGGTATAACTTAGTCCTTAAAGGGTTTTCTTAACATAAGCAAGTTAAAATAATCAAAATAGTTCATTAAGCGATAGGCGTTTGTAAATTGTATTAGCAAACCAAAGAAACGTATTTCACGAATAAGTTTGTATTAATGCAACTTGACTGTATTGAAAAAGCCTAAAAACTTGAATATCGCGATTAGAATAAGATTACGTATAAATACATAAAATACAAGTGAAAATAACAGATAAAATTATAACATATTCCACCGCAAACATTTCAACCGTATAATTACTGAAAATTATTTGAGTAATTGTTAAAACTGAAATGGTAAACAGTTGAACCACAGTGTTATTTTAATTTGACTCACCAAAGTTCATATCGAAGAAGTATTGAGCCATTTAGACCTTTGAGTTGAATTTCAAATTTGCGTGAAGCCGCGCCCTTAGTAATGACAATTTCGTTCAATTCGTTTTTGGTTTTGATTTCATTACACAGGATGGAAGTTCTTCAGTGATTTTTAATACTACATCATACAAAAAAATTAAATTGGAGTATCTGTTTGTAATATTAAAATAACCGCTTTTTACTAAATGTTTATGTATGTACACACGGATGGGACTTTCATTGATAGGTAGCTGTTGATATAGGGAGTAACTTAGGGTACTTTTTTTAAACTAGCTTCGCCCCGCGGCTTCACCCGAGGTACGACAATAAGCGCGGGTAACAGCGGGTTCAGCTAGTAATTTATAAATGTGCTTAGATTAAAGAGATTGCATTAGCAGTCTTGTAATTTTGAATTTTATAATCACGCACAACCTGTGTCATTGATAAATAGATTAATCAAATTCAAAATTGAATTACTGATAAACATACATATATTAAATCTCAGACGTACGTACTTTTACTTTTTTAACAGTTCATCAATTTAAACTATAATATTCGCTTTAATTTACTTGATAACAAAAAAAAATATCATTCATTCACATCTAGTAATGTTGTAACTGCAATAAAAAATATTTTGCAACTAAATGTTCGTTTTGCCGTATCTAAAATATCAAGGCTATCTTTTCAGTCTAAATTTAATTATTTCAAAATATTCTTCAATGAAATAGTGAAGTCGTATATTTATTGAAGTCGTATATTTATAAATAACTTTCCTGTTTTTTTTTTCTAACCAACCTACAGAAAAAGTGCACTTAATGGTCAGAATTGTGCTGTAACCTTAGTGCACTTCAGAACAATGCTAAATTAGATCTGTTCGATGAAGAAGTGAATCCGACGCCTTAACGACCCAAATCACATTTTGTGGACAGTTAATCGTTAGTCCAATGGACAACTTTTAAGATGTCCCCTCAGAAACCGGAAAAGTTACGAAGTCAGAACTCGTTTCCTTACATTTCCGTTAATTTCCTACTTTGAGACTTTTTCCTTATCAGTTTTTCGTCATTTTTAGGACTTTTACACATTTTGGTTACAAACTTCCTCAGTGAATTTAAATCTATACTAATATATAAAGCTGAAGAGTTTGTTTGTTTGTTTGTTTCTTTGAACACGCTAATCTCAGGAAGTATTGGTCCGATTTGAAACATTATTTCAATGTTAGATAGCCCATTTATCGAGGAAGGCTATAGGCTATATATCATCACGCTAAAACCAATAGGAGAGGAGCACCAATGAAAAATATTTCAAAAACGGGGGAAAATTATCACGCGACGGGCAATAGGAGACGCAAACGAGGTTGCGTGGGTCTGCTATTCTGTATAAGATAAATAGCTATTAATAATGACTGATGTAACAACCTATGGCTTAATTTAGGCAAAAGCCTTCACTTCAGACACTACTTCAAGAAATGAAGAAGATATTTCAGTACCTACTACTCGTATTGTAAGCGTCATGATCACGGGGAAGAACCGAAACAAATGCTCAAAAATACACAAAAATATACCGTTAGAATAAACATGGCAGCTACAATCAATAAATGTCTGTCAAACTTTTTCTACCAATCGTTATAGGTTGTTATATTTTTTTTAGTACATACCAGACTATTTGCTATTATGACTTTTTTCTTGCATGGTTGACTTGCGTCCTCTGCCTGCGAGGCCAATCTTTAAACATTTCCTTGATGTCGTGCATCGCTTGTCACATTGCTCACTTCCTGGGCAATAGTGGGCACGAGAATTTCTAATGCCAGCTTTGTTTGCAAAAACCTGACAAGTTAATCATGAATCTTTAAAATGTAGCTTGAGCTTCGTCGGTTTCGTGGGCCACTTGTCACAGAAATCAAGTTGTTTTAAGGACTAAACTATTATAATACGAATCGTTCTCGCTTGATTGCTTTTACGTCACAACTACTTAGTCGAAAAACATTAAGTTTTACAGGTTATCAGACCGAAAATATACAGAACTTATTTGATCCGTAAGGAAAAATAAATGTAGAAAACGCAAGTCATTTTATTTTCCTGGACATATATATTTTTTTGAAGTTAGCCACCAAATTGACTCTACACAGCCTGATGGAAAGCATGAATAAAACCCAAGGATGGTAGTCACCATCCTCGCTGTGGAAGCGGACAATGCAGCTTAGTGACCCCCATTATGGGTGTGTAGTGAGATGTACTTTCACGCTCCGCTTGAAAGACCCGGAATCATAGAGGGAGGGAAACACGTGCGCTGGCAGGGAGTAGGAGGAAATATATGCCTACATTAAGCTTAATACTTAACTTTTATTGGTATGTGTCAATTAAACGGTTTAATGAAAATGAAACAACATACAAGCTATATTAGTCATTGCAAATATGCGGAGATGAGCCATAGATTAAATTTACCCGTAGATAGGTGTTTCCAGCGAGATTATTGATGACCTTGAAAGTATTTTAGTATAGAAGTGATATATGCAACACCCACTAGTAAAAGCAATACGATCAAAATATTCTTAGTTTTACTAACTTTTATACAAATAGTGAAATACTGTAGAAGAAAGTGATCCTCACTTTCTTCTACAGATTGTACCATGTTGATGTTTAACCTAATATTCTCAAACGATGTCCTAGTGACTCTGGCTTCTAAGCCGGAATTCTTGGATTCGATTTCCACTGAGTACAAGTAATTGTGTGATTAGCACAATCATTTATTCGGTGTCAGGGTGTAATTATCTATACTTTATGTATTTAGAAGTATTTAAGTATGTTGATCAGCAGTTTAGTTATATATTATACAGACTGCCTAGCTTTGTGATCAGACGGCCAATAGGATGAAGTTATAGTTAGGGCCTTATCATAGTAGCGGTTTGGAAGCGGCTGCGGGGCGGAGCGAGCGCGCAGCGAATGCGTATACGTGGCAAATATACTATGTTCTTGTCGTATGTTTGGATCGAATTAAGGACGTACAATACACTCATTAACAAAATGGATGCAGACGAGGCCGACTGGCGTTTGTACGAGACAGTGCAAAATGGTGTCCATGCTGCTGTTCACGGCGATCTTGTTTTACGTCCGCAACGAATTCGCTGCGCATGCGCGGCGTGTTTGTTGCTCAACGTACAAAATAGGCAAACAGGAATGCAGAACCTTTCATATGTATGTATGTGTTAGTAGTAGTAGCCCTAACCAAATTTGTCAACAATGATAAATTCGAAACTTCAATTATTATGTCTGTTTGACCATTTGTACCAACTTTCTTTGACTGATATTCCCTCGAGGGAACCTGTCACAAGTATAAACTGCTTATAGTCGTAGAGATTTCTCTTTAAATCAGGTTTGCCAATGTTAACAAATTTGTACAAAATACGTAATTAATTGAGCAATTAAAAACACATGTAATGAAACAACTTTCTAGGGAGCAACTTTTTTTTAATTAAATATATATATGTAAATAGTGACAGATCTAGAATATATACTAACAATTTTTTAATTTACTAGTGGTCGCCCAGTGGTCGAAATTCCACCACAATGCTACTTTTTTAGCATTCTGCTATAACGTATATACTAAACGAGCAGACGTATAGCCTGATGGTAGGCGATTACCATCAGGCGATATGTATGATGATATGATGGGCGGCGGCCCATGGACACCCGCAACACCAGAGGCGTCACAATTACGTCGTCAGCCTTTTAAGGAGTACGTTTGCGTAGTATAAGTACTCATTCATTTGCAATTATTAGATTTTTATTTATTTGTATCTAGTTAAATTATCGGTCTTCGAGTAGGTATAGTCACAATTCGACGATAATTCACTTAATTTTTATTTGACCTTTTGTTTTGATTGGAATATGATGAAGTTACAGGATTTCTTATTTCGTTTATCTATACAAATAAATTGGAGTGTCTGTTTGTGATATTAAAATATACGCTGTATGTATACACGGTACATGAACCAAAATATTTTTTTACAATTTTTGTCTGTCTGTTGAGTCTGTCTGTACATTATTGTCGTTTTTTAATAAACGCATATGCACATACTTACGCATATATTAAAAAAACGGTTACTTTAATATTATAAACAGACACTCCAATTTAATTTACTTGTATGTATAGATGTTGAGATATATTTATTTAGTGAAGTATTTAAATCCTTCCAAAGAACGTTCAAACATGTATATATACGTATATAAATATAAGCAAGATGCTCGAGGAAGAGAAAATAAAACTTGAACAAAATCTGTTTGCAATGTAAAAGCAATATATGGTTCGGTAAACATCTCATATAACTGAGAAGATACAGGAATTCCGCTAGGGGGTGGGTATGTCAATAATCTAAACGTATGATAAGGGTTAAACAGTATTCAATTACATTTGTATGCGTATTTGGTTTTTAATATGTAACATGTTTTATGTATTACGTTGTGATTTCCTGAAATGAAACGGTATTGCGCAGCATTATTCAATGCTCACATGGTTTCGGTTTTTGGCAATACTTTTATAGGATTATTCTAGAAGATCTGTACAGTGCATATAAGAAACTTTTACTTACTAGAAATTGAACTTTATTGTATGTTTTTTTTAGAAAAACAACTCCAGCACTGGGAATTTATTCCTATGATTTCAAAATATACCCAAAACGGACTCAAAAGAACAATTTGTTGATGACACAGTGTTGTCTTATGTGGGGTATGAACTCACAACAATCAGTGCGGCAGAAAACGGCTGACGACTGGTAAAACCACCACCCATGCAGTCGAAAGTTTTTTTTGTGTCACTCCATCTAAACACATATAATCTAAGGAATAATCATGTTACTTTTATCTCAGAAACTGAATAATTGTAACCTAAAATTAACAATATTTTCTATCTAGTGTGACTTTGTGCGGAGGACGTCTTGTCTCTCTACCAAGGTGGTCTAAGCCTCGATATAATTAGACTATGCAATTACTTGAATCGTTCATGCGAGAGAATATTCTGTTCGGGTTTCAGTATCAAAACGAGATTAGGTTTGTGTCAATTACAAACTTGATATTCATTGGCAATGTCATTAAATCGTGCTTGATTGATTTTATAGTGTTTGTTATTTTACTAATACTTTTAGGCAAATTTTAATTTAAGACGAAGATTTTTGTCTTATTGCTCAGTATGAACACCTCCTAGGAATCAAGAATCCTGCTAAATAATTGTAGGTCTCTGGACAGCAGTAAAATCTGTACCTTGTTCGGAAAAATATGATTTGGCTTATAAAAATCGTGCTTTTACTATATCGTGTCCTTTCTTTCTTTAATAATTAGCCTGTTAATCTCTAGAACAGCTACACCGATTTAAGTGAACTTTCACTGATACGTAGCTGATTATATAAGTAGTAACATAGGCTACTTTTTTAGACTAGTTTCGCCCCGCGGCGTTGCCCGTGGTTGATGTCGTACCGAGGGTAGTACGTGATAAATATTAAATCGATAGTTTAAAGATACTTCATTGGTTTTGTAGCCGTCTATCACAAAGATCAAGTTATATTTCAAGAACTGTAAAGTTACATTATAAAATTTGTCGGCAACACACAACTCGTTACATCAAAACGCTTAAATATGCATAGCGGGAGTTTCACCCCCTGTCTTGAAATCGATTTAGCTGGTTTTACCCGAGACGGGTGTTTCAATTATATGTATTTAATGTCTGTTAACGTAAACAGCTAGTAAACATGTGGTTTAAGTAAATATATAAATATTCAGTACCTATGTATATTAATGTTCCTGCTGTGCCTCTTGCAGACATGTTTGTGACAATAAGTAAACAACTTCTAATCACAATAAAATATTTACAGCGTACTATAATGGAATAATTTAATGTGTTGTAGTTCTATATGAACTAGTGAATTCATAAGACGTGTTTAAAATAACTTGTAAAAAAGTAACAGAGTTGGAATAGTCATGCAAACTTTTTAATGAGAGGATCACTAAAGATAAAGTTAAAAGTTCAAATTATTTTCCACATTGATTAAACTTATACAATATTATCTGCGGCACTGCAGACATTGAACACCGAAGGCGTTCATCTAATATCTCATAAGTGTCTATTGTTAGCGGTCCATTGCCAGTCGGCTGAGACGTTATTGTTTAATCAGGCAGATGAAGCGAACGATAGAATGCGAGTTATTGCGTTCTTGAGATATAATCCGCAAGCAGCTACTGACACTCCACATTCAAGTCGACGTCTAAAGCTTAAGCTCAAACACGGTTTATTATGAAGAAAAGAGAAGTATCAAGAATTTTATTGTTGTATATTCATATCATATAAATTCAAATGCGACGGAGCAGAAAGTATCCGATACGACACGATGAAAAAGAGTTTCTCTAAATCTATCTACCTAATACTTTTAAACGAGCAATTCATGTATAATCTAATTCTCGAAAACGGCTACAACAATTTTCATGAAATTTGAATGCAGGGGCTTTCGGGGGTAAGTATTCAATCTAGCTTGGATCTCGTCTAGAAAATATTTTAAAAAAAAAGCGATCGAAGCTACTGGTAATAAACTATTCACAAATCACAGTAATATTATAAAGGTGAAAATAAATTTGTTTGTTACGTTTTCACTGGAATTCTACTAAACCGATCATGATAAAAATTTGTACACATGTTTTTGGAAGTATTAGAAGTCACAAAGGATACTTTTTATTAAATGCGAGCGATGCCGTGGGCGAAAGCTAAGTAAGTTTATAAAAGAACAAGTTGTGAAATAACAGAGTAAACAAAAGTAATCAAAATTAAGATCCTCCGTCTTTTGGTCTATCACTAAAAACAATCGATAAAAAGACATTGGTAAGTCACAAGCGGCTACAATCACGGAGGTAAATGGTTACAATAAAATCGTATAGTAACGACACGTTATAATCTAATTAAACTAATTTGCCTTAAGCTAACACCTGTAATTCGGAAGTTACGGCACACAAAACACATTTTACACCGTCTAAGAGTTCGAAACCGATCAATTACTAGGCATATTGATGTATTAGCATTATGTTAGTACATCGATTTCCTATATATAGACTCGTCAATCAATCAATCGGTAACAAGCTGTTCCCAATACTTTTGGGCAGCACTTTAAGTTGTTGCATACATATTGATGAATTGTTTGTTATACCAACTTACGCTTCTTTTGAAACTACGCTTCTGAGATTCAACCAAGTGTAGATTGTAACCTAATTAAATAGGTGTTACCTCAGGGATAGATATAAGTATAGATTTTGTAAACAAGCTCGTTTTGACGTTTTAAACTGCCTCAAAAGTTTCTAAGTTATTTGTAAATTCAAATTATATAACGGCTTTTCTAAAATGCTGAAATTTTAATACATTTCACCAGTAAGAAAAATACTCTCTCTTTTCTTCCTAGCCTTATCCCAAGATTATTTGGGGTCGACTACTAGTTCCACCCAGTTTTATCTGAAGAACAGCTTTTACACGGAGCAACCCTGAGGGTAGAAACTGAATTCGTAGATCGTCGTAAACTAGTGTCAGTATATGTAAGGGTACTGTGGCTTTTCAATAACGATTACCATAGATGTTCATGGTGACCGGGACCGACGGCTTAACGTGCTCTCCGAGGCACGGGGGTGTGTAATTTCACCGCTAAACTTCCATACTCCGGGCTGGCGGTAATAAAAGTTACATATTCGAAAAACCCAATACATTACTTTGGCCCGACACGGGAATCGTACCCAAGACCTCTTGATAAGCAGTCGCATACGCAAACCGCCAGATCAAGTAAGAAAAATACTAAATACTGAAACTTAAAGTGTTAAAACTAGAACTTAAACCATAAGATCTAGACGAACAAACTTTAATTCTAAAAGTTCGTAGTGAGCAATCTTGGTAGATATTGGTTTGTTTACAACTGGATTACGTTTGCACGCATTCTGCTGTGTGTAAAGTTCTTAAGAATAAAGTATTCTCTAGAATAGTAATAGAATTCGTGAGTTTTTATTCTTACTTATGTTCTATTTCAAAGAGTAATTTTATTTCGGATCTTTCATATTATTTATTATGTTTGGTTTTCATTATTCCTTCGTAGTATTTCAGCAAATATGTTTTTCATCAACCCGGCTCATTTATTAAACATAAAAGACAAGTATTAATGTTAGCGCACTCTGTTAGATACGACGTAATCTATACTAATATATAAAGCTGAAGAGTTTGTTTGTTTGTTTGTTTGTTTGAACACGCTAATCTCAGGAACCACTGGTCCGATTTGAAAAATTCTTTCGGTGTTGGATAGTCCATTTATCGAGGAAGGCTATAGGGTATATATCATCACGCTACTACTAATAGGAGCGGAGCAACAATGAAGAATGTTTCAAAAACGGGGGAAAATTTTACGCTACGGGCAATATAAGGCGCAAACGAAGTTGCGTGGGTCAGCTAGTCGACTATATAAACAGTCTATTGACGCTATAGGCACAAATCATTAATCATCCGCTGTCAGTAATCGCCCTCTCCTACTTCTATAGTACATCTAATTTAAAATCTACCTTAAGACGTTTCTAACTTTTCAACACGTCAGATATGTATTTTTAAACCATACATGTATTTACCGAAGTGATTTTTGTGAGAGTAATTCGCTAGATGAACTATGATATTTGCTCACCCCCACACTTGATAAATATACAACACACTGTACTCATTCTTACGTTAAAATCAACTTGGAAGCATATCAAAAATTTTATTATTTTATTTCAAAGGCAATGCAGGCTACTTTTTTACTGCACAAAAGCATATTTTTCAACATAACCGCCAGGCGTGCACAAGTATAAAACAAAACAAATCGTAAATCTCATCGCTTTCAAGCGTCTGTTTTTCCATATTTCAGACAGCTCATAATCCAGTCACGAGATGCTAAAAGAACAATTTCGGGTGCAGATGTGACGCGAAATCGTTTGTGGGGGAGTACAGGATGCTATGGTCAACTTGCTAAATTCATATTTATGCGTCCGGTCAATTTGATTCTCACGGCTATAAACTCTTTATTCTTATCATTATGCATGATTTGATTAGAGATGTTGATGTGTTTTTAACTGGATTTATTCCATGTAATGTTGAAGAATAGTTTTAATGCATATATACAAAAACAAATATTATGTCTCAAATTTCGTATTGAACTTTCGAAGTTGGCATTAATATTGAAAGACTATTTTTATGTGGGGTTATTTATCAATCAAGTAGCATAGCTACTAACAATTAACAAGCAGGTTAGACGCATAATTGGCCGTAAATGTGATATAAATATTGTGCAAAGAAAAAAGCAAATACCATATTTGTAATTCATTTACTATTTACTTCTACTCATCAGCGACAGTTTAGGATGACGCCTGACAGTTCTTCTTTCCTCTTTCTATTGTGGTTATAACTTTCATTGGCTTGGGCTATTTCAATACCCTACTGGCTAAAGGGAACATGCAGTATCTGTGTCCCGTATATATTTTTTACAGTACTTTCCCGGTCATAGAAACAAAACTTGTAAGGGGAATTCCCTGTTCGTCGTCTTACCTTTCAAACTCTAGTCATAGACAAAGAATACTTACTAAATCACGCGCACATACGTCAAGGAAAGATCCATGTAAGTAATGAGTCTCAGTTAATAAAGTACTATCGTTTGATACGCTAATCGAATGACATCATCAACCTTCCGTCTGCACCATACATGTAGGAGAGCTAAACTTAGATCTGTACGTGATAACTGACAATGGACTGCCGAATACGAGTTGAATTTTCTAATCGATTAGAACTTATGGAGTCTAATCTATACCAATATATAAAGTTAAAGAATTTGTTTGTTTGTTTGAACGCGCTAATCTCAGGAACCGCTGGTCCGACTTGAAAAATTCTTTCAGTGTTGGATAGTACATTTATCGAGGAAGGCTAAGGCTATATATCATCACGCTATGACCTACAGAAGCGGAGCAACAAAGAAGAATGTTACAAAAACGGGGGAAAATTGTCAAGCTACGGGCAATAGAAGACGCAGACGAGGTTGCGTGGGTCTGCTAGTAGTTGATAAGTCGTTAAACTATAAATATATATTGTTACATGATCACTGACGATCGATTAAGTATGACGTTATCAGATTCTTCAATCAAGTTATTTCTTCATCAAAGATACACTAACTTTTTCAGGATGAGAGATAATATAATCAGTGACAACAGGCTTTCACCTATTCACCTGTAAACCAATATTGCAATCGAGAATTGAATAAAATAGGGTCGACTTATGAACTCTGTCTGAAGCTAGTACTGGTAGGTATTTTTTTTTTTTTATAGATATGTCATGAACAAAGACTTGGGAACCTTCTCCTCTTTTGATTTCGCTTAAAAACTGAAACTACTATGTTGTTGGGGACACTATATGAATACTTTTTAAAGGAAGGATATAAACAACATTTCAATATATTATCGCGGAGCTAGGAAAATCGCAACAAATCTCGACTTAGTATAAACCTAATCCGTTCAATCCTTACTAAATAACCTTAAACAATGAAACTAATACAAACTCCGACAAGGCTTCTAAAGCACTTTAGTGGCAATATGTGGTCGGATCAAACGAAGTACGATTTGTTTGCAGCGAATCATGAAGTTGACTTTCGTGTTTGCGTGAATTTAAAACAATACAATACCAGTATTATTCTCTGAATAAGACTACTGAAGAGTACTATAAAAATAGATGTATTCTAAAATTAGTAAGAAGACAATCACACAGATTGCGCATCATCGTTTGTCTACTGAAAATTCAATTACTAAAATAGTAAATAAATAAATGAAAGAACTAAAATAATCCCTTTTACAAGTATTGCTTAGGATTAGGTTAAAAGTTAGTTTTAATTTAGTAATTTAACAACACAATTTTGCAGAACTTTACTTCGGATATGGGGTAACTGTTTGAAGTCTGTGGGAGTGCCACGCTTCGGCATGAATGGGCCAGCTCGACCGGAGTGATACCACGGCCTCACAGAAAACCGGTGTGAAATGGTGCTTGCGCTGTGTTTCACCGAGTGAGTGAGGATACCGGGGGCCCATAACCCAAACCCCCTCCCCCGATCTCCCCTCCCCATCCCTAAAAGGCCGGCAACGCACTTATGACGCCTCTGGTGTTGCAGGTGTCCATGGGTGACGGTAATAGCTTACCATCAGGCGATACATCTGCTCGTTTGCCCGCCTATTCCATAAAAAAAGAGAAAAATGACGACAAGTTGAATATACATACATACTCTAATTACATTAGACGCAAATGCACTGCATTCGATTTACTTTAAAGACAAATCTTATCTGTGAATGTTTACTTGTATTAGTTGCTACACAGTCTAGACAACTTTAAAGATAATGTTTCTAGACGAATACCAGTGTAAGGGGTTTGAGAAATAAACGTGCTTCATGGGTGGAGCAAAGTTATTAGACTAACAGTCTCCGGGCTTTAAAGGAGCTAGTTCAGGAAATTATCGAATCTCCTTTGCTTCTATATAACATATCACAAGTAGACACAGTACCTATTTTATATGCTACCCTTTCAAGTGAATCAATCTATGAGATGTTTATTAAAACGGAATGGTAAAAAGGGACTATGTGGTTTATTGATACATTTTAGAGGTTTTGCTATAGTGATTTGATAAAGCAGGCTCGGTATGGTAAAACAACAAATTTGAAGTATCTAAAACCTGTTACAGACATATACTGACATACATATATTTGTTATAATAAAAAATAACATAATGTTTTTATAATACGAATACTTAAAATATAAATTAACCCGAAACGCTCCAGGCAAGGACTAAATTGAATTAAAATAACATGTTATCATATTCCAGGTTTGGAGCTTCAAAATAACGTTATCAAAGGTCCGTACCTACCTTTGAAAATGTTCTTCACAAACGGGACAAAAGATACGGGAATTTCATTCAAAAAGTTTTAGAATCGAATAACAAAGAAATCGTATATACTTTTAGAAGATAGACGACTCTCGTTTCATACAAATAGCTCCCTCATTTGTAATGAGGAAAAATCGTGTACGCTGGAGGAAATAAATGGCTAGAAATATATTTAAGATGTGCTTTTTGTACTCGGACTACATTTGAAACATATTTTCCAAGTGAACTTTCAATGAATTGATTTACTTGAAATAAAGTAAGGGTGTTAGGAAACTTTTTGTTAATGTTTAAGTAAGTAGTAAATGAGGAATACGGATAGAAGTGAAAACTTATAACTTACAATGTTACTTGTAAAATTAATGTGTACAATATGAAATTTCATAATGTTTAATTTAAAAATATCAACACCAAACAATAGCACGTTAGTGACGCGAACCCATAAGATTTTCCCTACCAAAAAGTGCTCAAAGCGGACAAAGAAGTTTTTACTTCGAAAATATCGTGTTAGCATGTCGGTGACGCGAACTCATAAGATTTCCCCGTACCAAAAAGACATCACATGTGTGATCCACAAATTGTTGTTCTGAGTCCGAGTGTCTTTTGTGTGCGTTGTAGTGCAGCAGATCTTTAAAAAAAAGTCTTCAGATAGAATGTCACAATTCACAAATAAATTAAAAAAAGTAAGATATCAAATTTTTTTTGTAACGTTGGTTCTTTTACTTAATCTCTTTATACCTTACTGTTAGAAGTAGGAGTACCTCAGAATAAGTCTGCCAATAGTTGCCTGTCTCAATACGTGGAGTCTATGAAGAAAGACCAGCATGAAATTCCAACACTTATACCGATAACTCATTAGAGTACTCGGTACTTTAAACTAGACTTCGCCATTACTCGACGCTGTCATATAGTAGACAAACAGAGCTAGATTCATAATTCCGCCCACACAGGTACAGGCGTGCGTTTCTGAGATAACACGAGATCTTTTGTCCCTCTCTGCAACGTTGTATTGGAGAAAGACAAATAGGAGTATGCAAATTGTCTGAGTACTTGAGGTATGCTTTAGTTCGCTAACGACGTGGGGTGACGGTATAAATTTCAAGGGCTATATGAATATGTAGTACGGAGTTCTTTTCAAAGCGTGTTGGGTCGATAGGGTATTCTGTAGGATGTATAAGATTAGTGAAATGGGTGTTCTTTATCTTTCGATAAGTGTCGGCGATGTCGACTGATATTTATCTTAGCATACATTTTTACATGTTCAATTGATACTAAGGAAGGAAGATTGGCACGAAGGAATTGTTTCTCGTAACTTATTTCACTTAAACCATAGCACCCAACTGTATTGTTTTCGTCCGTAATATACTCGTAGAATGTATACAGTCCATTTTCTGTTTGACGTTCGATCATTACGAGGCTAAACAGACACGATAAAATAACATATCATAAATATTATAATATGCTCTGTAAATTATATAGACAGAATATAATGTAACATGAGCAAAGATCGCATTTCGAGACAACATGTGTACATATTTGCGGCCAGAAACATTCTACTGATCCTAGTTAGATCTTCTATTTTTCTAGATTTTCGTAAAATACCGTCTAAACCTATTTAGGCTTTATATGAGAATTATGGCTAGGAATATATATTTCAATATCCTTTTTTATTAGTTAATGTATTCGATACGAGACGAAAAGTACCTAGAGTAACGTGTTCGAATTATTATTGTATTATTGATGACAATACACACACGTAACAGTTTTGACCTTGACTAGTTGATGTAGACTTTTTTATAATCGCCTTTTAAGAACGATAAAAGGATACCTACGTCCCTTTGTAGTAGCCTTTTTCCCCCGACTATGGTGAAGACAAAAGCATAGTTTTGGAAGTCTATATATGTTTTACCGTAACGTCTATACAAAAAGTTTTTACGTGATCTGGTTCTAGTTTATATATGTACTTTTCCAGTGTATAAACCACCTTGGATTAATATTCTTCTTATTTCCTTAATATTTTGTTAATACACCATAAATTTGGATTATATCGCCTTGGAATATCGGATCGGATATCGGACGAGCCATTGGGTGTTTATAGAAAACGAGTAAAAACCGCACTCCGCCTCTGGTACCAAACCAGTAGCTGAAGAAACCAAGTCCTTTGTTGCACCCCTGACAAATGCAAACTGTTTAAGAGGAAACTAAATCATATTCTTATGATATATCAGAATTACGAAGAGCATACACTAACACATGAATAGGTCTGACGCAACCACACACATTAAGCACAGGTATTTAGGCAGACCATACCAGTCAAGTACAGTAATTACCATAATTGGTACCACCAACACTTTACTAAGAAACATCAGCGAAATATCTGGGTCGTACTCCATGTCTTCCTGCTCACTAGTATATAATTTTGTTGCTTAAAAATTATGGTACTCAGGAAATTTATATTTATAATATGACTAGTTTTTGTCCGCGGCTCTGCCCGCGTATATGTCGGTTATCGCTGCAAATAATAGCCTATGTGTTATTCTGATGTATAAGCAATATATATTACTGTAAAGTTTCATTCAAATCCGTTCAGTAGTTTTTGCGTGAAAGAGTAACAAACATCCATCCATCCATACTTACAAACTTTCACGTTTATAATATTAGTAGTTCTAGATAGATTTGTTTATTTTAAATTAATGAACACATTTTTATTTATTTCGACTATTTTATCAATTAATATGTATGTATACTTTATCAATGAAACTTCAGTCACAGTGTATTAAATGTTTTCAGAAGTTCATGTAAGTATATTAGTTGTATAAGGTTCCAATTTGAAGTTAGAAATGGTTGTTCAGTTTCTATGTAACTATTTTGTACATAAACTCACGATATTTAATATTTAAATGTGTGAGTGTATTTTATTAAAATTCACTATTTTATTAAAGTTCGGGTAAGATAAGAAATAACTAAATTATTACAAGGAAGTTCTAACTTCAATTAACTACTCGAGGACGATCAGGATAAACTTTTTTAAACTATTTGGAAATATTTTACTTGATTCTAAATGTATTAAAAGAGAATATTAAATGACACCTCTACCATAGGTTTTAGTACAAAAGCTGTTGGTTGGTACTATCGACCTCTGTTATTCGATTCGGTATATGTGAAAAGTACGATTGAGATCTTTGAACCTTCTATTGTATAATAGAATCGAGTTCAACTTTTATTGAATACGTGTTTAAAATTGGTTTTATTGAATAACAAATTTGAAATAAATGAATCGCCTATTGAAAAGGCCGAATGCCATCATCGTCATGAAAACATTAGTTAAACTATGAGGAATAGTTGCAATCTAAAATAGTTTGTTATATATTATTCAAAAGCTGTTCCCTGATTCAAATAACCTCTAAGAACAACAACGCTCTTGTGACTAGCAGTTTGGCACTTTCATTTTCCAACCAACACCATATAATACTAGTGTTAGTCATAAAGGCAAGATCTACCAATATTATAGTATTTTGCCCGTTGGAGAGCCACGCTGCGGCACGCAAGGGTCGGCTCGACCGGAGTGATACTACGGCCTCACAGAAAACCGGTGTGAAACACAGCGCCTGCGCTGTGTTTCATCGAGTGAGTGAGGACACCGGAGACCCATAGACCAATCCCTCCCCACATCCCTCACCGCATCCCCCAAACGCCGGCAACACACTACCGCTTTCCTTCCTTTTATCTAGGGTTTTGACCTACTAAACCACGCCGGCTGTCTGTATAGGTAGACATTCAGACAGAAGACATTTTTCTTAGTATAACTTATTCATTGTACACTCATCTCATTATCACTTAATAACGATGAAATAAAATTGATCGAAGTAGTTTCAGAACGAACGCAAAACCAATTGCATTCTAATACAAAAACCACACCTCTAAAATAGACCAGAGCACATTTAAGCAAAGCACAAAGTTTATAGGTGTAATTTTGAATTTTCCAACTGCCCTCTAATTGTTGCGATAATTACAATGTGAATTAGTTAGTTGCCTTTGAGCTACTGGAGGTTTAATAACACAACCCACGTCCGAGTTGATGGAGGTGGACATTTGTTATACGAGAACCGAGCCTAATTTAATTTTAGCTTTTTTAACTCTGAAATTAAAACATTTTGGACGTAATTGGGTTTCTATTTTAAGCTGGTGAAGTGCAGATATTTTTTTCTATTCTGTTCTTCAATATATACTACCGTATTTGTCTGTGTTATTGTAATTTAAAAAAATAATTCAGATTTTGATGCAACTTGAGCATCAAAATCTTAAATCTAAATTAATAATGGTCTAAAACCATATGTAAATGCTTTCTTGTTAACATTATTAATGCAAATGTAAGTTTGTTGATTTGTTCGTTACGAATTCGAATATTGCCACAACTAAGTGTCTTGAAAATTTGAGTTACAGAAAAAGTTATGAACCAGGACACAATCCATATATATTATGTAATACGTGAAACAAAAATTTGTACCCCTTTTTGCGAAAATTAGGCGAACAGAGGAGAATGAAATTTGGCACAGTTCATGTTTGTATGGAGGAGGCGTGCAGAGGGCTAAAAAAAAAAATGGTCGAAATTCGATCACTGAAAGATTCAATTTTAAGCGAGCTATACCACGGGCTTAAACAAGAGTACGTTTAATTGTTTTAGAGTAATCTACGAAAATTGCATTATTTAAGAGTCGTTAAGTTAGTTTAACATACCATTAAAATACACATGTTTTGTCTTTAACATTAAAAAATTCAGGACATTTTGATAGTGACTGCAATTAGGCATTTGCGATTTCATCCATCTTAATTCTCCTCTCCTCCCTCTCCACAATCCATTCTTGTTGGATTCTACTCAAACGTTCCACCAAACTGAGTAGTCAATTTGGTAGGTTTTTAAATAAAACTAGTGATTAATTTTAAAAGTTTTTTTAAACAAACTTTTAATACTTGTTAATAAAAAAATAACTTTAAGCCCTGTCATTTGATACCCATATTGCATGGGTTGTTCAGAAATAGAACGTCGCCATTTTGTTACGGCCGCCATTTTGGATATATAATAATACCGATTTTAAATAATTGCATTGTAAGATCAGAACTAAAGGTATATTTATAAAATCGGAAATCGTGAAGTAGATCAAATTTAACTTGCAAGATTTTATTACAGGCAAATATCGGGACAGGTGAAACTAAATTAAAGCTGGTAAAAATGCCTTCCTTCACTGCCCAAAAACCGCACAGTGAACAAAACAAAACAAGATAAAAGCCAGAAACAGTGGTCGTGGTCACGCATTCCCCCATACCAACCGGTATTTTATTCATAACTGGTTGTGGCAAGGGCGGTGAGCGGCCTTGTGGTACATCTATTACACATGCGAAATGCGAAACTAAAGTGAGACATGACCGACACATATTTACCGTATTCAACTTTGCGAAAAAGTACAGAAAAATCTTAGACCCAGAATCAATAAATGTCAACAACCAGAAACAAATTAATGTGTGATAACTGATAAGCATTGCAAAGCTTAGCCGAAGATCGAACCAAGTGGCGCGCTATTCGAGAGGCCTATGTTCAGCAGTGGACTGCAATAGGCTCATGATGATGATGAAGCATTGCATGTCAGTGTTAGTAGAAATACATAATCACGTATATCAAAGATGTGTCTCAACAATATACCAGACAATATAACACACACAAAAGGGGATATTATATTGTGTTTGGTCAGAAAACTGAGACATTTTCTTTCACTTGCAAATTTCAATATTAGGGAAATGAAACAGTGTGTAACAATAAAATATCGCGAAAGTTTTTAAAACATGCTGGGCACGGAGTACAAGCAAACAAGTACTATTTATATATTATTTTTAATACCACAAGTCCTAGTCTTACATTTATCTCGGCGCACATACAACGAAAACTAATAACATCAAAGTAAACAATTATACCGCAACAAAGAAGCAAAGAAAACAAGTGCTCACTCCACTAATTAAACTCATAATCTAATTAAATTGTATTGAATTAATTTATCGTCTCTTAGTAAAATGTAAAATACCTTCTCAAAAGAATATTTCCATGTGAGGGATCCTAAACATTGAGCATCACAATTCATGACACAGTTTCCATACATTTAGCTGAAAACTGTCGGACAAATACTGATTTGTTTTAGATATTAAAAACATAGATTTAACATTGATTTTGAGATAGCCAATTTTATGTATCTTTTAAGGTTCACCACTGAAAATCTAAAATGTATTTGATACATGTTTAAAGGGTTAAATATTGTCAGAAAACAAACACTTTCTTTCAATATCGTCATTTGAGGGGGTACAACTTTTTTTTTACGACAGAATGGACAAACGAATGACAGTTCGCTATCTATGAACCCGCAACTCTGGGAGACTCAAACGCGTTGCCGACCTTTGAGAATGGAGTACGCTCTTATGCAGTGTATTAGTATTTTCCATATTTTAGATATTAGTTAATACATGTTGCTCAAAGTATACAAAATAGATCAAAGCGTTTCACTAATTTCTTCCATACATATTTAATTCACTTGGGCAATTCTAGTGAACGTGTACATAAAATTACTGGGTTTATGGCAACTAATCGCTTTCAGCTGTAGACTGATACACAAATTTAACTATATAACATAGTAAAATAGTTCATATGAGTTTTGTTCATGGTATTCCCATCAACTGGGAGTAAACTTTAAATTAGTAAAATTCCTGTGTAATGTCCTCACGTACGATAGACGTTTGGTAACCAAACACATGAAGCGAGTCAGACCGGTATTTATACACACCTGACATTTAACTGAGCTACATATCAAAATTATTTAGATACGCAATTGTTAGTCGGTTTCGTGGTACTATTTATATTTTCTGTAGCGTTAATTTGAATACACATATTTAACTTCAACAAAAACGAAATCCTTGTTGTTCTTGTGCCACGCTAAACCAGTCATTATGAATAAACAGATATGTAGATACCGAATCTACTGATGCAAAATTACACTATGTCTCATCTGGCAATGAAATTTTCTGTGGCCAAAGTTTCTATGAAAATGTATGGTCCTACTTAATGTAACAGCTTATCACTAGTACAATTTAATAATCAAAATTTAAATGCACAAAAAGTTATCTAGATATACATATAAATTGAGCTGTCTAAGAAATTCCAGGCACCCTATTGTGTTTAAGTTGAAAGGAGCTTTATGAGATATTCATAACATTTCAAAGCGTTTATCATGAATTTATCTGCTTACGAAGTCCTTTTAAAATTAATAATGCGCTAAAATTTCCCGAGCAAAACGACGAAACAAAAATGGAGGTTTGTTTCAAACTTATTCGTTGAAACTGGAAAACGAATTGTTTTCGAATGGGCCGTTATTTTTGCCGACCAGTTGGAATTTTTTTCGCTTAAAGTTATTTGATGAATTGCAAACTGTACTGTTGTATTTCTGTTTATTGGTAAAGTTCTTTCGATAGCGTTTTGTTGGAATCAGAAAATGTATACCGGTATCTTGTTTATATGAGGGATCGAAGTTTATGTTTAGCAATTAATATTTTTTTATAGAAATAAACTATGTAGCATTCTTTTGTATCTAGTTTTGCTTCTATCGTCTCATCATGGGCTAAGGTTTGCATGACTTTTTTATAAACAACAAAACTATATTTTCTACTAATCAGACGGATCGTTGTATCGTCATAAAGTTTTGTTTAAATAACATTTTTTTACACATTAAGTACAAGGAACATTACTACTTTTATATAGATGTAGATATATGTATACATAATAAAAACTCTATTCAACGAATTATATTGTTATTAGTTCCAAAATTGGCGAGACGGCAAAAACATTGACACAAAAAAACTAACGATATGAGGTAATGACAACGTAATTGCATGCACTGATGACGCAATGGTTACAATAATAATTACTAACACATTGATAAATCTCATTATCCAGTCATAAGTGATCATATTCTTGCTTCTTGCAAAGCTTTGAAGAAACTGCTGTTGTAACCCTCAAACAAAACGTCCTTTTTAAAGTTGCTTTAATCTGACTGGAACACCATAGAAATTAATATTAGTTTTATTTATTCTGCCTTAATATGACAAGTGAGTACTATCCTAAAACAAGCATTTTACTTAGTTACAGAGTTTTTTTCTATAAATAACAGTAACAAAACTACGGTTTCTGTAGCTTTTCCGTGCTTTCTTAGAGCTCCCAGATATGTATCTGCGAATTCGCAACGCATCGCAAATATCTGCGAACTCGTACGAACGCACCGCAAGAACTTCCGATCTGATTCGCATCGTGCCGCGTCGCATCGCATCGCAGTTATGTGTAGGAGACCTTACTCGTACTTTTATGTTAGTCGGTAACGTCTTCTATTAGTTAATTTTCGCCTGTCCCTCAGAGACTGATGTGTCGTGGCGTGTGGGTGACATGATTCACTGTACGTGCGTCAGTTGTTGACCGGTCATTATTTCATTTGTGTTTACCCTGTTATACAATTGGTAGTATCACTTGAATAGTTCTTAGAATAGTATCTAAAGGAAGTTCAATGGTACAACTATTATACTAGTCGAGTATATTGACATTAATATTTATTTATTATTTCTTAAAATTAACTAAATAAGCAATTTTGTACTTACAGTTAAAAATATGGAGGGTAGAGGTAAGGAGTGCCATCTCTAGGATAGAAAAGTGTCCGCTAAAAAGCATCAAATAAGCGACACCACTGTAGCATGAGTATAAATTTTAAAGAATTAGAAAAGATAATCAAATGAGAAAAGGCTTCTGCTTTGCAATGTCGCTTTTGTAAACATCCCAATGAGTTTTAATTCCCTTTTTAATATTTTATTTACTGGCGATACAAGTATAAATTGATAAAATCTAGAAACTGTTTAACTGCATATTGGATCGCATAAAAAGTAATTAAAATAATAACTTTTACTTAAGTGAACTCTTGTCGACCAACAGGCCCGTTGTTTCATTAATATTAATTACAGCAAAATCATTGAATTACTATTTCATGACCACACGAGATTTTATTATTTACTAGGCTATAGATTAAAAATTTAATAAATATTTCGGACATCTTACACACAACGCCATCTAGTTCCAAGTTAAGCAGAGCTTTGCTATGGGTACTAGACAACTGATATTAATGTACATATGCATATACCTTTTTTTGTAAATACATTCATATTATACATAGAAATCACCCAAACTCCGAAACAAATATTTAGGCCGATGACCCGGGAATCGATCCCAAGACCTCAAGCAGAGCGGTCGCATACGATACTACTGCGCCAACGAGTGTGAGTCTATAATGTTTTTTTTTTATATTTAGACTAGATAAACACGAGTAGCAGTGCGGTATTGCAACATCTAACACCTTTATTCGATTCAAATGTAATTATCAAAAAAAACTATATAGCAAAATTTCGTCTACTAATGTCAGAAGATGTCCTTCAACTTACTTCAGTCCCAATTAAAAAGTAAAAACTAACTTGGCTACGTAAAAACTTAATAAAATTTATAAAACCTGACTATGCTATGTAAATGCATGCAATACGCCCGGGCTATTATTTCGAATCTACATTCATTCATTAAAATCGATTAAGTAGTTTATCGCAACGGTGGAACATACATAAATACATAGACTACCAAGGATAAGTTAACAGGAAAGAACTACCAAGAATTTTACCTTTTCTTTTGGCTTCACCGTAGTAAAACGATGATGGCATTAAACACGTAACGCAGCCATAAAGCAAGCGTTAATAAGAATTTATTTACATTAACTAGCTGAACCCTGCGGTGTTACCCGCGGTTATTGTTGTACCGCGGGTAACGCCGCGGAACAAAGCTAGTCTAAAAAAAGTAGCCTAAGTTATTCTCTGGATCATCAGCTACCTGCCAGTAAAAGACCCGCCAAAATCCGTCCAGCCGTTCCAGAGATTACCCGGAACAAACAGACAGACAGACAAAAATTTTTTTAAATACATTCTTGGTATACGTACCGTGTATACATATGCTTTTAGTAAAAAGCGGTTATTTTAATATAAACAGACACTCCAATTTTATTAATTTGTATAGATATAGATGTAAAGATAATAAACTACTAACCGCTAAGATTACTAAGAAAATAAACTTGTTAATTTATTTTAACGTCATTATATTCTGTAACCTGATGATCAGAGCGGTGTAAAAGTGGTTCAGGTGAGGTTTATGTGCAAACAATTTTTAAGTGTTTTCCAATAAAATTTCGTCTTGAAGTACATGTTACTTTGAGATAAAAATATTTGATATACGTACATAAATTACGTTATGGTAACTTTGAAACATGATATAGTAGATAGAACGGGTTAGTTAAGAACATATTAGTAGTAATGCAAGGTTTTTAAACACTTTTAACCCTTAGATGATCGTCCTTTCTTTTTTTTTTTATTAAATTATTCAATTGTAAACATGACTGATCTGTGATTTGAAACTTTGAAAGGTGGAGGGTTGATAACTTCAGATATAGGTTTTACCTAGTTCAGGTATCAGCCCACGATAATCAGATTATGTGTACTATATAGATATAATTGTAAAAATGCACTTTTGTATGGTTATGGTGAGAAAAATAAATATTATTATTATTATTAGCCTGTTGAGAATGCGTTATTTTTTTTTTAATAGCTTATTGTACGAGACGTTTTAACCAGGCATAAGTGGGGATTTACATCTACATGGCATCATGAGAGTGTTATAGGGAACTTCTAAATATTCATGTAGGATAGAACACATACTAAAAGCGTTAAAACATCAAAGGTGTTTGGCATATTATCTGTATATATCAAATTCTTCTGTGAGTGTGTATGTCACTGAACTACTCTCAAACGACTGGACCGATTTTGATGAAATTTTTTGTGTGTGTTCAAGGGGATCTGGGAATGGTTTAGATTCACAATTTTGTCCGCTGGACAATGTTTTTTTAATTAATTTTTAATTTATTAGTAGTTATAGCAAAACGACGTTTGTCGGGACGGCTAGTTATCTAATAAAGTCGTGACATTAATTTACATATACTGCAGCAAATATACATAAGCAAACGAGATGGAAACTTCCCGACAAACGACTTTGTTTACAGATCATCAAATCAAAACTGACTACTCTAGGCATTATTAATTCTATGGTTACATCCACTTGCTTGGTATCAAAGATTAGAATAATTTACAGAGATGACACTCTGTTATGAATAAATTGAAAGTAATTTATATTGTGTCGATGATAATTTTCTGATGATGATAATCTTTGTGCAGTCAGTTCTACTTTGGAACGCACTTCTAACCGAAATCAGGATGTCAACAAACCGCCACACATTCAAGACGAAGGTACGCGATCTGCTTCGTAGTAAATTGGCAGAACGTTCACAACAATAGTATCCGACTGAGTACTTTTATTTTACATTATATCTAATTTAATTATTATCTTAATTTATTTGTAAGTATGTTTATGTATTATGTATAATATATATATATATATATATATATATATATATATATATATATATATATAAGCTATACCTTCATGTTTATATCACACCTATATATATATATATATTTTTAGGAATTGAGTTAAATTCTACAGGTACCCCATTTTGCACCGACCGCCTCATATTTTTACATCACTCAAAGGTTGACTGGCAGAGAATGCCATATGGCATTAAGTCCGCCTATGTACAAGCCGTGCATTAAGAATAAATAAATAAACTAATTAGAAATCGTTACTTATATCTGATTCACATTTATGGGTCATTTACTCGTTTAAGGTAGATTACAAATGATTTCTTAGATCTAGATGACTCGCAACAGTTAATAAAAAGCAAGCCTATAAAAAAACCATCACCAAATTTGACCAATACCTATTCTGAAAACAAGGTAAAAGGGCAACAAAAAGCTTTTCCATTTAATGTTGATTTCATATCACTTTCCTTTCTGGTGAAAAAAATATTGTATCTACTCAACTTTTCTCACATTTACATAATTTGCAGATACGTAATGGGATCTTTCAATTTGCATATAACAATGGAACAGACTTTTCGACTTACTCAGTATGAATAAAGTACCTATTTATCATAGGTTTAAACAAAACAAATAAAGCATGACACTATGCTTAGAAAGGTCTCTTTTAAAACTTAATTTACCATATCAAAAACATATTACTATGAAGGCATTAATTCAATTTACTGTTTCAGAGTTTAGTTTTTATTGTAGTTTTAAAATAATAAAAACAAAATTAATACATTCCATGACGCGTCATCGAGATATCTCAACAAGAAAGCTCTTATTACACATCGTAAAATTAATAAACTACAACTTTTATCTTTCAACGTAAAAAACATGGTAGATGTCTGTCAAATTATTTCAAGGAGAAGAAAAGATTATTGCGTTACTTTATTAGTATTAGTCAATGCTGTATTCAATGGTTACCAAACTCTTTACTATTACTACTAGTACTTTGTCACATCCAGAACACAGTTGAGTATACACTTATTTACGACCTCATAAAATGGGTCTCGATGGTCAAAAAGGCGACCATTCCAGGGATATTACTCGATCTTATATCGTAAAATGTTTATTGGCGTAGTGTACTAATAAAAGTAAATAAAATAATGTGTACAAGGTTTGCACAGTTTCCTGCAATGTCTATACATTTTGCACAAAGCTTAACAAGAATAGCGATGCATTTTCTGAGAAACTTGGGTTAAGCGAACACGTCACCACAGTTGTAAATTGCGAATTGAAATTAAGAGAGAGAAAGAGCAGAATAGAAGAAAGAAAGAGATGAAAAAAAACATCCAAATTATTCATCGAGATTCAAATAAGCAACAAAACAGTCAAAAATAAACTAAATCGTATTTCATTTACTATATCATATACTAGGTTACTTTTACTTCACTACACACATTTAAAGCACGGGCATTGTTTAATTGAACCATTCATGAATGTATTAATCGAGAAATGCCAATCACCTTTTAACAGGCACAATAATGCGTATCATAAAAATTGCACATCTGTATTTTAATAGTCTATGTCGCGTAGTACAGAGGCGTATTCTAATAAGCAATATAGTAATTAAACAAATATTCATTTCATTTAACATTCATGCATACATATATGCAAATTGACTGAACTGCCTTGTCATTGTTTGTAAACGAACGTATACTATATATAAGCTGTTGCCCGCGGCTCCACCCGCGTTTCTGTCGGTTATCGCGGCAAATAGTTGCCTATGTGTTATTCTGACCTATGTGTTATTCTGATGTATAAGGTATATTACTGTAAAGTTTCATCCAAATTCGTCGACTAGTTATTGCGTGAAGAAGTAACAAACATACACTTTCACATACTTTCGCCTTTATATATTAGTGTGATTACAATTATTTTAATGGTTAAGAATTAACATGAATCTATTTACAATCAAGCATATGCAACATTAGATTAAAACTGAACAAAATACTTATAGTGTCATGTAAATGATAGTTTATTGTTAATATGCTATCAAGTCTTTTTTTAATGGTATAGGGGGCAAACGAGCAAACGTATCGCCTGAAGGTAAGTGAGTACCGCCGCCCATGGACCTTCGCAACACCAGAGGTGACATGAAAGATAAAAACTTATATATTTTCATTTCCAATATTAATGCTTATTTCCTTCGTTAGGTACAATTTAAGAAATTCACGATGAATGCTGTGCATATTTAAATAATTAATGGCTTTAATTTCGCCGCTAATGATTTTGATCGTTAATATTTTTTTATTTATAGGGTGAAATGGATTCGGAACAAAGGTATGGGATAACAGTTAATGATTGCAATTATTGAAGTTTGATTGAATTACCAATGCATTATAGATCCCATGATATTAACATAACAGATTAAATCTAATGAAATGACCCTTCAATACGTAAACAACAAATTCTTATAAAAATCTAATTCATAACTTCCATAATAACAAAAAATACTTGTAAAATAATATTAAAACTATTATTGGAACAATTCAAGCTAAGTGTACTTCCACTTTCCTGAAGGTAGCACGTTAAGCTGGCTTGCAACGGTACGTTGTGTGAATTAAAAGTATATTTTTCCACGTACCGCCAAGAGTGGTTGCTTGAATACGTGAATAAGGTAAGCAAGCATGCGCGGGGGAGATTAAAGACAAGGCACATGCCAATTATGGTAATGTTTAAAAAGTATGACGGAATATTATAATCTGCTTTAAAATATAAATGTATAAAATGAAACTCGCTTTCAAGTTTTCCGTATTTAATTTTCCCATATTACGAGGACGGGACCCTATATTGGTTGACAAATGTTCGGATAAACGAATTTACGTACCTTTAAAGTATGTATGTCAGTTCATTTTGAATAACTGGATAAAACTCGAGCATCATATTTGATGTAAAAAGCCGATCATTTTTCGACTAAACAAATAACTAAACCTAATAGCAAAACCTTGAATATACTTCAAGATTGTAATAATTTGCACGCAACTAGTGTGAGTTTGTTTACTTCACAATAACGTGGGGCATCCCAGTGAAATATTCACCAATCGCAACACTGAACGCGCTCGCCGTCAAGAGCGAGTTGATGCGATATAAACTCACACTAGGCCCTCAGCTCTAAAACGAAAAATAGAAACGTTTACGGAGAAAATTTTAGAAATTCTAAATCTAATATAATATTATAGGTATCCTTGATAACAACCGTCTACATTCTGGCAATGTTCAATTTTATTCGACACTTGATCGGTCGCAACGACTAGACACCATAATCGGAAATCCCTCCATAAACCAAAGAAGTGTTGTTGGTGTTTTATATTCAGCACACCATAGGCGTCGGGTACGCCAGGCCGTTACTGCGAAACAATAGTCTCTAGTTCGAAGTTCGCTTCTGGTTAAGTGTTTATCGTTATTTGATTTACAATTTAATTGTCTATAGCAGCGTACTCTTTGTATGAAGTGGTCATTAGTTTTCATCACTTATATATATCAGTAAGTTTGTCTACTTAGATATAAAAGCAAGAGGCAAATCTGCAACTGTATTACTTGGCACGATTCCAAATTTCATGCTGTCACTGGTAATTCCTACTTTAAAAAATTCCATACGCAAATCTAGGATAGTTTGCAAAGTGCCATACAATTCATTGCATATGCACTTGTAAAGTCTTGTTCATAAAAACCACAACAGTTAAGGTTGTATGTTTGACTATAAACACTGTTTTAACTGGTTTTAAGGTATTTATTCACAAAGAAATAAGGTGTCGAATCTCTTCTGTACAAGTCATCCTAAACAATAACAAAGACGTTGTATACGTAAAAATGAAGTCAATCTATATTTTTCAGTAAATCCTACTTTATAAAGACAATATAAACTGTTATCTAACGTTCTATCTCTGATATTCTGCAACTAAAGGAATCCTAATAGGGACACATTTTCGACCAATCTACATTAGGTACTATTATAACGTAAAGTTACGCATAATTTATTAAAAAACGTAAAATTACCATCTTATTAGAATCGCTGGTATAAGAGACTTCCTAAATCCGCATGCAAAGTATTACAAATAAATCGGAAGAAATGTAAATATTACATTTTTAGGCAAAAGAATATTGCGCCTCACATAAACCCCGGGTAAATGACGTGACCGGAATACGAAGCCGAAAATCTTTTGTTTTACATAATTTTGTACACAACGTCTTGAACACGACCTTAAAGGAGTCAAATCTTACCGATAGTACATATTAGAATTCTACCTGTTAGATAAAGATATAAAAAATGCCGACGAATTCGAGTTCAAGATGCTAACTATATATGTTTTGTAATTTTATAGTAGACGAGCTGAACCCCACAGAGTTACCCGCGGTTATTATCCAACCGCAGGCAACGCCGCGGGGCGAAGCTAATCTAAAAAAATTGCCTAAGTTACTCCTTATACCATCAGCTACCTATCAGTGAAAGTCCCGACAAAATCGGTCCAGCCGTTATAGAAATTAGCCGGAACAATCGGACAGACGAACAGACAAAGACTATGTACATATGAATTTAGTAAAAAGCCGTTATTTTAATATTACAAACAGGAACTCCAATTTTATTTACTTCTATAGATGGATACACTTTGGGAGGACGCTTCTTGTGTATGCCGATATAACGTATATCTAGTACTTTTAGGGATTGATTTGAACCTTAACAATGTGTTCACAATTCTTCATTTTTGTTCAACTTGTTAGTGATTCCTATACGTGACATTTTATATGAGTGTAATAAATACTTTTCATACCCATCTACATATTATCTTTAGTGAAATTTGTAAATATGCGGAATAACAAACAGTCTTACGAGTTTCTGCAATTTCATTCTTTAAACAGTTTGATACATGATAAAAATACTAAATACCTGGAGAAAGTAAAATTAAACCTGTAAGTCTCTGTTAGCCGCGTAAATAACTATAATTTGAAATACAAGGTTTACTAAATCAGAGAAGAACAGAAAACAAATAGGTACTTGGGTATGAACTCGCGGCGGCGATTGCGTTTAGTTTCCAAGAGGGAAATCTAAATGAAAAATGTAGTGTTATAATATTCTGTGCACTTTTCGACTTGGCAAAAGAGCTGCGAAATTTTATCTTGTATTTCTACGATCACATTAAGGCAGAACTTTACTTATTTAAAAAAAAATGAATGAACTAATTGAACCCCGCGGTTTCAGCCGCGGTTATTGTCGTACCAAATCGGTCCTGATGTTCCAGAGACTAGCCGGAACAAACAGACAGACAGACAAAAATGTATATTTTGGTATATGTACCGTATATACATGCATTTAGAAAAAAACGGTTATTTTAATATTACAAACAGACACTGCAATTTTATTTATTTGTATAGATTTTAATGAATGATTGCCTTTTAGGTATATTGGTGTTGTAATTTGTATTTGCGTATTTTCACGTCGTTGTGTAAATATTAACGAAATGTTGTTATTAAATCATATAAGTTAAAACATACGACATAATTCTTGAATTAGTACTCAACAGATCGAGTTTGTGTCATACTATATGTGATTTTAAAATATTTTAAGGTATATTAATACTAATTATCAAGAAGAAAGACAATGGCAACATTATAATCCTATTTTTATAGTGTGACGTCATTTTTGTTAATTAGAAAAACTGATATCACTTCTTTAGATATTCAACTTCGAAGTGATATTAAATCTCTAAGATAAAATACTATTTCGAATCTACATTAAGATAAGAATGTATTTCGTATGTATGTACATTTTTTTTTATTTTCAGCAATTTTAGTACACCTATTACCGTTACAATATAAGAACAATGTAGTCTAACCAGAGTTTTAAAAACATTAAACCTCATTCGAATATGTAAAAATAAACACGTAAGTAACAAAACTCGACTCTAAACAAACATTTATAACGCATATTCAATCAAAACAAATGCATCGTAACATTTTAATGAAAAACCAATAACAAAAGCAAAAACACAATACCGGTCCGGCCTTGCGCGATTGATCTTAAAATTTACCAATTGCAAATAAATCCACGGGCGACACTCAACACAAATACCCCTCGGGAACTGTCTTTTTAAAAGACAAAACCGAGTGGCATCACTGCACTAGAGGTCATAATATGCCTTATCCGTCACTGAACTGTGAACCACGTGATTATGAGATACCTTGAGGCACGTGCGAACGTGCTGGGAGTTACAGCGCAACTGGGCTGAGGAACAAATTGAAACCTACCGTTTAATTCAAGAGTAGCCACGCCCGAATGTTTTGATGGTGCATAGCAATAGATGTTTGATATAGTAATGCAGTTGAGCGTTAACTTGTGTGTACAAACAGATTATTGATATCGTTCATCGACCACCGTGGTCGATGTCATTATTTACAATTACCACAACATATTTCAAAGCGTGTAGATAAGGCAAATTTGTTGTATCATATTATGTGAAGAAATCTTGTCAAATTCATATTCAGGGAATTTGATCAATAATAGTTTTAAAAAATTTTTCAGTGCTCCGTATAAAGTATAACTGTACCAAATTTCAAACTTCTCGGTTCGCATAATTTTTATACATATTTTTTTAAGACAACTACCGCATTAGGAATATACACCCTGTGTCACGGGGGACTTTACAAACTTTACTTACACGAAACGGACACAAAGAACACCCTGACTTAGGACAACAGTTTGTGGATCACACAAAGTGTTGTCCCGTGTAGGATTTGAACCCACAACACTTAGCGCAGTAGAAAATTTGTACCACTAGGCCAACCGTGCAGTCTTACTACATTACGAGTATAGTCGGTTTTATGAAAGTACTAGCTGAACCCCGCGATGTTACCCGCGGTTATCGTCGTACCGCGAATAACGCCACGTGACTAAGTTAGTCTAAAAAGTAGCCTAAGTTACTCCATGGATCATCAGCTACCTGCCAGTGAAAGTCCCGTCAAAATCCGTCCAGCCGTTCCAGAGATTACCCGGAACAAACAGACAGACAAAAAATTTTTTAGCCACAATTTTGGTATATGTACCGTGTATACATACATATGCAATTAGTAAAAAGCGGTTATTTTAATATTACAAACAGACACTCCAATTTTATTTATTTGTATAGATTATGAAAGTATATGAACGATATATAAAGGTAAATATAGAGAAGATCACTATATACTAAACAGCCGATTGAAATGAACTAAGCTTATAAAACGGAAATTGAAAACGGTACAGGTATACGAACTACTTTTGAATAAACAATGACTTCAATCCCACAATATGATTCAAACAAGGATGTTTGTGGTGTGAAGTAGATAGATATTATAATTAATAAATATTTAATAGTTTATGGCTTCTAGGTATTTTTAATGCACTCAACGTCGTTTTGAAATGTAGATTTTTAATTGAAACCCAATTTGAATTCATATTAGGCATGTTAATTTGCAGGTACAATTTTTTTAATTGAACTCGACTTCAATTCTATTTACAAACATACATTTTGTCACTTTTATTTGACTGTTTTCTTTTCTGAATATTAAGAGTCGATCCGTGGACACTCTGAAATCTAAAAAAATAAATAAAATTGGAGTGTCTGTTTGTAATATTAAAATAACCGCTTCTTACGAAATGCATGTGTATATATATATATACACGGTACATACACCAAAAACGTATTTAAAAAAAAAAGTCCCATATAACTTTTGTCCTTCCACAAGAACCAACATATTTCCATTGTAAATCTTAATCAAATCGGTTCAGAGGTTCAGCTGTGAAGGGACAACAAATAGTTACTTTCGAATTAACAATATTAGTATCGATTACAATTTATGCAAACGAGTAACTTGCCAGATCCAATAAACCATCACCTTGAATTATGTAAATTGAGTTTGGACATTCCAACTTAATTTTCATAACTCGAAAACAAATGGTGTAACTTTGATAAATTTTTCTTTTGAATAAATTATGTAAATAGGAATCCAAAACTGATGAATATAGAAAAATTTGATTCTTTATTGTAAAAAAAATATTTATTTAGAAAAATAAACTAAAGTTAAAGTTACGCGTTTTTGAACGACAACTGGAAAATATACTCTGTTTATAAAGTAAAAAAAAGCTACTAGAAAAAAAAACTCATAAAAGAAAAAACTAATTTAAAGTAAATAATCCGGTACTTTCACTACTTGCTAATTCGAAACGCGGTTAAATAAGACGAGGACAAGTACCTCATAATCCAGTGTTAAATAATAAGGACTGGATTATGTCCTTCGTATACATAACATAGTATGAGTTTATGAAAGTTGAGCCCACAAACATTTTTTAACTTTTTTACTACATTATAAATAACACTTAATACCTAGTATTATTTACACACACTATGTAGTTGTGACCCAAACAAATATTAGCTTATAAAAACACCATAATATTAATTAAACGAGAACAAGCTAATAACCATTATTTGGCTTTGCCGTAGTCGGGTAAAAAACCATAGCCCGTCACCAGTGCCATTATTACGAATTTATTAATACCTGATTCATTAAAATAGGTTCATTAGTTTAGACGCTACGATGGAACATAGAAACATTCCCCTCCATTTGAAAGAACAGAAATCATGTGAGATTTCGGTCTATTAGTAGAAAACAAAGCATACAACACAAGCTTACCGTACGAAGTTATATAGTATATAATAGTTATATAATAGCACTAGCAGACCCACGCAACCTCGTTTGCGTCTCCTATTGCCCGTAGCGTGATAATTTCTACCCGTTTTTGTAACATTCTTCATTGGTGATCCGCTCCTGTAGGTCTTAGCGTGATGATACATAGCCTTCCTCGATAAATGGGCTATCTAACACTGAACGATTTTTTCAAATCGGACAAGCGGTTCCTAAGATTAGCGCGTTCAAACAAATAAACAAACTCCTCAGCTTTATGTATTAGTATAGAAGTATAGATTAATTAACACCAGAGTACGTGGCGCAGGTCGGCACCCGACCCAATTCAAATCCCGCTAATGAACTGCATTTGATATGGCGATGCTAAATAATTTACAACTCGCTCACGAAAATAGCACAAATCGAGCGTTTTGCTAATAATAAACCTGTCCTCAAATACGTCAATGATTCTAAATGTGTATCTGTGATATTTTTCATCAGTCTTATTATGAATCGTGATCTAATATTATACCAATGATTTAATAAAATCAGCTCTGGTTTGAGACTTCTATTACAAAGCAGTTTCTTGCTCTTATAGAATATACTAGCAGACCCACGCAACCTCGTTTGCGTCTTCTATTGCTTTTCTATTAATTTTCCCCCGTTTTCGAAACATTTTTCATTGGTGCTTCTCTCTGGTCTTAGCGTGATGATATATATAGTCTTCCTCGATAAATGGGCTATCTAACACTGAAAGAATTTTTCAAATCGGACCAGTAGTTACTGAGATTAGAATGTTCAAACAAACAAACTCTTCAGCTTTATATATTAGTATAGATAATACCTCTTAATAGAAAAGAACAAGTAAAACTTGAGTAAGTTTTACATATCCATCTGAAAGAGTTCATAAATAATCTATATTGTAAAGTAGTAAGTAATTGTTAAGAAACAAGTGTTGTTTTGACAAGTAATCGTTCTAGCTTTCAGTCTCAGGAACTTGGTCTACCCAAATATAACGAGGAAAACTTTAGGGATACTACGGTATACAGTAAAACTTTCAAACAAAATTTATTATTTTATTTAAATTCATTTCAAATAATAATCTGCGATTTTAATTTAAAGGATGGATATCATAATACCATACAAACCACAATACACCTAATAAAATGCAAACATTTTAAAAGGCTTTAGCAAAACTCTGATGCCTGGCTGACTAGCAAAAAAGAAGTACTTAAAAATGTTAGCTCTTCAATCCATTCAGAGCTTTACCCTGTGATGTGGTACGCTTAGTGCTAGTAGGTAGTGTTTTTAACCGACTTCAAAAAAGGAGGTTTCTTAATTCGACTGTATATATATTTTTTAATTTTTTTTTTAAATTCGTACCGCCATATTTACTTACATATCTGTCTCAGCTTCCCACAGGCAGTGTAGGGTCGCCGACAAAAAATAAACTTTTCCCGTTATCTTTAAAATTTTCTTATACTCAAACTTTGTTCTAACAATAACGAACACAAAAAAATAAGTATTATTTAATTTGGTGCAGTCGATCGGAAGTTATGCGCGTACATACATTTCGACGATTCATCACTACATATATTTTTACAACTAAAACAAAGTCCTCCGCCGCGTCTGTCTGTCTGTTCGCGATAAACTCAAAAGCTTTTGCACGGATTTTTGATGCAGTTTTTACCAATAGAGTTAGAGAAAGGTTTTCGTACAGAATTTGTTAAATTTCTTCAAAATTTAAAGAATTAGTTATTGTTATTATTTTACAAAATTTTTACAAGTTATGTAGTATATTATATTTTCCGTAAAGAGCCCGTGCAAAGCCGGGGCAGGTGGCTTGTTTTTATATTTAGATTAGACTGATACGTGTTAGTTATGAACAAATGGAATATGCGTAAATATATTTAGAAAGTTCATTATTATGTTAGTGTATTATTTATGTAACGCCATCATTCATTCGAGATATTTATTGATTCTATCACAGTCTATTTTTGTTATTTCTATTTTGCAACATTTTATATTTATTTTTATTATTGCGTAGGTACGAGAAAGACAAACTAATTTTTACTTATTAATCATCCGTTTATTTAAACATAATGAACTTTTGATATATACACCCTATGTCATAAGCATAACATATATGTCATATTATAGCTAAGAGATTCCCTAAAAAGTTTTAAAGTCTTAAGTAAGTTTTAAACCCAATAAAACTATCTAACATATACCCAAGTTAATATTTCTGAACAGCTTTAATCTTGAAGACATTTACCTCACTTCCAAACACTACCTACCTTTAATTAAAGAGTATATCACCAGCTAAGCACTCACAACGTTCAATTCCTCTTTAATAGGCAATCTCGTCTGGCAACAAATAGCTGAAGATTGACTCCCATGTTCTGCACACCTATATCTATGAGCAATAAAAATAGGTGGAATTTAATTTAAGATGAAGGTAACTCTCTCCTTATGCTATCCCAACAGAGAGAATACACCTCATAGGACCTACAAATGCTACAAGAAACCAAACCAAAATCAAGATAATTATCCTTATACCCTTATAAATAGGGTATTTATCTCGATTTTGGCATGCGTGTGGATTGGTTCCTTGTGGCATGTAGGTCGTTGAATAGCGTTTCTATATGGGCATCATGAAATTTATTTCATTAACACATTAAGTAACAATAAGAAGCGGACAAAATATAATTTAAAGAATATTCAAAAATAACACCTGTCCATTCGTACTAGTTTATAAACCTCATATATCTCGGTCGGGATATCACGAGGCGGGCTCGTGAGTCCACTCCACGTCCAGTAGATAATTGGACCTATCCGGTGGCTGGCCTTGACAGCGTCGACGAAGTTAAACGTACTGGATTTAAGATGGGTCTCCGATCCTGGCGTAAGAGATGGAGATTTGTGTGATAATGTTGTTAGTTTAAAAATCAAAATATATTTAGATACCAGTGCAAAATCAAACTATTAGTAAACAGATTGTTATTATTGTAAGTTATTGCCATGTATGTTAATGTGTATGTGTATGTATATAGATATGTGTGTTCTAGTTATATTCATTACAAAATTATAATTCCTCAAAACTACCGCACCGTCAACTACTGTCTCTCCGATACATTTTTATCCATCCTAAGGTTGCCTGGAAGAGATTGCTTTTGGCAATAAGGCCGCCCTTTGTACATTACATTTGTGCATTTGTCATTTTCTGTACTCTATTTTTAAATATGTTGTATGGTGTACAAATAAAGAGTTTTCTATCTATCTATCTATCTATTGTTTTATGAATATCTTTATTTCTAAGTAATTGTTAATAAAACATTTTCTAATTCTACAAGTTTACTTCTTCTAGGAAAACAATAATACGGGAGAGTATACAGACAGAAGTGGTATCTACCGACAGGCTTACACCACTTCTGATTGTTAAATTTTCAATAGAATCTGTTCTATCATATTAATAGCATGTGTCTAAAACAATATTTAATTTTAAAATATCATTTGATGTGCAATAGCAATTGCTTCAAATCTATGTTAATATAAGTGCGCCAAAAATCATATCAACGGATTTTAAAAGACCTCTGTTGGACATGAGCCACTATTTCAAAAGAAGATTTTGGCTCACTACGCCACGGTGGCCATATGATAAATAAAAAAAAAATATAATTAATGGATTTAAAATTCAAAGAGTTTTAAATTAAATTTGCAACGTCAATGCAAAAGTCTAGTTTCAAGGCAAGTTGTTGATCAATTCTGAGAAGAGGGACCCTGTATCTGTTCACCTTGTTATAGTTAAATGGCAGTAGGGAGACTGAGATGTTATTTATGGCTTATTCTTTTTTTAAGATATAGGAGTAAAAAAGAACTGACGGAGATCCTGATAGCAAGTGACAATCATCGTCCACAGACATTTACAACCACAGTCTTTAAAAATATATAATAGCTTGATCTCTGTGACAGATCGCTACGAAACCGACGAAGTAGCTTTGAAAAAAAAGGATTTTATTTGTATCACCATTGGTTTTCCATTATCCCATTAAAAAAAAAACGAAGTGAAGTACATTAAAAACATAAAAATTCACACTTATTTTAACCTTACCTAACCATTTCTCATAATGCTATGCAATTCGCTATCTAAAGAAAAATATGTTTGTCTTAGTACGATAAGATGTCGGTGCAAGGGGTGATTGTTACTACTGTATTTAGCGTAAACAATTCTGGGTGAGTCAAGAGAAAAAAACATTCGAGAAAAACAAACTAACATTTCTATAATAATATTACTCCTATAGCAGCACACAAGTCTACACTTATGTACATAGTATACATACCATACATATTTGACGATATTTCCGCGAGATCTTCATCGCTACACTCGGTTATCCTATCTCTCCCATATCTCGCTCTAACATGTGAAGTTGATAGCTAACGACTTATATGTACTATATTTACAATAGATAACCATATCTACTAATGCACCTGTATGGAAATTTACCCGTTCAATGTTATGAAATAGACTGTTTTTTATTAGCTTTTGCGCGCGGTTCCTTTTACGTTTAGTTTGAGACAAACAGCGGGGTGGTAGCTACGCAGCGATTGCAGAATGAAGCTGTCCATACAGGCCTATTGCTTTTGACTCTTAAAAGCACATGATCATCATGTCTTTGTTATCATCCAACATTGTTTTGAGGTCAGCCACTACATTAACTTTTACACTAGCTCACAAAAAAATCGAAGATGTTCTATAGTTTCTTTGATTTGTTAATCAAAAAACTTTTCCTGTTCGTCCAATCATCTCGAAAACGCATTAATCTTTATATTTCTTACTAAAACTCTCATCACAGTAATTAGTAGATCGGTAACTACGTCATTTATCACTCGACAACAAACAAGAGGGTCAGCATACGATTCGCAAAAATATAACTACAGCCAATATCCTCTATTGGCCTTTTAGGGAAAACACACACGCCAGAAAAATGTACCATGACCAGTTTACCCGTATCAGGTCAACTGTCACTTAAAAAGTAATTTACCATCTCAGTTGTCCATTGGCCACGGGACATTCACAGAAATGTTGAATGACGAATTGTATAAGTCAATTAGTTAGTGAGGCTATTGGTCAAATTGAATTGCCGAAAGATTATTTAGTGATAGAATAATCGATACTTCTTTTAGTGACCGATTAATCTCATTGGAGATATCATTTGTAATCAAACGAAGTTTTTATGAATGAGACACGTTGGCAGAATTGATGAGACGAATAGAAGTTCTCGCGCCGATTAACACATATACAAACATCCCAACACCAACTGTAGGGCAGTGGCCCGCCAGGCATGATCACTTCGCCTGGTCGGAGGATCCTCCCTTTGTGTTGGTGGGACATGACACAACTGTCCGCCACGGTGGTGACCCCGACGTGATTGGAAGCAGCCTTCGAAGGAGCAGATTCACAGCAGCAGCATTACCACGCCACCATCATGTTCACTCCCACAGCTAGTCTTAGCCAGGCAGCAACCGCGGCGTCAACAGGGATACTCCATTCGCAGGAAGCAACCGCTCCAGCCTGCACACATATATCCTCACTGACAGAAAGTCACTCGCAGTCTTTCATCATCAGCCTATTGCGGTCCACCGCTAGACATATGCCTCTTCCATTGCACGCCACACATGATTTTGGGCTTCTCGCATAAAGCGCCTGCCAGCCACGTTTCATCTATTCATCTCTCAATTATATCACACAACTTTAATTCATTTCAAAGGCTACGCATACAACATCATAGATTTCTCAAATTAATTAATTTCGCAACCTGCAAAACCCATTTAACAGAACAATGATTTTATTATCATTGATATTACAATCTCAATCAATGCTAGGTGTACCTGCTGAATGCAGAATTATTACTTGTATCGACATATCGAATGTTATAATCGTATCAAATGTCTTATTGCGCAAATATACCTGCTTGTCATTTGTGTTTCGTCTGTATTTTAAATTAGTCTGCGAAATTTGATTCCATATTGATTTATACAACGTCAATTTAATGCATATCCATTAATAATACAAAGCTCTCTGCTTCTAGATATAATGATCTACATATTTTGATATCCATAACGTTTCATTCAAGATTGATTGCAAACTTGTTTTTTCACTGGTTTAATGTGATTTTTTATGGTATAGCGACAAATGAACAGACGGATTATTTCAAAGAAAGTGATCATTACCGCCCATGGACACCCGTCACTCAAGATTCTCAAGAGAATTGCCACCCTTTGTAAATACATATTTATATATGTATATACTAAGGCTCCCGTGTCGCCTCGCAGAGCACGTTACCCAGTAGGTCCCGGTTGTCATGAACATCTATGACAATCGTTATTGGGAAGTCGGTGCACTCAAATATACTGACAACTAGTTCAATCTTAGTATTCAGTTTACTTTCAGATTTGCAGTTCAGTTTAGTTGGATGTCCAATGTCAGTCGGTCCGTGGAAAAACTGATATTCAGTTCAAACCAGTTGAACTGGTAGTACCAACCCCAACTAATCTTGGGAATAATAAAGGCTAGGAAGATGATAATTATATATGAATATAACAATGTCATGGATATGATGACATAGACATGACAGAGGGCACAAATAACTGCCAAGACAGCCCAAGACAAAGCTTTGTAGTAAAATACTTCCCAAATTTAAGGCAGCGTTCTTTTGATCTTGTAGTTCTTTTGTGTGTAGTACACCGAATAAAGCTCAGATAGGAATCTGAATACATAAATCAAATTATAATTGTTAGTGTCTAGTGTAGTACCAGAGTTATATATTTTACTAGCTGAACCCCGCGGTATTACCCGCGGTTATTGTTGTACTGCGAGTAACCGCGGGGCAAAGTTAGTCTAAAAAAAGTAGCCTAAGTTACTCCCTGGATCATTAGCTACCTGCTAGTGAAAGTCCCGTCAAAATCCGTCCAGCCGTTCCAGAGATTACCCGGAACAAACAGACAGACAGACAGACAAAATTTTTTTTAACAACAGTTTTGGTATACGTATCCTGTATACATACATATGCATTTCGTAAAAAGCGGTTATTTTAATATTACAAACAGACACTCCAATTTTATTTAGTTGTATAGATGTATAGATAAGTTGTGTATATTTGAAGGAAGGGTCCAGACTGGTCTTGAGCGAAGGGTTCAGAAAAATTAATAAATAAACTACTTGTGTCTATTCGCTTATCACCACAACTACTCATGAATCATATCTTAAATGCACAGATGGGGTAGGGGTTTAAGCGGCCGCCTGGCCGTTTATTAATGCGCTAAGTGCTGTGGGTTGCAGGTCCGATCTTCACATAGGACAACACTTTATGTGATCCACAAATTTTAGTTCTGAGTCTAGTTGTTCAGTGTGTCCGTTTCATGAGTTTGTAAAGTCCCCGGCGACACAGAATTTATTCCCAGGGCGAGAGATGTCTTTCTTGAAAAATCGGCTAACAGTTTTAACTGATATTCGAACTAAAAATGTTTGTGAAATTCTTCAGATTGTTTTCAATCAAAGACGGAATTTCCAAGACTCCGACGATCCCTTTAATATTTTACTACGTATTTAGAAGGTCTAAATTAAATTACTGTTTGTATTTAGTTAAAGTTTATACCCAGTTACTTGAAATACAAGAAAATTCAATTTAAGAAAACAACGAAGTAAATTTAGGTAAAGTAATCTGATTTAACGTAATTTATTAACGATTTTCATCATAGCTTTCCTAAAATCTAACGGATTTCTTAAATTTATTTTCTACTAGCTGAACCCCGCGGTGTTACCCGTGGGGTTCAGCTAGTTTTTAATAATACTCGTATAAACATAGCTTGAAAAACCTAAAAAAAAAACCAAAGTCGGTAACATACAAACAAACATACACACAGGTTAAGCTTATAAAAGCGTGTTAAAAAGGAATAGGCTAAATTACCTCCTTTATCAGTCAAATGTTAACGAAAACATGGTATGCTTTCATTTCGAACAAATATTATTCAGACCGGATACAGGAACTTTTCCAAAGAACTTATCTATAAATACACATATATATCAATTTGATAACAACATGTTCCTAAATATTGGACAGCTGTCCGATAGTCTAATTTAAATGACCCAACAGTAAAAATATATAAAACCTAGCCGAGTCCCGCGGTGTTACCTGCGGTTATTGTCGTACCGCGGGTACCGCCGCGAGTCGAAGCTAGACTAAAAAAAGTAGTCTAAGTTACTTCTTATATTATCAGCAACCTATCAATGAAAGCCCCGTCAAAATGGGTCCCGAGATTAGCCGGAACAAACAGACAGACAGACCGACAGACAGATATATTTTGGTATGTGTATCGTATATACACACATTTATGCATTTAGAAATATAACAAACAGACACTTCAATTTTATTTATTTGTATAGATGTATGGGTAATCGAATTTTTTTCATAAACGTATCGAGTTCACAATACGATAACAGAATATTATGTAAACAAATCGAGTAAGAAATCATCAGTCAGTTAAAACTACGCCCAATTATCGATGTCTAGAATCGAATGCCGAAAATCGTTATGACGATATTGGAAACCGTTCGATTTCCGCGTTTTGATTCAACTTTTAAATTGGAAAGATTTTACGATATCGTTAGTAGACTGGGCGTTCGATTACGATCTTTTGGCTTTGATTCTCAGAGTGCTTATTAGGGTGAAATCGATTACTTTTTTTGTAACGGTTACACAAATAGATGTTTCAAGTTGATTACTGTAAAAAGTTTGAATGGTCTTTCATTTTCTTTGTTTTTATTATTTCCATACCTCTCTCTTGGCTATAAATAAAAATGTGCATGGCATACTAAGGCAACTTTTTATGTAAATTGATTAGTATAGATGCCTTTTAAATAATAAAGGAACAGCATGATGACAAATAAATGACCAGAAATATTTTTTTGGATTATAAAATTTTCTTTTTCTCATTGTGATTTGTTAACACTGAATTGAAAATTTATGCAAGGGATGGAATAAAAATTTGAACAAAATAATAAACCGACTTCAAGAACGACCATATCGATCGATTTCTCTTGGATGTCATCATCAGATCTTAGTGTCCTTATCATGGTACCACCGTTGGGATATCCTCTTTCCATTAAAAAAAGAATCATCAAAAAATCGGTTCATAAACGACGAAGTTCTCCGGGAACACACATAAAATAAAATAAACATACATACGGTCGAATTGAGAACTTCATCCTTTTTTGAAGTCGGTTAAAAATAAGTATCTATCGTTGCTATGTACCCTGGAGACGGCTAACCCTCGTTTGGAAGGAGAATTCTGTGATTGAAGAGCACACCCAAAATATATATGTGGGTCGTATTATCCGTTTACCTAAAATTTCTTTACGCCTAATTAGGACCGGACTCCTAAGCAAACAACAAACCATTTGTTTAAACAAACACGCTTGAAATGGGAGCAAATAGGTAACATACATTTTAGCACAATCCTCACATGCTCACTGAAGTGCGATATGTGTTTAGGTCCAGAGACAAACATTAATAAATACTTGTTTAGTAACATAACTGTGTAGATATACAAATAATTATTGAATTTTCAACGTTGCAGCGTAACAGAAATGGTAGATAATTTAACAGTAGTATTTTTACAGTTAATATTATAAGTATTCATGCAGTAAAATGTTAAATACATTTTATATCGTCATCCGATTTTTTAGATCGATTTTTGAGGATCAGATCCAAACGTTAAGACTCACTACGATTCATAAAATCGGATCGATTTTAAAAAAGCGCATCCAACAAACCAGCCAAATTTCTTAGACAAATCGTGTCTAATTTATATTCTTAAAATTTATGTACAACCCTTTTTATATAATTAGCAGGATACAAATATGCTCTAGATTATTTGTAATTACAAACTTTAAAAACACTAATAGAAATATCAAACTTACAACGAGTAAAAAGATGTATTTTTACTAGTTGTAACTTTGGTTTTAGGTATGTACCTAAGAACAAGGAAATCGTTTGATCTAAAAAATAGAATCTGAAGTTTATTCATAAAAATTACTAAACCCTGTATCTATAAGTTTTGCGTTTATTACAAAACAATGAATATCGGTATTATCACCTTGACACGTTCGCAGAGTCGCCACTCCCGCGCAATCATCCAATTGGCGGGAACCGGACAAGATGGCCGACCTAGACGTCAACTTGTGCCGTTAGGTTTTGTTATTCTGCTTTATTGCATGTCACATGCAATTATGGTTTCTAGAACATTATAAAAAAGTAGTCCCTGAAGGAAACTTAAATAAATATCTTAAAGAGGTGGAAAGTTTCATAAGCCTTCCTCATGGCCTTCACCAGGTCGTCGAACTAATCGAAATCTTTACTTATAATAAGAGCTAGCAAAATGCATACCCTTTAAAGATATCATTCATGCGCTCATTCATGATAAATCATGTATGCATCAATGTGTGGGGGACTAATACACATACACACCCCTTTTATGTGTGAACGAAAACCTATCAATAAATTCAATCGACACTATCGCTTCGTGCCATAAGCCATTCAAGAGTACCAACGCGCTTTCCACACGAGGAGCCATCGATTGAAATACCAATAACACGGGCTATTTTATTACAAGCAAGTACAACACTAAATATTAAATGGATAGAAGTTAGTACGGTATCTTTTTATTAACAGACTTCAAAAAGTATAGGTTAACATTTTTCGGATTTTCGGGCGTAACTCAGTCATTAAAATTTTTCGAAAAATGTTCATTCCGAAATAGTTTCATTTAAATATCCAATAACTGGGAATCCATACTCACAAACAAATATTTTCAGGCCATATAAATATTTGGTAAGACTCCGGCATCGTACCCGAAACCTAAGCACTGAAGTAGCATACCCTGCCACTGTATCACTGAGACACCGGGGACTTCATTAGTTTTAACCCTCTATCCTATTGTAAAGATTACTAAATGTTTTCAAATGATATTGAAGTGAATCTTAAACATATGTAAGTAAATAACGAAATCATCGCCCCTTGATCATGTGTCAACATGGTAGATAAGAAAGGATTCCAGTCAACATTAGTATCGCAGAACAATCAATATCTTGTTTGAACGCCGCCCACTAGATAGAGTAAATCAATAATACCGCCGAGCTGTGTTTGCTATATTCAAAGTAACAAGAGTACTTTTTAAATAATAAATTAATATTTCTTAAAACGGTGTCCTCCACTTTTATCAAATTACTAGCTTTGTCCCGCGGCGTTAACAATACGTACGCTTTATCGTTATCGGTCCGAGCGTGATAATATATAGCCTATAGCCTTCCTCGATAAATGTACTATCCAACACTGAAAAATTTTCAAATCGGACCAGCGGTTCCTGAGGTTAGCGTGTTCAAACAAACAAACAAACTCTTCAGCTTTATATATTAGTATAGAAGTATAGATAGAGAAGCCACAAAAAGGTTAGTATATAGTTTCGGCAGTCTATGTATGTGTATGTTTCACCGTAACGTCTAGCCTTCTGAACCGATGTTAATGGATGATGTGTCTATAGATTTGTAATGTGACATTGTTTTTCTAGTCCTTGATTGATTTATAAAGACTTTACGTATCCTAGAAAACCAATTATGCTCCTATATACCCTTTCGAAAGACAGCTTTAGGTTTCAATTCTCCTATTACACGGCTTAGTAAAAAATATAATCACTTCAGAAGTCAGAGACGTATATTTGGCTCATTTCAGCGATTTAGGAACCAGGTCCACAGTCTCACTGTCTATTAACCATGTGCTTATTAATTAAAGTCCCTAATGGCGATGGACACGAATTTATATGAACATTTATTTCCTAACTTTTTGGACAATCTCTTTAAATATAAAGATTTTTTTAAATTTTATTAGAATTTATGCATGTAGTGTTTATCTACATGAGTTGTACACTTAGATATTTTTATTTACTGTTTTTTGTTTTGTACTTACGAATGTTTTAGTGTAATAACTACTGATAAACCATTAAATAAATAAAATAAAAAATACGAAACGAAATTTTAAACAATTTAAATGATCTGAGATATCTTAAAACAGTAATGCTATTCCAGACACTAAAAACGACATATAGCCTTACAGCGCCATCTATTATGCAGTAGTGGAACTTCGTACCTAGCGATTGGCACTAATTCTAATATATTTCAATTCTATTTCAGTCCATAGCATCGCTTAAGTAGGAAAAGGATTTTTCTACTGCGTCACGAAATTTTATTTCAATAGGTTTAATATTGCTTAGTTATTTTAATCAATTTTGTATTCGTAACATATTAAACATTATATATTTTTATACGTCCATAAGCACCCTATTGTGTTTACTTTCAAGTTAAATGAGAGCATTTCGTCTAATAAAATAAAAAATCAACAACAATTACTTATTCACTTGACATATTTAAAATGAAAAAAAAAAAAAAACAATACTAATAGACAATTTGAAAGAAAATTCAAAAATATGATACTTTATAATTCACGTAAATTACAGTAAAACTATTTATTCGTTATTTTTAACGCTAAGTTTCTTATACAAACATAGTCTTGCTACTTGGCAATAGAGGGCGTTAGTGGTACAATCAAAATGTTCCGAGTAAATGGTCACTTAAGTGACTATATTGACTCGAGATAAGCTTTGAACATTGATTAATAAATTACATCTACATATATCGACATGAATATATTGACTTTTTAAAATTTAGATTAGACATGGGTTTGTGTTGTTTAGATTTTTCAACATTAGACATAACATATGTCTGGACCATCTCCTTTATTCCACTGCTGGACAAGCTTATTAGAAAAGAGGTTTGGCCACACTATGGCGCTGGTTTGTTTCAAGTATTTATTGTCCAGCGCCTTTTGGACCCTGAGTCGGTTTTCATGTCACCCACGGGACAAGAAAGTCGAAATGAAAAATGACTTACCATTTTACAAAGGTTACACACAATTTCGAAATAAGTACTATACCAATGCAACCATACACAAATTGCAACCGCTTAGCGATTGATATAAAGATTAAAATGGCGTAATTAACTGTTGACACTTACACCACAATGAACGGAAGCATCATTCGTGTCATGATCACAAGAGATTGGCGATATCGTGAAATATGATTCTACAAGTCTACTAGTGGCGCCATCTATTCACACAAAAAATAACTAAGCAATTCATACATTCGAAAACCAAATTTAAACCCAACGCAATAAGTTTGTAAATTTAATGACATCGAATTTTGAACTCGAACCACCCAAGCTCGAAGAAATTTGGTAGCAATTTCTACAAATTATGCATTGTACCGTATTCATCCCATGTTTGTCGTAAAAGGAGACAAGGGAACAAACTACGCAGGACAACATCATTGCAAAGAGAAAGAAAACTTGAAAGTCAAAGTCAAAAAGATTTTATTCAAATAGGCACTTATTTTACAGGCACTTATGAATAGTCAATATTTAAAAATCGAGTGATTCTAGTCCTCAGTTCCCAGTGCAGCCTTCATGGAGAAGCATCTGGCAAGAAACTCCATTGTTGCTCCTTTTGACTTGTGCCTATACCGAGCCATGTGACGAGGGTAGTAAAGTAGCCCAAAACCTTCCTTCGAAGGAGATGCTATCTATGTAGGTATGATGATCATGATCTAAAGTAAAAAATGAAGCAATGTCGTACCTATGAAATAAAAAAAATAGGGTCTATTTTTTAACAAAAAAAGAAATTGCCAACAACTATTTAACCAAAAATTAAGGAAAATAGTAAACCAATTTGTTTTTCCCTATTGTACCAACTAGATATCTATATTAAACTCATATTTGACCATAATTCATTCAAAGCAATAGGAAAAATATTTTTACATTCCGTTTCAGCGGTGTACTACCGCTAACCTAGGTGTTAAGTTTTACCTGTGCTTACAAAAATCCTGAAAGTGATATTTTTCCAAATATTTATCAAAATTATTTAATTTTGCGTAACAAACACTGCAGTATTCATTATCATACACTTCTAGTGCTTGATCCGTCTCCAGTGTTGGCGGCACAAAAGCTTCATTTAACCCTCAAATGACAGTTTTAAGTAAGTAAGAATTCTGCATTACGTAATATTTAAAACTATCATTATAGTTTTAAATATTACGTAATGCAGAATTCAATCAAGTGGCATTGCTGTTTTTAAGACTAGTATGGTTATTTGAAATTTATTTAGAAGGAAATCGATGCAATGTAATCATAAACTTTCGTTCTGCCTAGTAGATAGTAGGTTAAGACACACAAATTGTCAGCTTGACAACGATGGTGCAATATCATTCGATAAAATTTACTAGAAAAAACATCTAGAACTACCAAATTGGATTAATCCAAGACTCCAATCACGCTCAGCCAGAGGAGCAGAAGATTCGTTCGAACGACAAGAGGCAAGTAGAATATAATTTAACACTACACACATGCATATATACACAAAGGTAGACACTCGACCTTTTAAAGAACACGGGACATCCTTGGACGCGGGCTATTCTAAAAAGCTTTAATCAGTCTAATATCTGCAAGTGTTTGAAGTCCGTTTGAAGGTATTATGACTTTTATACCTTACTGTTTTATAGCAACGCAAACAATCTATTAATATAGTGAGGAAGTTCACTTTTCCTCCTTGGCTCTTGTGGTTATACGCTGATAAATGACACAGAATAGGGTTTGTTATTAATAATTATATTTCCTTAGTGATGAATGAAATATTCAAAAAGTAATTGAATATTGATAAATATAATTTACTAATTGCCTCAGTTCAGCTAAAGGTTTGTATTACGGGACTTCACTTTGAATTCACGTCAAAAGAGTTTCGTGTAGAGTTAGACTGAACCTTCCCATTACTGCAGTATGGAGTCATCAGCACCGTTGTCTTTAAATGCGCCCTTCAATCCATATTAACAACCACAAAATCATTATTATAGAAGGTAAGAATGCTGGCGGGTATAGGTTGTTCCCTTAGTTTGTATTTTTTTGTAGTGGATAGCATGACTTATGAATTCAAAAAAACTTCAAAGATCCCTAATCACTATTTATCTAAATAAAAATAACAATTGTTAACAAAACGTTGTCTCAAAAGAAACAACCACGCGGTAGTCAAAAGGAACGCTTTGAAAAGATGCGCTCGCGTCTGACGGTGACGTCACCGCGGAAGCGAAGGACGTGTTGCCTCGCGCAGGTGACTAACCTTACTATATTGTCATGTGGGCAGGAATCGGCCGTTTGCGTACACGGCCCGGGTGATATATTTGACACGTGTACCGGTATTGGCACGTTAACGACTACAGATGCCGCTAAAGAACAACTTAGAACTCACTCTATGACAGGTACATAAAGTTTAAATGTAGAAAAAAAAATGTACGTCTGCAATTCAATTTAAATAATCGTATTCAAGCTACAGGAGAAAAAATTATCACCAAATTTTCTTTTCTGAATTGGATTTTTTTAATAAAAGGCGATGTAAAATAAAATTCACCGACAGCTATTCAAAATATTTTTAACAACGTTTCATTCATCATTCGAAAGTAAAAGAAAAGGTAAATATTTTATTTGAGTATTTTGCAAATACTAATGACTAAGGAAAGCTTATTCACAACACGTTGACATAATGATTACAGTCGTGTTATAAATAGGTTCTAATGTTCAGTGTTCATTGCTAGCGTGGACTCACTACGCTCATCAGTCGCATGGCAAGCGCACAATATTCACGGCGATTTTGAGATTTGTAGAGAGAATATTATTGCCAAGTAAGACACATTTAGAAATGACTTCAAGATTATTGCTGAAGTATGAAAGCCAAAGTTGTGGGTTCTTGAGTGGAGACCGCGTCTCGCAAACGTAGTGAAGGACGTCCACAGGCAAAGTGGAGTGATAATTTGCACAATACGGATGGCAGGAGCTGGATGCGAGAAGCCGAGGATTTCGATCCTCGGCTTCTCGCATCCAGTAGTTAGTTCGCTAAGTGGCGTGCTTTTCGAGAAGTCTATGTCAAGCAGTGGACTGCGGTAGGCTGATAATGATTAAAGCTAATAATATCCGTCAATAAAGGCATTAAGCGAGTAGTATAAAGGATAAATACGTCAAGGACATTGGTACCAGGGATATTTATCACAGCAACACAATCTGTGCTCAGCTGTCTTCCACGGCAAGATGCGTTTTAAGTTTTCCTTCTAAGCCTATAATATTCCATCCCTGGTTACCTACGACTGATACTGACAGACCCACTGATACTCAGTAGGTAAAATATTTTCGTATCTTTTATATTTTCTGTGGCATCATTCTTTGTACTATGTATCGTGTATGTATGATCAATGTCAAGAAATGGCCGAGGTGACTCCATATTATGTTATAAGAGGACAAACGAGAAGATAAGTTAGTTGTTTATAAATTACTGTAATTGTATCATGACAACAATGAATGATGTAATTAAAAGTAGTTATACTTTTGAAGTAAAACATTACGAATCGATTAAAGCATTTCTAAAAACCTGATACTTTTCAAGTTTTATAGGTTAAACAAACAAAGGTTTAACATTCATGAAATTCCTTATACAAAGAACTTGTACAAAGTTTGGGAAAATTGTTTAGTGAATGGACCAAGAAAAGCCACGAAACTGAAGAGTTTGTAAACTGTAACTTTAAGTAAGCTCCGCAACAACCTACAACTTTAGTATTTCATAATGAATAATTTAATAAAATTAGGTAATAAGAATAAGGTGTGACTCAAGAATAAAAAACTTATTAAATAACCCCATGCCGATGAGATTACAGGGTATAAGTTATAGTAAAAAAATTCCTCTTCCTCCGAGCTCAACTCCTAAACCACATTGGGGTCAGTTTTAAGTCTACTACGATACGGCTATAATACGATTTCAACTATTTTGGAGGTTTAATCAATAGTTCTTACTTAGTTCAGCTTACCGCCGTCCATTGCTGAACGAAGGCCTCCCACAAGGAGTGCCATCCTGGTCTTGGGTAGTCCACGTCCATCCGCTACCAGCTATTTTCTTTAAGTCGTCGATCCACTGTGCCGCAGAAAGTCCTACACTACGTTTGCCTAATGGCGGTCTACACTCTAACACTTGTCGTCTCCAGCGACCATCGGTCCGCCTGGAGACATGACCGGCCCACTTCTACTTTAGCGTGCTGATTCTCCTTGCGATATCAGTTATCAATCTAGTTCTTTGTCGAATTTCCTCTCGAATTCTTTCGAGAGTCTGTATTTACAAGTGTACTTTATGTACATATCGAATCGAGTTGTGGTGTGATCGGCGATAAAAAACGCTTTACGATTGAGCCGAGTCGTGGCACAATGCCAGTTCCTCGGCGATGTCGTGTGTCTTGAATGCCGGACTAGCCAATGTCATGATCTTCCGGACGTTTGCTGGCAGATTTGATCGATTCCTCATGTTCATTTGCATATTTGTTGTTTTTTCATGCCAAGCTTTGTCATTAGGAGATTTTAATTACTTGAAACTTACTTATAAGAGAAAGACAATTTCTGTAGGGTGTATAATAAGTTTAAAAGATTTGCACACTAAATATATAAAATCTGGGATATAAATATAATCTTATAGTTCTGTATATCACATTTCGGGTCAGCAGGGTTCGAATGACATCACTATTCTTGTAAAAGCAAGGCAACGCGGCGCAGCGCAGGTGTTTCCCTCCCACTATGATACCGGGTGGGGGGGGGGGGCGTGAAAAAGCATCTCACTAGGCTGCCATAGTGGTCACCATGCTACATGGTCCACGATCGCAATGAGGAGTGTGACCAGCACTTCTGGATTGAAAAAAATCTCTCGTCGTTATATCAATTTATTTTTTAATATGATTTGTTTCTAGTAATAGTTGGTTTAAGAGAGAAACGGAACATCTAAAGCTTCAATGATTATTGGGACATGTATTAATTAGTCTATTGCATATAGACTTTTATATAAAATTTGAAAGCTAAGATGAAATTTCTTGTAAAATTAAGAGGAGAATATGGTTATACATCAGTTCTAATATTTGTCGAAATTGTTTGAGTTAGAATTGTAAGGAACATTGAGTATAAAGATCATATTGTCCTTGAATCATGATTAAAAATAAACATTTAAACATGAAAGGAAGTTCTAGAGCGTTTTGTTATTATTCTATCAAATCAAGACAGTAATAAGTTCAGGAATATTCTACTCTGGAACTTCGAGAAACTGTTCTTTTGAGAAATTACTGCGATTATTACACAGACCTCAGTGTGAACTACAGAAAGTTTTGCATAAGTTTTATCAGAAACTTTAAATCCTTCGAAGAACTTATTTATAAATCCTCACTAATTTAACTACATCTATTTTTGTTAATTGCTACATCCAACAATTCTTTACATATTAATGGCCAAGAGTCCAGTTTGGGATTAATTAGATCGTCAGGTATTAGATGTATTAATTTTACTTTCTATATTGCTTTATAAGTATATGAAAAATTCATTAAAAAGTTTTGATAATAAAATTACAATGTTGTAATCTAGAACTTTACATAATGTATATGAACTTTTATATGGTGGTTTCAATGACCTGATTACTGAAATCAATATGACAGTTCGTGGCTTTCGATTTACGAACCAAATATTCTTTTAGCTACGTATAATCTAAGTTACATTGAAAAGAAATAATCAGAATAGCTCACAGAGGATTTCAGTATTATTTCAAAAGACACGAGCATAAGTAGTATTGTTTCACGTAATGAAAAATTTCGGAGAAAATGAAAATTTGCCATTCAGTAGTACCTAGACCGCGGTCTCCTTGCTTGATTACCTCACCAGGTTGGACGACCCTTCCTTTGTATTGAATACATATATGTATATCACCAGTCCCTTCTAATTAGCGGGATAATATCCGAACAATCTTTTTCATTTAATTACACTCCTGCATTTGACATATCAATTTACAACGCAGGTTTTCAGTTATGCTATCCTCAGCTCCATATTAATTATTTTGCTTTTCCAAGTGTTTAATAGTCCGGGATCCCCGGAACAACTTTTACAAATTATTACTATCAAGCTAATTTTTCGTGAGTTTCTTCCTTTCCTTTAATGAAATCCCCAATTTCCTATTACAAAAACTCTCGATTGTGGTAGATAACAGCAGGAATAAAAATCTTTTGAGTGTATGATCGGGATAACGTACCACGCAATGTGTAGGACAATGTGATGGTTAAATTATATAAATATTAACTCAAAAAAGCGGCCAAGTGCGAGTCGGACTCGCACAGACTATTTAGTGTTAATTTTTATTGCTGTATTCCATACGAAAAGCTGAGGACCGGAGGAATCAAGTGGCGTGCTTATTTAAATCAAATCATTTATTCGCACCGAATGTATGTATTTACATAAATAAATAAATAAATAAATATTTCGGACATCTAAACACACAACGCCATCTAGTCCCAAGATAAGCAGAGCTTGTGTTATGGGGTACTAGATAACTGATACAAATACATATATACTTTTTTTTTTGTAAATACATACATATTATAGATAGAACACACCCAAACTCCGAAACAAATATTTGTAGATCATACAAACATTTGGTCCGACCCGGGAATCGAACCCGAGACCTCATGATCGGCAGTCGCTCACGCCAACCGCGAGACCAACGAGGCAAATAATGTCTTTAGTACTAGGATAGTCTCAATACATTCTACCATGTAGCATGTAGGCATGCAAAAACTTTTGTCTTATAAAATTAATCATGTAAACATTAAATGGATCAAATGAATTCAAGTCATATACTAGCGGTCGACTGCGATAGACTAATGATCATACATTCATATTACAAATATTTAAAGTTTAACCCTTCGGTGAACAACTTGACTGTTGAAATGGTGCTCGACGAAGAGTTACAATACAAATCACGATACAAAATAGCGATCATTGTGAAAAAAATATCGTTAATCATGAACGGTATAAATATATTGCCATAGTAAGGCTCTCTAAAACACATTAAATAAATTAAAACCTTTTTACGTAACACGCTAAACGTTTGGTATTTTTTGAGGTCGTGGCGTTTTAGTTTGGAATTTTATTTACTGCCTTAAATTCTAACAGTACCTACCTAACATTTAACGGCAAGTTTTTGGTATTAATCCATTGGAAGGGGGTTAAGGAGGGGGTAAACAACTGAAAATTTTGAGCATCAACCGCTGAACCCTGTCAGTTTAAAATCAATAACTGACATAGTGGCATTTTTAAGGATGCCCTTTTCTACTGCAGTTAGTGTTATGGTTTTTAACCCCACATGTTATAATACTTTGTGCGATCCACAAATTGTTGTTTTGAGTCTGGGTGTTCTTTGCTTCTGTTTCATGTATATTTTTAATATTCCCAGTGCGGGAATTGTCTTTTTTATAAAAAAAATAGAAAGAAATTCGTAATTCGAGTCCAATTCTTGGGCCCGAATGAGTCATTTTCACTTTTAGGCAGGCAACTACATACGCCTCAAATGTTTGTGTATACTCTCTCTAATTAAAATGTAAATCATTTTAGATAGAAATCATCAAGGTTTACTAACGGTTGTACACTTTGAAGTAAACCTTAGTTGCTAATTTCAAAAGTTAAACGTCTGAATAATTTCTAACTTTATTGGTAATTTTTTGATTTGAACATTTAGACATGTATGTTATTCCTTAATTCACGATGAATTCACGGCCAAATTACTGGACTAATTCAAATAAAATTTGGTACTCAGATAGTTCAGAGCCTGAAAAAGAACACAGACTGCTTTTTAATGTGATGAAAGGGTTGTAAGAGCTTAAAAGGGGGGATTAAAAGTTGTATAGATGATACTAACTTTTATAGATGATACCCAAAATCACTATTCCTCGCGGACAATGCCGGCTCCTAGTATTATATACTCATGTCATCCTTAAATCCCATATTGCCAAGCTGGTGATAATAGGCTCCGTCTCTGCCTACTTTTAGGACGATAAATGTGTGAAGAATAATTGTTGTGGTTAGAGTCACTACAGGATTTCGGCTCCATCGAAGACTAGTAGTAATAGCAGTAATATGAATAGAAACTGCTTATTGAAGCCCTGGCCATCTCTCTCAATCCTTCGCCAAAGGGATTAACGCATCATTGTTCAGAATCGCCTCTACGCCCGCTGAGTTCAAGGATACGGTCTTACTGCAGCCATTGGTATTTAATTTTTCAAAAGCAGACTAATTTAAACCCTCGTAGTATTAAAATAAGGTCCAATTAATTCCACATTTATAATACCTCTCACTAACGTTGACACAGTTTTGAAAAGACTGTATATTATACAAATTCCACTTTGCATTTTATGAGGCTCCAGTTGGTTATTCGTGTCCGTATAAACAGGGTGTTACAATATACATAACGGTGAGACGTTGTTTTCGTAACACCCCGTAATCTCGCCACTAATTTCTAGAGCATAGTAATAGTTATAACGGTAACCATTGCAACGACACTATTTGCGTAATACGCTATTGCGTTTCGTGGTTACATGAATTGTTTGAAACAGGTGTATTTTGTTCTTGATTAAGAACCGGGCGAAATTCACTCCGGGAATACCTTGATATTAGGACAGTACAGTCGATTGAGCATTTTTTTAACAATCTTTTGAAAATATAAGATTTTATTTAACGTTTAATCTATATGAATAAACAAAATTAGAGTGTCTGTTTGTAATATTAAAATAACCGCTTTTTACTAAATGCATGTGTATGTATACATGGTACATGTACCAAAAATGTAGTAATTTTTTTTTATCTGTCTATCTGTCTGTTTGTTCTGGGTAATCTCTGGAACGGCTGGACCTGGAAAGACTGTCTGTCTGTCCATTTGTTCAAAATTGTGTCAAAAATTAAAAAATGTTATATATTTTAGTTATATACCAAATATGTATCGTGTATCGGTGTGTACGGTGTATATTACAAACAGACACTCCAATTTTATTTATTTGTATAGATTTAATTTTCTCTGTGATTTATGTAAAATATGTACCTACTAGCTGATGCCCGCGGCTCCGTCTGCGTGTATGTCGGTTATCGTGACATACAGTAGCCTATGTGTTATTCCGATGTATAAGTTATATGACTGTAAAGTTTCATCCGAATCCGTTCAGTCGTTTGCCCGTGAAGAAGTAACAAACATACACACTCACAAACTTTCGCCTTTATATATTAGTGTGATAGTGTGATGATGATTAGGAACATTAATTACGTTCATCAGCACTGGTTACAATATTACAAATTCCGCTTAGTTCGGAATAAGACAACCGCGTGTGAAAACTGTAGATATTATTAAAAAAACTCATTAAGTAGCAAAACCGTTATTTATTCAAACTTCTATCAAAGAGTTTAACTTATTACTGTTTCACACAGTGTTGGCAAGTTTCAAAGCATTCTGCGAACCCCATTTTAGCGTTGGGCTTTTATAAATTCATTCGGGGCAAAAGCATGAAATATGAAACAAGGTCTACTCTGTATGCATGTAAAAACTGGACTGAAAAGGTTCACCGGCATGCATTGAAGCCAGTACTTTGCTAAAATTCAGCGTGCTATAAAATAATAGGAAAAAGGTAGGTTCTTTTAAAGCTAACACTCAACTAAAATTCTCTAACTAAAAATCTTCTAGACATAAAAGATAAACATTTAACACCTATGTTATATGTATACTAGCTGACCCACGCAACCTCGTTTGCGTCTCCCATTGCCCGTAGCCTGATAATTTTCCCCAGTTTCTGAAACATTCTCCATTGGTGCTCCGCTCCTATTGGTCTCAGCGTGATGATATATAGCCTATAGCCTTCCTCGATAAATATACTATCCAACACTGAAAGAATTTTTCAAATCGGACCAGCGGTTCCTGAGATAAGCGCGTTCAAACAAACAAACAAATATTCACACAGAAAATATTTCAAGTTCAAGAAAAGCTTGTCAAAGAAAATTTCAATTATCAGACCATATCATACCATTTATAAGTAAGTGATAAGCATCAATTATCCTAATTTTAACATTATATATTATTATACTGGCTCGCTATACGTGTTGGGCAAACTGTAAGTGCAGTGAGCAGCTGATTAAATAAATAAATAAACTGTTATTAGACTGTCTCAAAAATCTCTGGCAGAGGCAATCAGTGAACAAACCAGTAGGGGTTATCAGACACCCCGCAGTTCAAATGAATCTATCCTGAGAACATAAATGGTGAATCACTTCCATAAAATCGATCGTTCCATAGTTATATTTGTCAATTTGGCAAAAGATTCCCATATAAAACATTAGAGTGATTAACCTTGGATTTCGACATAAGTAGGTACACTTAATATAAGGGCTCCCACACATAACTAAGATGCGATGCGATGCGATAACACGTATTTTGTTTATATTCTTCAGTATTTGAACCTAAATAAAATAACATCTCAGATCCTGTAAATTATGCGTAGCATATAGTAACTTAGTTAGGTAACTTTACACTACACTTTTATACATAATAAAATAATAATACATATTTAGGACATCTTACACACAACGCTATCTAGTAAAAGTAAAGTAAGAAAAAAAAAGAAAGAGAGTAGTGCCGTTTAGTAAAGTTTCAGAGCGGACCAAAAAATGTTGTCAACAAATGTGACGCATCATCGCACGAATGCATGATGCGAATTACATCGGATGTTCTTGCGGTGCGAGCTCGCAGATATTTATTTTACGATAGGTTGCGAATTCGCAGTTTTGTGTGGGCGCCCTAAAAAACGAAGCGTATCTAGACCGTGCAGCGCCCGTGTGCAATCATTACTGCAATAAGCGCGCAGATTCATTAAAAGTGCGCACACCCTGCTTTATAGGTAAAGGACACCCCTAAAGGAAAGCCTATATGCAGTACTGCACCGTTAAAGGCTGTAGTGTACCGTTAAAGCCTGTTGATGATATGCTCCAAGGTAGTTCGACTACCTCGTTGGTCTAGCGGTTGGCGTGAGCGACTGCTGATCATGAGGTCTCGGGTTCGAATCCCGGGTCGGACCAAATGTTTGTATGATCTACAAATATTTGTTTCGGATTTTGGGTGTGTTCTATCTATAATATGTATGTATTTACAAAAAAAAAAAGTATATATGTATTTGTATCAGTTGTCTAGTACCCCATAACACAAGCTCTGCTTATCTTGGGACTAGATGGCGTTGTGTGTTTAGATGTCCGAAATATTTATTTATTAGTATAGCCACGCTGATTTCTGCACGTACGGGCCGGCCTTACAGGGGCGGTAGTACCCTCGCACTGAAGATCAACCTAAAATGACAGCAGCAGTGTTGTCGTGTTTCGTTGGTCAGGCCACCATAGTGTGGGGTACCATAATGCATTATTGCATTGTCTGCATTCGAAATGAGTATGGTGACCACCACTCTTGGATTCTGCTTATACTTTCCATAAGGCAGAGTAGAGTCATTTTGGTCGGCCCATAGGTAAAAAAAATGATGACTATATTTTCGATTTGCTGTGAAAGTCCGGTATAGGTAAATATGTAACTGACTGAATACGTGGATATATGGCATAACCAAAATCAAAGTCATAACAGGCAATATACCGATAATCCTCCACGGTGGAATTTGTATACAAATCTATTTAAAAGATTCATTACAGAAATAGTAAACATACTGCAAGTTTAATAACGTATTACACAATTAATAATATCATACAATCTTACAATTAAAATTATTGCATGCACGTAAAGGAGTTAACACGCAAAATTAAATGCAAATATGTTAAAATGAATGTCATACACAACATACTCGAGCGAACATGAGCGTCCTACGTCATCAGACAAAAAGACCTACGCCCACGATCACGTATCAAGCGAACTTGACCGTCAGATGAGTCACTGTGTCGGTTTTACGCAATCGAATCAATGTTCTTAATGATATTGTTTATCGCTTTAGGACTTTTGAACGCGTTTCTGTGTTGTAAGATGCAATCATTCTCATTAATAATAATATGAGTTTGGAGGATCGATATGTTGACACTGCCACCAGAAAGACATAAAGTTAATAGCCTATATTATCTATACTAATATATAAAGCTGAAGAGTTTGTTTGTTTCTTTGAACGCGCTAATCTCAGCAGTAGTTGCTGAGATTAGCGCGTTCAAAGAAACAAACAAGCTCTAGGATCGATTTGAAAAATTATTTTTCTGTTAGATAGCCCATTTATCGAGGAAGGCTATAGGATATATATCATCATGCTAAGACCTACAGGAGCGGAGCACCTATGAATAATGTTACAAAAACGGGGGAAAATTATCACGCTATTGGCAATAGGAGACGCAAACCAGGTTGCGTGGGACGGCTAGTTATATATAATCGTCAGTGTAGCATTGACGTTTGATGGAAAGAAATATACTGTAGACTTTATAATGAGGTAGCTCAACAGTAGTGCAGTCATGGGTTATGGTAGACTAAAAAGGCTGGCCAGCGATCCATAAGTGCCGACGTACCGTTTCCATGCAGTTTATTGACATCCTCAATTCAATTCCTCTGTCGGTTACAGCACTAATCGCTTCCAAAGTTATGTTTTTATACCTGGGTAGTTTTTATACCGATTATTACAACTGTGTAAAATGGCGAGGATGGTGTAAACATTAATGGTTTGGATTACCAAACCAACTATGACAGGCTAATAAATATTAAAAAAGCCATTTAGATCCTTAATAAGAATTACCAGTTCCACTGTTAAATCCTCTTCATCACAAAGAAGACTGAATTGCAGTTGGTAGGTCTTCACGCGCCACTCAAAAGCAGGCTTGACAGTTACACCACAAGCATTACGAGTAAATATAGCCTGTTCTTGGCCCAATCTCATAATAATCCTAGAGCTTCATGGTTTCATTCAAAAGGCTCTGTTAATATACCAACATTCTAAAGCTAATATTAAACACGCGACCAAATTTAATTACACGCTGTTCTGCCTTCATTTGCTTTACAATTTATTAACAGTGTTTAACATTAAAGTAAAGAAAAAGGTAAGGTTGAAAATTTACCAGATACTTTTAGCTAAGAAAATTATTTGATTTAGTATAGAATAAGCGAGTAAAAAGCTTTATATGTTTAGTTTTATTTTTAACTAGCAACCCGAACGTGCTTCGCACGGTTATCTATGAAATTCTCGGATTTCCGCTACTATAATATTCATGCGTTACACATATAAACCTTCCTCTTTAATCACTCTATCTAATGCTGAAAGCTGCATTAAAATCAGCTTAGTAGTTTAAAAGATCTGAACGAACAGACAGTGAAAGCAACTTCATTTTATACTATGTACCTCAAAATTAGTCAGCCGGTCATTATCATAATATTCCTGGGTTAAACCGTTTGACTACTTTGCTGGGATTAGGTATTCAATTTCATTTAGCAGTTTCATCCCTATCAGTTAGATGGTTGGCAGTCAACAACTGTGTGCGCTTTCTAGAAACTTTCTGCCTTGCACAACAAAATAATAAAAAGATATTCAGACCCTGTGCTAAGCAGAATGGGACGGATTCATTTAAACTTTTTTTCTAAATCCATTACAAATAAATAAAACAAATTGTCGTGGTAGTCACATATGTTTGTCTAGGGTGGAAATTGAACTCATGAACCTTAGCTAAGCAGTCGGAATCACTAACCACTAGATAAACAGGTTAATGTGATGAGAAATGAGTGGTTTTATATTTAAACTGGAAGCTAACGTCATACTGAATGTTGATAAGTCTATTTCTATCTTTGTTTACGAATAAAGCGCTGAGATCATCAAATCTGAGATTGTGGATAGATTGAGAGATAAATATTTTAAGTAAAATTTATGCAATTTTGCGATTTATTGATTAAAAATTATAATGATTGACTTTATTGTAACAAGAAAAAGTTTATAAAACTCTAATCTGACTACGCAATTATTTTGAAAAAATTATAAAGCCTATGTCAACCGGGTCATTATTACGAATCTATTGACATATTATTTATTAAAAGCGGTTCAGTAATTTAGTCGAAGTCGTTAAAACATACACAGACTGCCAAAATTACTACCCTTTTTTTTGGCTTCACCGGCTAAAAATACAAGATTTGTTGTGTGTATTACATTTAGGGCTCCGACACATAACTGCGATCTGATACGATGCGGCGTGAATTTCTTGCGGAGCATTTGTGCGAGCTCGCAGGCATTTGCGATGCGTAGCAAATTTGCAGTTATGTGTGGGAGCCCTTACCGTACATTTTTAGACAATTTAGACTACACCTTTTGACCATTGTGACTACTAGATACTTATTAGTGATCAAAAACCTCATATTTTCTGAATAATCAGTTGAAAATGTAAAGTCTGCTATATTAATCGCTTTGCTATCGCCTTCTAAAAGCACAGCAATATAATTATAACATGCTTTATCCCGATAACCGGTAGACTCTGTATCTCGTTAGACAAAACCGGTCATAGACACCTTGTTATTTCAGTACTAACCTTAGAACGGTGAAGTAGTTAACTACTATTTTATATACATAATGTGTATATGCTAGATGACTGAGGCAACTTCTTCTGCGTCTCTTTTCAATCATGGTCAGTTCGTATTGGTCTAAGCGCGATGTTAACTGTCCTATCTTACGCCCGATAGCAAAACACACATTTAAAAACACGCGCAAATCTTTTAGATAGTTTCGGAGTTCATTGTAAGCAACAATGTGATACGAGAATTATACATAACTAGCTTAGTGAGGCGAAGTTAGTCTAAAAAAGTAGCCTAAGATACACCTTATATCATTAGATACCTATCAGTGAAAGTCCCGTCAAAAGCGGTCCAGCCGTTCCAGAGATTAGCCGGAACAAACATGTAGACAAAAAAAAAATGCATTTGTACCGTGTATACTTTAAACCGCTTTTTACTAAATTTAAGTACTAAGCGGTTATTTTAATATTACAAACAAACACTTTAATTTTATTTATTTGTATAGATGTCTAGGAGGTAGAAATGAATAAAGATTAGATTATTATTTATCTAGAAACCTTTACAACTCAGCTGATCCTCATTTGCACATGAAAAAGGTCAGAGTGCTCTTCATAAAGCAAAAATATGGAACAGTTCTGTTGGATAGAAGAAAACTTTTAGCCTTTCATACTATTTAAATAGGTATCGCTAAATTACTCTCGAATAAGTAAAAGTTAATACATATTCCGTCGTTCACGTCATAAGGAGCGACCTTTATAACCTCCGTGACACTGAAATCGAACCTAAAAGCTATTCAGACATAGGTGTTGACTTAAGACACGGTTCAGTAAAGGTATTACGGGTAAATTACTTATACCACATTGAGTATGGTATTCAGCTGTATAATAGTCAGAAATGACCTAAATATTTCGGTTAAAATAGATATTCAAGGTTACGATAATTCGTGTGGAGCGGAAAATTGGCGAGAATGTTGACACTAGAAATCTGTCACAGAACAGTTTTTATACTACACTAGCTGGCCCGCTCAACTTCGTTTGCGTCTCTCCAAAAGAAATATTTTTTCCCATTTTCCCAATATTTTAGTTCGATACCCGGCTCCTTTTGGTCGTAGATTTAAGTTACATAGCCTAAAACCTTCCTCGCTAAATGAGCTATCCAACAAAATAATAATTAGCAAAATAGGTTCAGCCGTTCACGCGTGATGTCGTGATTAAGGCAAATAGGGATTCATTTTTATATATGTAGATTATCCAGTGATCTACATTAATTCTGACCTATTTTATAGCTTTTCATTTCTATGCTGAATATTCGGACTACATTCTTACTTATTGAGCAATCAGGGAAATGCTATTTCCAACATTTTAAACAACTGCTTGGATTCAAATGATAAGAGACACTGCGTTCTATGACCAAAACTATTATAACAACGTCAATAGGGTAAGATAATATTTTACTTTTATTGTTAAAAGTAATGCAGTATTCCTACTGTTATCTATACTAATATATAAAGCTGAAGAGTTTGTTTGTTTGTTTGAACACGCTTATCTCAGGAACCGCTGGTCCGATTTGAAAAATTATTTCAGTGTTGGATAGTACATTTATCGAGGAATGCTATAGGCTATATATCATCACGCTCGGACCAATAGGAGCGGAGCACCAATTAAAAACGTTTTGAAAACGAGGGAAAATTATCACGCTACGGGCAATAGGAGACGCAAACGAAGTTGCGTGGGTCGGCTAGTTAACTATATGAGAAATGACTAATAGCACTATGATTATGAAGGGTATGTCCCGCAAGTGATAAAAGTAATGTTATTTTTACCTAAACCACATCTTTGTTCTATTGTTATTTAGGCCAGATTTCGGTTTTACAATTGATGTCATTTTCTTACAGATCTTTGATTCGTCATTGGTTTTTGTATCTTTAAATTAAAAATATCAAAATTTAAAACTAACATTTATAAATGTAGTTAAAGACAAAACATATTTTCTCAGAGATAGACCTTAATTTTATGAATATTTCTATCACAAAAGTTCATAGAAAATAGAGGGCATATGCATAAGATGTTAATTTCAAACAACATAAAATTTTGCTTATGACAGTCATCTACGTTATCGCGCAAGTGTACCAAACGAGCCAAATAATCACACATACAGGAGTCTAAACTTACCCTCCTCCTAATTCTAGTGCGAGGGGTCTCAAGGGCTGTGCCAGTCACATGCTCTCTACGTCGTAACAAAAAGTTGCAAATAGGCGCAGGTTTTTTTTTGCTGTAACTAATTATTGTACTAGACGAGCATATCTGTAAACTATCCTGCCGAAGCTAACGTGTGTAGATTCTTAATGAGCCAATAAATAACAATCTTATCTCAGCCTAAAAAGACAAGGCTAATGGAATGACACAAGCGTTAATTACAACGATTTGAGAGCACAATGTCCTGTTGTCAGTACTTTCATTTCGTGTATGCTATAATAACACGCCATTCGAGATGAATGACCCAATTACAACGCAAATGATGGGAAGTTACGAATTAGGCGTTGTTAAATTTTATGTTGTACACTAGTTATTATATTTAGACTAGTGGCCTACTACGAGTACTAAAGTCTGTGCCAAAGCCAAAGTGAGAGTCACTTTGGCTCTGGCACAGACCCTGCCTGATGGAAAACATGAGCAGAATCAAGGATAGACAGTGCAACAATGCAGCATGGTGACCCACACTATGGCGGCCTATTGAGATGCTTCTGCATCATATTTAAACAATGAAGTTCAATTTTAGAACGATATCGGATTTATAAGCTGACGCGTCTCAATGAACCCTTTGTCAATTTATCCTACCGAGGGTGGAATTAAAATTTGCATAACTTTGTTAGGGGACTAACACCTAATAGAAAATCTTTGAGTGGAACACAGGTGTATGAACGATAAGTTCGTAACTTAAAATTGCTTTTGAAATCGTAATAATGGAAAATTGCACCTTGTAGTTAAGGTTAGAAAATATACATTCACATAATTTTAAAGTAAAGCATGCTTGTAAGGAAGACAATAACTATAGTGTGTGTGATTAGAACGTGACCGGCATATTTTTAAATTTTGGACTACAATTTATTAAAATAAATATTAGGCCGAATAGAACAATCCTCTGCCTAAAATGCATTATAAAAAAAGATCTCCTGTTTTCCTTTTTAAAAATTATTTGCAATTAGTGCCGCGTATGCTTCCCAATTTAAAGCTGTGTTCATCTGTCCCTACTCATCCAAAAGGACCCAAAATGTCCCGCGACCAGGCCGCCCATTATATGAAAACGTCCAAGGCCTTCGTGAGCAATTGGGTGAAGAGATATTCACAAACAAAAAACCGTCGATGATCATGGCAAATCGAAAAAGACGTCTGTTGCAGAGGATAAACGGATTGTGCAGCTGCTTGCCGGGAACCTTTACTATCACTTCACTCTAGGCAAGTTGAAGTAAAATTGTTTAATCATTTCATTTGACACCATCAAAGGGCGTTTAGTTATAAATGGCGTGAAATATCGAAGCACTGTGAAAAAACCTCTCCTTTCTGAAACGCATATTGAAAAAAGGCTGCATCACAAGATCATTTTATCTGATGAAGCTTCATTTTGGGCAAACGGTTACTCGTCTCGAGCTTGGACTAAGGATAACAATAGACTAATGGTACGAACCGTGAAACACCCTTTAAAGTTGTATGTTTGGGGATGCTGCTCCCAAGAAAAAAGTTTTTCGTATTTCGGGTTTCTGGCACTTGTTTACCGGTACTTTGCATGCTGAGAAGATGACGAAAACTTACAAAAAAGCATTATTGCCATCGGCTAAAAAGATGTGTCCACACCAAAATGATTTCTGGACTATGCAAGAGGATAATGATCCTAAACACCGAAGTTGGCTGTGCACTACTTGGAAAGCAGAACATGGTATTAACGTATTGGATTGGCCTTCACAGTCCCCTGATGCCAAACCAATTGAAAATGTTTGGGCGTGGATGAAACTTACTAAGGGCAAAAAATGTAGTGACCTTACTCGTGAACTGAAGTCCTCGTGGAGGTCTTTACCTCGCAGCTATGCTGAAAAATTGGCGGAAAGTATGCCGCGAAGATGCCAAGCGATTATGGACAATAATAAAGATATTGGATTATTAATATAAAGCATCAAACAGCAATAAAAGACTTAATTGATTACAATTTATCGTTTAATATTTATAAGATTTTATAACATTTTGCCGGTCACGCTTTTCTTACATAGTGTAAATTTTTAAATAGTTTGAGGTGCGTTTCAGTTTCCTTATTATTACTTGTTTGGTTATTTGGCATCGTTTCGCTTCGAACTGCTCACTCAACTGACCATAATGAAAATAATAACCCAAATATATTGTTAATCACAATAAAGTTAGTAACATAAAAACATTAAATGTACTGTTAAAATACGCTATAAATGTTAAGTGGCGATGATTAAATTAGGCTGTTTTAAATTATTCATAAGGAGTATCTCAGACAACACGTAGCTAAAGTAAATTGTATTTTTTTTCTAAGAGTTTCGCTTTGAAATTAAAATACGTTTTGTATTATGTATTCTTTTAGAAAGTTCACGCACTTTTTGATGTAAAAACTTATAAGGCGTGGCAGCTAATAAGGCGGACCATGCAGCTCTCTCGGCACACCCTTAAATGGTCTACACACTGGATCGTGGTCCAGTTTTTATTAATGTCATATATGTGGGAACAGAATCACATCGACAGAGGAATTTGATCTACTCGTAATCTTAGTTTAAGAATTCTTAGAAATGTATGTCACCTGGTTTTACACTTTCTTTGCACATTTTAAATTCGACTTTTTAATTTGCTGATGTTTGCCGAGATAGTCGAGAACAGACACAGCCAATTTTGGAATTATTGTTTTGACAATTATCATCAATCCTGCCTATAATCATTCCTATGTCATACTAGAAATATATATATAAAAGACGATAATTATCTACAAACCAGTGAAAGTTTTATAAAAATACGTTTAGCACTTTTGGAAATGATTTTTTTTGTCGACCACACCAGGCACAGGCGTTATACCTTAAGAAGTTCGAAACAATTTTTGCGATACACACATTTTTAAATATTCATCAAGTAGATTATTGGTAATCTATCTAGTCTAATGGTTATTTATATTTTTAACCATAAAATTGCCCCACTAGGTGTTTAGTTTTAATTCAGGGAAGTGCTTCGTTCTGAGTGTTCGCCATAATGGCACCATTTCAAAGAGCCTTACTGAAATTGACGTGGGCATGGTAACTCGAAAAATGAGAGTGGAATTTTGATAGACTATTAGCTTGATGAATAATGGCTTGAAAGCAAACAACCAATTTCATCGAAATTGTATTTGAAAATACAAAAGCAGATGGTCTCCAGTTCGATCTATGATGAATCACTAGCTGCGCCCCGTAGTGTTTCTGGCGGTTAGTGCTGTAAAGGTACAATAAAACTAGTTAGAGATATGAACCTTAGCATATAACTGTAAACCACATTAAAATCCGTGGAGTAGTTTAAAAGATCTAAGCGAACAGACAGCGATGGGATGCTGCTTAGTTTTACACTCGTACTATGTAAAGATAAAGATTTTGTAAGATTAAAAAAAGTTTAATACGTACAGCGATTTATTTAATAATATCTCTTCGCAATCTGATTCTTCTAACGTCACCGTTGACGTCATGCTTGTAGTACTACTAAGAGTTGTAACAGAAAATGTCTAACGAAAACATTATGTGACCATTAATTTTAACGGTTCACCGTAATACCGATCTTCTTAGTGTACGAAACTCTTCGTATTGAATAAGAGATAAGTAGTAACCATAAAAATTCTTTATGTGTGTGTGTATATGTCATTAAGTATCTGACAGTTGACCTCTGGATAAATTGATTAACTTAAAACAAGATCTTTAGGGCCAGTTTCACCATTTACTGATAAAGTTCCAGGTAGACTAGTGTCAACTTATCTGTCAAACAGCTACAGATTTCTTTTTAGCAACTCTTGGATAGTGACAAATTACGTCAGATTTACATAAAATTCTCAGCAACTTTAATAGTAATATGTGGATATATGGTAAACATATATTTTAGTGAATCAATTTATCTGTAGCCTCCGAACTGTACCTAATATGCTATATGTGCATCTCATTACATCTAGATTTATATAACACAGCCACATATTATATTATTTTCTTAAAGTTATAATCACATTTGCTCCTTGGGATCTTTTTTCAATCGAGTATTAAAAACTTATGCTATTAACGTAGATTTTCAGGGTCTGCGACTTGGAGAAAACTGCGAATTTCGCTTTGTATTTTAAAGACTTTGATGAGGCTACTATTCTGAAAAAATACTCGGTTACTATATTTACGGTGACTCTCCATCTCTTACTGTTCAAAATGACATTATATTTACTATTCTTCGATATTGACTGTATAAAAGGCGTAGTGGTTGAAGCTGTCGCCATGTCTACTGCGTACTACTTGCTACTGCGCCGAGTTTGTGGGCTTAAACGCCACGTTTTTTTTTTTATTTACATTTATGGTTCTTGTCTGTTATTTGTGTTTGTATATTTATTGGAATGTCATTGATATAAGTTGGGATTAGATAAGTGTTCATTCGTTGTCCTTAATAGTTAGTAATCCTGGGCACTTCTAATTTTGAGTGTGTTATTTGCCGTGTTGTTATTTTATGAGTAATTTTAATTTGAAGTTTTTTATTTTGATATTGATCGATTAAAAGCCACATTTTTATTTTAAGATGAATTGGCGGTATTTTACAATATTTGTGGGACAACACTGTGTGATTCACAATTGTTTTGAGTCTGGGCATTTTTTATGACCGTTGCATATATGTTTATGAAGTACGACACAGGACATGTTCCTTTTGCAGAAGATGTCTTTTTAATTAAAAAAAAAAGATGTATCTCACAGTAATTGTAAAAACAATAAAAGCTGGAGAAACTTATTATAATATGTTTGTTAATAATGTTAATACCGACTTTTTGTGATATGAGAATACTTGCGACATTAACCTTGCCTACGATATATCATTATTAATGAAATATAAACTCCACCACCACAGTTACTGTAACATCGCCTATCAAGTAATTCAAGGGTACGCTCGCTCGCCTCCATTTGATAATTGTTTCATGAAACGCGAAAGTAAACGCAATGAAATCGTTCCCATCAGTAATCAGACGTAAGGGTGTATAATCCGATGGCATATTATCGATTTTGTGTGCCGTCAGCGCTGCTTCGTTTATTCAACCGTACGGAAATAAGCTTAATATAGATTCTACACTATTTTTAGCTAATCTTTTTTGTTTTTATTTGGTGAGAATCCCGTGGCGATGTCGCGTGGAATGTCTTAGCTTTTATTACCCAAGTAATAGTGCGACCATCTTATTAATATTGCTAGTCAATTAATTTTAACCGTTTTTAATATGGAATAGAGACAGTTCACCAATTTGAATTTGAAACCCTAGTAAAGTTCTTGTAGATCCATTGAAGTCTCTCAATATAGAAATTCATGGTATATCGGCGGTTTCTTTGTTAATGACTACGCTAATCTATGCTAACTCCTTCAATAAGCATGTTGATTTGTTTTGACGATAAACTTATTCTAATTATAAACGCAAAATAAACATGGAAAGAGAAATGTATAACCCACTAAGGGCTTCCACACATAACTGCGATGCGTTGCGAATTCGCAGTTATGTGTGGGAGCCCTACAGCCAATACAACGAAAGAGCTCATTATTATCCGTGCAAAATTGATAGAGAAACCGATTATTAAAACGAGTGAAGCGAGCAAAAGCTTGTACATACTGCATATTACATATTTGATTTCGTATGTAATACTTAACGAGTAAGTAACATCTCTAAATACGACTACCCTCAAAAACAATACAGCATCCTTACAATTCTTTCCTCTTACCGTGGCATACTAATAATAGAGCTAAAGAAAATTAGCTAATGTTCAGACAGACCTCTAGAAAAACCTTCCAGATGTGATTTTGGCAATTACGCAATGTAAGGTTAAATTAATACGTGCAACGAGAAATTGAAGGTGAACTTGCAACTTTAACATATTTAAGGCTTTATCACATCGCAACAAGATGTAAAAATAAAATCTATACGAAGTACTTATAACATTGAAGTGTCGTTTTCGTCGGATAAAAGGTTATATGATAAGCTTAAAAAACCAAAATATTATATTATTACTAGCTGTCCCGGCAAACGTCGTTTTGCCATAACTACTAATAAATTTAAAATTAATTAAAAAAACATTGTGAATCTAAACCATTCCCAGGTCCCCTTGAACACACACAACAAATTTCATCAAAATCGGTCCAGTCGTTTGAGAGTAGTTCAGTGACATACACACTCACAGAAGAATTATATATACAAAGATATTATTATATTACGACTGAAAGTGAAAATGTAGCATCTCGGATATTGGTCTACCTATTTATAAAACTCGGGGCCAGTATCATCACCTACTGATTAAGCCCCTGATAGAGAATGAAGGAACTTTTCTGCCAAATAGACTAGATAGGTATTTTAGTTTCATAATCTCTGTCAAAAAGAACTGAAATATATTTATTATCAAAGATATTCAAATATAAGTAGGTACATAAAAATACGAATCGAATATGGCATCTATGATAAAAAATAAGCCATTTTAACAATAAACGATAATCTATATAAACCAGTCAGCCCTTCCCTCGTGCCTATTGCTAAGTAACACGAAACCCATCTATAATGCAATCTGATTCTTAAAGTACCAGGATATTAGAAGCCAATAGGTGCTCAACACGCCAGAAAACGGATAATCTATTAGGACGTCTAGACAGTCGAGGCTAATATCTACCAGGCGAACATGAGGTCATGTAAATCAAGTTCGTGAAATGAATCCTACACTACCTATTACCATTTAGACTACTTTTAAAAATAAGTGTTATAAATTGTCTTATATATTCCCCAATATATGAACGTTTATTTTAAGCAGTTGGAAGTGACACATAATCTACTGCAGTCATTCCTGAATAGCGGATGGAATAATTCCCTCGTCAAACATTGCAGTACTAAATATTGTGACGCTGATTGGTAACAAACAAAAATGAAGGAAATTCAACGGGGTAATGATATCTATGACATATTTGACCAATAAGACGCAAAATACTTATAACATGAGTTGAAGTTATTGCATCGCTAACTTATAATAACAGATCTACTGCCTTTATCAGGATCATCTACCTTCTGCAATTTTTTTTTCATCTTTCATCATCATCATCATCAAAAAGCATCTTTCATTTTCTGAAAATTGCATTTCCTGAGAAATAAACACATTGAAACTTGCCAAAGTTTGTAAATATATTAAAACTAGCTGAACCCCGCGGTGTTACCCGCGGTTATTGCCGTAACGCGGGACAAAGCTAGTCTTAAAAAAGTAACCTAAGTTACTCCTTAGATCATCAACTACCTAACAGTGAATATCCCGTCAAAATCGGTCTAGCCGTTCCAGAGATTACTCGGTACAAACAGACAGACAGACAAAAATTGAAAAAAAAAAATGTTATTATGGTATATGTATCGTGTGTATATATCATATGCATTTATTATAAAGCGGTAATTTTAATATTACAAACAGACACTCCTATTTTATTTATTTGTATCGATGTATAGATTAATACAATTTGAACTTCTAAACAAAACGGTACCATAGCTCAGTTGCTTAAGTCAAATACGTATTTATGTCCCAAATTAAAGGTATACATATTTCTTTCAAGTAGAAGGGTTAAACTAAACAAGAAATCTTATTTACTCATGTTCTTACGCACACATGAGGGTCTCCTAACACATTTAACATTCAAATGGTGTACGTCTACAAATCTTGGTAATACGCTTCTAGTTTGCATGTTGACAGCAAAGTTGTTAAGAGAGATTTAAAATTCAACGTGTGTGAAACCCGTTGGGAATAAAAGTTCTAGATTGGCAAAATGTTGAAATAGCAAAGGCCCATTGATATAGGGCCACCTACGACGGCCCTTCGCGGCGTCACAATGTGAAGGTCTTTGATAGTGGCCTATTTTCAGCATCGAATAACATGATGACGTTTCAACTGAATGACAGGGAAATAGTTATAGACTAAAAATTAAAATGTGAATTCGTTATTTATTGAGATAATAGTTAATGCTATATCCGAAAAGTTTGCTTTAAGCTCAGACATTGATGATGGGAAATATCTTCATTTTGCACCGAGGATGATGAGATAATCCGCCAAAGAGTTACGGCAACTAAGCAGTAGCAGCAAAAGAAATACTCTGGTTTTCCTCGGATATTTTTCTAGATTCAAAAATTTTTGTCTCTTTCAGTACTAACACAAAACCACCTGTGATGGAACAAAACAAAATATTTCCAGAGTTTCAATTAAAACTTTTCGACGTGAAGACAGTTAAATGTCTTCCAAGCACTAGTTAGTTTCTAGGAAGTTCATACTGTTTGTTTAGAACTGTTCTCACTTGAAGAACAGTTGTAACGTTAAAACCCTTTGGAAAATAGTTCACATTCCTTGGAATTTCTTCTCGGGAGTCTCATTCAACTTTAATTTTACTTTTAAACGCATCCACTCTGTTAACACTTTCCCGGTGAAATTTTATAAGAAGAAAACAAATCATAAACATAACTTTTCTCTCTATATGTAAGGAATATAAATAGGTATAAAAATGTTTCTTTAATATAATATAACAGATTGGAAGCAACTTGTCTTTGAAACTTTACACAACATCGACATAAAACGAGACCCATGCGGGTATAGTAAGAGTTCAGTTAGAAAGAAAACTCGTTAAGAACTTATAGTCTACAGTAATATCGTCGGTGAACACATAAAATCACATGGCTGGCATGCTCGTTTAGTGAATTGTTACTTTTTGTTAACCGACTTCAAAAAAAGGAGGAGGTTCACAATTCGACCGTATATTTTTTTTTATGTGTGTTCGCAGATAACTTCGGCGTTTATAAACCGATTTTGATGTTTTTTTTTTTGTAGATAGGATATATCCCAACGGTGGAATACCATGACACTAAGATCTGAAGATAGTATCCAAGAGAAATCGAGTCAAACCTTGCAGTCGGCTTTATTTTTGTTAAAATGTTACTTGTGGTAAATCTTTCTCTTCAACTAATATCAAAACTGGTAACAGACCCCACCACCGCATTCAAGTAATATCAGACTGATAGGAAATGCCTACGCCATTAAGTCCACCTTTGCCACTTTTAATGTGCATAAAGTTTAATAAAGAATAACGAGAATACGAGAACCTGATGAGGGCCAGTAACAATTCATATAAAAAAAATACAAGACTTCAATACAAAATAAACCAAAACAAACTGAAATATAACGAACAGCTTAAAATGTTAAAAATATATTTCTAATTCATATTAAAACTCTCAAACAAACAAAGTCAGTGAAAAACATTACTGATCGAATGAGGTGAATATTTTTGCCCTCGCAACAAACGTACGCAACAGAAGTAAAACGCAATCATTAGCCCAAATTACGTATTATAAATGTTTATAACATTTGCGTTTGTTGGGGATAGATGCCCACGTTGCCCGGTGTGGTAAAAATAGCACTCTGCATCTCGATGACATAACGAAACTTGGTTTTGGACAGCGCATACTCTAGAGCTTTCATGATTTATTTTGGTTTTTCGTATCGGTTTTTTTTGTATTGGAAGGCAAATTTTGTAATAATACATAGTAAGAAGATATCTGTATGTTTCTAGTAGAAGTGATGAAGTATTCGTCAGTTAAAAGGATGGGTTAACGAATTTACCTGCAAAATCATGTAGTCGTAACATATTTAAGTTCGGAAGCTTAATTTGTATAAAGCACTTTTTTACAATAGTTACACGTAAATTTTCATTCGTCGCGTGTTTGACTGACTAATACACATTTAACGTACTACAATAAATCCAAGAAATAAATAAAAACACAGGTTGTTCATACGTTATAGCGTGTTACAAGTGGTTGATACGAAACTCGATAATATTAGCGTAGGTAGTTAAAGTAAATTAAGAAAAAAGGAAAAACAAACAAAGATGGGTGAAAAAATATCATAATCTATGACGTTATTGTGATAATGTATTGAATAGGGCTATGTGCAATGAAAAAAACAAAAACGAAATTAATATTGCCTCCACATCAGTATTGGGAAGATTTCAACACCTCGATGACCAGTGGGAGTTTCCACACGAAGAAAAATAAGTTAATTCGGGATTAATTTCTTTTGTTTACATATGTTAGATCGGCATTTTTCTTAGATAGTTTTAGCTCCGCCTACGGGTTTGTCGGTTATCGCATAAAATAGTAGCTTATGTCCTTCCTCAAAAATCAAAGTATCTCCATGTCAAATTTCATTGAAATTGGTGCAATGGTCATTTATTTACAAAAGAATCATAATCAAAATCATAACCCTCCTTTGGCTTAGCCGTAGTGTGGTAAATATAAAGAAACGAGTACCAATTTGTTTGGTACACGGGAATTATTACCTATCTATCCCCGTTTTTATAGTCCCTTAAGTATTCTGATGCCGTTTACTGTACTTCTAGGTAGGTATATCTATTTCGGTAAAAGCTATGAATTTTATTTACTATGCGTACGAAGAGACGTCTTGTTATGCAGATTGCCAGAGTTTTGGTAGAAAAGCAAATCTATTCTTGTTTAAAAACACGTATGGATGGATGGGCGTCGTGTGTTATAACTGGGCCAATGGAGTTATTGGGTCGGACACCCCTGTACGCAGAATGCTCAATACTTTATGCATGAATCGGCACCCTGCGCCGCGTGAACAACACACGTTTAAGACTCTAAGGCTGTTGTCTCGCTAACTTTCAATAGCGATTAAAAGGAGATAATTATTCTTCTTATAACTTATTTAAGATGTCATTTTGTAACTTTTAAAGCGATTTTTATTTTTAAGATCTAACGTAAACGCGGCTCCGAATCACAAGTTTAGTAAAATGTCGTACTAAATTTAAGTGACATGAAGGACAGCAAATAGTAACTATTATCACGTGACTTTACGTACATACAGTAACTAGATATATTACGTCATTAACCGATAAAGTAGCTGTAAATTACAAAATTTTGAAGAGTACTGTCAGATTATCGATTAGTACCTTAATTAAAGCCATGTGGCGGATACGAAAGTTTTGACGACATAGCTTTACTAGTGTCATTTATCGTTTCAATTAATTTTTTCTCTTTATAGTATTATTTAATATAGCCATAGAGTAACGTCAATTTTACAGGCTTTGTCAACATACCTATTGCAGACTGAACTCTTGACAGATTTACGTGTCCCAAAACAGAGTGCGGGTCTATATGAATTTGAATCTTATGGTGTTTATTTATTAAAATTAAATATTTCAATAGCATATTTGTCTCTTTGATACACGTCGAATCCATTTAATCTAAGCGTTGGTATTGCTGAGTAAGCTCACAATTTACGATACCGTGGTATTCACCAAGGATCCAGGCACTTTAATAAACAGTATTTATTGGCAATAAGTTTAATTTTCGCAGAAAATTTTACAAACGTAACATATTAAAATGGAATGAGAATCTACTAGCTAGGCAGGCTATAACCTTTACGCTCTGTAATAACCATTTTAAGTGTCTACAGCACAGAAAGTAACAATTGAAATTATTATTGTTTCAATCAAACAAGTTCGTACATCAAGAAAGACTCTGAACGTAACATCAAATAAAAAGTAATCTTTTGGATTCAAAATCCTTGCAAGGCTTTAAAATACTGTTATTAAACCGCTATTACATCCGCTCACAGTGTGCCAAAAAGCTTATTTAATAAGTAGATATATCTATAGTGACATATTAAATTGTGCTTGTCATATATTATGTAAATGAAGTATTAGTCATCCAAAAGGATAGGTAAACGAGTTTCCCTGCTTTATGATGTAGCGTTAAAATGATGATGACGGAAGCGTAATATGTAAAACGCTTTTTTATTTCAAAGGTAGCATGAAAATATTTAGGCATCATAGTTTTTTGTATATTCCTATTACACTTAAGTAATACATTCATACTGAAAATTTTTACAATAAAATAACAAAAACTTATATTCTAATACCGATCGGAAGTAACATCTTCTCAAAACAGAATGCTTCACAATTTACACATAAAAACACGTATAAATTTTTCTATAAACACGTAAACACAGCAAACATAATAGAACACACATTTTTGGACGTAATCACATTAAATAATGACATGACACAGTAGCTTTAAAGCTTAACATAGAGCCGAAAGAATTTGATTCCCCAGCCATATCATATCTAGCAGCTGAACTACAGTTAACTAAAAGAAAAAAGCAGAATAAAGAAGAAATAGGTTAAGTTTAAAACAACACTATTTTCTTTTTACATGGAAAGCAAGTTCGCTTGTCTACAGATCCTAGACACCGTAACAAGGCGAAGCTAGGAGTTCTTCAGAGTAAGTTAATGTTTCTTTAATAGTTAAGTTGTGGTTGCTTTGTTAAATATCGACATAAAATATTTCTCTGAGGAGGGCAGAGGATGCGGCCGCTGACCCTTGTTTTTTAATAGGAGTAGTATTTCAAGTTGGATGGAGAAAAAAATCACCCATTGGCTAGTAATCTCTGTGGGTCTAAAACTCGTAACACTGATTATGCATATATTTTAACTATACATACAAGCTTTCAAAATATATTAAATAACATATAAGTATCTGGATTAAATATTATATATTATTAGTATGTTTTTACAAATAGGTATTTAAATACGTTTATCAGCAGTCTCCCTTACCATAGAACAGGCTTTTTCAAGTTTGGGATCTGACGTCTGTGTGAGGACATTTAATATCACATAATTTTCATACCTTAAAGGAAACGGTTTTGCTTGACGTTAGAAAGCCTAATCTTAATTTAATTTTCCTTGAACAGATTCAAGTCCAGCTTCATGCTTTATAGACCGTGTGGAGTAACTTTGAATCAATAACCAATTACTGTCGCATTGGAGTTTCTTGTTGATACTTCTCCATAGGAATGACATTTTGGAATCACATATATATAGAATCAGTAAAGAGACGTTCCAAAAGTTGCTTAAAAGGTCTACTTGAAATAAAAGTTATTTGATTTACGTCATGAGAATGCAGGATTAAGAAAAAATCATTGCAGGATTCGCAGTGACAATAAAACAGACATAAAAGCATTACAGGTTGCGATTATGTGGTTGTAAATAAAAAGCATTTTGTTTTCTTTTCAGGTTGATTTACAACTGCTGTCACCTATTAAGTGGGCTATTGTAAGAACCACAGACAACAGTACTTAAGGTTATGGTTAGGTAAAAAATTACCTATATTGAATGAAGTTTAAATGCAAAGACATCATCTTTCAACTATATGTAATATCAAATATCTTAGATATTCATAGATTAGGAGGTTACCAAACAAATGATTGGTTATTCAAATGAATGAACTCCTCAAGAATGTTTAAACTATAAAGGAAAATAAAAGTTTAATTATTTGTTTATGGTCATAGAAGACTATGTTTAGGATGTATTTATGAAAGCTAAAGACTGTAGCAATAACAACTAAATGTGTGTTAATAACAAACTTCAAATATTATTATGTGTTTTATCTATCTTATTTACATAAATATCCCTATTAGTTGATACTATTTAATATGAAAAAAGTCAATAGAGAAAGTATATTTATAAATTATTATGTAAATATATAATATAATATAATAAAATTAATGGGTAAAGTTTTGGAAATATTTTTATGTCATACTCTAAGTCTATATATAGAATTTTTTACTCTCTTTGATTTCTGTAATATGGTGTACAAGTAAATTTTTTTTCTATCTATCTATTATTTATTATATTATCATTAATGCAGTTTTTTTTTCTAATTTATATTTGTGATTTAGAAAACTCTATGGGTAAAAGTCTAGTAAAATAAACTATAGACATCTCACACATAGGATTTTGATCAACTAGAGAAAACTTGTAATAAGGTAAACAGTTTGCTAATAAACACACACAAATAAATATAAAATCTCCCGTGAAACTTAAGAATCATTAAAAAAAAAAATTAGCCAAATTGTTTCAGCCATTCTCGAGTTATACACTTAGCAACAGCAACATATTTAGTACTGATATGCATTGAATAACTCAATAAATACTCTCACCAATGTGGAAATGTATATGTATGTATACTTTGTATAATATAGAGATGCAGATGTAGAGAGATGTAACAAGCAGATGGGGCATTTAATGGAATGAAATGGAAAAAAAGAATGGGGCAATTAGATTTATAGGTTCTCAGATAGGTGTTTTCAACAAACAAAACAACTGTACAGGTTTAATAAATTAAGTACAGACAGTTAACATTTGATCATCACTATTCATCACCCATAAATAAATAATAATTATTTTGTCTTTCTTTTTTGTTAGATGTGAACGAAGCAAAAACCATAGTAAGGGGATATAAATTGTTACTGCCTATCCCTCTGGAGAAGCGGGTGTCTTTATGTATATTATGTTTCACTCATAAATTTATATTACAGAATGAAAAACCTATACTTACATTTTTTTATTACAAATTTTCATAAAAAGTATAACAATCACTACTCTAAATACTTTAACAGTTGTTACATGAAATCAGATACAGCATTATCATGCCTTGAATGTGGAGTGTACAAGATAAATAGGTATTTTATTGGATAGCTCACAATGATCTAATTGTGTAAGTGATATGTACTAAAACATCTCATCTTTCGAGGCATATCTCACTTGTCACTATATATTAAATTTATACTATATTAGGGCTTTGAATAACTAACACTATATATTATCTATATACTAGTTACTTGTTGTTGTCCGCGGCTACACCCGCGTGTATGTCAAATATCTCGGCAAATATTAGCCCATGTGTTATTTTGATGTTTAAGCTATATATTATTTTTATTTCATCCGTTCAGTAGTTTTTGTGAAAGAGTAACTCATCAACTTGCCTCATTGGTCTCGCGGTTGGCGTGTGCGACTGCTAATCATGAGGTCTTGAGTTTGATTCCCATGTCTGACCAAATGTTTGTATGATCTACAAATATTTGTTTCATGTGGTGGTGGTGTTTTCTATGCATAATATGTAAGTTCCTACAAAAAAAAAGCTCTGCTTGGGACTAGATGGCGTTGTGAGTTAAATGTCTGAAATATTTGTTTATTATTTATTAATATTTATTTATCCATACTTACAAACTTTCATATATATATATGTCATATGTATATATATGTGTGACACATTAAGAATATGTAGTGTCATCACCCCAATTTATTTTTTATCTGATGGTAAGCGATTACCACCGCCCATGGACAGCCACAACACTAGAGGCGACACAAGTGTATTGTAGACCTTTGGAGGATGGGGAAAGAGATGTTGGGAGGGGTTGGGGTATGGGCCTCCGGTATCCTCACTCACTCACACACAGAGCAAGTGCTATTTCACACCCAACTAATGTATAATTATTATCATTCCATATGTTTATTTTACCAGTCTGTTTTCAGCAATTACCAATTATCTTTGATTACAACTGAGAACAAAATTATATCATTTTTGGATAGGAATAATACTTATATATTTAGACTGTTTGTGGATTGAATCATTTCTTAATATAATTTTCTTTTAATACATTTAATTAATAAAATAAATATTTTATTTCATCAATGTATACCAAAGGTGAATGTACTACATCAGTAAAATATTATAATGTTAATGTGAGTCACTGTATTCTCTACTTGAACTAATAATCACACAAAAGACAAACTTTTACATAACATAACAATGAAAAAAGATACCTAAAATGTATGAGTTATTCATTGCATTCTCACTGGCCAGTTGTTATTCTATAATAATTAAATCTTTTTTTTCTACACAGTATACATATTACACTTTGCTGGTTACTTATAAAACTTTGTGGTTTTCAATTACTTTTTTAAAAGAAAAATCAGACCACAGAGGCTATCTAAACATAACTTTGTAATATTTATTGAAATTAGCATATATTTTGTTTTCTTTTTAAGTATCTTATGATGTAATATTTTCAATGTTTTTGTGTCAATAAACTTGCTATTAGTAACTATTGAACAATAATAGCAAATACTCATAACTATGAGGATAAATAGTACACAATTGAGTTCAAACTCTGTAATACACAAAAATTACACAGCTATTATTTGAATACTGTTTGTATTGTGCATTTGTAAGGTTACATTTTTTAATTTTCATACATAAAAACTCTAGTAAACATAAACATTTCCACAGAGTTAAAAATGTAAATAATATTTTTCTTATTGAACTAACATTTAGATGTTGGAATAAAATATGCTTATTGTGTAAATAACATTAGTCCCAGTGCAATGTTTTGTGGTTTGAGAACCATGGTACACTGAGCACACTTTCTACTGAGTGTAAGAAACCATTACTAAATATATATATTTGCACAATTTGATACATTAACACAAATGTGCAATCAAAAGATTAATATCTAATGCCATAAATTTAATATTGCCTTATCTATGGTATAAATATTGAACCTCTGATAAGAATGTTGCTATACAATATCTCTATTGATTTGTATAGCTATATTGATAGAATGAATATGTAAGTGTGAATATTGAATATTTATGTGCTTCAGGCTATTGGTTTCTAGTCAGATTAATTCAACAATAAAAATTGCTTGTTTAAAAAATATCTGTAGTTCAGCTTTGATGACTGGGGAATCACAACAGGTGTAAAAACTTACCTTAAACATCGGCCTGGGATGCCTCGGTTGGGACGGTACAGCGGCGGCAGTGGTAGTCGCTGGAGCCGGCGTCGGAGCCGTCACGTGATCCGCCGGCAACGACTCCGGGACAGTCTGAAGAGTAGGCCTCATCGTTGTCGACATTTTTGCACAATAACACTAGTTCGAACACTTAACACCTTGCTAGCCCACCCTCGTCGTTTGCATCCTCTGCGGTGGCCGCGCGCTCAGACCGCCCGACCAGCCCAGGCCCTCACCAGGACGCCGACACAGCCCCCGACTTAGCTCCACCGATCGCCGACCAACAACGCCCATCTAACCGCATTTTCGACCAAAAAAAAACATCGCGATGCCCTATACTGAAAACTGTGGAACGATACGCGATACCTAATTCACTTTCACGTATATGTTAACGATCGTCGAGATGGAAAACGGAAATAGACACGCAAAAAACTATTAGAAAGCTTACGGTGTCTTCTCCTGTCACATAAACACTATCAAGGAATTCGGCGTATAGACTATAAAACGACGCGCGAAGTGATTCCGTCAATGCCACCAACTCGTATATAGGATGCAAAATCCAATGGTGGACAAATATAAATCCATTTAATAATAAATTTACTAAAGAAATTCACTTAACTCCGCTAAAAGTCCTCACATTCTTGAATTCACTCTCAAGATGGCGGATTTTACCTACTACTCGTAAATGGGCACAAGGCTGACACGAAAACATCAACCGGCTCTCTATCAATCCCTTTCTTTTGGCAGTGTTTAAAAAGAGACAGTAATATATGAACGAGTTCAACGGAGTTTAGTGATACGTCACTGTAAAACTGCCAATGGAGCATGCGCAAAATTTACAATTAAACATACTTTGAACGCAACCATAAGCGTTTCGTTTATGCATTGGCAGAACTAAGTCATTAATTTTTATCACAGAATAGAAAGATAAGATCTTTCTATTCTGTACATTTATTTTACAATTCTGGGTTTATTAAAAAATGAGTATGTCTAATAAGTCTTCAATATCCGTTTTTTTGGAAGTTATTGTTCTGCGCAGGTGGGAGATACGTCTACTGAACAGTACCAGAGTTTCTGTTGTTGTTGATGGCCTGGGCTGGGCTTTGGTGTTGTAAAAACAATATTAAGAAAACTCGTCATAAAGCACTAACCCATTTAGGACCAGCAATTTATTTTTAAGGAATATTTAATAGATAGTTTTTAATTTGCAGAAATCACAAATTTTGTACGGGATTAATCCCTTCCACATGCCTTACACTATATGACTCCATCATTAAATCAGAATCAACACGGCTGACCCACGTTGTAAACGCGCGTTGAGCGCTCGTCATCTGAACATGGGCTTCTGAACCTCTGGACTACGACAAACATTTCAAAACCAAAATCAGTTAAGTCGGCCCAGCCGTTCTTGAGTTTTAGGGAGACATACGAACAGCAATAGATTTTTATACATAAGATAACTAGGCACATATGACATTCGGTAAGATTTATTTATAAGCAGCTGAACCCCGCGGTGTTACCCGCGGTTATTGTCGTACCGCGGGTAACGCCGCGGGACGAAGCTAGAAGCTATGCATTTATTAAAAAACAGTTATTTTAAAATTACAAACTGTTAGGGGTATATTTGCAAGCACAGTGGGAGGTTATAGTCTTCGGACTTTTGTATAACCGCAGCGTAAATATGTGGTATATGGTACTAAAGCCTTTTCTGAAACCGGCTTGTTCAGGAGGCTGGAATCCGTCAAATTTTCGTTCGAGACAATTCGTAATAACTCTCGAGAACAGCTTATACACATGACTCAGAAGGGAGATGGGCCTCAATTCTTCAGCAGGGCGTTATCACCCTTTTTGAAGAAAAGCTCCACCATACTACCGGACCATGCGTTAGGCGGTTTCCTTCCGAATAGGACGGAATTAAACATTTACCACCCACCTTCAAAAGCTCAGCTGTAATCCCGTCCTCACCTGATGCCATGTTGTTCTTGAGTTGTTTGAGAGCCATACTAATCTCATACAAGCTGACGTCCAAAATATCTTCGGTGTAATGTCGGGTTAACTCAGCCCTTGGGTCTTTAGGCAGGTCAGTGACAGGGTCTAGTGTTGCCGTGTATAACTGCCCGTAGGACTTCTCGATTTCACTCAAAAGCTCGGTTTTTGACGTTAACAGTCTGCCATCCTCGGTCTTCAATTTTGTCAACTAACTCTGCCCAATAGACAGAACCCTTGCGAAAACTTTTGTGCTTTTGTTTCGCTCTATAGCCTCGTTAATATACATGGTGTTAAATTGGCGTAGGTCCTTTTTCTGACACTTTGAGATCTATCTATTGAGCAGACGGAAATTGGACGCTTCTTCTGGCGACCGCAGAGTCATTTTGCGTCTTTCTTCCATTAGCTTTAGAGTGCCATCAGAGAATCTCTTGGTTCTAATGATCTGGCGGGTCTTGGTCTTACAGAAAAAGGGTGCAGTACATGTTCCAACGTTAATTTGAGAGGGCGTATTGCATTATAGAGAAATTTGATATTGTCACCACCTAATTATGAAATTTAAATAAATAAATTATTTGGTTTTAAAGGTAAAATGTATTTCCTAATCAGCTAAACATAAAACAGGATTAAATAATATCTTCAAATAAATCAGGTTTAGAATTTTAAAAGTAGTGACAACAAGCAAGCCACAGCTGATAACTCTACGTGATTTGAAATTTACTTACTCTGTGCTGTGGCGCCATCTTTACAAAAATGGCTGCCATGTTGTTGGCGACTGTTGGGTGCTTGTTTGGATATTAGTGTTTGTTTCTTTCTTTTATTATGTTTCTGATTAGTTATTTGTGTAAAATATTGCACGTGAGAATTGATGATTCTATAAATTGGTAAGTTTGAGAAGTTTATCATTCTTTAGACCACGATAATGTGGTCACTAACGTAATAACAATCTGGTCAGGGCAACGTGAGCTTTTCCAAATGCGTATTCCGTTTTAGTTTTTCTTGTATTCGATTTGTTATCTAAATGCATAATGCTTTTATTACAACTACATGGTTAGATTTAAAGTTTAGATAAGACTGAGGGTCATATTTACATAAGTGTGACCTTAGTACGTCCAGACAACAAAAGAACTTCCACGAATCTATTGTTACCTCCGAACTACGATTACTGTTCTTGATGTTTTTTTTTCATTTATTTATAAACTAGTATGTATCTTAGATTTTTATTCGTTCTAATAATGTGGGTGATGGCCACGTTAAAATTTTAAGGTGCTCTTTCAAAGTAGGTGAACGAACTACAAATGATGTCTACAAATAGTATAGTGATGCTTTCTAAGTTTGATTTTTGCTTACGCATCGCCGTCAATTTCTCAGAAACTGTATTTTAGACTGCCGAATACGAAGCTCGTTATCAGAGGATGGTTGTTATGTGTTGTATTTATTTACAAAACACTATTTAGATACTTTGTCCTTGGGTAATAATATATTTTTTGTGTCACAGAGCAATATGTTATTAATCAGTCAATTAAATATACTATTTTAAACACAAACAACTTGAAGAGAGGATTTCACATAGATATAGATATAAATATGAATACAATTAAAAATATTCCCTAGATGTCAAATGTAGTTAATTGCAAGATAAACAACTATAAACAACATCATAGGCAGGACCTCAAGCTTATTGATGATATATAAGGGAAGATGAGTAAAGTATATAAGGAATAAGGAAAACTATATATAAATAAACCTGTCATCAATTCTAATTACATGAAAATCCTTGTGCATTTAAACTAAAACATAATACAATTTTTTTATTAAATACTTTTATTTGAATTGAAAATTATGGTATGAGAATGAAAATAGTTATCTATCATTATGAAATAGGTGGAAAAACATTACAGGGTTAGCAGAGTACAAAAAAAACATTTAACTACCTTTAAACATGAAAAGTGGGTTGCCGTTCTTGTATTAGACCAGATCTTTCAAGCTATGTGATAGGTTTTAAATGTGTTTGACGGCCTTGATGGCGCAGTGGCAGCATATGGAACTGTTGTACCAGAGGGGTCTCGGGTCTCAGTTTAGGGTCCCATTCCTGGTTCGGACCAAATTTAATGTTCATTATGATTTACAAATATTTGTTTCAGAGTTTTTAATGAGTTTAGTATAATATGTATGTATTAACAAACTAGTAAAAATGTATTTATATGAGTTGTCTAGTACCTATAGTGCAAGCTCTGCTAAGTTTGAGTCTAGATGGTGTTGTCTGTTCGATGCCCAAAATATAATTATTGATAGATTTTAATGTGATATTCAAGAGTAAAGTTTACATTAATAGTGATAGCTACCATATTACACTGACATGACATTGGTATCTGCATTACACCATAATGAAGTCGAAGTGATTTGATAATTGAAATGTGAATATCGACATACTGTCCCTGAAGTGACGGATCTTAACAGAAAGTAGGTTTTGGCTTACTATATTTAAATTCAAAATCATTTATTCAATTAAGACACTCAAGTGACATTTATGAATGTTAAATTGATGCTAAAGTTAAAAATCATAGATCGACACAAACAGACACCACGGCATCTGCTGTATTGTCGAGGTAAATTAGGCGAAAGCACCGAAATCTTCTGCCTGCCTGTGTTAATCCATAACTTCCAGTTTCCAAAATGCGTAGAGCCTCATGAGAAGAATACTAGCAAAGAAACTCATGGCCACTCTTTTTCAAAGATAGATTTTTCAGGTACAATATTGTTAGTATTACATATAAGATAAACGGTATGCAAGCTGTTGCCGCTTGTATATTATGCTGGCCAGAATGGTTGTCTTAGAATTTGTTTCAAGTTTTCTTTCCTCTTTGCGGTGATATTGTTCTGCGTAGTTTACTTCCTTTGTTGGCTCTTATTATATCCACAGGACGAAAAGGGTTTGTGACACTCAGTATTGTTAATTAATCTAAACTCTATACAAATAAATAAAATTGGAGTGTCTGTTTGTAATATTAAAATAACCGCTTTTTACTAAATGCATATATATATATGTATACACGGTACATATAGCAAAAACATATTTAAAAAAAAATTGTCTGTCTGTCTGTTCCCGGTAATATCTGGAACGGCAGGACCGATTTTGACGGGACTTTCACTGGCAGGTAGCTGATGATCTAGGGAGTAACTTAGGCTACTTTTTTTAGATTAACTTTGTGCCGCGGCGTTACTCGCGGTACAACAATAACCGCGGGTAACACCGCGGGGTTCAGCTAGTATGGTTTATAATGTGTCAGCAAACTAGTTTAATTGGCCGTTCAATTAATGGCCTAGCCTAGTTCTGTACTAAACAGCGCCATTTAACTAGCGATTTCTTTTACATAAAAACCTTACTTAACCTTTCCCTTTCGCCTCCAACGGCGCTGTTTAGTATAGAGGGGTAGGCTCTTAATGAACTGCTAATTAAACTAGTCAGCTGCGACATATACATGGTGATTCAGGTTGGTTCCTCTAACTTATAGCTTATATGAGGTTCTAAATATAATTCTGTGCTAAGAACATATCCACTCGTCAAGAGTTCAAGACAAACACAACTATATCTTTGAGTTAGTATTTTTGAAGAGGAGACTATAAGATAACTATCTATACTTATAAAATAATAAGTCCTGACTGACTGACTGACTGACTGATTCATCATCGCCGAGCGTAAACTATGATAGTTAGGGGTATGAAATTTGGTGAGTAGGATCCTTTTATTGAGTAGACACGCACTAAGAAAGGAATTTCGGAATTTCTACCCCTAAGGGGGTGAAATAGGGGTTGAAAGTTTGTATGGAAGTCCGTAATTTTTTAAGTTAGAAAACTGAAACTTTACTTTTGGGCTGCTGATTAAAAATGAGTAAACACGTATTTCAGCGTTTTTGAATATTCAACCCCTTAGGGGTGAAATAGGGGTTGACATTTCGTACATAGGTTAGTCTGTAAGTCCGTCATTTTTGAAGTCTGAAACATGAAACTTTATTTATGTGTTACTGGTTTAAAAACAGTAGAGACGTATTTGAGCGTTTCTGGGTATTCTACCCCTAAGGGGGTGAAATAGGGGTTCAAAGTTTGTATGGAAGTTCGTCATTTTTTAAGTTAGTAACATGAAACTTTATTTATGTACTACTGATTAAAAAACAGTAGATACGTACTTAAGCGTTTCTGGATATTCTACCCCTAAGGGGGTGAAATAGGGGTTGAAAGTTTGTATAGAAGTTCGTCATTTTTTAAGTTAGAAGCATGAAACTTTATTTTTGGGCTACTGATTTCAAATTAGAAGACACGTATTTAAGCGTTTCTGGATATTCTACCCCTAAGGGGATGAAAAAGGAGTTGAAAGTTTGTACGTAAGTTCGCCATTTTCGAAGTTACAAACATGAAACTTTATTTTTGGGCTACAGATTAAAAATGTGTAGATACGTATGTAAGCGTTTCTGGATATTCTACCCCTAAGAGGTGAAATAGGGGTTGAAAGTTTGTATGGAAGTTTGTCATTTTTTAAGTTATAGCCATGAAACTTTATTCATGTACTACTGATCAAAAAGAGTAGATACGTACTTAAGCGTTTCTGGATATTCTACCCCTAAGGGGATGAAGTAGGGGTTGAAAGTTTGTACGGAAGTTCATTATTTTTGAAGTAGCAAATATGAAACTTTATTTTTGGGCTACTGATTAAAAGTGAGTGGATACGTATTTAAGCGTTTCTGAATATTCTACGCCTAAGGGGATGAAAAAGGGGTTGAAAGTTTGTACGTAAGTTCGCTATTTTAGAAGTTACAAAGATGAAACTTTGTTTTTGGGCTACAGATTAAAAATGAGTAGATACGTATGTAAGCGTTTCTGGATATTCTACCCCTTAGGGGTTAAATAGGGGTTGAAAGTTTGTATGGAAGTTTGTCATTTTTTAAGTTAGAACCATGAAACTTTATTCATGTACTACTGATTAAAAAAGAGTAAAGACGTATTTAAGCGTTTCTGGATACTCTACCCTACCCCTAAAGGGGTGAAATGGGGTTGAAAGTTTGTATGGAAGTCCGTTATTTTTTAAATTAGAACCAAAAAACTTTAATTTTGGGCTATTGATTAAAAATGACTAGATATCTATTTAGAGTTTCTGCATATTTTACCCCTAAGGGGGTGAAATAGGGGTTGATTTTTTTTATGGAAATCCGTCATATTTAAGAATACATAGAGATAAGAAGAAGAAGAGGTGAAACTTTACTTTTGGGTTGCTAATTAAAAATGAGTAAATACGTATTGCAGCGTTTCTGAATATTCTATCCCTAAGGGGTGAAATAGGGTTTGACATTTCGTAAATAGGTTAGTCTGGCATTCCGTCATTTTTCGAAATAGATGAATACTTATATCAGCATTTATGCGAATTCTGTTCCAAAAGGGGATGAAATATGGGTCGAATGTTTGCATGAAAGTTCCTTTAAATGGGCTATTGATCAAAAATAAATAAATACGTTCAAAAATATGAATAAAGTACTGATACATACTTTTACACAGTTTTAATTAAATACATATAATCAACTTCCACGCGAGCAAAGCCGCGGGCAACAGCTAGTTAGGTATATAATGTTGCTGATACCTTATACTGTCTGTTAAATCGTTATGATTCAGCATTCCTCTTATCGTAAAATTATTATAAAGACAATTAGTTTCAGCTCAGTTATTTACATGTTACATTAAATTACACTAATTAGTATATACTTGTTTTACCTATTGATGTTTTCATAGGTAAAGCTAGTACCCTACCATTATATTAAATCATGTTTATTTTTAAATATTGAAATTGGTATAGATAACATTTGTTAATATATTTATATAAACTGCCTGCAAATATAACGTACGAAATAAGTACCCATAACACAAGCTCTGCTTAGCTTTGGACTAGATAGCGTTGCGTGTTAGATGTAGGAAATATTTATTTATTAAATAAATTTATTAATATCCAGTTTCGGGCAAGGGAGAGTCCAATAGTAACAGCCCTCATGTAAAAGAAATGTTCAAATCGAGATTCGTGAAGTACCTACTTGAGAACCTTCAATGGAATAGTAGTATTTCTTAATTGTTGAGAGCCGTCTGTGTATATTTACAGTTTTTAATTAAATGAAAGAATGTTATACGAATTGTACAAAACTTATGATAATTAAATAAGGAGCTACGTCTGCCAACAAACTGTACTACAGTTTGGCAGAAGTAAAAAAGCATGTAAAAGGATTGATAACTGGTAATAAACATTTTTTCTTCTTCTTTCTATCAATTAAATTCTTATTGTGTCTTCTCAAGAAGTTAAGATATATGTATTCAGTGGTGATTACGATGTCACATGGGATATTTGAGCTTACTCAGTTACTGCTGAGGGAAACTAAATTTTTACACGAAATTGACATTAATTATTTGAGTTCTTCTACATGTTACGATAAGTTTGACATCAGTTTAGGTTATACTGCATCATTTTCGACCTTGTTAAATAAAGTATATTTAACGTAGTAAAAGTCAATAGTATTTTGGAAATCTATACTAATACTAGCTGTCCCGGCAAACGTCGTTTTGCCATAACTACTAAATAATTAAAAATTAATTAAAAAAACATTGTCCAGCGGACAAAATTGTGAATCTAAACCATTCCCAGATCCCCTTGAACACACACAAAAAATTTCATCAAAATCGGTCCAGTCGTTTGAGAGTAGTTCAGTGACATACACACTCACAGAAGAATTATATATATAAAGATAATAAAGCTGAAGAGTTTGTTTGTTTGTTTGAACGCTCTAATCTCAGGAACCGCTGGTCCGATTTGAAAAATTCTTTCGGTGTTGGATAGTCCATTTATCGAGGAAGGCTATAGGGTATATATCATCACGCTTCTACTAATAGGAGCGGAGCAACAATGAAGAATGTTTCAAAAACGGGGGAAATTTTCACGCTACGGGCAATATAAGGCGCAAACGAGATTGCGTAGGTCAGCTAGTTACCAATATACTAATGGCGTTCATACGTTGTATCGTTTCATAGTGATATTTCTAATCTACAAAAAAAGTACTTATCTAATCTGCTATTGGTTACATACTGAACAGTTAATATAACCTCCTTTATAGTATTCATAATATATAGGTATCTATTCCTGCTTTATATATGTACTTTGTAGTGTTTGTTGATTGTGTTTAATCGTTTGATCAATTAGCGTCTATTGCGTGGCTATGGACTTCTCCATATTCAGTACTAGCTGACCCACGCAACCTCGTTTGCGCCTTATATTGCCCGTAGCGTGAAAATTTCCCCCGTTTTTGAAACATTCTTCATTGTTGCTCCGCTCCTATTAGTAGTAGCGTGATGATATATACCCTATAGCCTTCCTCGATAAATGGACTATCCAACACCGAAAGAATTTTTCAAATCGGACCAGCGGTTCCTGAGATTAGCGTGTTTAAACAAACAAACAAACAAACTCTTCAGCTTTATATATTAGTATAGATGTCCCTGCTACCTTCGTCAGTTCGTCTGTCCATATGTCTTGGGGATGTCTCTTGGCTTTATATTTTTCTATGCGCGGTCTCATCTACAAGACCTTTTTGTTCTAACAACCATCAGTCATTAAACGTAACCAACCGTTCTAACTTCGCTTGTTTATTTTTCGAGCTGCGTTTGCTTTTGTAACCGCGGGACAAAGATAGTCTAAAAAAAGTAGCCTAAGTCACTCCCTGGATCATCAGCTGCCAGTAAAAGTCCCGTCAGAATCGGTCCAGCCGTCCCAAAACAAACAGACAGACAGATTTTTTTTTTGGATACATTTTTGGTATATGTATCGTGTATACGGTGTATATGGTATTTTACTAAATGCATATATATCGTGTATATAAATGCATTTATTAAAAAGCGGTTATTTTAATATTACAAACAGACACTCCAATATTATTTATTTGTATAGATTTGATGATCTCGCTTCAGATGTTTTCTTTCAATGAAACTCAAAGAATAACTCGATACATAGTACGCTGACGCTGGGGTACTTATTTGATGGACTAAGTCTTCCATTACCTAGTGTTTACGTCTCGTCAATCATAATCCAAAAAAAATTAATGTATTTTTAGGAAATGATGTTCACAGGTAGAAGAGCAGAGTAACATTTTAGACCAAAAATTAAACTATGGGGGCTAGTATAATTAATTTTACGCATCATGGCAGTTTTTTTTTTATTTATTGGCCTGCTAAAATGCCTCTAATCCGCTGGTGGAAAGCAAAAGCAGAATCCAAGAGTGGTAGTCACCATACTCATTGCGAATGCAGACAATGTAATAATGCGGCATGGTGACCCACACCATGGCGGCCTTGTGATGCGCTTTCGCATCGTTGGGCCTCCGGTCTCGCACTCACCAACGAAACACGACAGCACGAACCCTGTCATTTTACGTTGATCTTCTGTGCGAGGGTAGTACCGCCCCGGTCGAGCCGGCCCGTTCGTGCTGAAATCAGCGTGGCTCTACTACCTTGTAAAGTCAGTCAAGTTGCAGTCAAGTTAAGTTAAGTTAAAATACTAACTTCAAGAACTGAACCAACCATTGAATGGAACCACAAGGGAAGCACCAGATTTTAAATAAAAAAAAATCTTTAAATCGTTTTACCCAATCGAAAGATGAGGTAACAAACATTAAAAATATACAGTCGAATTGAGAACCTTCTCCTTTTTTGAAGTCGGTTAACAACACTGCTACTATTTAAATTTGACTTCCAGGCGAATTGTAATAGAAAAAACTCGAGAGGTGTCAAGGGACACCCGGATGGAACGAAGTTCACTGTCAGGATTCATTATTTTATTAATGTTTATTATTTATTATGTACAAAAACCTGTATATACTCAACAAAAATAATCGTCGCGACACCACACTGTTCAATGCGAAATAGAAATGAAAATGTCTGGCTTGCTTTCTGTAAGAGAGAGAGAGAGACAGAGAAACGCGCACGCCGCACGGCTTACAATCGCTTACTGTAGCAAAAAGTGTCGTGACCACTTTTCGTAAGAATTTTTGTGTCGTGACAACTTTTCGTAAGATTTTTTTCCGTCAAGCCCCCTTTCACAACGCGCGATAAGGAACTTCGTTCCAATAATTTCATCACAAACTTAAGGCTATTCATGAGTGATTAACATTTTTTTTTGTTTCAGATTATTTTATTATAAGAAACCCAGCAGTTGTCCAAGTGGAGAGTATTTCTAATGTACACCCACCTAGTATTATAAGTTAGCTGTAAAAGAAACTGCTTCATTTTGTATAAGGATAAAAACATATAACCAAGATGTGGCCCGCATCGCAGTATTCACATAGCAATGCGCATCAGCAGAATGCTGGGAAGGCCAATGAACATCAGAACCAACAGAATTTGAAGACTCTGGGGATGACCTCTGCTATATCTATGGCAGGTTAGTTGATGTCACATATTTTAACGACAAATTTATTAAAACGAGGGTAGGATAAAATTAGGAAATTAAAGATAAAGGATACATAAATGTGAGTATAGTTTAGGCTTGTAATATCCTACTAATATTATAAATACGAAAGTTTGTAAGGATGGATGGATGTTTGGATGTTTGTTACTCTTTCACGCAAAAACTACTGAACGGATTTGGATGAAACTTTACGGTAATATAGCTTATACATCAGAATAACACATAGGCTACTATTTGCCGCGATATCCTACTAATATTATAAATGCGAAAGTTTGTAAGGATGGATGGATGTTTGTTACTCTTTCACGCAAAAACTACTGAACGGATTTGGATGAAACTTTACAGTAATATAGCTTATACATCAGAATAACACATAGGCTACTATTTGCCGCGATAGCCGACATATACGCGGGCGGAGCCGCGGGCAACAACTAGTAAGTTCATATTTAGTATCTTTCTGGTGGTTTTGGAGTGTTTCCCCTGCCTACCCAAATGTACTAGTGTCGCGCTTCGGGTCGTAACACGATGGCTGGGGCTCGTATACCGTCTGTATGGACAGGCAGACTCAAAACTATGGTCCTTTCAAAAGGCCAATCCAGATCCTATACTGTACTCGCTTAGATTTTTGTTTTGTTACCAATGTTCTCGGACTTAAAAAAAAGGACATCTCTGTGGTTTTTTTCGGCATTTCTTCTCAGAGTGAGTCGTAGGAAATGCCGGCCTCTTCTAGCAGTAAAGTCCGACGTGTAAAAATATCTGTAAACATTTAGTTACAATAAATATCATTTCATTTCATACTGAACTAAGGTATAAATATATTCTCTCTCATTTATTTAAGCAAGCCGATGTTTTCGCGTATTTTTTCAGCATTATTTCATTGAGGTTCGACTCCTATTGGTCTCAACGTGATTTTTTATGGCTAATAGTCTTCCACAGTAAATAAATAAACTATCCTATACTAAAACAAATAGCGAAATGATCCAACTGTTCACGCGTGGTGCCGTGACCAAGGGAATAAGGATTAGTTTTTGTTATTATCTATACAAATAAATAAAATTGGAGTGTCTGTTTGTAATATTAAAATAACCACTCCAAGGGTGGTGAAGCTTAAGATTGTTGGAAAAGAAGCTCACGAGCACGTAGGACAAGCATTCGTCTTCCTTTACAGCAGAGTAACAAGTGTAATAATTTAGTAAAGATTGTAAATAATGATTGTATTGAAAATGTGTGCTAAAGCAAATAATACAAGGCTGTATCTTGTCAACGTTTTTCATTAAATTGTTGAATCCTGCCTGTACCCAAACGTTGTACATTAAAAACCTTGGAAACTGTATATTTTTCTGTTATAACAACAGTAAAAATGTATTGGTATTTCGTAAATGACAGTTGAGCGGGTCAGCTGATCCATAAAAAATGACAAAATGCCACGAAAACGTCAAAATATCTTAAGATCATCACATCAATATCCTTTAACAGTCCACTTCTGGGTATAGGCCTCTCCTTAGCAAGGTCACGCATACCAAACGGGTTGGTAGGTATAGGTTTTTCTTCGAGTATTACTTTCTCTTGGCAGTGATGTAGCTGCACAGTTTGTTCCTTAAACACCGTGGTTGACACTCCGTAATCTTAACCCGTCACCAAGGGAAGAAGTTTTTAGTCGATTTGCAAAAAAACGAGGGTTATGTTTTTCGAGTGTATGTATATGTACATTTCTTTGGCACGCCCTAGAGCCTAAACGGTTTGTCGTATTTGTCTGTGAGTGGTGTCAATATATTCATCTTAGTTGAGAGATTGGGTACATCAAAATAAAAAAAAAAACAAAATTAAAAAGAAATCTTTTCTTATCAGTTCTTTCTATCTTTACAGTTCTTCAACGAAGTCGACGAGACGAAGTCACGTTTTTTTTAAATAATTCGTTACTTGTTTAAATATATTTTGTGCAACCATTTGTTTTATATTTGCAGGCCCGAAACCCATAGACATTGAGAAAACAAATGAATTAAAAGAATCCCTTGTCCCGTATGGAGTGTTCGAATCGGAAGAAGAGATGCACCACCGTATGGAGGTGTTGGGGTCGCTGCACCGCCTCGTGAGGCAGTGGATCCGTGAGGAGTCGCTCCGGAAGAACATGCCCCCAAATGTCGCAGAGACTGTCGGTGGCAATATATACACGTTTGGTTCTTACAGACTTGGGGTTAGTTATCTAACAGAATCTGAATCTACCTATCTTTATTTGTTGACTGTACTAACCCTCAGTTGGAGCACGGGACCGATAGTTCCCAGATGCTTCACCTAGGTTCTCCACCTGGGTGAAGCATGGGTCTGTTCCTTATTTACTACTCAAGATCAAACTGCAGTGTGTGAGATGTGTTAAGTTGTAATTATGATTAGCTCCTACTGTTTAAAATATTCATTGTAATCTCAAATCAAGACAGATAAATAATGTGCATTGTAAATGACTTTATTTCATTGTATTTTTGATACAATATATTGATTTCATTGTTGATTCAATCCTAATACTTATGCAACTTGTCGTTTAAGAGTTGAAGTGTCTGTTTGTAATTTCGACTTAATAACTTTTCACTAAATGCATTTTTTTTATGTTTGGCCCTAAAAATGTATTTACTCTGCCTAATGGAAAGCATAAGCAGAATCCAAGAGTGGTGGCCACCATACTTTGAATGCAGACAATGCAACAATACAGCATGGTGAACCACACCATGGCGGGCTAGTGATGCTTCTGCATCATTGAGCCTCCGGTCTCGCACTCACCAACGAAACACGACAGCACGATCGCACGATCGTCATTTTACGTTGATTTTTTGTGCGTGTGCATATGAAAGTATATAGGTACCTACAAAAAAAAACAATTTCTTATATTGTTATCTGTCTATTTGTTCCGCCTAATCTCTGGAACAACTAAATAAACTTGGATGGTACTTTCACAGGTAGATAGTTGGTGATATAAGAAGTAACTTGGGCTACGTTACCCGCGATAACAACAATAACCGCGGGGCACAGCCATTGATGAATGTGTTTAGCAAAGTAATAATTAACATATTTGCAACATTAACAATTAACATTAATGACTGCCTCGTTGGTCTCGTGGTTGGCGTGTGCGACTGCTGATCATGAGGTCTCGGGTTCGATTCCCGGGTCGGACCAAATGTTTGTATGATCTACAAATATTTGTTTCGGAGTTTGGGTGTTTTCTATCTATAATATGTATGTATTTACAAAAAAAAAGTATAGTATGTATTTGTATCAGTTGTCTAGTAGCCATAACACAAGCTCTGCTTAGTTTGGGACTAGATGGCGTTGTGTGTTAGATGTCCGAAATATTTATTATTATTATTTGTATCTCAGGTGCATCACAGAGGCGCTGACATAGACGCTCTTTGCGTCGCCCCACGACATATTGACAGAACAGATTATTTCTCCTCCTTCTATGACCTACTGAAGACTCAGCCTCAGGTTTGTATGATACTTCATAACCAGTGATAACAAACAATGTTAAATGGGCCTTTTTAATTTAAATGTAAATTCGCTTCAGAACTGTTGCCATCGGATGTTTTGGCGGTCCGGTGCGTTCCCACACATCGTACCACCATGAAAATTGATTTAAGATGCTTAACTTTACACATTCTACCTTTCTTATCCGACCACGGCGAAGCCAAAAGGAAGGGTAATAGTTTTTATGGCATGTTTGTTTGTATATTCCACCACAGCGCCTAAACCACTGAACCGATTATGGTGTCACTAGATTCATAACTAACGGCCCTGGTGACAGAGGCTATGTTTTTGTAGCCAGTATTCTTTACAGTTTTCTTGTTTTGACTTGGCTTGGTGAGCCAGCCTAGCTCCTTCAAAAAGCAAATGCCCTCAGTGGATCGCAACCGTCTTGTACCCGAGAGGATACTATTTCCTCTTCAGAAAAACCAATTCTGACTATAAAACCGACTCCAGGAACTGGACGAAGTTGAAATGGGACCACGCAGGAAGCACCAGCTTTCAAATAAAAAAAGAAATCATCAGAATTGGTTCTGAGAACCTCCTCCATTTTTGAAGTCTGTTAATAAGGTTTCTGAAGAGGATAAAGAAGATAAGTAAGAAGGGTAAGAACCCTCACTCCTAGATAACACGGACATACGTTGATATATCTTCTACATTGAGGGCTGTAGGTCACATTGATGGATAATATAATGAGAAAGGCTACTTATTTACCACTAGTACAGTATAATCATACTATATTTATAAGTTAATATTATCTTTTAAACATATTTATGTTGTTTATATCCAGGTAAAAGATTTGAGGGCTGTAGAAGACGCGTTTGTGCCAGTTATAAAAATGAATTTTGACGGCATAGAAATTGATTTGCTTTTTGCCCGACTTGCTCTGAAAGAAATACCAGGTATGTTCTATTTACTACTCTTAATTTTTTTATGTAAATAAACGACTATGTGTGTATGTTTAAATTTATGCGCTTCTACATTACTGTAGGGCCGATGAACATGAATTTGCATATCCCGCCAAATTGCCAGAAATAGTCATCAGGGACATATGACACTTTTTATCTCCAAGAAAATAATACTAAAAATATGTATTAACTACAAAAAATTTCGTATTATGTAATCGTTACATACAACCAACAAAACAGGCGAAAAAATCTTATTTTCCTACTAGCTGAACCCCGCGGTGTTACCCGTGGTTATTGCCGTACCGCGGGTGACGCCGCGGGGTAAAGCTAGTCTAAAAAAGTAGCCTAAGTTATTCCTCATATCATCAGCTACCTATCAGTGAAAGTCCGGCCAAAATCGGTCCCACCGCGCCAGAGATTAACCGGAACAGACAGACAAAATTGAAAAAAAAAATTGTATATGTACCGTGTGTACCATACATATGCATCTAGTAAAAAGCGGTTACTTTAATATTACAAACAGACACTTTATTTAAATGAATGCACATCAATTGTAAATCACAATAAAAATAATTGCAATTAACTTTTTAATTGTTAATTGATCAATTGTTAGTTATTTTTTCGTTAAATACCTAACTATTGATCATTGGTTAACTGTATAAAACCTCGATTAACATGTAATTTATTGTTAGTTATATTTTTACAATTAAAAGCCCAACATTCTGGTTTAAACCCAATAATATGAAACAAAACATGATCTAAAAACCCTTGTTCTGAGTTTGGGTGTTCCTTGTGTAAGTTTCATGTGTATATACCTAATGAAGGAGTTGTAAAATAACGAAAAAAGAAATAAATTAGATTAAAACAACCAAACAAAAAAATCTCTTTATTAAGTTTAAAAGGTGTCATGATAATATTTAACGAGTTATTTTTTCTGATATTAAAAATTAAGTAATTTTAATTATTTCCAGACTCATTTGATCTACGCGATGACATGCTGCTGAAGAATTTGGATCAAAAATGCGTTCGGTCTGTGAATGGGTGTCGGGTTACTGATGAAATTTTGCGTCTTGTGCCCAACATCAACAACTTCAGACTCACGCTTCGGGCGATAAAGCTGTGGGCAAAACGTAAGAATATATTTCCAATACTCTCTTCCAATATTATCTTTCTCGTTAACAGCATTTTATTAGTCCATTTCTGCATAGGCCTCTCTATAAAAGATTTTGACTTGTTATACCACACTGGACAGACGGGTTTGTGGGTGTAAGATTTATTTAAATTTTTGTTTTTTTTTGTAAAGACATTGTCCTACGTAATTTGCTCTCTTAGTCGACTATTACGGGACTTATGGGATGACTAGCAGACCCACGCAACCTCGTTTGCGTCTCCTATTGCCCGTAGCGTGATAATTTTCTCCCGTTTTTGAAACATTTTTCATTGGTGCTCCGCTCCTATTGGCCTTAGCGTGATGATATATAGCCTATAGCCTTCCTTGATAAATGTACTATCCAACACTGAAAGAATTTTTCAAATCGGACCAGCGGTTCCTGAGATTAGCGCAGATTCAAACAATCAAACAAACAAACTCTTCAACTTTATATATATGAATAGATTCAGAAGTGGTTACACTCTGTATTCTTAATCCGTCACCACACGGAGAATCTTTTACCCCTTTTTACGAAAATAGTGCGGATATAGGAGTATGAAATTTGGCACATTCAATGTTCATATGGAATGAAAGCGTAAAAGAAAAAAAATATAATATGAATTACTATGGCCGTATTTTACACACTGTGCTACCGTTAGTTACTATTATTCTTAAATTACAAAGTAATGAAATCTATGTGTTACAAAAAAGATATAAAATAAACAAAAAAGTAAAAAGGAAATATGAAAGTTTGTGAAGTTTTTGAAATGCGAAAGAATGTACTTAACATTACATGCGAGGGGAGCCCCGAGCAAAACGTTTTCATTGTTTCATGACAAACTAATAGAAGCTATAAGTATTGTGTGTTAGTTGGTGGTATAAGAGCGTGGTTGTGTTCGGTGGCAGGGCACGGCATCTACTCGAACACGCTGGGCTACCTGGGCGGCGTGTCGTGGGCCATGCTGGTGGCGCGCACGTGCCAGCTCTACCCCAACGCGCTGCCCGCCACGCTCGTGCACAAGTTCTTCCTCGTCTTCAGCCAGTGGAAGTGGCCGCAGCCGGTCCTGCTCAAGCAGCCCGACTCCGTCAACCTCGGCTTCCCCGTTTGGGACCCTAGAGTGAGTCTATCTATCGTTTACTCAGGCTATTCTTATATAGACTATAGGCTTCAATCGCACCGGAACGGAACGGATTTCATAATATTGACGGGTACAAAAATAAGATGCTACTCCGTCCGCTTGTCATCGTATCCGATCCGAACTTTTCCAATCCAATGTTGAATTTTTTCAAATAAAGTAACATTTAGGCGTACAATTTAACATCGTACAATGCGTTTCTAGTAAGAATAGGATTGGAAATCCACCATCTTGCCCTGCACTTGGCGACAACTTTAGACATTTTTATATGGTGTGCAAAAAAACGAGAATTTATAATTAATAAACTTAATTACAATAAAAAAAAATTGATATTGATGCCTAATGTAAAATCTTGTCACTGATACAAATATTCTGTATTATCACTAATATGTATTATTATCATCACCAGGTGAACATATCGGACCGCTTCCACTTAATGCCAATCATCACCCCCGCTTATCCGCAACAGAACTCTACCTTTAATGTGTGCGCATCTACACGGACAGTTATCATGGAGGAATTCAGACTTGGTAAGTGTTAATGAATTTATACTTGAATACAAGGTGACCAGGGAAACAGGGTTTGATTGCTGGGTGAAAATTAAGGGTTGTATTGTAAGTATGTTTTTAATGCCAAATCTTAAGACTTATCACTTAAGGGTACAAAAATTGACAGACATTTGCAGAGAAAAAGTAAAAAAAATGAGTAATTGATGCAAGTGATTTTCAGCGCGTTTTTTTTTGTTTTTGCATTCGATTTTGGAAAGCATTTTAATAAAAGGAAATTCAGGTGGCAACAGCTTGCATATTGGTAACCTTACATGTAATACTAACACTACCTAAAAATCTGACTTCGAAAAAGAGTGGCCATGAGTTTATTTGCTATTATTCTTCTCATGAGGTTCTACATATTTTGGAAACTGGAAGTTATGGATCGACACAGGTAGGCAGTATATTTTTTTGCACCATATTTTTAGTGTGTTTTCACCTAATTTACCTCGACAATACAGCACATGCTGTGGCGTTTGTTTGTGTCGATCTATGATTTTTAATTGTAACTTAGTGTCTTAATTGAATAAATGATTTTGAATTTGAATTTCATAGACTTTCATATGTTTTTAGTGTATTCAGTGAAAAGCTGTATGTTTAAAATTACAAACACACTTTAATTTTATTTATTTGTGTAGACTAACCACTTGTCCCAGCTTCGCATGGAAATCTTTGAAATTGTCAGTTTTTCTCTATTATAATATACATGTATTATACATATAAACCTTGGTCTTGAAACACTACGTCCATTGGTAAAAACCATATTAAAATTCAGTGCGTAGTATGAAAGATCTAAGCGAACAAGTACGGAAAGCGACTTTACTATTTTGATAGTATGTAATGATGTGTTGTTTAGTATAGTAGAATATATGATACAGGTGAATATTCCATGATACAGGTCTTGCTATAACAGACGAAATAATGCTCGGCAAGTGCAGTTGGGATCGTCTGTTCGAGGCCCCGAACTTCTTCTCGCGGTACAAGCACTTCATCGTGTTGCTCGCGTCCTCCGCCACGACCGACGACCAGCTCCAGTGGTGCGGACTCATCGAGAGCAAAATACGACACCTCATTAGTAAGTCATTATCATATTTGTTTCTGACTATACATTAAAGGACTGTGTAACTGTGTAATGCACCAGACACTACACTCTACGTCTGCCCAATAACATAAATTATTTCCATCCCACGGTTGCCTGAAAGAGATTGCCGTTGAGCAATAAGGCCGCCAGTACTACCGACCTACCTAGTTTTTAGTTATGTACTAAGTTGTCCGGTGTACAATAAAGCGATTTATTATTATTATTATAAAGGATACAAATTATAGATAGTGTTGTGTTCATCTGATTGTGATTCATCTATTGATGGAGACCATAAAACTTTATAATGTAAACTATGCTGTAGTATTGTAGTTGCTTGTAGTGTTGTATATTTCTCGAAATCTGGACTGTCTATTGACTAGACGCCATTCTGAATTTGGCACATTTTGGAATATTTGAACTTTTAAGGAGGCATTTAATGAGTAGATTATCTGTGAAGCAACAAGTTTCAATTGATAGGCCAGACGTGTTTATATAAATGGTTCGTTTCTGGTTTTCTTTCTCTTTACAATGATGTTGTCCTGCGTAGGTTGGTACCTCTTAGTTACCTGTTATGACTTAATATATTTAGTAACCGGACTTAATATTTTACTGTAAGTATTTTCCTCCATCCGTAAATAATTTCGCCACTCATTTGCGTCTTCTCTTAAGTTCTTTAGTAGTTTTACATGCGAATGGATTTATCTATTTAACAGCTATCTCTTTGTCCGCTTCGATCGTTTACACTTTGACTTCTGTATAGTATTTTTGTCTTTAGCAAATATTGAATAAATACTAGCAGAAGACATAGTTCCTCATTGGCAAAAACATTGTTACCATGCCGACGATTTAGACTAGAAAACTGTGCCGTGAGGTAGCTACGCTCGTGTTCAAGTATCGCGACAGTTTTACCTGCGCAGTTATAACTGTGGTGATACTAAACTTTTAAGTTTAATAACAATATATAGAAGTAGGGACAAATTTGAAAGTAATCAATTAATGTGATGTATAATAACAGTATACTGTTTCTTACAGCAACCTTAGAAAGGAATTCGTACATAACAATAGCACACGTAAATCCAGAATGCTACAACTCGGTGCCGCTCAACACGAACAATGGACAGCCCCTTGCCTTGCCACCTGGTGAGTACAAGTTTGATGTGACACACATACAGACACCGTTATGGTGATAGTAATAATATTGTTAGGTACATGAGAGATTTATTTTAAAAAAGTGAATAAGTAAACAATGCAAATCCTACCGACCACGATTTCAACAACCTCTAAGTTCGATATTCAATGAGCGAATGCCCAGATATTAAACTAACCACCTTACGCCAACAATCTATACCTACTAATATTATTAAGCTGAAGAGTTTGTTTGTTTGAACGCGTTATCCTCAGGAACCGCTGGTCCGATTTGAAAAATTCTTTCAGTGTTAGATAGCCCATTTATCGAGGAAGGCTATATGCTATATATCCTCACGCTTAGACTAATAGGAGCGGAGCATCAATAAAGAATGTTTCAAAAACGGGGGAAAATAATCACGCTAGGGACAATAGGAGACGCAAACTGGGTTTGCGTGGGTTTGCTAGTATTATAATAATAGTTAGCTGTTTGTCTATTATAGCTTTACATGGTATAAAATGAAGTCATTTACCCTGTCTGTTCGCTTAGATCTTTTTAAACTACGCCACGGATTTTAATGCAGTATTCAGCAATAGATAGGGTGATTCAAGAGGAAGGTTTATGTGTAATACATGCATATTATAGTAGAAGAAAGTACAGAATTTGCAAAAGTTCCGATACGAAGCCGGGCCGGTTCGCTAGTTTAATATATTGTGTTTTCATTATAGGTGCACCAATGCCAGCTGATCCTTCGCCTGAAATTAAAAAGAGTGAAAATGTGAGTTGTATACTACCAATTATATATACAAACACTATTTATGATTGTTTTATTAAATAATTTTTATAATAAATAAAATAATAAATATTTCGGACATCTAACACACAACGCCATCTAGTCCCAAGCTAAGCAGAGCTTGTGTTATGGGTACTACTCTAGTACCCATAACACAAGCTAGTAGTACTTGACAACTGATATATATACGTACATACTTTTTTTTTGTAAATACATACATAGAAATGTATACATTTGGTCCGATCCGGAAACCTAACCCTAGACCTGACGCACAGCAGTCGTATACACTACCACTGCGCCAACGAGGCAGTCAAATTTATTTAATTAGAATCCAATTCAAAATTACTCATTCAATTTATTGTAGCAAGTCTTGGCCAAGCATTTTTTTTTTATATATAACCTTATGTTTCAGGGTGAGGTTATGGCAAATTATTGCTCAATGTGGTTCATAGGCCTGGTGTTTGAGAAGACCAATCTGAACGTGGACTTGACAAACGATATCGTCTCTTTTACGAAAGCAGTCAACTATCAGGCGGAAAATACTAATATGCTTCGCGAGGGGATGACTATTGAGGTAATGGTATTTTGGTTAAACGGTGGAGGGGGTTTAAATTTTAAGGGTGAACATGTATGATATATGTAGCTGGAGGACCTTGTGTGAGTTTGCCTTCAAGGAGGTTTTAGGCATATCAGTTTGAAAAAGGTGTCTGCCTATTTCGATTTCATTTTGTCTCCCGCTTTGCTAAGGTGGGAATCGGATTTATTATATTTCCAACTCCTCCAGTTTTCTTTTGATTCATTTTTTTGCGGGTTTCAAGACAGTTTATTTTTTCCTGGGACCTACCGAGTGTCATAACTCGGTTTGTTGTAGGTTACTACTGTTGGTGTATAGGAGTTACAGTAGTAGGTGTGTGGGCGGGATCAGTCCAATACTATACCAGGCTATACAGACGGGTTGGTATAAGCTTTGCTTCAAGTTTTCCTTCTCATTGCAATGATTTTGTCCCCGAGTTTATTCTCTTAGTCACCTTTTACGACTACCCATGGGATGGGAGTAAGGGTGGATACGCTCTATATTTTTCATATCCATCACTATACATACGGAAAGATACGTGTGAGTTTATTTCACATCAAATTGATCACTACAATTGGAACGCATTGAACCCAATGTCAGGCAGCTAAAATGAGTGCAGAGAGGACATAGTCTGTCAAGCGATCACTAAACTATTTTCTATAGCACTTTGTGACTACCTGTGTCAACAGTCTTGGCTGGTGGCTAGAACAACACTAGTAGGAATAAGGTCCTGATTCATAACTTGGGGAGTGGATCTAAAAGAGTGGAAGATTGTATATCAGCGCACAGAGTAACTTGTTTGTATTTATGATATTTTAATAACAGGACTCGTAACTTGTTCTGATATGTATTGAATATCACACTATTAAGATGTCTCCTATTAAGGGGAAGGCAATCCTGGCAAGCAAGCAAAGGTGCAATAATCCAAGTAGATAGAATGATTTTATGTATTTTATTTATCCTTACATGATATGCCTTAATTTAGATAGGATTGCTTTCTGGAAAATAAGTGAGTAAGTTAAGGATGATAAAGTAATGTGTTAATTTATTTGAATATTAGCTGAACCCCGCGTTATTACCCGCGGTTATTGTCGCACCGCGGGACATACATACATATACATATGCATATATTAGAAAGCGGTTATATTACAAACAGACATTCCAATTTTATTTATTTGCATAGATTTGCAAGAAAATATGTGTTTCATCATAAAGACTTTTTGTCTATTACTTGGACTTCCTAAGAAGAAGCCTATGTTCTTCTTAGGAGATTTCGGCCTATCGTAGCATACCGGTGAGATGGCTCAGGACATGGTGAGGTTCAAGTTTCCTTCTCTTTCCAGTGATACTGACACCAATGTGATGTAGGTGCTGAAACATTAGAGGTTTCGGTGAAGTACATTGGTCTGAAAAGTTTCCGATGTGATGATAATACAAGACAATTAATTTTCTAGTTTATACACTTTTCCCACCAATACACAATGTAAATTGAAAGATACATAAGTACATTGACCAGTTATTAACAGGTAGAGGTGTGAGTGTGAGTGTGTGTATATAGCAATGATGTGCGAGGCGGTTGCAGGCGCGGCACGTGCGGCGCAAGCAGCTGCACCAGTACCTGTCGGGCTCGCTGCTCGTGCGCACGCGCACCACCTCGGGCGCGCGCCGGCGCCAGCACGAGCCCGCGCCCCCCGCACCACCCGCCGCGCACCCCGCGCACCCCGCACACCCCGCACCGCCGCCGCCGCCGCCCAACAAGAAGCCCAAGCGCCTCTCCGAGAGCAGCGTGAGTATATAATGTAACCGCAACTGCTCCCTTGTCCCATAGTGCAAGGTGCAAGGTACATGGTGCACTCGTGACTGCACGCACACGAATGCTTAACGGGCTAGAGACCTTTCTGACTAGTGATGCAACGGTTTCACTGGAATCGCTATTGACCACTTCTAGCGACAGTTTTCTCCGACTGACTGAGGTTACGACTTAATCTCCGACTGATTCCGGGAGAGAAAGGTTTTTTATTAGTTCATACTCATACCCCACATGGGACATTATTTTGTGTGATCCACAAATTTTTCATCTGTATTTAGGTGTGCTTTGTGTTCGTTTGAATCGTGTACCTGTGTATGACTTTCGAGTTGCAACTGTATATGAACAATATTAATAACTTTCCATTTGGTCGTTGGCCGAACATAAAATATTAAGAAACAACAGACAGCTTTATTAAAGCTGTAAAATTAATTCACCTGAGCTAATTACCGTAGGTACCTATATTAAATACATTTTTAAGTTTTTTTATTCATTTTAATGCATCTAAGTAGATTTTTACAATTCACTAAAAGTATATTGGCTTCATCTAGGTAAATTAGTTAAGTGAATAAATTTAAAGAACCGAAACTATTTCAAGATGTCGTTTCAACCAGTCTTTATTTTTGTAGGGTCCATAAAACTCTATTTAAATGAGCAACAAATCCCTTAACATTAGTTTATTTTGTAGACGGACGAAGTGAGCATTCTGTCATACAATGAGGACTCAAACTCGTCGAACATGTACGAGGTGGTCCAGGCGGGCCGCGCGGGGGAAGCCCCGCCGCCCCACGCCGAGCACAACGGCGCGTCCTCGTCCAGCTCCATCGCCTGCACGTAGCACTACGAGGCGTGGCGCAAGCGCTTCATATACGGCTCGGCCAGCACCACTAAGCGACTGTGACTGTCTTAGTGGGTCCGCGACCGCTCAGCGCCACACTGCGCCACACCACGCCACACCACGCCACGGTGAGTATCACGCGTGTTCTACACGCACTGCTCCACCACTACGTGTACGACTACCGTGTCTAATAAAACCTCCTTTATAGGTGAGTTCACGAGGACGGACAGTTTTAGTTCTACTTCATGGGTATCTTAAGAATGTGTATGACGAACGTTTTGTATTCTAGATGTGGTACGCGCCGTGTGCTGCAAGTAAGTTAACAGATATCATTAGTGTTAGTGTACCGTGCGCGAGTGTGAGTGAGCGCGTTTGCTGTTTTCGACAAAATTGACGTTATACCTTCCCCACCTTACGTGAAATACGTCAGGTTCGTCTGGACGGTAGTGTAAGGCGACTGAGAGATATGCTTATGTTTCGGAAGATCGATCGGTTTCGCGTTATTTTTCGAGGAAAAGAAAATGTCCGGGCTGGTACCGGACAGTCATAAATATGACTAATATGCTATTGGCCCTTCAAGATAAATCTTATTGAGCTGTGTATTGAAACTCTCTTATAGTAACTTCCCAATAAACTCGTTATTTAGCTGCGACTTGCTAACGGCAATACACCAAGCAGCGCCACTTGCAGTCGGGTAGTTGTAAAATTGTGATAACTTTTATTTTGGCAGTAGTATCTATTTAACTTGTGGTTTTTTTAAATAATGAGTGAATCCAAAATTTGTCTATTAAGTTAACAAGCTATTGTAAATATAAACAGGTGAATAATTTGATTACATTACGTGATCACGTGACTACATTGTACACATACATACATAATAATAAATGTGAGTACGTTCGTGGCGAGTACTTAAGCCGTTCAGACGCCTGACATTAACCGCGTTCCTTCTTGCTCATAGTACAAAGTGGAACATACGATACGTTTATTGTCTCATGTGCTTATATGTATCTCGATTGTACATCCTCCATGGCCTTAGTAACCACCATCTTCATAGTCTTTATTATTCCCATTGAGATTATTTTGGGTCGGCTATGAAGCTATTGGCATCGGGACTCCGCAACCCTGAGAGCAATCTGAATTCTCCCTTAGTGTGGTTTCGTAAATCTGTTTTTTTTTCTGATTTTTCTACTCAGCATTTACGATAAAGGATTATATTGTTATCTGATTCTCTAATTATGACTATCGTTTTGATTATATATTATTGTAGAACTGATTTTGGTTTTCTTACTTACGTTACTACAAATTTATGATTTTCTTTTAAACTTAATTAGGAAAAGCTATTTATATTTATGTCAGTAAAATCGCAAACCTACTGATACCAGACTTCTATACTATTATACTCATTAGTGAAAAAAATATCCTCAAACGGCGGTTAGATTAGATTATACAATTCTTATTCATCCCACACTCTTAGCAACGGATGTGTTATTGACAGCTACATATAAGCTTATGCGATGAGAACTACATAAAAACCGAACAATTACGAATGTATACAGAGTGTCAGGAAAACATGTATGGAAGAATTCAAATTTTAGTGTTACCTATGAAAAAAATGTGATTTTACTTGTTTCTTTTTCTATATTTTCACTTTTCCAGTGATGGGTGTTCAAATCCACACTGAAAATTAAAAACAAAAGTTGCTCAGGTGCAAATCAACTGCGTTATTCATTTTGTGGTTATTATGATGTAATAACCAATCACGGTCTCCTTAATAATGATATACAGTTTTGATCTCTTTATGTTCTTTCATTTTCAACTTGAAACATTAAAAGTAAAGTCGTACTTTTTTTATGAGTTCATTGAAAAGTTCGTTATGATGTAACACCGCCTGCATATTCAATTGTTTGTTCTTGTTAAACATTTGATATACATTGATGACAGTTCAGTGTGCTCTTTTGACATTTATTTTGACACAAACAACGATAGATTGGTGTTGCGTGTGAAAATGATATTTTCAGCTAGTTGATAAACGAAATGATTCCACCTAGTTATAAGACTCAATGTAGTTGTTCATAAGGAAGTTTCAGGTTATATTTAACTTGTATATATTCAATTGATTATTATATATAAACTATATATCTGCCGCCAATAGCGATTCATTAAAAAAATAAATAAATGTATATAGAAAAGACTGTGTTTTATTTGATTATTTACCTTTTTTATCAATCCCCAGATACCTATTCTACAACTCTTGGAGATTTGCTGTAACTCGATAGTGAGTAGTGTTGGCACTTGTTTGGTGCAAAAATATTGATGAGAGAATCATGCAGCGCATCTGCTAAAAGTGAATGCACTGATTGCAGATACGAAAAAAAGCATGGCAGGCCGACCATTGTGGTGGCAATACTCTTGCTTTATATATCGAGGCCAAAGCACAGAATAACTAACAGTACGTACAGAAGTTTCACTCTCGAACAACGGTCAAGTTTAGGCATAAAAAGTTGTCATCTTGCACGCGAAATTGAACCTTGTCGTATGACCTGAGTGTTCATAGTCCGTTAAACACCGCTTGATTGCAACAGGAGCATAGGGTTTCCACTTGCTGTACATTTGACTGCCTCGGTGGCGCAGTGGTAGCGTACGCGACTGCTGTTCTTGAGGTCTCGGGTTCGATTCCCGGGTCGAATCAAATGTTTGTATGATCTGCTAATATTTGTTTCGGAGTTTGGGTGTTTTCTATCTATAATATGTATGTATTTACAACAAAAAAAAAGTATATAAGTGTTTAATATCAGTTGTCTAGTACCCATAATACAAGCTCTGCTTAGTTTGGGACTAGATGGCGTTGTGTGTTAGATGTCCGAAAATATTTATTTATTTTATTATTTAGGTAAATATTAAAATAAACCAATGAAGATGACACTTTTTAGTAACAACGTAAAAACATTTTAATAAACATGATAATCATGTCTACGTAACGTACTATTCGTGCTACGTAACTACGTGATTTTTATTCGCTTTATTAATTTATTACACAGAGAAAATCTAACTGAATTACAATCTTTGTCCCCCAAAACCTAGTTGATGGTTTGACTGGGGGATCCAGTATCAGTACAATTTTGAACTTATATAAAATAGTATTACTGAAAATAACGAACAATTTGGAAAACCAAAACTTACAACTAATTAAGAAATTATTGTTTAGCTTACAACAAAAACTTGTTATGGAGAATTTAATAAATACTTTTTTAGTCTCCTAAAAATATTTTTTATTTAGTTCCTTCCTGATATTCGTCGGCAGACGGCATTAGATTGTAAAGTATTAATCCTTTTTTTATAATTATATCTCCTGTCACCAAGCAAGACATTTTTGTATTTGCGATACATGTCTGTCTTAGCATATTTTCTAAGCAACTAATTAAATAATGTTATTGATAAGTACCTACAAACATTTATTATTAAACATTAGTTGCTTTTGTCATTTTGCACAGTAAGTAAACGTAATATTCAACTTGTTACGCGCAATGCGACGCGGCCAGTGTGTAAACCGAGCGACGAGTGGCAACCATAGCCATAATAGTCCTTCCCGGGAGGCGGTCGACGAAATATACCTAAACTGAGCAGTAAAACCCCCCCTGGTCAAAGATATACAAACTCATGGGCGTACCCAGGGGAGGGCAGCTGCCCCCCCTCCCCTAGATTTTATTTACGTCCATCCATATTAACTATCTACTTGTAGATAAAAATGAAAATATGTTTTTGCCACTGGCAATACAATTCACAACTTTGAAATAAAAAATCGTGCGGTACGCACTTTATACCAACTCGCTAGCAAAAATGCCGCGCTCGGGTGTCCTCGACTGCAACTCGGCTCTGCACGAATCTAACCGAGCCACATCGTGTGCCGCGCGCGAATTACACGAAGAAAGATGGGAGAGTACGAGCGAGCGAATTGCATTTATGAGAAATATTGTTTTGAAAGAACATAATTGGTAAATCATTACCAATTTAGTTGCAGAGCTCCGCGGAGAGGGGGACTGAGGATTTCATTAAGCCAGCTGAAGAAATTGCTACAGCTTTAAACTTTGAGCTGCATTTACCTAGAACAGCAAGCCGCCAACAACATAGAGCAAATCAACCAGCTGCTTCTCTAAGCGAATATCATCTTCGTTATTCACTAGCATTTACTCATTTACTCTTTCATTATTGCACCCTGCGCAGATAATTAAAATTACAGTTCCGAAATTGTAAAAATTGGAGGAAGTATCTCAATTTTATGAAATAGAAGGACTCATATCTGAAGCTGAACTATGGCGAACTCTGTGGATAAATAAAAATAACGGAATTAATTCCAAAAGCAGAATATTTTTATCCAAAGGAGAAGACTGCCCTGAAAATTTTACTGGCAATGCCATATTCCGCAGCTACGATCGAAAGATCATTCAGCCACAAAACAAAAAGATACGTAGAAGTGTTATGCGTCATAATTTACAGCGGAACGACCACAAAACAGAAAGATACGTAGAAGTGTTATGTGTCATAATTTACAGCGGAACGACTGTCGCCAAACTCACAAATGAAAGGACTATTTATTATTGCACACTAATAACGAATTGCTTTCATTTGATGTTTGTATTTTGTTCAAAACTAGCCTACACTACATCAAGTCACACATTTAATAATATTTCTTCTCGCGTAATGTTAAGAGTTATTTTACCTTCCGTAATCTTGAAAGTATACTTGTAAGGATACTTCATTGCAAGCTATTCAATAACAGATGGCGTTATTCTAAATGCACACAATTATGACATTAATCTCCATAGGAATAAATTCGATATTTGTGTCATTCTTCGGCATGTAACGCTACTTGTATTAGCGTTGTAGCACATATTAGAATATTATCAATAATATCTACACCTAACTTCTGTTTGGACAGAGCAGAATATGAAACATGAATTGAAGGATATCCGAGGAGGTAACATTATAAAGGCAAGGAAGCTTAACAATAAGTACTTGCATAATAATGTTTATTAATATTAAGAATCTGTATTAGAATCATAATTCTACTAATATTATAAATGCGAAAGTTTGTAAGTATGGATGGATGTTTGTTACTCTTTCACGCAAAAACTACAGAGCGGATTTGGATAAAACTTTACAATAATTATTATACATCAGAATAACACATAGGTTACTATTAATAACAGCGATAATCAATATAAACGCGGGCAACAACTAGTAATAACAAAATTCAAGACAGTGGTTCCTATATAATTAATATTTGGCATAGTATGTACCTATATTAGTAGATTTTAAAATGTTTAAAAAATTACTATATTCATCTTTATTTTTTAGGAAATACATAGTATCAATAATCAAAGTTGATTGCAATGAACAAAAATGCAATATGTAGTTATAATATAATTGATTAGTTAAAGTTAATGGCATGTATGTGTATGTATATTGATGTATATGTATGTGTATATAAATAAGTGTGTGTGTTTCTAGTTATATGCATAAAAAAATTATAATTCTTCAAAACTACGGACTACCGCACCGTCAAATACTGTCTCTCCGATAATTTTTATCCATCCTAAGGTTGCCTGGAAGAGATTGCTTTAGGCAATAAGGCCGCCCTTTGTACATTACACTTATACGTATTCTATAACCCGTTTAAAAGTATGCATATCGATAAAACCAACATCCTATCTGACTACATCTCTAATCGAGTAGCGTTGAAAATTGATAAAACCCGATCATACCAAATTGAGCTTTAAGTGAATGGGATAAGGACGAGTTAATCTTAAATCTCTAGCCGATTAATCTATACAATTAAATAAAATTGGAGTGTCTGTTTGTAATATTAAAATAACCGCTTTTTACTTAATGCATATGTATGTATACACGATATATATACCAAAAATGTAGTTAAAAAATTTTTTGTCTGTCTGTATGTCTGTCTGTCTGTTTGTTCCGGGTAATCTCTGGAACGGCTGGACGGATTTTGACGGGAATTTCACTGGCAGGTAGCTGATGATCCGGGGAGTACCATAAGCTACTTTTTTTAGACTAACTTTGTCCCGCGGCGTTACTCGGGGTACAACATTAACCGCGGGTAACACCGCGGGGTTCAGCTAGTAGTTAAATAGAATTTTATGATTCTATTGATAGACTATTCAAAATTGTACCCACCGATGGTAAGAAACAGCTCCATTATTAATGTTTTTCCTTCTGCTACCATTTTTACACTAAAGCACAGCAGTACGGCATTGTGGCGTAAAAAAAAACTTTCAATGGATGACCTATTCGACGCAGCGTTGTAATACGACTATGATACAAAATACCTACAACTCACAAAGGTGTGCGTTGCAACGCTTACTAGTGGCACGCGCGCATCACGCTTGCTAGCCATTTCTACTTATATCTTTTTGTTCTGTGCATTCAGCACACTCAGACGTGTTAAAACATGGCTGAGGTCGACTATGATCGAAGACAGGTTAAACGAACTTTGTATGCTCAGTGTACATATAAAATTTGTAAACGATGTGGGCGATTTTTTCACGGAAGAAGTCATTTAAATGGTGAAGGTAACATTTGCTGAAGAGTTACCTCGCAAGTTACTTTTTAAATAGATAGTGTAATAATAAAGGATTCCTAAAAAATGCCTGTTATATTTTATCTTTATTTATTCTATTAGACGCTGATAAAAAGTCTGATCTTCCCCTTCCCTGGCCCAGAATTTGCCCATGCTCAAACTGGTTAGACAAAGGCAGGCACTCAGTACAGGTACTCATAAAATAAGGGAATATTATAAAGAGATATTTTAACCAAATTTTATCTTCAGAATATTAATAAAGGTTTTAAAAACGAGTTTGGTTTGGCTCTCGACAACAGGAATCCGGTATAAAGTTCGCACCTTTAGCATCGTCCACACGAATGGATGAATTTTCAATGCATGGCAATATATGTAGAAAAAGAACAGGGGGGTAAATACAAAGCACATGGAAAAAAAATCTGGAATTATTTAATCATCACCTTCCTAGCCTTTAATATTCCCAAGATTATTAAAATTTTGAGTTGGCTACTAGTACAACCAGTTTTACCTGGACATCAGTTTATCCACGGAGCGGGCGACCAGCATCGGACCTCCGCAACCCTGAGGAGGATTTGAATTCGAAGATTAAACTATTTCTCAGTCTTAGAGCATATATTCCTCGAGAGGCAGCCAAACGGGCGGAAAGCGTGATCGGAGTAGGTAGAGAGAGACTGAGTTTGTGTAGGTAGTGTCTGTCTCTCTCACGCAATTTTCTGATTGGTTGCGTATTTCCCGCCAAAACAGTCGTGCAAATTGGTATGTACGTACATCAATCAGAAGCTTGTGTGAGACAGACTGACACTGCCCAAATTCAATCTCTCTCTGATTACGCTTTCCGCCCGTTCGACTGCCCCTCTAGGTATATATCCTCTAAGTTGTCAGTATATTTGAGGGCATTGACTTCCATTAACGATTGTCATAGATTTTCATGACAATCGGGTCCGAGATCGACTCGACAGCATAGCGTGCTCTCCAAGACACGAGCGGGATCTTCCATACTCCGGGCTGAGAAGTTGGTTTTTATTATCTTTAAATAACATAATATTAAAATTACAGACATTATAAAACACTTTGAATTTTAATAAAAAGAAATAAAAAATCGCTTATGGCACATACCCTGTTTTCCAATTACAGCACTAGAGCGCATTATGCGGCATAATGCTTAACTTTGAATGATTCAACTACAGCAACGCTTCGCACAATCGAGCACTCTCAAAAGTAGTGTTTTTGCGTGATGCGTGCAATCGATACCAACTGTGACAAAAATTAACAAGTGTTTTTTCTTTAAGGTGGCATTGATCAAAATGTTTTATTTATATATTATCGTTAGTAATATTATTTATTGTTGAAAAAATTTTTAAAGCTTTCGTTTCGTTGCAGTTTTTTCGAAATAATCAAAGTTAATTCAAACTGTGTTAAAAAAATAAATATAAGTATGGATGAAGGTAGAACTCATTTAAAAAAATTACTCAAATCAAACAAATGTTAATGTAATTATCAAAATCCAAATTACTTAAAATAACCGTAAATAGTTTTCAACCAATTTTTATGTATACCACTTTGCTTACAAATTAATGAGGTTATTGCTAACTCTGAATATTTTTTTTTTTCAACACTGAACTTAGCGCACTCTGCTGGTGCATTTGAAAACTAATTCACGTTCCAATTAAGCTTCAGCATAATTCAGCATTGTGCGCCAATGAGTCGCACTATGCTTTGTAATTGGAAAACAGGGATAGTTAGCATTTTCAAAAATGTCTGGCAATAAAGAAGTATGTCAGGTAGACTTATTTAAAAACAAAAAATTAAAAATTACGCCTTCTAAAATGTTTTTAAAATCCAGGATTATTACCTGGACAGGTAGGATGCGCACTAATGAACGCAACCGCTACCACCAGCCAGATAGCCCAGACTCTAACCGAAAGTGCAAGAAGGACGACATATCACAAAATCAGCTAACCTAAAATTCTTACTTTTCAAACGTTGCTAGCTCCCGTACCATTACTAGAAATGAATTCGTTAGAAGCATACATGTTTATCTAAGAAAATGGGGCCCATTTCGAGCAACTAATTAGTTTACCATTTTTGTAAATAATTGAAATAATTTAAGATTTCATGGTTTCCTCTCATTTGTTTCTTACATTTAATTCTTATACTTGTTCTTAATGATACAGTAAAAGTAGAGGGTGTCATTCTTACAGATTTTAGTGGGTTCGATTCCCAGTTGTGGCAAATGGCAAGCGAATTTTCGGAAATCTTTGAATGAAGTTTTCTTTCTTTCCAAAATTATAGGAATGTTTCTTTGAGTAAAATTTTCTATCTACAATATTAAGAGTAGGTACTTTCCCTTCAGGTGGCATTACTAAACTCCACGACTGACCTAAAAGGGCTAGAACCCAGAGCCGTAAAATCTAGTTTACAAAAAAAAAAAAACGCACAAATACAAAACAATCCAATCGTTCAGTGCGTACACCATGGGCGTGCGACCACAGAACACATTTACTCAGAGAGAAGAATGTCAACTCCATACAAAATAAATGAGGAAATTTTTCCTTAGCGTCCAGAGCCATCTATTAGCGGCCCCCGCGAAACTGTTAGTAGCGCGGGCAATTCAAAATATGTTTTCTATTTACTTGATATTATTGGGGTTCAAAATTAGAAGTACTGCACTTTTCGATTAATTCTTTGAAGTTAATGTCAATGCAGATTAGTTATCCGAAAGAAATCTGATTATTAATAAAATCAGAGAACCACATATTTGAAAAAAAATTAATCGAAAAACACAGTTTAGAGAGTTCAATAAAATCTGTAACTATTTTAAAACGTTTATTACAATTACAAATCTTGCTTTATGAACGTACATGTACATGATTACTTTACATTTATAGCAGGTTTTCAAGTATTTAACAAAAGATTTCATTAATTTTCTTAAAAATAAGTCTAAACATTAGTCGGTATCCAGTTGCCATTCCAACATCTTTAAGGAAATAACACCATCATTAATATTCTTTCTAACCAGCGACGGTTAGAAAGAATATTTTTTAAACTCTAAAGTTTTTTAAATATAAACTTAGATTATGTTATATCTTTAACTCAAGGATACGGACCATAAGCGGTAAGCTTACTTAATATTAACATCGTATCATTGTTTACATTTACCGTACGAAAATAAAATACCCAGGAACTGATACCACCTTTCTTTAAAGTAATACAACAACAATTGTTGAGAACTGACAACTTTACTAATTTAAAACAAATAATATATCTATGTTTTAATAAAGTTCTGTTTTTATTTCATTGTACTTAAAATGTTCAATTCGTGGAGATAAGGATTAGATCCTGTATATTAGCTAAAGCCGATATCCAGTTACCACTTTAACATCTCTAAGTAAATAACCACCTCTTAGGAAATTCATAAAATCCTTAATGTTATGATTTTCTACTGGTAACTTTTACATTATAATATCAACAAGAGCTGCATGAGTTTTATCTTGTAATGTTAAAGAATAATAAAATTAATTGAATATTGTCAAACACCATCATTAATACTCGCTGGTTTAAAATAATATTTTTCAAACTTTACTTAAGGACACGTTTAAATTAAAACGTTTACTTATTTTTGTAAATATAAACTGAGATTATGAACCCAAAGGATATGGACCATATCCGGTTAATGTTACAAAATTATACATAATATCTAATCTTACATACTATTAACCGCGTAACATTGCTTACATTTACCGTAAAAAAATGTAATAACCAGGAACTGATAACACCTTTCTTTAGTGTTACTTGGCGTGTGCGACTGCTGATCATGAGGTCTCGGGTTCGATTCCCGGGTCGGACTAAATGTTTGTATGATCTATAAATATTTGTTTCGGAGTTTGGGTGTTTTCTATGTATAATATGTATTTACAAAAAAAAAGTATTCATGTATTTGTATCAGTTGTCTAGTACCCATAACACAAGCTCTGCTTAGCTTGGGACTAGATGGCGTTGTGTGATAGATGTCCGAAATATTTATTTATTATTATTATTAGTAAACTAGATCATAATATAATACAACAACAATTGTTGAGAACTCTGACAACTTTTCTAATTTAAAACAAATAAACATAATACATATCTAATATTGGTCACCATATGCAATCTCTTGAAAATATGTAAAATGGTGGACAAATAAAGAGTTTTCTATCTATCTAAGTTTCAATAAAGTTTGTTTTTATTTAAATGTTCAATTCGTGGAGTTAAGTATTAAATCCTGTATATTAAATTATAGTCGATATCCAGTTAACACTAACATCTCTAAGGAAATAACCATCTCCCAGGAATTGCATAAAATACTTAATGTTATCATTTCTTATTGTTAACTTTTGTATTATAATATCAACACGAGTTGCATAAGTTTTAACTTGCAATGTTAAACAACAAGAAAATGATTAGATTTTACCATCATTAATACTCGCTGGTTTGAAAGAATATCCTTTAAAATCTATAGTTAAGGACACATTTAAATTAAAACGTTTTCTTATTTTTGTAGATATAAACTCGGATTATGTTATATTTTTGACAAAAGGATACGGACCATAACCGTAAGCTTACTTAATTTTAGCATCGTAACATTGTTTACATTTATCGTAGAAAAATGAAATAACCAAGAACTGATAACACCTTTCTTAAGTAAACTAGATCATAAAGTAATACAACACACAATTTTTTTAGTTTCATTTCTGGTTTTGTTTGGAGAGATTTTGGAACATCAGAATTAGCACCAATCAATAATGAATGATCTGCTCTTGGTTGCCGCGACACAAGCCTTGAGCTTAGTGCGGAAACCGCCGATAAGTTTGAACCTGTAAATTGTTTCTGTACAAATAAATAAATAAACAACAATTGTTGAGAACTCTAGACAAATTTACTAATATAAAACAAATGAAAGATAATCCATATCTAAGTTTCAATAAAGTTTGTTTTTATTTCAATGTAATTAAAATGTTCAATTCGTAGAGTTAAGGATTAAATCCTTTATATTAGATAATATTCGATGTCCAGTTACCACTCTAACATATCTAAGGAAATAACCACCTCTCTGGGATTTCATACAATCCTTAATGCTATCATTTCCTTGCTACATATCCTCACCTACATATGTATGTAATAAACTGTAAGGGGTCGATGTCTGTACATTAATATATAATATGTATTGACAAAAATCCATGTGAAAGTAACAGAACATAAAACAACAGTTTTTTGAATTATTCTGTTTCTGTATCTGTGAGTGCTAATCGCTGAAGTGGCTTACCGATTTAGATGCGGTTTTTTTTGTATTGTGGTAATCATCAGTTAATATTTAGTGCTAGTTTTATTGACACTCGGTTAACAAATAAATAAGTTGGATAATTTTTAAGAATCACAACTGCGGGCTAATTTTAGGTACATGAACATCATTTTACATGAATAAATTATATGTATGTATTGTAATATTGTATATCATATTGTTGCTGTGAAGCGAGTTGAATTATTGCATTTTCATAACTTCGTTCGTAAAATAAAAATACATTCTTATTCTCCCTTGCATTCCCATTGACAGATCATACTGGTATTTCGAGTTTTTGAATGCAGTAATCGCCCATCGAGATGACAACACAGTCAGATGTCTTTGGATAATTCATGATTAATAAAAATTAGGCAAAATACTACTTACACTCTAAACTATTTCATTTCAAATATTACTACTAATGAGGCAGTTGAAAGTGTACTCGTATAACAATGATTTTGTTAGGATAATTTTCATCAAATAGCTCTCTAGCTATGTAATGAAAATCATATAGTTATAGTCATAATCATTAAATAGCTATAGTCATAATTAGTAATGACGTGTCAAAGTATGAATGTCCCCACAATGATCGTCACTCTGCTTCACATCAACAAAATTCATTTTATTTATGTAGAATAATATTCATTTTTCTTTTAAGCGTACTTGCAGCAGCCTCCTTAGCAAATGATCTATTTTTTAATATGCAATATCTTTTAATACATATAAAAAAAATGCTGTTTATTAAATAATCAATATTGTCATTTAAGTGCATTGAGCAATTTAGGAGGAAGTCATAATTTATAGAGTTTTTTAACATCTCAGCAATTTTCTTTTTAATGTCCTCTTTATACGCCTCTACCTCTAGGAATTTGTTTATAGATGTAGCACTTTTTTCGACAAAATGTATTAAGTGCTTTGAGGCGTATTTAAGGGAGTTCTTTGCAGTTTCATAATTTTTAAACTCTATAAAATTATGCACTTCCTCTTGTGTGTTGGCTACAAATACCTTCTTACATGCACTACAATCATTTTTATAATTTTTAACTATGAAACCACAGACATATGCACAAGCTTGCATTTCGCCACTTGCTTCTTCCATATTTTCCTCAAGGGCAGAATCAATATTTTGATTCTCTATTGCTATTTTAATCGAGGTGCTATCAGTTCTGGTCTCTGTTATATCTGTGGCTGGTCTCAATAATTTTTTAAAATTGCTTAGTATTGCCTCATTATCATCGCTTTCGCAATTAGTAGATCCAAGGTTTCCAAGGTTACTGAATACAGCAGTTTTCAATCCCGCAACAAATTGGCTAGCAGTGGGATTACTATTAGAGCCACAGTTTGCTCTAATTGAACCAAATAAATTTTCTAGTGGATCCTGCTGTATTCTTCTCGTTGAGAGGCTTTTAATATCATTATGCTTACCAGTTAAAAAATGCCAAACTAATTGTAACCCATTAAGGGTCCACACCCAGCCTCCTTTAGAGGGTGGTATAGTCCTACAGTTCAAAAAAATTAAGTTTTGAAAGAAATGTTTCATCTCTAGAAACAGTTCCATGTGTCCTGTGCTTTTTTTGACATTAGTTGAATACTTTTTGCCTCTCCTAAGGTCTGGCGTCGCTGCATTCACACTATCAAAAAGCACGTCCATTTTTGCTATCAAGTTAGCTGTTGCAATGGCCTCACTCGGCATGTCCCCTGAAAATATACAAATTCAAATTTAAGTAGCAGAAGTAGATGATAGTAATATGAATGTATGCATCATCATCACCGACACCTTTCAATAATAAATTGTTTGCTTATAATCACACTAATATTATAAAGGCAAAAGTTTGTGTGTATAATAATAATAATATTTCGGACATCTAACACACAACGCCATCTAGTCCCAAGCTAAGCGGAGCTTGTGTTCTGTGTGCTAGACAACTGATATAAATACAAGAGCTTGTGTTATGGGTGCTGGACAACTGATATAAATACACATATACTTTTTTTCTTAATGGATACATATTAGACATAGAAAACACCCAAACTCCAAAACAAATATTTGTAGATCATTCAAATATTTAGTCCGACACAAGATTTGAACCCAGACCTCAAGCACAGCAGTCGCACTCACAACCACTGCGCTACAGAGGCAGTCGAAGGATGTATCGACACTGATGTGATGATATACAAAGCACGTGGATGCATCACAAACTGTTTGCCTAAATGCATATGCTCACGGTAAATATCATCATCATCATCATCATCAGCCTATCGCAGTCCACTGCTGGACATAGGCCTCTCCAATTGCGCGCCACTTGGTTCGATCCTCGGCTTCGGTAAATATACAGAAATAAAATTTTTTGCATATTTTTTTTGCGATTTTGACGACACCTTCACTGGCAGATAGCTTATCACATAAGTTGTAACCTAGGCTACTTCTTTAAGACTAGCTTTACCCCTTTGGTTGTTGTTGTACTGCGGGTAACACCGCGGGGCTCAGCTAGTCTTCTATACACATTAATAAAATTGGTGTCTGTTTGTAATATTCAAAGAACCGCTAACAAATTCAAATATTTTTTTTTCAATTTTTGTCTATCTGTTTGTTCTCTGGAACGAGTGGATAGATTTTAACGGGAATGTCACTGACAGGTAGCTGGTGATATAAGGAGTAAATTAGGCTACTTATTTTAGACTAGCTTCGCCTCACGGCGTTACTTGCGGTTATTGTCTTACCGCGGGTAACGCACCAAGGTGAAGCCTTACCCGCGGTACGACAATAACCGCGGGTACAGCTAGTTCATCAATAAAATTAAAAACTTCAGTCGCAAAACCATAATCGTTATATATATCTAGCCATCCATAATAATATTATAAATTCAAAAGTAAGTCTTCTGACGACCGTCCACATCTATAGTAGCCAGATGCAGCTATTTATTTAAAAAATATCACGGGATTCATAACTCTAAGCAACTACGAAAGTCAGCACGAACAAACACGGCCAGTGACATACAAGGATGACGTCATCTGTCGTCAATTAAGAACTTAAAGTATTTTACATTCAAGAATTAAACTCACTTGCACAATCCACTATTTTAATTAAAATAGTGGATTATGTGCAAGTGAGTACAACAAGTTCCATCAAGTGCCGACAATCGAGAGTATAAATTATAAAGTATTTTAATTGTTTATTACACTCGTGGTCTATTCTACCTGAAATTTATTCAAAAGAGAGCAAAAATAATAATATGTTAAAATGTTGATTATAATAACCATGATAACATTGTAATAGATAAGATTTTTACAGGTTAGGTTTAAAAAAACTTAACCTGTAAATATCAGTTAGGTAAAAAATATATGCATATAATCTTTATATATATATTTCTTCTGTGAGTGTGTATGTCACTGAACTACTCTCAAACGACTGGACCGATTTTGATGAAATTTTTTGTGTGTGTTCAAGGGGATCTGGGAATGGTTTAGATTCACAATTTTGTTCGCTGGACAATGTTTTTTTAATTAATTTTTAATTAATTAGTAGTTATGGCAAAACGACGTTTGCCGGGACAGCTAGTATATATATATATATATAATATTTAAATAAATAATATATATATATGAATAATATCCGGATAAAGTGAATAATTTATCACATCGTCTAGGCAATTTGATTTATTATATACAATAACTGTAAACTACTATTATATATAATATCGTCTATTATATATACCTAAATACCTACTATATATAACAGTTTAATATCGATGTATTTAAGTAATTCAATTACAAGAGTGAGAAGGTTTTTGAGCCTTGAATTCTTTGGGGATAGTGATGAGATGTCCAAGTAACTAATGTATGTATACAATTCCTTTGTTATGTTGGTTTATTTGTGTCTGTATTTGTGCCTGTAATTTATTTAATAATATGTATTGAGACTACTTTGTACTGTCTTGTGCACTTAACTTTATTCTGTAGTATATAAACGAGGATTTGTCATTGGCTGTCTGTTTTCTTGTTTAATTCTATTTTGATTCAGTAGGTGTAAATCCTCCATAATATCTAAATAAATAAATAAATAATATCTAGTAGTTTATATGGAGCAAAAAGTGTTTTCTTACCATTAGCTATTTTAGAATAAATCCCAGCTGCAACTGAGTGACTTAAAACTTGTGCTGCAAGTTTCACCTTCATTTTTTGTTTTGAGTTAGGGTTTAGGTGTTCCTCTTTTAAACACGGTGCAAACACGAAATTTGGATTACTATTATCTAATTCAAAAAATTGTTTGATATGGCTCCATTTAGCAATTCCTGAAAATAATGAACAACTAAATGAATAAAATATTCTTTATTTGATCATACACTCAGTTTTTGTGGGAACTGCACCTAAAAGAAGTTATCGGTAAATCTATGTAAACATTATTTAGTTCTTTGCTTTTAGCTTTAAGTTAACCAACAACTTTTTGTTTTAATACATAAACACAACGTTAGTAAAGTATTTCATTAATACAATTTTATTCATTCTAACTCTGATTTTTGTCACTATCACTAAACTACTCGTACTCCTTTTTGAAAGACAGGTAAGGCACTTGTGACGCCTCTGGTGTTGCGGGTTCCATGTGCGGCGGTAATCGCTTACCATCTATACTTATAAAATAACATGTCCTGGTTGACTGACTGATTCATCGTCGTCAAGCGGAACTATTAGTTAGGGCTATAAAATATTACGGCTATTAAAAATAAGTAGATACGTATTTAAGCGTTTCTGAATATTCTACCCATAAGGGGTTTAAAAGGGGTTGACATTTCGCATATGGATTAGTCTAAAATCGGTCTTCTTTAAAGTTAGAAACATGAATCTTTATTTTTGGTCTACTGATTAAGAATGAATATATATTTATTTAAGCCCTGCCGGATAATCTACCCCTAAGGGGGTGAAATAAGGGTTGAAATTTTGTATGGAAGTCCGTCATTTTTAAATTAGAAACATGAAACATTACATTTGTTCTAATGATTAAAAATGAGTAGACATGAATTTTAGTGTTTCTGGATGTTCTACCCCTAAGGGGTGAAATAGGCGTTGACATTTCGTATATGGGTTAGTTTGGAAGTCCATCATTTTTGTATTTAGTAGCATGAAACTGTCTTCAGGCTTTTGATTACAAATAAATTAATACCTACATCAGCATTTATGCGAGTTTTATTTCTAAAGAGGTTAAAATAGGGGTCGAAAGTTTGTATGAATGTCCTTTTCAATGGATTATTGATTAGAAATAAATATGTACGTTTAAAAACATGAATAAATTATTCACACAGACTTACACAGTTTTAATTAAAAACATATAATCAACTTCCACGCGAGCAAAGCCGCGGGCAACAGCTAACAGGCGATAAGTCCGATGGTTTGCCTCTATTCTATAAAAAAGTGATTAACAACTTACCAATTCCTTGTCTGTTGTCAGATGTTATGTCAGTCTGAAATTGTACATCATATTTTAAAAATAAATTTCGAAAACACTTAAGCAAGTGTGGCGTGTCAAATATAGTGACAATCTTGTGTTCGCCTATATTAATTACAGGATGCTCCGCAGATGCTCCTAAGAGACATAGAGCTCTCTTGTTGACTCCATCCATGTCGCAAACTGACACACATATGTCCAAGCCAGCATCAAAGCAAGACTTTAAAACCTGAAAAAATAATATATAATATATTTAATATACACAAATCAATTGCTGTTCGTTTATCTCGCTAAAACTCTAGAACGACTGGGCCAATTTAGCTGATTTTAGTTTTGAAATATTTGTTGTAGTCCAGGGAAGGTTTAAAATGTGAAAAATCCTACTAATATTATAAACGCAAAGGTTTGTATTTGATTGCCATGAAACTTTACAGTAGTATAGCTTACTAGCAGACCCACGCAACCTCGTTTGCGTCTTATATTGCCCGTCGCGTGATAATTTTACCCCGTTTTTGAAACATTCTTCATTGTTGCTCCGCTCCTATTAGTAGTAGCGTGATGATATACCCTATAGCCTTCCTCGATACATGGACTATCCAACACCGAAAGAATTTTTCAAATCGGACCAGTGGTTCCCGAGATTAGCGTGTTCAAACAAACAAACGAACAAACAAACAAACAAAACAAACAAACAAACAAACAAACAAACAAACAAACTCTTCAGCTTTATATATTAGTATAGATATATCAGAACTAGCTGAACCCAGCGGTGTTACCCGTGGTTATTGTTGTACCGCGACTAACGCCGTGGGACAAAGTTAGTCTAAAAAAAGTAGCCTAAATTACTCCCTGGATCATCAGCTACCTGCCAGTGAAAGTCCCGTCAAAATCCGTCCAGCCGTTCCAGAGATTACCCGCAACAAACAGACAGACAATTTTTTTTTTAACTACATTTTTGTTATATGTATTGTGTATACATACATATGCATTGATTAAAAAACTGTTATTTTAATATTACAAACAGACACTCCAATTTTATTTATTTGTATAGATGTATAGATAACACAAAGGCTACTATTTGCCGCGATAACCGACATACACGAGGGCGGAGCCGCGGCAACAACTAGTATAATTATAAATATAATACACACTGCAATCCTTTAAGCATAAAATGTAAACTGCTTACCTCTTTTATCAATACAGACAATCTATCTGCTGTCACAGATGCACCTGACAAATAATACGCAACTGGCTGCTTAACCTTTTTCCGGATACCCACCACCATAAAGACAAGGGCGTGTGAAGCCACTTGTGATGATCTCCCTTGTGTTGCATGATTTTGGAAGCCTTCAATTACATCTTCCTTTGAGTTGTACCACAAATGTTTCCTGATGGACATCTCATCCCACAAAAGAGTGAATTCTCTCTGAGATGGCAGCAAATACTTTGAATAGTTTTTCAAAATATGCAAAAAGTTTTCATTTGGTCCAGCATGCATTTTAAATCTACTTAATAATGACTTCAGTGTACTGGGTGTAGGCAGGCAAATGATTCTTCTTAATAGTTTATAGCAAGTTGGTGATTTTTTGTACAGCCTCAGGGCTATTATTTTTTCTTCCATATTCCAGCGACGACCACGCGATTTTTTTTTAAAATTTTTCAGTTCTCCTTGAAGCAATAAGGCAAAAGTGGGAGTCATTTTTGTTTGTAGAAATTCTGTGACTGACTCGTTTTTACTCAAAACATTTAAAAAGGATTCATTTTTTAAATGCTTAATGTTTTTTTCAAGCCTATAAATTTTGTTCATCTTTCTTTTCATTTTTAACAGAACCTTTTTCATTTTGGCACTTTCGTTCTGTTGTTCGTTGGAAGGTCTTTGAAATTTGGTTTCAGTAGAATTTAGAATATCCATTCTCGGTTCCAAAACAGTAAAATCCATTCTAGATGTGCCGACATTAAGAACAAACGTGTTATTTATTTCTACAACACTAGGAACACACACAATAGGAACTGTCGAAACCTGTAATTAAGAGAAATAAATTATCAGTCTCCAGACTTTGTTCCAATTACTTGGAGTCTGGTCTGCGTCTGTCTGGTCTTCTTTACACATTTCGTAACAAGTTTTGGCTAAAATGTAATTTATTAAATATTAAAATAAACATGATAACAACTAAGCTGTTACATAACCTAAAATAACCGTAGTTTAATATATATAAATAATATTAGAAAAATTTCGATGCTAGGGTTGTCACAGAGCGTATTTAGTTTTTTGTTATTTTGATCCACAATTTCTAATTTAATTAGTACATTGCTGGTGCGTTGTAATGTTCCAAATTCAAAAAACGCTCCTGTAATGAAATTATTTTTCGCTGTCCGTAAATTATATACTTCGCGTGTTCTTTTTTCATGATGTGATGACAATATTTCCATGCATGTTTGAGAAAATAAAATTAACTGACCTCATCACTTTCCACATCAGGTACTGCTGTTTTAAATAGCTTATTATTGATATAACATGTTGCTCTAAAATGTTTACTGCACAACATTTTGTGTTTGGTATACAGTTCCTTTTGAAAGTTTGGTGAAAACCAAGCTTCATTGGGAAAACAATACTTCGCCCATAGTTCACAACTGAAAAAGCAAAAACAGCACTTCACAAACAAAATTTCTAAAATAGTTCACCAAGCACTACATTCAATAATTAGGTATATTAATGTTGTTAGTACTGCGGTAGTAAACAAGTTGAATTTTATGTTGAGCACGAGTATGATCATCTCAGAAAGGATTCGTAAAACTACAAACAATTCATAAAATACAAAAATTTAAATGATTCAACTAAAACTGTTATTCGCAATAGCAGGAATCACACCACTAATAGAATACAAATATGTAAAGATATTACAGCATTAATTCATAAAAGTACATTCAATATGGCACCTATCATTTATAGATAAATTGAACCTTCTTTTAGTAAGAACGAATTAAGCGACAAAATTGAAAAAAATGAGATTTGAATACAGATCGATTCTAGGCATTCTAAACTATTTTTGTGTTCAAAAGTCACTAGTGCCTTTCAAGCGACATGTCTAAATTTTTTAGAACTTGTGCACAAATTTATTACTTAATAAAGAATTAACTGCCTAAGTTACAGTTACAATATATACAAACAGGATTTCAAATAGCATAAAAGAATCATATCCACAAAAATTATATAAAATCTGTTCAAATTTGTATTAAAAATGCGTAAATGCAAAAGAACAATTTCACAGCACAGTTTTTCGGAGTTTATCGAAGTATTAGGTTATCAATTCGACTGTATCTTTGACCGTAAACCGATTTTGATGATTCTTTTTTTATTTAAAAACTGGTGCTTCCCATGTGATTACCATTTCAATTTGGTCCAGTTCTTGAATACGGTTTTTATTGTTAAAAATGGTGTCTTATTTAATAGAGATTTAAAACCAATGGAAAGAGTTATGATTTTACAAAGGATTTCGAGACAAGCAATAATTGTATTATTATTCAGGTTTTAACTATAAAAAAAAATGTGTCACCTAATCAGCAATGGCATACAAGATCTTAAGAAATGATATATTTTTGGTTAAATTTAGGACTTTCCATTAAAATGTTTAAATTTGATCTTATATTGCTTTTTATTTCTCCCAAATCAAACAGTTAATTTAAGCAGTCGGATTATAGCTAAAATACATTACTTAACGAATTAGGTAGTAAAGTAACTATATCTTTTAATGTATATTCTGTCTCATACCTAATTACACACACATCTTACTTTCAAGGAAAAATATCATACACATTACATAATTAATAATGATGAGCGCAGTGACAATTTTAATTTAAAATCTCTGACGGTCATACTTTGAAATTTTCTCCATTGTCACTTAATCTATTCTTACATAACGCTGTCCAACTGTTATGTAAATTCTGTATTAAATTTCTTGATACATGATAGTTATGAATTTTTACATGTATCTGTTTATTTAGTTCAAATTTATTATGTTATAAATTTTATACTATTTAAAAGTATGAATTCTATAAAATTATTATTAATGCATACTTTGAATATTATATTTAAGTTTAAATTATTGTAGGCCTAATTGGCAGAACATAGTTGATCATTGTAAATTCTGTAAACATCACATGTATACCTATGTTTCACAAAAAAAAAAAATGATAGACTGATAATAATAAATTAGCTTCTAGCATAAGGGCTATGTTATAAGATGTCTCAAGTATCAGTTAAACTTTGATTTTCTGAAATTAAGTTTCAAAAGTTAATCAGCACTTCATTAGAATGTTTCGTATTTAGAAACTTGTCTCAAAATTGAGTTTAACTTACAGTCTGTTCCTAATTGTGTTTTTGCAATTTACAACTCTACTATTGCATATCATGTAAACATATTCTTATCATGCAAAATTAAAATATGAATATTTTACAAACATCAAATCAAATCCACTGCTGAACGAAGATCTCCTCCAAGGAGCGCTAACTATCCCGGTCTTAGGCAGTCCACATCCATCTGCTAGCCAGCCACTCAATCTTGATGAATTTATCATTATTATTTTATATCATTCTCATATCATTAACAAGAATCAGCTCTCCTAAAATTAAATAATTATTAAAATTAAAATGAATCATTATCATTATTATTACCTGTGTCGGAACATTCAAATTATTATTATCAACACTTAACATGTCGAACTGTCAAAGTATGTATTTGTTTCTATAATATTATACTTTTGTATGATTACAAAAGTATATTAAGATACTTTGATTCTAATGCAAACGATTGTGGTGATTCAATTTGAAAGAATTGTACTGGGCCATCCATAAAAAGTATAAAACTGCATTATTATTTAAATGATATTTAGTTTATATATCATGAAAGTTAGGGAAATTTTCCTGTTTTATACTGATTACGATGTACTGTACTGAACTAAGTAGGAGTAATAATTATAGATTTTATGTTCCTAATATGTTTATAGATTAGCAGGTTATAGTTCGCTGTATGAATCGTGAATGTTGCATAGCTTCGATTGTGTCAGACTGTCAATAACGATTTCGGGCCTCTAAGCAGCCTGATTCTTATTCTGAAAGTCTGAAATTATAAGTACAGCATAAAATTTTTAGAGAAGTAACTACTTACCGTAGGCTATTTTTAGAGCCAGGATTAGGAAAGCGATTCAATGTGATGCTGGAATCTTTGGAAGGTGAAGACCCACATTTGCAACATGTTCTCGTTTTTTCTTTACTGGAACTCATTGTAAATTAACAAAAAAGCTTGCAAAAAAGAATCACTTTCTTCAGCTTTCTGATTATTTTATACCTAACACTTGATTTCATCAAAACTTTACTACAACGAAGGAACAGAGTATACGACTCAAGATTGAACGTCTTTATAGTAGGATTAATCGAAATTAGTTTACTATTGTTGAAATTAAACCGAAATTACAAGTACAATTAACCTACACGGAAGCACAGGCAGCCATTTTTTATTTTACATTTTGTAATGTTGTCAGTAAATGACACGAAATTATTGGTAAACATTTGATTTTTTTTTTTTTTTAATATTTACTACGACTAAAAAATTAATTCGTAATTATCTTCAAGGTTCTAACGGAGCGTTAGTATTAAAAAAAAAACAACTTTTCAAACTTAAGTCAATATTTTCAGTGGTATCATTGTAGCAAAACCTATATCGCTGTCCTTGTTTTTCCTTTATCGTTATCTCCGTCGTGTAATGAAACCTTCCTAAAAACAGCTTCTAGTTGACAGTTGACTGGGACTGCGTGCGACTCAGAAGAAAAAAATAATCAAATTGTTTAGTTTTTTGTAGCGCTATCTAAACTCTAGCACAGCAAAGCAAATCATTTAAAGAGTACAAAAAAGACGCTAGATGGCGTACAAAACGGCGTGAAATAATTAAATGTATAAAAATAAGCACTAGATTAAAAACATATTATCAAAACAAAACTGAAAAAATATATATGGATACAATATATATTTATTTATTAAAATTTTCAAAATTAATACATGAACTTTTTGACCCATAATTTTAATTATTAACAGGCAACATTGGAATTACTAATGTCATCATTTGGTTCGCCAAGATTTGAAAGTTTTTCAAAAAGTTTTCGTTGTAGAGTGAGTGCAATTTGTTATTTTGTTTAAACTTTTGAGACCTCGCTTGTATTACGGACCTTCCAATATCTTCTACCACACGATAACCACAGCTTACAACCCGGATTGAGATCTTGCATCAACGATTTACAACAGCTATTGAATTTGGACCCCGATAACCAACACTTACGATTGACCACGGCTATTGAAAACGAATTTATTTACTCCTGTGAATAGATTTGTGTTGTAAAGATGCCACGAAGATCGCAATGTGTTTTCGGCTGTCAACAATTCGGTATGTATCCATTTTTTTATTAACATCGCTACCGATAGCCAGTCGCCATTGTATTAGTAGGTATGTTAAATTTTATCCAAAAAGTACATTTAAAATACAACGTTTAACTCCGTAAACCGTATTTTCAGCCCTGACAGATCATTTAAAATGCCCTTTGAAAATTAAGAATTAAATTAACTAAAAAACTTGTGAATTGTAATGCAAACTTTGAATTCTAGGTAATATTTCAAAATCATTCAAATTTTTTCTTGACTTTTAGTAACCTCTTAATGCCATTCTTGCACTTCAAATATTTGCGTTTATAACTTTCAAGCGCCATTTATAAAATATTTTGTTTCTATCACATAACTTTTAATAATACTATTAAAAAAAGATAATTTTTACAAATTCTATTAGTACATATACATACTTTTCAAATTCAAATGTATTCAATTCTAATTCAACTGTCTACAAACTAATAATATTAAAACCAATATTATATTTCTTATATATTTTAAACATATAGCTTTAAAGCTAGAAATAACCGCTGCTTAAAGTCAAATAATCTTTATAACAAAGGTCATTAACACTCTCAAAATAAATGAGTTTGGAAATGGCGTTGCCTTCTAGCTGTAAAATTCGATTACTCCTTATATCAGCTACATATCAGTGAAAGTCGCGTCAAAATCAGTCCTGCCATTCCAGAGATTAGCCGGAACAAACAGACAGACAAAAATTGTATAAAATGATATTTTGGTATAAGTACCGTGTATGTATGTATACACATGCATTTACTAAAAAGTTGTTATTATAATGTTACAAAGAGACACTCCAATTTTATTTATTTGTATAGACACATGCTTTAGATTTAGATTTAGATTTAGAGCCTTTATTGCAAACAAGAGTTACAAATTATATTAATCAATTTAATCTAAAACTATTGTTTAAGTGTTTTCTTCTATGTTTGCTTGTCCCTTGACATAGGCCTCCTCCAGATTCTTCCACTTTAGTTTGTTAAGTGCTATTCTTCTCCATAGTGGTCCTGCTGTATTTCTAAGATCATCTTCCCATCTAATTACTTGTCTACCCCTATTTCTCTTTCCGTCTCTTGGATACCATTCTACTATGTCTTTTGTCCACTTATCCTTGTTACTTCTTATTGTTTGTCCTGTCCAGCGCCATTTTAGTTGTTTGATTTTACGTTCAATGCTTTCTAATTTTGTTCTTTTCCTTATATTAGTTATTTTCACTTTATCTCGCCTTCTTATTTTTAACATACTTCTTTCGATACTTTGCTGGCAAACTCTTAGTTTTTGTAAGTTTTTCTTTGTCAAGGACCATGTTTGACACCCATATGACAAGCATGGCATAATACACATTTTAAACACTTTGCTTTTGAGTGTCTGAGGAATATCATTATTTTTCATAACACTTTTTAGGGACCAGTATCTTCTCCATGTATTCGCGACTCTTTGCTCTATTTCTTTGTTCATCATGTTCTCTGGTGATATTATTTGTCCAAGATAAGTGTATTCATTTACGTATTCAATCTGATTTTGCTTGACCTCTATTTTTTCATGTATCTGATTACTCATTACCTTAGTTTTCTGAGACACATGCTTTAACTACTAGTAATCCAGTGTAACATAATATCTGTTTTCGGTTTTATGTAATGTAGTGTTATATTTTATGTAATGTAGCCTATACTATTATGTAAAGAGGTAAAGTTTGTGCGTTTGTGACGTTGTAGGAGGTAATCTCTGGATCTATTGAACCGATTTTGAAAATTCTTTTACCAATAGAAAGCTACGTGTGCTTTTTTGAGTGACATAGGCTATATAATAACCCGAAAGTAGAAATACTTTTAAGTAGTAGTAAAAAACAGTAATTTAATTATTGTACTATATCTAATTTCAGATGTTTTACATCAATTCCCTATACCAGAGACATCTTTAGAACGGTTTCTGCAATGGAAAGACATAGTGGGACCAAAGTTGCAGGACAAGACCAATGACGATATATATACAAATTATCGTATATGTAATCATCATTTTGAAGGACGCTACTGTTACCCACATAGTAAACGTCTAGCTAGGACTGCTTATCCTACTCTTAAATTCGGTAAGTCTTTATACCTAAAACATATACTATACTCTACATTGTCCCACCATGAAAGCAATTGCACCACTTTTTCATCTGTTAGTACAGGTTGTTTACTTATCTCAGTAATGTTCATCTGCCCCTGCCACATCGATAACATGTTTTAATTAGTAACATTTAAACTTTCCCGTTCCATGATATATTAACAATTATTTTTATGGGAATTAACGCAATCACTTATTATAGGTATTACATACCTCTGATTTGCCTGACGTTTCGACCAGGTTGCACTGGCCGTGGTAACCACTGTTTTACTTCCCATAAAAATAATTGTTAATGTTTTAATTATTTAAAAACATAACAATTTTTAATTGTTTTTTTAGTCGACACCGACTTCAAGCTGAAGTTAGAAAGCTAGCACACATTATATTACGACTTAATTTAATTTATTAGATAATTAAGTCTGTATAAAAATTGTCACATAATCATTAAAAGGTAGTTCATTTTACGCCTTTCAGTGTTTTTTCTGAAAATTTTAATTGATATTCTTATGGAGTCACTTTTTGTAACGAAGTTCCTTATGGCGCTTTTCGAAAGGGGGCTAGACGGAAACAGTGTAACAACACTTTTTGCTATATTTACATTAAGTTGACGTCATAGTGTTGGATACGCAACGTTAAATATAACAAACTGATTGCTAACGTCCATACCATATTGAATACATCGGTTCTCGTCCGATCACCAAATTTAAGCAACATCGGGGATGGTTAGTACTTGGATGGGTGACCGCCTGGGAATACCACGTGATGTTCGCTTTTTGCATGTATTTACAGAAAATATATTGATTTATAGTATATTTTGTACAATTTGATTATTTCTAAAATAATTTGAGTATTTTATGCGCATTTTTATTAGTAGTAGCATATCAAATAGATATATATATATATACTAGCTGACCCAGAAAACGTTATTATGCCATAAAAAATATTTAAGGATGGGTCAGCCTTACCATTTAGGGGGATGAAAAATAGATGTTGTCCGATTCTCAGACATACCCCATATGCACACAAAATTTCATTAGAATCGGGTTAGCCGTTTCGGAGGAGCTTAACTACAAACAGCGCGACACGAGAATTATAAACTTCGTTCCATCCGGGTGATCCATGACACCCCACAAGTTTTTTTTCTTAAAAATGTTTTGGTTGCGTAATCTATACTCTATACAAATAAATAAAATTGGAGTGTCTGTTTGTAATATTAAAATAACAGCTTTTAAATCAATGCATATGTATATATATACCATACATATACCAAAAATGTAGTTAAAAAAATTTTTGTCTGTCTGTCTGTTTGTTCCGGGTAATCTTTGGAACGGCTGGACGGATTTTAACGGGACTTTCACTGGCAGATAGCTGATGATCCAGGGAGTAATTTAGGCTACTTTTTTTCAACTAACTTTGTCCCGCGGCGTTACTCGCGGTACAACAATAACCGCGGGTAACACCGCGGGGTTCAGCTAGTTGATGATAAAATTGTTTAAGTATCACGAATGACGACGCATAGTTTAGCCTAAAGCCAAGTGAAGAAAGAAAGAAAAATATTTATATTGGCAACAAAAGAAAGTAATCTGGAGTGTCTGTTTGTAATATAAAATAACCGATTTTTACTAAATGCATATGTATACACGGTACAAATACCAAAAATGTATTTTTGTCTGTCGGTCTGTCTGTCTGTCTGTTCGTTCCGGGTAATCTCTGGAACGGGTGGACCAATGAACTTTCACTGATAGGTAGCTGATGATATAGGGAGTACTATTTTTGGACTAGCTTTGTCCCGCGGCGTTACTCGCGGTACGACGTTAACCGCGGGTAACACTGCGGAGTTCAGCTAGTGTAATGATATTAAGGCCTTCCTCGATAACGAAATAATATTTCAAATCTGAAGAGTATTTTCTGTGATTAGTGCTTCCAACCATACAAAGAAAAAACTCTTTAGCTTCATACTATAATAAGAGATTATCAATTCTTTCCTCTTTATAATATTAGTGTAGACTAGCTTTTGAGCGCAGCGTGTATTTTGTTTATCGCGGTAAAAAGTAACCTATGTCCTTCCGCAAGAATCGAAAATGTCTCCATGTCAAATTTCACTGAAATCGGTGTAATGGTTTACCCGTGAAAGCGGGACAGACAGGCAAAGACATCTTTCGAATTTATAAGATTAATCTGGATGGAATGTATTGCAGTGTTGTAAATGTGATCGCTAAGCTTTTTATAACTAGGTGATAATACATAATATGTACCTTTCTATCGGTCATTGGCATACCTTGAATTTGGATTTTTGAGATCTAACCAGTGAACTAATCAATTGTAATTAGTGACAATTCACAATCACCAACTTATCAATTCTAGTTATGGAAACTCACTATTAACATCTTATCAATTGCCACCTATGTCTTTCCACAATTAACAAATAAATAAATAAGTATTTCGGACATCTAACACACAACTTCATCTAGTCCCAAGCCAAGCAGAGCTTGTGTTATGGGTACTAGACAACTGATATGAAATCACAGAACAAGAGAATTCTCCTTTTCTGTATATTAAGAAATATATATATGTATATTTGCTTAACTATAGTTAAGCAATATCTAAACTAGGAACCTCCTAACGTAAGTAGTTCCTGTTTTGTTGGGATTTCGAAAACCATAATAACATTCCCAAGTCTGTGTCGATTCTCTTTTTCTGCAATGTTGAATTGATTATTATTACTAAACTAGCTGAACCCGGCGGTGTTACCCGCGGTTATTGTTGTACTGCGAGTAATGCGCGAACAGACAATCCAATTTTATTTATTTGTATAGATAAACATTTAATCTATACAAAAGGGGGTGTACATAAAATACAATAAAATACAATCCTACTAATATTATAAATGCGAAAGTTTGTAAGGATGGATGGATGTTTGGATGTTTGTTACTCTTTCACGCAAAAACTACTGAACGGATTTGGATGAAACTTTACAGTAATATACCTTATACATCAGAATAACACATAGGCTACTATTTACCGCGATAACCGACATATACGCGGGCGGAGCCGCGGGCAACAACATAAAATACTTAAAATAAGAGTGTCTGTTTGTAATATTAAAATAACTGCTTTTTAGTCAATGCATGACGGTACATGTACCATATTAAATAGCATTTTTTACAATTTTTGTCTGTCCGTCTGTTGTTCCGGGTAATCTCTGAAACGGCTGGAGCCAATTTTATGGTACTTTCACTGGTAGATAGCTGATAATCTAAGAAGTAACTTAGTCTACTTGACTTTTTTTATGTTTGTTACCTCGTAACTTTCGACTAGGTGAACCGATTTCGATGATTCTTTTTTTATTTGAAAGCTGGTGCTTCCCGTGTGGTCCTATTTCCATTTGGTCCAGATCTTGAGGTCGGCTTTTTATTTTTGTTGAAATTTGTTACCCGCGGCTGTTGTTATACCGCGGGCCTCAGCTAGTACAAAATAGAATGTTTTGGTTTAATTTATTTACATTTTTTTGTAATTTCTATCTATTTAAACAACTAGCTGACACCCACGCAACCTCGTTTGCATCGCCTATTGCCCGTAGCGTGATAACTTTCCCCCGTTTTTGTAACATTCTTTTTTGGTGCTCCGCTCCTGTAGGTCTTAGCGTGATGACATATCCTTCCTCGATAAATGGGCTATCTAACACTAAAATATTTTTTGAAATCGGACCAATACTTCCTGAGATTAGCGCATTCAAACAAACAAACTTCTCAGCTTTATATATTAGTATAGATAGTGTAGATATGGGACATCGATTACGAGACGTTGAGTTTATGAAGTAAATATTACAATACAAAAACTTCTTAGGTTTTATAGGTTAGGTTCTTAGCTAATTATTATTATAAACTAGCTGACCCGCTATTCCTATTTCCCTAAAATTTTCGGTCGACATCCGGCTCCTATTGGTCGTAGCGTTTAGTTACACAGCCTAAAACCTTCCTCGCTAAATGGGCTATCCAACAAAAAAAGAATTAGCTATATCGGTTCAGCCGTTCCCGCGTGATTTCGTGACCAAGCCAAATAGGGATTCATTTTTACCCGCCTACGGCAAAAGCAAAGGAGGGTTATGATTTTGACAGGCTATGTATGTATGTTCATTTGTTTCCTCATAGCTCGTTAACTACTCATTAGAACTGGACAAATGAGGTGTCGTTAGAAGCGTCATGATCGTCTGCTGGTTATAGGCTAGGTGACGTGTCACTGAATCTAATGTGGCGCCCTCTAGCCGACGTATGTATGACTGTATTAAAAAATTAATTTAAGAGTAATATGCCGTGTTTGGTATCATACGAAAGGGCTTTACTTGTACATTTCAAAAATATATACATTATTAGCATTTTCTAGTGACTTTATCCGTATTTATTCGATAATTGTGATATTTCTATGGTACCTATTTAAAATATACTTTGCAAAGAAATAAATATTATAGTGGCACCAAAACATATTAAATAAAAAAAAGTGAAAGCTAAAACCCAATCACGACAAAAAACGACGCTGAAAAAGCATGAAAAAAGATTCAAAAGCCGTAGTCACGCGCTGTTAGTGTTATGGACTATGGTACATTACCCTACATGGACTACGGCTTTTGAAACTTGTTTCATGCTTTTTCAGCGTTGTTTTTTGTCGTAGTTAGGTTTTGGTTTTTACTTTTTTATTATACATGCAGCTATAAAGTTTACAAAGAAGCAAAAATATTATTAATATTACCTATTACACTAATTTACACGGTTTATATACCCTAGCTGAAAGTTAATAATATATTGTTTACTAGCTGAGCATACAAAATTCGTACATAGTATTACATGTAACTTGATAGCAAATCCAAAGGCATATCCATATTGTAATAAAATTTAGCAAACAATTTGCTGCGCTTACAGGCGTCCCCGTTTTGTGTGTGAGCACATACCAGATAAACATGAGCAGTCAATCACACATTGATATCTGCTAGCTGCGATAGCACTACTAACTGGTTTTTTAAATAAATTTGGATGCGTTTTATAATACCAAATACACTTTGTGTGATCCACAAATTGTTGTCCTGAGTCTGGGTGGTCTGGGTGTTCTTTGTGTCTGTTTCATGTATGTTTGTAAAGTCCCCCGTGACACAAGATGTATATTCCTCATGCAGCAGTTTTCTTCCTGTAGAAAAAAGAAATTTGCACGCATCGCTGAATTAAAAGAATCTTGCCGAATTTTGTAAACGATAGGTTTATTAATATTTATGAATATTGGTTATTTTATGTTTATAATTTCCATTTACCTACTAATCAATAACTTTATCACGTGTTCTTTAATGTGACATAGGTTCGGCGCATAAGCAATGTTCACTGATTATGTTTGTTTAACATAAAATGTAATATTAATACTACAGGTTCATCTGCTTCTTCTAGTCAAGACGTATCCATAGAAATTCCGCAAATCCTGCCTGAATCGATGGATATTCACTTAGTGCCACAAACTTTACCCGGATGTTCAGCTCATGTTTCAAATCTTGACCTGACTAACAAAACTGGTAAGATTACACTGGTTTATACTTTAGTGGATTTAAACTGCGTCTACCGTTGATAATCGCGGTAAAAAGTAGACGAGATCTTTTTTCAAGAATCAAATTGTCTTCATACCAGATTTCATTGGAATTGACTGTAACGGCTTGACTGCGAAAGCATAACAGACAGATACAGAACTACTTCCGAATTAATAATATTGAGTTTGCATTTTTTAAATTAAAAAACTTGTCTTATTGGTATGACCAAAGATCTGGAACCTATTATTTTAGTGATATTTATGTGGTTACATAACTAAACAAAATGTTGCTTAATTTTTTTTTTTGTTTTAAATTTTACACCACATTAACCATTAACATAAAGCAATTTTAATTTCACCGTTCTAATTTTGTCATTAGTTGTAGCCACACGGGTGGAGTCATGTACGGACTAGTGTTGCATGACATAGGTTTAATGTTTTAATATCAATTTCATAATTGAATTTTCATATGAGAGCATAGTGAGAGAAAAATAAATTAGCAAGTAAGACATATTATTTATTATAATTTTTATGATGTTTTCTTTTTAGGTAATGCCAGTAAAGGAAAGCAGACCAAACGAATAAAAATTATGATGAAGAAAGTTATTAATTTAAAAAACAAACTGAAGGAGCAAAAGAATCAAGTCAAGGCAGCACAAAAAATGTCTAGAACAAAGTTATTTAATAAGGTTATGAAATCTTTGCCTGTTCCCACTCAATTATTTTTGACTGCCTCGTTGGTCTAGCGGTTGGCGTGTGCGACTGCTGATCGTGAGGTCTCGGGTTCGATTCCCGGGTCGGACCAAATGTTTGTATGATCTACAAATATTTGTTTCGAAGTTTGGGTGTTTTCTATGTATAATATGTATGTATTTACAAAAAAAAAAAAAAAAGTATATGTATTTGTATCAGTTGTCTAGTACCCATAACACAAGCTCTGCTTAGCTTGGGACTAGATGGCGTTGTGTGTTAGATGTGCGAAATATTTATTTATTTAATATGCAGTTGACTCGGCATTCTAAAAAAAACCGTGGAAGACGGTTTAGCCTTCAGGACAAATTGTTGGCACTTTCAATGTACAAGAAGAGTCCAAAAGGATATTACTTTCTAAGAAAACTTTTTGCCTTGCCATCAAAAAGAACTTTGCAAGATGTCCTTAAAAAAGTAACTTTAAAACCGGGTGTTAATTCCGTAATTTTTGATCAAATGAAAGATACTACTGAGAAGCTAACGACAGAACAACGTTTGTGTGTGTTGATGTTTGATGAAATGGCTATTTCACCATCAATGCACTTTGATCTTCCGTCAGACCAAATCATTGGTTTTGAAGATATGGGATCAGTGCGTACAGAAAATATTGCTGACCATGTGTTAGTGCTTATGATCAAAGGCATAAAAACTTTATAAACAGCCTTTATTTTATGGCTTTTGTAGAAGTGCCACAAAGACAGTGAATTTGAAAAATATTTTAAAAAGTGTCATTGAGAAATTGTTCCAAACCGGATTGATAGTTGTGGCAACAGTTTGCAACCAATTTACTACAAATTCAAAAGTAGTGCACGACCTCATTTCTGAAACGAGAGGAGAATATTTAAGAGAAAATAGAGAATTTAAATACAACGCATTTAAAATAAATGGTCATAAAATATTCCCCTTGTTTGATGCCCCACATTTATTAAAGTGCATCAGGAATAATTTTTTGAAAAAGGAATTGAGATTCACTCAGGACGGCGAAATTAAAACTGCAAAGTGGGAACGTTTAAAAATGTTATTGGATCTAGATGATGGTGAAGATGAATTGAGGATGTGCAATAAACTTACGGAAGCTCATGTGCTGCCTGACAAGATTCCAAAAATGAAAGTCAAACATGCCGCACAAGTATTTAGTCAACGAGTTTCTGGTGCCCTAAGATTTTGTACAAGTAAGTACTTAGATTATGTGATATTTAGACAGTAATTACGTTTGTGGCAGCAGAAAGATCGAAAAAAACCAAAATTCTCTAAAATTCATTTATTAACGAAAAATTATAATTTTACCCTAATGAACAATCATTTCACTTCGATGTAGGAATATCGAATAATTCTTCTTACAAAATTGTTTACCTTAAATACTATCGGAAGTCAATAAACGTCGTAGATGCATATATAGAAGTGAAATCAAACTACAAGTGCGGCGTCAGTGGTCCTATTAGAATAGCGCTATGTTATTCAGTTGAAAATTTGACAGATGCTGTTTATCTATTGCCGCTATAACAAGTACAAAAAAAAAACAAAATTAGTTATCTAATTATTTTTAGAAAACTTCGTACGCGAGTTCGACTCGCACATGACCTGTTTTTTAGACCTATAAATAAATTTCCTGTACCACTTGGAAGCTTGTAGCGTTTTGTCTATTGAAACTGACATGTCGTGCTAATTTATACTATTTCTTTTTCAGAAAAAAATCTACTACCTCAAGAGTGTGAAGATACAGCCGATATTTTACTGTTATTTGACCAGCTTTTTGACTCTTTTAACGGAGGATCATATAAGAAGAGTTATAAAATTTATAAAAATGCCCTACAACCTAACTCGGAACATTTTGCGTTATGGAACAAATCTGTACCAATTTTAAGGTCCATGGGGTTCGAGACCGAAACAAAAAAAAAAGGTGTAGTAACATTTTCATATGAGAAAGTTCCGTCACTAAAAAATTGGATTCACAATATTCACACAATGAAGGATTTGTGGCAATATCTATCAAAAGAATATGGTATTACAAGTTTAATAGCTAGAAATTTAAACCAAGACCCCGTGGCAAACTTTTTTTCGTCTGTGAGGAGCCACGGGGCTAGGAATATAAACCCTACCTGCCTTCAATTTGAAAGTGTATACAAAACACTACTCATAAACAATTTGTGCTCGAATCACTCCTTGGGGGCGAATTGTGAGGAGGACTCTAATGAAATTCTTCATAATTTGGATTATCTACTCCTAAAAAGTCCTCCTCAGCCCTCAGGGAGTAATGAGGTGATAGAAAATTATACTCCAGATATGTTGGCAGGTAGCAGTTCGGAAAATGAACTTGTTATAGAAACAAAAAAATATGTGGCGGGGTTTGTTATAAAAAGGATAAAAATAAATATTTGTAAATCGTGTCATAAATGCAATAACGAACTATGTGATACTACCCCGCCCCAAGCAGATACCTATATTCTTGCGATAGACATAACAAGAAAATCGCTGCAATATCCTTCTGTAAACTTTGTACATTGTGTTACAAATATAGTTAAAATTATAAAAAACTATCTACAACATTATCCTCAAGAAAGTGGGATAACCAAAAAAATTAAAATTGCCATTCAGAATACAGTGAATTTCGATTTTTTATCATGTGATGAACACCAAGAAAAAGTTAGGACATATGTGTCAAATTTATTAATAAAAATTATTATAAATAGCTGGTGCAATAATGTCAATAAAATATTAAAAGGCAGACATGTTAGAAATATAGACGATAAAATAAAAACTCAAGCATTAGAGTATTATAAAACACACAGGAAAAGTAAGTAGTACGTACTTATAACTAAGTAGGCACTACTTACTCTTCTTTTATTTAAAAATAAACACACAGGATAACTCTTGTGTGTAAACAAATAAGTAAAATTTAAGACTAAAAAAAATTCAAATCAACGGCTTATCTTAAAGACAACATTCAATGATACTTTATAATATTGTCTAATTTTAATTTGACTTTAACTTGCATTGATTATTATTATTATATTCCTATGTATTAATCTAATTTATATTGATTCAAGCAATGGTTTTAAAAATTCAAAAGTCAAGCAACCGTATTACTGCAGTTTTTTAATATAATTCTTTAACGCCTGCCAAAGTGACTACTCTGCCTGATGGAAAGCTTGAGTAGACGGTGAAGTAGGCCTTCACCGTTGGTAGAATCTAATGGTGGAGGCCACTTCACTGCGAATGATGACAGTGATCCAAACTATGTTGGCCTAGTAAGATCTTTTTCATGCCTTTTTTGCTTGCATAACTTTGATCGTATTTGTACACCAGTTTTGTTAGAACATGTTGATTATAATCTTTAGAGTCTAAATAATATGTTACATCAATAATATGTATTAATCATGTATTCACACGTGGTTCAACAAATAAACATATCGTTATCGGTAACCGGCTCCTAAAACCGAATGTTTTCTTTTTGTAGACCAAGTGCCAAAAAATAATATAGTCAGATTTTATCATTATAGCCTTACTCCGCTTTTTTTAAACTGAAAACAATTTTTTGCATATATACGAGGTTTTCTATTTCTATACGAGGTCTCTTAGTAGGTTAATTGGTATAATTTAATGAATCAAATATTAAGTGATATTTTAATCCACTCCATTTCCTGATCATAATAAATAATGTATAATAAGTATTGAAAGAATTAATTGCAGAGTAGGCTTCAGTGGTATTTTCATTTTTAAATTGTAACTAAAATCTTATTTTAAGATATCTCTAATTGTGTATTTCAGCAGGACCAAGTGAAAACAAGGTATTTTATAAGCAAATAAATAATTATTAAAAATATATTTGTTTTATTAATGACTGTGAATCCGAATGAAATTAAAAGAAAACAAAAACATTTAGTTGTAGTATATGAATGTACCATCTATTTCAATCGGTTTCATGTTGGTGTAACGAATGGAACTTCAATTTGCCTCGGTACACAAATAGCAGATAATTATAGCGAATCTGCCGCTTCTGCTTACCGAGATTAATGAGTTACATTCAATTTACAAAAATATAAAGTTGAAGTAACAGTAGATAAAAATTCAAATTTTGGCGGCACGCTGAGCAGCGCCATCTGATTGTTAGCACGAATAAACATTAACAAAAAAAAGCGAGGTTGCTCATCTATCTCTAGTATATACATTATAATCTATGGCGTACACGTGAGGTGCTCGTTTGTATTTCATGTTATAACACATTAATTAAGAATATCATTAATTTGAGATGGTGCCTAAAAAAATGTCACTAAATCCACTTAACGGTAAGACAATAACCATTAAACGCAAAATCTTTATTTTTGTACTGAGACATAACCTCAATATTGTTGTCGATTATATTTTTTAGAATTAAAAAGGCGGCTAGACGACGTGACAACACCATTACCGAAGCGCCTTTGCCTAGCCAAAAATGTAGTGCAGTCCTACCACTTCTCTACCGCACCTAAGGAGAGAGTTGTGGCAGAATGGCTTCGAGATCTTACAGAACGGAATAGTTTAAAATCTGAAGATTTGAAGAATATTCTTGGCTGGCTGACGATTTTAGATGATTCCACCACGAGTGAATTGAAGAGTAAATTGGTACAGGTACATTGATACAATACATACACTATTCAAACAGCCCACGTGTTATTTCTGTTGAAGTTGATTAGAGGTAAACACCAAAAGTTTATACTGTACAATATTATTCACTGAATCGACAACCATTATATTATATTTACAAAGTTCTTTTTATAGAATATAGATGACACAGAACAGTCATATTCAAAACTAATTTTTAAACATTTCTTCTTTATTTGATAAAAAGAGTTTACACATTGTTGACATTCTATGCAACCTCAATAGTTTCATCCATACTTAACAAACTGCTGCAAGTGTTGTCTAACCTAAAAGGCTTCTAGTACTTTCTGTCCACCCTATTCAATAACAGCCTTTAACCTCTCCGCTGCATAAATGGGTACCGGAAGTGCATACGTAAAATTTTGCCACGCGGCGTGCGTAAATAATAATAATATATCGCTTTATTGTACACCAGATAATGCTATGCTAGGTCAGTACAATTGGCGGCCTTATCGCCAAAAGGGCAATCTCTTCCAGGCTTTAATCCTAATCAAATCTTTACAAAAAATGCTTGGCCACCAAGCATTTTTTGTATATGTAATACAATTTTTTTTTAAGATGAATAACCAGACTAGCTTGTTATGCGATATTTTATTGCTAAACTAAAGCTAACTTTATAATACTTACAATAGTGGCAATTGTTGTAATTAAAATCATTTTAAATTTTTACATTATATATTGTTCATTTCATTTAATATCCTCAAAAAGTCTAGTCTCTAATAGTCCCCTGCTGGACATAGGCCATAGGTATTTGTATCTTATTACTCATTGCACAATAATTTGTTTTCATGAATTTACAAAAATACAAAATTTAAAAAAGACCTCAAGTAATTTATGGACGCCCCCTAGTCCATAAATTACGTGGTGTTTTTTTAAATTTTCTTTCCCCCCCTCCCCCCTGGTGAGATATCGTGAGATTTTTCAAAATGTGGGTTTCTTACGTAAAACATTTACAAGAATAAACCAAGCAGGTTGGAACCTGTCCGTTTATCGCTGCCACTCAGCTCGCACGCCCTCGTTCATCGAGTCGCGCATTCGACTGACAGTGGTGCGAAAACAAAGGATGGGCTACACTGTACTGTAAATTGAGAATAAATTGAGCTATTTGGTATAAAACAAATATAGTGGTTTGACTGTCAGAAGATGTATAACTTTGAAGTTTGAATGAAATTATTTTCTTCCAAACTAATTAGGGAATGATCTTAATCGTATTACGATTACGCTTAATATTAAATCTTAAGCATGAACAATCTGGATTAAGTTTACCAAAATAGTATAGATTTTATTCCAACCAGAAAAAAAATTGTGTGATATTTGCCGAGACCCCTCTCTCCAACGTACGATTCGACCCCCTCGCCCCCTTAAACATCTCACGTATTTTATAAAGAAACCTATTATAAATACAATTTATACCTTTGATTATCAACACTTGGTGGAAGTATTGAAAATACATTCTTTAAATTAAACTCACTTGTTCTTTAAGTAACTTTTGCTGAAGTCGGAAAACCAGTCAGGTTAAACATTTAAAATTAATGAAACAGTATGACAAAAGTACAAGTAAGTGTAATTTGAAGATTGTATTATAAATACATACTTATCATCTGTATGTAAAACTGAATCTACGACCGAATCTTTACTATTTTCAGATTGTGTCACTGTATTTAAAAAAAAAACATCTACAAAGTGCAGAGTGCGCAGACCTACAGACAGACGTACAACAGAATTTGGATTTTAAATTAAAAGGCAAACTTGACAAAACTGCAATAGAAAAAATTAAAACAGTTTTAAAACTTGATCCCATACTCATAGAACAGAAAAAGCAAACAATTTTACCTGCCATTATGGCGGCTAAGAAAAACAACTCAGGGATAACAGAATCATATACGGAAATGATGAAATTTTTGTTAGAAATATTATTTAAATTAAACAGAGGTACCCAATTTATAACTGAGATTCTACCACCGATAAAAACTATTTTGGAGGCTGTCAACACTGAGCAATTTGAGCTCAAACAGAAAGTAAAAGAAGCTAAGGAATCCGGACAAGACTACGAAAAACTGGAGTGTAAAATAATCACAGGGTCTGATTTGTTCCCTCAAGAATGTGTTGACGTGTATGGGAAGTTGACTTCTGAATTGATGTTCAGACAAAACAAGGAGGTGTTGGAGTCTCTTCAGAAAGATCTGGAAGTCCATTGCTTGATGATGTTAGAAGAAGGATTTGTTAGTAAGTCAAACTTTGTTTTATTTCTATGTATTCAGTCTTTTGTTTTATTTCTGCAATTTTTTGATCTAATATATATATATATAAAAGAGAAGGGGGGCCCAGAGCCCAAACCACTGAACCTAGAATCCTGAAATTTTGTATGTAGGTTCTTATATAAGGTAAGTGAATAAATAAATAAATAAATAAGTGAGCACTAAGAAAGGAGTTTTTGAAATTCCACCCCTAAGGGGGTAAGTCTGGTGATGAACGTCTGCGTGAGCGAAGCCGCGTGCAAAAGCTAGTCTTTCTATATATATACTAGCTGACCCACGCAACCTCGTTTGCGCCTTATATTGCGCGTAGCGTGAAAATTTCCCCCGTTTTTGTAACATTCTTCATTGTTGCTGCGCTCCTATTGGTAGTAGCGTGATGATATATAGCCTATAGCCTTCCTCGATAAATGGACTATCCAACACCGAAAGAATTTTTCAAATCGGACCAGCGGTTCCTGAGATTAGCTCATTCAAACAAACAAAGAAACAACAAACTCTTCAGCTTTATATATTAGTATAGATAAAAGAGGAAGGTGACTGACATAGAGAGAGATCAACGCACAGCCCAAACTGCTGAACCTAGAATACTAAAATGTTGTATGTAGGTTTTTTATATAACGTAAGTGAGCACTAAGAAAGGAATTTTGGAAATTCCACCCCTAAGCTTGTGTTATGGGTACTAACTAGACAACTGATATAAATACATATTATATTATTTTTTTTTTGTAAATGCATACATATTATGAAACGATTATTTTTCTAAAGTAGTTACGTGTAACGGTATGACTATATAATGGAACTATATTTTCATTATACTAGTACACTACGCTGGACCTGCATCGCTTACTCACTCATAGCCACAGAACACTTAACTCAAGAGTGTTTAGGTTCGTAGCTGTCCAAAATTTTATCATTTTTGTAAACATTTGTGAGAAATTGTGACTTAGAATGAAAGTGAAGTAGCTTTATGTGACATTTATTTTAGGTGTTAGTTATTGATCGTTGATTGACCAATGTTATTTTGTATTTGTCTCCGGTCTCGCGGTAGCTAAGTTTTTATTATTTTTTATGAGGATTGTTTTGTGAATCATTTTTAATGCAATTTTTTAATGGTATTACATTAAACTAGTTTTTGCCAGCGGCTCGGCCGCGTAAATGTCGGTTACCGCGGTGATTCTTCACACTGACATAACTTTTTTATTTATAAACCGATTAAATTGAAGTAAACACTTAATGTTAGATAGAACAAAACGTAACACATTAGTGGAAACCGCATTAAAATCAAGTAAGCCGTTTTTAAGATTAACGTGCACGTGCACAAACGTACATACGTGCATAAACATACAGTTTAAAAAAACATTGTTTTGGGTTCTATTGCGTTTATAAAGCCTATATATAATCGTTTTTCTTATGTCTTCCATACACAGACAGTGACCAGTTACGATTTGATTATATGTATTTATTTATGCACCTACCTATATATAACTTAATGTCGTTTTCTTTTCAGTATACCTACTTGAACCCCTAAGTATAATATTAATTAATAGAACCTACATAATGACATTTTCATCCTTCTTGTAGATAAATAATCATAAGAAACTGTAATAAGAAAACGTCCGTACACTTAACGTAACCAATGTTCAGTCACAATCAGACAGATCTAATTACACCGTTGTGTGAAAAATACGTAGTTACAAAAATAATCGTTAAATTAACTAGTTACGCGTATTCATGAAACTACGTATACGCGATTACGAGAAAAAGACGTTACGACCCACCTCTACTTCAGATTATGAGTTAGGTATCGCACAATACGGCATCCTAATGGAATTTTTATTATTTTATTACGCTCTGAACGTCGTTCCGTGAATCTCGCTGCGTAGGCAACACAGAGTACATTGTTATATACTGAAAGTAGGCAATGAGCGAGCGACATTAACATGATGCACTATAGTGCATGATTATGGCACGCGTGCCAGGCCATTTCGCCATTCTATCCTATTTCCGTGCTCTGCGTAGTATGGGATCAGTCGTCAGTGTGTGAAATGTGTGAGATTATTATTACTATTTGTAATAATGATAGGCCTTTTATGGAGTATACTTTTATTTGTGATTTACACGGCTTCATATAATATAACTATTTTACTAATACATTTATGCATCTTGTGCGTCTAACAAAAAGGAGCGAATGACGCCATGATTGATTTAGTTTTCAATACATAAAATTATGCTTTCTAAGCCCGACCATAGATGGCGCCACGTGTATTGAGAATATAAGAGTATAATATGTATTCTAAATTACAACACTATTAATTTAGTATATATATATTTTTCCAGGCCCTTCTATAATCATGCTCACAGAAGTCTTGTCCGCCATCTTATGTTCATATCTTTTTTACAACAAGATGGCGGATCATGGTGTTCCAACAAATATAGCTGAAGAGTTTTGGGATGCCTTTAAAAAGTTTGAAGTTGAATGTTTGCGCAAGTTCGGGAAATGCGTTTTGAAACTCAGTTATGTGAGTATATTTCCTATAATAATGTTAAATAAAAATGTTCAATTTTGACTGTGCAGTTAAAATTGGTGGGCCTAGTTGTTTAAGCGTCGCCTCGCTGCTCTCTAGTGCGCCAAATGTTGTGGGTTCAAATCCTACATGAGACAACACTTTGCGTGATCCACAAATTGATGTTCTGAGTCTGGGTGATGTTTCTGTCTGTTTCATGTATGTTTGTAAAGTACCCCGCGACACAGGATGTATATTCCTAATGCGGGAGTTGTATTAAAAAAATGTCATATTGCTACTAATGCATACTTTTAGGTATACTCCTACCTTATCTTCAAGGAAGGGGAAAGCAAATGTGTATTAAGCACCGTCACTTTACTGACCATAGTTTTATTGTAGACTATGATTCGACGGCCTGTTGGTCTAGTGGCTGACGACCCTGGCTACAAAGCCAGAGGTAGTGGACTCGATCTCTCCCACTCGAACTCCCATCCAGGAGTAATCTTTGTGTGATGAACACGATCATTTGTTTCATATTTGGTAAACAGGGTGTAAAAAGACGACTACCGAAACGTAGCGTAGCGTACTTACGCGAATACCTATTTATAACTATTTTGGTTGTCATTGGCTGCTAGGCTGCGTGCGGAGAATACTCAAATTCCGATTTATTAGTTGATAGCACTCCGATTTATTAGTTGAGGGGACTCCCCGACTGCTGAATAACGACTGAATTAACTACCAATGAAAATCAGCCTTAAGGACGCGTTTGCAAAATTGATAGGTATAGAATCGAATTACTACGTTGACATAAGTTACACAAACAAGTGCAAGTCGGATAGCGGCAGGAATAAATGTCAACTTGCCTAAATTGATATTTTAAAAGTTTTTTATACACTGACGCACTCATAAACTGCATCAAAGTAAAAAACGACTATGAAATAAATATTTTAACTAAGTATGCAAACTTTCTATACAGATTTAAATTGAAACGTCTAGATTGGTTCGTTAACTTTAAAACAGCGTAGGGTCATATCCTTAAGTTTAAGTTTGTGTACTGGAAAGTACCTTAAAACTTTTTTGAAGAAAAACAGAATTTTAAAGAAAATTGGTTTTAACAATAGACACAAGCTGTATGCAAGGGTTTTTTATGTTTTTAATAAGGTGTATTACCTCCACGTGCCCTTATTATGGATTCTAATCGGTTCCGCATAGATTTGATTAGGGTTATTAAAACATCTTGCGGAATATTGTCCCATTCTTCTGAAAGTGCTGTTCTTAGTTGTGCCACTGTCGTAGGCATAGGATTTCTCGCATATACAGCTCTTTTGTAAATTGTCCCAAAGATGCTCAATGGGATTAAGATCCGGGCTGCGTGCTGGCCAATTCATTGTACGTATCCCAACCTTCGCAATATTGTCGAACTTGTGCAGCAGCGTGCGGCCGGGCATTATCATGCATTAAAGTCAAACTTTCGCCTATAAATCCCATGTAAGGCACCACGTGATCTTCTAAGATCTCTGTTATGTAGCGATGTGCAGTCAAACCCCCTCTACTACCGTTTTGACTGACCATGTCTATGAACACAAGTTCTGTTCGCCCGTTCATTGATATGACCACCCCAGACCATGCACGAACAGCCTCCAAAAGGAACACGCTCCTCAATGCAACTTTGAGCATATCGCTCCCCACGTCGACGATAGACTCTTCAGCGACCATCTGCACCATTTAAACATGTCCTACACTCGTCTGTGAACAATACGGAGGCCCATTGCTCATCTGTCCAATTTAGGTGATCACGCGCAAATCTTAAGCGAGCTTGTCTGTGATCTACAGACAACTTTGGACCGTTTGCTGGTCTAAAAGGGGTGATATCCGCTTCCTTTAACCTTCTTCTTATCGTTCGTGCACTAATGTTTACTCCACGCACTTCATTAAGCTCTGTTTTGATGTTAACTGACGTGAGGAAACGATTTCGTAGGGAAGTTGTAACAATAAATCGGTCATCACGACCGGTGGTTGCTCGAGTTCTGCCTGTACCACGTCTCCTTTTGTAAGAACCTGTCTCCACCTTCTGTATATTCTAGTAACCGTAGACTGGTTTAAATTTAAATTTCTACCAATCGTTCGTTGATCCAAGCTATTCCGCACGTTAATTTAAATTGGTAATGATCAATGTGCGTATATTAAAGAGTTTGAAGGAAACCTAATGAAGGGGTTTGTTTAAAGCTTTCACAATATTTTTCGATTGGTATAAACACACTCAGTGTTTGTACGCGCTAATCTCACACACACACACACACTCACAAAGAGCTTAACCGATTTGGATGCAGTTTTTCAATTAAACACAAATAAAAAGAAAGAGACTTCAAGAACTGGACCAAATTGAAATGGGACACGGGAAGCACCAACGCTCAAATAAAAAAAAATCGAAAGTCGAAAGTTATGAGGAACAAACATAAAAAAAGTACAGTCGAATTGATAACCTCCTCCTTTTTTAAGTCGGTTAAAAATTATAATATCAGTCTAAAGATAGATATGACACGTAAGAGTTAAATAAGAAAAATAATGTTTTTTTTTTCAGAATCCACCTCTTGTGATGGCATTTTTAAAACTGTGCCAAAACGTTGCACAGCTAAAACTGTTAAATATCAAATACAGCAATGTCAAACTGGCAACCGTATCGGTACCGCTCTTTGACCTGAGCGACTTACTGCCCTGTTTGGAACAACAGGAATGGTTAGAATTAACAGGGAAGATTGTAGATGACGAAGCAGTTGTTGTTTTGGTAAGTCTTTGTTAAAATTATATATCTATTGTAGCTGAACCCCGCGGTGTTACCCATTGTCGCCCCGCGGGTAACGCTACGGGGCGAGTCTAAAAAAAGTAGCTTAAGTTACTCCTTAAATCATCTATCAGTGAAAGTCATATTAGACGGAACAAACAGACTGACAGACATACAGACACAAAAATTGTAAAACAATATATTTTGGTATATGTACCGTGTATACATACATATGCATTTAGTAAAAAGCGGTTATTTTAATATTACAAACAGACACTTCAATTGTATTTGTTTGTATAGATTAAAAGGCAAGTTCATTTAGAAAACTCAAAAAAAAACATAGATATGAATACTTTTTCGCCTTCTAATCTTTATTGTTTTTTAATTAATACAAGGTGGTAGAGCCACGCTGATTTCAGTACGGTTGGGCCGGCTCGACCGGGTCGGCACTATCCTCGCACAGAAAATCAAAGTAAAATGACAGCATTCGTGCTGTCGTGTTTCGTTGGTGATTGCCAGACGGAGGCCCAATGATGCAGAAGCATTACTAGGCCGCCATAGTGTGGGTGACTATGCTGCATTGTTGCATTGCCTGCATTTGCAGTGAGTAAGGCACGGAGCAAATACAAAGAGGAGATGGCATAAGCGCATCACCCCCATTACAAAATACCGCCCCCGACGTCATCGCAGTTGACGCAACTTGCAAACTATACTATTAACGTCAATGTTCTAGAACTGCATCGAAAAATCGTAATACTTGAATGTTCTCGGTACAATCAAGTAAAAAGATGAAGTGTTGTGTTTTATCTTGTACAAATAACTCAGATAGACGTTCTGGTACCATGAGTGGCATCATATTTCTTTTATAAGTAATTTTATACCTAATTTTTTAAAAAGTTCTAGAAAAATCTCTTAGTGTTTTATTGAAATGTTATTATATTTACTCGCCACTAGATGGCAAAACTTTGTGTTACTGGAAATAAAAATACAATGGTACGTTGACCTGAATATTAATAAAACATACCCTAAGAAGATACGGAAATCAGTTCTACATTCTTACCTAATGAATTTTTATAGATCATGGTATTTTTTTTTGTATTTTTCTTAATAATATTGTGAACAGACTGACATCTATCGACATCTATTCTAAAATAAAAAGACAGGGTCGTATTTAGAATCCGAATATTTTATCAAGTTACGACTATATTAATCTTGCATTGAAATTTGTTACTTCAAATATTGAAAAAAAAAAAGAAATTTTACTTATGCTGATGATTTGACGGGTTTTTTTTAAATTCATTAAAATAATACAATGTACCAGTATACAGGTAATGTTCTAAATTTTCGTCTAAAGATAGTATTGAAGAGCAATGGATCAAAAAAATAATAGGCAAAACTGGACTCCTACAAAATACACCAATATTTGTTCTTCCCGTTGTGATTCGAAACGATAGTGATTCATTTCAAGGAAAAATCTTAAAAAACCGAAAAAGTAATTTATTATCTAAACCCAAATTAGGCAAGATTAAAAGTGATTAGATGTGGATATTAGAGACAACATTGGTATGACCATTCAATTCAGATTTAGATTAGTTGATTTTCTAAGATTGGCGTTATTTAAGCATTCCAATTCCGAAGTGAAATCTAAAATATAAAATTCTCGTGTCACAGTTTTCGTTGCCATACTCCTCCGAAACGGATTGACCGATTCTCATGAAACTTTGTGAGCATATTGAGTAGGTCTGAAAATCGGCCAACATCTATTTTTCATCGCCCTAAATGGTAAGAGTCACCCATCCTTAAAATTTTTTTATGGCAAAACGACGTTTGCCGGGGCAGCTAGTAAAATATAAATTTATTTATTTTTTAAATAAAATGATTTGCACTACATATATTAATTTTTGTATTACATAATCCACGTGTAAACCAAACATATTGAACAATATTTTATTTAGGGTTATTTATTAGAAAAAAAAAGTTCACTTTTGCAAAATTATTTACGTTATTAATGATGTTTTTTGTTCAAGATGCTTACAAAATTGACCTTGAAAAAACTACTCCTTGAAATTCTGAGTACGTCCACACTAGTGTCAGCTAGCTAAACTACACAGCAATATACTTGTACAACGATGCAAGTAGTTTTGCTATTGTCTGGTAGATGGAAAAGTGTAAACTAACACCCCCTCACCCCCGCAAATTGTCACGCATTGCTTCATACAAAAATCTCATTAGGGCATCTCCTCTTTGTATTTGCTCCGTGGAGTAAGGTGACCACCTATCTTAGATTCTGCTTATGCTTTCCATCAGGCAGAGTAGAGTCATTTTACCAGGGCGAAACATAACAAAAATAAAAATAGAAATATAGGCTGTCACCCCCATTCATCCCAAGGTGTAAGAGCCGACTGGGAGAGCAAGCTACGCAGGAAGTATCACTGCAAAGAGAAGGAAACTTGAAATAAACCTTACACCGAACTGTCTGGCCAGTGTGGTATAGCAAGCCAAGACCTCCTTTCCAAGGAGAGTCCTATGACCTCTATACCTGCGGACTGTTAAACACTGTTGTGTCATGATATTTTTCTTCTTGATTTTTCAGAATAATTTACTCTTAATTAAAACTATGGCCAGTCAAATCTTATCAGTGAGGAATGGTGAAGAATACAATAAAGAGATAAGGACAAAAGCTCATCTTATCAAAAAAATTGGCGAGAATCCAACACTTTTACAAAACAATAACTTTTGCAGAGTATTGTTTTCCAATTTGGACGAAACAGTTACCAAACAGTTGGCCAAATGTTTAATCAAAGTACATTTAGATGACCCAGATCTGGAAATATTGCAATCAAATTATGTAACAAATAATAGAATGTTAATTAACGCTTTAGTTTTTGAAACTACAAAAAACATAGGTAAATGCTTTGGAAACAAAGATCCGCTGAACAACATCTTTGAAAAGTCAGATTTAAAAATGGTTTCCTTTGTAAAAGAGACAGAAATAGTAAAATATTTTGATCAACTGAGTATAAAAGAAGAAAATCAAGATGAAATAAAGAGTCACGTTAATATATTTAAACACTTACCTCTTTGCTATTTAGAAGAAAACTACCAATTGGTAGCCATATTTTTTCTATTAGCGATCAAGAAATCTACCGATGTGAAGAAATTGAAACGCAACATAGATACCATTCTGCAAAGTATATATGAATTGAGTTTGCAGCAACCAGATTTATATCAAATATTTCCTGTTGAATACATATTCTCATTTCAAGACAATAAATTACTCGATCTAATAACATTGAAACTGAAAAATGCAAATAATTTGTTAATAATTAAAAGTCTTTTAGAATTGGCAGTGAAAAAAGTTCGCACTGATAGCGATTTAGTGAAAACTATAGTTGCAAGGTTATTGAAAAGGAATATAAATAAAGTGTCTGATATAGAATCATTCAATGACCCTGCGTTCCAAGTAACTTACCTCATTCTGTCTTTGATTGAAAGACAAAAGAAAAAATTAAAATCAAGTGCCTTTCGGTCAATTCTTGCCAATATAGAACAAAAACTTCACAATTTGATTTTGGAATCTTTTAAAAGCATAGTTTTTAATAATGGTAGTATTTTAGTTGATAATGGCAACCCTGACGATAGCGCGGTACCAAAAGATAGTAGTGTTGCAGCTTTGAATGCTATGCCGGCGTATTCTTTGACTCTATCAAAGTATTGTGAAAGTATAGATGGTGAAGAAATTAAAAATCTAGAGTGTTTGTGGTCAGCATTGGAATTCTTTACTCAGTGTGCTGTAAGTATAATTTTCTTATGAAATTTATTAAGTGTTATTTAAAAGGATATGTGGAATTTCTTAATAGAAAAAGTTATTACGTTCTTTCATAATGTAGCCTTCTATGTAATCCACACTAATACATACTATAAATGCATAAATAACTGTCTGTTAAGCTTTCACGTCTAAACTTATCACTTGTCAAAAGTTATTTCCTAGTCCCAGCTTATGGTTCTTTTTACTTTTTGTTGTTTATGGGTTAACGAACAGACAAGTCAACTTATGGTAAGTGCTTACCACCACAGCAACTCAAAAGGCATTGCCGCTTTTAATAATAATATTTTTATGTGTTACTTTGCAGTTAAAATCTGTAGAAAATGTCGACTCGAATGCAAGTCATATAGAAGCATCTATTCAACTATTGAACGTTATTCTCCGTAATTTAAAGAAATTAGAAACCCATGAAATATTTAAAACTAAAGATGAAATATTCCTACAAATGTATAAGAGTATAAAAGAAAGATTATTACAAGAACAGAGAAAGAAACTTCTAAGTAGCAGTTGTTTAGAAGATTTGAGTGTAACATTGAAGTTTGTATGTGAACTATCGTCGGTGGAATTGTTCAGTAATCATTTTATTAATGATCTATCCAGTTTGGTTGTATTCAAGGTATGTTAAATGTGCATACGTATCTAAACTAATATTATAAAGCTGAAAAGTTTGTTTGGTTAAATGCGCTTGTCTCAGGAACAACTATTTTTGAGTTCAAGTTTCCACAGGAGCTGTCGTCAAGAAAATAAAGAAATGGAAATAGTATAGGTTTTCATTATTACATTGAAAAGTGTAGTGTTTGTATGGATAAGTGTATACAATTATTTTAGAACGTGTTTAGAATAACATCTTACTCAGTACCTGCTTGTAACTACGAGGCATGCCTTTTAAGTTTTGTCGTTTGAAGAAAAAAAACACAACTAGAACCTATTAGTACTTTTTATTGTTTTTCAAAGTATACATAGCTTAATACACTTTTCCATTCGCTCAAACCAGTCATTATAACATTTATTCCACTCGAGTGGGTGTGCAAAATGGTTGGTCTGCAGACATGGGGATTCATCATTGAGCACAGATGTTAGCTCTTCAAAACACTGAAGCCGTGTCAGGCCTCTTCTAAAGTCGTAGAAAATTATTGCACGAACATTTTCCTTAGAAAGATTCATTTTCGTATGTAACCTGACAGATTCTAATCGATGCTGTGACTAAACAATAGCATTAATCCTAATACTTTCAACTGTTATGAGATTCAAAATTTAAACACATTCGAATATAGAACAGTTCTAAATTCAAAATATCCGGGAAATATGGAAATGACAGAACTTAAAAGGCATGTTTAGTATACTGTCAATTAATTTAATTATTATTACATTTCAGAAACCCAATCTAATTGATTCAGAATGCAACAATGACGTCGTAAATAGGAAAGTATTTAAATGTATATGGTCTCAATGTTTAAAAGCCAACATTGTGGGATCAAAATGTGTTGCCATGTCAAAACTAATGCACCGCATTTGTAAGAATTTGAGGAATTGGATACGACAACGTTATGACATTGAAGCTGGCGTTGCCAGACTAAATACTGAGATTTCTACTAAAGATGAGGAGGTGGTGAAGATTGTGAAAATTGATGATATGGTTTGTGACCTAATGAGGGTAGATTTGGATTCGTTAAGTGACATACTTTTGGCCGCGAAAAAAGTAAGTAAGCGATTTATTTGTAGTTTAATTACGTACATAATAAGTTGTGAAAATTGTACAAACTGCCTCCTTGATCTAGCGGTTAGCGAATGCGACTGCAGGATGAAGAGGTCTCAGGTTCGATTCCAAAGGTCGGACCAAAAGTGTTATTGGATTTTTCTTCCGAGAAATTCTCGATAACAGTCCGGCGTATAAAAGTTAGCGGTGTTTTAGGCTCGTGTCTCGTCTCGAGCAAGTTAAGCAGTCGGTCCCGGTTGCCTTGAACATCTATGGCAATCGTTATCGGGAAGTCAGTGCTCTCAAATATACTGACAACTTCCTAGTTCAATTTTAGAATTCAGTTCGCACTCAGGGTTGCAGATGTCCGATCTCAGCTGCTCCGTGGAAATAAAATTACAATCATGTAAAACCTAACTAACTGTGAAACTAGTAACCAACCCCAAGAAATCTTGAGATTTAAGAAGGCTAGTGAGATGATGTTTAAATATGTATGTACATACAAATTCAAATTGTTATTGTATTACTAAAAGTAAAGTTGGGAGCTAAAAGGAAGGGTAATGTTTTTGCCAGTTTATGTATGTTTGTATGCTCCACCGTGGCGTTTAAACTACTGACCCGACTTTAATGAATGAAGTGTCAATAGATTCGTAATAATGCCCCATGTAACATGCTTTTAAACTTTGGCTTGTTTGTAACTTACCAACCCCTTTTTCTTAGGTATCCCTTGACTACAAGTTTGTGGACAGCATATTCGAGCTTCTGCATCTGATCCATTATATAATACATAACAAGGGATATATAACGCATGAGATATCTTGGAACTCACTGTTTGCATTGTACGAAGGCTGCATAGCAGTTTTGAACAGTTTGGTTGTTGCCAGAGAAGAGGTTCTAGAAGACAGGTAAGCTGTTATATAAATATTTCATACATACTTCTTGATGAAATGTGAGTGTAACAGTGTAGTTTTTATTATGAACTAGCTGAGACCCGCGGTGTTACCAGCGGTACAACAACAACCGCGAGTAACGCAGAAGAGCGAAGTTAATCTAAAAAGAAGTGTCCTAAGCTACCTCCTATATCGTTAATTATCTACCAGTAAAAGTCCCGTAAAAATCGGTTCAGCAGTTCCATAGATTAGTTGGAATAAACAGACCTACAATTTTTTTATCATTTCTTTTTTGATGTAAGCACCGTTTGTACGTTCATATGCATTTAGTGAAATGATGTTAATTTGAAATTACAAACAGACCTTTTAAATTCATTTATTGGTATAGATTAATTATTATTCTCAAATTATAATGTGGTTGTTGAGTTCAGAGATGGTCACCCATCAGTGGACTGCACGGTTGGCCTAGTGGTATAAGCAGTCGCCACGCCGCTTTCTGCTGCGCCAAGTGTTGTGGGTTCTTTGTGTCCGTTTCATGTATGTTTGTAAAGTACCCGGCGACACAGGAATGTATAATATATATCCTTAATGCGGGAAATGTCTTAAAAAAAAGTGGTGGACCTGGGTAGGATTGCAAAATGCTGACCTCCTAGGTTACCCCTAAGCCACGCTCTTTTCGGTTATAATGTTAAAAATGTTTTTTTATATTATTATTTTGACGAATGTTCAGATGGCCATGCTACATGCAGTGCTACAGAGCGCTCGTGACGTCACTGTGCCAGCGAGCTACGTCACACGCTCAACTCGTGGCGTCACTGAGCGAGCGACGAGATACGTCACATACGCAACTCGACAGACACGTGGAGGAGAAACTCGCAGAAATCGCACACAACATTGAGAAGCGAGTATTTTTGTACTACTGTATTATTTTTCTATTTTAAAACTAACCGAGCAGGGCGAAGGCAAGTCTAAGGGCGCTCGCCCACCGCGACCTTGCAATGCTGCTGTCGCGCGTTTCGTAAACATGCGACAGCATCGCTACTAACGTGCTGTAGTCGCGTTTGCAACGCGCCACTAACGCGCTACAGTATCGCGACTATATCGCGAGCGTGTCGGACGACATCGGGGCAGGACTGGAGGGACGGGACTGGGTGGCGTCTGTAGCGTTGATGTGTATATGCAAACGTAGTGTTGATGCGAACGCGCGACAGCCTCGCTGCTGCAGCGCTGCAAAGCCAGCGCCTCAAAACCTAACTTACTCCTTATATCATAAGCTTTCTACCAGTCTAAATCTTAAGAGTTTCAGATTAGCCTAAACGACAGATTTTATTTAACTGTATAGGTTTTTAAATATATTTATCTATGTTTTAAAAATATGAAGTTAGTTATTCCCAAAAATAATGTTATTAATATACACCTTAAGTTTTATTACTTCAGAATTAAGAAAATCTAATATTATTATTATAGATATGAATATAGTGTAGGCTTGTATTGTAATATTAGTTCATATTTAGTATCTTTCTGCTTATTTTGACCGTGTAACCACGGCCTACTCAATGGTCCAAATCATACCTAATCGTCAAAACCTACTTATACCAACAACATGATGGTTGGTGCCCGTTTTCAAAATATCAGTAAAAAAAATACTTATAATAATCAATATTATGTATACATTTCCAGATTAACTCAAAGTATCTGCAAACGCAGGAAGCATCTGTCCCGTATCGCTGCCTACACAGTGGCAGACCTCTGCTCGTCCCTAGAACGGACAGGCCCTCCCAAAATGGTCCGCCAACATCTAGAAAATGCGGTGGCACTCCTAATAGAGGCTTCTGACAGCCATGCTATGCCATTCTTACAGCGAGCCTTGGCTGGTTCCCCTGGGCAAGTGACCATGAATAATTTAGTCAATGTCTACAAAAGATATCATAAATATGTTGGGAATGCTTGAAAAAGGCGAAATCATTCAGGTGAAAATTGAATATTTTTATTATTAAATGGTGAATGTCTTATAAATAAGTAAAGGTTTAATTAACCACTTATTACATCTGTATAACTGAATCTACAACCGAATCTTTACTATTTTCAGATTGTGACAATGTATGGTCATGTAGTGTAGGACGTCCTGGACGTCCACAGGCCAGGTGGAGTGATAATCTGCTCAAGACGGCTGGCAGGAGCTGGATGCGAGATTTTTTTTTATATTGGGACTAATCCCGCCCACACGCCCATCACTGTAACTCCAGTACACCAGGATTAACAGCAGTGACCCACGAACACACCGAGTTATGACACTCGGGAAGTCTCAGGAAAAAATTAACTGTCTTGGAACCTGGATGCGAGAAGCCGAGGATCGAACTAAGTGGCGTGCAATTGGAGAGGCCTATGTGCAGCTGTGGACTGCGATAGGCTGATGATCCCGATTATCCAATACACGCACGCATACACACCCATACATTCACACTTATTTTGATACCAAGGTATTTTTTTAACTGCCTCGTTGGTCTAGCGGTTGACGTATACGACTGCCGATCAATAAGTCTCGGGTTGGAATCCCGGGTCGAGCCAAAATTGTTATTGAGTTTTTCTGATAATAGAAATACTTAATAACATCTCGGAGTTTGGAAAATGGAGTCTGAATCCCCGTGCCTCGAAGAGCATGTAAAGCTGTCGGTCCTGCGCCTGATCTCTCCACCGATCTTGTCGGTTGACCGTCCCATCGGTTTACGAGAGTGAGAGGTACAGAGAGTGCACCTGTGTTTACGTACACACTTGTGCACTATAATATCTCCTGCGTAGTTGGCTGGTCTCTGTTGAGATTGAGACTGGCCGCCGTGACTGTAATCAGAGTAATAAAAAGGAGGAGGTTATCAATTCGTTTTTTCATGTTTATCATCATAACTTTCGGCCGGGAGAACCGATTTTGATGATTCTTTTTTTATTTGAATGGTGGTGCTTCCCATTTCAATGTGGTCCAGTTCTTGAAGTCGGTGTGTTTTATAATTAAAATTTGTGATTATCTAGAGGAAGGTTAATAAAAATGTAAAGGTACAGTTTTATCATTATTGTTGTCAAAATTCTATCGGGTGTTTGTTCTGATTTTATCCTACAGTTTAGCAAATTAATGCAAGATATAAATTTCTTAGAAAGATACACGGGCGTTACCCCACCAGACATTTTCGGCATGACAGTTGACGGAGGGTGTGTTGTAATGTAAATGATGTTTGTTACGCTGTCACGCTTACTCGGAAGTTAAAGTTACTTTAAAAACGTTACTTCGAAGATATTATGTAGTACTCACGCTGGTGTGGGAAAGGTGCTGTAGCTTAGGCTTCTTGTGTGGTTGGCGCGCGGGCTCACGGTCCATTTTAGTCCAGATATACTGTTAAATCAAAGGTCCTCGTCCGTCGCTCCTCAAGTTAGCTCACACAATGAAACACCGCCACCGATTTATCCAAAGTATCCTTACCTCGAGAGTCATCCCCTCGCGAAGTATATGAGACTTAAAGGCTTTTGAGTTAACTATTTGCCGTTTCCTTGGCACGCATAATTTGCTCGCAGATAGAAACGGTGAGTTCCACGCGCTCTCACTCCGCAACATGACTGGACAACTGACAACCCTGGAACGTGAAAATGTATATATAACGTGAAACCAACAATTGGCTAGATAAGAAGTAATGACTCAAGAGTAACATTAAAATGGGAATCTGCGGGATTGCTACCATGTACCTTTTTGTTTGTGAGTATCCGATATTTCGGCGCTGTTGCAAGCACCATGATCACGGAGTTACTCCGTGAAATATCGGATACTCACAAACAAAAAGGTACATGGTAGCAATCCCGCAGATTCCCATTTTGATGACTCAAGAGTTCCCCCACACATTGCAAATGACTAAATGATAAGACCAGCAGATCAATTTGACATCCAAACATGTAAAACTGCGACACCGATTTCAATGTAATTCGGCATGGAGATCTTTGATTCCTGAGGAAAGACATAGACTACTCTTTTCCGCGATATTTAAAATATACTCTGGCAGAGATCTGGGCAAAGGCTAGTATATTTTAAAGCAAAGAGGATATATTCGGCGCCCACAACCAACACACTGTATTTGTTTGTGTGTATAGGTATATGTATATTCATAGAGTTGATTATACGTGCTTACCAGGTTGCAAGGCGAAGGGCTGTCCATTGTATGTGCTCAGCGGTACGGAATTGTAGCGTTTGAGATCAACATGTGCCATTATGATGAAAGGCCAAGCAATACACTATGAGCACGCAAATAAACCACCGAAATCATGATAAATAGTAAAGTTGGGGTACAAAATCCCTGAACTCCTCCAACTACTCCTTAAGCATCTTTTTTTTCCCGTGCGAAAATCCCCTTGGATACCACGTCCTGGTAGCATATCGAACTCGAACCGACTAAAACCGCATGCTGTCTCAGGTACTAGAAGCCGGCGAGCCAGGTACACCGTAGAAAGGAAAACCCTGGAACCTCGACGTATCTCGGGCGATGTCCCCCTCCTGTTTGGGAACCCCGATGTTCCCGTTATTGTCCCCCAGGGCGCGCACGCTTCGCAGCGTCCGCACCGCCACCCGGGCCTGCTTCTGCTAGATCCCTATCAGAAGCAGGCCTCAGGCAGGGCTGACAGATGTCTCCATCTGTCACCCCCAGGCTTGCGCTTATAGAGATCGTTCTGTAATTTCCGGAGCCTGAGTTGCCTGCGGTACTTGGCCCGTTGCTGGGCCTGGCGGGCCGGGAGTTAATCTCTCTTTAAGTAGCTCTGGCTGAAGACACCGGGTCAGCGGTTTAGCCGCTGTACATGATTCCAGGACCTTTAGGTTTGATATTTCTGATACCGTGCCATTGTAATCTGATACAATATAAATTACTTGGAATTGCTAGTTGTGCTTGACAGTTTTTTTTATGTTTACTTTCTTTAAGTATTGACTTTGCAATTGGGAATATGAACAATTGAATTCGTTTATTATAGTTCAATATTTGTCAAAATTGATATTCAGATTTTACAAAAAAGCACGTAATGTGTAAGGAAAATTATTAATTTTCATATATTGTGCTCGGCATCATGTTTATCCACCGCACTATGTGGCATGTTATTGTGAAGTGGCTGCTGCAGGTGCAGCGTGGAGATTTTCGAGTCTTCGAGTTTCGGGTACCGATTCTAAGACCCCATACTTTCCCGGGCAAGTTTTCAACAACCTGTAATTTATTGGTCCTGGTCAAACAATTTGGGAAATGATGTAAGATCAAAACATACCTGGAAACATATACGGGCGCTATCGCACCTGACTGCTTCCGGTGGCTGAAAATCTGTTGAGGCGTTAACAACTAACATGTTACAGTATATATGGAGCCCAGGTCTATGAGGTCTGAAAACTTGTCATTGTTATCTAATAGGTACGCTTCTTCATTGCTGCATTTCTCATGGGTGGCTTGGAGCCTTCTAAAATATTTTTATAAAAAACATTATTTTGTCAAACAGCAATTCATTGTAGCCAGTTTCAAAAATAGAGAACTGACTGACTTTCATTTTTTTGTGTGACTCCTATATTCTTAAATTGATTTCATATATTCTCTTAAACAAGAGGATTGATCTTTGAGGATTTGTGAATAGGGATAAACATGATAATGACTTTTTAATTAAGTTTGTAGGTTTTAATAATACAAATTGTAGGTAGTAGAGCCATGCTGTAGGTAGTAGAGCCACGCTGATTTCAGCACGAACGGGCCGTCTCGACCGGGGCGGTACTACCCTCGCACAGAAAATCTACGTAAAATGACAGCGATCATGCTGTCGTGTTACGTTGGTGAGTGCGAGACCGGAGGCCCAATGATGCAGAAGCATCACTAGCCCACCATGGTGTTAGTCACCATGCTGCATTGTTACATTGTCTGCATTCGCAGTATGGTGACCACCACTCTTGGATTCTACTTATGCTTTCCATCGGGCAGAGTAGTCATTTTGACAGGGCCAAAAAAAAAAATTAGTTGTCAAAACTACACAGAATCATTTAACCGTGAAATGTTACTGTTATGTTGTAAAAAATACAAATTAATGTTCTGATTACACTGTTAGTTTAGGCATTGTATAGACTTAGACATAGCTCACCAAATGGGATTTCTACTCAACTCGAGCTAGAACTACTATGACACGGGTGTTTTTAAGAGGAAAAAAGCTTAAATAAACATTGTATTGTTAATTGTAAATATTACCTCGATTTATTACTTACTAGCGACCCGCCCCGACTTCGCACGGGTGGATTTTAGATATACCCAGTGACGACACGATTCGTGAATTTTAAATCTATAATTAAATCTGTAACGTCTTCGAATATATTCATTTAAATTAGATACTGTAAATGGCCATTTTGATTTATATTAAATGCACAATGTATTGAAGGTACTTCATAACGATTAATGCTGTATTGCTTAAAATCACTTAGTAAATAAGCTATTTTTTCTCCTAAAAAGAAAGAAATAAAAAGTGGTTATTGTGTCTTGTTCCTAAGAGATAGACATATGCTATCGCGAACTTTTTTGTAGACATTTTTAGGTGAAAAATACTGTAGTACATTATTTAGATCTATCTGGAAGGGTGCAGCCAGTGTTTGCAATGTAATGTAAGCGCAAAAATGTGTTTATTTACAACATCACATTACGAAACTTCTAAAATTATCAGTGTTCCTCTACTATATTATGCATGTACTAGCCGACCCACGTAACCTCGTTTGCGTCTTCTATTGCCCGTAGCGTGATAATTTTCCCCCGTTTTCGAAACATTTTTCATTGGTGCTCCGCTCCTATTGGTCCTAGCGGGATGATATATAGCCTATAGCCTTCCTCGATAAATGGGCTATCTAACACTGAAAGAATTTTTCAAATCGGACCTGAGATTAGCGTGTTCAAACAAACAAACAAACTCTTCAGCTTTATATATTAGTATAGATTATACATAAAAACCTTTCTCTTGAATCACTCTATCTGTTAAAGAAAACCGCATCATAATCCCTTGCGTAGTTTAAAAGATCTATGCATTTATTGGGACAGACAGAGAGCGGAAGCGACTTTTTTTTACTATGTAGTGATTATTACATCTGGGAAGTGCAAATACTTTAATTTTATATAGAATATGTATGTGTGTATGTACCTACTTTGTATATCGAGAGTATAATTTTAACTGACGTATGTACGTGTTTTAATTTTTATGTTCAATAAATACTTATTTACTTAACAAGTATTTTATTATTACCCTCATCACATAATTTTGGCATAAATAAAGTCAAGTAGATCTAATTATTTTAATTATTTTGATGTTATTTCTTGTGAAGACATTTTCTATGGCTTATTTAACGAGCCTTAGGCCGTGGGTTCATTTCTCACCTGATATAAATTTCAGTAATAATAATAATAATTTATTATTTCTCACACACAGTTTACAATATATATCAAATTCATACTGCAAATACAGTTAAATCACTGCTATTTATAATGTGTTTTTGTTTAAATATTGGCAGATTAAATACATGTCACCACCCCTGTTTATCTCGAAAGCTTGAAAACGGAACTGCAAAATACCAACCCGTCACGGACACTAGCTGTGGAATATTCGAGTGCTATACCAAAATACTAAAAACCGTTATCTGAGACACGTGACACGTGCATGAAGAACTGCTCGGGTTCTGTTTAGAACATGTATAAATAAAAATATATTTTTGTACATTTAACACAACTAGTCCTAAACTAAGCTGAGCTTGTGTACTAGACATGTATGTGCCAAATATGTCCAAATGTTTCTCTATTAGGTACGTATATGCAGAAATGTAACTTTCAGTTTAACATTCAAGTTAAAAAGTTGTTATCAGTTGGGACTAGAGATGGGTAATGGATAAAAACCCATTCTTCCCAATTGGGTTAAAACTGGGTGATTTGGGTTTTCACCCATGATCACCCATTTTTCTGCGTGAAAATAAAAATTAAAGACAAACTACCAAAATCAAAATTCTGAACCCAAAATCCGACGAACCAAAACACAACGCAAAATATTATCACAAATTAGATTAATTGGCATCTCTTGTTAAATCAGAAATATTGTCACAATCTGAAATATTAAAATTGTTAATGCCAGACGTAGATGATTCAGGGCTGGTAGTTTTCTTTTGTTTTTTTTTTTAAGGATTGGTAGGTACAAGCAGACGTATCACCTGATGGTAAGCGATTACCGCCACCCATAGACATTTTGGGGACGGAGGGGGAGTTTGGGATAGCTTTATGGTTGAGTAATGGGAATACTCTAGGTTTTGACTGCTCGGCACAGGAAGGAAGAACCGCAACAATAGAGTACATCTTCCACTCTAAAAGGGTGACTTCGAAGGCCAGCAAGTGCTGTCTTGTAGAGGAAGGGAAATGGGGAGACCAATTCGAAGAGTTCTCCGGAATATTCCCGACAATAAACAACCACCAGCCTCGCATTCTACTCATGCTTTCCATCAGACAGAGTAGAATTATTTATGCAGCTAAAACATACAATATAGGAACAAATATGGAATCTTTATCACCATGAACTACCAGCCCTGAAAAGATGGTTAGTCTGGCATTAACAATTTAGATTTTTCAGATTGTGACAATATTTCGGATTGAACTAGAGATTCCAATTAAACTAACTTATCATAATATTTTGCGTTGGTTTTTATTTGATCGGATTTTAGGTTCAGAATTTTGTTTTTAGTATCATGATTACAATTTTTTATTTTCACCCAGCAAAATGGGTTATAAATGGGTGAAAATTGGGTTAAAACTGGGTTTTTACCCAGCTTTGGGTTTAAACCTGGTTGATTACTCATCTCTAGTTGGGACGTAGACGTTTTGCATGGCAGTAAATTAGTGTTTGATTGACAAATCTAACAAAATATTGACAAAGCTCATAACGCACTTGGTTTCATAATGCCATTTCATATACCAATAGTAATGGCTACACTTTATTGTGTCTATATCACAAAAAAGGGAAAGCGAGATGGCGGAGCTCTACGAGCTCTCGCTTGTTCGCTCGCTCGGCCGGTTACACGATTGTTGTTTATTTGTTGACGAGCGAGATAATTCCCACCGTAATGGCTGCCGCGAGGTCACGCCTCCGTGTGGAGCGCGATGAAGCGCGCCTATGAGGATTGAAGATCTAAACGACTTCTACAACCACGCCTTGTTCGGCCCCTAACTTCTGCTCTGATGCAGTGGAACCAACTGCAAACTGTTAGGACTGTTTTTATACCTACTTCAATAAGAAAAGAATTTTCAGAAATCTTCTTTTTATGTGTTCAGCGATATTTTCGTCGTTCATGAGTCAAAGTTATCAAAAAATATCACTCAAATAGAGAACCTCTTCCTTTTGCAAGTTGGTAAAAAACCTATTGGCTTGGCACCGACCTCAAACAGATTTTAGTTAACTAGCGCACATTACAATATTATTTTGTTAAAACTAAATGATCATTATGTGTAGACAAACACAGTCACATGGTAATTTAAACCAGTCATATTAAAGCCAGTTTATTTTGCCAGTGTATTTCTAGGCAGGGAGTTTGATGTTTTTAAAGTCGATTTTTTTTTTAAATATAGTTCTATAAATATGCTTATCTTGGTCATAATATAGTACATACATCAAAATTTACATTATAAGTACAATTAATATGACTGTTGGGGTTTCATTTCATGATAGTCTATAAACAACCGTGCGCGTTTAAATATAATACATGTCCACCACATACATTTGCAATATCTTACTTGGATAAACCTCAAAAGTCACTTCAAAGAATATAGGATTATAGATATAAAATTTCATTTTTCTATTTTTATTCTTTAATGGCTCATTGTGGACTAGCAGCACTTACATATACCTCAGCGCTTTCAACGGCAACAGGTATATTGAAGCCATTTTGGTAAAAATAGTGTGCCGTAATATTGGATGAACTTTTAGTAACATTTAACCCTTCCACTGCTGCTAGCTCTGTGTCTGTGACCGTATGGTCAGCTAGCAGCTAGTAGCATTAGACGAGTGTCCAAGATTATGAGGAAAGGGTCAAGGAACTAATACAAAATATTTCGCATTTTTTCTTTACACATTTATTTATTATTTGATTGAATAAACACAAGTTACATACCTAGGTCTAACATAAAACTTAGTCCATAATGAATATATTGTGTCTTACAGTTACATGAAGTACAAATATAAATAAAACAGCCTTCGTTTTATCAACCACTTAGCATGTCTTCTTCATGCTTTCGTTCCCACGGACACAGAAGTGAGTAGAGTTTGTGGTCGATCTTAACCTCAATATGCAACAACGCACTAACAATTAAACGCTTCTTTAGCATTCGAGATGAACGTCTTGTGATTCTGACTTTTTAATGATGATGAAGTGAAGACACTGAGTTTAAACCAGAACACAGATCCATGTAGTCTCTATTTCTATGCTCATGTGGCGCTCTCACATTACTGTGAGGGCTACAGTTACAGTCATGAAGCTACAGCCTTATTCCCAGGTATAGTGACGCCGGTCGGCGCGGGTCTGAGCTACCTCAAGATATACTTGAAGAGCTTGAGTCGGACGCGCTTGTTCCATCACACTGTAAGATGAAATGAATTGGATTTGTAAGTTAACTTTCAAACGTAGATGTTTCAAGTCAATATCGAATTAGGAAGAGGTGAGCAATCAATAAATTTAATTCAAATGCAATCCATATATCTAATTACTTTTGCAGAACTACAGCGATTTATCATTAGTAAAATATGATTTTTGATATATGCTATTTGATAAAAGTTACCGAAGTTTGTTTGTTACGCTGTCATGCTTATTTAAAAGTTAAAGTTGTTTTAAGAACATTTCATCGAAGATATTATAGATAGTACTTACGCTGGTGTCAGAAAGGTGCTGTAGTTTGGGCTTCTTGTAGGGTCGGGGCGCAGTCTCGGGATCCAGCGGTCTGCGGCGCGCCCGTGCAGCGGAGCGCCCCCGCTCCAGCAGCGAGCCAGGCAAGTACTGGGGCAGCTCCCGGCGCCGCACGTGTCGCGCCTGATGCACACACACAGACATTGCTCAATCAAGATACATTACTTGTAAATCAAGTAAACTTTTTACGAGTATCAGCAAAACACATCATATTGTTATTAAAGTACCTCGGCTCGTGCATGGCTATAACGCCTTCTCAATACGCGGAGTCGAACCGTCGCTCCTTACGTTAGAACTCGTGGTAAAACACCGCAACCGATTTATTCAAGGTATCCTTACCTCTATAGTCACCCCTTCGCGAAGCATGTAAAACTTAAACGCTTGAGAGCGAACGATATGCGAAAAACGTTCAATATCCTTTGTTAAATCCACATTTAAGTTCGTCTTATATATCGAAAGTTCAGGCCTATTAACTACATTGAGCAACAGTTGGCTATAACTGCACCTTGGAACGTGAAAATGTATATATAACGTGAAACCAACTATTGGCTAGATAAGAAGTAATGACTCAAGAGTTCCCCCACACATTGCAAATGTTCTGTTAATAGTCCACTTAATGTTTTTTTGTCCTCGATACTCTACGATGTGCGCGAATAGGTATAATAAAATCGTCGCAAAACTTACTGATCTAAATGTACAAAAAATCAATTAAATATCAATCAATCAAAATAACGTGGGTCAAAGTCGTCGAAAATTTAGTAAGAACTTACGTTTTCATCATTTCTTATTAAATGCTCTGCTGGCGTTGTAGTGCCTGTAACAAAAACACATGCATGAAATTCAATCCCTAAAAAAGTAAATGATAAGATCAACAGATCAATTTGACATACAAACATGTAAAACTGCGACACCGATTTCAATGTAATTCGGCATGGAGATACTTTGAATCCTGAGGAAGGACATAGTCTTCTCTTTTCCGAAATAATTAAAATATACTCTGGCAGAGATCCGGCTATAGGCTAGTATATTATAAAGTAAAGAAGATATGTTCGGCTGCCCATAACTGACTTGACGATGTTTGTTTGTGTGTGTATAGGTATATGTGTATTCATAGAGTACTTACCAGGTTACAAAGCGAAGGGCGGTCCATTGTATGTGCTCAGCGGTACTGAGTTGTAGCGTTTGGGATCAACATGTACCCTTATGATGAAATGCCTGTTTTCTAGCGCCACTGCAACAAACAATACACTTTGAGCACGCAAATAAAACACCGGAATCACGATAAATAGTAAAGTTGAGATACTGTAGGTGCTGTCCGTCGCAAACTGTTACAAGGCCAACGACTTGTATTGATCTTATTGTGGAAAGCATATAGGACGGTTAGTACTGAGGCTTTACCGGTGTTGGCGGGTGTTCTTCCGGTCGATCTCGAGGTGCAAAGATGTGCAGCTATGTACTATTCCACACTACCGTATATATATATATATTTCTTTTTTTTATGTGTGTTTGTGGATAACTTCTTCATTTATTAATCGATTTTGATGATTATTTTTTTAATGGAAAGAAGATATCCCAACGGTGGTACCATGTTAAGGATACTAAGATCTGATGATGGCATCCAAGAGAAATCGAGTGAAATCTTAAAGTCGGTTTTATTTTTGTTAAAATCTTACTTGTTTCTATTGATGTTAAATGTTCATTTTCTGAAAATATTGACTTTGCGGTTGGGATTCTGAACAAATTCATTTACAATTATTTAACAATTGCTAAAAATATAACTACTTTGAATTGTTCTACTTATTCGTGAAAAAATTATATTTAGTATCTCACAAACATACATATTACAAGGTGTTTAAATTGTTACCACGTTGTAGCAAGTATTGATTGGCCTCAAAATCATTTACAATATTTTACCGTTATCTTGTATTATCAGTAATTAATTTTAAACTACGCTAAAATATGTAGACGTACCATCCTATACATATTTTAGCGTAATTTTATTTTAATATTTGTCACTTTACATATTTTATGAAACACCTGTTATAAAATACGTTAAATTACATTACTAAATAAAATCATTTTAACAAAAATTTGAAATCCTTATTAACTATGACTAGCAGTATTTAAAAAGGGTCACTATTCAACAGCTGAAGGAATATTGCCTCTCAATAGTCTGTCACCGCAGAGAACAGATTAATGAGTTACAAAGAGAAAACGCTATCTCTTAACTCATTTAAGATCCTTTGCTTAGTGGGGTAATTAGACCCTCACGTCTTTGTCATGCCATTTAGTTCAGGTACACCGGAATAGATCTATAATAGCATGAGTCGTAAAGCAGGGAAACAAACACGTGCCATTACTTGAGTTTTAGTGTTTATTATTATTGTAACAGTGTAGCGTGGCATTTAATGTTTATACTTCCAAATTTATTTTGACCACTTTGTAATTTTTCTGTCATATATATACAGTTAGGTATTAATTTATGACCTAAATAAATTTGTCTAAATTCTCATGCGAAATATTTTCTAAAATTTACATGAAGACATTCAAAACATCAGAGCTAACATATTTTTTTCAATTTACACGTTGTATTTAAATATTCACTAGGCATTAAAATTAAATGATTCTTGATGAAATTAAATTATTAGTAATCACGTAATTATCACCGGTAATTATTAATTAGCTATTACCTAGTTAAATAAGTAATCATACTTCCTTATATGATAGTAATAAAAATTGTAAAATTTGTTCCGGGGATCACGGACTTTAGCGCCTTCTTGTAGAAGTTTCAACTGCACACTGAAGACAATAGAGCGGGCAGTACAAAGAAGCCGCAGGAAGAATTTTTTTCTCTCTTTCTACGTGCTTCTATCCACACGCACACAACGAGTAGATCATTCTGTTTTCGGATTTCACCGAGTAAAGACGTAACATAAACTGAAATAACAGCACCATGGCCAGCAACAGTTATTCGCAATATGTTCTTGCGAGAACATTGGCTGAGGCCAAAGGGTAAGTTGACTGTGTTTCAGTTTTTACCTTTCCTGCCGTGCTTGATTAACTTACAATGTTTTTTAGTTTATTAATTATCATTTATTTACTTGTCATATATAAAAATTAATAAGTTGAACATGTAGTCACTGTTAGTTTTTGAGGAGAGGAGATTAAACTAGAAACATTAGAAGATTTTTATTTTTTTAAATTAACTGCAAATACGGTCCAGGTCCAGAAAATTATATGCTTGCATGCTTTATATGTCATTAAATTATAAAAAAAAATATTTGTATGTGAGAAACAGAATGATGGGTGGAAAAATGGAAAATTGACCGTAATTTTTTGTTTAACAGAAAAAAGGATTCGGAATCTCACAACGATTCCGCCAAGTCATCGGCCGACGCCATGGCTGTCGTGGAACCGAAGCAGCCTACCCCAGAAGAGCAGCGCACACGGGCCTTAAATCGCCACCAGCTCAACCTGTATCACAGGCTTCAGCTACCCGAAGCAAGAGAGCCTAGGCGACAGCTCTTGCAAGGCCCTGAACTGCGAGCTATGCAGCAGCGTTGGCGCGACGCCGTTGCTGCGGCAGAGGCTGCAAAAAAAGCTTCAGGTAAGACACAAGTTAATTAGTTAAAGTGCATATCATCCTACTTTTATTTATGACTTAGTAAATTTTAAGTTAGTTCTTAAATATAGACTTGTAAGAAGTTGTAATGTTTTTTTTACTTATGATTAATTATTTTAACTAAACATATATGACACACGCCTGTCTCTTCTCGTACCCAACTACGGCAATAGTTTAGGCAGCCTTTGTATGTTTGTATGTTCAACCATGTTGCCTAAACTATTGAATTAATAATGTTGCAGTAAGTCTTATATCCTGAAATAGTATTAGAATAACGTGTAGCTATATTAAAGTTCCTGGACTGAACCTGATGATATTTATAGTGAGAAACCATTACGTACGGTTACGGATACATTCTTACAGATTAGAATTTTATATTATATTACAGCATTTAGTCTAATACTCGTTCAACTATGAGTGAAGATATTGTTAATTAAGCTAGCTTAATATCATAGAGTAGTTCAGTGTTCTTAGAGTGCGTTCACAATCTATCTCCAACCTAGGGGTAAGCTCGTTTTATTCATTGTAATAATTTCATAACTTTACAAAGTTCGGTACTGTATTAAAATTTAGAAGGCATACAAAAATCAATTCCAACATCTCTTTAGAAAATAATAACCTCTACAAAATACATTTATTTAAATTTCAGGGGCTTGATGGTCAAGCATTGAGTACGGCGCGACATGCTGATACCGTCAGAGGCTTTGGACTTACCCTTGGACCTGCGCTAGCTTTGTATCGTATTGTAGTGAAGTTGCAGATGAGAGAAGATAACTGGACTATGTGCTAGGGCTAAAATTTTGTAAATGTTTGTATGATTTGTATCGCATGAATCTCCCTTTTCAAATGTAAATAAAGTCATTAATTACTGAAACTTTTCTGTTTGTTTCATTATTCCAAAAATATACCCGTTTATTGCACTATGTAGCATACGAATAGAAGCATTGTTTTGCAACACACAACATGTGTACATGGGATGCCATCAAAGCCATTAAAAAAGCAATGTAGAAGTAGGTATTTTAACAAGGGAATCGGCATTTCTAAAAAGGGACAATAAATGAGGACACTTTTGTATTTGACGCAGTGCAACATGGTCGTCAATGGTTTTGTCTTTTAAGGATATTATTATCCTGATCTTAATCTTTATTATTGTTTTTATTTCTAAGAGGAACCACAAAACAATAGAATAAAATCTTTACAAAGATGCATACCCGGAATAGTGTACAATTTACCGTGGGAGAGTCACGCTTCGGCATGAATGGGCCGGCTCGACCGAAGCAATACCACGGCCTCACAGAAAACCGGTGTGAAATAGTGCTTGCGCTATGTTTCACCGAGTGAGTGAGGATACTGGAGGCCCATAACCCAAACCCCCTCCTATCTCCCCTCCCTATCCTCCAAAGGCCGGCAGCCCACTTGTGACGTCTCTGGTGTTTGCAGGTGTCCATGGGCGACGGTAATCGCTTACCATCAGGCGATACGTCTGCCAGCCAATTCCATAAAAAAAAATTAGATTATAACACAATAGGGTTACTTGTTCTCGTGGTACTTATATATTTAATTTGCCCCTTTGTTTCCATTTCTATTCCTAGACTATTATTAGTATTTTCAACTAATATGTTACTGATAACAGGTTACCAGGATTTTGTTCGAAGCGACCTGTGTACATTTAGCTTAAAAAATAACGTTAAACTCGGTTTGGCTTAATTATTTATCTGAATAAGAAACGGTACAAGCGTGATAAATGTTTTTTGTTTATATATTTGATTCAGTTTTATAAAGACTATTTTAGGACCTTTTTGAGGTATTTGTTATTTTATTGTGTACGTAAATAAACGTAATTTATTACATACGTAAAAAAAAGTAAAAACTACCAACCATCAACCAAATACGACAAAAAACGACGCTGAAAAAGTATAAGACAAGTTTGAAAAGTCATAGTCACACGTTGCATAGAAACGTACCACAACACTTACAACGCGTGACTACGGATTTTCAAACTTGTTTCGTACTTTTTCAGCGTCGTTTTTGTCGTAGTTGGGTTTTAGTTTTTTAAAATGTACAATTTAAAATGTTTTGGTGCCGCTATAATATTAATTTCTTTGCAAAGTATATTTTAAATCACATAGAAATATCACAATTATCAAATAAACATGGCCAAAGATGAGCAAATGCTAATAATATATATATTTTTGAAATTAACAAGTATCGCCCTTTCTAATGTGGTATCATTTACACGGCATATTTATCTTATTTTTTTAACACAGTACTTTATGACCGCTAGAGGGCGCCACATTAAGTTAAGTGAAACGTCATATTCAGCGGACAATCAAGACGTTGGAAGAGATTGCTTTTGTCAATAAGGCCGCCCTTTGTACACTAAACTTCGGACATTTTATGTATTATGTACTTATTTAACTCTGTAATATGGTGTGCAAATAAACAGTTTTCTATTCTATTATTATAACGATACCTCATTTGTGTAGTTCTTATAAATAGTTAAGGACCTATGAGGGAACAGATGAACATGCATACATACATAGTCTGTCAAAATCATAACCTTTGGCTTTGCTGTAGTCGGTTAAAAATATACCAATTATTGTACAATGTAGCTTACGAGTAGTATCCAGTATGGTCTTGTAATACGTGGTTTATTTACGATATACGTCAAAGCCACAAAAGAAAGTGATGTAGAACTTTATTTAATTTATTTTTCATATCACTATTATTTAGTCAAAGTATTGTTATATATATAGATATATATATAAGTGTAAGTATTGTTGTTAATAAAAAAACATTATAGCTACTTACTAAATGTGAAATTCAATTAAGGTGTTTACTGATAGCAGGGCTCAATGTACGTCAAAATATTTAACTTGTCTAGAACCGTTTCCTGAGATCCCCTGTGCAATGCTGTTGTGCAGCAAGCAACTCGGGGTTTTGCAATTGTTGCCACCTGGACTCGTTTGCTTCGGGCAACTGAAGTTTTTTGTACAGGCCCAGCTAGTGGTGACTTATAAGCCACGTGGCTGAACCTCTGAGATAGGCTGCTGCGCCTCTACGTCACTTTGATGCGTCTGTGGTGTGGTGCTGGCGGCTAATAAATTGTCTGGTTGATAAAGGGGCTTTATACCCATTTCGGTAGCCCTTTTAGCAGCTTCTGGCAGTTGAAACCTCTGAGAGAAGCTCAGCTGGTGGCGACTTTTTTCCTGGGTGCGAGTCTCTAGGGTAGGTTTCTGCGCTCCTGCTGTAGTCATGGCGACAGCAGATGACTGAGCTGAATTGTGAAGGGGGTCCGAATCTAGGTTTTATTAAAAATAACTTAAACATGTAATATTTTGACCTGCATACGTGTTTGAGTAATTAAAAAAAAATCACAAATTTATTGATATAAACACAAATATACGCGAAAGTTTGTAAGAATGGATGGATGGATGTTTGATACTCTTTCACGCAAAAACCACTGAACGGATTTGGATAAAACGTTACAGTAATATAGCTTATATATCAAAATAACACATTAGGCTACTAATTTGCAGCGATAACCGACAAATACGCGGGCGGTGCCGCGGGCAACAACTAGTATAATAATAAATTAAAAACCGTTGCCTGTGTGTAACATTTAAAAATATTTCGTTCAATTTAAATGTTTAGTTCTCAAATGGAAACTTATAGTGTATCCAATCATTTATTTAACTTTTGACAGCTCTAATACTTAATCAAATAGTGATACCCTGACCCGTTACCGATTCGATTTCTTTTATCGATCGATTTTGTACATGAAGAAGTTTTAATCGATTTAACACACTCATTATTTTACCGATAATTTCGTAATTTTATCGATTATTAAACCGCAACACCGGACGCGTAGCGGACATTTTGTAGTTAGTCATAATTCACATTTTCATACGTCGAGTTGAGTATTTTTATTCCTCCGTATTGATTTATTTGTGAATTCTCACGTTTGGTTGAGTTGAGCGTATCGTCCCTCCCTTCGTTACTGTCAAAATGCCAAAAATTAAGGTGCTCAAAGGACAAACAAGAGAGTTTGTCTTGCGACTTCGTGAATACTTTGAAAAGGAGAGCTGTAATAATGGGCCTCTTATATCAGTGACTCAAGTTTAGAGACCGTGTGATTTGATATAAAATATAATCACAATAATGTTATTGTATGTTTTATTAATATAATCGATAATCGATTTATTTCAAACCCGTTTTTATAGTCTGTGGTCATTCATTATGAATGACACATCTCTAAGTGGGCGGAGCCCGTCCATGAAGTACAGTATTCCCTGTAGTACATTGATCAAAAATTATTACAAAACTTTATGTGCGTGATCTGTCAAAAGTTAAATAAACGATTGGACGCACTATAGTGGGTTTTTTCATCAGACTCCAGTTTAAATATTTCTTAAATATTATTTACATTAAATAATAATAATAATAATAATAATAAATCATTTATTTGCTGATCAAAGGTTTATCATGGTGTTACATTCTTATTCATTATGTCCTCTTTGGTCTACCTTAACAGCATGCAAATATATTTTTTAATTTTCATTCAATTGGATGTCTAAAATTACATTTACCATACATTTAAAATAATCATAAAAGTAAAAATATCAAGGTCAATATAAATTATCAATGTCAATATAAAACAGATGTCAAAATAATACAACCATACAATAACAAATCAAATCCGGTCAAAAACAAATATTACAATATATAAAAATCTCACAAGCCTTCGTCACTAAGAAATTCATCTACAGTATAGTAACATTTATCATATAGGAGTCTTTTTAAAGTTCTTTTAAATAATTCTGTCTTTAATATTTTGATATCAGCAGGGATCTTATTATAAATTATTGGAGCTTTGCACACAATACTTTTATGCAATAATGTTGTTTTGGCGGGATGAACACAAAGTCTACTATTGTCACGTCGATTGCTCCTGCCGTTGTAAACGTCAGCAACTCGTGGAAATAGGTGCAAGTTTTTCTTGACAAATAAGGCTATTTCCAATATATAAAGCGATGGAAGCGTAAGAATACTATGCTTTATAAATGCTGGCCTACAGCTGTCTATAGTTTGGAGGCCGAACATAGCACGTATGCATCGCTTTTGCATCTTGAATACCATTTCCTTATTAGTTGAGTTTGCCCAAAAAATTATACCATATCTAAGAACAGATTCCACAAGACCATGATAAGCTGACAGTAATGCGTCAGTATTTAAAGTTGGTGCAAGTTTATACATTGCATATGCTAGGCTGCTTACTTTTTTGCATAATGCGTCAATATGTTCCTTCCAATTTAACTTGCTATCTATAATTAATCCAAGAAAACGTGTACTGGTGACTTCTCTTATGATAAAATCATTGTAAGCCAAAGTTACGTTTAATGGGTTTACTTTTCTTTGGTTGAAATGAATTATATTTGTCTTACTCAGATTTATTTTTAAATTATTATTGTCAAGCCATGAAATAATGGATGTCATAGAGTTATTTATGTCAAAATCATATTGGCTAATGTCCTTACAACTAATGGTAACGGTGCTGTCATCTGCAAATAGTGTCATAGCCTGATTTGTGGTATTTGGCAAGTCATTAATATAAATGACAAACAAAAGGGGACCCAGTACACTCCCCTGAGGAACACCATATAAAATACGACGCCTCAAAGAGGTATACCTTTCTTCAGTTTTGGTTAACCGATTCACTCTTGTTATTTCTGTTATCTGTTGCCTATCAGTTAAATATGACTTTAGTAAGTCTAATACATTACCTCTAATACCATATCCTTCCAGTTTTTTAATTAATATATTATGTTCTACATAGTCAAATGCCTGAGTCATATCACAAAAGATTGCACAAACAGGTTTTTGGTTGGTAAACTACAATATATTATGTTGTTTTCATGTGCATCATCGTTCATCATCATTCTTTATGTAAGTGTGTACAACTACAACCCAACAATGATGAACATTATGTTCCAGGTTTAAAATTATACCTGTATCTACAATAGATGTGTCTGTCCTTCTGTAGTACTAAAATACATCAATAAGTATCATTGTTTTACTGTGGTTTAATTTTGTAATAATGGATAACAACCGTGCGCGTTTAACTCTAATATATGCCCACGGCATATCTTAACAAGATTTGACCACGCCCACGTTCAGGTTTCAAAATTGATTTTTTCATGATGGACCCGACTAAAACTTCATGAAATAATAAATAAATAATAAATAGATATTTAGGATATCTAACACACAACGCCATCTAGTCCCAAGGCTAAGCAGAGCTTGTTTTATGGGTAGTAAATAACTGATATTAATACATATATACATTTTTTTTGTAAATACGTACATATTGTACATAAAAAACTCCGAAACAAATATTTGTAGATCATACAAACATTTGGTCCGACCCGGGAATCGAACCCAGGACCTCAAGCACGGTTGTCGCATGCGCTACCACTACGCCACCAAGACAGTTATGAAATATTCCTATAACATTGAAATACCTGGATTATTTAAAAAGAACTTAGAAAGTGGGATAATATTTTTTATAATACCAATTTCAAATTTAATATTTTTTTTTTTTAGAATCAGTTGTCATTGAACATATTTTTACCCGACTACGGCAAAGCCAAAGGAGGGTTATAACCTACATTTATGTGAATGTTGTTGGATTTTAGAACTTTGGTTAGAAGTTTAAGCTTTTTGAATATAAAACAGCAGTCACTCACATGCTCTTTTAGATCCACGCCAATTCGTAGGGCGTCGTGAAGGCTTCTTTATTTGTTTTCCACTATACACACTCTCGAAATTTTGTGTCATCGTGTTTGTAAAATAAATTCAGAGCAGTTATCGACCAAGATAGATATAGAGAAAGCACTTTAAGTAAACTTAACTTACAACTACCCTCATAAGTTGCTCGAAAATTTGATGTAATTGTGAGTGATTAATATTTTTAAACAAAATTTCTTGTTGCATTATTTTTTTAATTTTTAAATGAATCATCATTATTATTTGGAATCAAGTATTTGATTATTATGTACAAAGTACTTGATAAAAATTTCCGTGAAATTTAAGTATTTTCGCCATACATGGCGTTGCCTCGTTGGTCTAGTGGTTGGCGTGAGCGACTGCTGATCATGAGGTCTCGGGTTCGATTCCCGGGTCGGACCAAATGTTTGTATGATCTACAAATATTTGTTTCGGAGTTGGGGTGTGTTCTATCTATAAAAAAAGTATATATGTATTTGTATCAGTTGTCTAGTACCCCATAACACAAGCTCTGCTTATCTTGGGACTAGATGGCGTTGTGTTTAGATGTCCGAAAAAAAAAAAAAAATGCTACTCGCAGGATGTAATACCAGTACCAATACCATCTCTTATCGCTAAACTTTTGATGTTTTATTGTATCCTTTATTCCCAGTTGCTGCAGCCCCAGCAACCGAGAATAAAGAACACAATAAATGCATTGTTGTCATCATTTTTAAATTATTAGCAGGTTAGGAGATACGATTATCATCTTACCTGCTAGTAATTTTAAAATGATGAAACCCCGATGAGTCTTTTAGAAATTTCTTTCGGCATTTTCATTATGCTCATAACTTTTAGTTTGCAGTAATAATAAAACAGATCTTAAAGTAAGCATTTCAGAAGTTTTTCGTCTTGAGGTCTCATAGAGGTGCATGCTCTGATCCTTACACTCCTGACTGCAGTCACCGGGGAGAATCTCACTACCAGCAATCATGAGCTCCGTGGACGGTAGCGTTACAGATGTTTTACCCCGGTCGTATCCTTCTGAAACGGAGGTAGAAGGTGGCGGTGGAGAGAGCGGGAGGAAGAACTGCTCTCGCACTTAATCTGACGCCGGCTAATCGTATGATTGAGGCGTACATTTGCTTGTTTTATTGTTGTCCCAGAAGATAATACCTAGTAGATCTTCCTATTTGCATTTCTGAAAGTGAATCGAAGCCATTCTCCTTTCACGTTGATTTGTATTGAAGATTGAGGAAATAGCTCTATAATAGCACGAGCCATAAAACTGAGAAACAAGTACGTGCCATTACTTGAGTTTTAGTGTTTATTATCATAGTAACAGTGCGGCGTGGCATTTAATGTTTATACTTCCAAATTTCTTTGACCACTTTGTTATTTTTCCGTCATTTACATGCAATTTGGTATTTATTTGTGACCTAAATAAATTTATCTTAAGTCTCCTGTGAAACATTAAAGCCAACATATTTTTTCAACTTGCACGTTGTGTTTACACATTGGTCATTAAAATTAAATGATATCTTTATGTAATTAAATTATTAGTTTATCACCGGTAATTACTTAATTAGATATTACCTAATTAAGCAAGTAATCATACTTTATTAATTGTAAAGAGAAAAAACAAAATTCTTCAGCTTGATCATGGTCACATGAAATGAAATAAAATAAAATGAAATGAAATGAAATGAAATCATTTATTCTGCAATGAGGTTATATAAACACTTTTGCAAGTTAAACTTTTTTGGGCAGATGAGTTCGGCCGTTCCTTACTGGACTAGCCCTGAGAAGAAAGGACGAAGAAACGACAAACTCAGGGATGAACGTCTCTTTTAAAATCCAGACAATTTTCATAAATGCAAAAGACATTATTTCAATAAAAAAAGCGATAATTACAATTTGAGTTACAATTATAATAATCAGTAAAGATATAAGAATAATAATAAAAAATGTCAACTATAACAATAGTTTAAAGTGAATTTATTTTAAAGTATAAATTATCGTCACATCAAAATAAATTTAAACATTCAAAGTAAACAGCATGTGCAGAATGGGCAGCTCAATCCCAGGCGGTTTTATCATCAAGGTATTCTGCTATGATATGATACCCCTTTGCGGATTCCTTCGACTTAATGGTATTCTTAAATTTCCTTAATGGCAAATTCCTAATAGTAATAGGGAGTTTATTGTAAAAGCGTATACATTGTCCCATGAACGAGTTGCCTACTCTGTGGAGACGAGTGACGTGAACACTAATATTATGTTTGTTTCTAGTATTTACCGAATGAACATCACTGATTTTACAAATGCTCTACGAGCACTATTTATAACATTATTTCGCTACTGATTTGAGATTATTAACTAAGTCTTTATAAAAAGTAAAAGTTTATATTTCATACATTTATAATTGCTACACCTACCTATTCTATATCTTGGTGTTATTCTTCATGTGCAAGTTTTTAGAGATATATTGACTGCCTCGGTGGCGCAGTGGTAGCGTACGCGACTGCTGTTGTTGAGGTCTCGGGTTCGATTCCCGGGTCCGATCAAATGTTTGTATGATCTGCAAATATTTGTTTCGGAGTTTGGGTGTTTTCTCTCTATAATATGTATGTATTTACAAAAAAAAAGTATAAAAGTATTTATATCAGTTGTCCCATAATACAACCCCTGCTTAGTTTGGGACTAGATGGCGTTGTGTGTTAGATGTCCGAAAATATTTATTTATTTATTTATATTTAATTGTGTTTTTAAGCTTTCTAGTTACCACAGATTGACTGTCTCAGTGGTGCAGTTGTAGCGATCGTGACTGCTGAGCTCGAGGCCTCTTGTCGTATCATTGTACCATCTATATATATAACAAGTAAAATTATAACAAAAATAAAACCGACTTCAAAGTGTGACTCGATTTCTCTTAGATGCCATCATCAGATCTGAGTGTCCTTATCATGGTACCACCGTTGGGATATCTCCTTTCCATTAAAAAATAAATCATCAAAATCGGTTCATAAACGACGAAGTAATCCGCGAACACACATAAAATATATATATATTTTATGTGTGTTCGCGGTGTTATATATATATATATATATATATACGGTCGAATTGAGAAACCTCCTCTTTTTTTTGAAGTCGGTTAAAAATGAATCCCTATTTGCCTTGGTCACGACATCACGCGTGAACGGCTAAACCCATTTTGATAATTTTTTGTTTGATCCCATTTAGCCCATTTAGCTAGGAATGTTTTAGGCTATGTAAATGTGTGCAAATGTTGGGGAAATGGGAAAAAGTTATTTCTAATGGAGAGACACAAACGAAGTTGAGCGGGTCAGCTAGTTATAAATATTAACGAAGCAACTGTTAAAACAAGTAAAAATTTAACAAAAATAAAACCGACTTCAAGGTTTGACTCTATTTCTCTTAGATGCCATCATCAGATCTTAGCGTCCTTATCATGGTACCATCGTTGGGATATCTCCTTTCCAATAAAAAAAGAATCATCAAAATCGGTTCATAAACGACGAAGTTATCCGCGAACACACATAAAAAAAAAGAAGAAAACATATACAGTCGAGTGGAAAAACCTCCTCCTTTTTTTGAAGTCGGTTAAAAATTAGCTAGTTAGTATCATTTTTGGTGACTTCGTTATCGATATAAAATGTTGGAAGATCAAACCATACATTTTTTACGACATTATTTTTTTTCCAATAAGTAACAATGTTAGTTGATATATGTATAGATAATTTAACAGCCACATTGTCCTACGAATTGCGAACGTTATCTCGGTCCTACGCTGAAAAGTTTTTTGTCCTTGCTATCCCTGTTAGCTACGACAATAGAAAAAAAATATAAGGTGAAAGGTGGGCCCCTCATCAAAATGGTGCCACTCACGAAAAAATTGCTTTATTGTAATAACTTGTAAAATTTGTTCCGAAGATCCCGGACTACAACGCCTTCTCGTAGAAGTTTAAACTGCACACAGACACAATTAACCAAACACCGACAAAAGATATTACCTATCTATAGAAAAAATCCAAAATAACATTTTTTACAATTTTATCCGTTATTTTTAGTTTACACGTTAGAAGAGTCAACAAACACATCTATTCACTACACTGCTTTGACGTACGTAAACTGACAAATCATAACTACTTTTGGGTTACGCCGTAGTACGCGCCTTTGATTTTTCTTTGCCAAAAAGTCGCACGTGTGCGGTTGTGGCAACTTCCACATACAGCGGCAATTATAAGCAAATAGACTATACAATCAAATTAAAATAATTAGTTAACTGTATAATAGGTTGATAATTATTTAATTAGGAATTTTAGGAACAACAAAATTTATTGAATAGAATACAATTATTTTACATTTTTGTTCCATTCCAAGAAAATGATAACCTATATTTCTATTACCATCTCATAAACAATGAATATTTCTAAAAGATAAAAGATAAAGGGCTCTAAAGCTACATTTAGTCCTTCGTAGTATTAGCAGCATTAACTCGTTCTAAAACCCCATTCCCTTATTTGTTAACAAAAGGTTTCTAGACAATGCACACAATGCTGGCGCAGATAAGGGATTATAAAATGTTTTAATGCTTTTAATATTTTTATTACGACAAATTTAGCGACTGTTCTGAAACAAAGATACCTAAAAACGGTTGATCGGCTTGCTTGGCAATAGATAAGTAAAAAGTTACTTAAAGTAGTGACGGACATTGTTTTATTGTTAACTCGCTGAACATTAAAAGAAGCTTTTATAAACGTCTATAATGGCCACTTGGAAAAGGTTTTGGTTTGAAATTTTTAATCGTTCATATTTTTTTTATAAAATCTAAACGGTAATTATACTTACTAACACTGAAAGAAACAATAATTTAAAAAGATTTAAAAATAACGCGCAAATACAAAATTGTGTGGTGCTACCGTCGCATACTTCGCATCGGTTGGACACAAAAGATAAGGAACGATATTGTGCTCTAGCGCGTCCACATGCCCAGAAAACTGATGCAGACCATCAAAAAGCGCAAAATTGAGTATCTCAGCCATGTGCTTAGGCACGAAAGATACATGCTACTTCAATTGATAATGATGGGCAAGGTGGAGGGAAAGAGACGCGTTGGACGAAGAAAAATATCCGGGAGTGGACCGGTATTACCTCCGTTGAGCAACTGTTCCGCCTGGCCGGTGACAGGGAGGAGTACAGGAAGCTGACGGCCAACCTTCAAGATTGAAGAGGCACTTGGAGAAGAAGAGAAATACAAAATTAAATGAGCAGAAGGATGAGATCGTAACCGAGCCGCGAGCGTGAAATGTTTATTTATCTGCGCGACTGATGGCGGGGGCCCAGTACTTGGACTCTGTTTCTAATTTGCCCATACATAAGTTGTTACCAATTTGCATATGGTGTAAAATATAACGCATAACGACTTAATAATAGGGTAATAAAAAAACTAATTCTTCCTTGAATAATACGTCAGGCGCGCCACGTAACGTTAGTACATTACCTTTAAACTTGTTATGATTTAATTTTTTAAAGGATTTACTGTATTCGGTAAGGCAATTAATATTTATTTGTAATTCAATGTATCTACGATATACAAGATCAAGAGAAAAAGTCTTTTAGTCGCTACACTTGAACAGATAGATGAAGCGAATTAAAATTTATTTGTAAAAATCCTAAGTTCGAGTGAACATTACACAAAGTAAAGATAATTAAGAGAACGACATGTGTTGTTAGATCAAGACTGTTAATGACTTTAGATTTTAAAAACCTAATGATGACGATAATAGTAGGATGATAAAGCATCATACTGATAACGTTAACAATGAAATATGCCGTCTGCAAAAAAAATTGCAAGAAGACAATAGAGCGGGCAGTACAAAGAAGCCGCAGGAAGAATTTTTTTCTCTACGCACACAACGAGTAGATCATTCTGTTTTCGGATTTCGCCGAGTAAACACGTAATAACAGCACCATGGCCAACAACAGTTATTCACAATATGTTCTTGAGAGAACATTGGCTGAGGCCAAAGGGTAAGTTGACTGTTTCTCTTTTTATCTTTGCTGCCGTGCTTGATTAACTTATAATGTTTTTAGCTCATTACTTATCATTTATTTATTTGTCATACATAAATATTTTTTAGTTGAACATGTAGTCACTGTTAGTTATTCAGTTTTGGGATATGATTATACTTTATTTTTATGTGTGAAATAGAATGATGGGTGATGAAATTAACCATTTTTTTTGTTCAATAGAAAAAAAGAGTCGGAATCCCTCAACAATGCAGCCAAGCCATCTACCGACGCCGTGGCTGCCGTGGAAACGAAGCAGCCCACCCCAGAGGCGCAGCGCACGCGGGCCTTAAATCGCCACCAGCTGAACCTGTATCACAGGCTTCAGCTACCCGACGCAAGAGAGCCTAGGCGACAGCCATTACAAGGCGACGAGCTGCGTGCTATGCAGCAACGTTGGCGTGACGCCGTTGCTGCGGCAGAAGCTGCGAAAAAAGCTTCAGGTAAGGACTCTACACAAGTTAATTAATTTGAAGTCCATATCATCCTACTTTCAATACCTCGTTGGTCTTGCGGTTGGCGTATGCGACTGCTGATCGAGAGGTCTCGGGTTCGATTCCTGGGTCGGACCAAATGTTTGTATGATCTACAAATATTTGTTTCGGAATTTGGGTGATTTCTATGTATAATATGTATGTATTTACAAAAAAAAAAGTATATATGTATATGTATCAGTTGTCTAGTACCCATAACACAAGTTCAGCTTAGCTTGGGACTAGATGGCGTTGTGTGATAGATGTCCGAAATATTTATTTAAAAATATTTATAATATAGGACCTAGTAAATTTTAGGTTACTTTTAAATATAGAGTTGTAAGTTGCTGTAATGTTTTTAATTACTTATGACTTATTATTTTCTCTAAACATATAACACATGCTTTTCTCTTCTTGTACCCAACTGTGGCGAAATCAAAATGAAGAGAATAGTTTTAGCAGTCTACCTATGTTTGTATGTTCCTCCATGTTGCCTAAACTACTGAATTAATAATATTACAGTAAGTCTTACATCTTGAAATAGTATTAGAATAACTGGTAGCTATATTAAAAGTTCCTGGACAGAACCTGGTGATATTTATAGTGAGAAGCCATTACTTACGGTTACGAATACATTCCTACAGAGTTTTTAATTTTGTATTATATTACAGTATTTAGTCTAATACTAGTTCAATAATGAATGAAGATATTGTTGGTAGAGCCAGTTTAATGCCTTTGAGTAGTACAGTGGTCTTGGAGTGCGTTCACAATCTACCTCAAACCTATGAGTAGCCTCATTGCATTCATTGTAATAATTTCATAATTTTACAAAGTTCTGTACTGTATTAAGATTTAGAATACATATGAAATCGATTCCGATATCGGTTTAGAAAATAATAACCTCCTAAAGATACATTTATTTAAATTTCAGAGGCTTGATTACGGCGCGACGTGCTGATATCGTCAGAGACTTCCCCTTGGACCTGCGCTAGCTTTGTATCGTATTGTAGTGAAGTTGCAGACAAGACAAGAGAAGATGACTGTACTATGTGCTAGGGCTAAAATTTTGTAAATATTTGTATGATTTGTATCGCATGTATCTCTCTTTTTATTAAAATACAAATAAAGTCATTAATTACTGATAACTTTTTCATTTAGGTCCTGTGTTATTATTACGTATGTAGAATGTAAGTGTTGACTTTTCTGTTTGTTTCAATATTCCAAAAACAAACCCATTACACCGACCGACGAACTGCTACGAAGCGACCCGTGTTCATTCAGTTTTTATAAAACAAAGTTAAGCACTTTTTGGTTTAATTATTTATCAGTAAAAGAATTAGTACCTACACGTTTAGAAAATGTTTTAATGTAAACATATTTGATTTAGTTTTATCAACGTTATTTTAGGAACTTTTTTGGGGTATTTGTTTTTTTATTGTCTGTACTAGGGAGTTAAGTACATAAATTCATGAAGTAGCATTTCCACATGGAAAAAAAGGTACATAAGTTCAATATAACTTAAGTAAAAATATACCAATAAGTGTTCAATGTGGCTTTCGAGTAGTATCTTCGTTTTGTAACACGTGTTTTATGTGCGACACACGTCAAAGCCAAAAAAGAAAGTGATGTAGGAGTGTAGTTCAAAAAGAACTATCTTCATTTATTATATTTTTTAAATTACTATTATATTAACTTACAACATTTTATATTTTATCATAAACCTAAATTGCCCATGATAAAAGCATGCTCCCTCAATGGGTTGCCTTTGCGGCGCGGTGGCGTTTATTTCTTAATTCGTATTTAGCTTACAGGTGTGGAAACACTCTTGAATATGGTATATCTCTTATCACTGATCAAGTATTAGATTATCAGGGACAATGGGTCGAGGTCGGTCTTGTTTTTGGCAGATTACTTTTAAAGGATATCCCAAGTATATACTTTAGTACCAAGTATTTACTTTTTATACTTTTTACTATATTTTATTTCATAATAATGGTAACATTTTCTATTCACCACTCTATTCAGCTCATGGGTATGGTAAGAAGCGACTGAGGGAATAAACTACCCAGGAAAACCTCACTGCAAGAGAAGGACAGTTAGAAACAAAACATATGCCATACCGTCTTGTCAGCGTGGTAAAGTAAGACAAAAACCTCTTTTCTACGGAGAGGCCTAAGGCAGAAGTCATGAGTTCAATCCCCATCCAAAACAAATATCCTGTTGTTAGGATGATCACGTTTTCTGTGTGAAAGCTTTCAAATAATAGGTACATATCAATAATTATATGTAGGTATATTGTGTTCAATTACATATTATCTGTCTGAAACGAGCTACTTACAAGAAGGTGGCCAGAGGTGAAGATATTAGCTTCAGAAACAGGTTTGTGTGTTTTAATTTGTACAGAACGTCAAAAAACAAGTACTTGTTTTAAAGAAATATCGAAAGCATTGATTTTTTTTTTAAATCACTTACCTTAATGCGCTTAAAAATGTGTTAATTGTGTGATCCTTTGTAAAAAACAAGGCAAATAAACAAATTTCTATTTATCGGTTTGTTAACAAAAAAGAGAACAGTGTTTTACATTGAGCTAATACTAATGATACTAAGAAGGGTTAAATTTATCTTCAGTACTCATTATCTCGTAGCCATTATCCATTGTTCATGAGATGGAGGTAATCATTTATGATTCAATAAAACAAAAATGTTGGGAAATCATTATCCCGTTTAATAATTGATATTGTTCCTATAACTCGTAATTAAGTAATTATACAGACGTAATTAGTCAATCAACGAATAATTTCTACTCTATTGTAATAAATTGACTTACAAACAGGTCACACAGTTTCTATTACTAATGAGTATACAATTAGAGGTTGTAAGACGACAATTACTTGTTTTAAATATAATTAGGTAAAATTGAATACAATATATTTATTAAAGAGTACAGCACATAGCAAACTTGTAGGTAAAATGATCGTAGACAATCGTAGACAATAAAAGTTTTTTCGAAAGATCCATTGACACCTCATTTATTATAATAAATAAATAAATAAATATTTCGGACATCTAGATGGCGTTGTTAACACACAACATACATTGTGTGTTAACAACGCCATCTAGTCCCAAACTAAGCAGAGCTTGTAATATAGGTACTAGATAACAGATATTAAATACTTATATACTTTTTTTTTGTAAATACATACATATTATAGATAGAAAACACCCAAACTCCGAAACAAATATTTGCAGATCATACAAACATTTGATCCGACCCGGAGATCGAACCCGAGACCTCAAGAACAGCAGTCGCGTACGTTACCACTGCGCCACCGAGGCAGTCTATTCAGATTGTTTCAGTAGTTAAAGCACTGCAGTGAAATATACTCCCAAAACTATCCCTCCCTCCCTACCCTCCTTTTGACTACGCAGTAGTCGGGTGCAACAAGTAAGTGCAGTAAGTAAGTTATTTATTTATTTATTTATCTATCTTTATTGTATACACAAATTAAATTAGTACAACAAAATCAGTTACACAGTATGTATAGCAATGGGCGGTCTTATCGCTCACGGCGATTTCTTCCAGACAACCATACGCAGCCATTATGTGTTTCAGGATTTAAGGTAGCTTAGGTACACACAGGTTATTTAATCATATGTTTAGTGAAATTCATAAGCTTTTAAAAATACCTTAGATTTAAAAGTCTATATTTATAAATAAATTTGAAATTCAATTAACTTATAGTTAAGTAACTTAAGTTTACTAATAGCAGGGCTCTATGTACGTCAAACTGTTCTACTGGTATAGCCCTATTTTGAGGCCCTTTTCGCAGCGTCTGCTACTGCGACTTAAAGCTAATTTTATAGAAAAATGATATAAAATTAATAACAAGTACAATGATAACAAAATTAAAACCGACTTCAAGGTTCGACTCGATTTATCTTAGATGCTATCATCAGATATTAATGTCCTTATCATAGTACCACTGTTGGGACATCTCCTTTCCATTAAAAAAGAATCATCAAAATCAGTTCATAAACGACGAAGTTATGCGCGAACACACATAAAAAAGTAAAAAAAAATTTATACGGTCGAATTGAGAAACCTCCTCCTTTTTTTGAAGTCGGTTAAAAATGATCAACAATATACTTACCCCAATACGAAATGACCCGAATGCATAGACGTTGCCTCTCAACTTCTCTGTGTGGCATATCGTGGCTGCAATAGGCGCAGCACCTCCCTTCGACGGTGCGCTTCGGGTGCCGACTGCAACATCCCATACTTCTCTCGGGAAGTTGTCAATAGTGTTGCTCCTAACCAGATAACATTTGGCAAATTAATGCAAGATATAAACATAAGTATACACGAACACAACATGAAATGGTGGCTTGTAATTAACGTTTAAATTTATACAATAAATAGCTATAATGAAATATTAATATGGATACAGAAGCATCTCAATAGGCGGCCATAGTGTGGGTCACCATGCTGCATTCTGTTCATGTCTAAATTCAGGCAGATTAGAGGCTGAAAAATTTACAAACCATTGCTCATGTGTAGGTTTAAAATATTATTTTGTAAAGTAAAATTAAAATTGAATATTTCTTTCTATTTAAACGTTTTGTTCTCAAATGTAAACTCAGTGAGTATTTTCATCAGACTTCAGTTTAAGCAATTTCCAAATATTATTTATATTGATCTACAAAATGAACTGCCATGTATGTTGCATATGCTATGCTATCGATCTACAAATGAAATGGAAACACTTGGATAACATCCAAGTGTGTCCAACTTCAACCCAACAATGATGAACATCATTTTTAACCGACTTCAAAAAAAGCAGGTTTCTCAATTCAACCGTTTTTTTATGTGTGTTCGCAGATAACTTCGTCGTTTATGAACCGATTTTGATAATTCTTTTTTCAATGGAAAGGAGATGTCCCAACAGTGGTACTATGATAACATAATAAGGAAACTAAGATCTGATGATGGCATCTAAGAGAAACCGAGTCAAACCTTGAAGTCGGTTTTATATATTTGTAAAAATTTTACTTGTTTAGGTTTGAAATTGAAACTATACCTATAGGTATAAATGTCTTTACCCTTTTGAAGTATTAATATAAAATAGAATAGAATAGAATAAACTTTATTGTACACCAGATCAAACAGTTTACACAAAATGAACATATCAATAGAATGACCATGTACAAATGGCGATAATATACATCAATAAGTGTCGTTATTTTACTAAAGTCAAATTTAAAATTTTGGAAGACAAAACAACCGTGCGCGTTTAGCTCTAATGTATATCCACGACATACCATAACACGCCCATATTTCAGATCTTAAAATATATATTTTCATGATGAACCCGACTAAGGCTATGAAATATTCCTGAAGCATTGAACCACTTAAATTATTAAAAAATAATTTAAAAAGTGTAATAATAACTTTTTAACACAATTTTCAAATTAAATTTCAATAAATGTAGAATTAGGTGGTTTAGTCACTTGAACATATTTTTATATCTATATATATAAAAGAAAGTCGTGTTAGTTACACCACTTATAACTCAAGAACGGCTGAACCGATTTGGCTGAAACTTGGTGGGGAGGTAGCTTAGAACCAGGAGACGGACATAGGATACTTTTTATCCCGTTCGACAGCGGTCCCGTGTGACTTGACATGAAACGTCATTCACTATAAAACAAAAAAGAATCAGACTTGGAATAAAAAAATGACAGCTATGTAATTGACGTATAATGACAGCTATGTAATGACGTTTAGATGACAATTTGATAGTTGTAAGAAATCAATATTGAAAATATTTCTATTAAATAAATAATTAACAATTATAATGTAATGATAGTGCCATTGCCAATTCGTATAAACAGTGAAGTGAACTATAAAACTCGGTATGGTTGAAAATTTGAGTTTTGAAATAAATTTTTAGGTGAATTGAAGTGAAGTGAAGTTTAATTAATAATGTCGCGAGCAAGACGGTCGAATATTTCCCGACAAAGACGTAATGCAAGAAGAATACGGAATACTGCAAATGAAAGGACTGAAGAAGAACAAGAAATTGCACGTGAACAGCGCCGCGATAGTATGGCTCGACTTCGTGCTTCCCAATCACGAGAGCAAAGTGAAGCAGCCCGTGAAACAGCTCGGTTGGCAATGCGGAATCGTCGAGCGAACAACAGAGGTCAAAAAATAGATAATTTGCGACGCAGAACAAGATATTTATCAAGTGCTGATTTGAATCGAGCTGCGTTTCGATACGATTGCAGCAATGATTACAGCTTGCATCAAAGCGTTTACATTGGGCAAATGGACGTTGTTTGTGAGTATTGTGGTGCATTAAAGTTTTCCGGAGAAACGGCTGGATTATGCTGCCTTAATGGTAAAGTGAAATTGCCGTTGTTGACTCCGCCACATGAGCCATTGTATTCATTGCTTTGTGGCGAAACACAAGAATCACGCCACTTTCTTGCAAACACTCAAAAATACAATGGTTGTTTCCAAATGACATCATTTGGAGCAGATATTATCGAAGAACGAGGATTTAATCCGACATTTAAGGTATTTATTTTTGTACTTACATAGAATGTAGTTAAAGAATAACTTACTTTATCTATTGGTTTGTATTATATTTGCTAATTCAGAACTCTACTCTCCCACCCAAAAATGTTTTCTAATTCTGAACTCTAATCTCCCACCGAAAAAAGTGTTTATAACCCAGTTAATACGGTCTGGTTTTTATTTTGTAGATTCAAGGACAGATTCACCATCGAATTGGATCATTACTACCTTTCGAAGATACACAGAATAAATTTTTACAAATATATTTCATGGGCAACATGGAAGAACAACTTGATCGACGCCTAGGGATCAATGCAGGAATGAAGCGAGCAATTCTTCAAGACTTGCAGTGTCTGCTTCATGAACATCATACGTTGGTCAGGTTGTTTAAGAGTGCTTTAGAGCGCATGCCAAATGATGACTATAAAGTTGTCATCAAAGCAGATAAACGACCATCTGGAACACACGAACGCACATTTAATGCTCCAACATTGGACGAAGTTGCCATCCTGATTGTTGGTGAACAATTGGAAAAACGCGATATTGTGCTTACACGTCGCGATTCTGGGCAACTGCAACAAATATCTGAAACTCATCGATCATATGACGCATTGCAATACCCGCTGATGTTTTGGCAAGGAGAAGATGGATATTATTTTAATATTAAAATGATAAATCCATTGAATGGTGAGTATCATTATCATAATTTATTTCATTTATTTGTGAAAGACACTGATTTAAAATAATGCTTATTAAAAAAATAGTTAATGTCAGTATTGTTTGCCTTTGAAATGGTTAATTATCAAATTTTTAATTTCAGGTGAAGAAACTACAAAGAAAGTTAGCTCAATGAATTATTACGCATATCGTTTGATGATTCGTCAAAATGCTGACAACTATTTGCTTCGGTTTCGTCGATTGTTTCAGCAGTATTGCGTTGACATGTATGTAAAAATAGAAACGGAACGTTTAACATTCATTAGGTTGAACCAAGCCAAACTGCGTTGTGAGGAGTACATCCATTTACGTGATGCAGTTAGTACTGAAGGAAATGCAGCTAATATTGGTCGATTAACTATTCTGCCGGCGACGTACATTGGTAGTCCACGTCATATGCATGAATATGCACAAGATGCAATGACATATGTTCGTCATTACGGTCGGCCAGATCTCTTTATTACTTTTACCTGTAATCCAAAATGGATAGAAATTACTCAATTGCTGCTTCCCGGACAAACATCAAGTGATAGACACGACATCACAGCACGTATATTCAGGCAAAAAATTCGGTCCCTGATGAACTTTATTGTTAAGCAACGCGTCTTTGGAGATACTCGATGCTGGATGTATTCAATCGAATGGCAAAAGCGAGGCCTGCCGCACGCACACATTATTATTTGGTTAGTGGAAAGAATTCAGCCTGACCAAATAGATGATATCATATGTGCTGAGATTCCTGATCACGAAGTCGATCCAGACCTACATGATGTTGTTACTACTAATATGATTCATGGACCGTGTGGTGCCATCAATCCCCAATCACCTTGCATGGTCGATGGAAAGTGCTCTAAACGATATCCACGGTAATTAACGGCGGAGACTGTCACTGGCAACGATGGTTATCCGCTGTATCGGCGTCGATCACCAGATGACAACGGTCGAACTGTCACAACGAAAGTGAAAAGAATGGATTTCGTTGTCGACAACAGTTGGATTGTTCCATATTCGCCACTTATTTCTAAAACGTTCAAGACACATGATGAACAATGTAATTTATGCTACGATAATGATCGGAAAATTCAAAGGTGAGGAAGTTCTTATTCCGAGGATCCCGATGATCCCAACCGATATGCCGTTTGAATTTAAAAGACTTCAATTTCCGATACGTCTTGCATTTGCCATGACCATCAACAAATCACAAGGCCAATCCTTAAAAGTTTGTGGTTTAAATCTAGAACATTCATGTTTTTCCCATGGTCAATTATACGTGGTATGTTCACGGGTCGGAAGACCATCTGCGTTGTTTGTTTTTGCGCCTGATAATAAAACAAAAAATGTCGTGTATCACAAGGTACTTAAGTGAAGAGCAACCTACCTATTAAGTGAACCTAACCTAAAATACAGAAATAATAATGAATGACTAATTTAGGTATTTAATTTTTTTGTATTTTTTCCAATAAAAAAAACACAATCTGCTTATTTATTGCCATTAACGCGGAACAAAGTTCGCCGGGTCAGCTAGTTAAATCTATTGATAAATGATATCTATGTTGTTTGTAAGTTCAAGTTTACAAGTCGGACTTTACAGCTAGAAGTGGCCGGCAGATTGTTATATAGTTATGCGAATGTTCTTGGATTTTAAAACTTTGGTAAGAAGTTTAGGCTTTTCGAATATAAAACAGCAGTCACTTACATGCACTTTCAGGTCTACACCAATTCGTAGGCGCCGTGAAGGCATGTCTATTTGTTTTCCATTATATACTCTCTTGAAATATTGCGTTATCGTGCCTTTAAAACAAATTCAGAGCAGTTAACGACCAATTGCGACCTCTGTTGTGTGGTCACAGACACAGAGTAGACAACTGTCCAAGAGTTACGAGGAGAAAGTTAAGGAATTAATATAACAACACTTCTCACTTATTCATTACTAGCATTTGCCTGCGGATCTGTCTGCGTACGTGTTGGTTATCACGGTGAAACTAAAAGTATCAATATACGTTTGCTTAGTTAGGTCTGAACCTGTACCAGATTAACATAAAACGTTCTCATATAATTATTTTTTTATTAATTTAGTGCAAGGTCTTTAACAGCTGACAATAATAACTTTCTACTACTGATATTTGAACAATACGCCAATTATGAAGTACACATTAATTAAAAATTATACAAAAAAAACATCTTAAAGAATTTAATTCTAGACCTCAGTTAAGGACATATAATAGGAAACCAATTTGTGGGAGTGAGTAGTGTGTGTGATTGAATGTGTGTGTGTGTGTGTGCGCGAGTACATTGAATCTTACGACTAAGTTGGATCATTTCGTATCAATTAGTTGAGAATATTATATTCGTTTACTAGACTATTTTTTGAAGATGTACGTATTTAAATTTTATTGTATGCGTTAATTAAAAACAATATACAAAATAACCAACTCGAACTTGACAGACTGTCCTTTTGTCGTGACTTCCGAACGCACAGTCGCTGTTCCAGATCACAGGGCAAATGTTTGTGTGATGAGGAAGATGATTTGTCTTGAGTCTAGATGTCATTTATCTATGATATGACTGTTATCTTAGACCGTGAGTGAATTGTGTGAATTTATTATTATAGTGTAATTCATAACAGATCATATTATTTATCCAAATAAAAGTTTTGATTCGTTTATTCTAGTTTATTCTATTTATAATTATAAATGATGATAATTATTATTTCCGTTAATAAACGAATCAAAACTTTTATTTATCATTAGAGACTTGTCATCATTAGAGACTTAAATAAAAACAACAATTAGTAATTGATAATTTTATTTGTATTTTCAAAAAACATTGAGAGGGGAACAGAGAGCAGATAGCAACAAACAAGATAAAAACACGCAAATATTTACTAAACTTTAAGACCAGCACATAGTACAGCCATCCTTCGTTGTCTGTTACATGATATAAGTTAAGCGCAGGTCACGCAGGAAGTCGCAAGCCCCCGACTACTACTACTTAATGCTTGGCCCTCGAACTCCATCCATCCTCAGGAATACTAAGCTCGTAATCAGCCAGTCTTGCGAGTTCGGGTGGGTGATCTATTGGCGGCGTACTTTGTGCTGCATAATCTACACTTCCACTTCTATCCAAGGGCACTTGACTATCAAGTGAAAAATCATAAACACTGCTTGAAATCCCATACATAGATATCATGCATTTGTTGCATTGCCACTGATCGCAAGGTCGTAATTGATTTGGAATGCTTGGTGAATGACATGATGCATGGTAGGCATCGAAGCATATACTGCATACAGCCATAGTGCCCTGAAAACAATAATGTAAGCATTAGTCAACGTATAGTTAAAGAGATAAACCTTTACATAAAACAATACGAATAATAAAACTTACAGAATCATTGGTCTCAGAACAGACCACACAGGTGTTATCATCCGAAGTCTCTTTAGCACTTGGTTTAAGGAAGCCAGCTTTCCTTACTCTATTCTTGATAGAAGTTATATAAAGTGAATCGTCTGGTCTAAATCTTTTTTTCTTGCCAGGTACATTGTCACCAGAGGTATTAAACAGTTTTCTTGCCGCTTTGAGGCGCTCGCTGACACGTACACTGGTATTGAGCAATGCACTACTGCTAGCTTCGTCACTTAAGATATCACCAAGGTTTTTAGGGCTTCTCGGCATTTTTCGAGGAGAGGATTTGCGTGTAGCGTTAGCTGGTGACATCATCTAGAAAGAGGTAAAATAAGTTAAATATCAGGACTTTATATATATAGTACTATCACTCAGAGCACTGAATATTTTACAAAATTGAAAATGTCTTTTAAAGAAACAGAAAAATATTAAACATATTTTTTGTTGTATTGTATTTACTTACCTCAGTATAATGTTTTCGATGATTTGTAAACCAAGGATTCAGTTAGTTCCCAAATTAATTATAGAACTTCTCGTTAATTTTCTTCCAGTTAAAGATTAACGCAGCCTAATCTTCTAGCAACTCATAAACAGACGTCCTACTCTGAGCACAGTTCACGGGGAATTAACAAATGTTTGCCCAGTAGTGATATACCACGTAAAAAGGTAATAGTTAACTACCTGACTGACTGTTAGTGAGTCATCTGAGGTTCTCTGTTCTGATTGGTTGTTAAACAACAGCCCATAGAGTAGGCGAAACGATGACAAAAGAGACCAACCCCAGCTCTTATCTCTAATTGTTGATATTTTTTTGTAAACATATATTTATAGTGTAATCTTCATTCCCGGTTGCCGGGGCTTATTTATCTGGTATTGGATCTCCTAATCCATGATGATGGATGATGATGGATCTCCTAATCCACTAGTTATTTTAAAATGATGGAACCCCGAGGAGTAGTATAGAAATTTCATTCGTTATTTTGACTATATTCATAACTTTTAGTTCGCAGTAATAATGAAAAAGATCTTTAAGTAAGCATTTCAGAAGCTCTTCGTCCCGACTTGAGGTCTCATAGAGGCGCATGCTCCGATCCTCACACTCCAGACTGTAGTCACCGGCGAGAATCTCACTACCAGCCATCATGAGCTCTGTGGACGGTAGCGATAGGTGTATTACTCCGGTCGTATCCTTCTGAAACGAAAAGAAGGAGAACTGAACTTGGACTTAATCTGATGCCGGCTAATCGTATGATTGAGGCGTACATTCGCTTGTTTTATTGTTATCCCAGAAGATAACACATAGTAGATCTTCCTATTAGCATTTCTGAAAGAGAATTGAAGCCATTCTCCTTTCAGGTTGATTCGGATTGAAGATTGAATGAACTATTAATTTCTGTAGTTATGTGAAATAATAATCATCGTCAAAATATCAAGACCGACTAATCTTGTTGCGAGTAAGACTACTCCTGACATTCTTTCCTAATAAGTTTGTAGAGATTAATCGCTTTCCTTGGTAAAGGAAGATATTTCTTATAACTGATATTACACTACAAGTAATAATATAAAAAAATATTTGACATTCTGGGATTAGTTACTGGAAGTCTGTATATATAAGCTTTGTCAAAGAAAGTTGAAAAACCGGTATAAAAAGTTGTGATTTAAATTTATAAATTAATATTGTACAAATATACTACACGCAGATGTAAAGTGCATACTTAATATTAGTATAGGGAAACGTAAAGTATTATGTCTAGTAAAGATCAGTTATCATACTCTGTGTGTCCTTTCTATTTATTGCTTTAAACATTCCAGCGCTATAAACTCCTTAAAATAGCAAATAACTTTGAAATATAAAGTGAGAATTGACTTGTATGGCAATGGATTAGAAACAGATGCGTCCGTCTTTATTTGGTTATAACATTTACTAAGCTTTGTACTTTTCCAAATACAAATTAAAATGATAAACCACCTTCAAGCAGTTAGTTGAAAGGTTAGGTGGAATATTTCATAAGCTATAAGTATCTATATATATATCTATAGAAGAACGAATCTCCTTGTATCATGATGGGCAAATAGTGGTATGCCTTCTGCATGGAAGTTATGGTGTTTTACATATGGTAAATAATTCAAATAGTTTGTGATTAATAGAGGATAGTATTTATTTTGAAGATATCATTAGTATATTTTACATATTCAAGAGTATTTCCAAACTTGTAGTTTATAGTCTTTGAATAATTCAATTCGGACATTCCATTCAAAAGTGCTACAACTTTATAAATGTAATCTCAGCAAAATACTAATAGAAAAATAAGCACCAAAAATAAAATTTTATAAAGAGCATATAGATAAAGTAGTAAATAAAAAGTGTCAAATGTCTGAAATATTGTTACAGATATTTTTATCGTTATAGACAATAAAAATATTACCTTTTCGTTTGGCTTCGTCATAGGTAACTGGAAAATGTATACATTTTCACTTAATCTGAGTGAAATGTGACTTCTCTCGAACACTGTCCGGAGGGCGGCAGGTCAGCATTTCTAGATAGGAACAAAGAGAAATAAGCGAACTTTTGTCTCTAACTCAGGACAGTAGGTATACCTAGTCATCATATGTTTTACCTGAGTTATATTCTTATCTTAATTCTTTGTATTTTGCACTAACAATACATAATACACACAAATAATAATGATGTTCCGTATTGTAAACTGTTGTTTGTAAACTCTTATCAGTTGTTATTATGCTACCTCAATCAGTTGATTCTATTGTAGCATGTTGTTCGAAGAAGAAGCACAATCGCAAAAAAAGTGAATAAAATCAAAATAAAGATACATTCCTGGAATAACTCATTAGGTGCGTTAATATACCATTACTATTACTATTTGTGAAAGGGTAATAGGTTGACTTGTTCAAGAAGTGATTGTTATTTAATCTACCTCTTTGTTTCAATTTCTTACGTAGACCATTAAATATGTCATAGGAAAGAGTATACGAGGTTTCATTTTGAATTGTATTATTTCTTTTCGGTTTGTATCGCTATCACAAAAACAAAAATCGATAAAGTTTTTATGCATACCTGTGTAAGTCAGTGTATTAACCAAGATTAATATAGTTCAAGGTAGTAGAGCCACGCTGATTTCAGCACGAACGGGCCGGCTCGACCGGGGCGGTACTACCCTCGCACAGAAAATCAACGTAAAATGACAGCGATCATGCTGTCGTGTTTCGTTGGTGAGTGCGAAACCGGAGGCCAAATGATGCGAAAGCATCACTAGCCCGCCATGGTGTGGGTCACCATACTGCATTGTTGCATTGTCTGCGTTCGCAGTATGGTGACCATCACTCTTGGATTCTGCTTATGCTTTCCATTAGGCAGAGTAGTGTCATTACGGCAGGGTCAGACATAAAAAAAAAAAAGTTTAGGTAAAAATACCGTATCTAGTTTCGTTTTGTAACACGTTTCCTTGCGATACATGAGAAAGCTTTATAGCGATAATTTTATAACAGTGACGGTATGAACGAGGTGCGTTAGTTTGTTTTTGCAAATTATTATTTATATTTTACTAACAACAGTTTATATTTTTATCCATAAACCTATATTACCCACTAGAACCATGGCTTCGCACAGGCTCTGTCTAAATATCATTATTTTCTTTTTAAAATAAGTAGCAACACTTTCACACAATGTATTCATTCAGTCATTCATACAGTCCATTAGTTCTACACTATTTAGTATTACTTTAGTACAAATAAAATATCTCATCTGTGAAGACGTATTGCAAGTGTTTTATTCACCAGCTTATAGATAAAAAGACCTTATTCCTTCAAACAGGCTCTTTACTGAGAATATACTTAACTAACCGACCTGTGCCCACTTCGTTGGGCGTTAACCGCCCGCTTTATTCGACTTGATTTAGAAATACTGTTATTTATAATTGACTTTTGTGTTCAATTATAACAAAATATAGCCCATGTCACTCCTGAATAGTGTCGCTTTCTTTTAGTGGAATAATTTTCCAAAAATTACCCCTACAACCACACAAACAATTAGAAACTGTACCTCTTATAATATTAATATTGATTACAAAACACTTTCCCTCGTGGCGGCTTTCATTTTTCAAATATTATTTTGCTAAGATTACGTTTATAAATTCGTATCACTTTTGAATGTAATGTCCCACTTGTATTAATCAAAATTTATCTAGGTACAGGTGTAGCAATACACTTAAATATGAAAAATATATGATATTTTCGAAACAAATATAACCGTTCATCTAGTAATGACCAATTAGTTTAATAATATTCCACATATAAAATACCATAACTTTCCATGTAGAAGGCATGTGTCACTGTTTGAAACGGGAATAATCAACACGATAAACGCATTATTTACAATAAAACATCAAAGTATAGAGATAAGAGCTGGTGTTAGTTTCTTTTGTCTTCCTTTCGCTTACTATGTGAGATGTTGTTCTACAACCAATCAGAACAGAGTACCTCAGATGACTCATAAGCAGTTAGTCAGGTAGTTAGTTTGTTAACTTTTCACGAGGAATAACTACTATCACTACTGGACAAGCATTTGTTATTTCCCCGTGAACTGTGCTCATAATAGGACATCTGTTTGTTAATTACTCCAAGACTTGGCTGAATCAATATTTGAGGTAAGTTAATACATTTAAAATAACTCACCTTATAATTTAAATAAATGTTTAATAGTTTAGTTACAGTAAGAATCAGTTAACTGCAACCTATGATTAGACACACTCTGTTCTAATACCTTTGCTGAACCCAATACGAAAATAATTAATATTTAAGCCCTTTATGGGCTATTATTTGTGGTATATATAGTATTAGTTGTAAAATCCAGATATTGAACTTTTTCAACATCATTTCAGATGACATCGCCAGTTAAACCTACGTCTACTTCTTCTCCTCAAAGAAGGAAGGGAATCCCGAAAAAACGTGATGATATTTCAAGTAACGGAGCTAGTAATACTGGTGTACGTAGCAGCGATAAAGTGGCTAAAAAGATATTTGGTCCTTCTAAACATTTTGTACCTAGCAAGGAAAAAAGAAGTAGACCGACTGATCTTTACTACTTTGATTCGTTCTACTCACTCTATAAACTTGCTATAAAGAAAAGAGTAATCAAAGCTTATCGTGACCTGTTAGCTGACGAAGAAGCTTCACAACCTGAAAACCAAATGTCTCTGGATGTAAGTGGAAGTGTGGATATTACAGCTCAAAGTACGCAGCCAATAGATCCATTTTCGAAAACAGATGAACTTGCTAGAGCACCCGCAGTACTTGCTGATGACATGACTACGGATCCAAGTGTTGTGCAGAAATAACAAGCAGTAGCTTCAAATCTTAAAGAAAAGGTAAATATTTACATTCATGGCCCCCACCTATAGTCATGTATACATTCCTACGCAGTTTAGAGTTCTATCTAAAGTAAACGAATACTCGTTCCACTATGAGTCAAGTCATAGCAGTAAAGCAACCTTGTAGTGTATTTACAACCTAACCCAGGTTTCAGAAGGCAAACATAATCACCTTCGATGACAATAAAAAATTGATACATTGATTTGTTTAAATTTCAGGAGTTCGATGGCCAAGCACTGAGTAGGAGGCGATGTCTGGAGATCGTCAGAGGCTTTGGACTTCTTGTTTAAACTGCGCTAGCCTTGTATCGCATTAAAGTTGTAGACTCAAAGAATGTTTGGACTATGTGCTGCGCATAAAGTTTTTTAAATATTTGTATATTTGTATCGGTAACTTTCTTCTCTTTCTATCTCTTAATGTGTCACTTTTATAAATACATATAAAATGATTTATTACTGACTGTTGTTTTTATTTCAGTTTTATAATTATGTAGGTCTGATGTGCGATTTAGAATTAAAAAATATAATAATGATTGTTGTTTTTTTTTGGGTCAATAAATGTTTAATGAATTACGTACATAATGATAATAATATCACACAATTCACACACGACCAAAGACATCTAAACTGCTGTTAATCATACTTATATATTTCTAAATACATACATATCATAGATAAATGACACCTAGACCCAACACAAATCATCGTCTTCATCACACAAACATTTGCCCTGTGATCTGGAATAGCGACTGTGCGTTTGAAGGTTACGACAAAAGAACAGTCTATCAAGTGTGACTGCGGCGTTATTGTACTCTAAATGTGTATATATACGTGGTGTATGTAAATTTAGCATAGAAATATTAAGCAGTTACATAGAATCACAGATTTGTAATTAAAATAAGTTTCGAAATAGAGGTATTAAGCCACGCTATAAATGATAAAATCCATATTGATATATTAAAAAAATTGCCGGGTCTCTTTTAGATTTGTTTACGTCATTTAGAACATGTTTTTTCAACTTACAATATCTAATTGCATACTCATTAGATACAGAAATTGTATGAACTATTTTGTTAATCACCTAATTATTTTTGATAATTACTTAACTATGACATATATAGTGACAGACTAGATATAGACTTTTGAATGTATTACCTAACATTTCTTAACATTCTAGTATTCCTAATTCCGTTGAAATATAATAAGCTACATCTCAAGAATTAATAAACATTTCTTATAGATTCTAGATGTTTCTAGAGCTTCTATAGGATTTAAGTCGATTACCAATTATACAAGAAAATATAGGTAAAACGTAGAACACTTGCATCTTGTCTACGAGAACTGTTCTTTATCTGGTCAATGTATTGTCAACTAACATCCTAGCCTACCTCTTACCACCTTTCTTATTAGTCACTGTTACTTAGTATTTTTCAATAGAATACAATTATTTACTCTACATTTTTTTTATTGAAACATAAATGAATATCTCCATCTACTGCACAATGGATATTTCTAAGAGATAATGAATTCTAAAGGTAAATTTAGTCTTTCTTAGTATCAGTATTAACTCGTTGTAAAACACTGTACTCTTAAGATATTTGTTTATTTAAGTATCTGGTCTATACAAACTCTCACACAATTAACACAATATTGGCTCAGATAAGGGATTACAAAGTGTTTCAATGCTTTCAAAGTTTCTTTAGAAACAAAAACGGTTTACCAATTTAGATCGAGAGATATGAATATTCTTGACACTTGTTTTTTAAGTTTTAAAACGACTTACAAAAAGTAAAATATGTTATTTACGAAATGATTTGAATAATTTAAGAAGGATATACTTCCAGTTTGATTCTATTTAATGTAACTAACCCACTAACACTAAGGATGAAAAATAAAAGTAAGAATTCTACAGCACTTATAGTGATCAGGTTAAGTAAACGTTTGTGATGTATGTTACTTCAACCGGAACCTCCTTAATAAACACCTAGACCGCTTTTTAACCAAATTCAAAAAAGGAGGAGGTTCTTAATTCGTTTGTATTTTTTTTATATTTGTTATATCATAACTTTTAAATGGGTGAACCGATTTGATGATTCTTTTTATTTGAAAGCTTGTGCTTTCTGTGAGGTCCCATTTCCATTTGGTCCAGTTCTTGAAGTGTTTTTAAAGTGAAATATTTTTAGGCCGCGTTGAGCAGTTTTTGGTAGGAGAAAATCTTTTGAGTTCGCGTCACCGGCATGCTGACGTTGTAAAACTTCTTTGGCCGCGTTGAGCACTTTTTTTTAGGGAAAAATCTTATGGGTTCGCGTCACCGACGACGTGCTAACGTTTCATGTTGGTCATTTTAATTTAAACATTATGAAATTTCTAATGGTACACGTTAATTTTACAAACAACATTCTAAGTTATAAGTTTTCACTTCTACCGGCAGCCCCTACAACTGCCAATTTTTTTTTATTAAAATATAGTATGAACATGTGTCTGCTTTGTGTTCCCTGTTAAAATGGTTACCTGTTTGCTTACGGCGCAATCATTGCACGCTCATCTCTCTATTTTTATTTCTCAACTCACCATTTTACCTGTTCACCTATGCTGAAGTCAAATCAGGAAGTTCACAAATCGATTCACATTTAAAAAAGTACAAAATCTCCTCGTACACAATAGTAACCCATTGAAGGCGAATAGACTCATCCCCTTGGAGGAGATGACGAATTACATCGTAACAGAGGCAGGGGCGTTGTAATAATAAAAACGGCATCCATGTTTTATTGCGGCAAAGAGAGAAGCCCCTCAATTTTGCTTTTGTGCCATTTTAGAAATACCGACCTGGCGCCATCAGGGCAATTTTAGAAAAATGCCACGTGTCAGTCTAAAGAGCTAATAATTAAATGATTACTTGTTCACCTGAAGTCGCAAAACCATAGAAATCGCCTTAAGGTCGTCATTTCATTTTGTGGTTTTTATTTTGTAAAAGAGAATACAACTTAACGTGATAGTGTTAAGTACACATATAAGTAAATAAATTACATTCAATTATAATTTTACTAGATTTATATTAGAGACTGGTCTTAGTGTTTTTTGTTCGTTTACAAATGTGACTGTATTGAATGTAGGTATTGAGTCTTGGGAAATAATAAAAACTCTTTAATTTTACTCTATTCAATTTTACTAAATGATAAATTAGTACATGAGCAATAATACACCCAATATTGGATCCAGCCTATGTGTAGCCATTTTTATGAAAATGCGTTTTAATTCTATCTTCAGAAGAATTAATTTAGTTGAGATGTATGGACGTAATTCTTTATTTTCTGTAACAGTCTATGATCAGTCAGTGATCTCTCGTATTTTATTTACATGGCCCTGCCTAAATGACTCTACACTACTTGACGAAAGGGCATAAGCAGAATCTAAGAGTGGTGATACCCATACTCATTGCGAATGCAGACGATGCAATAATGCAGCATAATGACCCACACCATGACGGCCTAGTGACGCTTCTAAATACCGTGAGATCTCGTCAATTTCAAAATCTCCCGAGATTGGCAGTTTTACCTGTATATTTTTGCAAATAATTAGTATATTTGAATAATTAAAAAAATGAGATTTATAGATGTTATTAGCTCAACTAGCAAATGTTGTTTTTCCATAAAAAAAATTGGGGTATAAAAATTGATGTTGGCGATTCTCTGACCTACCCGATATGCACACCAAATTTTTATTTTACTAAAAGGATAAAGATAAAGCTAAAAGGGTTCTTTGCCTTTGCACAACATGTGTTAATTTTTTAAACTCAGGTTTGTAAGAGGAAAGTTTGTTTTAAGTAGAAAAAATGCTTATTTATATAATTGAACACATTGAACCAAAACACAAACGCAGCTGTACAACACATTTCTTTAGATTTGGATATTTGTTGTTGGAAACCAATACCCAGAAATGACCTAAAGATGACCTCGCTTTTGAGAAATATGTCCCAGCACAGTATAATAACAATTTTATTTAGAATTGTTATGTGATGCTATTCAAATGTATCTGCATTGTTTTGCCATTTCATAGATATCACTATGAACAATAACATTATAAACGGTTTTCTCCTACTCGCGTCGTTATCCACATTACCGAGGGTCGTGATTCCCAAGGTGTGGTAGTGTCGCTGCTCCAATCACGTACATTGGAGATCGTAGTGCCCGCTATAGTTACTCCACCTATATCCAATCCTCACATGCCCGCCTGACTATATGCTTGCTCTCCATACACGTTGAATAAGATGAGCAAGAGTATGCAGCCCTGTCTGACACCCTTTTCGAAGTTGAAAGGTTTCGATGCTGTCTTGTCAATTTTCACGATTCCTTGGTCGTTTAGATACAGAGTCTCAATATATCACGCCCGCATCAATTTTGTTGCTGATAGCACCAGATTGACATTGCACAGTCTGTTCTGGACTAAAACAACCAATTTTTTTATTCAAATTACCTCATATTTATTTTTTTTCGTTTTAATCCAAATTCAATTTATGTATCTATTATTTTGCCTTGCCTCGATCGACTGGACTAATAGCCGCGATCGACCGGTCGATCGCGATCAGGTTGGCCACCCCTGGCGTGGAGGAATTAAATTAAAATTTTTCATACAAGTTTGTACGGAACCCTCGGTAGCCTGTTTTTTTTACGATGGTCTATCAATGAGACCATGTGACTGTTGGGTCTTGGAAGCTGATAAAAACACAAAACGATTAAGAAGTTCGGGTAATGCAGTTAAAAAGCAATTCAGTGGATCACATGGATTCTGAAAGATCGATAAGAGAATGGTCATTTTTTGTTTTAGTCTTTTAATTTAAACCATAATAATATAATATAAATAAACATATTTAAATCTGGTATGTGACCTCTAAGTATCTAAATTAGTAAAAAGGGTTTTAGAAAATCCGAAACTTGTGTAAGCTGTAAGATTTTCTGTGAAAGCAAAACTGAAACTGAAAGCTCATCGTACTTTGTAGTAAATACCTATATGTGCGTAGTAAGAGGCGCGGGCGCAAGCAATGCGCAGGTAAACGAATCGTGTATTGTGATTGGCGGATCGGCGTCGCGCGTATTGGCTGTTCCGCATTGTGTTGTACGCATCTCGGTGGTGTGGGCAATCCCCATTGGCTATTAAAAGAAGGCAATCTTTCTTTACCAAGTTACGTTTGCAAATTTTGTGTAGACTCATAGTTTAAAATAGTTCGAAGGGAAACTTAAAAAGAGTGTAAACTGCACAATGGCCGAGCCAATATGTTTTTGGTTTTGAGTTTTTATCATTTATCAGTTTTTATCATTAGGCAGCGTTAAAAGTGAGGCAGTTATTGATATCATAACTTTTATTTGTTTTTTCTTGTCTGTTTTCTCCTTTATTAATTACAAAAAATGTAATGCCGTGATGTCGCCTAGGATTTGATATAGTGATTAATAACGGCCGTTTTCAATTACCTATCTCCAGCTAAGGATAGATAGCTATCTCCGATTTGTTACGTGATCTTATCTATCCTTAACTTGCGTTTCACAATCGAGGATAAGCGCTACCTATCTCTTTTTAACGAAGGATAGCTTTTTCCCTCTTGATACGTTTAGTGCTTTGCTACACAAATCTTTAATGTTAAAAACAAATATTAAATGTTTATTTGTTTCAATTAAAAGTACTTGTTGTATGTATTTCTTTCAAGATTTTATGGTGAATTAACATTAACTTGGTTTATTTTATTTGTTTACCACATTCAATAATGAAATAAAACGTTTAGACATAACGAATTGAATTGAAAGATTGGACAAAAAACATATCAGTATTGTCAACCGTACGATTTATATCGTATTCATACGACTGTTTTCGCGTTTTCTATGTATAATATGTTATTTATATTTATATTTATATATATTTATAAAAAAAGTATCAATATTTATTTATATCAGTTGTCTAGTATCCATAACACAAGCTCTGCTTAGCTTGGGACTAGAGGGCGTTGTGTGCTTGATTTCCGAAATATTAATTAATTTATTTATTTATTTTTGGCTCTTGTACGATGTACGATCGAGTAATCGAAATCGTACGCTACTAGTAGAACTTGAACGAGCGAAACTTTATTTGTATTTTGATGAATGCATCCAATAATTTACTAATCTATCTCATTCGCAGCAGCGTATGAGATTTATTTTGTGGATTAGGGGAATTTTGTGAAATATATTTTTTCCTGTTGTTTGATAAAGAGTTTAATTGCAAATACGTGTTGGTGTTTATAGTTTCATGTGGATTTCATTTGAAAGCGCGGTTGGTATTTTTTTTATTATTTAACTTGAAGATATTAACTGCCTCGGTGGCGCAGTGGTAGCGTATGGGACTGCTGTTCTTGAGGTCTCGGGTCGGACCAAATGTTTGTATGATCTGCAAATATTTGTTTCGGAGTTTGGGTGTTTTCTATGTCTATTATGTATGTATTTACAAAAAAAATGTATATAAGTATTTATATCAGTTGTCTAGTACCCATAATACAAGCGCTGCTTAATTTGGGACTAGGTGACGTTATGTGTTAGGTGTCCGAAATATTTATATTAGGTAAAGCCTGGCCAGGAAAATTAAAAAATCTGTTCTGAGAGGCTAGAAATTTTCTTAATAGTGCAACACTTAGAGTCATCAGCTCCCAATTTATTATGGGGTCGATGCAGTATATATTGATATTAACAATACTGCTTAAAGGCATTTGATAGATAGAAAACTCTTTATTTGTACATCGTTTTACATATTTTCAAGAGAGTACATAAGGTGATCAATATAATAATGCAATGTACAAAGGGCGGCCTTATTGCCAAAAGCAATTTCTTCCAGGCAACCTTAGGATGGATTAAAAATGTATCGGAGAGACAGTAGTTGACGGTGCAATTAATTGTAAAGAATTATTTTAATTGTACACATATATCCATTTATACATACATGCATATAAAATGTCTAGCATCATACATACATTACAAATATAACCATATATGACATACGTCGCAAACATATTTAAATACACTAATTACCATAATCATTTAATTTTATCACAATTAATTGATTTTTACGGCCGCCTGCCTAACTGCAACACTTCTTGTGAAAGACTGCTATATTTGACAGCAGCCGGGACAACAGGCTTAAAGTGCCTTCCGAAGCATGGAGGAAATCGGTTTTGAAAAATGTTCGGTCACCCATCCGAGTACCAACCGCGCACTTGGTAGCTTAACATTCGTGATCGTTACTCATAACGTACGACCGCGGCGCCATCGACCTCCTCAGAATACAAAGTTTTATTTTTCATGTTTTTTTTTTCAATATATTTTTGTTTAGGTTATTATTACTTAATGTTTACATCGAAAGTTTCCAAATAATTCCATGTCGCTATCATCACTGCTTAAACCTTCCATTATTTTATATTTACTTAAAAAGTTAATTATATTCGAAATTCTATCTGGTCGGGTGGCGAGTAACTGGCCGATGTTGACAGATAAGCAAATGACGTTACTGTAGTTAGCTACGCCTATCGGGGATTAACTCGAAACTTATATTGAAACACAAGTTAGTCTGATTACTATGTGAGTTCCTATCTCTAGTTGCCTATCCGTCCTCCTGAAGATAGATAGACAACTTCGATAGGAAATGCTATCTGCCGGTAGGTTATTGAAACGTAAGTAAGAGTAAAAAGTTTTGTTGAAATAAACTAAATAACTAGGATATGGAAGCAAAAAACGTTGTTTGCTCGGGGAAAATTTTTATATATAATATTGCAAGTCACATGACATTTTCAATATCAAAAAACTCTTGTTCGAATATCAATTAAAGAATGTCGTAAACTAAAAAGTTTCCACAAGATTTGTTTAACTGTAGTAATGAGAACTAAGGAGAGATAGGTTATTGAAAACGGACGTAAATGTGTTTGATCACACTCACATACTCTAATCACATCACACTAATATATAAATGCGAAAGTTTATAAGTGTGTATGTTTGTACTTCTTCACGCAAAACTACTAAACGGATTTGGATAAAACTTTACAATAAAATAACTTATACATCAGAATAATACATAAGCTACTATTTGCCTTGATAACCGACATACACGCGGGCGGAGCCGCGGTCAACAGCTAGTGTTTCTATATGTGAAGACTTCTAATTGGCCTTCTATTAACTGTAACAAGTACAATTTTAACAAAAATAAAACTGACTTCAAGGTTCGACTCGATTTCTCTTGGATGCCATGATCAGATGTTATTGTCCTTATCATGGTACCACCGTCGGGACATCTCTTTTCTATTAAAAAAATAATCATCAAAATCGGTTCATAAACGACGAAGTTACTTGCGAACTCACATTAAAAAAATATATATATACGGTCGAATTGATAAACCTCCTCCTTTTTTTTAAGTCGGTTAAAAAGACAATATGTAATGTTGTGAATTACTGTAAGCCTTCCATGTACATATTAAATAAATAAATTTCCTAAGACTCAATACTAACGTCACGTAGATTACAACACAGTGAAATGAATGGTAGTAAGATCAAAAGTCATAAATAGGATTTATTGACAATGAATATTAATTTTAAAACCTCAAACATTGCGAATTTCTAGAAAGTGATTGAACATATCACATCGTGTGTAGGTACTTAACACAAGACACTAATTTAATATAGTTTACAAAATTAATAATAGACTTTAAGTCGACAAGTAAAGGAAAAGTTTAAAAACTATAATCAGACTACCTACCTACTTAAAACTTTGATAATAGCCGATGTCACCCGGGCCATTATTACCTACGTATCTATTATAGTACCTATAGGTGCTACGATGGAACATACAAACATACACAGACTGTCAAGTATATTACCTTTGCTTTTGGCTTAGTAATCGTAATCGGATAAAAAATTAACTTTCACTCAATTTGTACCACAGGTCTGTCTTCTCGCGAACATTGCCACCACCACCAGTCGGCGGCAGGTCGGCATTTCTAAAAACAGATAAAAGTGAAATAAGGAACTTTTGTGTCAAACGACAGTGCAATTTGGCCATCAATTTTTCTACCTGCAATATCCTTATCTTAATTGTTTGTATTTTGTACAAACAATACATAATACACACAAATAATAATGATGTTCCGTGTTGTAAGCTGTTGTTTGTTAGCTCTTATCAGTTGTTATTATGTTCCCTAAGTCAGTTGATTGTATCGTAGCGTGTAGTTCTATGAAAAAGCACAATCTCAAACAGTTGAATACATAAAATAGTACTCAACAAAGATGCGTTCCCGGAATATACCATTACTTTAATACCTAACTAACATAGAAATGATATTATTGTGCATGTTGTATTCACCTTTTATTAGTGATACAATTAGTTTTAAGTTCACAATTTGTGTGTTCTCAAACTTTTCGTTACTATGTTTTTAGTCGATCCTTATATTTTGACACTGATTTACAAGTTACATTTCACATATCTAAAGAAATTAATAGTTCAATTAATCACGCATTCAAATCAATCTGAAAGGAGAATAACTTCAGTCCACGTTCAAAAATGAAAATAGGAAGATCTACAAGATATTCTCTACTGACTATAACAGTAAAACAAACGAATGTACGCCTCCACCGAACGATTCGCTGGCGTCAGATTACGCCCGAGTGCAGTTCTTCCTCCCGACCTCAACGGATTCTCCTCGGTGACTGCAGTGAAGAGTGTAAGGAACGGAATATGCGCCTCTATGGGACCTCAAGCCGGAACGATGAGCGTCTGAAACTCGTACTTTAAGATCTGTTACATTATTACTGCAAAGTCATGAGCATAGTCAAAATGACGAATGAAATTTCTATAAGAATCTTCGAGGTTCAATCTTTTTTAAAATTACTAGCAGTTAGAGATATAATACTAGCTAAACCCGGAACCGGCAACCGGGAGTAAAGAATACAATAAATAAATGCATTGTTTACGTACAATAAAACATCAAAAGCTTAGAGATAAGAGCTGGAATTGGTTTATATTGTCGAATTTTCTTTGTAAGGTGTTGTTATACAACCAATCAGAACGGAGTACCTCAGATTACTCACTAACAGTTAGTCAGGTAGTCCACTATTGGGCGGATCGAGGAATGTCACTATTGGGCAAGCATTTATTATTTCCTCGTGAACTGTGCTCAGAGAAGGACGTCTGTTTGTGAGTTACTACAAGACTGTGTTGTTACGGTTACGGTTAGAGAATCAGTGACTTTGTACAAGCATTGACTTGAAACTTAAGAACTTAAGAGAAGTCCTGTTAACTATTAATTGGTGAAATATTTGAGGTAAGTGAATACATTTTTAAGTAACTAAATTTATCATTAAAAAAACTTTAAAAATTACATTATTGTAAGAAAAAGATAACTGCAACCTGTGATTAGAAAAACTCTGTTTTAATACCTTTACCGAACTCAGTACACTTTCATGGGTTTTTATTTACATTGTCTTATAAAAGACATGCTTTAATTATGAGTTCAATACTCTCATAGATAGAAGATTAGTTTTTAAATCCTGATGTCTAAAGTTTTTAATAAAATTTCAGATGACGTCACCAGTTAACTCTGCGAGTACTTCTTCTCCTCGGAGAAGGAAGGGAATCCCGAAGAAACGGAATAATATCTCAAGTAACAGAGCCAGCAGCACAGCATTACCCAATACTGGTGTACGTGGCGGCAACAAAGTGGCAAAAAAAATATTTGGTCCTTCCAAATATTTTAGACCTAGCAAGGAAAAAAGACATAAACCTTCCGATCTTTTCTTATCTTCGATCAAATCACTCCATAAATACATAGTTATGAGAAATACACATAAAGCATTCATAAGTGATCTTGAACTATCAGATGAAGAAGAAGATTTAGAACCTGAAAGCCAAATGTCCCTGAACGTCAATGAAAGTGTGGGTTTTCCAGCACAAACAACGCCGCCACTTGACCAATTATCTACTCCAAATGAACTTGACAGAGCACTCACAAATCTAGCTGATGATATGACTACGGATTCAAATGTTGAGCAGAAATAACAAAAAGCAGCTTCGATTCTTAAAGAAAAGGTAAATATAAATATTTAAGTACCTTTGATGGTGAATACATTCCTACAGAGTTTAGAGTTATATTTAAATATACGAATACTCGTTCCACTATGAATAAAGACCATAATTGAGCCAACTTAATGCTTTGGAGCAGTACAAGAGATTTATAGTACAATTATACTGCGCAAATTAATTTTCGATGACCATATGAAAATGCATATCTCTAAAACATTGATTTGTTTAAATTACAGGAGTTCGATGGAAAACATTGAGAGCGGCGCGATATCTCGACATCAGCAGAGACTTGGAACTTTCTCCGGGACTTTATATCGTACTTCAGTAACGTTACAGGCAAGAAATGATGACTGTAAAATATGCTGTACCTAAAGTTTTGTAAATATTTATGTTTGTATTGTTAGCTCTCTGTATCTTTCTCTCAATGTATCTATCGTTCAAAAGTATAATAAAATTGATGAATTACTGATTGTTGTTTTAATTAAAGTCATCTAATTATGTAGGTCTGATATCCAAAACATAGGCAAATATATAAGCGACAGCTAAATCAATTTTTGTTTTTATTATAATTATTTTGACTTTAAAAAAACTTAAGACTCGGACATTTTTGCACCTTTTAAACACTCATAGAGAATGGATCTATAATGTTCTGCTTAAAAGCTAATTGGAAGCCCTATTTACACGCAAAATGTAGCTGTTCTGCCGATAATTGGTAGATGCCCTTGGTACGCTTAAGAGAGGGTTGTGACGCAGTGACTGATGGGAATATGACAGTTAGTCTTTCCGGGAAGTTCCGGGCAATCTATACTGTGATTAAATATTTTCCCAAATAATAGTGAGCCAGCTATCATACGACGATTTGTACGAAGCAACAGATGGAATCGCTCACAAAGTGAAATATAATTTTCTGACTGATGAGGGATGCTTTGGTGAGGTATAAGACAGAGGTATTTAACAAGCCGTTTGGTAGAGTGATGAATCGAACGGCTGATGGGATATACATACAAGCCGCCAGGACAGCCATTACTCGCGACGCCGATCTGCCAATCACAACACACGACTCGCTTACCGGCTGCCCGCATTACTTGCGCCCGCGCCTGTCACTCACAACGTAGTTATTTAATATGAAGTATTTATAAATTTGCAAAAAATGGTGCTGAGTACTGCTTTTATACAAAATCATTTACCTCACACAATAGTTTTTTTTTTTCGAAGGATATATGAGAGAGTTGAATGATTTATTTCACTGTTACACATAACATTTACATAAAATTTGAAGGTGACTTCTTTTAAGCATAAAAATGCCTGTGCCAGAAGACACCGCTCCTTCATATTTCGAGCGTGTAATATTTAATTGGCTAATGTACTTAATTTAAACAAAAAAATAAAAAGAAAACACAAAAACAAAATACAGGGGCAGAGTGTGTGAAGGGTGTGTGTGTGTGTGTGTGTTAGCAGTGAAGTATTATAATTATGGTGATTTGTATGTGGAAGATGAGTACGTGGGCAATGATGAGTGTGGGGAGGTGTAGAGATATACCACTTTTTTTCTGAAACTATAATGTTGAAACTTGGTAAGTAGATGTATTCTGTGAACCGCATTAAGATTTTCATACAAAAATAGAAAAAAACAATAAATTTGGGGGTCCCCATACTTAGAACTGAAACTCAAAAATTTTCATTAAACCCATAGGGTTCTAATATATATTTTTTTTCTAAACTGAATAGTTTGCGCCAGAGACACTTTCAAAGTGGTAAAATGTGTGTCGCCTCCCTGTAACTTCTAAAATTAAAGAATGATAAAACTAAAAAAGTACATTACTATGCAAACTTCCACCGAAAATTGGTTTGAACGAGATCTACTAGATAGTTTTTGTTTTAATACGTAATAAATCGTGAACCGCAAAAAATATACTATTTTTTTTTTAAATAAATATTTCGGACATCTAAACACACAACGCCATCTAGTCCCAAGATAAGCAGAGCTTGTGTTATGGGGTACTAGACAACTGATACAAATACATATATACTTTTTTTTTTTTTTGTAAATACATACATATTATAGATAGAACACACCCAAACTCCGAAACAAATATTTGTAGATCATACAAACATTTGGTCCGACCCGGGAATCGAACCCGAGACCTCATGATCAGCAGTCGCTCACGCCAACCGCTAGACCAACGAGGCAGTAAACTATTGTTAAAACATCGATCACAGTTACAACGAACTACAAGAACTTTTATATTATGTTACTAACTGCTATAGAACCCTTCATGGGCGAGTCCGACTCGCATTTGGCCGTTTTTTTCGAACTCTGCCCGTATTACCGCCGGTTGTCGGTATTTTTAAGGGACAATGGCAAAATAAAGGAACTTTTGTGTTTGTCGCAATGGAACATGGCTGTCCAGATTAAGATAAAGATATTATTCACGTAAAACAATACGTGAATAATATCCTTATCTTAATCTATAATTTGTATTATCTATCTATCAGAGTACTTTAGGAAAGTATTGTTTGTCTATCTGTATCTTATCAGTTGTTATTATTTTAAGTCAATTATTTATTCACGTTTATTCCTGAGAGGCAGCACAATCGAAACAAATAGAATAAAATCGCAAAAAGAAGCATTCCATGAGTAGTATACCATTATTATGAACAGATAATATAACAGGTTTACCTGTTTACGTGGTGTTTATATATTTAATCTGTCTCTCTGTAATCATTTCTATTCGTAGACTATTATATATGTTATTGAGAACAGGATACCAGGGTTTTGTTTGATCGCTTGGAACAAAATCATGTGTTCATTTAGCTTTTATAAAAGGACGTTAAGTACTTACTGGTATCTTAGTTATCAGAAGACAAAAGTACAAGTACGCGTTTTTAAACGACTTCAAAAAAAGGAGGAGATTTCTCAATTCGACCGTTTATATACATTTTTTTTCTTTTATGTGTGTTCGCGAATAACAGCGTCGTTTATGAACCGATTTTGATGATTATTTTTTAATGGAAAGGAGATATCCCAACGGTGGTACCATCATAAGGACACTAAGATCTGATGATGGCATTCAAGAGAAATCGAGTCAAACTTTGAAGTCGGTTTTATTTTTGTTAAAATTTTTCTTGTATGTTTAACATGTTCAGTGTTATTAAGATTAGATCACGATATATGAGGTATTTCTTTATTGTCTGTCCTTTAAGGATACTAGACGTTCAATATAACATACGTCAAAATAATTTCAAATAACTTATAACTTTTATAATAAATAAAATAAATAAATAGAAAGGATAAACAGAGTTTGACAACTGCTCTTGGCTAGATATAATTATTTTTTTTAAATTTTCGCGTTTCCTGATTTATTAATAATTATTTTTACGGGAATCAACGCGATCACTTATTAAAATCTGATTTGCCTGACTTTTCGACCAGGGACCAGGACCAGGCACTGACCGTGGTCAGGCAAATCTGAGGTATGTACGAGTAGTACCTTTTTATAAGTGATCGCGTTAAAAATAATAGTTAATAGACGTAATTTACCTTTATACTAACTTGTAACTACATCTGCTTGTATTATATTTGAACCATGAAAAGATTTCTCATTAATATTTTATTACTTTTTTACTATATGGCAGGAAGTCTTACTCGCAACATGGTTTCGTCGGTCCTATTATTTTGACAATGATTTACTTACATTTCACATAACTTCAGAAATTAATGTTTCATTCAATCTCGAATCCAAATCAATCTGAAAAAAAATAACTTTAATACACTTTCAACAAGTAAAATTTTAACAAAAATAAAACCGACTTCAAGGTTTGACTCGATTTCTCTTGGATGCCACCATCAGATCTTAGAATCCTTATCATGGTACCACTGTTGGGATGTCTCCTTTCCATTAAAAAAATAATCATTAAAATCACACATAAAAATAATAAATATATGTACGGTCGAATTGAGATCCTCCTCCTTTTTTGGAAGTCGGTTAAATATGAAAATAAGAAGTTCTACTAGTAATCAAGTCTATAGGTATTATCTACCGAGTACAGCAATAAAACATACTACGTATGTATGCCTCCATCGTACGATTCGCCGGCGGCATATTAAGTCCGAGTGCAGTTCTTCCTTATACCCTCTCCGCCACCACCGGTTTACCTCCGTTGCAGAAGGAAGCGGCCAGGGTAAAACATCTGTCACTGCCGGCCACAGAGTCATGATGGTTGGTAGCGAGATTCTCTCCAGTGACTGCAGTACCTAAGGAATATGAGGACCAGAACATGCGCCTCTATGAGACCTCAAGTCGGGACAACGAGCGTCTGAAATGGTTACTTTAAGATTTGTTTCATTATTACTGTAAACTAAAAGTCATAAGCCTAGTCAAAATGACTAATATTAGATTCAGTGACAAGTCATATAACCTATAACCAGCGGACGATCAAGACGCTTTTAACAACACCTCATTTGTCTTATTCTGACTAGTAGTTTAGATAGAAGGAGGGAACAAACAAGCATACCATAGAAATACCACACTTATCGAATAAATACGGACAAAGTCTTGAGAAACTGCTAATCCTACTAATATTAAAAATGCGAAAGTTTGTAAGGATGGATGGATGTTTGGATGTTTGTTACTCTTTCACGCAAAAACTACTGAACGGATTTGGATGAAACTTTACAGTAATATAGCTTATACATCAGAATAACACATAGGCTACTATTTGCCGCGATAGCCGACATACACGCGGGCGGAGCCGCGGGCAATAACTAGTAATATATGTATTTTTGAAATGTACAAGTAACGCTCTTTCCAATGATATCAAACACGACATATTTGTCTAAAATTTATTTTTTAATACAGTACTTTATGTCGGCTAGAGGGCGCCACATTAGATTCAGTGACACGTCATATAGTCTATAACTAGCAAACAATTATGACGCTTCTAACGACACCTCATTTATCCAGTTCTAATGAGTAGTTAAGGAGCTATGAGGGAATAACTGAACATATATATAAACATAAATAGCCTGTCAAAATCATAACCCTCCTTTGGCTTTGCCGTAGTCGGGTAAAAAGATACAATACTAGCTGAATGATCCCCAGCAACCGAAAATAAATAACACAATAAATGCATTGATTACAACAAAACACGATAAGAGCTGGTATTGGTTTCTTTTCTCATCCTTTCGTTTACTTTGTACGCTGTTGTTTTACAACCGATCAGAACAGACTACCTCAGATGACTCAGTAACAGTTAGGCAGATAGCTCACTACTACTTTTTTACGAGGAATATCACTACTGGTTAGCATTTATTAATTCCCAGTGAACTGTGCTCAGAGTAAGACGTCCGTTTGTTAGTTGCAGCAAGACTTTGTTGTATCTCGGTTAGAGAATCAGTGACTTTGTGGAAGTATCAACATAATTGTGTAACGTTCGGAATTTATAAGAGAACTCGTGTTATTATTTGGTGTAAGATTTGAGGTGAGTGAATATATTTAAAACTAACTGAACCCCGCGGTGTTACCCGCGGGGATCAGCTAGTCGTTCCAGAGATTACCCGGAACAAAGTGACAGAGAACATTTTTTTAAATACATTTATGTTGTATGTACCGTGTATACATATATATGCATTTAGTAAAAAGTGGTTACTTTAATATTAAAAACAGACACTCCAATTTTATTTATTTGTATAGATAACTAATTTTGTAAAAAAAACTCAAACTATTTAGTTATTGTAAAGGAAAAGTTAACTGTGATCCGACAAACTGTGTTCTAATATCTTTACCTAACCCAGTACGAATAAAAAAAATTAAACCCTTTATGGGTTATTATTTTGAATTTCTTAAAAAAGACATGCTTTAATTACAGGTTCGATATTCTAACAGATAGTAGTTTAGTTATAAAACCCAGATATTGAACTTTTTTGACATAATTTCAGATGACGTCACCAGGTAACTCTACGTGTACTTCTTCTCCTCGGGGAAGGAAGGGGATCCCGAGGAAACGTGTTGATATCTTAAGTAACGGAGCCAGCAGTGCATCACGCAGTACTGGTGTACGTGGCAGCGATAAAGTGGCAAAAAAAATATTTGGTCCAACCAAATGTTTTTCGCCTCGCAAGGACCAAAGACGTAGACGTAAACCGACTGATATTTTATTATTTGACTCGGTCAAATCACTCTATATACATGTTGTTAAGAATAGAGTAACTATAGCTGACCTTGACCTGTCACATCATGCAGGAGATTCACTACCTGAAAGCCAAATGTCCCTGGATGTCAGTGGAAGTGTGGATATTCCAGCACAAAGTACGCCGCCAACAGACCCATTTCCGACACCATATGAACTTGATAGAGCACTCTCTAAACTCGCTGATGACATGACTACGAATCTAAGTCTTGTACAGAAATAACAAGCAGCTTCGATTCTTAAAGAACAGGTAAATATAATATTAATATTTAGGTACCTATGACAATGAAAGCATTCCTACTGAGTTCAGAGTTCCATCTAAATAAACGAATACTCGTTCCGTATATTCTTCATTGAGCCAACTTAATGCCTTTGAGCGGTACAGAAATCTTGTAGTGCGCTTACAACCTAACCCAAATTTCAGAAGAAATAAAAAATCATTTTCGATGACCATTTAGAAATGAATACCTCTGAAACATTAATTTCTTTAAATTACAGCAATTAGGTGGCCAAACATTGAGTACGGCGCGATATCTTGACATCAGCAGAGACTTGGGACTTCCCCCGGGACTTTATATCGTTCTTCATGTTCTTTATGTGTTATACCTAAAGTTTTGTGTTTGTATCGGTAGCTCTCTGTATCTCTCTCTCATTGTATCCATCTTTTAAAAGTATAATTAAATTGATTAATTACTGATTGTTGTTTTTAATTTAAGTCCTTCAGTTATGTAAGTCTGATTTGCGATTTAGTAATAGTAATAATAAATAAATAAATATTTCGGACATCTATCACACAACGCCATCTAGTCCCAAGCTAAGCAGAGCTTGCGTTATGGGTACTAGACAACTGATACAAATATATATATACTTTCTTTGTAAATACAAGACTATTTTGTTTGGTTTGTTTATTAATTAAACTCCGAAACAAGTATTTGTAGATCATAAAAACATTTGGTTCGACCCGGGAATCGCACCTGAGAGTGAGGTCTATGGTTCGATTCCCGGCTCGGGGGCTCAGCAGTCGCACACGCCAACCGCGAGACCAACGAGGCAGTAAGATTTAGTGTTATACAACATGATGATTTTTGTCTTTGTTGATAAAGAAATCTAAGCTTTTATTTGGATCAGTAATCTGTAATTAATTACAGTGTAATAATAACGTTACACAATTTTAACATGGCTTATGACAACTAAACTACTGATAATCATATTTATATATTTCTAAATACACACATATACAAATAAATGGCAGTAAGACACAGAACAGATGGTCGTCCTCATTACACAAATATTTGTCCTGGGAACTGAAACAACGATTGAGCGTTTGAAGATTACGACAAAAACACAGTTTATCAAGTGTGACTGTGGCGTTGTTATACTTTGTTGATATACGTTGACGCCATCACGGGTCAATGATTAGCGAGATTAGTACATACTAATCTCGCTAATCACTGACTTACATAAGTAACTATTGTTAAACAAATTATTACTAAATAAATAAAATAAAATTAAATTAAAAACCTTTTTAAAACAAGCTTTTATTGGAATGCCCTCGTAAAGTATTAGTCGAGACGAATCAAAGGAGTCCAAACTTGACGGCGTTGCGACGTCGACGTTCTTAACAGAGTTTCTATGCCAACCTTCCAGGTCCAGCATCAGATCAGCTCCATATCATCATAATACTGCATGGTCACGCTGTATACATATGCTTGCAAAATTTCAGAAAAATCGGATGAAGATATCAGTTTTAGAATTGAATTGCAAGATTCCACCCGAACATACATACACACACATACATTGCAAATTAATAATAAAATAAAAAAAAACTTGTAAAAATAAAAAAATAAAAAAAATTAAGTCATATAATAATATCATATTATGACCTCATACAAACAAACTACTTACATAGTATATATGGCCGCGCATCTTTAAGGTTATTGATATATCACAATGAACACACTCCGATACTAGCATCGTCTGAACTTAGACATAAGAAATAAAAAAGTAGTATTAGGTATACGCATTTATATCAGTTGTTTAGTACCCATACTATAAGCTCTGCTTTGTTTGGGACTAGATGGCGTTGTGTGTCGGATGCCCGATATATCAACACTATTTACTTACTACATTTATTACTATAAAATTTGTATTTTTGTGTGTATGTTTGTAATAAACTCAAAAATAACTGTGCCTATTCAAAAATTATTTTACCATTGGATAGCTTCATTCACCCTGAGCAACATAGGTTATATTTATTGCTAGTGAAGATTAGTGCTCTTTAATAAAACTTAAGTAACGTAACCCAAAATGTAATAAAGTGTCCTAAAACGTCTTTCGTCACATGCGCTGCGGAAACTATTCATGACAATGACTGGTTTCGTCGGTCCTATCATTTTAACAATGATTTACTCACATTTCACATAACTTCAGAAACCGTCAGTACCACCGTTGAGACATCTCCTTTCCATTGAAAAAAGAATCATCAAAATCGGTTCATAAACGACGAAGTTACCCGCGAACACACATAAAATATCTATACGAATATATATTCGTATAGATATTTTATGATATAGATATTCGTAACAAACAAATAAAGAACAATTATATAAAGCTGAAGAGTTTGTTTGTTTGTTTGTTTGAACACGCTAATCAGGAACTACTGGTCCGATTTGAAAAATACTTTCTGTGTTAGATAGCCCATTTATCGAGGAAGGCTATAGGCTATACATCATCACGCTAAGACCAGTAGGAGAGGAGCACCAATGAAAAATGTTTCAAAAACGGGGGAAAATTATCACGCGACGGGCATTAAGAGACGCAAACGAGGTTGCGTGGGTCGGCTAGTATATTTATATATGGTCGAATTGAGAAACCTCCTCCTTTTTTGAAGTTGGTTAAAAATGATTTCGACGAATTGAGAACTGTTCCTTTTTTTGAAAGTCGGTAAAAAAGTATAGACTTTCCGCACCCAGTAGGTAACAACGCCATCTATTGGCTTAAAATATTAAACTTGAAAACACTCAAATTTTTCAGCAATTTTAATACCGTAATTTGTACATAATTATTGTATACGTGATACTACAAAATAATAATGTTTCATTTTAATTATGAAAGCAGTTAAAATAATTCTTTTAAACATATTTGATCAACTTAGGAGGGTAGTTGTATTTTGTAGAATCGAATTTATTTTTGTAGTGTCGGTAGGGTTCCTTAAAATGCTTTCACAGAGCATTTACAACTATGAGAGACGTAATACTAACTACGTCTCTCATAGGTGTAAATGCTCTAAATTCATTTTAAAAACATGGTGACGCAGAATTTAAACAATATGTGTACAAGAAAGCAAACAGAGATGCCTTCACGATACACTAGGAATAGGCGTGGACCTGAAAGAGTATGTGAGTAATTGCTGTTTTATTTTCAAAAAGCCTAATATTTTTCCAATGAACGTTTTAGTATCCAAGAGCATTCGCATAAAAATTAAAAAATAGGTTAATATACAATCAAGTGACTAAATCACCCCACCACAAAGTAATTTAAAACGATTTGAAAATTAAATGCGAAAATTGTGTTAAAAAGCCGTTAGAAGTACAATTTCCAACTTCGAAGTTTTTAAATAATCCAGATGGTTCATTGCAATAAAAATATTTCAAGAAGCCATAGACGGGCCCATCCGGTCTTAACAACATCAATCTGACCGTGGGCGTGGCTAGGGTGGTGGTCATATATTAGATTTAAACGCGCGCGGTTGTTTTACCTTCTAAGATTAAAATGAAACCATAAGAAAACAACGATACTTATTGTTGTATTTTAATACTACAAAGTAAGTACATCTATAATATGCTATTAAGTTTTAATGTTTTAGGAATGAAAATATAGTTACATTTTCAAACCTAAAACATGATTATTTGATTGCAGTTGAACAAACTCGGACAGCAGTAGTTTGTATCAGATTCAAATGATATTTATGAAATATTTGAATTATAATCTGACTAAAAACCTATTGAGTTTACATTTAACCAAAAGAACTAAGTATTTAACAAGTAAAATTTTAACAAAAATAAAACCGACTTCAAGGTTTGACTCGATTTCTCTTGGATGCTATCATCAGATCTTAGTATCCTTATCATGGTACCACTGTTGGGATATCTCCGTTCCATTAAAAAGGAATCGTCAAGATCGGTTCATAAACGACGAAGTTATCCGCGAACACACAAAAAATATATATATACTAGCTGTCCCGGCAAACGTCGTTTTGCCATAACTACTAATAAATTAAAAATTAATTAAAAAAAAAATTGTCTAGCGGACAAAATTGTGAATCTAAACCATTCCCAGATATGGATGTATACACGGTTCATATATCTAAAATGTAGTTAAACAATTTTTTGTCTGTCTGTCCGTCTGTCTGTTTGTTCCGGGTAATCTCTGGAAGGGCTGGACGGATTTTGACGGGACTTTCACTGGCAGGTAGCTGGTGATCCAGGGAGTAACTTAGGCTACTTTTTTTAGACTTACTTTGTCCCGAGGCGTTACTCGCGGTACAACAATAACCTCTGGTAACACCGCGGTTCAGCTAGTTTCATCATATAACTTGCTACCTGGGCAGGTAGCAAGTTATATGATGCAGAGTCGTTTTAGGCAAAACGACCTGTAAAGAATTAGTTGGCCTGCGCTGAATACATTAGCTTTCGAAACACTTTTGCATATTTTAGTTTGTGTTTAATGTCGGCAAGCCATTTTTATTAACCGACTTCAAAAAAAGGAGGTTTCTTAATTCGTGTATTTTTTTTTATTTGTCGTTTATGAATCGATTTTAATGATTATTTTCTTAATGAAAAGGAGATGTCCCAACTATGATACCATGATAAGGACATTAGTATCTGATGATGGCATCCAAGAGAAATCGAGTCGAACCTCGAAGTCGGTTTTATTTTTGTTTAAAATTGTATTTGCTTTAAAAAAATGTTGAAAACATTGAAACACTCTATAATCTCTTATCTGAACTAATATTGTGTTAATTATTTGAACGTTTGTAAAGAGACCGATACTCAAATCAACAAATCTTTAAAGAGAAGTGTTCGTTTGCCAAATGTATCTTTAGAACTCATTATCTATTAGATATATTAATTGTTCATGAGATGAAGGTTAATCATTTTATGCCCGAATATTATAAAAATATAGAGTAAGTTATTGTATTATATATATTATTGCAAATTTTTTTAATTAAGTAATTATATGATACTAGCTGCCCCGGCAAACGTCGTTTTGCCATATTTTTTTTTAAGGATGGGTGATCCTTACCATTTAGGGGGATGAAAAATAGATGTTGTTCGGTTCTCAGACCTACTCAATATGCTCACAAAATTTCATGAGAATCGGTCAAGCCGTTTCGGAGGAGTTTGGCAACTAAAACTGTGACACGAGAATTTTATATATTAGACTAGCTGTTGCCCGCGGCTTTGCTCGCGTGGAAGTTGATCATATGCATTTAATTAAAACTGTGTAAAAGAAAGTATCAGTAATTCATTCATGTTTTAAACGTATTTATTTATTTATTTTTGATCATTATCCCATTTAAAAGAACTTTCATACAAACATTCGACCGATATTTCAACCCCTTTAGGAGCAGAATTCGCATAAATACTGATATAAGTATTCATCTATTTGTAATCAGAAACATGAAAACGAAAGTTGTTAGGGTGCTAAATTAAAAAAAATGACGGATTTCCAAACTAACCAATACATGAAATGCCAATGACTATTTCTCCCCTTAGGGGTAGAATATCCAGAAACGCTTAAATGTGCATATTCTCGTTTTTAATTAGTAACCCAAAAATAATATTTTATGTTTCTAACTCCAAAAATGATGCGCTTCCATACAAACTTTCAATTCCTATTTCACCCCCTTAAGGGTAGAATAACCAAAAACGCTTAAATACGTCTCTACACTTTTTTAATCAGTAGCATATAAATAAAGTTTTATGTTTCAAACTTCAAAAATGACGGAATTCCAGACTAACCTATGCACGAAATGTCAACCCCTATTTCACCCCTTAGAGATAGAATATTCAGACACGCTGAAATACGTATTTACTCATTTTCAATCAGCAACCCAAAAGTAAAGTTTCATGTTTCTAAGTTAAATATGACGGATTTTCATAAAAAAATTTAACCCCTATTTCACCCTCTTATTAGTAATATGCAGAAACGCTAAATAGATATCTAGTTACTTTTGATCAGTAGCCCAAAATTAAATTTTCATGGTATTAATTTAAAAAATAACGGACTTCCATACAAACTTTCAACCCCTATTGCACCCCTTTAGGGGTAGAATATCCAGAAACGCTTAAATACGTCTTTACTCTTTTTTAATCAGTAGTACATGAATAAAGTTTCATGTTTTTAACTTAAAAAATAACAAACTTCCCTACAAACTTTTAACCCCTATTTCATCCCTTAGGGGTAGAATATCCAGAAACGCTTAAATACGTATCTACTCATTTTTAATCAGTAGCCCAAAGACAAAGTTTCATGTTTCTAACTTCAAAAATGACAGACTTCCAGACTAACCTATATGCGAAACGTCAACCCCTATTTCACCCATTAGGGGTAGAATATTCATAAACGCTTAAATACGTATCTACTCATTTTTAATCAGTAGCCCAAAAATAAAGTTTCATGCTTCTTACTTAAAAAATGACGAACTTCCATACAAACTTTCAACCCCTATTTCACCCCCTTAGGGGTAGAATACCAAGAAACGCTTAAATACGTATTAACTCATTTTTAGTCAGTAGCCCGAACACAAAGTTTCATGTTTCGAACTTCAAAAATGACAGACTTCCAGACTAACCTATATGCGAAATGTCAACCCCTATTTCACCCCATAGGGGTAGAATATTCATAAACGCTTAAATACGTATCTACTCATTTTTAATCAGTAGCCCAAAAATAAAGTTTCATGCTTCTTACTTAAAAAATGACGAACTTCCATACAAACTTTCAACCCCTATTTCACCCCCTTAGGGGTAGAATACCAAGAAACGCTTAAATACATATTAAATTAACTCATTTTTACTTCTTAGCACATGAATAAAGTAACATGTTTCTAACTTAAAAAATGACGAACTTCCATACAAACTTTCAACCCCTATTTCACCCCCCTCAGAGGTAGAATACCAAGAAACGCTTAAATACGTATTAACTCATTTTTAGTCAGTAGCCCGAACACAAAGTTTCATGTTTCGAACTTCAAAAATGACAGACTTCCAGACTAACCTATATGCGAAATGTCAACCCCTATTTCATCCCTTAGGGGTACAATATTCATAAACGCTTAAATACGTATCTACTCATTTTTAATCAGTAGCCCAAAAATAAAGTTTCATGCTTCTTACTTAAAAAATGACGAACTTCCATACAAACTTTCAACCCCTATTTCACCCCCTTAGGAGTGGAATACCAAGAAACGCTTAAATACGTATTAACTCATTTTTAGTCCCTAGCACGTGAATAAAGTAACATGTTTCTAACTTAAAAAATGGCGAACTTCCATATAAACTTTTAACCCCTATTTCACCCCTTAGGGGTAGAATATCAAGAAACACTTAAATACGCATTAACTCATTTTTAGTCAGTAGCCGGAACACAAAGTTTCATGTTTCGAACTTCAAAAATGACAGACTTCCAGACTAACCTATATGCGAAATGTCAACCCCTATTTCACCCCTTAGGGGTAGAATATTCATAAACGCTTAAATAGGTATCTACTCATTTTTAATTAGTAGCCTAAAAATAAAGTTTCATGCTTCTTACTTAAAAAATGCCGAACTTCCATACAAACTTTCAACCCCTATTTCACCCCCTTAGGGGTAGAATACCAAGAAACGCTTAAATACGTATTAACTCATTTTTAGTCCTTAGCATATGAATAAAGTTACATGTTTCTAACTTAAAAAATGACGAACTTCCATACAAACTTTCAACCCCTATTTCACCCCTTAGGGGTAGAATATTCAGAAACGCTCAAATACCTCTCTACTCTTTTTAAATTAGTAACACATTAATAAAGTTTCATGTTTCAGACTTCAAAAATGACGGACTTCCAGACTAACCTATGTACGAAATGTCAACCCCTATTTCACCCCTTAGGGGTTGAATATTCAAAAACGCTGAAATATGTGTTTACTCATTTTTAATCAGCAGCCCAAAACTAAAGTTTCAGGTTTCTAACTTAAAAAATGACGGACTTCCATACAAACTTTCAACCCCTATTTCCTCCCTTAGGGGTAGAAATTCCAAAATTCCTTTCTTAGTGCGTGTCTACTCAATAAAAGGATCCTACTCACCAAATTTCATATCCCTAACTATCATAGTTTACGCTCGGCGATGATGAATCAGTCAGTCAGTCAGTCAGTCAGTCAGTCAGTCAGTCAGGACTTACTATTTTATAAGTATAGATATATATAAGCAATGAACTAATCATAACATTAATAAATAGTAAATACCACGTTGTAGACAACAGGTCTACGACAAATGAATGAATGATCAATCACATTTAGTAGTTTAAGCACTATGGTAAATGGTGCCATGCTGGCGGGTGAGGAGGGCTGGGACACTGTGGTCTCTTTCTGTGAGGCTGTAATGCGCCAGAAAGAGGATGCTGAACGGGATCGGGAGAGGGCTGATCCCGAACGTAGGCAGCGTCACCGGCGATACCAGCCGCCGACAGGACCTCAAGCTGCCAGAGAGTGGGGACCTTTGGTAGCTGATTGATTGATGCAGTCAGCAATAGGGGGTGTCCTGGTCGCAAAACTGCGGTCAGGCCGCAACATATGACGGTTGGGCCAACAGGCAAGAGGAAGCCGAGGCTTCTCCCAGGATAGTCTCTCTAGACGCGGTGTCGTTCCTGGGGGGACCTGAAATAACATGGTCCGAGTCTTCCCCAGAGCAGGACGCCTGAGACCAGCCGCCGGGGTGGGTTTTAGTGGAATCACCACATACCTGGCTCCTATGGCGGTATACTATGAGGATCTTGTGTCAACTGCGGTGAATTTCCGTGCGTTTAGGCGATTCTGCCATACATACTATAGTAATCAAATATAGCTCACTTAGGACCCCTAATACTTTATCCGTGGTGCTTCCCGGTTTGAAAAAGGTGTCTGCCTATTTTGACTTCATTTTGTCTCCCGCTTTGCTTAGGAGGGAAGTGGATTTATCATTTCCAACTCCTCCTGTTTTTCTTCTGATTAACTTCGTTGCGGGTTCCAAGACAGTTAATTTTCTTCCTGGGACTTCCCGAGTGTCATAACTCGGTGTGTTCGTGGGTCACTGCTGTTGATCCTGGTGTACAGGAGTTACAGTGGTGGGAATGTGGGCGGGCTTAGTCCCATATAAAAAAATAAAATAAAAAAATACCTGGCTCCTCAGCCCCGAGATCCGAAGGGATTTTCCACCTCGTCATAGTAAACCAAACAAACATGCACAAACTGCCAGAATTATTACCTTTATTGTGACGTTCATATGTTTAGTGAAAATATTAAATAGCAAGAACGTTGATCTTCTGTGCGAGGATAGTTAACCGGTCGAGCCGGCCCATTCGTGCTAAAATCAACGTGGCTCTATTACCTTGACAATTAAGGAAGTATAATTGACATAATTGATGTTTTAGATAATTAGGTAATAGCTAGTTAAGTAATTGTCCGCGATAAATACACGATTACTTCTAATTTGATTCTAAAAAGAAATCATTTAATTTGAATGACTAATGAATATTTAATTACAACGTGTAAATTGAAAGAAATTCTTTGTTTTGATATTTTGAATGTCTTAATGTAAATTTTGAAGATATTTGTCTTGGGAATTTAGACAAATTTATTTAGTTCTGCAGTTGTATGTACCTTACAGAAAATTAGAAATAGTTGGAATAAATTTGGAAGCATAAATATTAAATACCACGCGGCACTGTTACTTTATCACGACACATGCTATTATAGATATATTTCGGTGTAATCAAATCAAATCAAGTCATTTATTTTGCGAACATGGGTATACAAAATCTGTTGTTAAGTGCTCATTTGTAATACACAAATGAGTAGCCACATTCTACCTCAAGGCATGCAAAAATGTACCTGAACTAAATGACGTAACAAAAAGGGCTTTAGTCTAATTATCCCCATTACGGTCTTTAAGAACGAGTTAAGAGATAGCATTTTTTCTTTTTAACTCATTTACCTGTGCTCTGTGGTGAGAGACTGAAGGCAGTATTCCTCCAGCTGTTTAACAGTGCAGTCGAAAAGTTTCGTGAAATCTTTCTACTTTTTGTGATTGTTGTGAGTTTGGTATCTGGTAAGTACCACTCTCTTGTTGCTTTTAAAATTTACCCTTTTTACATATTAAGAGTTACATCTACATTATTTTAAAATATTTTGTTATTTAACACATTTTATAACAATCATTCAATAAAATATTTAGCGTGATAAATTGTAATATTTAATTACTTTAAAATATTAGTACCTGTATACTATTAAATAATAGTTGCTAAACTATTATTTAACAGTATTCGGGTGCTAATATTTTAATGCAATTAAGAAGAAATTGCTATGAGCAATAAGGCCGCCCTATGTACATCACTTTTCTTTTCTTATATTGTTTAATTCGTATATTGTTTGTAAACCCTGATGTACAAATAAAGTGTTATCTATCTATCTATTACAAAACGACATAATGTAATAAATAGTACTTGTAGAGCAGTTGTGACCATGAATTTTGAATCAAGCTGAAGAATTTTCCCTTTTTCCCTTTACAATTAAGAAAGTATGATTACTTACTTAATGAGGTTATAGCTTCTTAAGTAATTTACCGGTGATAATTACGTGATTACTAAAAATATCATTTATATTTTATGAATAATTAATTACAACGTGTAAATTGAAAAAAAATGTTGGCGTTAATGTTTTTTTAAGTCTTCATGTAAAGTTTAGAAGATATTTCTAATGAAAATTTAGACAAATTTATTTAGGTCACAAATTAATACCTAACAGTATGTAAATGACAGAAAAAATATAAAGTGGTCAAACTAAATTTGGAAGTTTTAACATTAAATCCCTCGCCGCACTGTTACAATGATAATAAACATTAAAACTCAAGTAATGGGACGTGCTTATTCCTCTGTTTTATGACTCGTGCTGTTATAGATATATTTCGGTGTACCTGAACTAAATGGCAAGATAAAGGCGTGAGGGCTTTAGTCTAATTATCCCCAATAAGCAAAGGGTCTTGGACGAGTTAATGGATAGTGGTTTCTCTTTCTAACTCATTTACCTGTTCTCTGTGGTGACTATTGACAGGCAGTATTGCTCCAGCAGTTCAACAGTGCAGTCGAACAGTTCTGTGCATCCGTTCTACGTTCTGTGATTGTTCTGAGTTTTCTGTACCTGGTAAGTACCACTCGCTTGTTGTTTTTAATATTTACCCTTTTTACATTTGAGAGTTAAATACATCATTTTGAAATATTTTGTAATTTAACATATTTCATAACAATCATTCAGTAAATTTTTAGCGTGACAAATTGTAATATTTAATTAGTTTAAAATATGAGCACCCGAATACTATTAAATAAGCATGTAGCATACCGGTTAAATATTGTAAATGATTAAATATGTGCCAGTTATAATTGAACACGCGCCTTAGAGACCAATCACTACTTGATCTAACGTGGTATAAATTTATACACTTAACAATGTGTATTTTTGTGAAATACTGAACATAAATAATTTATACACTTGACAATGTGTATTTTTGTGAAATACTGAACATAAATAATTTATACACTTGACAATGTGTATTTTTGTGAAATACTGAACATAAATAATTTATACACTTAACAATGTGTATTTTTGTGAAATACTGAACATAAATAATTTATACACTTAACAATGTGTATTTTTGTGAAATACTGAACATAAATAATTTATGCACTTAACAATGTGTATTTTTGTGAAATGCTGAACATAAATAATTTATGCACTTAACAATGTGTATTTTTGTGAAATGCTGAACATAAATAATTTATACACTTAACAATGTGTATTTTTGTGAAATACTGAACACAAATAATTTATACACTTAACAATGTGTATTTTTGTGAAATACTGAACATAAATAATTTATACACTTAACAATGTGTATTTTTGTGAAATACTGAACACAAATAATTTATACACTTAACAATGTGTATTTTTGTGAAATACTGAACACAAATAATTTATACACTTAACAATGTGTATTTTAGTAAAATATTGAACATACATTTTTCAAGACTAAGTAGAACAGTTAAAAATAGTTATATTTCTTCGTTAGCAAATTGTTAAGTAATTAATAAATAAAATAAAAAATAAAATCAGTAAATTGCTTACAAGGAATTTATATTTTTTCAGATAACAATGCCACGACATCAGACTTATCAAAACCTCGTGGAATTAACCCCTACTGTCGCAGGTTAGTCATTTACATTACAACAGACCCTCACTCAGCTGTCAGCCCGAAACTCTCTGTTGTGATAGCGTCCGTCTATGTTTCTAGAAAATTGTATCTCGCATTAATTAGTCTAATTTTATCTGATCAGGATCAACACACGGTAGGATGTTGTCTACTTCTTTAGACAAGAATGGGGCTTTGGAGTCGGCAGCAGAAACGCACCGTCGAAGTGAGGTGCTGCGGCTATTGCAGCTTCTCTTCAGGCGGTGGATACTGCAACATTCCATACTCAACAATATGCCACGCAGCGTGGCAGAGAAGTTGGGTGGGAATGTATACTCATTCGGATCTTTCCGAATCGGGGTAAGTATCTTAATGGTCAACGGTATAAGTGTTACTAACAGTCCAGTGCATATTATATTTTACTAGCTGATCCGGCAAACGTTGCTTTGTCATAAAAAAAAGTAATTTGGGTATAAAAAATAGATGTTGACCTATTCTCAGACATACCCAATAAGCACACAAAATTTCATTAGAATCGGTCAAGCCATTTCGGAGGAGTTTAACTACAAACACTGCAACACGAGAATTTTATATATTAGATTTACTTTCTCGACAGGTGCATGACAAGAGCGCGGATGTGGACGCCCTGTGCGTGGCCCCGCGCAACGTCAGCAGGGAGGCGTTTTTCACGTCCTTCGTAAGAGTATTGTCGAGACAACCTCAGGTTTGTATTCTAAAATCAATATTAGCAGCTAACATACACTCAGTCATTTTTGTCTTAGTATTGTCGACTCGGTAACTGATACCAAAACAAGTCTTTACTACTTTTTTTTATGTATGAGCCTCCTATAAGGCTACACTGCTTGATAAAAAGCATGAACAGAATCCAGGAGTAATAGAGACCGTGGCCATAGCAAATGCAGACAAAGCAACATGGTGGCCCTTTCTGTGGTGGCCTATAGAGATGCATCTGCATCATTGGGCCGTCGATCTCGTACTTATCAAGAAAACAGCAATAGTTTTCATATTTAAGTGTTAATAAAAACATTAGTATACGGGCAAGTTATGTCTTGGTCTACCAATTTGGGAAAAAATAATTTATACATGTTATGTCTATATCAAAGACTTGCAGGCGGTACCGAGTGCGTTTGTGCCGCTGGTCAAGATGAAGATTGACGGGGTTGAGGTCGACCTTCTATTTGCAAGATTGGCGCTAAAAGAGATCCCAGGTATGATTTTTTACTTACTGTCCTTTACACGTTTTTTAGTTTCATTGTGAAAATATGCTGACAGGCTTTTTAATCTAAAGGTTAGTGAGCCTGACTCCCACGGCAGATGTCATGGGTTTGATTCCCATCCATAACGAATTGCGTGAGGAGCACGATGTGTAATTTATTTGTATTATGTATGGTTTTGACATCCATAATAACGTTTATCAGCGGTTCATTTAATACACTACACGATCAGTCTGGTTTGAGATCAGGCTGTAGCGTGAGAGACGTATAAAGTGGATATTATTATTAATTTAATGATCATTATTTAACACTACGAGTATATTTGCTTTACAGAACATCTCGACCTTGCGGATAACTATTTACTAAAAAACTTGGACGCGAGATGCGTCCGATCGCTAAATGGTTGTCGCGTAAGTGACGAGATGTTGCGGCTCGTGCCCAATATTGGCACCTTCCGGACGACGCTTCGGGCGATTAAGCTGTGGGCCAAACGTGAGTATTGTTCTTCATATTTAATACATATTTAATGCTTCTATACATCTATTATTGTCTGGAGCCTCAAGAATTTTGTTAAAAATGACAAACCATTTTATATATATAATACTGACGGATGTCTTGAAGAGCTTTAGAAGAGGCTTTGTATCTAGGTATCTGTTATATTTGTCAATTTGTAAATACTTCTAGTACACTCTTAAAAACTATGTTCGGCCTTTTGAATTAGGTATTATATTTATTTGTTTGTAAACTAAAACTACATATTTACCGAGGTACTTATGTGTGTTACTACTTATTTATTATGTATTGAAGTACGTGTTATTTGTCGCTAACAAACCCTTATTTGGATAGGATGTAATAAAACTGTAAATATTGAACCCTAGGGCACGGGGTCTACAGCAACATACTTGGGTACCTGGGCGGTGTGTCGTGGGCGATTCTGGTGGCTCGCACGTGCCAACTGAACCCCGATGCGTCCCCCGAAACATTGGTGCACCGGTTTTTCCAGATGTTCAGCCAGTGGAAGTGGCCTGAACCAGTTCTGCTAAAACCGGAGGAATCGGAACATCTAGGTTTACCTGTGTGGGATCCTAAAGTAAGCAAATTTTTTATATATTTCAGTATACTTAAATTGATAAATATGAAGTATGATCACAAGTTTTATTAAAGTTGCTTTGTCTAAAAACGTTTGATGGATTTAAGCTCTTGCTTTTATTTCTTCTTCTTGTTCATGAGATGGTATCAAGTATTTAAAATCTTTGAATCTCGTCGTGATGAAGTTAATGATAAAAAATGTAGATGAGATGAAATGGGGCCCGTTTTTTCGAAAAAACAAACGCTTTCTGTTACTTTTACTTATTCTTTATCATGTAATTAACCGCTAAATGACTTCTGGACGTCAGGTACTTATTGATACTAAAGATTACAGATTACATGGCCATATAACAATTTAGCAATATTATATTTGTGGAGTACCTGTCTCGTCCCTGTACGAGTATAGCTCCACAAACCATAAAACAGCACACGCAAAATACAGATCAACATAATTATGCTCCACGTTTAACTCTCGACGCAACAGTAATACAGACTTTTTAACGGACTTCAAAAAAAGGAGGAGGTTTCTCAATCCGACCGTATATTTTTTTTGTGTATGTTCGCGGATTACATCGTCGTTTATGAACCGATTTCGATGATTATTTTTTTAATGGAAAGTAGATATCCCAACGGTAGTACCATGGTAAGGACACTAAGATCTGATGATGGCATCTAAGAGAAATCGAGTCAAACCTTGAAGTGGTTTTATTTTTGTTAAAATTTTTAACATTTACCTGTAGTTTCTGTCTTAGGTTTTGTGTTACTGTGATAATTGCCTGACTATGACTGAATAATAATTGTAAATAACTTTTTAATGTGATCACCAGAGGAACGTGTCAGATCGTGCGCACCTGATGCCGATCATCACTCCGGCATACCCACAAGCGAACTCCGCTTTCAACGTGAACGCAACCACGTTGAAAGTGATAATGGAGCAGCTTAGACTCGGTTAGTACAAACAATTATTACTTTATACAGCCACTGAAAAATGTACACATAAATATAATACTACATAAATATAAAAAATATCAGTATAAAGATCTTTTTGGCGGACAGTCAGCTTTGCATTTCGCGTCTTGTTTCATTCGAAAAATCAATTTTATTTATTGATGCACTGACGGTTAATTTAATAAAAAATATTTTACACAGGGCTGGCAGTAACAGAAGAGGTAATGGCGGGTAAATGTGGTTGGGAGCGACTCTTTGAAGCGCCCAACTTTTACTCTCAGTACTCGCACTTCCTCGTGCTGCTCGCCTCCTCTGCAACAGCCGATGACCAGCTCCAGTGGTGTGGGCTTGTCGAGAGCAAGATACGACATCTTATCAGTAAGTGTTGAACATACAAACAAACATTCGGGATTATAAGAGCCTGACTAAAGTACTGCTGCTACTGCTACTAAAGACAATGTAAAACGGTTCTAGATTATCTACAAGTACATACATGTAATATCGTTGTGTGTTGACAGATTAACAATACAGAGTAAAATCAAATGTCGTAAAGGTCAACGACACGGGATAATACAGCTTTAAAGAGAAAGAGAACTTAAAATATACCGAAGTCTCTCTTTCTAAAAATAGGTCTAGGTATATCTGACAGTGAACTGTTACAAGCTGTTGATGTGCGATAATGATATGACAAACATTCATTATGTCAATAAAAGACACATACTCAATTGATAAATACCATAGCAACACTGTGGATTACAATAACACATACTTATTGCTAGCAGTCTATATCCAACCCTATACCTACAGCAGCAACTCAAACAATTACGCAGTCCTATCTGTAGATAGTAGCATACACAACGCAGTATATAACTACTCACTTGAGGTTTGGAGGGATTCAGTGATTTTGCACCCCAACTTTACTATTTATCATGACTTCAGTATTTTATTTGCGTGCTCAAAGTGTATTGTTTGTTGCAGTGGCGTTAGAACACAGGCCTTTCATCGCATTGGCACATGTTGATCCCAAGCGCTATAACTCCGTACCGTTGAACACAAACAATGGACAGCCCTTCGCTTTGCTACCTGGTAAGCACTTACAATAATCAACTCTATGAATATACATAAATACACACACAAACAAACACAGTTGTAGGCGCTCGAATAGCTATGTTGTCTTTGCTTTATTAAATACTAGCTTTTGTTGGGATCTCAGCCAGAGTATATTTTAATTATCGCGAAAAAGAGAAGTCTATATCCTTCCTAAGGAATCAAAGTATCTCCATGACGAATTAAGTTGAACACGGTGTCGCAATTTTAAATGTTTGTGTGTTAAATTGATCTTATTATGTTTTTGAGGATATAATTTCATGCGTGTATTTTTGTTACAGGCGCTACAATGCCAGCAGAGCATTTGAGCAGAAGGGATGAAAACGTAAGTTCTTACTAAGTTTTGCTCACGACTTCAACCCACGTTATTGCACAAATTATTTGCACGTTATTACAGAGTACAGAGAAAATTAGGAACATAAACTGGTACTAGACCATTGACAGATTTTAATCATTTCTTAGTCACTAGTTGTTGCCCGCGGCTCCGCCTGCGTGTGTGTCGGCTATCGCTGCAAATATTAGCCTATGTGTTATTCTGATGTATAAGCTATATTACTGTAAAGTTTCATCCAAATCCGTTCAGTAGTTTTTGCGTGAAAGAGTAACAAACATCCATCCATAGATCCATCCATCCTTACAAACTTTCGCATTTATAATATTAGTAAGAAGTAAGATTTGCAATGTGTAGAACTCTAAGAATCAAATAATCAGATATTACGTCTTATCTAGCCAATTGCAGGTGTCATGTTATATTCAATTTCACGTTGCAGGGTGCAGTTATAGCCAACAGTTGCTCAATGTGGTTTATTGGCCTGGTCTTTCAAAAGACAAACTTAAATGTTGACTTAACGAGAGACATTGAACGTTTTTCGCGAACCGTTAGCTCTCAAGCGTTCAAGTCTGACATACTTCGCGAGGGGATGACTATAGAGGTAAGGATACTTTGGATACTTTTGTTTTGGATACTACTACTGTTGATAACTTAAAGAGCGACGGTTCGACTTCACCGTGTTAAGAAGCGAGCCGAGGTACTTTAATTACAATACCTTTTTTTTTTCTTTTTTTAAGTAGTTTTAGTCCCTCGGGACTACGCCACTCCATTAGATCAACAACATTTATAAAACAAGTATTAAATCTAGTCTATATCTATACAATAATATAATGTCATGTACATAATGACCGTCACCTCATACCAACAAGAACTACCTTATACAGCTCTTTTGCCGTCTCAGAAAGGGGAACAGCCAGTATCTCGTTACAAATACCAAGTTGTCTTAGGTTATTTGTAATAAATAACAAATTATACCTCACATCTTCGTTCCGGACACACTCCATCATAATATGATAAGCATCTTCTAAAATGCCACACTCTGAACAAAGGGGAAATGGTACTTTCTTCATCATATATGCGAACTTATTACAATACTTTATTTACAAGTAATGTATCTTGATTGAGCAATGTCTGTGTGTGTGCATCAGGCGCAACACGTGCGGCGCCGGGAGCTGCCCCAGTACTTGCCTGGCTCACTGCTGGAGCGGGGGCGCTCCGCTGCAGGGGCGCGCCGCAGACCGCTGGATCCCGAGCCTGCGCCCCGACCCTACAAGAAGCCCAAACTACAGCACTTTTCCGACACCAGCGTGAGTACTATACATAACATCTTCGATGTAATGTTTTTAAAATAACTAACTTTCAAATAGGCGTGACAGCGTAACAAATAAACTTCGGAAACTTTTATCAAAGAGCATATATCACAAATCTCTGTAGTTCTGCTGAAGTAATTGGATGTATGGATTGCATTTGAATTACATTTATTGATTGCTCACCTCTTCCTAATTTGATATTGACTTGAAACATCTACGTTTGAAAGTTAACTTACAAATCCAATTCATTTTTATTTTACAGTGTGATGGAACGAGCGCGTCCGACTCAAGCTCTTCAAGTATATCTTGAAGTGACTTAGGCCCGCGCCGACCGGCGTCACGGTACCTGGAAATAAGGCTGTAGCTTCATGACTGATCTATAGCGCCACGTGATCATAGAAATAGAGACTACATGGATCTGTGTTCTGGTTTAAACTCAGTATCTTCACTTCATCATCATTAAAGAGTTAGAATCACAAGACGTTCATCTCGAATGCTAAAGAAGCGTTAAATTGTTTGTGCATTGTTGCATATTGAGGTTAAGATCGAGCACAAGTACTCACATCTGTGTCCGTGGGAACGAATGCATGAAGACATGCTAAGTGGTTGATAAAACGAAGGCCGTTTTTTGGATATTTATATTTTATAGGAATACAGTTTTGGTGACTTATGTACTCCAGGGTAGTACTGACAAAAAAATCGAAAGAAGGTATCAGGGCCGGATGATCATGAGCAACTGTCTGGTCATGGCTCATGATCTGTACTTTCTCACTTTTTTATTTCTGTCACTTTTAAAATTTATTAATACTGTCAGTATTTACATAATCTATTTTTGTAATCTATAGGTACTTTATCACTGCTAGGTAAAAGCTGTGTTGAAAACCTAAAACATTTCTTTCCTGGGTTACTTCAAACCTTGGGTATTTAATGTGGTTGTTACGTTGTTACAATTATTATTAACAAACGCTACACATAATGACATGCGGACCCGAAACGTGTACACTTACGGTATGGCCGGTCTACGAGTTCAAAGTCGCTCATCGTGCTATGGAGAGGGCTATGCTCGGCGTTTCCATGAGGGACCGTATCAGAGACGAGGTGATCCGGCAGAGAACCAGAGTTATCGACATAGCCCGACATAGCAGGATTAGCAAGCTGAAGTGATAGTGGACTGGCTATGTTTGTCATAGAACCGATAACCGTTGGTGTAAACGAGTTCTTGAGTGGAGACCGTGTCTCGAGAAACGTAGTGTAGGACGTCCATAGGCCAGGTGGAGTGATGATTCGCGCAAGACAGCTGGCAGAAGCTGAATGCGAAAAGCCGAGGATTGAACTAAGTGGCGTGCAATTGGAGAGGCCTATGTCCAGCAGTAGACTGCGATAGGCTGATGACATGGTTTTTAGTTTGCCACATCCACTCCATTTCAGAAACTTTACTCAAGTCTATTTGGCGGTGAGCGCCTCACCTTACATTATCTAATCCACTGTCGTCACCATACGACCCTAATGCTTAAGGCATTGGTTCTTCAGTAGACATGACTAACCTATTGCCACTTCGCTATGATTACTGTTTGAGCTATGTTAAGAACTTTAATTCTTTATTATTACCAAATTTATCTTATAAATGGAACACAAGCTACCTCCTTCCATAGCTCACTGTACCTTTTAATTTGTAGACTAGATTATAACAGATTATAACACTTCATAGACTCAACTGGATAAAAAACCTTTCCATTTGTTCCAACTGGTTGAGGCGATTTTGATTTCTTTAAACCACTCCGACATTTAGGCATAGAACATATTAATGTGCAGTTATTAAGTGTGAGTTAAATATTGTGAACAGTTGGTGTTGAATTATGGGAATACAGATTAGTAATTTATGGTGACTGTGTCTAGGATTTCTAATATAAGTTTACTTTAAAGCTTTTAAAGATTGAAGAGATTAGAAAAACGCAAAGAAATATCAGAATAAATATTTCTTTACGTTTTCTAATCTCAAATACATTTTCTTGTGTTCTGTTGTTTTTAGACTGCAAACGAATCGGCAAACAAACCGACACGACGAGACCAACAGAGGTTAAGAGTGGCTTCGGTGACCTCATTCACTCGGTGAAAACGAATGAAAGAATTGCTTAACTGCTTTGATCTGTGAGGTCATGGGGTTTCGCGTTTGTCTCGTCAGTCTCGTCAATCTTTGAATCAGGCGATAGTTTCATTACTTACCATTCGCTGGATCAAAGTAGCTTATACTATGATGTTCTTTCGATTCGCATCACGTTTCACGACAAATTTTATTGCCCATATCCGAACGTGCATAAACTTTAACAAGATTCACGAGTTAATACACAAGTTGCATTCCTTCCGTGGTGTGTTCGCAACTTAACTTTCAAAATATCAAGAATTACTTAATGTATAAAGCATTTTATAATTCGACTGTTTCTGACATTTTACACTTTGTTTTGGTCCTCTTTTGGTGGTCTGGCGCATCTACGCTCCTTTTACCATCTTATTCGTTTATCTATTTAAAGGGATTGGTCTATGTCATTGGTGGTACTCCTAGGAAGATGTTTTCTAACTTTGTTGGGAAACAAACCACCTTTTTTCGTTTTCAGAAGCGTACTCTTGGTAACTGTATACCTGTGTGCACTGCAGGTGATATTATATACTTAGAACTTTAGTACACAATAAGCCGTCAATTGTACAAGGGTCTTATTGAGTAAGACTTCTTTAGTTTGTAAGATTTTGTAACTAATTAAGTATATGTAATTAAATATTGTACAAAAATCTGTTTTAATGTACATATATGTTGTAGTTATACCTACCTATAGGTTTCTGTTGAAAGGTAAGAATATTAAATGTAAATAAATTGTTATTTATCTCCAATGATATAAAAATGAAGGTACTCGTTTATAATTAAGTTGTATGTTATATGTTCGCATGTTTATTCAATCGCATATAATCAATAAATGTACAAAAGAGAACCGTGAAATGTTTTTTAATAGTTCATTTACCCTTTTCTCGTAACCCTTCGACACTCGTCTATCACTCTGTGTCTGTGATCATCCAGCGGCATTAAAAGAGTTTAATATTACTTTTTGAGTAGGTTAATCAAACATTACGGCACACTATATACAAGTAAAACTTTAACAAAAGTAAAACCGACTTCGAGGTTTGAGTCGATTTCTCTTGGATGCCATCATCAGATCTTAGTGTCCTTATCATGGTACCACCGTTGAGGTATCTCCTTTCCATTAAAAAATTAATCATCAAAATCGGTTCATAAACGACGAAGTTATCCGCGAACATATATATTTATATATATACGGTCGAATTGAGAAACCTTGTCCTTATTTTTGAAGTCGGTTAAACATAAATAATTTGCTTTAACGTATCTGTTGCCGTTAAAAGCACTGACGTATGTGTAACTCTTACATGTCCATAGTGAACCATTTAAAGTATAAAAATAGTAGGTAAAATAAAATTTTATATTCATAATTCTATATTCACTAACACAAATATGATACAATTTTAACAAAAATAAAACCGACTTCAAGGTTCGACTCGATTTCTTTCATTAATGTCCTTATCATGGTACCACCGTCGGCACATCTCCTTTCCATTAAAAAAAGAATCATCAAAATCGGTTCATATACGACGAAGTTATCCACGAACGCACATAAATATATACGGTCGAATTGAGAAACCTCCTCCTTTTTTGAAGTCTCGATAAATGTAACACTTAAATTTGTTGATAGAAAGATAGCAACTCCATCACTTATTTGTGTTAATAATTAATTAAGATATAACAGACGAACACAAATTTCAAAATGCTTAATAAATTGTTATGAAACTTTATTCTTGTAAAAAGTAGTTGTCAATTGTTGATTGGTTGGTGATGTAGTTGGTTAGTGGCGGAACGAGGCGTGACTGTAGCGGTCGCTTTGATCTTCTAACCTCATTCATAGGCGCTCCGTCGTTCTCCACACGCTAGCAGAATGTCCGGCGCGGGCGGAGCAGAGGCGTGACCTCGTGGCGGCCATCGCGATGGAAATTCTCTAGCTCGGTAACATACCCAAACACGTCATCGAGCGCGCATGTCTCGGAGCGAGAGCGCGTAGAATAGCGCCATCTCGCTTACTTGTTTTCATATGAAATAGTCACAATAAAGTGTTTAACTGTTTTTACATGCATAAAAAGTCTTGAATTATGAAACCAAGTGCTTTGGGCTTTGTTCGATCTGTCGATCAAACAGTAATTTTATGCCATGCAAAATGTCTACGTCCCTGAATACAACTTTTTTCCTCAAAGAAAAAATTAAGTGTTACATTTCTGCGGATAGGTAATAGAGAAACATTTGGATATATTTGGCACGTAGGTACATGCTCTAAACGGAAGCCAAGCGTTCTTCGTGCGCATGTCTCAGATAATATGTGTATGGTGTGTATAGTGTCTTGGTATAGCACTCGAATATTTCATAGACAGATACTAACCAGAGGGGTGGGTATAATATTTGTTTCAAGTTTTCCTTCTTTTAGCAGTGCGGTGTTCATGCTTTCGAGATGAACAGGGGTGATGTTTTTTATTTTTAAACTGCCAGTATTTAGATAAAAATACATATAAATACCACTGATTTAACTGTATTTGCTGTATGAATTTGATATTAATCTATACAAATAAATAAAATTAGTCTGATTGTAATATTAAAATAACCGCTTTTAAGTAAATGCGTATGTAGGTATGTATACACGGTACATATACCAAAAATGTAGTTAAAAAATGTTTCGTCTGTCTGTCTGTCGATTTGTTCCGGGTAATCTCTGAAACGGCTGGACCGATTTTGACGGGACTTTCCCTGGCAGGTAGCTGATGATCCAGGGAATAACTTAGGCTACTTTTTTTAGACTAACTTTGTTCCGCGGCGTTACTCGCGGTACGACGATAACCGCGGGTAACACCGTGGGGTTCAGCTAGTTGTTAACCATGTGTGAGAAACAATATGTTAATATCATCAACTGAAATTTGTTTCGATTGAGAATTGAACCCACGGCCTAAGGCCCGTTAAAATATATCCATGGAAATAGTCTCCACAAGAAGTGGAATCAAAATGATTGGATCTAGTACTAGACTTTATTTATTAGGTGATGAGGATAATAATAAAATACTTCTTGAGCAAATAAATATTTATTGAAGATTAAATTTAAAACACGTACATACATTGGTTAAAATCATCCTCTCGATATACAAATAGGTTGCCTGGAAGAGATTGCTTTTGGCAATAAGGCCGCCCTTTGTACACTACATTTCACATTTCATGTACTTTTAAAACTATGTACTATAATGGTACAAATAAAGAGTTTTCTATCTATCTATCTATCTACAAAGTAGGTTACAAACATGTGTATAGTATATATAAAACTCTTAGTTAAAGTGTGCCGACTTCCTAGATACATTGATTATTAATAAATAGAGGTCATATTTACAATTAACAATACATGTTAATTGTAAATATGGCCGGCGTTACCCGTGGTTACTGTCGTACCGCGGGTAACGCCGCCGTTCAAAGCTAGTCTAAAAAAAGTAGTCTACACTACTCCTTACATTATCATCTACATATTAGTGAAAGTCGCGTCAAAATAGGTCCAGCCATTCCAAAGAGTAGTCGGAACAACCAGACAGACAGACAAAAATTGTAATAATGTTATTTTGGTATATGTAGTTACCGTGTATACATTCATCAGTTAGTTAAAAGCGGTTATTTCAATATTACAAACAGACACTCCAATTTTTTTTATTTGTTTCGATAAAAGTCATCTATAATGTACAGAGGAATCATAGGTAGGTATATCCATGTCAAAAGTACTTAAAATTACTACTTAAAACAAAAACATCTAACTTTAAAAGTAAATTTAAACAAAATAAAAAATTGACTTCAAAAACGGCCTAATCGATCGATTTGTCTTGGATGCCATTATCAGATCTTAGTGTCTCTTTCATGGTACCAACGTTCGGATATCTCCTTTCCATAAAAAAAAATCATCATCAAAATCGGTTCATAAACGGCGAAGTTACCCGCGAACACTTTAAAAAAATATACGGTCAAATTGAGAACCTCCTCCTTTTTTGAAGTCGGTTAAAAATACCGCCGATGAACAAAAGCCCACAATAATAATTGTTTTAAATGGATAGACGAATAAAGTGGCTAAAGAGGCGGGGACGCGCCATTTTGTTTACCTGCGCGACCCATGGAATAACCGAACTACTGGGACCTGTTTCTTACTTGTACACACGCGACGACGCTTAGAACTTTCGATTGATATCGGCTAAACGTCTCCTACTTGTGCGATCAAAGCGACCGTACCTAAGTTAATGGAATTATACACTCAATTAGAAATAATTAGTTAAGTATCTAATTATGTCTGATAATTATTTGATTACAAATTTAAGGGTTCGCTTTTTTTAATAGAATGAAATTACTTCCTTTACAATTTTATTTTATTCCAAGAAATGATAACCTACTATATTTCTATTACCATATCATAAACAATGGATAAAGTTACATTTAGTCCTTCTTAGTATCATTAGTATTAACTCGTTCTAAAACCCCATTCTCTTGTTTGTTAACAAAAGCTTTTAGACTATTAACCCAATATTGACGCAGATAAGGGATTATAAAATGTTTTAATGCTTACAATATTTTTATAATGACTGACCTACCGACTGTTCTGAAATTAAGGATTTCCTACAGAACGGTTGATCAACGGCTTGCTTGGCAAGATATAAATAAAAAGTTACTTCGTTGAGGGACGTTGTTTTATTGTTAAGTTTAAAAAAGCTTTTACAGACGTCTGTAACGGTCATTTGCAAAAGGTTTAGGTTCGAAATTTCAAATAATTTATTAAAATTTAAAATGTCTAAACGTAAATTGTATTAATTTACACTTATAATAAGTAACAATAATTTAAAAAGATTTAAATATAACACGAAAATACAAAAATCATAAGCGAGCCGCGAGCTTGAAATGTTAATTTACCTGCGCGACTGATGGCGGGGTGGCCAGTATTTAGGCTCCATTTCTAATTCACCTATACATACATACATACATACATTTGTTACCAATTTGTATATTGTGCAAAATATAATGCATAAAGACTTAGCAATATAGGAAAAACTAATTCTTCCTAGAATAATGCGTTCAAAGGCTTTATACGGTAAGGCAATTAATATTTATCTGTAATTCCATGTATCTATGATGTACGAGATTAAGAGAAAAAGTCTTTTAGTCGCTACCCTTGAACAGACAGATGAAGCGAATTAAAAATTTCAATGTAAAAAATTCAAATGAGTCCGAGTGAACATAGCACAAAGTAAAAAGAATTAGGAGAACGATATGTGTTGCTAGATCAGGACTGTTTATTGACTTTAAATTTTAAAAGCCTAATGATGATGATAATGATAATGGTAGGATGACAAAAACATTATACTGATAACGTTAACAATGCAATATGCAGTCTGCAAAAAAAAAACTGCAAGAAGACAATAAAGCGGGCAGTACAAAGAAGCCGCAGGAAGAAGTTTTTTCTCAGACTGTCTTATGTATATCTATTCACTCGCACAGAATGAGTAGACCATTCTGTTTTCGGGTTTCGCCGAGTGAACAAGTTAACTGAAATAACAGCACCATGGCCATCAACGGCTATTCTAATTATGTTCTTGCGAGAACTTTGGCCGAGATCAAAGCGTAAGTTGACTGTGTTTCTCTTTTAACTTTTCCTCCCGTGCTTGATTAACTTACAATGTTTTTAGTTTAAAACTTAACACTTATTTACTTGTCATACACGTGAATTAGTCAAACATGTAGTCACTGTTAGTTTTTCAATGTTGGGATGTGGTTTTGAGGAGAGGAGATTGAGCTAGAAACTTTTAAAGTGTTTTATTTTAAAAATTAACTACAAGTGCCTGGAGTGTCATATCTCTGCCTGCTTTGTAATTCATTAAATTATGAAAACTGATATTTTTATGTGAGAAATAGAATGATGGGTGATAAAATTAACCATTTCATTTATTTCAATAGAAAAAAAGAGTCGGAATCCCTCAAAAATGCAGCCAAGGCATCTGCCGACGCCGTGGCTGCCGTGGAAGCGAATCAGCCCACCCCAGAGGCGCAGCGCACGCGGGCCTTAAATCGCCACCAGCTCAACCTGTATCACAGGCTTCAGCTACCCGAAGCAAGAGAGCCTAGGCGACAGCCATTACAAGGCGACGAGCTGCGTGCTATGCAGCAACGTTGGCGCGATGCCGTTGCTGCGGCAGAAGCTGCGAAAAAAGCTTCAGGTAAGGACTCTACACAAGTTAGTTAGTTTGGTCATCCTACTTTTATTTAAAGTGAGAATTCATTATTTACGGTTACGGTACGTCTTACGCAGTTTAGAATTTTATATTATATTACAGCATTTAGTCTAATACCCGTTCATCTATGAGTGAAGATATTGTTGGTTGAGACAGCTTAATGCCTTTGAGTAGTACAATGGTCTTGGAGTGCGTTCACAATCTATTGCATCCTCATTGCATTCATTGAAATAATTTAATAATTTTAAAAAGTTCGGTACTGTATTAAGATTTAGAATACACACGAAATAAATTCCGATATCAGTTTAGAAAATAATAACCTCCTAAACTTACATTTATTTAAATTTCAGGAGCCTGATTACGGCGCGACGTGCTGATATCGTCAGAGACTTCCCCTTGGACCTGCGCTAGCTTTGTATCGTATTGTAGTGAAGTTGCAGACAAGACAAGAGAAGATGACTGGACTATGTGCTAGGGCTAAAATTTTGTAAATATTTGTATGATTTGTATCGCATGTATCTCCCTTATCTGAATACAAATAAAGACATTAATTACTGATAACTATTTTATTTAAATCCTGTGTTATTATTACGTTTGTAGAATGCAGGTGTTCACTTTACGTACATTTCTGTTTGTTTCGATTTTGCAAAAACAAACCCACTACACCGACTAACGAACTGCTACGAAGCGACTCGTGTTCATTCGCTTTTATAAAAGAACGTTAAGCACTTTTTGGTTTAATTAGTTATCAGTAAAAGAAATGGTACCTACCGTTTAGAAAATGTTTTAATGTAGATATATTTATTCAGTTTTATCAACATTATTTTAGGAACTTTTTTGGGGTATTTTTTGTTTTATTGTCTGTACTTGGGGGTTAGGTACAAAAGTTCGTGAGGTGGCATCCGAGGGAATTTCCACATGGAAAAAAGGTATATGAGTTCAATATAACTTAAGTAAAAATATACCAATAAGTGTTGAATGTGGCTTAGGAGTAGTATCTTCGTTTTGTAACACGTGTTTTATTTGCGACACACGCCAAAGCCAAAAAAGAAAGCGATGTAGGAGTGTTATAAGAGTGTATTTAAAAAATGACTATCTTCACTTATTACATTTTTTTAAATTACTTTTTATATTAACTTACAACATTTTATATTTTATCATAAACCTTAATTGCCCATGATAAAAGCACTCTCCTTCCGGTGGCGTTTATTTCTTAATTCATATTTAGCTTACAAGTATAGAAATACTCTTGAACATGGTATATCTCTTATCAACAGGCGTCACAAGTGCTTTCTCGGCCTTAGGGAGATTAGGAAAGTATGTGGAGTAGGATGTCGGGCTCACTTACTAGGTGAAACCCAGCGCAAGCACTATTTTATACTAGTTTTCTGTGAGGCCGTGGTATCACTCCGGTCGAGCCGACCCATTCATACCGAAGTGTGGCTCTCTTTAATGAAGACCCCTTTCGTTAGTAGTTCTCCAATATTTTGATGTGCAGACATCAACCGCTTACAATTTTACCAAATCTATACTAATATATAAAGCTGAAGAGTTTGTTTGTTTGTTTGTTTCTTTGTTTGTTTGTTTGTTTGTTTGAACACGCTAATCTCAGGAACCGCTGGTCCGATTTGAAAAATTCTTTCGGTGTTGAATAGTCCATTTATCGAAGAAGGCTATAGGGTATATATCATTACGCTACTACTAATAGGAGCGGAGCAACAATGAAGAATGTTTCAAAAACGGGGGAAATTTTCACGCTACGGGCAATATAAGGCGCAAACGAGGTTGCGTGGGTCAGCTAGTATAAATATACGTTTGCTTATGTTAGGTCTGAACCTATACTAATTGAACATAAAAATAAAATATACGAATCTTGTGACTAAGTAGAATCATCTAGTATCAATTAGTTGAGAATATTATATACCTTTACTACACTAGCTTTTCAAGATTTATGTATTTAGACTTTATTGTACACTTCAAATAAAAAAATGTACAAAATAACAGACTCACACTTGACAGATTGTTCTTTTGTCGTAACTTTCGAACGCACAGTCGCTGTTCCAGATCACAGGGCATATGTTTGTGTGATGAGGAAGATGATTTGTCTTGAGTCTAGATGTCATTTATCTATGATGTGATTGTTATCTTAGACCGTGAGTGAATTGTTTAAATAATTAATGATTATGGTGTAATTCATCACAGATTATATTATTGATCCAAATAAAAGCTTTGATTCGTTTATTAACGGAATCAATAATTATCATCATTTATAATTCTAAACTGTACATCAGACTAACATCATTAGAGATTTAAATAAAAACAATAATTAGTAATTAATAATTTTATTTGTATTTTCATAAGACATTAAGAGGGGAACAGAGAGCAGAGAGACACCGATACAAACATGCAAATATTTAATAAACTCTAAGGCCAGCACATAGTCCAGCCAACCTTCCTTGTCTGTAACATGATACAAGACGAGCACAGGTCACCCAGGAATTTCCAAGCCTCTGACGATGTCGACACGTCACGCCGTACTTAATGCTTGACCATCGAACTCTTTCCATCCTCAGGAATACTAAGCTCCTCTTGCACGCAATCAGCGAGTCCTGCGAGTTCGGGTGGGTGATCTATTGGCGGCATACTTTGTGCTGTATAATCTACACTTCCACTTCTATCCAAGGGCTCTTGACTATCAAGTGAAAAATCATAAACACTGCTTGAAATCCCATACAAAGATATCATACATTTGTTGCATTGCCACTGATCGCAAGGTCGTAATTGCTTTGGAATGCTTGGTGAATGACATGATGCATGGTAAGCATCGAAGCATATACTGCATACAGCCATAGTGCCCTGAAAACAATAATGTAAGCATTAGTCAACGTATTGTTAAAGGGGAAAACCTTTTCATAAAATCATACAAATAATAAAACTTACAGAATCATTGGTCTCAGAACAAACCACACAGGTGTTATCATCTGCAGCTTCTTTAGCACTTGGTTTAAGGAAGCCAGCTTTCATTACTCTATTCTTGATAGAAGTTATATAAAGTGAATCGTCTGGTCTAAATCTTTTCATCTTGCTAGGTACATTGTCATCAGAGAGATCAAACAGTTTTCTTGCCGCTTTGAGGCGCTCGCTGACACGTACACTGGTATTGAGCAATGCACTGCTGCTAGCTCCGTCATTTAAGATATCACGAAGGTTTTTAGGGCTTCTCGGCATTTTTCGAGGAGAGGATTTGCGTGAAGCGATAGCTGGTGACATCATCTATAAAGAGGTAAAATAAGTTAAATATCAGGACTTTATATATATACTTCTATCACTCAGAGCACTGAACAAAAAATTCTCAAAATTGAAAATGTCTTTTAAAAAACAGAAAAATATTAAACACTATTTTTTGTAAATGTATTTACTTACCTCAGTATAATGTTTTCGATGATTTGTAAACCAAGGATTCAGTTAGTTCGCAAACTATTATATAACTTCGCGTTAATTTATTCCAGTTAAAGATTGATGCAGCCTAATCTTGTAGTAACTCACAAACAGACGTCCAACTCTGAGCACAGTTCACGGGAAATGAACAAATGTTTGCCCAGTAGTGATATACCACGTGAAAAGGTTATAGTTAACTACCTGACTGACTGTTAGTGAGTCATCTGAGGCTCTCTGTTCTGATTGGTTGTTAAACAACAGCTCATAGAGAAGGCGAAACGATGACAAAAGAGTACCAAAGTACCAGCTCTTATCTCTAAATGTTGATATTTTTTTGTAAACAATGTATTTATTGTGTTCTTTATTCCCGGTTGCTGTGGTTTATTTAGCTAGTATTGTATCTCCTAACCTGCTAGTAATTTTAAACTGAAGAAATATTTATTTAACTTTTAGTTTGCAGTAATATTGAAACAGATCTTAAAGTAAGAATTTTAGAAGCTCTTCGTCCCGACTTGAGGTCTCATAGAGGCGCATCCTACGATCCTCACACTTCTGACTGCAGTCACCGGGGAAAATATCACTACCTGGCTGGTGCTGCTCATGAGCTCCGTGGTCGGTAGCGATAGTTGTATTACCCCGGTCGTATCCTTCTGAAACGAAAAGAAGAAGAACTTGGACTTGATCTGACGCCGGCTAATCGTACGGTGGAGGCGTAAATTCACTTGTTTTATTGTTATCCCTATATATTTCCTTATATATATATATATATATATATATATATATATATATATATCCCTATATATCCCTATATATATATAACAGACCAGATATACTTTTTTTGTTCAATAATTATGTCTACTGGTAAATTATGTACAGTATTTTGTGAACAAACCTATATATAAATAAAGATGATTATTATTATTTCCTTTATTACAGTTATAAATACATATTAATTACATTTTTAAATATAAATATAAAAAACAAATACATTTAAAAATATAAAAAATAGTAGACCACCGACTTTGGGTACAGGGACCAAGAAACCGGTGGTTAGGGCTCCCAAGACAGGAACCTCCTCACTATACGTGCCGTGTCAAGGAGGATAGCCTTCTGCATCAGACCCTTGATCCAGTCCTCTAACGTGAGCCTCTTAAGGTGTTGGTCGAGGCTCTTGGCTATCAATCCGTGAGCAGAAACGACTATCGGAACAATGATCGCCGAATCCACATTCCACATATCGACAATCTCGTGAGATAGATCCAAATATTTTATTTGTTTTTCTTTTTCGACTTTCACGAGATTCTCGTCATGAGGAACGGCGATATCGACAATCATTGCGCGGCGCTCCAATCGATCTATCACCACAATATCAGGCTTATTGGCAACAATAGTCCTGTCTGTGATAATAGATCGATCCCAATATAACGTAGCACGACCATTCTCGAGAACTGGGTCGGGCACATATCTGTAGTATGGCACCTCTGAACTCACAAGATGGTATTTAAGGGCAAGTTGTTGATGTACAATCCTGGCTACTTGGTTGTGCCTGTGCAAATATTCGCCGTTAGCAAGACGAGAACAACCAGAAATAATATGCCTTATAGATTCTCCAGGACGGTGACATGCCCGACAGATGTCAACCGTACCATCCTTCAGGATATATTTCCGATAGTTATTCGTCATGATAACTTCGTCCATAATCGCACAAACAAAACCTTCGGATTCTCCGAAGAGATCACCATACCGTAGCCAGGATGTAGATGCTTTAAAATCTATATCAGGCCCATTAAGGGCCCGATAAAATCGACCATGAAGTTCTTTGCCCTTCCATACCTCCCTGCGATCATTAGTACTAAGTACTACAGGTTTGCGCCAATTCTCTTTAGCCAAAGCGAGCGGAGTAAGTCCGGTATCCACTGTAACTACACTGCGATGCACTCCCACATCAGTATGAAGGAAATATTCTCTAAGATTGTATATCTCGCGATTGTGTAGGGTCTTGGCATTTAATAGACCACGACCCCCAAACTTTCGCGGGATATACAATCTCATAACCGATGAACGTGGGTGATGCATTCGAAATGCAGTTAGCAGAGTACGGACTCTCCTGTCTAAGGCATCTAATTCGGTCTGAGTCCATCTAAGTATACCAAAGGAATACATCAGAACCGGCATGACCCAACTATTGTAGGCTCGCACCTTGTTACCGCCTGATAAAAGACTTTTAAGTACTTTTTTCAGGCGGCCAAAGAAGCGTTCCCGCAACGACTGTTTCATGTCAGGTTCTGGTATTCCTAAGGACTGTGAAAAACCTAGATACTTGTAGGTTTCGGTTGCAGACAGAGATCTAAGTCTTGTAGAATCTGAAAGCTCTGTTCCTTCAGATTCCACAATCACTCCCTTCTTTACATACATGACTGCACACTTGTCTACACCAAATTCCATCTTGATAGAATTACTAAAGTTTTCAGTGACTTTTAGTAACGCTGTCAATTGTAATTTAGTGGGGGCAAGTAGTTTTAAATCATCCATATAAAAAAGGTGAGATATAACTTGATCATCTTTCTGCAACCTATAGCCTAACCCTGAATCCTCCAACAGAGCACTTAGAGGGTTCAAAGCTAGACAAAACCACAAGGGACTCAGACTGTCACCTTGAAAGATGCCCCGCTCGATGTTTATAAGTACGTCGTTTACCGCAGTCTGCCGACATCCAGGATAGCGAAGTACTGTTCTCCATTGCCCCATACACGACTTTAAGAACGTGCACAGAGTTGTATCAATTTTATACAACTCCAGCACCCTCAAAAGCCATGTATGTGGAACAGAGTCATAAGCCTTCTTGTAATCTATCCAACATGTCGCCAGACTCTTACGATTACGACGCACTTGTTGGCTAATGGTCATGTCTATGATAAGGAGCTCTTTAGTGCCACGGGACCCACTTCTACATCCATTCTGAGAAACGGACATTATCAAATTATTATTAATATGTGTAGAAATTTTGAGTCTCAGAATAGATGTCAGAAGTTTATACATGGTTGGTAAACATGTTATGGGTCTAAAATTTTTAGGATCCATGGCACTACCAGATTTATAGAGTAAGTGAGTTATACCGGTAGTTAAAAACTGGGGTAAAGAACCCGAATCCACTGCAGCTTGGTATTGAGATGCCAAACACGCATGTGAGCTTCGGAACCACTTAAGCCAAAAGTTGTGCAGTCCGTCTGGACCAGGTGATTTCCAATTTGGTAATGAACGAACTGCACAACCAATGTCATCTTTACTAATAGTAATGGGTTCCATAGATGTTATGGACTCACATGAGCGCTCGACATCCCGATACCAATCACCTTCTGTATGAGTGACAGGCACTGACCAGATGTTACGCCAAAATGTATTTGTGACATTTTCGTCTGGAAAGCGCCCTTCACCCACACGCGGACTTGGTTCCTCCCATTTCCGGTACACCCACTTCTCATTTCTTTGGAACATTCGATTCTGGATAAACCGATCTACTCGTTTTCTATACCGTCTTATCCTGTTTGCCCATGCATAAACTTTTTGCTTCAAGAAGTCAATGCGCTCTGTGACACTCGACATGTACTGTTGAGGACTTATGGTAGTCCCCAAGAATGCCTGTTTCACAAAGCGCATGACTCTTGGCCGCGTATTGCCTGACTGAAACGTAATTAATTTGCCAATGAGTGTCCTGGTCTCAGTAATACGACGTTCTATTCTGCACTGCCAAGCTGGCACTTCATTTTTTGGTCGAGTAGTAGTGATTTGTTCAACAAATTTAACACCAGCTACTCGACAAACTGCAATAGCAGCACAGTACAAAATAGAATGTGTATCACTAAGATCTTCGCTATTACCAAAATAATCTGGTAACAACGAATTCAGGGCACTCACCAAGGCTAGATTACGTTTATGAATGGGCAAACGGGGTAACCGGGGTCTGTTTTTATAATCAACATGCCGGTACTCCTGAATCGCATCCTCCAAAGCTCTCCTTATCCTATCATTACATTGGGTACTTACGGTCATAACTTCACTCTCCACTTGTTCATCAACATACTCATTGTGTGGTAATTGTGGTGTAGTAGCTACCAAATCCACAGAATGTGACGAAGAAGGGACAGTCAAAGTACCCCGTACGTCAGAGCGTATCCTCTCAAGTACCACATCATCCAGCAGGTGACAACGCTGTATAGCTCGTACTTGATCCGACAATCGCTGTGCAGATACGTTGACGGCTGGCTCAAGCTCCTGAAACAGAGAGACTAGTCGAACACGGTACGCAGTAAGATTCGTTCCCAACTCTGTAGCCCGAAAATATGCCCGCATGACATTCTCATTAATAGATTGTGTCCATTTCATGCGGCGCACATCACCACCGGCAGCGGGGGCCCTGTTCGAGGTCAGTGGTCCTCTGGGTCCCAAGCTGGTCGGTGGCCGGTCTCTCCCCTGCCGACGTACAGGTGTTGGCGACGTCGGCGGAGAGAAAAACTCGTCGCTGGAAGATGAGCTCGACGCCTCTGCGACTGTTGGAACTTCTGTTCTGGCATCCGAAGACGGCAGGGCGGAGCGTAGCGACGAGTCCGAAGATGGTAAAAGTGCTCGTGATCTAGCTCTTGTTAACATTTTGTCAGATATTCTCTCATTTTTATATTGTTATGACATGACGTTAAACGTCATGTCTTATGGTAGATATTTATTTTCTATACGTTAATTTTAGGCGTGTTACATTGTTATTTTTAAAATATTTATCCATTTTTCTTCTTTGTTATTGGCTGTATGATATTTATTGATTGAAATATATTAAAATTGATTTTATTTTGAGAATAAATATAGGTACTCGAAAATCTGACTGTTGCTGTTGGTGTTGCTAGTAATTATTATTATTATTATTATTACCTATAACTAAAATGATAACACCTAGTAGATCTTCCTATTAGCATTTCTGAGAATGAATCGAAGCCATTCTCCTTTCAGGTTGATTCGGATTGAAGATTGAATGAACTATTAATTTCTGTAGTTATGTGAAATGTTTGTGGAGGAACGAGTGTCATGTCCCTCCAACACAAAGGGAGGATCCTCCGACCAGGCGAGGTGATCTTGCCTGGCGGGCCACTGCCCAACGGTTGATGTTGGGAAGTTGTATATCTCTTAATTGGCGCGAGAAATATCATTGCGCGATTCAGGATTGGTACTGTTGTGTACTCCGTGTCGTGACGTCACACCGTAGTTCGGTGTATTCCGATCGATGACGCTGTAGCATGTTGCTGTTGCGCTGTATGTGGAGGTCGCCACATTACTCCCCTCCAAGACCAGGGGGTCGATATGAGGAAAGGGGTTCTCGGTTTTTCGTTTCATTTGCTCGGTTCGGTTTTCGGTTCGTTGTTCGGTTTCGTTTTTCGGTTCGGTTCCGGTTCGTTTGTCGGTTCGGCTTCGGTTCGTTGGTCGGTTCGGTTTCGGTTCGTTTGTCGGTTCGGTTTTCGGTTCGTTTGTCGGTTCGGTTGCGGTTCGTGTTTTTCGGTTCGGTTTCGGTTCGTGTTTTCGGTCAGATCACGTCGGGGTCACCACTTTAGGAGCTGGCGTCGTATAAATAAAATATCGATTGTAAGATGTGACTGATTCAATGAGTGTGTCTTTATTGTAAATTGTTCGTCTTATATATACAATTTTTGGTACATTTGGAAGTGGAAATTATTCCCGATGCGGCGCGAGTATATAAGCTTCGGTAGACGGCACTATAAAAGCTGCGGCCGCAGAAATGTTATTCAGTATGCCACATGACTCAGAGTAGGGACGTACATCGATGCTCCGCCGGCGCACACGCTGTCTCCTTCATACGTGTGCGGTCTCGCTCTAACGGGCGGTCACATATGGCCAGAGCTCGTTGCGCTTGAACGTATTATGTAGGCTGCTACATGTTAATCATTGTCAAAATATTAGGACTGACTGAACTTATTGCGAGTAACTATCTCCTGATGTTCTTTCGTAATTAGTTTATAGAGATTGTATAACTGATATTACACTACCAGTAATAATATAAACATATATTCGACATTCTGGGATTAGTTACTGGATGTCTGTTTATATAAGCTCTGTCAAAGAAAGTTTAAGAACCATTATAAAAACTTGTAATTTAAATTTATAAATGAATATATTTCAAATACACTACACGCAGATGTAAAGTGCATACTTAATGTTAGCAAAGGAAAATGTAAAGTATTATGTCTAGTAAAGATCAGTTATCATACTCTGTTTGTCCTTTCTACTTATTGTTTTAAACATTCTAGCGCTACAAGCTCCTTGAAATAGCAAATAACTTAAAAAAATATAAAGTGAGAATTGACTTGTATGGCAATGGATTAGAAGCAGATGTGTCCGTGTTCCTTTGGTCATAACTTTTCCTAATACAAATTAAAATAATAAACCACCTTTAATCGTTAGTTGAAAGGTTAGGTGGAATATTTCATAAGCTATAAGTATCTATATATTATCTATATATATGTATATATATATAAATATAGAAGGACTAGGTAAAACGATTATTATGTACGAACCTTTTTGTATTATGATGGGTAAATAGTGGCATGCCTTCTACATGGAAGTTATGGTGTTTTACATATGGAAAATAATTCAAATAGTTTGTGATTACTAGATGAACTATTGTATTTATTCCGAAGATATCATTAGAATATTTTTCATTTTCAGGAGTATTTCCAAACTTGTAGATTATAATCTTTGAATAATTTAATTCGGACATTCCATTCGAAAGAGTTACGAATTTATCGATGTAATCTCAGCAAAATACTAATTAAAAAATAAATAATTGTAACATTTTATTTGTGTCGCATAAACAAAATTTCATAAAGTAGTTGAATTTAGATAAAGTTGTAAATAAAAAGTGTCAGATGTCTGAAATATTGTTACAGATATTTCTATTGTTATAGACAACTAAAAATATATCCTTTCCTTTTGGCTTCATCAAAGTTAACTGGAAAATAAATAAGTTTTCACTTCATTTGAGTGACATGTGGCTTCTTTCAAACACTGTCCGGAGGGCGGCAGGTCAGCATTTCTAGATAGGAACAAAAAGAAATAAGCAAACTTTTGTCTCTAAACCAAGACAATAGATATATCTAGTCGTCATAATTTTTTACCTGAGTAATATGCTTATCTTAATTCTTTGTATTTTGTACAAACAATACATTTAACGCACATAATAATAATAATGGTCAGTGTTGTAAGCTGTTGTTTGTTAGCTCTTATCAGTTGCTATTATGTTTCCTAAGTCAGTTGATTGCATCGTAGCGTGTAGTTCTATGAAAAAGCACAATCTCAAACAGTTAAATAAATAAAATTGCAACCAACAAAGACGTATTTCCGGAATATACCATTACGTTAATACCTACTTAACATAGAGATGATGATTAGTTGTACAATTAGTTTAAATTCATAATTTATGTATTCTCAAACTTTTAGTTCGTATGTTTTTAGTCGATCTTAATACTTTGACACTGACTTACAAGTTACATTTCACATACCTACAGAAATTAATAGTTCATTCAATCACGCATCCAAATCAATCAATCCACTTTCAAAAATCAAATAAGAAGATTTATTAGGTATTCTCTACTGGCTATAACAATAAAACAAACGAATGTATGCCACCGTACGATTCACTGGCGTCAGATTATGTCCGAGTGCAGTTCTTCCTCCCGACCACAACGCGACCGCCTTCTACCTCCGGAATTTCAGAAGGATACGAATGGGATAAAACATTTGTCGCTGGCGGCCACGGAGGTCATGATGGCCGATAGCTAGATTCTCCCCGGCAAATGCAGTGAAGAGTGTAAGGACTGAAGTATGCGCCTCTATGGGATCTCAAGTCGGGACGACGAGCGTCTGAAATCATTACTTTAAGGTTTGTTACATTATTACTGCAAACTAAAAGTCATGAGCATAGTCAAAATGATGAATAAATTTTCTTCAAGAATGTTGCGGGTTCCATAATTTTTAAAATAACTAGAAGTTAGAGATACAATACAATCTAAACCCAGAACCGGCAACCGGGAATAAAGAATACAATAAATGCATTGTTTAGATACAACAAAATATCAAAAGTTTAGAGATAAGAGCTGGAATTGGTTTCTATTGTCTTCTTATCGCCTACTTTGTGAGCTGTTGTTTAACAACCAATCAGAACAGAGTACCTCAGATGACTCAGTAACAGTTAGTCAGGTAGTCCACTATTGGGCGGATCGAGGAATGTCACTACTGGGCAAGCATTTGTTAATTCCCAGTGAACTGTGCTCAGAGTAGGACGTCTGCTAGTTACTGCAAGACTTTGTTGTATATCAGTTAGTGAATCAGTGACTTTGAACAAGCATTAATTTCAAAAGAAAAGTCCTGTTATTAATTGGTGAAATATTTGAGGTAAGTGAATACATGTGAAATAACTAAATTTGTAATTAAAAAAACTTTAAAAATTTAATTACTGTTAGAAAAAGTTAACTGCAACCTGTTATTAGAATAACTAACCTCACCAAGTTTTAATACCTTTACAGAACTCAGTACGAAAATATTTAAGACTTAAACCTTTTATGGATTATTATTTACAATTTCTTATAAAATACATGCTTTATTTATGAGTACAATACTTTCATAGATAGAAGATTAGTTATTAAATCCTGATCCTAACTTTTTTGATATAATTTCAGATGACGTCACCCGTTAACTCTACCTGTACTTCTTCTCCTCGGAGAAGGAAGGGAATCCCGAAGAAACTAGCCACAGGAGCTAGCAACAGTGCATTTTGCAATGTTGGTGTACGTAGCAGCGATAAAGTGGCTAAAAAGATATTTGGTCCTTCTAAATATTTTGTACCTAGCAAGGAAAAAAGAAGTAGACCTACTGATCTTTACTACTTTGATTCGTTCTACTCACTCTATAAACTTGCTATAAAGAAAAGAGTAATCAAAGCTAATCGTGACCTGTTAGCTGATGAAGAAGCTGACAAGAGACAACCTGAAAGCCAAATGTCTCTGGATGTCAGTGAAAGTGTCAACATTACAGGACAAAGTGCGCCGCTGATAGACCCATTTTCAAAACCAAATGAACTTGATAGAGCAGCCTCAATACTTGCTGATGACATGACTACAGATCCAAGTGTTGAGCAAAAATAACAAGAAGCACCTTCGAATCTTAAAGAAAAGGTAAATATTTATATCTGTGACCCCCTGCCTATCGTGATGTATATGTCACCGTAACTAAAATAGATTACAATCTAACGGTTTTGATAATGTTACGGTAACACATACATTCCTATGGAGTTTAGCGTTCTATCTAAGTAAACGAATACTCGTTCCACTAGAGTCAAGACATTTTTAATTGAGCCAACTTAATGGCTTAGAGCAGTAAGGAAGCCTTGTAGTGCGTTTACAACCTAACCCAGGTTTCAGAAATCAAACATAATCAATTTCGATGACAATAAAAAAAAATAATACCCTCTGATTCATTAATTTGTTTTAATTTCAGGAGTTCGATGGCCAAGCACTGAGTAGGAGGTGATGTCTGGAGATCGTCAGTGGCTTGGGACTTCTCGTTTAATCTGCACTAACCTTGTATCACATTAAAGTTGTAGACTCAAAGGACGACTGGACTATGTGATGAACATAAAGTTTTTTAAATATTTGTATGTTTGTATCGGTAGCTTTTTTCTCTCTCTCTCTTTCTTAATGTGTCATTTTTTTATAAATACAAATATATGATTTATTACTAATTGTTGTTTTTATTTTAGTTTGTAATTATGTAGATCTGATGTGTTTGAAGGTTACGACAAAAGAATAGTCTATCACGTGTGACTGCGGCGTTATTTCCTCTTAGTGTGTATACATCTGTAGTGTATGTAGCCACATAGTAATAACATATGACGAACATAGTCCCACAAATTGCTGACATTGGATATGTAGCCGCGCATCTTTAGAATTATATTTGTTTTTTATGGAATACTGGGCCAACGAACAGATGCATCACCCAATGGTAAGCGATTAGAGCCTCCAGTACCCTCACTCAGACGGTGAAACACAACGCAAGCGCTATTTCACACCGGTTATCTGTAAGGCCGTGATATCATTCCGGTCGAGCCGGCCCATTTATGCCGAAGTGTGGTACTCCCACGGCGATGTAACCAAATTGAATACAATTCGGTACATGAGATCATAAAAAAAATTGTGGATGGCGTATGTAGAATAGGAAAGTGAAGCCATTTTTTACATATTTGGGAGTGACTGAAACGATAAAATCTATGTTGATATATGAAATAAATAGCCGGGTCTCTTTTATTTAGTTTTGGTTACGATAGTCAAAACATGTTTTTTTTTAACTTACAATCTCTAATTGCATACTCATTAGTTACAGAAATTGTATGAACTCTTTAGTTAATTACCTAATTAGCTTTGATAATTACTTAATTATGTCATATATAATGACAATAGTTATAGATTTTTGAATGTAATATTTAACATTTCTTAACATTTTAGTATTCCTAATTCGGTTAAAATATAATAACCTCTAATACATCTCAAGAATTAATAAACATTTCTTAGAGATTCTGGATGTTTCTAGAGCTTCTATAGGATTTAAGACGATTACCAATTATACAAGAAAATATAGGTACAACGTAGATGTTGCTTGCATCTTGTCTAAAAGAGCTGTTCTTTATCTGGTCAATGTATTGTCAACCAACATCCTAGCCTACCTCTTACCACCTTCCTTACTTCATTAGTCACTGTTACTTAGTATTTTTCAATAGAATACAATTATTTACTCTACATTTTTGTTTTATTGAAACATGAATGATCATCTCCATCTACTGAACAATGGATATTTCTAAGAGATAATGAATTCTAAAGGTAAATTTAGTCTTTCTTAGTATCATTAGTATTAGCTCGTTGTAAAACACTGTACTCTTAAGAGATTTGTTTATTTAAGTATCTGGTTTGTACAAATGCCCACACAATCAACACTATTAGCTCAGATAAGGGATTATAAAGTGTTTTAATGGTTTCAAAATTTCTTTAGAAACAGAAATGGTTTAACAATATAAATGTTATTTACAAACTGATTTGAATAATTAAGGAGGATATACTTCCAGTTTGATTCTATTTAATGTAACTAACCTACTAACACTAAGGATGAAAAATAAAAGGAAGAATTCTACAGCTCTTATAGTTGATCAGGTTGAGTAAACGTTAGTTATAATGAACTTTGACAATAAATGAGTCACGTAATGGTAAGTTGAACACTTTCAAATCAAGAGCCACAAGCGAAATCTGGCAAAGCCTTATGTGTTCTCATTAATACTAAAAAAGTATGGTCTATATGCTGATGATCTGCAGCTGTATTCACAGGCGAGGGTGGTGGATATCACTCAGGCTATCGACGAGGTCAACATAGACTTAGAGCTCATAAAATCCTGGTCGATAAGATTTGAACGTTTCAATTTGGTCCAGTTCTTGAAGTCTTTTTGAAGTGAAATATTTTTAGGCCGCGTGGAGCACTTTTTGGTAGGAGAAAATCTTATGGGTTCGCGTCACCGACGACGTGCTAACGTTTCATGTTGATCATTTTAATTTAAACATTATGAAATTTCTAATGGTACACGTTAATTTTACAAGCAACATTCTAAGTTATAAGTTTTCACTTCTACCGGCAGCCCCTACAACAGCCAATTTTTCTTTTTAAATTTAACTTGTCAATTTGCTTACGGCGCAATCGTTGCACGCTCACCTCTCTAGTTTTATTTCTCAACTCATTATTTTACCTGCTTACCATGCTCCGTGCCTTCAACACCTATGCTAAAGTCAAATCAGGAAGTTCACAAATCGATTGTGAACGGGCGTTGTAATAATAAAAACGGGATCCATGTTTTATTGCGGCAAAGAGAGAAGCCCTTCAATTTTGCTATTGTGCCATTTTAGAAATACCGACCTGGCGCCATCCGGGCAATTTTCGAAAAATGCCACGTGTCAGTCTAAAGGGCTAATAATTAAATTGTTCACCTGAAGTCGCAAAACCATAGAAATCGCCTTAAGGTCGTCATTTCATTTTGTCGTTTTTATTTTGTAAAAGAGAATACAACTTAACGTGATAGTGTTAAGTACACATATAGGTAAATAAATTATATTCAATTATAATTTTACTAGATTTATATTAGAGACTGATCTTAGTGCTTTTTGTTCGTTTACAAATGTGACTGTATTGAATGTAGGTATTGGGTCTTGGGAAATGATAAAAACTCTATAATTATACTTCTTTCAATTTTACTAAATTATAAATTAGTACATGAGCAATAATACACCCAATATTGGATCCAGCCTATGTGTAGCCATTTTAATGAAAATGGATTTTAATTCTATCTCCAGAAGAATTAATTCAGTTGAGATGTATGGACGTAGCAGCAGCAGAGTTCTATAATTGTTACATTTCTAAACGGTTTAGGTATAAATTCCACCAACTTCTTAATCCTTTTGAAATCGCTAAAGCGAAGTCTGATATCACATCCTTAATTTTTGCCAGCTAGTCCCTGTCCTGAACTGATGAGTGATGAGTTGCCACACGCCCCGCCGCAATTGTACATTGCGTTCAAAAAGTACAAGGAACTACGTCGCTAAGATAAGATAAATAACGTAATAGAATGATACAAGATGATGCCCGCATCAATTTTGTTGCTGATAGCACCAGATTGACACTGCACAGTCTGTTCTGGACTAAAACAACCTAATTTTTATTTAAATTACCTCACATTTTTTTTTCGTTTTAATCCAAATTCAATTTATGTATCTATTATTTTGCCTTGCCTCGATCGACTGGACTAATAGCGATCGAAGGTTGGCCACTCCTGGCGTAGAGGAATTAAATTAAAATTTTTCATACAAGTTTGTACGGAACCCTCGGTGGCCTGTTTTTTTACGATGGTCTATCAATGAGACCATGTGACTGTTGAGTCTTGGAAGCTGATAAAAACACAAAACGATTAAGAAGTTCGGGTAATGCAGTTAAGAAGCAATTGACTGGATCACATGGATTCTGAAAGATCAATGAGAGAATGGTCATTTTTGTTTTAATCTTTTAATTTAAACCATAATAATATAATATAAATAAACATATTTATATCTGGTATGTGACCTCTAAGTATCTAAATTAGTTAAAAGGGTTTTAGAAAATCCGAAACTTGTGTAAGCTGCAAGATTTTCTGTGAAAGCAAAACTGAAACTGAAAGCTCATCTTTTGATATCGCAGTACTTTGTAGTAAATACCTATGTGCGTAGTGAGAGGCGCGGGCGCAAGCAATGCGCAGGTTAGCGAATCGTGTATTGTGATTGGCGGATCGGCGTCGCGCGTATTGGCTGTTCCGCATTGTGTTGTACGCATCTCGGTGGTGTGCGCAATCCCCATTGGCTATTAAAAAAAGGCAATCTTTCTTTACCAAGTTACGATTTGCAAATTTTGTGTAGACTCATAGTTTAAAATAGTTCGAAGGGAAACTTAAAAAGAGTGTAAACTGCACAATGGCCGAGCCAATATTTTTTTGGTTTTGTGATTTTATCATTTATCAGTTTTTATCATTAGGCAGCGTTAAAAGTGAGGCAGTTATTGATTTCATATTTTTTATTTGTTTTTTCTTGTCTGTTTTCTTTTGTAATGTTTTCTCCTTTATTTATTACAAAAAAATGTAATGCCGCGATGTCGCCTAGGATTTGATATAGTGATTAATAACGGCCGTTTTCAATAAACTATCTCCAGCTAAGGATAGATAGCTATCTCCGATTTGTTACGTGATCTTATCTATCCTTAACTTGCGTTTCACAATCGAGGATAAGCATTATCTATCTCTTTTCCCTCTTGATACGTTTAGTGCTTTGCTACACAAATCTTTAATGTTAAAAACAAATATTAAATGTTTATTTACTTTAATTAAAAGTACTTGTTGTTTGTATTTTTTTAAAGATTTTATGGTGAATTAACATTAACTTGTTTTATTTTACTTGTTTACCACATTCAATAATGAAATAAAACGTTTTGACATAACGAATTGAATTGAACAGATTGGAGCATATCAGTGTCTTTTTGCGTTTTCTATGTATAATATGTATATTTATAAAAAAAGTATAAATATGTATTTATATCAGTTGTCTAGTATTCATAACACAAGTTCTGCTTAGCTTGAGACTAGATGGCGTTGTGTGTTTGATTTCCGAAATATTTATTAATTAATTTTGTATTATATGCGCCTTTTGGCGACGCATACATACAGCGGTGGAAAGGTAAGGAATTGAACTCACAGGTTAGGTTAGGAGCTGGTTAAAGAACTCCACGGGTTCTCGGCACTCCTGGTAGGTACCCAATTCTTTCTACGTGGCACTGATTGTCTATCACGATACGGCAATTAACGAGCTGATTCGGGGTTATCGATTATCTTGAGCAGAATATATTTTAACTTTATAAAGCGCGCGCGCCGCATACACGTTATATTTCGAATTCAAGTCTCTTACGCAAACGTCATACGTTTCTGCAGACGTCTCGCTAGTGGCGAGAACAATTTTATTTATTTTTAGCTCTTGTACGATGTGCGATCGAGTAATCAAAGTCGTATAGTACGCTACTAGTAGAACTTGAACGAGCTAAACTTTTTTTGTATTTTTATGAATGCATCCAATAATTTACTAATCTATCTCATTCGCAGCAGCGTATGAGATTTATTTTGTGGATTAGGGGAATTTTGTATTATATAATTTTTTTCCTGTTATTTGATAAAGAGTTTTATTGCAAATACGTGTTGGTGTTTATAGTTTCATGTGGATTTCATTTGAAAGCGCGGTTGGTATTTTTTTTAAATTTAACCTGAAGATATTAGGTAAAGCCTGGCCAGGAAAATTAAAAAATCTGTTCTGAGGGGCTAGTAATATTCTTAATAGTGCAACACTAAGAGTCATCAGCTCCCAATTTGTTATGGGGTCGATGCAGTATATATTGATATTAACAATACTGCTTAAAGGCATTTGATAGATAGATAGATAGATAGATAGAAAACTCTTTATTTGTACATCGTTTTACATATTTTCAAGAGAGTACATAAGTGATCAATATAATAATGTAATGTACAAAGGGCGGCCTTATTGCCAAAAGCAATTTCTTCCAGGCAACCTTAGGATGGATTAAAAATGTATCGGAGAGACAGTAGTTGACGGTGCAATTAATTGTAAAGAATTATTTTAATTGTACACATATATCCATTTATACATACATGCATATAAAATATCTAGCATCATACATACATTACAAATATAACCATATATGACATACGTCGCATACATATTTAAATACACTAATTACCATAATCATTTAATTTTATCACAATTAATTGATTTTTATGGCCGCCTGCCTAACTTCAACACTTCTTGGGAAAGACTGCTATATTTGACAGCAGCCGGGACAACAGGTTTAAAGTGCCTTCCGAAGCACGGAGGAAATCGATTTTGAAAAATGTTCGGTCACCCATCCGAGTACCAACCGCGCACTTGGTAGCTTAACATTCGTGATCGTTACTCATAACGTACGACCGCGGCGCTATCGACCTCCTCAGAATACAAAGTTAAATTTTCATGTTTTTTTTTTCAATATAATTTTTTTTAGGTTATTATTACTTAATGTTCACATCGAAAGTTTCCAAATAACTCCATGTCGCTAGCATCACTGCTTAAACCTTCCATTATTTTATATTTACTTAAAAAGTTTATTATTTTTTGAAATTCTATCTGGCCGGGTGGCGCGTAACTGGCCGATGTTGACAGATAAGCAAATGACGTTACTGTAGTTAGCTACGCCTATCGGGGAGTAACTCGAAACTTATATTGAAATATAAGTTAGTCCGATTACTATGTGAGTTCCTATCTCTAGTTGACTATCCGTCCTCCTAAAGATAGATAGACAACTTCGATAGGAAATGCTATATGCCGGTAGGTTATTGAAACATAAGTAAGAGTAAAAAGATAGATTTGTTTAACTATAATAATGATAACTAAGGAGAGATAGGTTATTGAACACGGACGTAAATGTGTTTGATCACACTCACATACTCTAATCACATCACACTAATACATAAATGCGAAAGTTTATGACTGTATATGTTTGTTACTTCTTCACGCAAAAACTACTAGACGGATTTGGATAAAACTTTACAATAAAATAGCTTATACATCAGAATAATACATAAGCTACTATTTGCCTTGATAACCGACATACACGCGGACGGAGTCTCGGTCAACAGCTATTGTATTTCTATATGTGAAGACTTCTAATTGGCCTTCTATTAACTGTAAAACATAACACATAATGTTGTGAATTGCTGCATGTACTTATTAAATTAATAACTTTCCCAAGACACAACACTAACGTCACAAAGATCACAACACAGTGAGATCAATAGTAGCAGTCGTAAGATCAAAAGTCATAAATAGGATTTATTGCCAATAAACATTAATTTTTAAAACCTCAAACGCGTATTTCTAGAAAGTGATTGAACATATCACATCGTGTGTAGGTACTTAACACAAAATACTAATCTATATATATAAAAGAGGAAGGTGACTGACTGACTGACATACCCAGAGATCAACGCACAGTCCAAACCGCTGAACCTAGAATCTTGAAATTTTGCATGTAGGTTCTTTATATAACGGAAGTGAGCACTAAAAAAGGAATTTTTGAAATTCCACCCCTAAGAAGGTAAATCAGGGGATGAAAATCTGCGTTAGTCAAGCCGCGTGCAAAAGCTATTTTAATATAGTTTACTAAATGATTTTAAGTCTACAAGTAAAGGAAATGTTTAAAAAACTGTAATCAGACTACCTACCTACTTAAAACTTTGATAATAGCCGATGTCGCCCGGGCCATTATTACCTACGTATCTATTATAGTACCTATAGGGGCTACGATGGAACATACAAACATACACAGACTGTCAAAAATATTGCTTTTGCTTTTGGCTTAGTAATCGTAATCGGATAAAAAATTAACTTTCACTCAATTTGTACCACAGGTCTGTCTTCTCGCGAACATTGCCACCACCACCACCAGTCGGTGGCAGGTCGGCATTTCTAAAAACAGATAAAAGTGAAATAAGGAATTTTTGTGTCAACGACAGTGCAATTTGACCATCAATTTTTCTACCTGCAACATCCTTATCTTAATTGTTTGTATTTTGTACAAACAATACATAATACACACAAATAATAATGATGTGCCGTGTTGTAAGCTGTTGTTTGTTAGCTCTTATCAGTTCTTATTATGTTCCCTAAGTCAGTTGATTGTATCGTAGCGTGTAGTTCTATGCACAATCTCAAACTGTTGAATAAATATAATAGTACTCAACAAAGATGCGTTCCCGGAATATACCATTACTTTAATACCTAACTAACATAGAAATGATATTATTGTGCTTGTTGTATTCACCTTTTATAAGTTTACAATTAGTTTTAAGTTCACAATTTATGTGTTCTCAAACTTTTCGTTACTATGTTTTTAGTCGATCCTTATATTTTGACACTGGTTTACAAGTTACATTTCACATATCTAAAGAAATTAATAGTTCAATTAATCACGCATCCAAATCAATCTGAAAGGAGAATGACTTCAGTCCACGTTCATAAATGAAAATAGGAAGATCTACAAGGTATTCTCTACTGGCTATAACAATAAAACAAAAGAATGTACGCCTCCACGGTACGATTCGCTGGCGTCAGATTACGTCCGACTGCAGTTCTTCCTCCCGACCTCAACGGATTCTCCCCGGTGACTGCAGTGAAGAGTGTAAGGAACGGAATATGCGCCTCTATGGGACCTCAAGCCGGAACGATGAGCGTCTGAAACTCGTACTTTAAGATCTGTTACATTATTACTGCAAAGTCATGAGCATAGTCAAAATGACGAATGAAATTTCTATAAGAATCTTCGAGGTTCAATCAATTTTAAAATTACTAGCAGTTAGAGATATAATACTAGCTAAACCCGGAACCGGCAACCGGGAGTAAATAATACAATAAATGCATTGTTTACGTACAATAAAATATCAAAAGTTTAGAGATAAGAGCTGGAATTGGTTTCTATTGTCGTCTTTTCTTTGTAAGGTGTTGTTATACAACCAATCAGAACGGAGTACCTCAGATTACTCACTAACAGTTAGTCAGGTAGTCCACTATTGGGCGGATCGAGGAATGTCACTATTGGGCAAGCATTTATTATTTCCTCGTGAACTGTGCTCAGAGAAGGACGTCTGTTTGTGAGTTACTCCAAGACTGTGTTGTTACGGTTACGGTTAGAGAATCAGTGACTTTGTACAAGCATTAACTTGAAACTTAAGAACTTAAAAGAAGTCCTGTTAACTATTAATTGGTGAAACATTTGAGGTAAGTGAATACATTTTAAATACTAAATTTATAATTAAAAAAACTTTAAAAATTACATTATTGTAAGAAAAAGTTAACTGCAACCTGTGATTAGAAAAACTCTGTTTTAATACCTTTACCGAACTCAGTACGCTTTCATGGGTTTTTACTTACATTGTCTTATAAAAGACATGCTTTAATTATGAGTTCAATACTCTCATAGATAGAAGATTAGTTATTAAATCCTGATGTCTAAAGTTTTTAATATAATTTCAGATGACGTCACCAGTTAACTCTGCGAGTACTTCTTCTCCTCGGAGAAGGAAGGGAATCCCGAAGAAACGGAATGATATCTCAAGTAACAGAGCCAGCAGCACAGCATTACCCAATACTGGTGTACGTGGCGGCAACAAAGTGGCAAAAAAAATATTTGGTCCTTCCAAATATTTTAGACCTAGCAAGGAAAAAAGACGTAAACCTTCCGATCTTTTCTTATCTTCGATCAAATCACTCCATAAATACATAGTTATGAGAAATACACATAAAACATTCATAAGTGATCTTGAACTATCAGATGAAGAAGAAGATTTAGAACCTGAAAGCCAAATGTCCCTGAACGTCAATGAAAGTGTGGGTTTTCTAGCACAAACTACGCCGCCACTTGACCAATTATCTACTCCAAATGAACTTGACAGAGCACTCACAAACCTAGCTGATGATATGACTATGGATTCAAATGTTGAGCAGAAATAACAAAAAGCAGCTTCGATTCTTAAAGAAAAGGTAAATATAAATATTTAAGTACCTATGATGATGAATACATTCCTACAGAGTTTAGAGTTATATTTAAATATACGAATACTCGTTCCACTATGAATAAAGACCATAACTGAGCCAACTTAATGCTTTAGAGCAGTACAAGAGATTTATAGTACAATTATACTGCGCAAATTAATTTTCGATGACCATATGAAAATGCATATCTCTAAAACATTGATTTGTTTAAATTACAGGAGTTCGATGGAAAACATTGAGAGCGGCGCGATATCTCGACATCAGCAGAGACTTGGAACTTTCTCCGGGACTTTATATCGTACTTCAGTAACGTTACAGGCAAGAAATGATGACTGTAAAATATGCTGTACCTAAAGTTTTGTAAATATTTATGTTTGTATTGGTAGCTCTCTGTATCTTTCTCTCAATGTATCTATCGTTCAAAAGTATAATTAAATTGATGAATTACTGATTGTTGTTTTAATTAAAATCATTTAATTATGTAGGTCTGATATCCAAAACATAGCTAAATATATAAGCGACAGCTAAATCAATTTTTGTTTTTATTATAATTATTTTGACTTTAAAAAAACTTAAGGCTCCGACATTTTTGCACCTTTTAGACACTCATAGAGAATAGATCTATAATGTGCTGCTTAAAAGCTAATTGGAAGCCCTATTTACACGCAAAATGTAGCTGTTCTGCCGATAATTGGTAGATGCCCTTGGTACGCTTAAGAGAGGGTTGTGACGCAGTGACTGATGGGTATATGACAGTTAGTCTTTCCGGGAAGTTCCGGGCAATCTATACTGTGATTAAATATTTTCCCAAACAATAGTGAGTCAGCTATCATACGACGATTTGTACGAAGCAACAGATGGAATCGCTCACAAAGTGAAATATAATTTTCTGACTGATGAGGGATGCTTTGGTGAGGTATAAGACAGAGGTATTTAACAAGCCGTTTGGTAGAGTGATGAATCGAACGGCTGATGGGATATACATACAAGCCGCCAGGACAGCCATTACTCGCGACGCCGATCTGCCAATCACAACACACGACTCGTTTACCGGCTGCCCGCATTACTTGCGCCCGCGCCTGTCACTCACAACGTAGTTATTTAATATGAAGTATTTATAAATTTGCAAAAAATGGTACTAAGTACTGCTTTTATACAAAATCATATATCTCACACAAGTTTCATGTTTAAAAAGTAATTTTTAGTGGTTTGCTTAATAAATAATAGTTTTTTTTTGCCAAAAATCAGAAATGATTTATTTCACACATAACATTATATAAAATTGAAGGTGACTCCTTTTAAGCATAAAAATGCCTGTGCCAGAAGACACCGCTCCTTCATATTTCGAGCGCGTAATATTTAATTGACTAATGTACTTAATTTAAACAAAAAAATAAAAAGAAAACACAAAAACAAAATACTGGGGCAGAGTGTGTGAAGGGTGTGTGTGTGTGTTAGAAGTGAAGTATTATAATTATGGTGATTTGTATGTGGAAGATGAGTACGTGGGCGATGATGAGTGTGGGGAGGTGTAGAGATATATGAGTATCGTCATCGTCATGTCTGTCTGTCCGTCCGTATGTCACAGCCACTTTTTTTCTGAAACTATAATGTTGAAACTTGGTAAGTAGATGTATTCTGTGAACCGCATTAAGATTTTCATACAAAAATAGAAAAAAAAAACAATAAATTTGGGGTCCCCATACTTAGAACTGAAACTCAAAAATTTTCATTAAACCCATACGTCAAAAATGATATTGAGGTTTCTAATATATATTTTTTTCTAAACTGAATAGTTTGCGCCAGAGACACTTTCAAAGTGGTAAAATGTGTGTCGCCTCCCTGTAACTTCTAAAACAAAAGAATGATAAAACTAAAAAAAGTACATTACTATACAAACTTCCACCGAAAATTGGTTTGAACGAGATCTACTAGATAGTTTTTTTTTAATACGTAATAAATCGTAAACCGCAAAAAATACACTATTGTTAAAACATTGATCAAAGTTACAACGAACTACAAGAACTTTTATATTATGTTATAAGCTGTTATAGAACCCTTCATGGGCGAGTCCGACTCGCAATTGGCCGTTTTTTTCGAACTCTGCCCGGATTACCGCCGGTTCTCGGTATTTTTAAGGGACAATGACGAAATGAAGGAACTTTTGTGTTTGTCGCAATGGAACATGGCTCTCGAGATTAAGATAAAGATATTATTCACGTAAAACAATACGTGAATAACATCCTTATCTTAATCTATAATTTGTATTATCTATCTATCAGAGTACTTTAGGAAAGTATTGTTTGTAAACTCTTATCAGTTGTTATTATTTTAAGTCAATAATTTATTCACGTTTATTCCTGAGAGGCAACACAAATGAAACAAATAGAATAAAATGGCAAAAAAGAAGCATTCCATGTAATAGTATACCATTATTATGAACAGATAATATAATAGGTTTACCTGTTCACGTGGTGTTTATATATTTAATCTGCCTCTCTGTATTCATTTCTATTCGTAGACTATTATATATGTTATTGAGAACAGGATACCAGGGTTTTGTTTGATCGCATGGAACAAAATCATGTGTTATTTTAGCTTTTATAAAAGGACGTTAAGTACTTACTGGTATCTTAGTTATCAGAAGACAAAAGTACAAGTACGCGTTTTTAAACGACTTCAAAAAAAGGAGGAGATTTCTCAATTCGACCGTATATTTACTTTTTTTTTCGTTTATGTGTGTTCGCGAATAACAGCATCGTTTATGAACCGATTTTGATGATTATTTTTTAATGCAAAGGAGATATACCAACGATGGTACCATCATAAGGACTCTAAGATCTGATGATGGCATTCAAGAGAAATCGAGTCAAACTTTGAAGTCAGTTTTATTTTTGTTAAATTTTTTCTTGTATGTTCAACATGTTCAGTGTTATTAAGATCAGATCACGAACTTTTATGAGGTATTTTTTTATTGTCTGTCCTTCAAGGTTACTAGACGTTCAATATAACATACGTCAAAATAATTTCATAGAACTTATAACTTATACCGTTTATTATAAATAAAATATATAAATAGAACTGATAAACAGAGTATGACAACTGATCTCGGCTAGATATAATTTATTTTTTAAAATTTTCGCGTTTCCTGATTTATTAATAACTATTTAAATTTATTTAATCAACGCGATGACTTATTAAAATCTGATTTGCCTGACGTTTCGACCAGGTTGCACTGGCCGTGGTCAGGCAAATCAGAGGTATGTACCAGTAATACTTTTTTATAAGTGATCGCGTTAATTCCCGTAAAAATAATTGTTAATAGACGTAATTTACCTTTATACTAACTTGTAACTACATCTGCTTGTATTATATTTGAAACATGAAAAGTTATCTCATTATTATTTTATTTTATTTATTTATTTATTTATTTATACAACTTTATTGCACACCACTACAGTAAAAAATTGTACAGATAAACATACGGAGATCACATCAGGTATTACAATAGGCGGTCTTATCGCTCACGGCGATCTCTTCCAGACAACCTTCGTACGGATATTATAAAATGATTGGGTAGTCGGCGGTGTACTTGAATAGATCTAAGTTATAATACATATAAAGTTACCTACATATACCTATTATTTTATTACTTTTTTACTATATGGCAGGAAGTCTTACTCGCAACATGGTTTCGTCAGTCCTATTACTGTGACAATGATTTACTTACATTTCACATAACTTCAGAAATTAATGGTTCATTCAATCTCGAATCCAAATCAACCTGAAAAGAGAATAGCTTTAATACACTTTCAACAAGTAAAATTATAACAAAAATAAAACCGACTTCAAGGTTTGACTCGATTTCTCTTGGATGCCATCATCAGATCTTAGAATCCTTATCATGGTACCACTGTTAGGATGTCTCCTTTCCATTAAAAAAATAATCATCAAAATCGCACATAAAAATAATAAATATATTTTAGAATTGAGACCGTCCTCCTTTTTTGGAAGTCGGTTAAACATGAAAATAAGAAGTTCTACTAGTGATCTAGTCTATAGGTATTCTCTACCCAGTACAGCAATAAAACATACTACGTATGTGTGCCTCCATCGTACGATTCGCCGGCGGCATATTAAGTCCGAGTGCAGTTCTTCCTTATACCCTCTCCGCCACCACCGGTTTACCTCCGTTGCAGAAGGAAGCGGCCAGGGTAAAACATCTGTCACTGCCGGCCACAGAGTCATGATGGTTGGTAGCAAGATTCTCTCCAGTGACTGCAGTACCTAAGGAGTATGAGGACCGGAACATGCGCCTCTATGAGACCTCAAGTCGGGACAACGAGCGTCTGAAATGATTACTTTAAGATTTGTTTCATTATTACTGTAAACTGAAAGTCATAAGCCTAGTCAAAATGACTAATATTAGATTCAGTGACAAGTCATATAGCCTATAACCAGCGGATGATCAAGACGCTTTTAACAATACCTCATTTGTCTTATTCTGACTAGTAGTTTAGATAGAAGGAGGGAACAAACAAACATACCATAGAAATACCACACTTATCGAATAAATACGTACAAAGTCTTGAGAAACTGCTAATCTTATACTAATATTATAAATGCGAAAGTTTGTAAGGATGGATGGACATTTGGATGTTTGTTACTCTTTCACGCAAAAACTACTGAACGGATTTGGATGAAACTTTACAGAAATATAGCTTATACATCAGAATAACACATAGGCTACTAATTGCAGCGATAGCCGACATACACGCGGGCGGAGCCGCGGGCAACAACTAGTAATATATGTATTTTTGAAATGTACAAGTAACGCTCTTTCCAATGATATCAAACACGACATATTTATCTAAAATTTATTTTTTAATACAGTACTTTATGTCGGCTAGAGGGCGCCACATTAGATTCAGTGACACGTCATATAGTCTATAACTAGCAAACAATCATGACGCTTCTAACGACACCTCATTTATCCAGTTCTAATGAGTAGTTAAGGAGCTATGAGGGAACAACTGAACATACATATAAACATAAATAGCCTGTCAAAACCATAACCCTCCTTTGGCTTTGCCGTAGTCGGGTAAAAAGATACAATACTAGCTGAATGAACCCCAGCAACCGAGAATAAATAACACAATAAATGCATTGATTACAACAAAACACGATAAGAGCTGGTATTGGTTTCTTTTGTCATCCTTTCGTTTACTTTGTAAGCTGTTGTTTTACAACCGATCAGAACAGACTATTACTACCTCAGATGACTCAGTAACAGTTAGGCAGATAGCTCACAACTACCTTTTTACGAGGAATATCACTACTGGTTATCATTTGTTAATTCCCAGTGAACTGTGCTCAGAGTAAGACGTCCGTTTGTTATTTGCTGCAAGACTTTGTTGTATCTCGGTTAGAGAATCAGTGACTTTGTGGAATTATTAACATAATTGTGTAACGTTCGGAATTTATAAGAGAACTCGTGTTATTATTTGGTGTAAGATTTGAGGTGAGTGAATTTATTTAAAACTAGCTGAACCCCGCGGTGTTACCCGCGGGGATCAGCTAGTCGTTCCAGAGATTACCCGGAACAAAGAGACAGACAACATTTTTTTAAATACCTTTTTGTTGTATGTACCGTGTATACATACATATGCATTTAGTAAAAAGTGGTTACTTTAATATTACAAACAGACACTCCAATTTTATTTATTTGTAAAGATAACTAATTTTGTAAAAAAAACTCAAACTATTTAGTTATTGTAAAGGAAAAGTTAACTGTGATCCGACAAACTGTGTTCTAATATCTTTACCTAACCCAGTACGAATAAAAAAAATTAAACCCTTTATGGGTTATTATTTTGAATTTCTTAAAAAAGACATGCTTTAATCACGGGTTCAATATTCTAACAGATAGTAGTTTAGTTATAAAACCCAGATGTTGAACTTTTTTGACATAATTTCAGATGACGTCACCAGGTAACTCTACGTGTACTTCTTCTCCTCGGAGAAGGAAGGGGATCCCGAGGAAACGTGGTGGTATCTTAAGTAACGGAGCCAGCAGCAGTGCATTACGCAGTACTGGTGTACGTGGCAGCGATAAAGTGGCAAAAAAAATATTTGGTCCAGCCAAATATTTTACGCCTCGCAGGGACAAAAGACGTAGACGTAAACCGACTGATATTTTATTATTTGACTCGGTCAAATCACTCTATATACATATTGTTAAGAATAGAGTAACTATGGCTGACCTTGACCTGTCACATGATGCAGGAAATTTGCTACCTGAAAGCCAAATATCCCTGGATGTCAGTGGAAGTGTGGCACAAAGTACGCCGCCAACAGACCCATTTCCGACACCATATGAACTTGATAGAGCACTCTCTAAACTTGCCGATGACATGACTACGAATCTAAGTCTTGTATAGAAATAACAAGCAGCTTCGATTCTTAAAGAACAGGTAAATATAATATTAATATTTAGGTACCTATGATAATGAATGCATTCCTACTGAGTTCAGACTTCCATCTAAATAAACGAATACTCGTTCCGTATATTCTGAATTGAGCCAACTTAATGCCTTTGAGCGGTATCTTGTAGTGCGCTTACAACCTAACCCAAATTTCAGAAGACATAAAAAATCATTTTCGATGACCATTTAGAAATGAATACCTCTGAAACATTAATTTCTTTAAATTACAGCAATTCGGTGGCCAAACATGGAGTACGCGATATCTTGACATCAGCAGAGACTTGGGACTTCCCCCGGGACTTTATATCGTTCTTCATGTTCTTTATGTGTTATACCTAAAGTTTTGTGTTTGCATCGGTAGCTCTCTGTATCTCTCTCTCAATGTATCCATCTTTTAAAAGTATAATTAAATTGATTAATTACTGATTGTTGTTTCAATTTAAGTCCTTCACTTATGTAAGTCTGATTTGCGATTTAGTAATAGTAATAATAAATAAATAAATATTTCGGACATCTATCACATAACGCCATCTAGTCCCAAGCTTAAGCAGAGCTTGTGTTATGGGTACTAGACAACTGATACAAATACATATATACTTTCTTTGTAAATACAAGACTATTTTGTTTGGTTTGTTTATTATTAAAACTCCGAAACAAGTATTTGTAGATCATAAAAACATTTGGTTCGACCCGGGAATCGCACCTGAGAGTGAGGTCTGTGGTTCGATTCCCGGCTCGGGGGCTCAGCAGTCGCACACGCCAACCGCGAGACCAACGAGGTAGTAAGATTTAGTGTTAAACAACATGATGATTTTTGTCTTTGTTGATAAAGAAATCTAAGCTTTTATTTGGATCAGTAATCTGTAATTAATTACAGTGTAATAATAATGTTACACAATTTTAACATGGCTTATGACAACTAAACTACTGATAATCATATTTATATATTTCTAAATACACACATATAGAAATAAATGGCATTTAGACACAGAACAGATGGTCGTCCTCATTACACAAATATTTGTCCTGGGAACTGAAACAACGATTGAGCGTTTGAAGATTACGACAAAAACACAGTTTATCAAGTGTGACTGTGGCGTTGTTATACTTTGTTGATATACGTTGACGCCATCACGGGTCAATGATTAGCGAGATTAGTACATACTAATCTCGCTAATCACTGACTTACATAAGTAACTATTGTTAAACAAATTATTACTAAATAAAATAAAATTTAATTAAAAACCTTTTTAAAACAAGCTTTTATTGGAATGCCCTCGTAAAGTATTAGTCGAGACGAATCAAAAGAGTCCAAACTTGACGGCGTTGCGACGTCGACGTTCTTAACAGAGTTTCTATGCCAACCTTCCAGGTCCAGCATCAGATCAGCTCCATATCATCATAATACTGCATGGTCACGCTGTACCTATACATATGGTTGCAAAATTTCAGAAAAATCGGATGAAGATTTCAGTTTTAGAATTGAATTGCAAGATTCCACCCGAACATACATACACACACATACATTGCAAATTAATAATAAAATAAAAAAAAATAAGTCATATAATAATATCATATTATGACCTCATACAAACAAACTACTTACGTAGTATATGTGGCCTCATATATTTAAGATTCTTGATATAACACAATGAACACACTCCGATACTAGCATCGTCTGAACTTAGACATAAGAAATAAAAAAGTAGTATTAAGTATACGCATTTATATCAGTTGATTAGTACCCATACTATAAGCTCTGCTTAGTTTGGGACTAGATGGCGTTGTGTGTCGGATGCCCGATATATCTACACTATTTACTTACTGCATTTAGCTACTATAAAATTTGTATTTTTGTGCGTATCTTTGTAATAAATAAACTCAAAAACTGCTGTGCCGATTCAAAAATTATTTTACCATTGGATAGCTTCATTCACCCTGAGCAACATAGGTTATATTTATTGCTAGTGAAGATTAGTGCGCTTTAATAAAACTTAAGTAACGTAACCCAAGGTGTAATAAAGTGTCCCAAAACGTCTTTCGTCACATGCGCTGCGAAAACTATTCATGACAATGACAATGACTGGTTTCGTCGGTCCAATTATTTTGACAATGATTTACTCACATTTCACATAACTTCAGAAACCACCAGTCCAGTACCAGTCAGTACCACCGTTGAGACATCTCCTTGCCATTAAAAAAAGAATCATCAAAATCGGTTCATAAACGACGAAGTTACCCGCGAACACACAAAATATATATATATATATATATATATATATATATATATATATATATATATATATATATATATATATATATATATATATATATATATATATATGGTTGAATTGAGAAACCCCCTCCTTTTTTGAAGTCGGTTAAAAATGATTTCGACGAATTAAGAACTGTTCCTTTTTTTGAAAGTCGGTAAAAAAGTATTCACTTTCCGCACCCAGTAGGTAACAACGCCATCTATTGGCTTAAAATATTAAACTTGGAAACACTCTAATTTTACAGCAATTTTAATACCGTAATTTGCACATAATTATTGTATACGTGATACATCAAAATTATAATGTTTCATTTTAATTATGAAAGCAATTAAAATAATTCTTTTAAAAATATTTGATCAACTTAGGAGGGTAGTTGTATTTTGTAGAATAGAATTTATTTTTGTAGTGTCGGTAGGGTTACTTAAAATGCTTTCACAGAGCATTTACAACTATGAGAGACGTAATACTAACTACGTCTCTCATAGTTGTAAATGCTCTGAATTCATTTTAAAAACATGGTGACGCAGAATTTTAAGAATATGTGTACAAGGAAACAAACAGAGATGCCTTCACAATACACTACGAATAGGCGTGGACCTGAAAGAGTATGTGAGTAATTGCTGTTTTATTTTCAAAAAGCCTAATATTTTTCCAATGAAAGTTTTAGTATCCAAGAGCATTCGCATAAAAAATAAAAAATAGGTTAAAATACAATCAAGTGACTATATCACCCCACCGCAAAGTAATTTAAAACGTTTTGGAAATTAAATGCGAAAATTGTTAAAAAGCCGTTAGAAGTAAAATCTCTAACTTCGAAGTTTTTAAATAATCCAGATGGTTCAATGCAATAAAAATATTTCAAGAAGCCATAGACGGGCCCATCCGGTCTTAACAACATCAATCTGAATGTTGGCGTGGCCAGTGTGGTGGTCATATATTAGAGTTAAACGCGCACGGTTGTTTTATCTTCTAAGATTAAAATGAAACCATAATAAAACAACGATACTTATTGTTGTATTTTAATAATACAAAGTAAGTACATCTATAATATGCTATTTAGTTTTTTTAGGAATGAAAATATAGTAACATTTTCAAACCTAAAACATCATTATTTGATTGCAGTTTAACAAACTCGGACAGCAGTAGTTTGTATCAGATTCAAATGATATTTATAAAATATTTGAATTATAATCTGACTAAAAACCTATTGAGTTTACATTTAACCAAGAGAACTAAGTATTTAACACGTAAAATTTTAACAAAAATGAAACCGACTTCAAGGTTTGACTCGATTCCTCTTGGATGCTATCATCAGACCTTAGTGTCATTATCATGGTACCACCGTTGAGATATCTCCTTTCCATTAAAAAAAGAATCATCAAAATTGGTTCATAAACGACGAAGTTATCCGCGAACACACATAAAAAAAAATATATATATATACGGTCGAATTGAGAAACCTCCTCCTTTTTTTGAAGTCGGTTAAAAAGAACGAAATATTTTAAACTTAATTATACCTACGAGCAACGGCTTTCAATACATATTTTTATATATGGGCCTACTAAAGTAACTTTACTCTGTCTGATGTAAAGCATGAGCAGAATCAAAGAGTAGTGGTCACCATACTCGTTGCGAATGCACACAATGTGACAATGCAGCATGGTGAGCCTCACTATGGTGCGTGTTGGGAAGCTTCTGCATCATTATTATATAATTTGTCGCAATATTTTTTACTTATATATACACGTTGATTACAAGTCACCATTTTTAACTGACTCCAGAAGAGGTTCTCAATTCGCCCGTATATTTTTATGTGTGTTCGCGGATAACTTGGTCCATGTCGTGGTACCATGATAAGGACACTAAGATCTGATGATAGCTACCAAGAGAAATCGAACGATTTGGTCGTCCTTGAAGTCTGTTTTTTATTTTGATAAAATTTTATGTTTTTTTTTATGGAATTGGCGGGCAAACGAGCAGACCTATCGCCTGATGATAAACGATTACCGCCGCCCATGGATACCTGCAACACCAGAGGCGTCACAAATGCGTTACCGGCCTTTAGGGGTTGGGAGGGGGGGGGGGGGGAGATAGGGCGAAGTGGGATTAGTCTATACGCCTTTAAATTTTTCGTAAGTTGGTGCAATGTAAGTTTATCGTTTAGAATTGATAAGCTTTTGGAATATCAAATTTGTAAATCTCACACAAAAATATTTTAAACTTAGCTGCTATGGGTGTTTATAGAAACTTCTTTCAATATTCACCGTCCTAATATTGGAACAATGTCTCTTAGTTTACTTAATATTGAAAATGTAAGTATAATCTCCCAAAAATGTTCAAATCAATTTGTAAGTAACGTTTTTCAAGGTAAAAATACAAGTGACTTTAGGGCTTCTTCTTTTTTGTAAACCGGTTAAAAACTTTTAAATAACACGTGTCAATAGTAATTTCTTCATATAACTTATATAGTTAGTTAGTTATATAATGAGGAGTTGTTTTGCCTAAATGAAGAATTAGTTTGCCTGCGCTAAAGACAATAGTTTTCGAAACACTTTTGCATATTTTAGTTTATGTTTAATGTCGGCAAGCCATTTTTATTAACCAACTTAAAAAAAAGGAGGTTTCTCAATTCGAGTCTTTTTTTTATTTTTTATTTGTGTTCGCGGATAACTTCGTCGTTTATGAACCGATTTTAATGATTCTTTTCTTAATGAAAGGAGATGTCCGAACGATGGTACCATGATAAGGACATTAATATCTGATGATGGCATCTAAGAAAAATCGAGTCGAACCTTGAAGTCGGTTTTATTTTTGTTGAAATTGTAATTGTTTTCAAAAAAAATGTTGAAAACATTGAAACACTCTATAATCACTTATCTGAACTAATATTGTGTTAATTATGTGAACGTTTGTAAAGAGTCCGATACTCCAATCAACAAATCTTTAAAGAGAAGTGTTCGTTTGCCAAATGTACCTTTAGAACTCATTATCTCTTAGAAATATTAATTGTTCATGAGATGAAGGTTAATCAGTTTATGCCCGAACTAGCTGACCTACGCAACCTCGTTTGCGCCTTATATTGCCCGTAGAGTGAAAATTTCCCCCGTTTTTGAAACATTCTTCGTTGTTGCTCCGCTCCTATTAGTAGTAGCGTAATGATATATACCTTATAGCCTTCCTCGATAAATGGACTATCCAACACCGAAAGAATTTTTCAAATCGGACCAGCGGTTCCTGAGATTAGCGTGTTCAAACAAACAAACAAACAAACTCTTCAGCTTTATATATTAGTATAGATATTATAAAAATATAGAGTAAGTTATTGTATTGTATATATTATTGCTAAAATTTTAATTAAGTAATTACTGATAGATATAAGCAATGAACTTATCATAACATTAATAAACAGTAAATGCCACGTCGTAGACAACAGGTCTACGACGAATGAATGAATGATCAATCACATCGGTTTAGTAGTTTAAGCACTATGGTAAATGATGCCATGTTGGCGGGTGAGGAGGGCTGGGACACAGTGGTCTCTTTCTGTGAGGCTGTAATGCTCCAAAAAGAGACTGCTGAACGGGATCGGGAGAGGGCTGATCCCGAGCGTAGGCGGCGTCACCGGCGATATCAGCCGCCGACAGGACCTCAAGCTTCCAGAGAGTGGGGACCTTTGGTAGCTGATTGATTGATGCGGTCAGCGATAGGGGGCTGCCTGGTCGCAAAACTGCGGTCAGGCCGCAACATATAACAGTTGGGCCAACAGACAAGGGGAAGTCGAGGCTTCTCCCAGGATGGTCTCTCTAGACGCGGCGTCGTTCCTAAGGGAGCCTGAAATAACATGGTCCGGGTCTTCCCCAGAGCAGGGCCTGAGACCGGCCGCCGGTGTGGTTTTTATTGGAACCACCACATACCTGGCTCCTCAGTCCCCGAGAAGCCGGAGATCCGAAGGGATTTTACACATCGTCATGGTAAACCAAACAAACATACACAAACTGCCAGAATTATTACCTTTATTTTGACTTCGCCGTAGTCGGGTACAAGAGAGACAGGTGCGTTCATATGTTTAGTGAAAATATTAAATAGCAAGAACGTTGATCTTCTGTGCGAGGATAGTTAACCGGTCGAGCCGGCCCGTTCGTGCTAACATCAGCGTGGCTCTATTGCCTTGACAATTAAGGAAGTATAATTGACATAATTGATGATTTACATAATTAGGTAATAGCTAATTAAGTAATTGTCGGAGATAAATACACGATTACTTCTAATTTGATTCTAAAAAGAAATCATTTAATTTAAATGACTAATGAATATTTAATTACAACGTGTAAATTGAAAGAAATTCTTTGTTTTGATTTTTTGAATGTCTTCATGTAAATTTTGAAGATATTTCTCTTGAGAATTTAGATAAATTTATTTAGTTCTGTAGTTGTATGTACCTTGCAGAAAATTACAAATAGTTAAAATAAATTTGGAAGCATAAATATAAAATACTACGCGGCATTGTTACTATATCATTCAACACCAAAACTCATATAATGGCACGCGCTTGTTCATTAGATTTACGACACATGCTATTATAGATATATTTCGGTGTACCTGCACTAAATGGCGTAACAAAAAGGGCTTTAGTTTAATTATCCCCATTAAGGTCTTTAAGAATGAGTTAAGAGATAGCATTTTTTCTTTTTAACTCATTTACCTGTGCTCTGTGGTGAGAGACTGAAGGCAGTATTCCTCCAGCTGTTTAACAGTGCAGTTGAAAAGTTCCGTGAAACCTTTTTACTTTCTGTAATTGTTGTGAGTTTGGTATCTGGTATCTGGTAAGTACCACTCTCTTGTTGCTTTTAATATTTACCCTTTTTACATATTAAGAGTTACATCTACATTATTTTTAAATATTTTGTAATCTAACACAATTTATAACAATCATTCAGTAAAATATTTAGCTTGATAAATTGTAATATTTAATTACTTTAAAATATAGCACCCGTATACTATATACTATTAAATAGTTGCTACGCCATTATTAATTAGTATTCGGGTGCTAATATTTTAAGATAATTAAATATTACAAACCGACATAATGTAATAAATAGTGCTCGTAGAATTGCGACCATGAATTTTGAATCAAGCTGAAGATTTTTCCCCTTTTCCCTTTACAATTAAGAGAGAATGATTAATGACTTAATGAGGTTATAGCTTATTAAGTAATTTACCGGTGATAATTACCTGATTACTAATTATTTCATTTCAAAAATCATTTAATTTTTATGAATAATTAACTAAAACGTGTAAATTGAAAAAAAAATATTGGCTTTGATGTTTTTCAATGTTTTCATGTAAATTTTAGAAGATATTTCTCATGAAAATTTAGACAAATTTATTTAGATCACAAATTAATACCTAACTGTATGTATATGACAGAAAAAATTTAAAGTGGTCAAAATAAATTTGGAAGTATTAACATTAAATGCCTCGCCGCATTGTTACAATGATAATAAATATTAAAACTCAACTAATGACACGTACTTGTTCCTCTGCTTTACGACTCATGCTATTATATATCTATTTCGGTGTACCTGAACTAAATGGCATGGCAAAGACATAAGGGCTTTAGTCCAATTATCCCCAATACGCAAAGGGTCTTGGACGAGTTAATGGATAGTGTTTTCTCTTTCTAACTGATTTACCTGTTCTCTGTGGTGACTATTGACAGGCAGTATTCCTCCAGCAGTTCAACAGTGCAGTCGAACAGTTCTGTGCATCCGTTCTACGTTCTGTGATTGTTCTGAGTTTTCTGTATCTGGTAAGTACCACTCGCTTGTTGCTTTTAATATTTACCCTTTTTACATTTGAGAGTTAAATACATCATTTTGAAATATTTTGTAATTTAACATATTTCATAACAATCATTCAGTAAAATTTTAGCGTGACAAATTGTTATATTTAATTACTTTAAAATATGAGCACCCGAATACTGTTAAATAAGCATGTAGCATACCGGTTAAATATTGTAAATGATTAAATATGTGCCAGTTATAACAATGTGTATTTTTGTGAAATACTGAACATAAATAATTTATACACTTAACAATGTGTATTTTTGTAAAATATTGAACATACATTTTTCAAGTCTAAGTAGAACAGTTAAAAATAGTTATATTTCTTCGTTAGCAAATCGTTAAATAATTATAAATAAATTTGTTCGGATTCCCAACCGCAAAGTCAGTATTTACAGTTTTAATATTTTAAATATTTAAAATTTAAATATTTAAAAAATAAAATCAGTAAATTGCTTACAAGGAATTTATATTTTTTCAGATAACAATGCCACGACATCAGACTTATCAAAACCTCGTGGAATTAACCCCTACTGTCGCAGGTTAGTCATTTACATTACAACAAACCCTCACTCAGCTGTCAGCCCGAAACTCTCTGTTGTGATAGCGTCCGTCTATGTTTCTAGAAAATTGTATCTCTCATTAATTAGTCTAATTTTATCTTCTCAGGATCGACACCCAGTAGGATGTTGTCTACTTCTTTAGACAAGAATGGGGCTTCGGAGTCGGCAGCAGAAACGCACCGTCGAAGTGAGGTGCTGCGGCTATTGCAGCTTCTCTTCAGGCGGTGGATACTGCAACATTCCATACTCAACAATATGCCACGCAGCGTGGCAGAGAAGTTGGGTGGAAATATATACTCATTCGGATCTTTCCGAATCGGGGTAAGTATCTTAATGGTCAACGGTATAAGTGTTACTAACAGTCTAGTGTATATTATATTTTACTAGCTGATCCGGCAAACGTTGCTTTGCCATAAAAAAATGAGTATAAAAAATAGATGTTGTCCTATTCTCAGACATACCCAATATGCACACAACATTTCCTTAGAATCGGTCAAGCCATTTTGGAGGAGTTTAACTACAAACACTGCGACACGAGAATTTTATATATTAGATTTACTTTCTCGACAGGTGCATGACAAGAGCGCGGATGTGGACGCCCTGTGCGTGGCCCCGCGCAACGTCAGCAGGGAGGCGTTTTTCACGTCCTTCGTAAGAGTATTGTCGAGACAACCTCAGGTTTGTATTCTAAAAGCAATATTAGTAACTAACATACACTCAGTCATTTTTGTCTTAGTATTGTCGACTCGGTACCGATGATACCAAAACAAGTCTTTTCTTCTTTTTTTTATGTATGAGCCTCTTAAAAAAGACTACTCTGCTTGATAAAAAGCATGAAGAGAATCCAGGAGGAGAATAATAATAAGAGAATAGGCGGGCAAACGAGCAGACGTATCGCCTTATGGTAAGCGATTAACGCCGCCCATGGACACCTGCAAACACCAGAGGCGTCACAAGTGCGTTGCCGGCATTTGGGGGATAGGGAGGGGAGATAGGGGGAGGGGGTTTAGTCTAGGTCTACTAATTTGTGAAGAAATAATTTATACATGTTATGTCTAGATCAAAGACTTGCAAGCGGTACCGAGTGCCTATGTGCCGCTGGTCAAGATGAAGATTGACGGGGTTGAGGTCGACCTTCTATTTGCAAGATTGGCGCTAAAAGAGATCCCAGGTATGATTTTTACTTACTGTGTTTTAAACGTTTTTTAGTTTCATTGCGAAAATATGCTGACAGGCATTTTAATCTAAAGGTTAGTGACCTTGACTCCCAAGGCACAAGTCATGGGTTTGATTCCCATCCATAATGAATTGCGTGAGGAGCACGATGTGTAATTTACTTGTATTATGTGTGGTTTTGACATCCATAATTATGTTTATCAGCGGTTAATTTAATACACTACACGATCAGTCTGGTTTGAGATCAGGCTGTAGCGTGAGAGACGTATAAAGTGGATATTATTATTGACTTAGTGATCATTATTTAAGACTACGAGTATATTTGCTTTACAGAACATCTCGACCTTGCGGATAACTATTTACTAAAAAACTTGGACGCGAGATGCGTCCGATCGCTAAATGGTTGTCGCGTAAGTGACGAGATGTTGCGGCTCGTGCCCAATGTTGGTACCTTCCGGACGACGCTTCGGGCGATTAAGCTGTGGGCCAAACGTGAGTATTGTTCTTCATATTTAATACATATTTAATGCTTCTATACATCTATTATTGTCTGGAGCATCAAGAATTTTGTTAAAAATGACAAACCATTTTATATATATAATACTGACGGATGTCTTGAAGAGCTTTAGAAGAGGCTTTATATCAAGGTATCTGTTATATTTGTCAATTTGTAAATACCATTTACCCGACTACGGCAAAGCCAAAGGAGTCTTTGTGATTTTGACAGGCTATGTATGTATGTATGTATGTTCGTATGTATGTTCATTCGTATTCGATATTCGATCATGTATGGTCGTTAGAAGCGTCATGATCGACTGCTGTTTATAGGCTATATGACGTGTCACTGAATCTAATTTGGCGCCCTCCAACCGACATAAAGTACTGAATTAAAAAATAAATTTTAGATAAATATGTCGTGTTTGGTATCATTGAAAAGGGCGTTACTTGTTCAAAAAAATATTTTTTTAGCATTTTCTCGTGATTTTGTCCTTATTTATTCGATAAGTGTGATATTTTTATGGTACCTATTTAAAATATACTTTGCAAAGAAATTAATATTGTAGAGGCACCAAAAACCTTTTTTTTTTTAAAAAGTAAAAACTAAAACCCAACTACGACAAAAAATGACGCCGAATAAGCATGAAACAAGTTTCAAAAGCCGTAGTCAGGCGTTGTTTGTAGTTTTTACTTTTTTAGTACAACATGTAAATATGTTTGTTTCAAAATTTACGAAACCTCTTAAAAACTATGTACGGTCTTTTGGATTAGGTATTATATTTATTTGTTTGTAAACTAAAACTACATCTTTACCGAGGTACTTATGAGTGTTTACTCATTGTAGCAACTTATTTATTATTTATTGAAGTACGTGTTATTTGTCACTAACAAACCCTTATTTAGATAGTATGTAATAAATCTGTAAATATTGACGCCTAGGGCACGGGGTCTACAGCAACATACTTGGGTACCTGGGCGGTGTGTCGTGGGCGATTCTGGTGGCTCGCACGTGCCAACTGAACCCCGATGCATCCCCCGAAACATTGGTGCACCGGTTTTTCCAGATGTTCAGCCAGTGGAAGTGGCCTGAACCAGTTTTGTTAAAACCGGAGGAATCGGAACACCTAGGTTTACCTGTGTGGGATCCTAAAGTAAGCAAATTTTTTTTTATATTTCAGTATACTTAAATTGATAAATATGAAGTATGATTACAAGTTTTATTAAAGTTGCTTTGTCTAAAAACGTTTGATGGATTTAAGCTCTTGCTTTTATTTCTTCTTCTTGTTGATGAGATGGTATCAAGTATTTAAAATCTTTGAATCTCGTCGTGATGAAGTTAATGATAAAAAATGTAGATGAGATGAAATGGGGCCCGTTTTTTCGAAAAAACAATAAACGCTCTGTTACTTTTACTTATTCTTTATCATGTAATTAACCGCTAAATGACTTCTGGACGACAGTTACTTATTGATACCAAAGATTACAGATTACATGGCCATATAACAATATAGCAATATTATATTTGTGGAGAACCTGACTCGTCCCTGTACGAGTATAGCTCGACAAACCACACAACAGAACACGCAAAATACAGATCAACATAATTATGCTGCACGTTTAACTCTCGACGCAACAGTTAATACAGACTTTTTAACCGATTTCAAAAAAATGAGGAGGTTTCTCAATCCGACCGTATATATATATTTTTTTTGTGTGTTCGCGGATTACTTCGTCGTTTATGAACCGATTTTGATGATTCTTTCTTTAATGGAAATACGGACACTAAGATCTGATGATGGCATCCAAGAGAAATCAAGTCAAACCATGAAGATGTTTTTATTTTTTATAAAAATTTTAACATTTACCTGTAGTTTCTGTGTGTACTTGGGTGTTACTGTGATAATTGCCTGACTATTACTGAATAATAATTGTAAATATCTTTTTAATGTGATCACCAGAGGAACGTGTCAGATCGTGCGCACCTGATGCCGATCATCACTCCGGCATACCCACAAGCGAACTCCGCTTTCAACGTGAACGCAACCACGTTGAAAGTGATAATAGAGCAGCTTAGACTCGGTTAGTACAAACAATTATTACTTTATACAGCCACTGAAACATGTACAATACGTGAGGACTTGTTAGGCAGGTAGTCAGTTCTGCAAGTCGCGTCTTGTTTCGAGGTGAAACTCTTCATCAATGAAAAAACTATTTATTTTCTTAATGCCGTGATGTTTATTTAAAAATATACATATTTTACGCAGGGTTAGCAGTAACAGAAGAGGTAATGGCGGGTAAATGTGGTTGGGAGCGACTATTTGAAACGCCCAACTTTTACTCTCAGTACTCTAACTTCCTCGTGCTGCTCGCCTCCTCTGCAACAGCCGATGACCAGCTCCAGTGGTGTGGGCTTGTCGAGAGCAAGATACGACATCTTATTAGTAAGTGTTGAACATACAAACAAACACTCCGGATTATAAGAGCCTGACTAAAGTACTGCTAAAGATAATGTAAAACAGTTCTAGATTATCAATAAACACATACATGTAATATCGTTGTGTGTTGACAGATGAACAATACAGAGTAAAATCAAATGTTGTAAAGGTCAAGGACACAGGACAATACCGCTTCAAAGAGAAAGAAAACTTAAAATGTACCAAAGTCTCTCTTTCTAAAAATAGGTAGTTGATGTGCGATAATGATATGACAAACTAATTGATAAATACCATAGCAACACTGTGGATTACAGCAACACATACTTATTGCTAGCAGTCTATATCCATCCCTATACAGCAGCAACTCAAACAATTACGTTGTCTTATCTGTAGATAGTAGCATACACAATGCAGTATATAACTACTCACTTGAGGTTTGGAGGGATTCAGTGATTTTGCACCCCAACTTTACTATTTATCATGACTCAGTGCTTTATTTGCGTGCTCAAAGTGTATTGGTTGTTGCAGTGGCGTTAGAACACAGGCCTTTCATCGCATTGGCACATGTTGATCCCAAGCGCTATAACTCCGTACCGTTGAACACAAATAATGGACAGCCCTTCGCTTTGCTACCTGGTAAGCACTTATAATATGTTGTCTTTGCTTTATAAAATACTAGCTTTTGTCGGGATCTCAGCCAGAGTATATTTTAATTATCGCGAAAAAGAGAAGTCTATGTCCTTCCTCAGGAATCAAAGTATCTCCATGACGAATTAAATTGAACACGGTGTCGCAATTTTAAATGTTTGTGTGTTAAATTGATCTTATTATGTTTTTGAGGATATAATTTCATGCGTGTATTTTTGTTACAGGCGCTAGAATGCCAGCAGAGCATTTGAGCAAAAGGGATGAAAACGTAAGTTCTTACTAAGTTTTGCTCGCGACTTCAACCCACGTTATTGCACAAATTATTTGTACGTTATTACAGAGTACTGAGAAAATTAGGAACATAAACTGGTACTAGACTATTGACAGAGTTAATCATTTCTTAGTCACTAGTTGTTGCCCGCGGCTCCGCCCGCGTGTATGTCGGCTATCGCTGCAAATATTAGCCTATGTGTTATTCTGATGTATAAGCTATACTATTGTAAAGTTTCATCCAAATCCGTTCAGTAGTTTTTGCGTGAAAGAGTAACAAACATCCATCCATCCTTACAAACTTTCGCATTTAAAATATTAGTAAGAAGTAAGATTTGCAATTTGTAGAACTCTAAGAATCAAATACTCGGTAGATATTACGTCTTATCTAGCCAATTGCAGGTGTCATGTTATATTCAATTTCACGTTGCAGGGTGCAGTTATAGCCAACAGTTGCTCAATGTGGTTTATTGGCCTGGTCTTTCAAAAGACAAACTTAAATGTTGACTTAACGATAGACATTGAACGTTTTTCGCGAATCGTTAGCTCTCAAGCGTTCAAGTCTGACATACTTCGCGAGGGGATGACTATAGAGGTAAGGATACTTTGGATAAATCGGTGGTGGTATTTTACTGCGTGTTCTAACTTAAAGAGCGACGGTTCGACTTCACCGTGTTAAGAAGCGAGCCGAGGTACTTTAATTACAATACCTTTTTTTTTTTCTTTTTTTAAGTAGTTTTAGTCCCTCGGGACTACGCCACTCCATTAGATCAACAACATTTATAAAACAAGTATTAAATCTAGTCTATATCTATACAATAATATAATGTCATGTACATAATGACCGTCGCCTCATGCCAACAAGAACCACCTTATACAGCTCTTTTGCCGTCTCAGAAAGGGGAACAGCCAGTATCTCGTTACAAATACCAAGTTGTCTTAGGTTATTTGTAATAAATAACAAATTATACCTCACATCTTCGTTCCGGACACACTCCATCATAATATGATAAGCATCTTCTAAAATGCCACACTCTGAACAAAGAGGAGATGGTACTTTCTTCATCATATATGCGAACTTATTACAATACTTTATTTACAAGTAATGTATCTTGATTGAGCAATGTCTGTGTGTGCATCAGGCGCGACACGTGCGGCGCCGGGAGCTGCCCCAGTACTTGCCTGGCTCACTGCTGGAGCGGGGGCGCTCCGCTGCACGGGCGCGCCGCAGACCGCTGGATCCCGAGCCTTCGTCCCGACCCTACAAGAAGCCCAAACTACAGCACTTTTCCGACACCAGCGTGAGTACTATACATAACATCTTCGATGTAATGTTTTTAAAATAATTAACTTTCAAATAGACGTGACAGCGTAACAAATAAACTTCGGAAACTTTTATCAAAAAGCATATATCACAAATCATATTTTATTAATGATAAATCGCTGTAGTTCTGCAAAAGTAATTAGATATATGGATTGCATTTGAATTAAATTTATTGATTGCTCACCTCTTCCTAATTCGATATTGACTTGAAACATCTACGTTTGAAAGTTAACTTACAAATCCAATTCATTTTTATTTTACAGTGTGATGGAACGAGCGCGTCCGACTCAAGCTCTTCAAGTATATCTTGAAGTGACTTAGGCCCGCGCCGACCGGCGTCACTATACCTGGGAATAAGGCTGTAGCTTCATGACTGTAACTGTAGACCTCACAGTAATGTGAGAGCGCCACATGAGCATAGAAATGGAGACTACATGGATCTGTGTTGTGGTTTAAACTCAGTATCTTCACTTCATCATCAAAGAGTTAGAATCACAAGACGTTCATCTCGAATGCTAAAGAAGCGTTAAATTGTTTGTGCGTTGTTGCATATTGAGGTTAAGATCGAGCACAAGTACTCACATCTGTGTCCGTGGGAACGAATGCATGAAGACATGCTAAGTGGTTGATAAAACGAAGGCCGTTTTTTGGATATTTATATTTTATAGGAATACAGTTTTGGTGACTTATGTACTCCAGGGTAGTACTGACAAAAAAATCGAAAGAAGGTATCAGGGCCGGATGATCATGAGCAACTGTCTGGTCATGGCTCATGATCTGAACTTTCTCATTTTGTTTATTTCTGTCACTTTTAAAATTTATTAATACTGTCAGTATTTACATAATCTATTTTTGTAATCTATAGGTACTTTATCACTGCTAGGTAAGTGTTGAAAACCTAAAACATTTCTTTCCTGGGTTACTTCAAACCTTAGATTATCTAAGGTGGTTGTTACGTTGTTACAATTATTATTAACAAACGCAACACATAATGACATACGGACCCGAAACGTGGACACTTACGGTACGGCTGGTTCACAAGTTCAAAGTCGCTCAGCGTGCTATGGAAAGGGCTATGTTCGGCGTCCCTCTCAGAGACGAGGTGATCCGGCAGAGAACCAGAGTTATCGACATAGCCCGACATAGCAGGATTAGCAAGCTGAAGTGATAGTGGACTGGCTATATTTGTCATAGAACCGATAACCGTTGGTGTAAACGAGTTCTTGAGTGGAGATCGTGTCTTGAGAAACGTAGTGTAGGACGTCCACAGGCCAGGTGGAGTGATGATTCGCGCAAGACGTCTGGCAGAAGCTAGATGCGAAAAGCCGAGGATTGAAATAAGTGGCGTGCAATTGGAGAGGCCTATGTCCAGCAGTAGACTGCGATAGGCTGATGACATGGTTTTTAGTTTGCCGCATCCACTCCATTTCAGAAACTTTACTCAAGTCCATTTGGCGGTGAGCGCCTCACCTTACATTATCTAATCCACTGTCGTCACCCTACGACCCTAATGCTTAAGGCATTGGTTCTTCAGTAGACATGACTAACCTATTGCCACTTCACTATGATTACTCTTTGAGCTATGTTAAGAACTTTAGCTTTATTATTACCAAATTTATCTTTAAATGGAACACCGAGCTTGCTCCTTCCATAGCTCACTGTGTAACTTTTAATTTGTAGACTAGGTTATAACAGGCAACACTTCATAGACTCAACTGAATAAAAAACCTTTCCATTTGTTCCAACTGGTTGAGGCGATTTTGATTTCTTTAAACCTCTCCGACATTTAGGCATAGAACATATTAATGTGCAGTTATTAAGTGTGAATTAAATATTGTGAACAGTTGGTGTTGAATTATGGGAATACAGATTAGTAATTTGTGGTGACTGTGTCTAGGATTTCTAATATACGTTTACTTTAAAGCTTTTAAAGATTGAAGAGATTAGAAAAACGCAAAGAAATATCAGAATAAATATTTCTTTACGTTTTCTAATCTCAAATACATTTTCTTGTGTTCTGTCGTTTTTAGACTGCAAACGAATCGGCAAACAAACCGACACGACGAGACCAACAGAGGTTAAGAGTGGCTTCGGTGACCTCATTCACTCGGTGAAAACGAATGAAAGAATTGCTTAACTACTTTGATCTGTGAGGTCATGGGGTTTCGCGTTTGTCTCGTCAGTCTCGTCAATCTTTGAATCAGGCGATAGTTTCATTAGTTACCATTCGCTGGATCAAAGTAGCTTATACTATGATGTTCTTTCGATTCGCATCACGTTTCACGACAAATTTTATTGCCCATATCCGAACATGCATGAACTTTACTAAGATTCACAAGTTAATACACAAGTTGCATTCCTTCCGTGGTGTGTTCGCAACTTAACTTTCAAAATATCAAGAATTACTTAATGTATAAAGCATTTTATAATTCGACTGTTTCTGACATTTTACACTTTGTTTTGGTCCTCCTTTGGCGGTCTGGCGCATCTACGCTTCTTTTACCATCTTATTCGTTTATCTATTTAAAGGGATTGGTCTATTTCATTGGTGGTACTTTTAGTAAGATGTTTTCTTATTATATACTTAGAACTTTAGTACACAATAAGCCGTCAATTGTACAAGGGTCTTATTGAGTAAGACTTCTTTAGTTTGTAAGACTTTGTAACTAATTAAGTATATGTAATTAAATATTGTACAAAAATCTATTTTAATGTACTTATAAAGAATATACCTACCTATAGGTTTCTGTTGAATGATAAGTATATTAAATGTAAATAATTTTGTTATTTATCTCCAATGATATAAAAATGAAGGTAGTTGTTTATATTTAAGTTGTATGTTATATGTTCGCATGTTTATTCAATCGCTTATAATCAATAAATGTACAAAAGAGAACCGTGAAATGTTTTTTAATAGTTCATTTACCCTTTTCTCGTAACCCTTAAGGCACTCGTCTATCACTCTGCTGCATTAAAAGAGTTTAATATTACTTTTTGAGTAGGTCAATCTAACATTACGGCACATTATATAAAATAAATAATTTGCTTTAACGTATCTGTTGCCGTTAAGAGCACTGACGTATATGTAACTGCTACATGTCCATAGTGAGCCATTTAAAGTATAAAAACAGTAGGTAAAATTAAATTTCATATTCATACCAGGGTACAACAGTTACTGTATGTTTCATTTGGCAATAAATTATTTTTATTTTTATTTTATTTATTCATAATTCTATATTCACTAACACAAATATGATACAATTTTAACAAAAATAAAACCGGTTTCAAGGTTCGACTCGATTTCTTTCATTAATGTCCTTATCATGGTACCACCGTCGGGACATCTCCTTTCCATTAAAAAAAGAATCATCAAAATCGGTTAATATACGACGAAGCTAACCACGAACGCACATAAAAAAAAAAATATTAGTATATAGACGGTCGAATTGAGAAACCTCCTCCTTTTTTGAAGTCTGATAAATGTAACACTTAAATTTGTTGATAGAAAGATAGCAACTCCATCACTTATTTGTGTTAATAATTAATTAAGATATAACAGACGAACACTAATTTCAAAATGCATAATAAATTGTTATGAAACTTTATTCTTGTAAAAAGTAGTTGTCAATTGTTGATTGGTTGGTGATGTAGTTGGTGAGTGACGAAACGAGGCGTGATTGTAGCGATCGTTTTGATCTTCTAACCTCATTCATAGGCGCTCCGTCGTTCTCCACACGCTGGCAGAATGTCCGGCGCGGGCGGAGCAGAGGCGTGACCTCGTGGCGGCCATCGCGATGGAAATTCTCTAGCTCGGTAACATACCCAATCACGTCATCAAGCGCGCATGTCAACTCGGAGCGAGAGCGCGTGGAATATCGCCATCTCTCTTACTCGTTTTGATATGAAATAGTCACAATAAAGTGTTTAACTGTTTTTACATGCATAAAAAGTCTTGAATTATGAAACCAAGTGCTTTGGGCTTTGTTCGATCTGTCGATCAAACAGTAATTTTATGCCATGCAAAATGTCTACGTCCCTGATTACAACTTTTTTCCTCAAAGAAAAAATGAAGTGTTACATTTCTGCGGATAGGTAATAGAGAAACATTTGGATATATTTGGCACGTAGGTACATGCTCTAAACGGAAGCCAAGCGTTCTTCGTGCGCATGTCTCGGACAATATGTGTATGGTGTGTATAGTGTCTTGGTATAGCACTCGAATATTTCATAGACAGATACTAACCAGAGGGGTGGGTATAATATTTGTTTCAAGTTTTCCTTCATTTTGCAGTGTGGTGTTCATGCTTTCGAGATGAACAGGGGTGATGTTTTATTTTTAATCTGCCAGTATTTAGACAAAAATAGATATAAATACCACTGATTTAACTGTATTTGCTGTATGAATTTGATATTAATCTATACAAATAAATAAAATTAGAGTCTGTTTGTAATATTAAAATAACCGCTTTTAAGTAAATGCGTATGTAGGTATGTATACACGGTACATATACCAAAAATGTTGTTAGTAAATTATTGCATGTCTGTCTGTTTGTTCCGGGTAATCTCTAAAACGGCTGGACCGATTTTGACGGGACTTTCTCTGGCAGGTAGCTGATGATCCAGGGAATAACTTAGGCTACTTTTTTTAGACTAACTTTGTTCCGCGGCGTTACTCGCGGTACGACGATAACCGCGGGTAACACCGTGGGGTTCAGCTAGTTGTTAACCATGTGTGAGAAACAATATGTTAATATCATTAACTGAAATTTGTTTCGATTGAGAATTGAACCCACTGCCTAAGGCCCGTTAAAATATATCCATGGAAATAGTCTCCACAAGAAGTGGAATCAAAATGATTGGATCTAGTACTAGACTTTATTTATTAGGTGATGAGGATAATAATAAAATACTTCTTGAGCAAATTAATATTTATTGAAGATTAAATTTAAAACACGTACATACATTGGTTAAAATCATCCTCTCGATATACAAAGTAGGTTACAAACATGTGTATAGTTTATATAAAACTATTAGTTAAAGTGTTCCGACTTCCTAGATACATTGATTATTAATAAATCGAGGTCATATTTACAATTAACAATACATGTTAATTGTAAATATGGCCGGCGTTACCCGCGGTTACTGTCGTACCGCGGGTAACACCGCCGTTCAAAGCTAGTCTAAAAAAAGTAGTCTACACTACTCCTTACATTATCATCTACATATTAGTGAAAGTCGCGTCAAAATAGGTCCAGCCATTCCAAAGAGTAGTCGGAACAACCAGACAGACAGACAAAAATTGTAATAATGTTATTTTGGTATATGTAGTTACCGTGTATACATTCATATGCAGTTAGTTAAAAGCGGTTATTTCAATATTACAAACAGACACTCCAATTTTTTTTATTTGTTTCGATAAAAGTCATCTATAATGCACAGAGTAATCGTAGGTAGGTATATCCATGTCAAAAGTACTTAAAATTACTACTTAAAACAAAAACATCTAACTTTAAAAGTAAATTTAAACAAAATAAAAAACTGACTTCAAAAACGGCCTAATCGATCGATTTGTCTTGGATGCCATTATTAGATCTTAGTGTCTCTTTCATGGTACCAACGTTCGGATATCTCCTTTCCATAAAAAAAAATCATCATCAAAATCGGTTCATAAACGGCGAAGTTACCCGCGAACACTTTAAAAAAATATACGGTCAAATTGAGAACCTCCTCCTTTTTTGAAGTCGGTTAAAAATACCGCCGATGAACAAAAGCCCACAATAATAATTCTTTTAAATGGATAGACGAATAAAGTGGCTAAAGAGGCGGGGACGCGCCATTTTGTTTACCTGCGCGACCCATGGAATAACCGAACTACTGGGACCTGTTTCTTACTTGTACACACGCGACGATGCTTAGAACTTTCGATTGATATCGGCTAAACGTCTCCTACTTATGCGATCAAAGCGACCGTACCTAAGCTAATGGAATTATACACTCAATTAGAAATAATTAGTTAAGTATCTAATTATGTCTGATAATTATTTGATTACAAATTTAAGGGTTCGCTTTTTTTAATAGAATGAAATTACTTCCTTTACAATTTTATTTTATTCCAAGAAATGATAACCTACTATATTTCTATTACCATATCATAAACAATGGATATTTCTAAGGGATAATGGGTTCTAAAGTTACATTTAGTCCTTCTTAGTATCATTAGTATTAACTCGTTCTAAAACCCCATTCTCTTGTTTGTTAACAAAAGTTTTTAGACTATTAACCCAATATTGACGCAGATAAGGAATTATAAAATGTTTTAATGCTTCCAATATTTTTATAATGACTGACCTACCGACTGTTCTGAAATTAAGGATTTCCTACAGAACGGTTGATCAACGGCTTGCTTGGCAAGATATAAATAAAAAGTTACTTCGTTGAGGGACGTTGTTTTATTGTTAAGTTTAAAAAAGCTTTTATAGACGTCTGTAACGGTCACTTGCAAAAGGTTTAGGTTCGAAATTTCAAATAATTTATCAAATTTAAAATATCTAAACGGTAAATTGTATTAATTTACACTTATAATAAGTAACAATAATTTAAAAAGATTTAAATATAACACGAAAATACAAAAATCATAAGTGAGCCGCGAGCTTCAAATGTTAATTTACCTGCGCGACTGATGGCGGGGTGGCCAGTATTTAGGCTCCATTTCTAATTCACCCATACATACGTACATACATACATTTGTTTCCAATTTGTATATTGTGCAAAATATAATGCATAACGACTTAGCAATATAAGAAAAACTAATTCTTCCTAGAATAATGCGTTCAAAGGCTTTATACGGTAAGGCAATTAATATTTATCTGTAATTCCATGTATCTATGATGTACGAGATTAAGAGAAAAAGTCTTTTAGTCGCTACCCTTGAACAGACAGATGAAGCGAATTAAAAATTTCAATGTAAAAAATTCAAATTCCGAGTGAACATAGCACAAAGTAAAAAGAATTAGGAGAACGATATGTGTTGCTAGATCAAGACTGTTTCTTCATCATTAGGCTTTTAAAATTTAAAGTCAATACTTTAAATTTTAAAAGCCTAATGATGAAGATAATGATAATGGTAGGATGATAAAAACATTATACTGATAACGTTAACAATGCAATATGCAGTCTGCAAAAAAAAAAACTGCAAGAAGACAATAGAGCAGGCAGTACAAAGAAGCCGCAGGAAGAAGTTTTTTCTCAGACTGTCTTATGTATATCTATTCACACGCACAGAATGAGTAGATCATTCTGTTTTCGGATTCCACCGAGTAAAGCCGTAACGTTAACTGAAATAACAGCACCATGGCCATCAACGGCTATTCTAATTATGTTCTTGCGAGAACTTTGGCCGAGATCAAAGCGTAAGTTGACTGTGTTTCTCTTTTAACTTTTCCTGCCGTGCTTGATTAACTTACAATGTTTTTAGTTTAAAACTTAACACTTATTTACTTGTCATACACGTGAATTAGTCAAACATGTAGTCACTGTTAGTTTTTCAGTGTGGGGATATGCGTTTGAAGAGAGGAGATTGAGCTAGAAACTTTTAAAGTGTTTTATTTTAAAATAATGTGGTAAGAAGCAACTGAGGTAATAAACTACCCAAGAAAACATCACTGCAAAGATTATGTGTGCAAAAAGCCAGCGTGGTAAAGTAGGACAAAAACCTCTTTTCTACGGAGAGGCCTAAGGCGGAAGTCATGAGTTCAATCTCCATCCAAAACAAATATCCTGTTGTTAGGATGATCACGTTTTCTGTGTGAAAAGCTTTCAAATAATAGGTACATATCAATAATTACGTGTATATAAATATGTATACTGTGTTCAATTACATATTATCTGTCCGAAACGAGCTACTTACAAGAAGGTGGCCAGCGGTGAAAAGTTTTTTCGAAAGATCCATTGACACCTCATTTATTATAATAAATAAATAAATAAATATTTCGGACATCTAACACACAACGCCATCGAGTCCCAAACTAAGCAGAGCTTGTATTATGGGTACTAGACAACTGATATTAAATACTTATATACTTTTTTTTTGTAAATACATACATGTTATAGATAGAAAACACCCAAACTCCGAAACAAATATTTGCAGATCATACAAACATTTGATCCGACCCGGGAATCGAACCCGAGACCTCAAGAACAGCAGTCGCGTACGTTACCACTGCGCCACCGAGGCAGTCTATTCAGATCGTTTCAGTAGTTAAAGCACTGCAGTGAAATATACTCCCAAAACTATCCCTCCCTCCCTCCCTACCCTCCTTTTGACTACGCAGTAGTCGGGTACAACAAGTAAGTGCAGTAAGTAAGTTATTTATTTATTTATCTATCTTTATTGTATACACAAATTAAATTAGTACAACAAAATCAGTTACACAGTATGTATATCAATGGGCGGTCTTATCGCTCACGGCGATTTCTTCCAGACAACCATACGCAGACATTATGTGTTTCAGAATTTAAGGTAGCTTAGGTACACACAGGTTATTTAATCATATGTTTAGTCAAATTTATAAGCTTTTAAAATACCTTATATTTAAAGGTCTATATTTATAAATAAATTTGAAATTCAATTAACTTATAGTTAAGTAATTTAACTTCACTAATAGCAGGGCTCTATGTACGTCAAACTGTTCTACTGGTATAGAGCCCTATTTTGAGGCCCTTTTCGCAGCGTCTGCTACTGCGACTTAAAGCTAATTTTATAGAAAAATGATATAAAATTAATAACAAGTACAATTTTAACAAAAATAAAACCGACTTCAAGGTTCGACTATACTATACTATACTATCATCAGATATTTATGTCCTTATCATAGTACCACTGTTGGGACATCTCCTTTCCATTAAAAAAAGAATCATCAAAATCGGTTCATAACCGTCGAAGTTATGCGCGAACACACTTAAAAAAGTAAAAAAAAATGTATGAAACCTCCTCCTATTTTTGAAGTCGGTTAAAAATGATCAACAATATACTTACCCCAATACGAAATGACCCGAATGCACAGACGTTGCCTCTCAACTTCTCTGTGTGGCATATCGTGGCTGCAATAAGCGCAGCACCTCCCTTCGAAGGTGCGCTTCGGGTGCCGACTGCAACATCCCGTACTTCTCTCGGGAAGTTGTCAATAGTGTTGCTCCTAACCAGATAACATTTGGCAAATGAATGCAAGATACAAACATAAGTATACACGAACACAACATGAAATGGTGGCTTGTAATTAACGTTGAAATTTAAACAAAAAATAGCTATAATGAAATATTAATATGGATACAGAAACATCTCAATAGGCGGCAATAGTGTGGGTCTCCATGCTGCATTCTGTTCATGTCTAAATTCAGGCAGATTAGAGGCTGAAAAATTTACAAACCGTTGCTCATGTGTAGGCTTAAAATATTATTTTTTAATGTAAAATTAAAATTGAATATTTCTTTCTATTTAAACGTTTTGTTCTCAAATGTAAACTCAGTGAGTTTTTTCATCAGACTTCAATTTAAGCAATTTCACAAAATGAACTGCTATGTATGTTGCATATGCTATGCTATCGATCTACAAATGAAATGGACACACTTGAATGACATCCAAGTGTGTACAACTTCAACCCAACAATGATGAACATCATTTTTAACCGACTTCAAAAAAAGCAGGTTTCTCAATTCAACCGTTTTTTTATGTGTGTTCGCAGATAACTTCGTCGTTTATGAACCGATTTTGATAACTCTTTTTTCACTGGAAAGGAGATATTACAACGGTAGTACCATGATAACATGATAAGGAAACTAAGATCTGATGATGGCATCTAAGAGAAACCGAGTCAAACCTTGAAGTCGGTTTTATTTTTTGTTAAAATTTTACTTGCTTAGGTTTGAAATTGAAACTATACTTGTAGGTATAAATGTCTTTACCCTTTTGTAGTATTAATATACATCAGTAAGTGTTGTTATTTTAGTAAAGTCAAATTTTAAATTTTGGAAGACAAAACAACCGTGCGCGTTTAGCTCTAATGTATACCCACGAAATACCATAACACGCCCATATTTCAGATCTTAAAATAGATATTTTCATGATGAACCCGACTAAGGCTATGAAATATTCCTGAAGCATTGAACCAGTTAAATTATTAAAAAGTAATTTTAAAAGTGTATTAATAACTTTTTTAACACAATTTTCAAATTAAATTTCAATAAATGTAGAATTAGGTGGTTTAGTCACTTGAACATATTTTTATATTAAATCTATTGATAAATGATATCTATGTTGTTTGTAAGTTCAAGTTTACAAGTTGGACTTTACAGCTAGAAGTGGCCGGCAGATTGTTATATTGTTATGCGAATGTTCTTGGATTTTATGACTTTGGTAAGAAGTTTAGGTATTTTGAATGCAGTCACTTACATGCACTTTCAGGTCCACACCAATTCGTAGAGCGCTGTGAAGGTATGTCTATTTGTTTGCCGTTATATACTCTCTTGAAATATTGCGTTATCGTGTTTCTAGAACAAATTCAGAGCAGTTAACGACCAATTGCGACCTCTGTTGTGTGGTCACAGACACAGTGTAGACAACTGTCCAAGAGTTACGAGGAGAAGGTTAAGGAATTAATATAACAACACTTCTCTTTTATTCATTACTAGCATTTGCCTGCGGATGTGCCCGCTGTACGTGTTGGTTATCACGGTGAAACTAAAAGTATCTATACGTTTGCTTATGTTAGATCTGAACCTGTACCAGATTAACATAAAACGTTCTCATATAATTATTTTTTTATTAATTTAGTGCAAGGTCTTTAACAGCTGACAATAATAACTTTCTACTACTGATATTTGAACAATACGCCAATTATGAAGTACACATTAATTAAAACTTATACAAAAAAAACACCTTAAAGAATTTAATTCTAGACCTCAGTTAAGGACATATAATAGGAAACCAATTTGTGTGAGTGAGTAGTGTGTGTGTGTGTGTGTGTGTGTGTGTGCGTGTGTGTGTGTGTGTGTGTGTGTGTGTGTGTGCGAGTACATTGAATCTTACGACTAAGTTGGATCATTTCGTATCAATTAGTTGAGAATATTATATTCGTTTACTAAACTATTTTTTCAAGATGTACGTATTTAAATTTTATTGTATACGTTAATTAAAACAGTATACAAAATAACCAACTCGGACTTGCCAGACTGTCCTTTTGTCGTAACTTTCGAACGCACAGTCGCTGTTCCAGATCACAGGGCAAATGTTTGTGTGATGAGGAAGATGATTTGTCTTGAGTCTAGATGTCATTTATCTATGATATGACTGTTATCTTAGACCGTGAGTGAATTGTGTGACTTTATTATTATAGTGTAATTCATAACAGATCATATTATTTATCCAAATAAAAGTTTTAATTCGTTTATTCTAGTTTATTCTATTTAGAATTATAAATGATGATAATTATTGTTTCCGTTAATAATCCGAATCAAAACTTTTATTTATCATTAGAGACTTGTCATCATTAGAGACTTAAATAAAAACAACAATTAGTAATTGATAATTTTATTTGTATTTTCAAAAAACATTGAGAGAGGAACAGAGAGCAGAGAGACACCGATACAAACATGCAAATATTTACTAAACTTTAAGACCAGCACATAGTACAGACATCCTTCGTTGTCTGTTACATGATCTAAGTTAAGCGCAGGTCACGCAGGAAGTCGCAAGCCCCCGACTACTACTACTTAATGCTTGGCCATCGAACTCCATCCCTCCTCAGGAATACTAAGCTCGTAATCAGCCAGTCTTGCGAGTTCGGGTGGGTGATCTATTGGCGGCGTACTTTGTGCTGTATAGTCTACACTTCCACTTCTATCCATGGGCACTTGACTATCAAGTGAAAAATCATAAACACTGCTTGAAATCCCATACATAGATATCATACATTTGTTGCATTGCCACTGATCGCAAGGTCGTAATTGATTTGGTATGCTTGGTGAATGACATGATGCATGGTAGGCATCGAAGCATATACTGCATACAGTTAAAATGCCCTGAAAATAATAATGTAAGCATTAGTCAACGTTTAGTTAAAGAGAAAAACCTTTACATAAAACAATACGAATAATAAAACTTACAGAATCATTGGTCTCAGAACAGACCACACAGGTGTTATCATCCGAAGTCTCTTTAGCACTTGGTTTGAGGAAGCCAGCTTTCATTACTCTATTCTTGATAGAAATTATATAAAGTGAATCGTCTGGTCTAAATCTTTTTTTCTTGCCAGGTTCATTGTCATCAGAGGTATCAAACAGTTTTCTTGCCGCTTTGAGGCGCTCGCTGACACGTACACTGGTATTGAGCAATGCACTACTGCTAGCTTCGTCACTTAAGATATCACCAAGGTTTTTAGGGCTTCTCGGCATTTTTCGAGGAGAGGATTTGCATGTAGCGTTAGCTGGTGACATCATCTAGAAAGAGGTAAACTAAGTTAAATATCAGGACTTTATATATAAACTTCTATCACTTAGAACACAGAATATTTCACAAAATTGAAAATGTCATTTATAAAAACAGAAAAATATTAAACATATTTTTGTTGTAAATGTATTTACTTACCTCAGTATAATGTTTTCGATGATTTGTAAACCAAGGATACAGTTAGTTCGCAAATTAATTATAGAACTTCTCGTTAATTTACTTCCAGTTAAAGATTGACACAGCCTGATCTTGTGGTAACTGACAAACAGACGTCCAACTCTGAGCACAGTTCACGGGGATTTAACAAATGTTTGCCCTGTAGTGATATTCCACGTAAAAAGGTAATAGTTAACTACCTGACTGACTGTTAGTGAGTCATCTGAAGTTTTCTGTTCTGATTGGTTGTTAAACAACAGCTCATAGAGTAGGCGAAACGAAGACAAAAGAGACCAACACCAGCTCTTATCTCTAAATGTTGATATTTTTTTGTAAACAATATATTTTTAGTGTAATCTTTATTCCCGGTTGCCGGGGCTTATTTATCTAGTATTGGATCTCCTAATCCGCTAGTTATTTTAAAATGATGGAACCTCAAAGAGTAGTATAGAAATTTCATTCGTCATTTTGACTATATTCATAACTTTTAGTTCGCAGTAATAATGAAACAGGTCTTTAAGTAAGCATTTCAGAAGCTCTTCGTCCCGTCTTGACGTCTCATAGAGGCGCATGCTCCGATCCTCACACTCCTGACTGTAGTCACCGGGGAGAATCTCACTACCAGCTATTATGAGCTCTGTGGACGGTAGCGATAGGTATATTACTCCCGTCGTATCCTTCTGAAACGAAAAGAAGGAGAACTGCACTTGGACTTAATCTGACGCCGGCTAATCGTGTGATTGAGGCGTACATTCGCTTGTTTTATTGTTACCCCAGAAGATAATACCTAGTATATCTTCCTATTTGCATTTCTGAAAGTGAATAGAAGCCATTCTCCTTTCAGGTTGATTCGGATTGAAGATTGAATGAACTATTAATTTCTGTAGTTATGTGAAATAATAATCATCGTCAAAATATCAAGACCGACTAATCTTGTTGCGAGTAAGACTACTCCTGACATTCTTTCGTAATAAGTTTGTAGAGATTAATCGCTTTCCTTGGTAAAGGAAGATATTTCTTATAACTGATATTACACTACAAGTAATAATATAAAAATATATTTGACATTCTGGGATTAGTTACTGGAAGTCTGTTTATATAAGCTCTGTCAAAGAAAGTTGAAGAATCGGTATAAAAACTTGTGATTTAAATTTATAAATTAATATTGTACAAATATACTACACGCAGATGTAAAGTGCATACTTAATGTTAGTATAGGGAAATGTAAAGTATTATGTCTAGTAAAGATCAGTTATCATACTCTGTTTGTCCTTTCTACTTATTGCTTTAAACATTCCAGCGCTATAAGCTCCTTGAAATAGCAAATAAATTTGAAATATAAAATGAGTATTGCTTTGTATGGATTAGAAACAGATGCGTCCGTGTTTATTTGGTTATAACATTTACTAAGCTTTGTACTTTTCCTAATACAACTTAAAATGATAAACCACCTTCAAGCAGTTATTTGAAAGGTTAGGTGGAATATTTCATAAGCTATAAGTATCTAAATATATAACTATAGAAGGTCTAGGTTAAACGATTATTATGTACGAATCTCCTTGTATCATTATTGGCAAATAGTGGCATGCCTTCTGCATGGAAGTTATGGTGTTTTACATATGGAAAATAATTCAAATAGTTTGTGATTACTAGATGAACTACTGTATTTATTTCTAAGATATCATTAGTATATTTTACATATTCAAGAGTATTTCCAAACTTGTAGTTTATAGAAGTTGAATAATTCAATTCGGACATTCCATTCGAAAGTGCTCAACTTTATAAATGTAATCTCAGCAAAATACTAATAGAAAAATAAGCACCAAAAATAATTTTTTTAAGGTGCATATAGATTAAGTAGTAAATAAAAAGTGCCAGATGTCTGAAATATCGTTACAGATATTTTTATCGTTATAGACAATAAAAATATTACCTTTTCTTTTGGCTTCGTCACAGGTAACTGGAAAATGCATAAATTTTCAATTAATCTGAGTGACATGTGACTTCTCTCGAACACTGTCCGGAGGGCGGCAGGTCAGCATTTCTAGATAGGAACAAAGAGAAATAAGCAGACTTTTGTCTCTAACCCAGGACAGTAGGTATTCCTAGTCATCATACGTTTTACCTGAGTTATATCCTTATCTTAATTCTTTGTATTTTGTACTAACAATACATAATACACACAAATAATAATGATGTTCCGTATTGTAAACTGTTGTTTGTAAGCTCTTATCAGTTGTTATTATGTTACCTCAATCAGTTGGTTCTATCGTAGCATGTTATTCGAAGAAGCACAATCGCAAAAAAAGTGAATAAAATCAAAACAAAGATGCATTCCTGGAATAACTCATTAGGTGCGTTAATATACCATTACTTTTACTATTTCTGAAAGGGTAATAGGTTGACTTGTTCAAGAAGTGATTGTTATTTAATCTACCTCTTTGTTTCAATTTCTTACGTAGACCATTAAATATGTCATAGGAAACAGTATATGAGGTTTCATTTTGAATTGTATTATTTCTTTTCGGTTTGTATCGCAATCACAAAAACAAAAATCAATAAAGTTTTTATGCATACCTGTGTAAGTCAGTGTATTAACAATGATTAATATAGTTTAGGGAAAAATACACCACTAAGTGTACGAAACTAGATACTAATCGTAATCTAGATGCTTACGATTAGTATCTAGTTTCGTTTTGTAACACGTTTCCTTGCGATAAACGCGAAAGCTACAAAAGAAACCGATGCAGGAATTTTATAAGAGTGACGGTATGAACGAGGTGCTTTGGTTTGTTTTTGCAAATTATTATTTATATTTTACTAACAACAGTTTATATTTTTATCCATAAACCTATATTATCCACTAGCACCATGGCTTCGCACAGGCTCTTTACTGACAATATACTTAACTAGCCGACCTGTGCCCACTTCGTTGGGCGTTAACCGCCCGCTTTATTCGACTTGATTTAGAAATACTGTTATTTATAATTGACTTTTGTGTTCAATTATAACAAAATGTAGCCCATGTCACTCCTGAATAGTATCGCTTTCTTTTAGTGAAATAATTGTCCAAAAATTACCCCTACAACCACACAAACAATTAAAAACTGTACCTCTTATAATATTAATATTGATTACAAAACACTTTCCCTCGTGGCGGCTTTCATTTTTCAAATATTATTTTGCTAAGATTACGTTTATAAATTCGTATCACTTTTGAATGTAATGTCCCAATTGCATTAATCAAAATTTATCTAGGTACAGGTGTAGCAATACACTTAAATATGAAAAATATATGATATTTTCGAAACAAATACAACCGTTCATCTAGTAATGACCAATTAGTTTAATAATATTCCACATGTAAAATACCATAACTTTCCATGTAAAAGGCATGTCACTGTTTGAAACGGGAATAATCAACACGATAAACGCATTATTTACAATAAAACATCAAAGCATAGAGATAGGAGCTGGTGTTAGTTTCTTTTGTCTTCGTTTCGCATACTATGTGAGATGTTATTCTACAACCAATCAGAACAGAGTACCTCAGATGACTCATAAGCAGTTAGTCAGGTAGTTAGTTTGTTAACTTTTCACGAGGAATAACTACTATTACTACTGGGCAAGCATTTGTTATTTCTCCGTGAACTGTGCTCATAGTAGGACATCTGTTTGATAATTACTCCAAGACTTGGCTGAATCAGTATTTGAGGTAAGTGAATACATTTAAAATAACTCACCTTATAATTTAAAATTTTTTTTAATAATTTAGTTACAGTAAGAATCAGTTAACTGCAACCTATGATTAGACAAACTCTGTTCTAATACCTTTGTCGAACTCAGAACGAAATTAATTAATATTTAAACCCTTTATAGGCTATTATTTATAGTATTAGTTTTAGTAGTTTAGTTGTAAAATTCAAATATTAATCTTTTTTACCATCATTTCAGATGAAATCGCCAGTTAAAACTACGTCTACTTCTTCTCCTCAAAGAAGGGAAGAAATCCCGAAAAAACGTGATGACATTTCAAGCAACGGAGCTAGCAATACTGGTGTACGTAGCAACGATAAAGTGGCTAAAAAGACATTTGGCCCTTCTAAATATTTTGTACCTAGCAAGGAAAAAAGAAGTAGACCGACTGATCTTTACTACTTTGATTCGTTCTACTCACTCTATAAACTTGCTATAAAGAAAAGAGTAATCAAAACTTACCGTGACCTGTTAGCTGATGAAGAAGCTTCACGACCTGAAAGCCAAATGTCTCTGGATGTCAGTGGAAGTTTGGATATTACAGCACAGAGAACGCTGCCAATAGATCCATTTTCGAAACAAGTGTTGTGCAGAAATAACAAGCAGTAGCTTTGAACCTTCAAGAAAAGGTAAATATTTATATTCATGGCCTCCACCTATAGTGATGTAGACATTCCTACGCAGTTTAGAGTTCTATCTAAGTAAACGAATACTCGTTCCAATATGAGTCAAGTCATAGCAGTACAGCAGCCTTGTAGTGTACTAGCCGACCCACGCAACCTCGTTTGCGTCTTATATTGCCCGTAGCGTGAAAATTTCCCCCGTTTTTTAAACATTCTTCATTGTTGCTCCGCTCCTATTAGTAGTAGCGCGATGATATATACCCTATATGGGCTATCTAACACTGAAAGAATTTTTCAAATCGGACCAGCGGTTCCTGAGATTAGCGTGTTCAAACAAACAAACAAACAAACTCTTCAGCTTTATATATTAGTATAGAGTATAGATTTACAACCTAACCCAGGTTTCAGAAGGCAAATATAATCACTTTCGATTACAATAAAAAAAAAAATGAAACATTGTTTTTTTTTAATTTCAGAAGTTCGATGGCCAAGCATTGAGTAGGAAGCGATGCCTGGAGATCGTCAGAGGCTTGGGACTTCTCGTTTAAACTGCTCTAGCCTTGTTTTGCATTTGTATGTTTGTATCGATAGCTTTCTTCTCTCTCTCTCTTAATGTGTCACTTTTTATAAATACATATAAAATGATTTATTACTGATTGTTGTTTTTATTTCAGTTTTATAATTATGTAGGTCTGATGTGGAATTTAGAATTAAAAAAAAAAATATTGTTGTTTTTTTTCGGGTCAATAAATCTTTAATGAATTACATTATAACAATAATATCACACAATTAACACACGACCAAAGACATTTAAACTGCTATTAATCATACTTATATATTTCTAAATACATACATAGCATAGATAAATGACACCTAGACCCAACACAAATCATCGTCTTCATCACACAAACATTTGCCCTGTGATCTGGAATAACGACTGTGCGTTCGAAGGTTACGACAAAAGAACAGTCTATCAAGTGTGACTGCGGTGTTATTGTACTCTTAAGTATGTATATATCTGTGGTGTATGTGTGTATATTTCTATGGTGTGTGTAAGTTGAGCATAGAAATGCTTAGCAATTACATAGAATCACAGATTTGTAATTAAAATAAGTTTTGAAATAGAGGTATTAAGCCAGGCTATAAATGATAAAATCCATATTGATATATTAAAAAAAATTGCCGGGTCTTTTTTAGATTTGTTTACGTCATTCTGAACATGTTTTTTTCTACTTACAGTCTCTAATTGCATTCTTATTAGATACAGAAATTGTATGAACTATTTTGTTAATCACCTAATTATCTTTGATTATTACTTAATTATGGCATATATAATGACAATAGATATAGATTTTTGAATGTAATACTTAACATTTTCTTACACTTACGTATTCATAATTCGGTGAAATATAATACCTACATCTCGAGAATTAACAAACATTACTCAGAGATTCTAGATGTTTCTAGAGCTTCTATAGGATTTAAGACGATTACCGATTATACAAGAAAATATAGGTACAACGTAGAACACTTGCATCTTGTCTACAAGAGCTGTTCTTTATCTGATCAATGTATTGTCAACTAACAACCTACCTCTTACCACCTTCCTTATTAGTCACTGTTACTTAGTATTTTTCAATAGAATACAATTATTGACTCTACATTTTTTTTTTGAAACATAAATGAATATCTCCATCTACTGAACAATGGATATTTCTAAGAGATAATGAATTCTAAAGGTAAATTTAGTCTTTCTTAGTATCAGTATTAACTCGTTGTAAAACACTGTACTCTTAAGAGATTTGTTTATTTAAGTATCTGGTCTATACAAACTCTCACACAATTAACACAATATTGGCTCAGATAAGGGATTACAAAGTGTTTCAATGCTTTCAAAGTTTCTTTAGAAACAAAAACGGTTTACCAATTTAGATCGAGAGATATGAATATTCTTGACACTTGTTATTTAAGTTTTAAAACGACTTACTAAAAGTAAAATATGTTATTAACGAACTGATTTGAATAATTTAAGAAGGATATACTTCCAGTTTGATTCTATTTAATGTAACTAACCCACTAACACTAAGGATGAAAAATAAAGGTAAGAATTCTACAGCTCTTATAGTTGATCAGGTTAAGTAAACGTTTGTGATGTATGTTACTTCAACCGGAACCTCCTTAATAAACACCTAGACCGCTTTTTAACCAAATTCAAAAAAGGAGGAGGTTCTCAATTCGTTTGTATTTTTTTTTTATATTTGTTATATCATAACTTTCGAATGGGTGAACCGATTTGATGGTTCTTTTTATTTGAAAGCTTTTGCTTTCCGTGAGGTCCCATTTCAATTTGGTCCAGTTCTTGAAGTCTTTTTGAAGTGAAATATTTTTAGGCCGCGTTGAGCACTTTTTGGTAGGAGAAAATCTTTTGAGTTCGCGTCACCGGCATGCTGACGTCATAAAACTTCTTTGGCGCGTTGAGTGTTTTGTAGTGAAAAATCTTATGGGTTCGCGTCACCGACGACGTGCTAACGTTTCATGTTGATAATTTTAATTTAAACATTATGAAATTTCTAATGGTACACGTTCACTACTTACGTACTTGTCAATAACTGCGTTCGATACACTTTCAATCTTCGGAAGTATGAACATGCGTCTACTTTGTGTTTCCTGTTTGCTTACGGCGCAATCATTGCACGCTCATCTCTCTATTTTTATTTCTCAACTCACCATTTTACTTGTTCACCATGCTCCGTACCTTTAACACCTATGCTGAAGTCAAATCAGGAAGTTCACAAATCGATTCACATTTAAAAAAGTACAAAATCTCCTCGTACACAATAGTAACCCCTCGAGGGCGAATAGACTCATCCCCTTGGAGGAGATGACGAATTACATCGTAACAGAGGCAGGGCCGTTGTAATAATAAAAACGGCATCCATGTTTTATTGCGGCAAAGAAAGAAGCCCCTCAATTTTGCTATTGTGCCATTTTAGAAATACCGAACTGGCGCCATCCGGGCAATTTTCGAAAAATGCCACGTGTCAGTCTAAAGGGCTAATAATTAAATGATTACTTGTCCACCTGAAGTCACAAAACCATAGAAATCACCTTAACAACAATCCTGAGCTCTTTCAGCGCCTATATGATGTTGTAAAAAAAACAGGCGCAACGATAATAGATTGTGCTTACACAGGGCTAAAACAACTATGATAAAAAATTTATAATAAACTGCCATCTAACTTTAAAAATAATAATATAGACTTATTTAAAAATAAATTTAAATATATATTGGTTGCGAAGTGTTACTATAGTGTAATTGACTTTATGAATGACAATACTATATAAAAATTGTTTTGACATTAAATTTTTGACATTTATTTATGTTACTAACTTAATTTGTTCTATATCATAATAATTTGTTCGACTGTAATTATTAGGCTATATTTTGTTAACAAATGTTTATTGTTTTAAATGACTGATATTTTTGCATGCCTTGAGGTAGAATGTGGCTGCTCATTTGTAATACACTTAACATCTGATTTTGTATACCCATGTTCGCAAAATAAATGGTTTGATTTGATTTGATTTAACGTCATCATTTCATTTTGTCGTTTTTATTTTGTTAAAGAGAATACAACTTAACGTGATAATGTTAAGTAAACATAAGTAAAAAAAATATATTCAATTTTTTTTTATTTATTTATTAATACTTCCTGCATTACATTTGCACGAGGCGGACTTAATGCCAAATGGCATTTTCTACCAGTCAACCTTTGGATGGTTTAGTATGGAATGTGGCAGGTGCACTTGTCGTGTGAGGGGAAGTTATGAACAATAAATATTTGATAACAATTAACCTTTAAAAACATAGATGAATATATAAATAAATATTTATATAATATATATACAGAATAAAATATATATGGTATAATAGAGGTAAAGAGATTATGAAGATATTTCTGCTAGTTGCTTCTTGTAAATTTCTTTGACTTTGGCCTTAAATGTATAACGGTTACTTAATTTCCTGATCTCAAGTGGGAGCGCATTCCATAAAAGAATAGACTGGATAGCGAAAGAAGAGTGGACTAGAGAAGACGTGTGTGTTGGACATAAGAGTAGAAGATTATTAGTGGAGCGAAGATCTTAGATTCTTTCTTAGATTCTTAGATTTATATTAGAGACTGATCTTAGTGTTTTTTTGTTCGTTTACCAATGTGACTGTATTGAATGTAGGTGTTGGGTCTTGGTAAATGATAAAAATTCTTAAATTATACTTCTTTCAATTTTACTAAATGATAAATTAGTACATGAGCAATAATACACCCAATATTGGATCCAGCCTATGTGTAGCATTTTTTATGAAAATGAGTTTTAATTCTATCTCCAGAAGAATTAATTTAGTTGAGATGTATGGACGTAGCAGCAGCAGAGTTCAATGATTGTTACATTTATAAACGGTTTAGGTATATCTTCCACCAACTTCTTAATCCTTTTGAAATCGCTAAAGCGAAGTCTGATATCACATCATTAGTTTTTGCTAGTCCCTGTCGTGAACTGATGAATGATGAGTTGTCACACGCCCCGCCGCTATTGTACATTGCGTTCCAAAATTACAAGGAACTAAGTCGCTAAGATAAGATAAATAACGTGATAGAATAATACAAGATGATGCCCGCATCAATTTTGTTGCTGATAGCACCAGATTGACATTACACAGTCTGTTCTGGACTAAAACAACCAATTTTTTTATTCAAATTACCTCATATTTATTTTTTTTCGTTTTAATCCATATTCAATTTATGTATCTATTATTTTGCCTTGCCTCGATCGACTGGACTAATAGCCGCGATCGACCGGTCGATCGCGATCAGGTTGGCCACCCCTGGCGTGGAGGAATTAAATTAAAATTTTTCATACATGTTTGTACGGAACCCTCGGTAGTCTGTTTTTTTTACGATGGTCTATCAATGAGACCATGTGACTGTTGGGTCTTGGAAGCTGATAAAAACACAAAACGATTAAGAAGTTCGGGTACTGCAGTTAAGAAGCAATTCAGTGGATCACATGGATTCTGAAAGATCGATAAGAGAATGGTCATTTTTTGTTTTAGTCTTTTAATTTAAACCATAATAATATAAAATAAATAAACATATTTACATCTGGTATGTGACCTCTAAGTATCTAAATTAGTAAAAAGGGTTTTAGAGGTATTAGGCTGTAAGATTTTTTGTGAAAGCAAAACTGAAACTGAAAGCTCATCGTACTTTGTAGTAAATACCTATGTGCGTAGTGAGAGGCGCGGGCGCAAGCAATGCGCAGGTAAGCGAATCGTGTATTGTGATTGGCGGATCGGCGTCGCGCGTATTGGCTGTTACGCATTGTGTTGTACGCATCTCGGTGGTGTGGGCAATCCCCATTGGCTATTAAAAGAAGGCAATGTTTCTTTACCAAGTTACGTTTGCAAACTTTGTGTAGACTCATAGTTTATAATAGTTCGAAGGGAAACTTAAAAAGAGTGTAAACTGCACAATGGCTGAGCCAATATTTTTTTGGTTTTGTGTTTTTATCATTTATCAGTTTTTATCATTAGGCAGCGTTAAAAATGAGGCAGTTATTGATTTCATTTTTTTTTTTTTTTTCTTTGTCTGTTTTCTTCTCTCGTCTGTAATGCCGCGATGTCGCCTAGGATTTGATATAGTGATTAATAACGGCTGTTTTCAATAACCTATCTCCAGCTAAGGATAGATAGCTATCTCCGATTTGTTACGTGATCTTATATATCCTTAGCTTGCGTTTCACAATCGAGGATAAGCGCTATCTATCTCTTTTCCCTCTTGATACGCTTAGTGCTTTGCTACACAAATCTTTAATGTTAAAAATAAATATTAAATGTTTATTTATTTTAATTAAAAGTACTTGTTGTTTGTATTTTTTTAAAGATTTTATGGTGAATTAACATTAACTTGTTTAATTTTATTTGTTTACCACATTGAATAATGAAATAAAACGTTTTGACATAACGAATTGAATTGAACAGATTGGACAAAGAGCATATCAGTGTCTTTTTTGCGTTTTCTATGTATAATATGTATATTTATAAAAAAAGTATAAATATGTATTTATATCAGTTGTCTAGTATTCATAACACAAGTTCTGCTTAGCTTGGGACTAGATCGCGTTGTGTGTTTGATTTCCGAAATATTTATTAATTAATTTTGTATTATATGCGCCTTTTGGCGACGCATACATACAGCGGTGGAAAGGTAAGGAATTGAACTCACAGGTTGTTGACGGTTAGGAGCTGGTTGAAGAACTCCACGGGTTCTCGGCACTCCTGGTAGGTACCCAATTCTTTCTACGTGGCACTGATTGTCTATCACGATACGGCAATTAACGAGCTGATTCGGGGTTATCGATTATCTTGAGCAGAATATATTTTCAGTTTATAAAGCGCGCGCGCCGCGTACACGTTATATTTCGAATTCGAGTCTTACGCAAACGTCATGCGTTTTTCACTTTGACGTTTACGTTTCGTTTCTGCAAAAATATTGCCTTTGCTTTTGGCTTAGTAATCGTAATCGGATAAAAAATTAACTTTCACTCAATTCTGTGTCTGTCTGTCAATTTCACAGGTCTGTCTTCTCGCGAACATTGCCCAGTCGGTGGCAGGTCGGCATTTCTAAAAACAGATAAAAGTGAAATAAGGAACTTTTGTGTCAACGACAGTGCAATTTGGCCATCAATTTTTCTACCTGCAATATCCTTATCTTAATTGTTTGTATTTTGTACAAACAATACATAATACACACAAATAATAATGATGTTCCGTGTTGTAAGCTGTTGTTTGTTAGCTCTTATCAGTTGTTATTATGTTCCCTAAGTCAGTTGATTGTATCGTAGCGTGTAGTTCTATGAAAAAGCACAATCTCAAACAGTTGAATAAATAAAATAGTACTCAACAAAGATGCGTTCCCGGAATATACCATTACTTTAATACCTAACTAACATAGAGATGATATTATTGTGCATGTTGTATTCACCTTTTATTACTTATACAATTAGTTTTAAGTTCATAATTTAATTTAAGTTACTTTCACATATCTAAAGAAATTAATAGTTCATTCAATCACGCATCCAAATCAATCTGAAAGGAGAATAACTTCAGTGCACGTTCAAAAATGAAAATAGGAAGATCTACAAAGTATTCTCTACTGACTATAACAGTAAAACAAACGAATGTACGCCTCCACCGTACGATTCGCTGGCGTCAGATTACGTCCGACTGCAGTTCTTCCTCCCGACCTCAACGGATTCTCCTCGGTGACTGCAGTGAAGAGTGTAAGGAACGGAATATGCGCCTCTATGGGACCTCAAGCCGGAACGATGAGCGTCTGAAACTCGTACTTTAAGATCTGTTACATTATTACTGCAAAGTCATGAGCATAGTCAAAATGACGAATGAAATTTCTATAAGAATCTTCGAGGTTCAATCAATTTTAAAATTCCGAGCAGTTAGAGATATAATACTAGCTAAACCCGGAACCGGCAACCGGGAGTAAAGAATACAATAAATGCATTGTTTACGTACAATAAAACATCAAAAGTTTAGAGATAAGAGCTGGAATTGGTTTTTATTGTCGTCTTTTCTTTGTAAGCTGTTGTTATACAACCAATCAGAACAGAGTACTTCAAATGACTCAGTAACAGTTAGTCAGGTAGTTCACTATTGGGCGGATCGAGGAATGTCACTATTGGGCAAGCATTTATTATTTCCTCGTGAACTGTGCTCAGAGAAGGACGTCTGTTTGTGAGTTACTACAAGACTGTGTTGTTACGGTTACGGTTAGAGAATCAGTGACTTTGTACAAGCATTGACTTGAAACTTAAGAACTTAAGAGAAGTCCTGTTAACTATTAATTGGTGAAACATTTGAGGTAAGTGAATACATTTTAAATACTAAATTTATAATTAAAAAAACTTTAAAAATTACATTATTGTAAGAAAAAGTTAACTGCAACCTGTGATTAGAAAAACTCTGTTTTAATACCTTTACCGAACTCAGTACGCTTTCATGGGTTTTTACTTACATTGTCTTATAAAAGACATACTTTAATTATGAGTTCAATACTCTCATAGATAGAAGATTAGTTATTAAATCCTGATGTCTAACGTTTTTAATATAATTTCAGATGACGTCACCAGTTAACTCTGCGAGTACTTCTTCTCCTCGGAGGAGGAAGGGAATCCCGAAGAAACGGAATGATATCTCAAGTAACAGAGCTAGCCGTACAGCATTACCCAATACTGGTGTACGTGGCGGCACCAAAGTGGCAAAAAAAATATTTGGTCCTTCCAAATATTTTAGACCTAGCAAGGAAAAAAGACGTAGACCTTCCGATCTTTTCTTATCTTCGATCAAATCACTCCATAAATACATAGTTATGAGAAATACACATAAAGCATTCATAAGTGATCTTGAACTATCAGATGAAGAAGAAGATTTAGAACCTGAAAGCCAAATGTCCCTGAACGTCAATGAAAGTGTGGGTTTTCCAGTACAAACAACGCCGCCACTTGACCAATTATCTACTCCAAATGAACTTGACAGAGCACTTACTAATCTAGCTGATGATATGACTACGGATTCAAATGTTGAGCAGAAATAACAAAAAGCAGCTTCGATTCTTAAAGAAAAAGTAAATATAAATATTTAAGTACCTATGATGGTGAATACATTCCTACAGAGTTTAGAGTTCTATCTAAATATACGAATACTCGTTCCACTATGAATAAAGACCATAATTGAGCCAACTTAATGCTGTAGAGCAGTACAAGAGATTTATAGTACAATTATACTGCGCAAATTAATTTTCGATGACCATATGAAAATGCATATCTCTAAAACATTGATTTGTTTAAATTACAGGAGTTCGATGGAAAACATTGAGAGCGGCGCGATATCTCGACGTCAGCAGAGACTTGGAACTTTCTCCGGGACTTTATATCGTATTTCAGTAACGTTACAGGCAATAAATGATGACTGTAAAATATGCTGTACCTAAAGTTTTGTAAATATTTATGTTTGTATTGTTAGCTCTCTGTATCTTTCTCTCAATGTATCTATCGTTCAAAAGTATAATTAAATTGATGAATTACTGATTGTTGTTTTAATTAAAATAATTTAATTATGTAGGTCTGATAACCAAAACATAGGTAAATATATAAGCGACAGCTAAATAATTTTTTGTTTTTATTATAATTATTTTGACTTTAAAAAAACTTAAGGCTCGGACGTTTTTGCACCTTTTAGACACTCATAGAGAATGGATCTATAATGTCCTGCTTAAAAGCTAATTGGAAGCCCTATTTACACGCAAAACGTAGCTGTTCTGTCGATAATTGGTAGATGCCCTTGGTACGCTTAAGAGAGGGTCTTTCCGGGAAGTTCCGGGCAATCTATACTGTGATTAAATATTTTCCCAAATAATAGTGAGTCAGCTATCATACGACGATTTGTACGAAGCAACAGATGGAATCGCTCACAAAGTGAAATATAATTTTCTGACTGATGAGGGATGCTTTGGTGAGGTATAAGACAGAGGTATTTAACAAACCGTTTGGTAGAGTGATGAATCGAACGGCTGATGGGATATACATACAAGCCGCCAGGACAGCCATTACTCGCGACGCCGATCTGCCAATCACAACACACAACTCGTTTACCGGCTGCCCGCATTACTTGCGCCCGCGCCTGTCACTCACAACGTAGTTATTTAATATGAAGTATTTATAAATTTGCAAAAAATGGTGCAAAGTACTGCTTTTATACAAAATCATATACCTCACACAAGTTTCATGTTTAAAAAGTAATTTTTAGTGGTTTGTTTAATAAATAATAGTTTTTTTTCCAAAAATCAGAAATGATTTATTTCACACATAACATTTACATAAAATTGAAGGTGACTTCTTTTAAGCATAAAAATGCCTGTGCCAGAAGACACCGCTCCTTCATATTTCGAGCGCGTAATATTTGCTTGACTAATGTACTTAATTTAAACAAAAAAATAAAAAGAAAACACAAAAACAAAATACAGGGGCATAGTGTGTGAAGGGGGTGTGTGTGTGTGTTAGGAGTGAAGTATTATAATTATGGTGATTTGTATGTGGAAGATGAGTACGTGGGCGATGATGAGTGTGGGGAGGTGTAGAGATATATGAGTATCGTCATCGTCATGTCTGTCTGTCCGTCCGTATGTCACAGCCACTTTTTTTCTGAAACTATAATATTGAAACTTGGTAAGTAGATGTAATCTGTGAATCGCATTAAGATTTTCATACAAAAATAGAAAGAAAGCAATTAAATTGGAATCAAAAAAATAAAAATGTAAACCTAAATTTAACTGAAACTCAAAAAAATTCATCAAACCCATACGGCAAAAATGATGTCGAGGTTTCTAATATATATCATTTTGTTCTAAACTGAATTGTTTGCGCCAGAGACACTTTCAAAGTGGTAAAATGTGTGTCGCCTCCCTGTAACTTCCAAAACAAAAGAATGATAAAACTAAAAAAAGTACATTACTATGCAAACTTCCACCGAAAATTGGTTTATTGTTTAATACGTAATAAATCGTAAACCGCAAAAAATACACTATTGTTAAAACATCGATCAAAGTTACAACGAACTACAAGAACTTTTATATTATGTTACTTGCTGTTATAGAACCCTTCATGGGCGAGTCCGACTCGCAATTGGCCGTTTTTTTCGAACTCTGCCCGTATTACCGCCGGTTGTCGGTATTTTTAAGGGACAATGGCGAAAAAAAGGAACTTTTGTGTTTGTCGCAATGGAACATGGCTGTCGAGATTAAGATAAAGATATGATTCACGTAAAACAATACGTGAATAATATCCTTATCTTAATCTATAATTTGTATTATCTATCTATCAGAGTACTTTAGGAAAGTATTGTTTGTAAACTCTTATCAGTTGTTATTATTTTAAGTCAATTATTTATTCACGTTTATTCCTGAGAGGCAACACAAATGAAACAAATAGAATAAAAATGGCAAAAAAGAAGCATTCCATGTAATAGTATACCATTATTATGAACAGATAATATAATAGGTTTACCTGTTCACGTGGTGTTTATATATTTAATCTGCCTCTCTGTATTCATTTCTATTCGTAGACTACTATATATGTTATTGAGAACAGGATACCAGGGTTTTATTTGATCGCTTGGAACAAAATCATGTGTTCATTTAGCTTTTATAAAAGGACGTTAAGTACTTACTGGTTTCTTAGTTATGAGAAAACAAAAGTACAAGTACGCGTTTTTAACCGACTTCAGAAAAAGGTGGAGGTTTCTCAATTCGACCGTATTTATACTTTAATTTTTCTTTTATGTGTGTTCGCGGATAACTTCGTCGTTTATGAACCAATTTTGATGATTATTTTTTAATGGAAAGGAGATATCCCAACGGTGGTACCATCATAAGGACACTAAGATCTGATGATGGCATTCAAGAGAAATCGAGTCAAACTTTGAAGTCGGTTTTATTTTTGTTAAATTTTTTCTTGTATGTTTAACATGTTCAGTGTTATTAAGATCAGATCACGAACTTTTATGAGGTATTGTTTTATTGTCTGTCCTTCAAGGTTACTAGACGTTCAATATAACATACGTCAAAATAATTTCATAGAACTTATAGCTTATAACGTTTATAATAAATAAAATAAATAAAAATAGAAAGGATAAACAGAGTATGACAACTGATGTCGGCTAGATATAATTAATTTTTTATTTTTTTAAATTTTCGCGTTTCCTGATTTATCAATAACTATTTTTACGGTAATCAACGCGATGACTTATTAAAATCTGATTTGCCTGACGTTTCGACCAGGTTGCACTGGCCGTGGTCAGGCAAATCAGAGGTATGTACGAGTAATACCTTTTTATAAGTGATCGCGTTAAAAATAATTGTTAATAGACGTAATTTACCTTTATACTAACTTGTAACTACATCTGCTTGTATTATATTTGAACCATGAAAAGTTTTCTCATTATTCTTTTATTACTTTTTTACTATATGGCAGGAAGTCTTACTCGCAACATGGTTTCGTTGGTCCTATTATTTTGACAATGATTTACTCACCTTTCACATAACTTCAGAAATTAATGGTTCATTCAATCTCGAATCTAAATCAATCTGAAAAGAGAATAACTTTAAAACACTTTCAACAAGTAAAATTTTAACAAAAATAAAACCGACTTCAAGGTTTGACTCGATTTCTCTTGGATGCCATCATCAGATCTTAGTATCCTTATCATGGTACCATTGTTGGGATATCTCCTATACATTGAAAAAAGAATCATCAAAATCACACATAAAAAAAATAATATATTTACGGTCGAATTGAGACCCTCCTCCTTTTTTGGAAGTCGGTTAAATATGAAAATAAGAAGTTCTACTAGTGATCTAGTCTATAGGTATTCTCTAACGAGTACAGCAATAAAACATACTACGTATATGTGCCTCCATCGTACGGCAGATTAAGTCCGAGTGCAGTTCTTCCTTATACCCTCTCCGCCACCACCGTCTACCTCCGTTGCAGAAGGAAGCGGCCAGGGTAAAACATCTGTCACTGCCGGCCACAGAGTCATGATGGTTGGTAGCGAGATTCTCTCCAATGACTGCAGTACCTAAGGAGTATGAGGACCAGAACATGCGCCTCTATGAGACCTCAAGTCGGGACAACGAGCGTCTGAAATGATTACTTTAAGATTTGTTTCATTATTACTGTAAACTAAAACTCATAAGCCTAGTCAAAATGACTAATGTTAGATTCAGTGACAAGTCATATAGCCTATAACTAGCGGACGATCAAGACGCTTTTAACGATACCTCATTTGTCTTATTCTGACTAGTAGTTTAGATAGAAGGAGGGAACAAACAAGCATACCATAGAAATACCACACTTATCGAATAAATACGGACAAAGTCTTGAGCAAATGCTAATAATATATGTATTTTTGAAATGTACAAGTAACGCTCTTTTCAATGATACCAAACACGACATATTTATCTAAATTTTTTTTTTCTGATACTGTACTTCATGTCGGCTAGAGGGCGCCACATTAGATTCAGTGACACGTCATATAATTTATAACTAGCAGACAATCATGACGCTTCTAACGACACCTAATTTGTCCATTTCTAATGAGTAGTTAAGGAGCTATTAGGGAACAACTGAACATACATATAAACATGAATAGCCTGTCAAAATCATAACCCTCCTTTGGCTTGGCCGTAGTCGGGTAAAAAGATACAATACTAGCTGAATGATCCCCAGCAACCGAAAATAAATAACACAATAAATGCATTGATTACAACAAAACACGATAAGAGCTGGTATTGGTTTCTTTTCTCATCCTTTCGTTTACTTTGTACGCTGTTGTTTTACAACCGATCAGAACAGACTACCTCAGATGACTCAGTAACAGTTAGGCAGATAGCTCACTACTACTTTTTTACGAGGAATATCACTACTGGTTAGCATTTATTAATTCCCAGTGAACTGTGCTCAGAGTAAGACGTCCGTTTGTTAGTTGCAGCAAGACTTTGTTGTATCTCGGTTAGAGAATCAGTGACTTTGTGGAAGTATCAACATAATTGTGTAACGTTCGGAATTTATACGAGAACTCGTGTTATTATTTGGTGTAAGATTTGAGGTGAGTGAATATATTTAAAACTAGCTGAACCCCGCGGTGTTACCCGCGGGGATCAGCTAGTCGTTCCAGAGATTACCCGGAACAAAGTGACAGAGAACATTTTTTTAAATACATTTATGTTGTATGTACCGTGTATACATATATATGCATTTAGTAAAAAGTGGTTACTTTAATATTAAAAACAGACACTCCAATTTTATTTATTTGTATAGATAACTAATTTTGTAAAAAAAACTCAAACTATTTAGTTATTGTAAAGGAAAAGTTAACTGTGATCCGACAAACTGTGTTCTAATATCTTTACCTAACCCAGTACGAATAAAAAAAATTAAACCCTTTATGGGTTATTATTTTGAATTTCTTAAAAAAGACATGCTTTAATTACAGGTTCGATATTCTAACAGATAGTAGTTTAGTTATAAAACCCAGATATTGAACTTTTTTGACATAATTTCAGATGACGTCACCAGGTAACTCTACGTGTACTTCTTCTCCTCGGGGAAGGAAGGGGATCCCGAGGAAACGTGTTGATATCTTAAGTAACGGAGCCAGCAGTGCATCACGCAGTACTGGTGTACGTGGCAGCGATAAAGTGGCAAAAAAAATATTTGGTCCAGCCAAATGTTTTTCGCCTCGCAAGGACCAAAGACGTAGACGTAAACCGACTGATATTTTATTATTTGACTCGGTCAAATCACTCTATATACATGTTGTTAAGAATAGAGTAACTATAGCTGACCTTGACCTGTCACATCATGCAGGAGATTCACTACCTGAAAGCCAAATGTCCCTGGATGTCAGTGGAAGTGTGGATATTCCAGCACAAAGTACGCCGCCAACAGACCCATTTCCGACACCATATGAACTTGATAGAGCACTCTCTAAACTCGCTGATGACATGACTACGAATCTAAGTCTTGTACAGAAATAACAAGCAGCTTCGATTCTTAAAGAACAGGTAAATATAATATTAATATTTAGGTACCTATGACAATGAAAGCATTCCTACTGAGTTCAGAGTTCCATCTAAATAAACGAATACTCGTTCCGTATATTCTTCATTGAGCCAACTTAATGCCTTTGAGCGGTACAGAAATCTTGTAGTGCGCTTACAACCTAACCCAAATTTCAGAAGAAATAAAAAATCATTTTTGATGACCATTTAGAAATGAATACCTCTGAAATATTAACTTCTTTAAACTACAGCAATTCGGTGGCCAAACATTGAGTACGGCGCGATATCTTGACATCAGCAGAGACTTGAAACTTCCCCCGGGACTTTATATCGTTCTTCAGTAATGTTACAGACAAGAAAGGAAGACTAAACTATGTGTTATACCTAAAGTTTTGTGTTTGTATCGTTAGGTCTCTGTATCTCCCTCTCAATGTATCCATCTTTTAAAAGTATAATTAAATTGATTAATTACTGATTGTTGTTTTAATTTAAGTCCTTCAGTTACGTTAGTCTGATTTGCGATTTAGTAATAATAATAATAAATATTTCGGACATCTATCACACAACGCCATCTAGTCCAAAGCTAAGCTGAGCTTGTGTTATGGGTACTAGACAACTGATACAAATACATATATACTTTTTTTTTGTAAATACAAGACTATTTTGTTTGGTTTGTTTATTATTAAAACTCCGAAACAAATATTTGTAGATCATAAAAACATTTGGTCCGACCCGGGAATCGAATCCGAGAGTGAGGTCTATGGTTCGATTCCCGGCTCGGGGGCTCAGCAGTCGCACACGCCAACCGCGAGACCAACGAGGCAGTAAGATTTAGTGTTAAAGAACATGATGATTTTTGTCGTTGTTAATAAACAAATCTAAGTTTTTATTTGGATCAGTAATCTGTAATTAATTACAGTGTAATAATAATGTTACACAATTCTAACATGGCTTATGGCAACTAAACTACTGATAATCATATTTATATATTTCTAAATACACACATATCACAAATAAAGGAAACTAGACACAGAACAGATGGTCGTCCTCATCACACAAACATTTGTCCTGGGAACTGAAACAACGATTGAGCGTTTGAAGATTACGACAAAAGCACAGTCTATCAAGTGTGAGTACGACTGTAAATGCGAACATATATGTTGACGCCATCACGCGTCTATGTTTGGCGGGATTAGTATGTAAGCAAATATTGTTAAAAAAATATTACTAAATAAATAAAATAAATTAAATAAAAAACTTTTTTAAAACAAGCTTTTATTGCAATGCCCTCATAAAGTATTAGTCGAGACGAATCAAAGGGGTCCAAACTTGACGGTGTTGCGACGTCGACGTTCTTAACAGAGTGTCTATGCCAACCTTCCATGGTCACGCTGTATACATATGCTTGCAAAATTTCAGAAAAATCGGATGAAGATATCAGTTTTAGAATTGAATTGCAAGATTCCACCCGAACATACATACACATACATTGCAAATTAATAATAAAATAAATAAAAACTTGTAAAAATAAAAAAAATGAAAAATTAAGTCATATAATAATATCATATTATGACCTCATTCAAACAAACTACTTACATAGTATATGTGGCCTCATATCTTTAAGATTCTTGATATAACACAATGAACACGCTCCGATACTAGCATCGTCTGAACTTAAACATAAGAAATAAAAAAGTAGTACTAGGTATACGCATTTATATCAGTTGTTTAGTACCCATACTATAAGCTCTGCTTAGTTTGGGACTAGATGGCGTTGTGTGTCGAATGCCCGATATATCTACACTATTTACTTACTGCATTTAGTTACTATAAAATTTGTATTTTTGTGTGTATGTTTGTAATAAATAAACTCAAAAACTACTGTGCCGATTCAAAAATTATTTTACCATTGGATAGCTACATTCACCCTGAGCAATATAGGGTATATTTATTGCTAGTGAAGATTAGTGCTCTTTAATAAAACTTAAGTAACGTAACCCAAGGTGTAATAAAGTGTCCTAAAACGTCTTTCGTCACATGCGCTGCGGAAACTATTGATGACAATGACAATGACTGGTTTCGTCGGTTCTATTATTTTAACAATGATTTACTCACATTTCACATAACTTCAGAAACCATCAGTACCACCGTTGAGACATCTCCTTTCCATTAAAAAAGAATCATCAAAATCGGTTCATAAACGACGAAGTTACCCGCGAACACACATAAAAATATATATACATATACGGTCGAATTGAGAGACCTCCTCCTTTTTTGAAGTCGGTTAAAAAATGATTTCGACGAATTGAGAACTGTTCCTTTTTTTGAAAGACGGTAAAAAAATATTAACTTTCCGCACCCAGTAGGTAACAACGCCATCTATTGGCTTCAAATATTAAACTTGGAAACACTCTAATTTTACAGCAATTTTAATACCGTAATTTGTACATAATTATTGTATACGTGATACTACAAAATAATAATGTTTCATTTTAATTATGAAAGCAGTTAAAATAATTCTTTTAAACATATTTGATCAACTTAGGAGGGTAGTTGTATTTTGTAGAATCGAATTTATTTTTGTAGTGTCGGTAGGGTTACTTAAGATGCTTTCACAGAGCATTTACAACTATGAGAAACGTAATACTAACTACGTCTCTCATAGTTATAAATGCTCTGAATTCATTTTAAAAACATGGTGACGCAGAATTTTAAGAGTATGTGTACAAGGAAGCAAATAGAGATGCCTTCACGATACACTACGAATAGGCGTGGACCTGAAAGAGTATGTGAGTAATTTCTGTTTTATATTCAACAAGCCTAATATTTTTCCAATGAACGTTTTAGTATCCAAGAGCATTCGCATAAAAAATAAAAAATAGGTTAAAATACAATTAAGTGATTAAATCACCCCACCACAAAGTAATTTAAAACGATTTGAAAATTGTGTTAAAAAGCCGTTAGAAGTACAATTTCCAACTTCGAAGTTTTTAAACAATCCAGATTGTTTAATGCAATAAAAATATTTCAAGAAGCCATAGACGGGCCCATCCGGTCTTAACAATGGACGTGGCCAGGGTGGTGGCCATATATTAGAGTTAAACGCACGCGGTTGTTTTATCTTCTAAGATTAAAATGAAACCATAATAAAACAACGATACTTATTGTTGTATTTTAATACTATAAAGTAAGTACGTCTATAATATGCTACTAACTTTTTCAGGAATGAAAATATAGTTACATTTTCAAACCTAAAACATCATTATTGATTGCAGTTGAACAAACTCGGACAGCACCAGTTTGTATCAGATTCAAATGATATTTATAAAATATTTGAATTGTAATCTGACTAAAAACCTATTGAGTTTACATTTAACCAAGAGAACTAAGTATTTAACAAGTAAAATTTTAACAAAAATAAAACCGACTTCAAGGTTTGACTCGATTCCTCTTGGATGCTATCATCAGATCTTAGTGACCTTATCATGGTACCACCATTGAGATATCTCCTTTCCATTAAAAAAAACCTTTCCATTAAAAAAAAGAACCATCAAAATTAAAATTGGCGGGCAAACGAGCAGACCTATAGCCTGATGATAAACGATTACCGCCGCCCATGGACACATGCAACACCAGAGGCGTTACAAATGCGTTGCGGGCCTTTAGGGTTTAGGGGGGGGGGAAGGAAGGGGGGAGGTGTGATTAGTCTATACGCCTTTAAATTGTTTGTGTTATTTTGAACTGTTTTTGATTATGTAAGTTGGTGCAATGTAAGTTTATCGTTTAGAATTGATAAGCGTTTGGAAAATCGAATTTGTAAATCTCACACAAAAATCTTTTAAACTTAGCTGCTTTGGGTGTTTATAGAAACTTATTTCAACTTCGTTATATTGAAACAATGTCTCTTAATTTACTTAATATTGAAAATGTAAGTATAATCTCCCAAAAATGTTCAAATCAATTTGTAAGTAACGTATTTTCAAGGTAAAAATACAAGTGACTTTAGGGCTTCTTCTTTTTTGTAAATAGGTTAAAAACTTTTAAATAACACGTGTCAATAGTAATCTATACATCTATACAAATAACTAAAATTGGAGTGTCTGTTGGTAATATTAAAATAAGCGCTTTTTACTAAATACATATGGATGTAAACACGGTACATATACCTAAAATGTAGTTAAACAATTTTTTATCTGTCTGTCTGTCTGTCTGTTTGTTCCGGGTAATCTCTGGAACGGCTGGACGGATTTTGACGGGACTTTCACTGGCAGATAGCTGGTGATCCAGGGAGTAACTTAGGCTACTTTTTTTTAGACTTACTTTGTCCCGCGGTACAACAATAACCTCTGGTAACACCGCGGTTCAGCTAGTTTCTTCATATAACTTGCTACCTGGGCCGGTAGCAAGTTATATGAAGAAGAGTCGTTTTGGGCAAAACGACCTGTAAATAATTAGTTGGCCTGCGCTGAATACAATAGCTTTCGAAACACTTTTGCATATTTTAGTTTGTGTTTAATGTCGGCAAGCCATTTTTATTAACCGACTTAAAAAAAAGGAGGTTTCTTAATTCGTGTGTATTATTTTTTTTTATTTGTGTTTGCGGATAACTTCGTCGTTTATGAACCGATTTTCATGATTCTTTTCTTAATGAAAAGGAGATGTCCCAACAATGGTACCATGATAAGGACATTAATATCTGATCATAGCATCTAAGAGAAATCGAGTCGAACCTCGAAGTCGGTTTTATTTTTCTTAAAATTGTATTTGCTTTCAAAAAAAATGTTGAAAACATTGAAACACTCTATAATCTCTTATCTGAACTAATATTGTGTTAATTATGTGAACGTTTGTAAAGAGTCCGATACTTAAATCAATAAATCTTTAAAGAGAAGTGTTCATTTGCCAAATGTCCCTTTAGAACTCATTATCTATTAGAAATATTAATTATTCATGAGATGTAGGTTAATCATTTTATGCCCGAATATTATAAAAATAAAGAGTAAGTTATTCTATTATATACTAGCTGAACCCTGCGGTGTTACCCGCGGTTATTCTTGTACCGCGAGTAACGCCGCGGGACAAAGTTAGTCTAAAAAAAGTAGCCTAAGTTACTCCCCGGATCATCAGCTACCTGCCAGTGAAAGCCCCGTCAAAATCCGTCCAGCCGTTCCAGAGATTACCCGGAACAAACAGACAGACAGACAGACAGACAGACAAACATTTTTTTAACTACATTTTTGGTATATGTATCGTGTATACATACATATGCATTAAGTAAAAAGCAGTTATTTTAATATAACAAACAGACACTCCAATTTTATTTATTTGTATAGACATTATTGCTAAAATTTTTAATTAAGTAATTATATGATACTAGCTGCCCCGGCAAACGTCGTTTTGCCATAATTTTTTTTAAGGATGGTTGACCCTTTCCATTGAGGGGGATGAAAAATAGATGTTGTTCGGTTCTCAGACCTACTCAATATGCTCACAAAATTTCACGAGAATCGGTCAAGCCGTTTCGGAGGAGTTTGGCAACTAAAACTGTGAAACGAGAATTTTATATATTAGATATATACAAGCAATGAACTTATCATAACATTAATAAATAGTAAATTCCACGTTGTAGACAACAGGTCTACGACAAATGAATGAATGATCAATCACATCGGTTTAGTAGTTTCAGCATTATGGTAAATGGTGCCATGCTGGCGGGTGAGGAGGGCTGGGACACAGTGGTCTCTTTCTGTGAGGCTGTAATGCTCCAGAAAGAGACTGCTGAACGGGATCGGGAGAGGGCCGATCCCGAGTGTAGGCAGCGTCGCCGGCGATACCAGCCGCCGACAGGACCTCAAGCTGCCAGAGAGTGGGGACCTTTGGTAGCTGATTGATTGATGCGGTCAACGATAGGGGGCGGCTCGCTCGCAGAACTGCGGTCAGGCCGCAACATATAACGGTTGGGCCAACAGACAAGAGGAAGCCGAGGCTTCTCCCAGGATAGTCTCCCTAGACGCGGTGTCGTTCCTGGGGGGACCTGAAATAACATGGTCCGAGTCTTCCCCAGAGCAGGACGCCTGAGACCAGCCGCCGGGGTGGTTTTCAGTGAAATCACCACATACCTGGCTCCTCAGCCCCCGAGGAGCCGGAGATTCGAAGGGATTTTACATCTCGTCATGGTAAATCAAACAAACATACACAAAGTGCCAGAATTATTACCTTTATTGTGACGTTCATATGTTTAGTGAAAATATTAAATAGCAAGAACGTTGATCTTCTGTGCAAGGATAGTTAACCGGTTGAGCCGGCCCATTCGTGCTAAAATCAGCCTGGCTCTATTGCCTTGACAATTAAGGAAGTATAATTGACATAATTGATGATTTACATAATTAAGTAATTGTCGGAGATAAATACACGATTACTTCTAATTTGATTCTAAAAAGAAATCATATAATTTGAATGACTAATGAATATTTAATTACAACGTGTAAATTGAAAGAAATTCTTTGTTTTGATATTTTGAAAGTCTTCATGTGAATTTTGAAGATATTTCTCTTGGGAATTTAGACAAATTTATTTAGTTCTGTAGTTGTATGAGCCTTGTAGAAAATTACAAATAGTTGGAATAAATTTGGAAGCATAAATATTAAATACCACGCGGCACTGTTACTTTATCACGACACATGCATTTATAGATATATTTCGGTGTAATCAAATGAAATCAGAACATGGGTATACAAAATCTGTTGTTAAGTGTATTACAAATGAGCAGCCACATTCTACCTCAAGGCATGCAAAAATGTACCTGAACTAAATGACGTAACAAAAAGGGCTTTAGTCTAATTATCCTCATTAAGGTCTTTAAGAACGAGTTAAGAGATTGCATTGTTTTCTTTTTAACTCATTTACCTGTGCTCTGTGGTGAGAGACTGAAGGCAGTATTCCTCCAGCTGTTTAACAGTGCAGTCGAAAAGTTTCGTGAAATCTTTCTACTTTTTGTGATTGTTGTGAGTTTGGTATCTGGTAAGTACCACTGTCTTGTTGCTTTTAATATTTACCCTTTTTACATATTAAGAGTTACATCTACATTATTTTCAAATATTTTGTTATTTAACACATTTTATAACAATCATTCAATAAAATATTTAGCTTGATAAATTGTAATATTTAATTACTTTAAAATATTAGTACCCGTATGCAATTAAATAATAGTTGCTACACTATTATTAAACAGTATTCGGGTGCTAATATTTTAATGCAATTAAGAAGAAATTGCTATGAGCGATAAGGCCGCCCTTTGTACATCATTTTGTACATTTTCTTTTCTTATATTGTTTAATTCGTATATTCTTTTTAACCCTGATGTACAAATAAAGTGTTATCTATTTATATCTATCTATTACAAAACGACATAATGTAATAAATAGTGCTCGTAGAGCAGTTGTGACCATGAATTTTGCATCAAGCTGAAAAATTTTGTCTTTTTCCTTTACAATTAAGAAAGTATGATTACTTACTTAATGAGGTTATAGCTTATTAAGTAATTTACCGGTGATAATTACGTGATTACTAATTATTTCATTTCACAAAGAAATCATTTAATTTTTATGAATAATTAATTACAACGTGTAAATTGAAAAAAAAAAAATGATGGCGTTGATGTTTTTTAATGTCTTCATGTAAAGTTTAGAAGATATTTCTCATGAAAATTTAGACAAATTTATTTAGATCACAAATTAATACCTAACTGTATGTAAATGACAGAAAAAACATAAAGTGGTCAAACTAAATTTGGAAGTATTAACATTAAATCCCTCGCCGCATTGTTACAATGATAATAAACATTAAAACTCAAGTAATGGGACGTGCTTATTCCTCTGTTTTATGACTCGTGCTGTTATAGATATATTTCGGTGTACCTGAACTAAATGGCAAGATAAAGGCGTGAGGGATTTAGTCTAATTATCCCCAATAAGCAAAGGGTCTTGGACGAGTTAATGGATAGTGGTTTCTCTTTCTAACTCATTTACCTGTTCTCTGTGGTGACTATTGACAGGCAGTATTGCTCCAGCAGTTCAACAGTGCAGTCGAACAGTTCTGTGCATCCGTTCTACGTTCTGTGATTGTTCTGAGTTTTCTGTACCTGGTAAGTACCACTCGCTTGTTGCTTTTAATATTTACCCTTTTTACATTTGAGAGTTAAATACATCATTTTGAAATATTTTGTAATTTAACATATTTCATAACAATCATTCAGTAAAATTTTAGCGTGACAAATTGTAATATTTAATTAGTTTAAAATATAAGCACCCAAATACTATTAAATAAGCATGTAGCATACCGGTTAAATATTGTAAATGATTAAATTTGTGTCAGTTATAATTGAACACGCGCCTTAGAGATCAATCACTACTTGATCTAAGGTGGTATTAATTTATACACTTAACAATGTGTATTTTTGTGAAATACTGAACATAAGTAATTTATACACTTAACAATATGCATTTTTGTGAAATACTGCACATAAGTAATTTATACACTTAACAATGTGTATTTTTGTGAAATACTGAACATAAGTAATTTATACACTTAACAATGTGTATTTTTGTGAAATACTGAACATAAATAATTTATACACTTAACAATGTGTATTTTTGTAAAATATTGAACATACATTTTTCAAGTCTAAGTAGAACAGTTAAAAATAGTTATATTTCTTCGTTAGCAAATCGTTAAGTAATTATAAATAAATTTGTTCGGATTCCCAACCGCAAAGTCAATATTTTCAGTTTTAATATTTTAGATTTTAAATATTTAGAATTTAAATATTTAAAAAATAAAATCAGTAAATTGCTTACAAGGAATTTATATTTTTTCAGATAACAATGCCACGACATCAGACTTATCAAAACCTCGTGGAATTAACCCCTACTGTCGCAGGTTAGTCATTTACATTCAACAGACCCTCACTCAGCTGTCAGCCCGAAACTCTCTGTTGTGATAGCGTCCGTCTATGTTTCTAGAAAATTGTATCTCGCATTAATTTGTCTAATTTTATCTGATCAGGATCAACACACGGTAGGATGTTGTCTACTTCTTTAGACAAGAATGGGGTTTTGGAGTCGGCAGCAGAAACGCACCGTCGAAGTGAGGTGCTGCGGCTATTGCAGCTTCTCTTCAGGCGGTGGATACTGCAACATTCCATACTCAACAATATGCCACGCAGCGTGGCAGAGAAGTTGGGTGGGAATATATACTCATTCGGATCTTTCCGAATCGGGGTAAGTATCTTAATGGTTAACGGTATAAGTGTTACTAACAGTCTAGTGTATATTATATTTTACTAGCTGATCCGGCAAACGTTGCATTGCCATAAAAAAAAATTGAGTATAAAAAATAGATGTTGTCCTATTCTGAGACAATTCAAAGACTTGCAGGCGGTACCGAGTGCGTTTGTGCCGCTGGTCAAGATGAAGATTGACGGGGTAGAGGTCGACCTTCTATTTGCAAGATTGGCGCTAAAAGAGATCCCAGGTATGATTTTTTACTTACTGTGTTTTACACGTTTTTTAGTTTCATTGCGAAAATATGCTGACAGGTTTTTTAATCTAAAGGTTAGTGACCTTGACTCCCAAGGCAGAAGTCATGGGTTTGATTCCCATCCATAACGAATTGCGTGAGGAGCACGATGTGTAATTTATTTGTATTATGTATGGTTTTGACATCCATAATTACGTTTATCAGCGGTTCATTTAATACACTACACGATCAGTCTGGTTTGAGATCAGGCTGTAGCGTGAAGACGTATAAAGTGGATATTATTATTAATTTAGTGATCATTATTTAACACTACGAGTATATTTGCTTTACAGAACATCTCGACCTTTCGGACAACTATTTGCTAAGAAACTTGGACGCGAGATGCGTCCGGTCTTTAAATGGTTGTCGCGTAAGTGACGAGATGTTGAGGCTCGTGCCCAATGTTCAATCCTTCAGGACGACGCTTCGGGCGATTAAGCTGTGGGCCAAACGTGAGTATTGTTCTTCATATTTGATACATATTTAATGCTTCTATACATCTATTATTGTCTGGAGCCTCTAGAATTTTGTTAAAAATGACAAACCATTTTATATATATACTGACGGATGTCTTGAAGAGCTTTAGAAGAGGCTTTGTATCTAGGTATCTGTTATATTTGTCAATTTGTAAATACTTCTAGTACACTCTTTAAAACTATGTACGGCCTTTTGAATTAGGTATTATATTTATTTGTTTGTAAACTAAAACTACAGATTTACCGAGGTACTTATGTGTGTTACTACTTATTTATTATGTATTGAAGTACGTGTTATTTTTCGCTAACAAACCCTTATTTGGATAGGATGTAATAAAACTGTAAATATTGACCCCTAGGGCACGGGGTCTACAGCAACATACTTGGGTACCTGGGCGGTGTGTCGTGGGCGATTCTGGTGGCTCGCACGTGCCAACTGAACCCCGATGCGTCCCCCGAAACATTGGTGCACCGGTTTTTCCAGATGTTCAGCCAGTGGAAGTGGCCTGAACCAGTTCTGTTAAAACCGGAGGAACCGGAACATCTAGGGTTACCCGTGTGGGATCCTAAAGTAAGCAAAATTTTTTTTTTTATATTTCTTTATACTTATATTGATAAATATGAAGTATGATCACAAGTTTTATTAAAGTTGCTTTGTCTGAAAACGTTATGATGGATTTAAGCTCTTGCTTTTATTTCTTCTTCTTGTTGATGAGATGGTATCAAGTATTTAAAATCTTTGAATCTTGTCGTGATGAAGTTAATGATAAAAATTTAGATGAGATGAAATGGGGCCCGTTTTTTCGAAAAAACAATAAACGCTCTGTTACTTTTACTTATTCTTTATCATGTAATTAACCGCTAAATGACTTCTGGACGTCAGTTACTTATTGATACTAAAGATTACAGATTACATGGCCATATAACAATATAGCAATATTATATTTAGGGGACTCGTCCCTGTACGAGTATAGCTCGACAAACCATACAACAGCACACGCAAAATACAGATCAACATAATTATGCTGCACGTTTAACTCTCGACGCAACAGTAATACAGACTTTTTAACCGACTTCAAAAAAAGGAGGAGGTTTCTCAATCCGACCGTATATATATATTTTTTTATGTGAGTTTTTTGAGTTCGCGGATTACTTCGTCGTTTATGAACCGATTGATGATTCTTTTTTTAATGGAAAGTAGATATCCCAACGGTAGTACCATGATAAGGACACTAAGATTCAGATCTTAGTGTCCTTATCATGGCATCCAAGAGAAATCGAGTCAAACCTTGAAGTCGGATTTATTTTTGTTAAAATTTTTAATATTTACCTGTAGTTTCTGTGTGTACTCAGGTTTTGTGTTACTGTGATAATTGCTTGACTATTACTGAATGGTATGTAAATGTATGGTATGGTAAATAACTTTTAATGTGATCACCAGAGGAACGTGTCAGATCGTGCGCACCTGATGCCGATCATCACTCCGGCATACCCACAAGCGAACTCCGCTTTCAACGTGAACGCAACCACGTTGAAAGTGATAATGGAGCAGCTTAGACTCGGTTAGTACAAACAATTATTACTTTATACAGCCACTGAAACATGTACAATACGTGAGGACTTGTTAGGCAGGTAATCAGTTCTGTAAGACGCGTCTTGTTTCGAGGTGAAACTCTTCATCAATGAAAAAACTATTTATTTTCTTAATGCCGTGATGTTTATTTGAAAATATACATATTTTACGCAGGGTTAGCAGTAACAGAAGACGTAATGGCGGGTAAATGTGGTTGGGAGCGACTATTTGAAGCGCCCAACTTTTACTCTCAGTACTCTCACTTCCTCGTGCTGCTCGCCTCCTCTGCAAAAGCCGATGACCAGCTCCAGTGGTGTGGGCTTGTCGAGAGCAAGATACGACATCTTATCAGTAAGTGTTGAACATACAAACAAACATTCCGGATTATAAGAGCCTGATTAAAGTACTGCTAAAGACAATATAAAACAGTTCAAGATTATCTACAAACACATACATGTAATATCGTCGTGTGTTGGCAGATGAAAGATACAGAATGAAATCAAATTTCGTAAAGGAGTCAACGACACAGGACAATACCGCTTTAAAGAGAAAGAAAACTTAAAATGTACCAAAGTCTCTCTTTCTAAAAATAGGTCTAGGTATATCTGACAGTGAACTGTTACAAGCTGTTCATGTGCGATAACGGTATGACAAACATTTATTATGTCAATAAAAGACACATACTCAATTGATAAATACCATAGCAACACTGTGGATTACAACAAGATATACTTATTGCTAGCAGTCTATATCCAACCCTATACAGCAGCAACTCAAACAATTACATAGTCCTATCTGTAGATAGTAGCATACACAATGCAGTATATAACTACTCACTTGAGGTTTGGAGGGATTCAGTGATTTTGCACCCCAACTTTACTGTTTATCATGACTTCAGTGCTTTATTTGCGTGCTCAAAGTGTATTGTTTGTTGCAGTGACGTTAGAACACAGGCCTTTCATCGCATTGGCACATGTTGATCCCAAGCGCTATAACTCCGTACCGTTGAACACAAACAATGGACAGCCCTTCGCTTTGCTACCTGGTAAGCACTTATAATATTCAACTCTATGAATATACATATATACACACACAAACAAACACAGTGAGTCAGTTGTAGGCGCTCGAATAGCTATGTTGTCTTTGCTTTATAAAATACTAGCTTTTGTCGGGATCTTAGCCAGAGTATATTTCAATTATCGCAAAAAAGAGAAGTCTATATCCTTCCTTAAGAATCAAAGTATCTCCATGACGAATAAAATTGAACACGGTGTCGCAATTTGAAATGTTTGTGTGTTAAATTGATCTTATTATGTTTTTGAGGATATAATTTCATGCGTGTATTTTTGTTACAGGCGCTACAATGCCAGCAGAGCATTTGAGCAGAAGGGATGAAAACGTAAGTTCTTACTAAGTTTTGCTCGCGACTTCAACCCACGTTATTGCACAAATTATTTGCACGTTATTACAGAGTACAGAGAAAAGTAGGAACATAAACTGGTACTAGACTATTGACAGAAGTTAATCATTTCTTAGTCACTAGTGGTTGTCGGCGGCTCCGCCCGCGTGTATATCGGCTATCGCTACAAATATTAGCCTATGTGTTATTCTGATGTATAAGCTATATTATTGTAAAGTTTCATCCAAATCCGTTCAGTAGTTTTTGCGTGAAAGAGTAACAAACATCCATCCATCCTTACAAACTTTCGCATTTATAATATTAGTAAGAAGTAAGATTTGCAATTTGTAGAACTCTAAGAATCAAATACTCGGTAGATATTACGTCTTATCTAGCCAATTGCAGGTGTCATGTTATATTCAATTTCACGTTGCAGGGTGCAGTTATAGCCAACAGTTGCTCAATGTGGTTTATTGGCCTGGTCTTTCAAAAGACAAACTTAAATGTTGACTTAACGAGAGACATTGAACGTTTTTCGCGAACCGTTAGCTCTCAAGCGTTCAAGTCTGACATACTTCGCGAGGGGATGACTATAGAGGTAAGGATACTTTGGATAAATCGGTGGTGGTATTTTACTGCGTGTTCTAACTTAAAGAGCGACGGTTCGACTTCACCGTGTTGAGAAGCGAGCCGAGGTACTTTAATTACAATACTTTCTTTACAAGTAATGTTTCTTGATTGAGCAATGTCTGTGTGTGTGCATCAGGCGCGACACGTGCGGCGCCGGGAGCTGCCCCAGTACTTGCCTGGCTCGCCGCTGGAGCGGGGGCGCTCCGCTGCACGGGCGCGCCGCAGACCGCTGGATCCCGAGCCTGCGCCCCGACCCTACAAGAAGCCCAAACTACAGCACTTTTCCGACACCAGCGTGAGTACTATACATAACATCTTCGATGTAATGTTTTTAAAATAACTAACTTTCAAATAGGCGTGACAGCGTAACAAATAAACTTCAGAAACTTTTATCAAAGAGCATATATCACAAATAATGATTTATTAATGACAAATCGCTGTAGTTCTGCTAAAGTAATTGGATGTATGGATTGCATTAGAATTAAAGTTGTTGATTGCTCACCTCTTCCTAATTCGATATTGACTTGAAACATCTACGTTTGAAAGTTAACTTACAAATCCAGATCCAAATTCATTTTATTTTACAGTGTTATGGAACGAGCGCGTCCGACTCAAGCTCTTCAAGTATATCTTGAGGTAGCTCAGACCCGCGCCGACCGGCGTCACTATACCTGGGAATAAGGCTGTAGCTTCATGACTGTAACTGTAGCCCTCACAGTAATGTGAGAGCGCCACATGAACATAGAAATAGAGACTACATGGATCTGTGTTCTGGTTTAAACTCAGTATCTTCACTTTATCATCATTAAAAAGTCAGAATCAGAAGACGTTCATTTCGAATGCTAAAGAAGCGTTCAATTGTTTGTGCATTGTTGCATATTGAGGTTAAGATCGACCACAAGTACTCACTTCTGTATCCGTGGGAACGAAGGCATGAAGAAGACATGCTAAGTGATTGATAAAACGAAGGCCGTTTTTTGGATATTTGTATTTTATAGGAATACAGTTTTGATGGCTTATCTACTCCGGGATAGTACTGACAAAAAAATCAGGGCTGGGTTACCATGAGCAACTGTCTGATCATGGCTCATTAATACTGTCAGTATTTACATAATCTATTTTTGTAATCTATAGGTACTTTATCACTTATTTCCTGGGTTACTTCAAACCTTAGATTATCTAAGGTGGTTGTTACGTTGTTACAATTATTATTAACAAACGCTACACATAATGACATACGGACTCGAAACGTGTACACTTACGGTATGGCCGGTCTACAAGTTCAAAGTCACTCATCGTACTATGGAGAGGGCTATGCTCGGCGTTTCCCTGAGGGACCGTATCAGAGACGAGGTGATCCGGGAGAGAACCAGAGTTATCGACATAGCCCGACATAGCAGGATTAGCAAGCTGAAGTGATAGTGGACTGGCTATGTTTGTCATAGAACCGATAACCGTTGGTGTAAACGAGTTCTTGAGTGGAGACCGTGTCTCGAGAAACGTAGTGTAGGACGTCCACAGGCCAGGTGGAGTGATGATTCGCGCAAGACAGCTGGCAGAAGCTGGATGCGAAAAGCCGAGGATTGAAATAAGTGGCGTGCAATTGGAGAGGCCTATGTCCAGCAGTAGACTGCGATAGGCTGATGACATGGTTTTTAGTTTGCCGCATCCACTCCATTTCAGAAACTTTACTCAAGTCCATTTGGCGGTGAGCGCCTCACCTTACATTATCTAATCCACTGTCGTCACCCTACGACCCTAATGCTTAAGGCATTGGTTCTTCAGTAGACATGACTAACCTATTGCCACTTCACTATGATTACTCTTTGAGCTATGTTAAGAACTTTAGCTTTATTATTACCAAATTTATCTTTAAATGGAACACCGAGCTTGCTCCTTCCATAGCTCACTGTGTAACTTTTAATTTGTAGACTAGATTATAACAGGCAACACTTTATAGACTCACCTGGATAAAAAACCTTTCCATTTGTTCCAACTGGTTGAGGCCATTTGATTTTGATTTCTTTAAACCACTCCGACATTTAGGCATAGAACATATTCATGTGCAGTTATTAAGTGTGAGTTAAATATTGTGAGCAGTTGGTGTTGAATTATGGGAATACAGATTAGTAATTTGTGGTGACTGTGTCTAGGATTTCTAAAATAAGTTTACTTTTTAGCTTTTAAAGATTGAAGAGATTAGAAAAACGCAAAGAAATATCAGAATAAATATTTATTTACGTTTTCTAATCTCAAATACATTTTCTTGTGTTCTGTTATTTTTAGATTTTTGTTCAAAACTTTTCTATGTAGTTATAAGAAGGGATTTTTTGTCAGGGTTCGTATTGGAAGGCAAACGAACCGACAAGATGGGCCCAAGAGAGATTAAGAGTGGCTTCGGTGATTGATGATGATGAATTGATACTACTACTTTGATCTGTGAGGTCCTGTGGTTTCGCGTTTGTCTCGTCAATCTCGTCAGTCTCGTCAATCTTTGAATCAGGCGGTAGTTTCATTAGTTACCATTCGCTGGATCAAAGTAGCTTATACTATGATGTTCTTTTGATTAATATTAGTATGTATAATAATATATATTTCTTGTGATAGTCACTTTTATCTTCACTTGAATTCTTTTACATTCTTTTTATTATTTACTACCCATGAATTCATTTTTTTCCTAGTACAATTTTTTTTCCATCCCAAAGTTGCCTGGAAGAAATTGCTTGGTAGCGATAAGGCCGCCATATGTACATCGACAGTCAATTGAAGTATTATTTTTTTAATGTAAACTGTATTATTTAATGTACAATAAAGATTATTCTATTCTTTCGATTCGCATCACGTTTCACGACAAAAATCTATTGCCCATATCAGAACGTGCATAAACTTTAACAAGAATCACAAGTTAATTCAAAAGTTGCATTCCTTCTTGTTCGTGAAGTGTGTTCTGTGTTCGCAACTTAACTTTCAAAATATCAAGAATTACTTAATGTATAAAGCATTTTATAATTCGACTGTTTCTGACATTTTACACTTTGTTTTGGTCCTCCTTTGGTTGTCTGGCGCGTCTACGCTCCTTTTACCATCTTATTTGTTTATCCATTTAAAGGGATTGGTCTATTTCATTGGTGGTACTTTTAGTAAGATGTTTTCTTATTATATACTTAGAACTTTAGTGCACAATAATCCATCAATTGTACAAGGGTCTTATTGAGTAAGACTTCTTTAGATTGTAAGACTTTGTAACTAATTAGGTATATGTAATTAAATATTGTACAAAAATCTGTTTTAATGTACTTATATATTATAGTTATAACTACCTATAGGTTTCTGTTGAAAGGTAAGAATATTAAATGTAAATAATTTTGTTATTTATCTCCAATGATATAAAAATGAAGGTAGTTGTTTATATTTAAGTTGTATGTTATATGTTCGCATGTTTATTCAATCGCTTAATCAATAAATATACAAAGTACAAACGTTAAATGTTTTTTAATAGTTCATTTACCCTTTTCTCGTAACCCTTGGCACTCGTCTATCACTCTGTGTCTGTGACCATCCAGCGGCACTAAAAGAGTTTAATATTACTTTTTGAGTAGGTTAATCAAACATTACGGCACATTATATAAAATAAATAATTTGCTTTTACGCATCTGTTGCCGTTAAGAGCACTGACGTATATGTAACTGCTACATGTCTATAGTGAGCCATTTAAAGTATAAAAACAGTAAAGTAAAATTTCATATCCGTAACTCTATATTCACTCTCAAATGTGATAGAATTTTAACAAAAATAAAACCGACTTCAAGGTCCGACTCGATTTCTTTCATTAATGTCCTTATCACGGTACCATCGCCGGGACATCTCCTTTCCATTAAAAAAAGAATCATCAAAATCGGCTCATAAACGACGAAGTTATCCAACGAACGCACATAATATATATATATACGGTCGAATTGAGAAACCTCCTCCTTTTTTGAAGTCTGATAAATGTGACACAAGTCTGATAAATGTGACACTTAAATTTGTTGATAGAAAGATAGTAACTCCATCACTTATTTGTGTTAATAATTAATTAAGATATAACAGACGAACACAAATTTCAAAATGCATAATAAATTGTTATGAAACTTTATTCTTGTAAAAAGTAATTGTCAATTGTTGATTGGTCGGTGATGTAGTTGGTAAGTGGCGGAACGAGGCGTGACTGTAGCGGTCGCTTTGATCTTCTAACCTCATTCATAGGCGCTCCGTCGTTCTCCACACGCTAGAAGAATGTCCGGCATGGGCGGAGCAGAGGCGTGACCTCGTGGCGGCCATCGCGATGGAAATTCTCTAGCTCGGTAACATACCCAATCACGTCATCGAGCGCGCATGTCAACTCGGAACGAGAGCGCGTAGAATATCACCATCTCTCTTACTTACTTACTTAAATAGTCACAATAAAGTGTTTAACTGTTTTTACATGCATAAAAAGTCTTGAATTATGAAACCAAGTGCTTTGTGCTATGTTCGATCTGTCGATCAAACAGTAATTTCATGCCATGCAAAATGTCTACGTCCCTGATTACAACTATTTCCTCAAAGAAAAAAAATTAAGTGTTACATTTCTGCGGATAGGTAATAGAGAAATATTTGGATATATTTGGCACGTAGGTACATGCTCTAAACGGAAGCCAAGCGTTCTTCGTGCGCATGTCTCAGATAATATGTGTATGGTGTGTATAGTGTCTTGGTATAGCACTCGAATATTTCATAGACAGATACTAACCAGAGGGGTGGGTATAATATTTGTTTCAAGTTTTCCTTCTTTTAGCAGTGCGGTGTTCATGCTTTCGAGATGAACAGGGGTGATGTTTTTTATTTTTAAACTGCCAGTATTTAGATAAAAATACATATAAATACCACTGATTTAACTGTATTTGCTGTATGAATTTGATATTAATCTATACAAATAAATAAAATTAGTCTGATTGTAATATTAAAATAACCGCTTTTAAGTAAATGCGTATGTAGGTATGTATACACGGTACATATACCAAAAATGTAGTTAAAAAATGTTTCGTCTGTCTGTCTGTCGATTTGTTCCGGGTAATCTCTGAAACGGCTGGACCGATTTTGACGGGACTTTCCCTGGCAGGTAGCTGATGATCCAGGGAATAACTTAGGCTACTTTTTTTAGACTAACTTTGTTCCGCGGCGTTACTCGCGGTACGACGATAACCGCGGGTAACACCGTGGGGTTCAGCTAGTTGTTAACCATGTGTGAGAAACAATATGTTAATATCATCAACTGAAATTTGTTTCGATTGAGAATTGAACCCACGGCCTAAGGCCCGTTAAAATATATCCATGGAAATAGTCTCCACAAGAAGTGGAATCAAAATGATTGGATCTAGTACTAGACTTTATTTATTAGGTGATGAGGATAATAATAAAATACTTCTTGAGCAAATAAATATTTATTGAAGATTAAATTTAAAACACGTACATACATTGGTTAAAATCATCCTCTCGATATACAAATAGGTTGCCTGGAAGAGATTGCTTTTGGCAATAAGGCCGCCCTTTGTACACTACATTTCACATTTCATGTACTTTTAAAACTATGTACTATAATGGTACAAATAAAGAGTTTTCTATCTATCTATCTATCTACAAAGTAGGTTACAAACATGTGTATAGTATATATAAAACTCTTAGTTAAAGTGTGCCGACTTCCTAGATACATTGATTATTAATAAATCGAGGTCATATTTACAATTAACAATACATGTTAATTGTAAATATGGCCGGCGTTACCCGCGGTTACTGTCGTACCGCGGGTAACGCCGCCGTTCAAAGCTAGTCTAAAAAAAGTAGTCTACACTACTCCTTACATTATCATCTACATATAAGTGAAAGTCGCGTCAAAATAGGTCCAGCCATTCCAAAGAGTAGTCGGAACAACCAGACAGACAGACAAAAATTGTAATAATGTTATTTTGGTATATGTAGTTACCGTGTATACATTCATATGCAGTTAGTTAAAAGCGGTTATTTCAATATTACAAACAGACACTCCAATTTTTTTTATTTGTTTCGATAAAAGTCATCTATAATGCACAGAGGAATCGTAGGTAGGTATATCCATGTTAAAAGTACTTAAAATTACTACTTAAAACAAAAACATCTAACTTTAAAAGTAAATTTAAACAAAATAAAAAACTGACTTCAAAAACGGCCTAATCGATCGATTTGTCTTGGATGCCATTATTAGATCTTAGTGTCTCTTTCATGGTACCAACGTTCGGATATCTCCTTTCCATAAAAAAAATCATCATCAAAATCGGTTCATAAACGGCGAAGTTACCCGCGAACACTTTGAGAACGGTCAAATTGAGAACCTCCTCCTTTTTTGAAGTCGGTTAAAAATACCGCCGATGAACAAAAGCCCACAATAATAATTCTTTTAAATGGATAGACGAATAAAGTGGCTAAAGAGGCGGGGACGCGCCATTTTGTTTACCTGCGCGACCCATGGAATAACCGAACTACTGGGACCTGTTTCTTACTTGTACACACGCGACGATGCTTAGAACTTTCGATTGATATCGGCTAAACGTCTCCTACTTGTGCCATCAAAGCGACCGTACCTAAGCTAATGGAATTATACACTCAATTAGAAATAATTAGTTAAGTATCTAATTATGTCTGATAATTATTTGATTACAAATTTAAGGGTTCGCTTTTTTTAATAGAATGAAATTACTTCCTTTACAATTTTATTTTATTCCAAGAAATGATAACCTACTATATTTCTATTACCATATCATAAACAATGGATATTTCTAAGGGATAATGGGTTCTAAAGTTACATTTAGTCCTTCTTAGTATCATTTATTTATTTATTTATTATTTAAGGTCCACCAACAGTTGTTACAGATAATTATTGCAAACATAGGAATATGCAAGAAATTTGTCCTATATCTAACTGCACAACCAATTACAGGCAAACACCACATGCAATGTGATTTATGCATCAACATGCCGACACGGCCATATGAGTATAAAAGTTGTTAGTTAGGCACACTTAAACTATAGTTAATTACAATATATATGCAAATAATGTAATAATATTACTATTGAAATTACTAATGAAATTAATGGCTTAATTTAGTGCGTTCGACGTGTCTGACAAATTTCGACAGCGAATCAGAGTACACATCAACCAGGTCGCTGCACTCATTTAAAAGTTTGCACATGCGGGGTATAGGTGAATTAATCATTCAATTCAATCATTAGTATTAACTCGTTCTAAAACCCCATTCTCTTGTTTGTTAACAAAAGTTTTTAGACTATTAACCCAATATTGACGCAGATAAGGGATTATAAAATGTTTTAATGCTTCCAATATTTTTATAATGACTGACCTACCGACTGTTCTGAAATTAAGGATTTCCTACAGAACGGTTGATCAACGGCTTGCTTGGCAAGATATAAATAAAAAGTTACTTCGTTGAGGGACGTTGTTTTATTGTTAAGTTTAAAAAAGCTTTTACAGACGTCTGTAACGGTCACTTGCAAAAGGTTTAGGTTCGAAATTTCAAATAATTTATTAAAATTTAAAATATCTAAACGGTAAATTGTATTAATTTACACTTATAATAAGTAACAATAATTTAAAAAGATTTAAATATAACACGAAAATACAAAAATCATAAGCTAGCCGCGAGCTTAACATGTTAATTTACCTGCGCGACTGTGGCCAGTATTTAGGCTCCATTTCTAATTCACCCATACATACATACATACATACATTTGTTACCAATTTGTATATTGTGCAAAATGTAATGCGTAACGACTTAGCAATATAAGAAAAACTAATTCTTCCTAGAATAATGCGTTCAAAGGCTTTATACGGTAAGGCAATTAATATTTATCTGTAATTCCATGTATCTATGATGTACGAGATTAAGAGAAAAAGTCTTTTAGTCGCTACCCTTGAACAGACAGATGAAGCGAATTAAAAATTTCAATGTAAAAAATTCAAATTCCGAGTGAACATAGCACAAAGTAAAAAGAATTAGGAGAACGATATGTGTTGCTAGATCAAGACTGTTTATTAACTTTAAATTTTAAAAGCCTAATTATGATGATAATGATAATGGTAGGATGATAAAAACATTATACTGATAACGTTAACAATGCAATATGCAGTCTGCAAAAAAAAAACTGCAAGAAGACAATAGAGCGGGCAGTACAAAGAAGCCGCAGGAAGAAGTTTTTTCTCAGACTGTCTTATGTATATCTATTCACACGCACAGAATGAGTAGACCATTCTGTTTTCGGATTTCGGATTTCGGAAGTGAAGAAGTTAACTGAAATAACAGCACCATGGCCATCAACGGCTATTCTAATGATGTTGTTGCGAGAACTTTGGCCGAGATCAAAGCGTAAGTTGACTGTGTTTCTCTTTTAACTTTTCCTGCCGTGCTTGATTAACTTACAATGTTTTTAGTTTAAAACTGAACTCTTATTTACTTGACATACACGTGAATTAGTCAAACATGTAGTCACTGTTAGTTTTTCAGTGTGGGGATATGCGTTTGAAGAGAGGAGATTTAACTAGAAACTTTTGAAGTTTTTTATTTTAAAAGTTAACTGCAAGTGCCCAAAATGTTATGTATTTGCCAGCTTTGTAAGAAATTAAATTATGAAAACTGATATTTTTATGTGAGAAATAGAATGATGGGTGATAAAATTAACCATTTCATTTATTTCAATAGAAAAAAAGAGTCGGAATCCCTCAAAAATGCAGCCAAGGCATCTGCCGACGCCGTGGCTGCCGTGGAAGCGAATCAGCCCACCCCAGAGGCGCAGCGCACGCGGGCCTTAAATCGCCACCAGCTCAACCTGTATCACAGGCTTCAGCTACCCGAAGCAAGAGAGCCTAGGCGACAGCCATTACAAGGCGACGAGCTGCGTGCTATGCAGCAACGTTGGCGCGATGCCGTTGCTGCGGCAGAAGCTGTGAAAAAAGCTTCAGGTAAGGACTCTACACAAGTTAGTTAGTTTGGTCATCCTACTTTTATTTAAAGTGAGAATCCATTATTTACGGTTACGGATACATTCAGTTTAGAATTTTATATTATATTACAGCATTTAGTCTAATACCCGTTCATCTATGAGTGAAGATATTGTTGGTTGAGACAGCTTAATGCCTTTGAGTAGTACAATGTTCTTGGAGTGCGTTCACAATCTATTGCATCCTCATTGCATTCATTGAAATAATTTTAAAAAGTTCGGTACTGTATTAATATTTAGAATACACACGAAATCAATTCCCATATCAGTTTAGAAAATAATAACCTCCTAAAGATACATTTATTTAAATTTCAGGGGCCTGATTACGGCGCGACGTGCTGATATCGTCAGAGACTTCCCCTTGGACCTGCGCTAGCTTAGTATTGTGTTGAACTTGCAGACAAGAGAAGATGACTGGACCATGTGCTAAGGCTAATATTTTGTAAATATTTGTATGATTTGTATTGCATGTATCTCCCTTATCCAAATACAAATAAAGTCTTTAATTACTGATAACTTTTTTATTTAAGTCCTGTGTTATTATAACGCATGCAGAATGTAGGTGTTGTGAGTGATTTTTCGTACTTTTCTGTTTGTTTCAATATTCCAAAAACAAACCCACTACACCGACCGACGAACTGCTACGAAGCGACTCGTGTTCATTTGCTTTTATAAAAGAACGTTAATCACTTTTTGGTTTAATTAGTTATCAATAAAAGAAATAGTACACTTTTAGAAAACGTTTTAATGTATATATATTTGATTCAGTTTTATCAACATTATTTAGGAACTTTTTTGGGGTATTTGTTTTTTTATTGTCTGTACTTGGGTGTTAGGTACATAAGTTATTGAGGTGGCAGGGAATTTCCACATGGAAAAAAAGGTATATAAGTTCAAAATATACCAATAAGTGTTCAATGTAGCTTACGAGTAGTATCTTCGTTTTGTAACACGTGTTTTATTTGCGACACACGCCAAAGCAAAAAAATAAAGTGATGTAGAAGTGTTATAAGAGTGTATTTAAAAAATTACTATCTTCATTTATTAGAATTTTTTAAAATTACTATTTATATTAACTTTCATCATTTTATATTTTATCATAAACCTATATTGCCCATGATAAAAGCACTCTCCCTCAATGGGTTGCCTTTGCGGAGGGAGCGGTGGCGTTTATTTCTTAATTCGTATTTAGCTTACAGGTATGGAAACACTCTTGAATATGGTATATCTATTATCAACTAATTGTAGGAATAATAACTCACGAAGCTTAAAGCTAATTTTTTAAGCTAATTTTATAGAAATGATATATAATTAATAAAAATGATCACCAATATACCTACTTACCCCATATGAAATGATCCGGATGCACAGACGTTGCCTCTCAACTTCTCTGTGTGGCATATTGTGGCTGCAATAGGCGCAGCACCTCCCTTCGACGGTGCGCTTCGGGTGCCGACTGCAACATCCCATACTTCTCTCGTGAAGTTGTCAAGTGTTGCTCCTAACCAGATAACATTTGGCAAATGAATGCAAGATACAAACATAAGTCTACACGAACACAGCATGAAATGGTGGCTTGTAATTAACGTTGAAATTTATGCAGAAATTCTGTTAATTGAAATAATAATAATTAGGCCGCTAGAGTGTAGGTCACCATGCTGCATTGTTTGTCTTTGCAAGGAGTATGATAGCCAATGCTCTTAGAATTAGTACTTGCTTTGCATCAGGCAGAGTAGAAATTGAAAAATTATAAAAAATAACAAGAATTAATCCCTTCAAGGTTTTCAACTCGATTTCTCTTAGATGCCATCAACAGATCTAAGTGTCCTTGTCATGATACAACCGTTGGCATATCTCCTTTCAATTAAAAGAAGAATATTTAAAATCGGTTCTTAAACAACGAGGTTATCTGCAAACACACATATAAAAATCCTCCTTTTTTTTAAGTCGGTTAAAGAACCGTATCTCGTGTGTAGGTTTAATATATTTTTTCTTTATTTAAAAAAATAATAATATTTCATCCTATTTAAATGTTTTGTCATCAAATGTAAACTCAGTGGGATATTTCGTCAGACTTCAGTTCAAACAATTATTGATATCGTTCTACAAAATGAACTGCTATGTTGTTATCCAAGTGTGTCCAACTGCAACCCAACAATGATAAACATCATGTTTTAGGTTTGAAATTTTAACTATACCTAAAATAAATGTGTCTACCCTTTTGTAGTATTAATATACATCAATAAGTGTCGTTATTTTACTGTAGTTTAATTTTATGATTTAGGAAGACAAAACAACCGTGCGCGTTTAAGTCTAATATATTCCCACCACATACCCATGGTTCCACGGCCCGTGTTCAGATCTAAAAATTGATTTTTTCATGATGAACCCGACTAAGGCTTTGAAATGTTCCTTAGGCATTGAATCACTTGGATTATTAAAAAAGTATTTTGAAAGTGTAATAATAATTTTTAAAGCACAATTTTCACATTTTTTTTTATATTTAGAATTAGGTGTAATATTTAGATTTAGTCACTAGAACATATTTTAAATCTAAGTCAGATTTGTAAAAAAACTTTTCAGATATTTTTACAATTCTGACTTTACAGCAAGAAGTGGCCGGCATATTGTTATATTGTTATGCGAAAGTTCTTTGATTTTAAGACTTTGGTTAGAAGTTTAGGCCTTTTTGAATAGAAACCAGCAGTCACTTACATGCTCTTTCAAGTTTACACCAATTCGTAGGGCCTCGTGAAGGTATGTCTATTTGTTATCCATTATTGAAATATTGAAATATTGCGTTATCGTGTTTTTGAAAAAAAATCAGAGAAGTTATCGACCAATAGCTACCTCTGTAGTATGGTCACAGACACAGTGTAGACGACTGTCCAAGAGTTACGAGGAAAAAGCGAAGGAATTAATATAACAACACTTCTCACTTATTCATTACTAGCAATTGCCTGCGGACCCACCCGCATACGTGTTGGTTATCACGTTTAAACTGAAAGTATTACCGCGATAACTGATATATTGAAATAAAACAAACACTAAATGTTAACTAAAGTCTACCACAACGTATATACAAGAAAAGCGCATCCGAATCGATCAAGCCACTTTTGTGTTATAAACATATTGAAAAGAGAATTATTGTCAAAAAGTGTTAGTTTGACTTCTCTTTTTTTATGGCATATTTAGTGGCAAGATTACCGCTGCTGTAGGGAGGGGTTGAGGTATGGGCCTCCGGTATCCTCACTCACTCAGTAAAACGCAGCGCAAGTGCTATTTTACATCGGTTTTCTGTGAGGCCGTGGTATCATTCCGGTCGAGCCGGGCCATTCATGTCGAAGCGTGGTTCTCCCACGATGTTATTTAAATGAAGAAGTTAGTAGTTCTTCAATATCTTGATGTACAGACATCGACCGCTTACAATTTCATCACATATAAATATACGTTTGCTTATGTTAGGTCTGAACCTGTACTAGTTTGAAATAAAACGTTCTCATATGATTTATTTTTTTATTTATTTAATGCAAGGTCCTTCACAGCTGACAATACTAAGTTTATACTAGTGAAATTTGAACAAAACGCCAATTATGAAGTACACATTTATTAAAAATTATACAAAAAAACAACTTTAAGAATTTAATTCTAGACCTAAGTACATATAATAGGAAACAAATTTGTGTGAGTGAGTAGTGTGTGTGTGTTTGTGTGTGTAGGTTCTGTTAACATAGTGTAAATAATTTACGAGTACTTACATCGAATCTTACGACCAAGTTGGATCATTTCGTATCAATTAGTTGAGAATATTATATTCGTTTACTAAACTAGTTTTTCAAGATGTACGTATTTAGACTTTATTGTACACGTTACAGACTCAGACTTGACAGACTGTCCTTTTGTCGTAACTTTCCAACGCACAGTCGCTGTTCCAGATCACAGGGCAAATGTTTGTGTGATGAGGAAGATGATTTGTCTTGAGTCTAGATGTCATTTATCTATGATATGATTGTTATCTTAGACCGTGAGTGAATTGTTTAAATAATTAATGATTATAATGTAATTTATCACAGATTATATTATTGATCCAAATAAAAGCTTTGATTCGTTTATTAACGGAAACAATAATTATCATCATTTATAATTCTAAATTGCACATCAGACTTATATCATTGGAGACTTAAATAAAAACAACAATCAGTAATTGATAATTTTATTTGTATTTTTAAAGGATTGACATTGAGAGAGGAACAGAGAGTAGAGAGCCACCGATACAAACATGCAAATTTTTACTAAACATTAAGGCCAGCACATAGTCCAGCCATCCTTCCTTGTCTGTAACATGATACAAGGCGAGCGCAGGTCAAGCAGGAATTTCCAAGCCTCTGACGATGTCGACACGTCGCGCCGTACTTAAAGCTTGGCCATCAAACTCTTTCCCTCCTCAGGAATACTAAGCTCCTCATGCACGCAATCAGCCAGTCTTGTGAGTTCGGGTGGGTGATCTATTGACGGCGTACTTTGTGATGTATAATCTACACTTCCACTTCTATCCAAGGGCTCTTGACTATCAAGTGAAAAATCATAAACACTGCTTGAAATCCCATACATAGATATCATACATTTGTTGCATTGCCACTGATCACAAGGTCGTAATTGCTTTGGAATGCTTGGTGAATGACATGATGCATGGTAGGCATCGAAGCATATACTGCATACAGCCAGAATGCCCTGAAAACAATAATGTAAGCATTAGTCAACGTATTGTTAAAGGGGAAAACCTTTTCATAAAATCATACAAATAATAAAACTTACAGAATCATTGGTCTCAGAACAAACCACACAGGTGTTATCATCTGCAGCTTCTTTAGCACTTGGTTTAAGGAAGCCAGCTTTCATTACTCTATTCTTGATAGAAGTTATATAAAGTGAATCGTCTGGTCTAAATCTTTTTATCTTGCTAGGTACATTGTCATCAGAGGGATCAAACAGTTTTCTTGCCGCTTTGAGGCGCTCGCTGACACGTTCACTGGTATTGAGCAATGCACTACTGCTAGCTTCGTCACTTAAGATATCACGAAGGTTTTTAGGGCTTCTCGGCATTTTTCGAGGAGAGGATTTGCGTGAAGCGATAGCTGGTGACATCATCTAGAAAGAGGTAAAATAAGTTAAATATCAGGACTTTATTTATATACTTCTATCACTCAGAGCACTGATTAAAAATTTGACTAAATTGAAAATGTCTTTTAAAAAACAGAAAAATAATAAACACTATTTTTTTGTAAATGTATTTACTTACCTCAGTATAATGTTTTCGATGATTTGTAAACCAAGGATTCAGTTAGTTCGCAAACTATTATATAACTTCTCGTTAATTTATTCCAGTTAAAGATTGACACAGCCTAATCTTGTGGTAACTTACAAATAGACGTCCAACTCTGAGCACAGTTCACGGGGAATGAACAAATGTTTGCCCAGTAGTGATATACCACGTGAAAAGGTAATAGTTAACTACCTGACTGACTGTTAGTGAGTCATCTGAGGTTCTCTGTTCTGATTGGTTGTTAAACAACAGCTCATAGAGAAGGCGAAACGATGACAAAAGAGTACCAAAGTACCAGCTCTTATCTCTAAATGTTGATATTTTTTTGTAAACAATGCATTTATTGTGTTCTTTATTCCTGGTTGCTGTGTTTTAATTATCTAGTATTGTATCTACTAACTTGTAAGTAATTTTAAAATGAAGAAATATTTATTTAACGTTTAGTTTGCAGTAATATTGAAACAGATCTTAAAGTAAGAATTTTAGAAGCTCTTCGTCCCGACTTGAGGTCTCATAGAGGCGCATGCTCCGATCCTCACACTTCTGACTGCAGTCACCGGGGAGAATCTCACTACCAGCCATACTGAGCTACGTGGACGGTAGCGATAGTTGTATTACCTCGGTCGTATCCTTTTGAAACGGAAAGAAGAAGAACTGCACTTGGACTTAATCTGACGCCGGCTAATCGTATGATTGAGGCGTACATTTGCTTGTTTTATTGTTATCCCAGAAGATAACACCTAGTAGATCTTCCTATTTGCATTTCTGAAAGTGAATCGAAGCCATTCTCCTTTCAGGTTGATTCGGATTGAAGATTGAATGAACTATTCATTTCTGTAGTTATGTGAAATGTTAATCATTGTCAAAATATTAGGACTGACTGAACTTATTGCTAGTAATTATCTCCTGATGTTTTTTCGTAATTAGTTTGTAGAGATTAATTGCTTTCCTACGTAAAGAAGATATTTCTTATAACTGATATTACACTTCCAGTAATAATATAAAATATATTCGACATTCTTGGCTTAGTTACTGGAAGTATGTTTATATAAGCTCTGTCAAAGGAAGTTTAAGAGCCATTAGAAAAACTTGTGATTTAAATTTATAAATAAATATTGCACAAATATACTACACGCAAATGTAAAGTGCATACTTAATGTTAGTATAGGGAAATGTAAAGTATTATTTACTAGAGTAAAGATCAGTTATCATACTCTGTTTGTCCTTTCTATTTATTATTTTAAACATCCTAGCGCTATAAGCTCCTTGAAATAGCAAATAACTTTAAAATATAAGTGTGAGAGAGAGTAAGAATTGACTTGTATGGCAATGGATTAGAAACAGATGTGTCCATGTTCATTTGGGCATAACTTTTCCTAATACAAATTAAAATAATAAACCACCTTTAAGCAGTTAGTTGAAAGGTTAGGTGGAATATTTCATAAGCTATAAGTATCTATATAATATTATCTGTTATTACAAATACATCCATCGTATTGAGAATATTCAGAAACGTTTTATGAGGTTTCTGTGTTTTCTTCTGAATAACCCATACAGTGCAAGTAATTACATTGGTCTATGCAGAAGGTTTCATATCCAGCCACTTATAAATCGACGTCAATTAGCAGATTGTTGTATCCTTTTGAAAATGATTTCTAATGAAATTGATTGTCCACACCTGTTACAAAAATTAAAGTTTAATATTCCCCGTGGGTCAGTTAGATTCAATCCACCAATTTGTGTCCCCTTTTCCTCTTCCAACTATAGAAAAAATCGTTTATAGTTAGAGCGAGCGACGACTTCGATAAATTGTGCAAGGAATACTCTATTGATTCCTTTAACACCAGCATTAATGTTGTACGGAGTATGCTGAATCTTAAGTTTTTTCAATGATGAGATTTTTGTTTTGTATTTGTGTTTTTAATTTGATTTATGTTTTTATTATTCTTTATTGTAATGGTGTAAAGTCGTGTTAGTTAGTGTGTTGGTTAGAGCTTTTGTTAATTTATTATGTTACAATTTGTGAAAACCTGTAATTGGCTTGATTTTACATATCAAACAAACTATATTCTTTTTGTAACTGTTGATTTTCCAAACCATAATAAATAAATAAGTATATATATATCTATATAAATATAGAAGAACTATGTAAAACGATTATTATCTCCTTGTATTATGATGGGTAAATAGTGGCATGCCTTCTACATGGAAGCTATGGTGTTTTACATATGAAAAATAATTCAAATAGTTTGTGATTACTAGATGAACTATTGTATTTATTTCGAAGATATCATTAGAATATTTTTCATATTCAGGAGTATTTCCAAACTTGTAGATTATAATCTTTGAATAATTTAATCCGGACATTCCATTCGAAAGAGTTACGAATTTATCAATGTAATCTCAGCAAAATACTAATTAAAAAATAAATAATTGTAACATTTTATTTGTGTCGCACAAACAAAATTTCATAAAGTAGTTGAATATAGATTAAGTTGTAAATAAAAAGTGTCAGATGTCTGAAATATTGTTACAGATATTTCTATTGTTTTAAACTTTCATGGTCAGTAACATTAAAATGGGAATCTGCGGGATTGCTACCATGTACCTTTTTGTTTGTGTAACTCCGTGATCATGGCGCTTGCAACAGCGCCGAAATATCGGATACTCACAAACAAAAAGGTACATGGTAGCAATCCCGCAGATTCCCATTTTAAAGATATATCCTTTCCGTTTGGCTTCATCAAAGTTAACTGGAAAATAAATAAGTTTTCACTTAATTTGAGCTTGGCTTTGGCTTCTTTCAAACACTGTCCGGAGGGCGGCAGGTCAGCATTTCTAGATAGGAACAAAAAGAAATAAGCGAACTTTTGTCTCTAACCCAGGACAATAGGTATATCTAGTCGTCATAATTTTTTACCTGAGTAATATGCTTATCTTAATTCTTTGTGTTTTGTACAAACAATACATTAAACGCACAGAATAATAATAATGGTCAGTGTTGTTGTTTGTTAGCTCTTATCAGTTGCTATTATGTTCCCTAAGTCAGTTAATTGTATCGTAGCGTGTAGTTCTATGAAAAAGCACAATCTCAAACAGTTAAATAAATAAAATAGCAACCAACAAAGACGTATTCCCGGAATATACCATTACGTTAATACCTACTTAACATAGAGATGATGATTAGTTGTACAATTAGTTTAAGTTCATAATTTATGTATTCTCAAACTTTTAGTTCGTATGTTTTTAGTCGATCTTAATACTTTGACACTGATTTACAAGTTACATTTCACAAACCTACAGAAATTAATAGTTCATCCAATCACGCATCCAAATCAATCAATCCACTTTCAAAAATCAAATAAGAAGATTTATTAGGTACACTCTACTGGCTATAACAATAAAACAAACGAATGTATGCCACCGTACGATTCACTAGCGGCAGATTATGTCCGAGTGCAGTTTTTCCTCCCGACCACAACGCGACCGCCTTCTACCTCCGGAATTTCAGAAGGATACGAATGGGATAAAACATCTGTCGCTGGCGGCCACGGAGGTCATGATGGCCGGTAGCTAGATTCTCCCCGGAAAATGCAGTAAAGAGTGTAAGGACTGGAATATGCGCCTCTATGGGATCTCAAGTCGGGACGACGAGCGTCTGTAATTCTTACTTAAAGGTTTGTTACATTATTACTGCAAACTAAAAGTCATGAGCATAGTCCAAATGATGAATAAATTTTCTTCAAGAATGTTGCGGGTTCCATAATTTTTAAACTAACTAGACGTTAGAGATACAATACTAGCTAATCCCAGAACCGGCAACCGGGAATAAAGAATACAATAAATGCATTGTTTAGATACAACAAAATATCAAAAGTTTAGAGATAAGAGCTGGAATTGGTTTCTATTGTCTTCTTGTCGCCTACTTTGTGAGCTGTTGTTTAATAACCAATCAGAACAGAGTACCTCAGATGACTCAGTAACAGTTAGTCAGGTAGTTCACTATTGGGCGGATCGAGGAATGTCACTACTGGGCAAGCATTTGTTAATTTCCTGTGAACTGTGCTCAGAGTAGGACGTCTGCCAGTTACTGCAAGACTTTGTTGTGTATCGGTTAGAGAATCAGTGACTTTGAATAAGCATTGACTTGTGAAGAGAAGTCTTGTTATTAATTGGTGAAATATTTGAGGTAAGTGAATGCATTTGAAATAACAAAATTTGTAATTAAAAAAACTTTAAGATCTAAATAACTGTAAGAATAAGTTAACTGAAACCTGCGATTAGAAAAACTCTGATTTAATACCTTTACCTAACTCAGTACGAAAATATTTAAGATTTAAACCTTTAATGGGTTATTATTTATAATTTCTTATAAAAGACATGCTTTAATTATGAGTTCAATACTCTCATAGACAGAAGATTAGTTATTAAATCCTGATGTCTAACGTTTTTGATGTAATTTCAGATGACGTCACCAGTTAACTATGCGAGCACTTCTTCTCCTCGGAGAAGGAAGAGAATCCCGAAGAAACGTAATAATATCAACAGAACCAGAAGCAGTGCATTACCCAATACTGGTGTACGTGGCGGCAACAAAGTGGCAAAAAAAATATTTGGTCCTTCCAAATATTTTAGACCTAGCAAGGAAAAAAGACGTAGACCTTCTGATCTTTTCTTATCTTCGGTCAAATCACTCCATAAACATGTAGTTATGAGAAATGTACATAAAAAATTCATAGCTAACTTTGAACTGTCAGATGAAGAAGAAGATTCAGAATCTGAAAGCCAATGGTCCCTGGACGTCAGTGAAAGTGTGGGTTTTCCAGCACAAACAACGCCGCCAATTGATCAATTTTCTACTTCAAATGAACTTGACAGAGCACCCACAAATCTAGTTGATGATATGACTACGGATCCAAATGTTGAGCAGAAATAATAAGAAGCAGCTTCGATACTTAAAGAAAAGGTAAATATAAACATTTAGATATCTATGGTGATGAATACATTCCTACAGAGTTTAGAGTTCTATCTAAGAAGACGAATACTCGTTCCACTATGAGTAAAGATATTCATAATTGAGCCAACTTAATGCTTTAGAGCAGTGCAAAAGATTTATTGTTTTTTTTTTCGCTTACAACCTAACTCAGTTTTCAAAAGATGTACAAATTAATTTTCGATGACCATTTGAAAATACATATCTCTAAAACATTGATTTATTTAAATTACAGGAGTTCGATGGCCAAACATTGAGTGCGGTGCGATGTCTCAACATCAGCGGAGACTTGGGACTTCCCCCGGAACTTTATATCGTACTTCAGTAATGTAACAGACAAGAAAGGATGACTGAATTATGTACTGTACCTAAAGTTTACTAAATATTTGTGTTTGTATCGGTAGCTCTCTGTATCTCTCTTTCAATGTATTTATCGTTTAAAAGTACAATATAATTGATTAATTACTGATCGTTGTTTTAATTAAAATCATTTAATTATGGAGGTCTGATATGCAAAACATAGGTAAATATATGAACGACAGCAAAAATAATTTTTGTTTTTATTATTATTATTTTGACTTTAAAAAACTTAAAGCTCAGACATTTTTGCACCATTCAGACACCCAGAGAATGGATCTATAATGTCCTGCTTACAAAGTTCATTGAAAACCCTACTTACACGAAAAATATAGCGGTTCTGCCGATAATTGGTCGGTGCCCTTGGTTCGCTTAAGGGAGGGTTGTGACCACAGAACAAAAGAATAATAGTTAGAAATGGTGTCGAACAGCAAGTGCAAGGTACACTGTGTCGCCTAAACGTTTAACGCCACATTAATGATCAATAATATTATACACACATAAAGAACAATATCCTAATTCGTCCAAATGATGCTACGAATATAAGTTCTAAAAGCCACTTACAATGTTACTAAATACAATTATATACCTTTCAACTAAGGTAGGGTTTCACGTTTCGTCGAAAACCTTAGGGATTGACATTTGTCGAATATAATATAATTATATTACAATAATTTTTAAATTAATATTTATTTGACTGATACTCAGATGTCCTTTCATTCTACTTTATAATTATTTTGTTGCAAAACATTGCAACTCCCTTATCTACCTAAAATAAATTATATACTTTGTGTATATAGGGATATTTCAGAATCTTTAAATGAATAAAAGCGGCTAAGTGCGAGTCCGACTCGTTCATGAAGGGTTCCAGAGCAAGTAACATAATATAATTTTTATTTTATTTTTATACTAGCAGACCCACGCAACCTCGTTTACGTCTCCTATTGCCCGTTGCGTAATAATTTTCCCCCCATTTTTGTAACATTCTTCATTGCTGCTCCGCTCCTTTTGGCCTTGGCGTGATGATATATAACTATCTAACATTGAAAGAATTTTTCAAATAGGACCAGCGGTTCCTAAGATTAGAAACAAACAAACAAACTCTTCATCTTTATATATTAGTATAGATTGGTGTTGATTGAATAAAAGGTAAATTGCAGTTTACGATTTATACCGTATTAAAAACAACTACTTAATAGATTTCATTCAAAACAAATTTTGGGGGAAGTTTGTGTTGTACTGTAAATCATATATATTTTATTAGTTTTATCATTCTCTTATTTTAGAAGTTACAATTTTACCACTTTGGAAGTGTCTCTCTCGTAAACTATTCAGTTTAGATAAAATAGGTATTAAAAACCTCAATATCACTTTTAAAGACCTATCCATAGATACACGTATGGGTTTAAAGAAATATTTTTTTTTGAATTTCATATTCGTTTGAGTCTAAGTATGGGAACCACAATTTTGTTATTTTGGCTATAAAATTTTGGTATATGACATATTTATAAACCATATAATAAATCGTATATTGTTTTAAAACCATAGTACAATATAAATCGGATACTAAACGTAAAATCACTTTAAAAATCAATATCATCGATAACGATATCAATTAAATTTGTCTACGTCCCTATGGCAAAGAATTGTAAAAATTACTTTTACTAAATATTATCATGCCAAATGTTTTAAAACATTCCCCGCAGAAAATGTAGTTCATTTGTTAATATCGCTTAAAAACAAAAAAAATTTGACTCATTGATGATACGATATGTTTCTTTTGAGTAAATTGTAGTCCTTGCTTCGTTTTCAGCGCGTAATTATCGGACAGTTCGGCATAGCAATATTTTTTTACGCAGCTACGTTCCCGACGAAAGTAATACGTGTATTAAAGCGTTCAGTTGATGCCAGCAGAGACATTAGTGACATCGGTTGCTTAACTGCGGCGCGCCTGCCCCGCCTACATCGCATTTCTACCTTTAAGTCTCCTCTTCTGTGGTTGTGACGGAGTGACTGGGCTGCCGAGAATTGGTCGGTGCCCTTGGTTCTCTTAAGGGAGGGCTGTGACGGAGTGACTGATGGTAACATGGCAGTTAGTCTTTCCTAGAAGTTCCGGGCAGTTTATACTGTGAATAAATATTTTCCCTAAGAGTACTGAGTCAGCTATCATACGGTGATTTGTAAGAAGCAACAGATGGAATCATTTACAAAGTGAAATATCACACAAGTTTCGTCTTTTTAAAGTTTTTAAAACTTTTTTACTGGTTTACTTAATGGTCACATAGTATATATAAACTAGCAACCCGCCCCAGCTTCGCATGGGTGGATTTCAGATGCACACACCGACGACACAATTCGTGCATTTTAAATCTGTATTATCTTTTATGGTTACTGTGGGTTTTCCCTAATATACCACCGCGGACTTTTTTGTAAACCTTTACAAGGTGTACAATACTTGAATTAAATAATTCAAGAGTAACTACTGCCAAAATGCACCTACCTCCTATTTTCTCTGCATCACCCATAGGTTGACTGGTAGAGAATGTCTTAGGCGTTAAGTCCGCCAACGCACCTAAAGTGCGTGATGTAAATAAATAAATACTGTAGTACGTTATTTTGATCTATCTCATGGGATGCAGGCAGCATTTGCAATGTGAGCTCAAAAATGTGTTTATTTACGACATCACATTAGAAACCTCTATGATTATCAGCGTTTCTCTACTATATTATGCTTGTTTTATACATATTTCCTTCCTTTTATACATAAACCTTCCTCTTGAATCACTCTATCTATTAAAGAAACCCGCGTCAAAATCCGTTGCACAGTTTTAAAGATCCAAGCATTTATAAGGACAGATAGAGAGCGGAAGCAACTCCGTTTTATACTATTTATTAGTGATATGTATATAAATGTTTTAATAATACATATATATTATTAAAACATGAAGTCCATCAAGTTAAGTCTAGGAACTTTGCTACAAGATATTCTAAGACTATTTCAGGATATAAGACTTGCTGCAACATTATTATTTATATTTGGGGTATAACTGACTGATCTGATCATATACTGTTAAATAAAATAAGTAATTCCATTCATCTCAACTGAATTAATATGTGTCTTCTAGAGATAGAATTCAATCCTAACATTCAACATGTACATTTTCATAAAAATGACTACACATAGGCTGGATTAAATGTTGGGAGTATTAGTTCTCATGTACTCACGTACAAAGTTTCACATAATATCAATCTTGTAATAAATTTTGATTTTATTTACATATTCATGACGTCACGTCATGTACGCAACTCTATCACGTTAACTTGTAATATTTGTTAAGTAGTATTATCTTGGCGGACACTGAAAAACAATGACTACGTTAAGGCGATTATCGTGGTTTCATAACTTTAGGTGAATAAGTAATAATTTTATTTTATTTTTATTTATTTTACCATGTCACTAGCGGTCACCCATTCAGGTGTTGATCGCGCCATCGTTGCTATCTCTCGGTGATTGTTTAATACCCTAAAACAATTAACGGTAATAATGGTTCGCGCTTAAATGTATCTAGTTGTGAACGGTCCGTAGAACAATAGACGCACGACGTCATCGTGCGCGCGCGTCACTGTCGCGCTAACCAAAGGAACCGGTTTCGCTGTAGGCAGGGCCTATAAGGGCGTGAGCTTGGGGGACTGTCTATATATTCCTTCAAGCGGCTTCCTGTTGCCGCAAATATTAAGTAAAGACGTCAAAACTCTTTTTACGGAAATACATAAATAATATCTACCTGTTATCAATAACGAGCAATAAACACATTTGTTGCATGGGAGCCTCTTAAATATTTATTTTTTTCTGTTTTTGTTATTGTTGTTTTTGTTTATAATGTAAAAAAAGGAATTAATATTTATTTCTGAAAATATATTTAGGTACCAGACATCTTTGATTGACCAGACGAGGAGCTTCTTCAACTATTTGATTTGTTATGGTTTCCAAGATTTCCGTTATTGTGATTATTTTTGCAGTTTACAATATAACAACGATACTGACCCATGTTTTAAACATCATTGACAAGGTTTACTAAGTTGCTATTGGAAACGTTGACGGGTTAAAATAAAAATGTCTATTGGGATCGTGCAAAGTGTATGATGAGGATACCTATAGGAAACGAGCACAGCAAGAAGCACTAAACCACTAGTTTAGTGAAACTTGAAAATTTGGGTTTTGTACATTTCTGCCATGGCATTTGCTGTGTTCTTTCAGCTGAACCCCGCGGCGTTACCCGCGGTTACTGTCGTACCGCGGGTAACGCCGCGGTTCAAAGCTAGTCTAAAAAAAGTAGTCTACACTACTCCTTACATTATCATCTACATATTAGTGAAAGTCGCGTCAAAATCGGTCCAGCCATTTCAAAGAGTAGTCGGAACAACCAGACAGACAGACAAAAATTGTAATGATGTTATTTTGGTATATGTAGTTACCGTGTATACATTCATATGCAGTTAGTTAAAAGCGGTTATTTCAGTATTACAAACAGACACTTAAATTTTTTTATTTGTTTCGATAAAAGTCATCTATAATGCACAGAGGAATCGTAGATAGGTATATCCATGTCAAAAGTACTTAAACTTACTACTTAAAACAAAAACATCTAACTTTCGGATATCTCCTTTCCATAAAAAAAAATCATCATCAAAATCGGTTCATAAACGGCGAAGTTACCCACGAACACTTTAAAAAAATATACGGTCAAATTGAGAACCTCCTCCTTTTTTGAAGTCGGTTAAAAATACCGCCGATGAACAAAAGCCCACAATAACAATTCTTTTAAATGGATAGACGAATAAAGTGGCTAAAGAGGCGGGGACGCGCCATTTTGTTTACCTGCGCGACCCATGGAATAACCGAACTACTGGGACCTGTTTCTTACTTGTACACACGCGACGATGCTTAGAACTTTCGATTGATATCAGCTAAACTTCTCCTACTTGTGCGATCAAAGCGACCGTACCTAAGCTAATGGAATTATACACTCAATTAGAAATAATTAGTTAAGTATCTAATTATGTCTGATAATTATTTGATTACAAATTTAAGGGTTCGCTGTTTTTAATAGAATGAAATTACTTCCTTTACAATTTTATTTTATTCCAAGAAATAATAACCTACTATATTTCTATTACCATATCATAAACAATGGATATTTCTAAGGGATAATGGGTTCTAAAGTTACATTTAGTCCTTCTTAGTATCATTAGTATTAACTCGTTCTAAAACCCCATTCTTTTGTTTGTTAACAAAAGTTTTTAGACTATTAACCCAATATTGACGCAGATAAGGGATTATAAAATGTTTTAATGCTTCCAATATTTTTATAATGACTGACCTACCGACTGTTCTGAAATTAAGTATTTCCTACAGAACGGTTGATCAACGGCTTGCTTGGCAAGATATAAATAAAAAGTTACTTCGTTGAGGGACGTTGTTTTATTCTTAAGTTTGAAAAAGCTTGTATAAACGTCTGCAACGGTCATTTGCAAAAGGTTTAGGTTCGAAATTTCAAATAATTTATTAAAATTTAAAATATCTAAACGGTAAATTGTATTAATTTACACTTATAATAAGTGACAATAATTTAAAAAGATTTAAATATAACACGAAAATACAAAAATCATAAGCGAGTCGCGAGCTTGATATGTTAATTTACCTGCGCGACTGATGGCGGGGTGGCCAGTATTTAGGCTCCATTTCTAATTCACCCATACATACATACATACATACATTTGTTACCAATTTGTATATTGTGCAAAATGTAATGCGTAACGACTTAGCAATATAAGAAAAACTAATTCTTCCTAGAATAATGCGTTCAAAGGCTTTATACGGTAAGGCAATTAATATTTATCTGTAATTCCATGTATCTATGATGTACGAGATTAAGAGAAAAAGTCTTTTATTCGCTACCCTTGAACAGACAGATGAAGCGAATAAAAAATTTCAATGTGAAAAATTCAAATTCCGAGTGAACATAAAAAGAATTAGGAGAACGATATGTGTTGCTAGATCAAGACTGTTTATTGACTTTAAATTTTAAAAGCCTAATGATGATGATAATGATAATGGTAGGATGATAAAAACATTATACTGATAACGTTAACAATGCAATATGCAGTCTGCAAAAAAAAAACTGCAAGAAGACAATAGAGCGGGCAGTACAAAGAAGCCGCAGGAAGAAGTTTTTTCTCAGACTGTCTTATGTATATCTATTCACTCGCACAGAATGAGTAGATCATTCTGTTTTCGGGTTTCGCCGAGTGAACAAGTTAACTGAAATAACAGCACCATGGCCATCAACGGCTATTCTAATTATGTTCTTGCGAGAACTTTGGCCGAGATCAAAGCGTAAGTTGACTGTGTTTCTCTTTTAACTTTTCCTCCCGTGCTTGATTAACTTACAATGTTTTTAGTTTAAAACTTAACACTTATTTACTTGTCAAACACGTGAATTAGTCAAACATGTAGTCACTGTTAGTTTTTCAATGTTGGGATGTGGTTTTGAGGAGAGGAGATTGAGCTAGAAACTTTTAAAGTGTTTTATTTTAAAAATTAACTACAAGTGCCTGGAGTGTCATATCTCTGCCTGCTTTGTAATTCATTAAATTATGAAAACTGATATTTTTATGTGAGAAATAGAATGATGGGTGATAAAATTAACCATTTCATTTATTTCAATAGAAAAAAAGAGTCGGAATCCCTCAAAAATGCAGCCAAGGCATCTGCCGACGCCGTGGCTGCCGTGGAAGCGAATCAGCCCACCCCAGAGGCGCAGCGCACGCGGGCCTTAAATCGCCACCAGCTCAACCTGTATCACAGGCTTCAGCTACCCGAAGCAAGAGAGCCTAGGCGACAGCCATTACAAGGCGACGAGCTGCGTGCTATGCAGCAACGTTGGCGCGATGCCGTTGCTGCGGCAGAAGCTGCGAAAAAAGCTTCAGGTAAGGACTCTACACAAGTTAGTTAGTTTGGTCATCCTACTTTTATTTAAAGTGAGAATTCATTATTTACGGTTACGGTACGTCTTACGCAGTTTAGAATTTTATATTATATTACAGCATTTAGTCTAATACCCGTTCATCTATGAGTGAAGATATTGTTGGTTGAGACAGCTTAATGCCTTTGAGTAGTACAATGGTCTTGGAGTGCGTTCACAATCTATTGCATCCTCATTGCATTCATTGAAATAATTTAATAATTTTAAAAATTTCGGTACTGTATTAAGATTTAGAATCCACATGAAATCAATTCCGATATCAGTTTAGAAAATAATAACCTCCTAAAGATACATTTATTTAAATTTCAGGGGCCTGATTACGGCGCGACGTGCTGATATCGTCAGAGACTTCCCCTTGGACCTGCGCTAGCTTAGTATTGTGTTGAACTTGCAGACAAGAGAAGATGACTGGACCATGTGCTAGGGCTAAAATTTTGTAAATATTTGTATGATTTGTATCGCATGTATCTCCCTTATCTGAATACAAATAAAGACATTAATTACTGATAACTATTTTATTTAAATCCTGTGTTATTATTACGTTTGTAGAATGCAGGTGTTCACTTTACGTACATTTCTGTTTGTCTCGATTTTGCAAAAACAAACCCACTACACCGACTAACGAACTGCTACGAAGCGACTCGTCTTCATTCGCTTTTATAAAAGAACGTTAAGCACTTTTTGGTTTAATTAGTTATCAGTAAAAGAAATGGTACCTACCGTTTAGAAAATGTTTTAATGTAGATATATTTATTCAGTTTTATCAACATTATTTTAGGAACTTTTTTGGGGTATTTTTTGTTTTATTGTGTGTACTTGGGGGTTAGGTACAAAAGTTCGTGAGGTGGCATCCGAGGGAATTTCCACATGGAAAAAAGGTATATGAGTTCAATATAACTTAAGTAAAAATATACCAATAAGTGTTGAATGTGGCTTAGGAGTAGTATCTTCGTTTTGTAACACGTGTTTTATTTGCGACACGCGCCAAAGCCAAAAAAGAAAGCGATGTAGGTGAAAACGAAGATGTTATAAGAGTGTATTTAAAAAATGACTATCTTCATTTATTACATTTTTTTAAATTACTATTTATATTAACTTACAACATTTTATATTTTGTCATAAATCTAAATTGCCCATGATAAAAGCACTCTCCTTCCGGTGGCGTTTATTCCTTAATTCATAATTAGCTTACAAGTGTAGAAATACTCTTGAATATGGTATATCTCTTATCAACAAATTGTATGAATAATAACTCACGAAGCTTAAAGCTAATTTTTTTCAGTTAATTTTATAGCAATTATATAAAAGTAATAAAAATGATCACCAATATACCGACTTACCCCAATACGAAATGATCCCAATGCATAGACGTTGCCTCTCAACTTCTCAGTGTGGCATATCGTGGCTGCAATAGGCGCAGCACCTCCCTTCGACGGTGCGCTTCGGGTGCCGACTGCAACATCCCATACTTCTCTCGCGAAGTTGTCAAGTGTTGCTCCTAGCCAGATAACATTTGGCAAATTAATGCAAACATAAGTCTACACGAACACAACATGAAATGGTGGCTTGTAATTAACGTTGAAATTTGAACAGAAAAATCTGTTTGAAATCTGATTGAATATTTCGTCTTATTTAAATGTTTTGTTATCAAATGTAAACTCTGTGGGTTTTTTCGTCAGACTTCAGTTCAAACAATTTTCAAGTAATTATATCAATCTACAATATGAACTGCTATGTTGTTATCCAAGTGTGCCCAACTACAACCCAACAATGATGAACATCATATTTTAGGTTTGTAATTGTAACTATACCTACAATAAATGTGTCTACCCTTTGGTAGTATTAATATACATCAATAAGTGTCGTTGTTTTACTATAGTTAAATTTTATAATTTCGGAAGACAAAACAACCGTTCGCGTTTAACTCTAATATACCCACGACTACTTAAAACTAGACCATTAAATTTTTTTCATGATGAACCCGACTACGGCTATGAAATATTCCTGAACCATTGAACCACCTGGATTAAAAAAATAATTTAGAAAGTTTAATAAACAAAATTATGAGACAATTTTCACATTTAGTTTAAAAAAATGAATTAGGCGGTTTAGTCACTAGAACACAATTTAATTGTATTGATAAATGATATCTACTTTGTAAGTTCTTTTCACATATTTTTACAAATCGGACTTTACAGCTAGAAGTGACCGGCAGATTGTTATATTGTTATGCGAATGTTCTTGGATTTTAAGACTTTGGTTAGAAGTTTAGACTTTTTGAATAGAAACCAGCAGTCACTCACATGCTCTTTCAGGTCCACAGCAATTGGAAGTGCGTCGTGAAAGCATGTCCATTTGTTGTCACTCTTTTGAAATATTGCGTATCGTGTTCTAAAACAAATTCAGAGAAGTTATCGACCAATAGCTACCTCTGTAGTATGGTCACAGACACAGTGTAGACGACTGTCCAAGAGTTACGAGGAAAAAGCGAAGGAATTAATATAACAACACTTCTCACTTATTCATTACTAGCATTTGCCTGCGGACCCGCCCGCATACGTGTTGGTTATCACGTTTAAACTGAAAGTATTACCGCGATAACTGATATATTGAAATAAAACAAACACTAAATGTTAACTAAAGTCTACCACTACGTATATACAAGAAAAGCGCATCCGAATCGATCAAGCCACTTTTGTGTTATAAACATATTGAAAAGAGAATTATTGTCAAAAAGTGTTAGTTTGACTTCTCTTTTTTTATGGCATATTTAGTGGCAAGATTACCGCTGCTGTAGGGAGGGTTTGAGGTATGGGCCTCCGGTATCCTCACTCACTCAGTAAAACGCAGCGCAAGTGCTATTTTACATCGGTTTTCTGTGAGGCCGTGGTATCACTCCGGTCGAGCCGGGCCATTCATGTCGAAGCGTGGTTCTCCCACGATGTTATTTAAATGAAGATCGTTAGTAGTTCTTCAATATCTTGATGTACAGACATCGACCGCTTACAATTTCATCACATATAAATATACGTTTGCTTATGTTAGGTCTGAACCTGTACTAGTTTAAAATAAAACGTTCTCATATGATTTATTTTTTTATTTATTTAATGCAAGGTCCTTCACAGCTGACAATAATAAGTTAACACAAGTGATATTTGAATAATACGCCAATTATGAAGTACACATTAATTAAAACTTATACAAAAAACACCTTAAAGAATTTAATTCTAGACGTCAGTTAAGGACATATAATCGGAAACCAATTTGTGTGTGTGTGTGTGTGTATGTGTGTGTGTGTGTGTGTGTGTGTGTGTGTGTGTGTACATTGAATCTTACGACTAAGTTGAATCATTTCGTATCAATTAGTTGAGAATATTATATTCGTTTACTAAACTATTTTTTTAAGATGTACTTATTTAAACTTCAGGAGTCAGTCAGGAGGGCGGCAGGTCAGCATTTCTAGATAGGAACAAAAAGAAATAAGCGAACTTTTGTCTCTAACCCAGGACAATAGGTATATCTAGTCGTCATAATTTTTTACCTGAGTAATATGCTTATCTTAATTCTTTGTATTTTGTACAAACAATACATTAAACGCACAGAATAATAATAATAATGGTCAGTGTTGTAAGCTGTTGCTTGTTAGCTCTTATCAGTTGCTATTATGTTCCCTAAGCCAGTTGATTGTATCGTAGCGTGTAGTTCTATGAAAAACCACAAATAAAAAAAGTTGAATAAATAAAATAGTAACCAACAAAGACGCGTTCCCGGAATATACCATTACGTTAATACCTACTTAACATAGAGATGATATTATTGTGCATGTTGTATTCACCTGTTATTAGTTGTACAATAGTTTTTAGTTCATAATTTATGTATTCTCAAACTTTTAGTTAGTATGTTTTTAGTCGATTATTTAATACTTTGACACAGATTTACAAATTACATTTCACATACCTACAGAAATTAATAGTTCATTCAATCACGCATCCAAATCAATCAATCCACTTTCAAAAATCAAATAAGAAGATTTACTAGGTATTTTCTACTGGTTATAACAATAACACAAACAAATGTATGCCACCGTATGATTCACTAGCGTCAGATTATGTCCGAGTGCAGTTCTTCCTCTCGACCACAACGCGACCGCCTTCTACCTTCGGAATTTCAGAAGGATACGAATGGGATAAAACATCTGTCGCTGGCGGTCATGATGGCCGGTAGCTAGATTCTCCCCGGTAGATGCAGTGAAGAGTGTAAGGACTGGAATATGCGCCTTTATGGGATCTCAAGTCGGGACAACGAGCGTCTGAAATTCTTACTTTAAGGTTTGTTACATTATTACTGCAAACTAAAAGGCATGAGCATAGTCAAAATGATGAATAAATTTTCTTCAAGAATGTTGCGGGTTCCATAATTTTTAAAATAACTAGAAGTTAGAGATACAATACAATCTAAACCCAGAACCGGCAACCGGGAATAAAGAATACAATAAATGCATTGTTTAGATACAACAAAATATCAAAAGTTTAGAGATAAGAGCTGGAATTGGTTTCTATTGTCTTCTTGTCGCCTACTTTGTGAGCTGTTGTTTAACAACCAATCAGAACAGAGTACCTCAGATGACTCACTAACAGTTAGTCAGGTAGTTCACTATTGGGCGGATCGAGGCATGTCACTACTGGGCAAGCATTTGTTAATTCCCAGTGAACTGTGCTCAGAGTAGGACGTCTGCTATACTCTAACTTTTAATTCAATTCCAGATTTGACAATTTCAGTGTTGCAACGTTATGACAAGTACTAAATAGTGACGTTGCGAAATTATTCGATACGGAAATGGACGATTTCCGGATCGATTTATCTGGTTTATAGTAGTATATCTAAACAACTACTACTTTAATAAAAACTAAGTATACTAGGAAATTAAACATTTCTGAACTGATAATTTAGTTATGACGATTAATTTTATTAAGGCTCTGAGAGTTTTCTTTAATAATTGTGTGTGAAATGAATAAAAAAATGTGATCATGAAGGAACATGAGAAATAAAACCAATAGATGTAGGTAATATTTTGTTTTGTAAATCATCGCCGTCATCGCTACCGCTGTCGCTGTCATTTTCTGTAACATTTTATTCCCGATGTGTCTGTGATATTGTCAATTAACATATCTAGCCTACTAATTTTTTCCTCTTATTTGACAACATGGGATACGCATTTAAACCATTCAGTGGCCGTAATTTTTTGAATGCCTTCCTCAAATAAATTTCGCACGTCTGTTAATTTGAAAGTTTTATTATTTTGAGCTACATGCCCCTTTACCTGCGCCCATATCAATTCGATAGGGTTTAGCTCGCAATGGTAAGGGGGGTAAAACCGGGATCCCATGTTGTGCTGCCATTTCGTCTACAGCGTACTTATTAAAAGACTCGTTATGTGGAATCAGTTCTAAAAGCGCAGCTTTAACCATATATGGTTCGTAATGAATATTTTTATTTAAAAGCCAGTCTTGAATCTAGGCTTTTTTTCCAGCTCATTTTTGGTGCCGTTTCCAATTTTCGGGAGTGGTAAGGTGCATTATCCATCAATATGCTCTTTTATTATAAGTTTTGTTTTTAGTATAAAATACAAAAATACTAACTTTTTATAAAATAAAACAGCGGTTACTAATAATTAGATAATTATTATGAATAATTATGTATTTATTTAAATAAAAATCAATAATTTAGTCTTTAATTGGCACACCAATATTATGATTACATAAACAAAAATCGCGATTGTTCATGAATTTTTGTGTTCATCACTACACTATTATATGTGGTATCATTATTTAACAAAATGACAGTAGCTAATGTCAAATGTGGAATCGAATTAAAAGTCGTGGTATAGTTACTGCAAGACTTTGTTGTATATCGGTTAGGTTAGGTTAGGTTAGGTTAGGTTAGGTTAGCTGTTGTTTAACAACCAATCAGAACAGAGTACCTCAGATGACTCACTAACAGTTAGTCAGGTAGTTCACTATTGGGCGGATCGAGGCATGTCACTACTGGGCAAGCATTTGTTAATTCCCAGTGAACTGTGCTCAGAGTAGGACGTCTGCTAGTTACTGCAAGACTTTGTTGTATATCGGTTAGTGAATCAGTGACTTTGAACAAGCATTAATTTCAAAAGAAAAGTCCTGTTATTAATTGGTGAAATATTTGAGGTAAGTGAATACATTACAAAAAACTTTGAAAATTTTATTACTGTTAGAAAAAGTTAACTGCAACCTGTTATTAGAATAACTAACCTCATCAAGTTTAAGGCCCGTATTTTAAAAGGCGTCTCAGTCGTGAATCTAGTTTCAAAACTAGTTTTAAGAAGAGATTTTATTATAGAACGTCTCTTGAGACAAGATTCACTGATCGTTAATCAGGTGAGTAAAGATCAATGAACAGCTTATTTTAGAACGATACTTATGTCAAAATCTCTCAGGAATAGATTTTGACAGATGTGATCTCTGTTCAGTTGAGACAAGTTCAATCTAGTCGCAAGTGGTAATTTCTAAAGGACTTTATGGGGAAATTAACGTATTTTATGATGATTTTTCTGAATAACAACGAAAGATTCACTTTACCTTGCTATCAATTTCAATTCACTTTAATTAACATTAAATTGAAATTCAATTCACTTTAAATACACATTTAACCACTTGTTTCAACTAATATCACTCACAACCTTTTGGTTTATGACAAAAATATAACATTATTTTAAATAAACAACCAAAACAACAATTCAACATGACAAGCATTGATAACAATTTGGACGTTCCGTTATAGGTAATATCTAGCCATTTGATTTTAATATTTATAATATTTAATTTAGGGCGAGTTGCTCCTTATTCTTATGTTTACATTGATACACTAGCCAATAATGTATTATGTACAAACCAATAACTAATAATATTTAAATTATATTTGTTAATTATATTTTGTTCAATATAATTTGCTGCGTGACACAGAACAATACTTTAGATAATACAGAAGCGTAATTGAGAACAGACTGTTGAGTTGAGATTGGTTACTGAGACTAGTTTCAGTTGAGTAGAACTCAAAACGCATTCTATAATAAGAGGGACGCTTGAGATTTGATTGGAACTTAAAACTAGTTTCAGCTGATCAGAGATCAACGGATACTTGAGACGCCTTTTAAAATACGGGCCTTAATACCTTTACAGAACTCAGTCCGAAAATATTTAAGACTCAAACCTTTTATGGATTATTATTTACAATTTCTTATAAAATACATGCTTTATTTATGAGTACATTACTTTCATAGATAGAAAATTAGTTATTAAATCCTGATGTCTAACTTTTTTGATATAATTTCAGATGACGTCACCCGTTAACTCTACCTGTACTTCTTCTCCTCGAAGAAGGAAGGGAATCCCGAAGAAACTAGCCACAGGAGCTAGCAACAGTGCATTTTGCAATGTTGGAGTACGTGGCAGCGATAAAGTGGCTAAAAAGATATTTGGTCCTTCTAAATATTTTGTACCTAGCAAGGAAAAAAGAAGTAGACCGACTGATCTTTACTACTTTGATTCGTTCTACTCACTCTATAAACTTGCTTTAAAGAAAAGCGTAATCAAAGCTAATCGTGACCTGTTAGCTGATGAAGAAGCTGACAAGAGACAACCTGAAAACCAAATGTCTCTGGATGTCAGTGCAAGTGTCAACATTACAAGACAAAGTGCATCGCTGATGAACCCATTTTCAAAACCAGATGAACTTGATAGAGCAGCCTCAATACTTGCTGATGACATGACTACAGATCCAAGTGTTGAGCAAAAATAACAAGAAGCACCTTCGAATCTTAAAGAAAAGGTAAATATTTATATCTGTGACCCCCTGCCTATCGTGATGTATATGTCACCGTAACTAAAATAGATTACAATCTAACGGTTTTGATAATGTTACGGTAACATATACATTCCTATGGAGTTTAGCGTTCTATCTAAGTAAACGAATACTCATTCCACTAGAGTCAAGATATTTTTAACTGAGCCAACTTAATGGCTTAGAGCAGTAAGGAAGCCTTGTAGTGCGTTTACAACCTAACCCAGGTTTCAGAAAGCAAACATAATCAATTTCGATGACAATAAAAAAAATAATACCCTCTGACTCATTAATTTGTTTTAATTTCAGGAGTTCGATGGCCGAGCACTGAGTAGGAGGTGATGTCTGGAGATCGTCAGTGGCTTGGGACTTCTCGTTTAATCTGCGCTAACCTTGTATCTCATTAAAGTTGTAGACTCAAAGGACGACTGGACTATGTGCTGAACATTAAGTTTTTTAAATATTTGTATGTTTGTATCGGTAGCTTTCTTCTCTCTCTCTATATGTGTTACTTTTATAAATACAAATATATGATTTATTACTAATTGTTGTTTTTATTTTAGTTTGTAATTATGTAGATCTGATGTGTTTGACGGTTACCACAAAAGAACAGTCTATCAGGTGTGACTTTGGCGTTATTTCCCTCTTAGTGTGTATACATCTGTAGTGTATGTAGCCACATAGTAATAACATATGACGAACTTAGTGACACAAACTGCTGACATTGGATATAGCGCACCTTTAGAATTATAGTTGTTTTTTTATGGAATACTGGGCCAATGAACTGATGCATCACCCGATGGTAAGCGTTTAGAGCCTCCAGTACCCTCACTCGGACGGTGAAACACAACGCAAGCGCTATTTCACACCGGTTATCTTTAAGGCCGTGATATTATTCCGGTCAAGCCGGTCCATTTATGCCGAAGTGTGGCTCTCCCACGGCGATGTAACCAAATTGAATACACTTCGGTACATCAGATCATAAAAAAAATTGTGGATGGCGTATGTAGAATAGGAAAGTGAAGCCATTTTTTACATATTTGGGAGTGACTGAAACGATAAAATCTATGTTGATATATGAAATAAATAGCCGGGTCTCTTTTATTTAGTTTTGGTTACGATAGTCAAAACATGTTTTTTTTAACTTACAATCTCTAATTGCATACTCATTAGTTACAGAAATTGTATGAACTCTTTAGTTAATTACCTAATTAGCTTTGATAATTACTTAATTATGACATATCTAATGACAATAGATATAGATTTTAGAATGTATTACTTAACATTTCTTAACATTTTATTGTTCCTAATTTGGTTGAAATATAATAATCTACATCTCAAGAATTAATAAACATTTCTTAAAGATTCTAGATGTTTCTAGAGCTTTTATAGGTCGATTACCAATTATACAAGAAAATATAGTTGCAACGTAAAACACTTGCATCTTGTCTACGAGAGCTGTTCTTTATCTGGTCAATGTATTGTCAACTAACAACCTAGCCTACCTCTTACCACCTTCCTTACTGAATAAGTCACTGTTACTTAGTATTTTTCAATAGAATACAATTATTTATTCTACATTTTTTTTATTGAAACATCTAAATGATTATCTCAACTCTCAACAATGGATATTTCTAAGAGATAATGAATTCTTAAGGTAAATTTAGTCCTTCTTAGTATCATTGGTATTAACTCGTTGTAAAACACTGTACTCTTAAGAGATTTGTTTACTTAAGTATCTGGTCTCAAACAACAAACGCCCACACAATTAACATAATATTAGCTCAAATAAGGAATTATAAATTGTGTCAAGGCTTTCAAAGTTTTTTATAGGCAAAAATGATTTACCAATTTTGATAGAGAGAGATATGAATGTTCTTGACACGCGTTATTTAAGTTTTAAAACGACTTATAAAAAGTAAAATACCTTATTTACAAACTAATTTGAACAATTTAAGGAGGATATACTTCCAGTTAGATTCTACGTTAATGTAACTAACATACTAACACTAAGGATGAAAAATAAAGGGAAGAATTATACAGTTTATTTATAGTTGTTCAGGTTAAGTAAACGTTAGTTTTAATGAGCTTTGGCAAGAAAGAAACGTTGTATCGTATCTTCCAAGATTTGTTACAGAATAAGATCTATTTAAACGTAGACTCAAAGAGGACTCAGCCATTCCAATCTCTTTTGCAACAAATCTTTTACTTCCACCATTTGCAATCCTTTTTCGTGCTGCTTCTATTAGTTATTAAGAACAAATTGGTCGATCCAAACTTTTTTTCTTTCTTGATGTAATCCTGTGAAATTAAATGATACTTAGAAAGCATAAATACAAGCTACAATATACAAAGAAACAAAAATATCGAAGTAAGACTGCGCGCGCGTATTCTTACACAACCTTATAATGCGCAGTCATAAAAATAATGGCTCTTTTTTTCATCCATACGTGTATGGTAAAATATCAAATATTACCACAGGGCGTGTCATGCACTTAGATTCGTTATCCAAGACAAACATTAAAGCTTTTGATTTACTTCAAATTGATGAGCGACATCAAATTGAAATTGAGGAAAAATTAGATCAGACAGTGCTAAAAAATTTTAACTTACATGAGCTGTAATAATTTGATGGTAAACTAATTAAATTTGACGAACAATAACAGATGTCTTGTCAGTTTAAAACAACACTGAAATTAGTTGCGAACTTCACTCTGCTCAGCTTTGACGTGTGCACAGTCTTATCGACCGTGCCTTCTTAGACCACCCTACCCTATTGGGTCTTGGGAACTGATAAAAACTCTTCAAAGATGCTTTTAGAATTTTATTACTTGATAATAGTACATGAGCAATTATATGCAATATTAGATCCAGCCTATGTGTAGGCATTTTTTAGAAAATGTACTTGTTGAATGTCGGGATTGAATTCTATCTCTAGAAGACACGAAGTTATTCAGCTGAGATTGCTGGATGGAGGATGGGATTTCTCATTTTCTATGACTGTCTATGTTCAGTCAGTGATCCCAAATATAATCAGTGATGTTGTAACAAGTCTTATATCCTGAAATAGTTTTAGTATCACTTGTAGCAATATTAAAGTTCCTGTACTGAACCTATTAGATAGTATTGATTATTTGTTTTTTTCAAGAGCAGGCAGTTACCTTTCTTGAACGTTGGTCTTTTATTCATTAAGCTGGTACTCATTCCCATTTAAAGATGAGGCACGGTATCCACAAGACTAGAGAATGCAATCTCTCGTTTGGGGTTCAAGGGAGATCTCGCGAAAAACTAATTTTATCTGTGTATTCTTGCAAATAATTACAATATTTAAACGAATTCGGCAGAAAAGAATAATATATACTCTATGATATTTAACATTGTTTGACGTGTATAGAGTAGAGTGCTATCAGCAGGAAATAGAGTCATGTTGTAAACAGTAGATAATGAACAGTTACGTAAATTATGAGAGTTAATATTTATCTAAATGTAAATGAACTTTTCAGCAGTTTAATAAAACTGTTTATCAGTTCAGACTTATGTGATCAAGAGCCTTTCACTATGTCATGTTCATAAATACACAATCGCTAAACTTTCAGACGTTTAGACTTTAAGTTTTTCTAATTCTTTTTAATGTGCCAAAACAGCAACATAACAAAAACTGATTCAGTATTCAAAAGCTCAATTTTATTAACATATTAGTGTGCGTTTATCTTCCAAAAGAATGTTATTTAAAAAAATATTAAAATTTTAAATTAGACAATTTGTTAAGTAGCAAAATCAGTTTTTTGTTGTTCAGAGCTTTCTAGGTGAATTTATACTACCCAGTTCAATGCAACTGTTGATTGTATAAATGAAGTAATTAAAGTTAATCTGTGAAGTTTACTAAAATTGTAAGCTCGAAATATATATATATCTCGCGAAATATATATATTTTATTTCTTAGTCGCACATCAGAACTAAGTTGAATCAGACTATAAATGAAAATGCTATGAGTAATTAATGACTTTATTTTTACATATTCTGATAAGAAAGATACATACGATACAAATTATACAAAATGTCAGCCCCAGCACACAGTCCAGTCATCCTTTCTCATTTGCAACTTTACTACAATACGATACAAGGCTAGCGCAGGCCCCAGCGGAAGTCCCAAGCCTCTGACGATATCAGCACGTCGCGCCGTACTCAATGCTTGTCCGTCAAACTCCTGAAATAAATGTATCTCTTAGAGGCAGGTGTAATTTCCTAAATAGATATCGGCATTGATTGCGTATGTCTACTAAATAAATCACTAAACTTTGTCAAATTATGAAATTGTTACAATGAATGAAATGAGGCTACTCCTAGGTTGGAGGTAGATTGTGATCGCACTCCAAGAACACTGTCTACTCTAAAGCATTAAACTTTCTCAATTATAAATATCTTCACTCACAGTGGAATGAGTATTAGACTAAATGCTGTGATAGAGAACTCTAAACTCGATAAAAATGCATTCGTAACCATAATTAATGACTAGTCATCATAAACATTTACCTTATCTTTGAGAATCGAAGCTGCTTCTGGAAAGTCTATCTTCATGAAATACGTAAATACTTCATCTGTTGTCCAATTTGTTATGTCTGGAATACTAGGGTCCTCAGGTAGGTCATCACTAACTTTTGAGGGTGCTCTGTCAAGTTCATGAGGTTTTAGAAAAGGATCAATTAGCGGCGTACCTTGTGCCATATAATCCATACTTTCACTCCCATCCACAGACATTTGACTTTCAGAGTGTGAAGTACTTTCAGCATCTGGCTTACGGAGGCCCGCTTTCTTTGCTCTCGTCTCTATAGCGGCTTTATAAAGTGATTTCCTTTTAACTGGTCTATTTTGAGGACGCTCAATGACACGTACAACAGCTTTGTTACTTGAGATATCATCATGTTTCTCAGGTCTTCTCGTCATTCTCCGAGGAGAAGACATACTTGAAGTGTTAGCTGATGACGTCATCGGAAAAATAACAAAAAAGTTAGGATTAACAAATTGCTGACTTTTAGAGCATAATGAATATAAAGTTGTCAAATATTTGAAACATGTTTTTGAAAACTCAAAATTGAACAACTAAGAAAGGTTTGAATAAAAAAATGTCAACTTATCCATGTAGTAGAGTTAATGTCAAAACAGAGTTTGACATTCCTAGGTTGCAATTATGTGTAGGCATAGGGCTCATAGCCCAGTTGCACTTGGTGATTAGAAACAATCACCAAAGGTAAGCAACGGCGTCGCGGTCAGTACCGGAATGGGTGACCGCTGGTGGCATGACACCATGAGCCTCTCCGTGATTCGGAGGTCACGTTAAGTAGTCGTTCCCAGTTGTTATCGTAGGATGACAGTCGTGAAACTTAGTAGGAAGCCTTTGAGCGGCTTAAGAACTACCAATGGCAAGATTACGTAGCCATAACGTTGCCTTGCCAGTCCCCAACGCACACTTGACCAGCGTGGGGACGTATGGACTTAACCTTCTTCTGAGAGGAGACCCGAGCCCAGCAGTGGGACATTATGGGTTATTGATGATTTGAAGCTAAATTGTATTAAATTAATAACTATAGTGACGGCATACAAGCTTCTGACTCAGACTTTTGGCACCACTTTGTGAGGGTCATGTAAAACTCACTGCAGTAGAGAGAGTGTAACCAAAGATGATCAAAACAGGCTCTTTTGAGGCACGAATATATTCTAGGATGCTGAATGTCAGATATACTTTAAAAATAACACTCATGCCAATGTATCTGAGGTGAGACAAAACCGCAATACTCTTACAAGAAGAAATCACGCTGTCTGTGAGACGGAGGTAGTACGGATAGGGAAGGAGATAGTTGAATATTTCCGATTCAGGCAAAAATTTTATGAAGAAAATAGTTAAGGAGAAAGCGATGTGTATGTTAATAACGCGGTTTTAGTCTATACTTCATTTTAAAACATAAAAAGGTAAATAACAATGAAACAGTCAAAGCAACCAAGTTAGACTCTAGTATCGTCAGATCGTCAGAAACAAGAGGAAAAATTTTAATGAAATTATTTTAATTGTATTCACATACCTCAGAAAATATTTCCAACGTTGTGTAGTAAACCAAGGCTTCGGTTCTTTCACGGAATAAAAACACGACTTTTCTTCACGTCTTGGAGTAACTAAGAAACTGACGTCTTACTCTGAGCGCAGTTCACAAGGAATTAACAGCGGAACACTATTTCCCCAAAAGTGAATAGTTCTTTGGAAAAACGTGAATGAAAGTAGCTAACTACCTGAGATAAGAGGGTGCGTTGTTTTTACGAACTGTAAGTGAGTCATCTGAGGTACTCTGTTCTGATTGGTTGTTTAACAACAGCTCACAGTTTAAATGAAAGGAAGACGAAAAAGGTCTCTTCAGCTCTTATCTCTAAGCTATAGATGTTTTGCTGTAAACAATGCAATTATGCTGTTGCTTAATTCATTGGCTGGGGTTCGCTTTCCTAACGTGTAATTCCAAAGAATTCTAAATTTTAAATAAATTGTTGATAACTTAATATGGTAAGATAATATCTCGAAGATATGTCCTCTTATATAAATTTGCTTATACTCGTAATAAAATGCTTTATCCTATGAAAATTTAAAAAACTGCTGCTTTTTCCAGCACTGTGACAGCAGTAAGGACTCTGATCTCTATATTATAATCAGGTGGCTTGTGTCGATGTGACTATTGTGTCTTGGAAAACGATTAAGAAGTTTGGCTACTGCGCAGTGCAGTTAAACCGCAATCCACATGGATTCTGGAAGGTCTATGAGAGAAAAGTAATTTTTGTTTTAGTCCTTTAATTTGAACGATAATAAAATAATATAACAAAACATACTTATATCTGTTATGTGACCACTAAGTATCTAAATCAGTAGAAAGACTTTTCGAAAAATTGAAACTTGTGTAAGCTCTAAGATTTTCTCTAAAATCAAAACTTAGTTAGTTACTAAAACTTTTAATATCGCAGTACTTTGTAGTGAATATTTGTCTATATAGAATTATTTTGTCCGTGCAGTTTGAGTCATAAATCATCGGAACGGTGAAGCGAGTATTTTGCTCCCTCTCCCACTCACTGGCCTTATAAGCACGTATAGTGATGCGCATTATTCTCGGACAAAATCTCGGACTATCCTTCCCTTAAAGTAAACGACCAAACTATTCCTCAAACAGACTGCAAAAAATATCTTGGGCTACTTATTGACAGCAATCTTACATGGCAAAGTCACATAGAAAAACTTAAATCTAAATTGTCATCTCTTACAGGAGTTTTAAGAGGTGTGTTACAATTTCTGCCTGGTAAAGTACGTTACTATATTTATAACTCTCTTGTAAAGCCCCACATTGATTGTCTAATAGAGATTTGGGGCACAGTTTCTAAAACTTGCCTAAACTCGTTGCAAAGAGCTAAAAATAAGCTAATAAGGGTTCTTTTTCACTTTGATTTTCTGACTCCAACTGAAAAGGTATATAGAAATACAAAAATACTGAATGTAAGTCATACTTACGTATATTATACCTGATTATTTGTACGTAAAGTATTAGCCGGGGATATACATATACAAATGGGTTTCACCAAAAAAAGAGACGTTCAAAAGACTCAATTAAGAAATGCTAATGATATTGTTTTGAGACCACCCCGTACTAACTACGGAACAAAGAATATCATGTATGAAGGAGCGCAGTTATATAATAGGCTTCCTACAGTTATAAAAGAGTTGCGATCGATCACTTCTTTTAAAAAAATGATTAAAGATCATGTCATCAAAAACTATAATTAATTGTTAAATTTTAATAATTTTAGTATCCATCAGACCAACAAACGTTTCAGCTTAATAAATACTTAATAAAATCGAATGCATCTTAAATAATTGTTTTGAATTACTAAACTAATAGGGTCAACACATATAACTAAAAAAGGTGTATAAAAATTTAAATGTCGCTTCTAGTGAAGCGCACTAAATCTTATATCTTTGTATTGTGATGTTCGTCCATGGTCGCAGCTGTATCAGTGAGGGAAGTAGTTGAAAAAATATTATATGTTTCCCGCCTCGTGTATGCTCACAAGTGAAATATATATTGGTATTAGTCATTAGTATGTTCTCATGTTAAGTGAATTGTATCATAATTCTTAATGAGAATTATGAGAAATAGAAATCTTCATATCAAATTTCTATAAGAATTTAAAAGATTTCCATGGTTCTTGATTTTAATTCCACAACTAAAGGAAGTTAAAGAAAAGTTAAGGATCAGACTAGTTAATGTTAATGTTTGGATAATAGCCTATGTTACTCGGGCCAATATTACCTACGTACGTATCCACATCGATCTGAAAGGAGAATGACTTCAATTTTCATTTTTGAACGTGCAAAAATAAAAATTGGAAGACCTACAAGCTATTCTCTACAGGCTAAAACAACAAAACAAGCGAATTTACGCCTCCATCGTACGATTCGCCGGCGTCAGATTATGTCCGAGTGCAGTTCTTCCTCCGACAACGCGACCGCCTTCTACCTCCGGAATTTCAGAAGGATACGAATGGGGTGAAACATCTGTCGTTAGCAGCCACGAGGCTCATGATGGCCGGTAGCTAGATTCTCCCCAGTGAATGCAGTGAACAGTGTAAGGATCGGAATATGCGCCTCTATGGGACCTCAAGCCGGGACGATGAGCGTCTGAAATTCTTACTTTAAGGTCTGTTACATTATTACTGCAAACTTAAAGTCATGAGCATAGTCAAAATGATGAATGAAATTTCTACAGGAATATTTGGGATTCCATAATTTTTAAAATTACTAGCAGTTAGAGATACAATCCAAAACTGAACCTGGAACCGGCAACCGGGAATAAAGAATATAATAAATGTATTGTTTAGATACAACAAAATATCGGAAGTTTAGAGATAAGAGCTGGAATTGGTTTCTATTGTCTTCTTGTCGCCTACTTTGTGAGCTGTTGTTATACAACCAATCAGAACAGAGTACCTCAGATGACTCACTAACAGTTAGTCAGGTAGTTCGACTATTGGGCGGATCGAGGAATGTCACTACTGGGCAAGCATTTGTTAATTCCCTGTAAACTGTGCTCAGAGTAGGACGTCTGCTAGTTACTGCAAGACTTTGTTGTATATCGGTTAGAGAATCAGTGACTTTGAATAAGCATTGACTTGTGAAGAGAAGTCTTGTTATTAAGTGGTGAAAGATTTGAGGTACGTGAATCCATTTGAAATAACTTAATTTGTAATTAAAAAAACTTTAAGATTTAAATTACTGTAAGAATAAGTTAACTGCAACCCGAGATTAGAAAAACTCTATTTTAATACTTTTACCGAACTCGGTACGAAAAAAATTAAGATTTAAATCTTTTATGGGTTGTTATTTACAATTTCTTATAAAAATCATACTTTAATTATGAGTTCAATACTCTCAAAGATAGAAGATTAGTTATTAAATCCTGATGTCTTACGTTTTTGATATATTTTCAGATGACGTCACCAGTTAACTCTGCGACTACTTCTCCTCGGAGAAGGAAGAGAATCCCGAAGAAACGTAATGATATCAACAGAGCCAGAAGCAGTGCATTACCCAATACTGGTGTACGTGGCGGCAACAAAGTGGCAAAAAAAAATTTGGTCCTTCCAAATATTTTAGACCTAGCAAGGAAAAAAGACGTAGACCTTCTGATCTTTTCTTATCTTCGGTCAAATCATTCCATAAACATGTAGTTATGAGAAATGTACATAAAAAATTCATAACTAACTTTGAACTGTCAGATGAAGAAGAAGATTCAGAATCTGAAAGCCAATGGTCCCTGGACGTCAGTGAAAGTGTGGGTTTTCCAGCACAAACAACGCCGCCAATTGATCAATTATCTACTCCAAATGAACTTGACAGAGCATCCACAAATCTAGCTGATGATATGACTACGGATCCAAATGTTGAGCAGAAATAACAAGAAGCAGCTTCGATACTTAAAGAAAAGGTAAATATAAATATTTCGGTACCTATGGTGACGAATACATTCCTGCAGAGTTTAGAGTTCTATCTAAGTATACGAACACTTGTTCCTCTATGAGTGAAGATATTCATAATTGAGCCAACTTAATGCCTTAGAGCAGTACAAAAGATTTAGTGTAGTACAAATTAATTTTCGATGACCATTTGAAAATGCATGTCTTTAAAACATTGATTTATTTAAATTACAGGAGTTTGATAGCCAAACATTGAGTGCGGTGCGATATCTCAACATCAGCAGAGACTTGGGACTTCCCCCCGGACTTCATATCGTACTTTATATGTAAATATTTATGTTTGCCTCGGTAGCTCTCTGTATCTCTCTTTTAATGTATCTATCGTTCAAAAGTATAATTAAATTGATGAATTACTGATTGTTGTTTTAATTAAAGTCATTTAGGTCTGATATGCTAAGCATATTGAAAGATTTGAGTAACGGCAAAAACAATTTTTGATTTTATTATTATTATTTTGACATTTTTAAAAACTTAGGGCTCAGACATTTTTGCACTTTTAAGACACTCATACAGAATGGATCTATGATGTCCTGCGTACAAAGCTCATTAAAAGCCCTATGCTATAGCTGTTCTGCCGATAATTGGTAGATGCCCTTGGTACGCTTAAGAGAGGGTTGTGACGAAGTGTTTGATGGGAACATGACAGTTAGTTTTTTCTAGAAGTTCCGGGCAGTACATACTGTGATTAAATATTTTTCCTAAGAGTAGTGAGTAAGCTCTTATACGACGATTTGTAAGAACAGCAACAGATTGAATCGTTTACAAAGTGAAATATCACACAAGTTTCGTCCTTTAAAAAGTCTTTTTTACTGGTTTACTTAATGGTCACATAATATATATAAACTAGCAACCCGCCCCAGCTTCGCATAGGTGGATTTTCAGATGCACACACCGACGACATAATTCGTGCATTTTAAATCTGTAATATCTTCGAATGAATTCATTTAAATTAGATACTGTAAAAGGCCGTATTAGTCTACATTAAATACAAAATGTATTTAAGGTACTTTATTGGATAAGGATTTATACTGTATTGCTTAAACTTGCATAGTAAATAAACCATTAATTCTCGTCAAAAGGAATAAAAAATGGTTATTGTGGGTTATCCCTAATATACCACCGCGGACATTTTTATAAACCTTTTTAAGGTATACAATACTTTGTACATACAAGTACATTATTTTGATCTACCTCGTTTGTCATGTAAGCTCAAAAATGTGTTTATTTACGACATCACATTAGAAATCTTTAAAATTATCAGCGCTTCTCTGCTATGTTATTTTTATACTTGTTTTATACATACTTCCTTCCTTTTGTACATAAACCTGTCTCTTGAATCACTCTATCTATTAAAGGAACCCGCATCAAAATCAGTTGAATAGTTTTAAAGATCTAAGCATTTATATGCACAGATAGAGAGCGGAAGCTACTCTGTTTTATACTATTTATTAGTGATATTTATATTTTTGATAATATTAAAACATGAATGCTATCAAGTTTAGTCTAGGAACTTTAATATTGCTTCAAGATATTCTAAGACTATTTCAGGATATAAGACTTGCTGCAACATTATTATTTATATTTGGGGTATAACTGACTGATCTGATCATAGACTTAAATAAAATAAGTAATTCCATTCATCTCAACTGAATTAATTTGTGTCTTCTAGAGATAGAATTCGATCCTAACATTCAACATGTACATTTTCATAAAAATGACAACACATAGGCTGGATTAAATGTTGGGAGTATTAGTGCTCATGTACTCACGTACTAAGTTTCACATAATATCAATCTTGTAATAAATTATAATTTTATTCACATATTCTCGACGTCACGTCGTGTACTCAACACTATCACGTTAACTTGTAATATTTGTTAAGTAGTATTATCTTGGTGGACACTGAAAAACAATGACTACGTTAAGGCGATTTGCATGGTTTCATAACTTTAGGTGAATAAGTAATAATTTTATTTTATTTTTATTTATTTCACCATGTCACTAGCGGTCACCCATTCAGGTGTTGACCGCGCCGTCGTTGCTATCTCTCGGTGATTGTTTAATACCCTAAAACAATTAACAGTAATAATGGTTCGCGCTTGAATGTATCTAGTTGTGAACGGCCCGTAGAACAATAGACGCACGACGTCATCTTGCTCGCGCGTCACTGTCGCGCTAATCAAAGGAACCGGTTTCGCTGTAGGCGGGGCCTATAAGGGCGTGAGCTTGGGGGACTGTCTATATATTTCTTCAAGCTTCCTGTTGCCGCAAATATTAAGCAAAGACGTCAAAACCCTTTTTACGGAAATACATAAATAATATCTACCTGTTATCAATAACGAGCAATAAACACATTTGTTGTATGGGAGCCTCTTAAATACTTATTTTTTTCTGTTTTTGTTATTGTTGTTTTTGTTTATTATGTAAAAAAAGGAATTAATATTTATTTCTGAAAATATATTTAGGTACCAGACATCTTTGATTGACCAAACGAGGAGCTTCTTAAACTATTTGATTTGTTATGCTTTCCAAGATTTCCGTTATTGTGATTATTTTTGCAGTTTACAATATAACAACGATACTGACCTATGCTTTAAGCATCATTGACAAGTTTTACTAAGTTGCTATTGGAAACGTTGACGGGTTAAAATAAAAAATGTCTATTGGGATCGTGCAAAGTGTATGATGAGGACACCTATAGGAAACGAACACAGCAAGAAGCACTAAACCACTAGTTTAGTGAAACTTGAAAATTTGGGTTTTGTACATTTCTGCCATGGCATTTGCTGTGTTCTTTCAGCTGAACCCCGCGGCGTTACCCGCGGTTACTGTCGTACCGCGGGTAACGCCGCGGTTCAAAGCTAGTCTAAAAAAAGTAGTCTACACTACTCCTTACATTATCATCTACATATTAGTGAAAGTCGCGTCAAAATCGGTCCAGCCATTCCAAAGAGCAGTCGGAACAACCAGACAGGCAGACAAAAATTGTAATAATGTTATTTTGGTATATGTAGTTACCGTGTATACATTCATATGCAGTTAGTTAAAAGCGGTTATTTCAGTATTACAAACAGACACTCCAATTTTTTTTATTTGTTTCCATAAAAGTCATCTATAATGCACAGAGGAATCGTAGGTAGGTATATCCATGTCAAAAGTACTTAAAATTACTACTTAAAACAAAAACATCTAACTTTAAAAGTAAATTTAAACAAAATAAAAAACTGACTTCAAAAACGGCCTAATCGATCGATTTGTCTTGGATGCCATTATTAGATCTTAGTGTCTCTTTCATGGTACCAACGTTCGGATATCTCCTTTCCATAAAAAAAAATCATCATCAAAATCGGTTCATAAACGGCGAAGTTACCCGCGAACACTTTAAAAATATACGGTCAGATTGAGAACCTCCTCCTTTTTTGAAGTCGGTTAAAAATACCGCCGATGAACAAAAGCCCACAATAATAATTCTTTTAAATGGATAGACGAATAAAGTGGCTAACGAGGCGGGGACGCGCCATTTTGTTTACCTGCGCGACCCATGGAATAACCGAACTACTGGGACCTGTTTCTTACTTGTACACACGCGACGATGATTAGAACTTTCGATTGATATCGGCTAAACGTCTCCTACTTGTGCGATCAAAGCGACCGTACCTAAGCTAATGGAATTATACACTCAATTAGAAATAATTAGTTAAGTATCTAATTATATCTGATAATTATTTGATTACAAATTTAAGGGTTCGCTTTTTTTAATAGAATGAAATTACTTCCTTTACAATTTTATTTTATTCCAAGAAATGATAACCTACTATATTTCTATTACCATATCATAAACAATGGATATTTCTAAGGGATAATGGGTTCTAAAGTTACATTTAGTCCTTCTTAGTATCATTAGTATTAACTCGTTCTAAAACCCCATTCTCTTGTTTGTTAACAAAAGCTTTTAGACTATTAACCCAATATTGACGCAGATAAGGGATTATAAAATGTTTTAATGCTTCCAATATTTTTATAATGACTGACCTACCGACTGTTCTGAAATTAAGGATTTCCTACAGAACGGTTGATCAACGGCTTGCTTGGCAAGATATAAATAAAAAGTTACTTCGTTGAGGGACGTTGTTTTATTGTTAAGTTTAAAAAAGCTTTTACAGACGTCTGTAACGGTCATTTGCAAAAGGTTTAGGTTCGAAATTTCAAATAATGTATCAAAATTTAAAATATCTAAACGGTAAATTGTATTAATTTACACTTATAATAAGTAACAATAATTTAAAAAGATTTAAATATAACACGGAAATACAAAAATCATAAGCGAGCCGCGAGCTTGAAATGTTAATTTACCTGCGCGACTGATGGCGGGGTGGCCAGTATTTAGGCTCCATTTCTAATTCACCCATACATACATACATACATACATTTGTTACCCATTTGTATATTGTGCAAAATGTAATGCGTAACGACTCAGCAATATAAGAAAAACTTATTCTTCCTAGAATAATGCGTTCAAAGGCTTTATACGGTAAGGCAATTAATATATATCTGTAATTCCATGTATCTATGATGTACGAGATTAAGAGAAAAAGTCTTTTAGTCGCTACCCTTGAACAGACAGATGAAGCGAATTAAAAATTTCAATGTAAAAAATTCAAATTCCAAGTGAACATAGCCCAAAGTAAAAAGAATTAGGAGAACGATATGTGTTGCTAGATCAAGACTGTTTATTGACTTTAAATTTTAAAAGCCTAATGATGATGATAATGATAATGGTAGGATGATAAAAACATTATACTGATAACGTTAACAATGCAATATGCAGTCTGCAAAAAAAAAACTGCAAGAAGACAATAGAGCGGGCAGTACAAAGAAGCCGCAGGAAGAAGTTTTTTCTCAGACTGTCTTATGTATATCTATTCACACGCACAGAATGAGTAGACCATTCTGTTTTCGGATTTCGCCGAGTGAAGAAGTTAACTGAAATAACAGCACCATGGCCATCAACGGCTATTCTAATTATGTTCTTGCGAGAACTTTGGCCGAGATCAAAGCGTAAGTTGACTGTGTTTCTCTTTTAACTTTTCCTGCCGTGCTTGATTAACTTACAATGTTTTTAGTTTAAAACTTAACTCTTATTTACTTGTCATACACGTGAATTAGTCAAACATGTAGTCACTGTTAGTTTTTCAGTGTGGGGATATGCGTTTGAAGAGAGGAGATTTAACTAGAAACTTTGAAGTTTTTTATTTTAAAAGTTAACTACAAGTGCCCAAAATGTTATGTATTTGCCAGCTTTGTAAGAAATTAAATTATGAAAAGTGATATTTTTATGTAAGAAATAGAATTATGGGTGATAAAATTAACCATTTCATTTATTTCAATAGAAAAAAAGAGTCGGAATCCCTCAAAAATGCAGCCAAGGCATCTGCCGACGCCGTGGCTGCCGTGGAAGCGAATCAGCCCACCCCAGAGGCGCAGCGCACGCGGGCCTTAAATCGCCACCAGCTGAACCTGTATCACAGGCTTCAGCTACCCGAAGCAAGAGAGCCTAGGCGACAGCCCTTACAAGGCGACGAGCTGCGTGCTATGCAGCAACGTTGGCGCGATGCCGTTGCTGCGGCAGAAGCTGCGAAAAAAGCTTCAGGTAAGGACTCTACACAAGTTAGTTAGTTTGGTCATCCTACTTTTATTTAAAGTGAGAATCCATTATTTACGGTTACGGATACATTCCTACGCAGTTTAGAATTTTATATTATATTACAGCATCAGTGGCGGCGTAAAGGGGGGGCGGTGGGGGCGGTCCGCCCCGGGTGCCAAGCATCAAGGGGTGACAACACGGTGACAAAGAAATACCAACTCTGTCACGCAGATAGTAGCCGCTGGCGCATCGCGGGCGGAAGGGGCAACTTATTTCGGTCCCTCCCTCCCCCACCCGTGTCCGTTGCCGGCAACGGATGCCGGTCGCGAAACAATGACAATTAGTTGACGACAGTTGGTCAGTCAGTGTTATTGTTTATAACCGTCGCGTCGCGTTGCGTCACATTAATTCAAACGAAAGTCAATAAATACTAAATATTGTGTAATAAAGGAGTGAGTGTATTGGCGGATAGTACACAGAGTTTAAAAGGTGAATTTTATTTGAACTATACACCTATTTTTTCCCACATTAATTATATATGTATCTAGTTAAATTATAGGTTTCGGCCGATCTGAATTTAACATTCTGTTGACAGTATAAATTGTACGTATAATGTATAATTAATTTATCACGACGATGTAAAATGAGCAGTATAACGTTATATTTAATTCATGCATACAAATGGCCGAAACCCGCCATAATAGGCCGCCGCCTATATAGTTCCTCGGTATTTCTCTCTCTGTAGCTGCGTATCAGCCACAGCACGATTATTTTATGATGGCCGCTCTGAAATCAGGCTTTCCGCACTTAGCGCATTTACTTTCACTTGTAACAAAACTAATTGATTCCTTAATTTTTTAATTTTCAATCCTATAACCGATCAATATTATACGATTAGTTTTTAGTTTTGTTTTGAGTGTACAGTAAATGCGCTAAGTTCGGAAAGCCTACTTCAGAGCGGCTATCGTAAAATAATCGTACAGTACGTACGGACTTCAATTTGTAGGTATAACGTTATGTCCAATTGTGTATAAAAAAAAAGAAAAAATAAGTATTTTTTAAACATGATTTAAAAATGGTTTTGCTTAATATTTTTATAGTTGAACTAAGAATTCAAATTCATCCAACATAATTTGCACTATTATTATTATTTAAAGAAAAGAAAAATACACTGCCGATATACTGCTTGTCTTACTTCTACTATGGTATAATATGATAATGAGCGAGAAAAAACTGACAAAATTAACAAGTATTCCTTTATCGATCTTTACAGAATATAACTTTATTATGAAGAGAAATAGACCTAGTGGATTTCAACAAAGAAAAATAAAAAAATCAAAAGAACTTGCACGTGAATCGTTATCTGGATCAATTTTGAAATTTGTAGCACCTTCGGCTTCTCTGGTACCAAATACATCACAGCAAAGTGTTGAAAGTGACCTTCTTGATGTAACAGATGATGAAGAAACACGGAGCCAAGATGCATTAGATGAAGGGACGCTGGGAAGAGAGCCTGACAATTTTGATACACAAGATGAAAGACAAGGCGAAGATCAGCACCAAGAAGAATATGACCAAGAAAAAGGGCGAAATAGCGACAATGAAGAAAAATCCCAGCAAATTGAAAACGATAAAGAAAAGGTGCATGAAACTACTCATTTCGATGTTGCTACTTGGCCAACACCAATGCCTGATGATCTGAGAGTTGAAATCGTTAAAGCGGGAAGTGAACCCTATCAAAACAGAGATGGTCCATTTGTAGACACTGTCCAAAGATCTGGAGATAAAATAAAAGGAAAGAGCCGACATTTTCATTCAGAATGGTTTTATAAAGCGTTACCAAATGGAGAAAAAGTACTCAGAAAATGGATGGTATACTCTCCAATAAAAAAAAGCTTATACTGTTTTTGCTGCAAACTATTCACGCACCATGAAACAAAACAGAGTTTCGTTAACGGTTTTAATTCATGGTGGAAACTAAATCCTAAAGTGTCTGAACACGAGAATTCTGAGGGCCATCTCTCCTGTTTTGAAAAATGGAAAATCTTGGAGAATGGATTGAGGCTGCAAAAAACTATCGATTATGAGCATCAAATGGTCTTAGACCAAAAAAAAGAAGTGGCGTGACATTTTGAGTCGCCTTTTGGATATCATTCTTTTCCTAGCACGCCAAAATCTTCCTCTAAGAGGACATAGAGAAGGGATTTCATCAGACAATAGAGGGAACTTTTTAGAATTAGTTAATCTATTGTCAAAATATGATCCAGTGCTAAAAGAGCACAAAATTAGAATTGAACATGCTATCGCCTGTACAAAAAGTAAACGGGTAGATTCTTATTTGTCTAAAGACATTCAAAATGAGTTCATCAGTCTTTTGGGGAGAGAAGTGAAGAATAACATTTTGGACGATATAAAGAAAGCTAAATATTTTGGAATTATTTTCGATAGTACACCAGACATATCACATGTTGATCAGATGAGTTATGTAATCAGATATGTTCATATTGAAGGCGATCAAGTTGAAGTGAAGGAATCATTTCTAGGTTTCTTCCCTATAGCTGGAAAGACTGCAATCGAACTTACGGAAAATATCCTTACGCAGTTAAAGAGTGATAACTTGGACATTCATCTATGTCGGGCTCAAGGATATGATAACGCTGCAACCATGGCAGGAGTTCATGGTGGTGTGCAATCTATCATTAAGGAACACAATCCTAAAGCTTTGTTTATGCCTTGTGCTAATCATTCGCTAAATCTATGTTGGGTGCACTCTTTCATGAGTGTTAGTTCAAGTGTAACATTTTTTGGAACAGTAGAAAGAGTTTACACGTTCATAGATGGGAAATTCTAATGAAAAGTGTAGGCGTATCGGTCAAAAGACTAGTAGAGACAAGATGGAGTGCTCATCACGATGCTGTTAAGTCATTGAAGAATAATTTTGAGAAACTTGTATCAATACTCGAAGAGATGTGTGATCCCAGAAGCAGCAGAGAAAACGTCGATACAAGAGAAGCAGCATCCACACTCTTACCAGCTTTATGTGACTTCAGTTTTTTATGCTACCTCTCTTTTTGGTGTGAAATCCTAGAAGAAGTTAATCAGACACAAAAGTATATCCAAACATCTGGACTATCGCTGGAAAAGTGTGTTATAAAAATTAAAGCCCTAAAAATTTTTCTTCAAACTCAACGTATACAAATAGTGGAAAGAGCTATTTCCTACGCAACTGAGAAATGTGAGGACTTGGATATCTCCGTTGAAAGAAGAGGAAGGAGGAGATTCCGAAAACGAATGCCAGGAGAAATGTCCCAAGATGTTGGACTAACATTGCCAGAAGAGTTGCATAGAGCTATGTTAGAATGTCTTGATAGATTTTACGAAGAACTAGAGCATCGCTACAAAGCAATGGATGATATTCTCATAACATTTGGTGTTGTTCAGTCTGAAACTCTACTTACGTCAACAGAAGAAGAACTTCGTGATAAAGTTCCAAATCTTACAAAAATCTATGATGAATTTTCTGCAGAGGACATTATTTTGGAGATTTTACGACTGAGGCGCCACTTGGAAGCCGCCAGCATTTCTCTTCAAGAAGCGATCCAATGGACTACCTTGGAGCTTCTGAAATTTATTGTAAAATGGGACTATTCTGAGTCTGTTCCAAGTCTAGCTCTATGTCTAAGATTTTTTTTAACTATTTGTGTTTCGGTGGCTACTTGTGAAAGAAGTTTCTCAAAATTAAAGTTAATAAAATCTTACTTAAGATCTACAATGAGCCAAACACGACTTTCCAGTCTATCCATATTGTCCATTGAAAAGGAGAGGAAAGTAAATTTTGATAATGTCATTGAGTATTTTAGCAAAATAAAGTCACGTAAACACGTTTAATATTTGTCGTTTTATTTTGAGGGTGCTCGATAGAAAGTCGCCCCGGGTGCCAACCTATGCTACGCCGCCACTGTACAGCATTTAGTCTAATACCCGTTCATCTATGAGTGAAGATATTGTTGGTTGAGACAGCTTAATGCCATTGAGTAGTACAATGTTCTTGGAGTGCGTTCACAATCTATTGCATCCTCATTGCATTCATTGAAATAACTTAATAATTTTAAAAAGTTCGGTACTGTATTAATATTTAGAATACACACGAAATCAATTCCCATATCAGTTTAGAAAATAATAACCTCCTAAAGATACATTTATTTAAATTTCAGGGGCCTGATTACGGCGCGACGTGCTGATATCGTCAGAGACTTCCCCTTGGACCTGCGCTAGCTTCGTATTGTGTTGAACTTGCAGACAAGAGAAGATCTAGAGCTAAGGCTAAAATTTTGTAAATATTTGTATGATTTGTATTGCATGTATCTCCCTTATCCAAATACAAATAAAGTCTTTAATTACTGATAACTTTTTTATTTAAGTCCTGTGTTATTATTACGCATGTAGAATGAAGGTGTTGTGAGTGATTTTTCGTACTTTTCTGTTTGTTTCAATATTCCAAAAACAAACCCACTACACCGACCGACGAACTGCTACGAAGCGACTCGTGTTCATTCGCTTTTACAAAAGAACGTTAATCACTTTTTGGTTTAATTAGTTATCAATGAAAGAAATAGTACACTTTTAGAAAACGTTTTAATGTATATATATTTGATTCAGTTTTATCAACATTATTTAGGAACTTTTTTGAGGTATTTGTTTTTTTATTGTCTGTACTTGGAAGTTAGGTAAATAAGTTATTGAGATGGCAGGGAATTTCCACATGGAAAAAAAGGTTATACCAATAAGTGTTCAATGTAGCTTACGAGTAGTATCTTCGTTTTGTAACACGTGTTTTATTTGCGACACACGCCAAAGCAAAAAAATAAAGTGATGTAGAAGTGTTATAAGAGTGTATTTTAAAAATGACTATCTTCATTTATTAGAATTTTTTAAAATTACTATTTATATTAACTTTCATCATTTTATATTTTATCATAAACCTATATTGCCCATGATAAAAGCACTCTCCCTCAATGTGTTGCCATTGCGGAGCGGTGGCGTTTATTTCTTAATTCGTATTTAGCTTACAGGTGTGGAAACACTCTTGAATATGGTATATCTATTATCAACTAATTTTAGGAAGAATAACTCACGAAGTGTCCTTGTGCCGCTGATCAAGTATTAGATTGTCAGGGACAATAGGTCGAGGTCGGCCTTGTTTTTGCAGATTACTTTTAAATGATATCCCAAGTATGGTTACATTTTACTGTATTTTACTGGTTCTTTATAAATATTGAAAACATTTTCCATTCATTACTCTATTCAGCTCATGGGTGTAGTAAAAAGCGATTGAGGGATTTAGCACTCTTTGCTCAACATTTTAAAGCTAATTTTATAGAAAATGATATTTAGTTAATAAAAATGATCACCAATATACCTACTTACCCCATATGAAATGATCCGGATGCATAAACGTTGCCTCTCAACTTCTCTGTGTGGCATATTGTGGCTGCAATAGGCGCAGCACCTCCCTTCGACGGTGCGCTTCGGGTGCCGACTGCAACATCCCATACTTCTCTCGGGAAGTTGTCGAGTGTTGCTCCTAACCAGATAACATTTGGCGAATTAATGCAAGATACAAACATAAGTATACACGAACACAACATGAAATGGTGGCTTGTAATTAACGTTGAAATTTAAGCAGAAAATCTGTTAATGAAATAATAATAATTAGGCCGCCAGAGTGTGGGTCACCATGCTGCATTGTTTGTCTTTGCATGGAGTATGATAGCCAATGCTCTTAGAATTAGTACTTGCTTTGCATCAGGCAGAGTAGAAATTGAAAAATTAAAAAAAATAACAAGAATAAATCCCTTCAAGGTTTTCAACTCGATTTCTCTTAGATGCCATCAACAGATCTAATAGTCCTTGTCATGATACAACCGTTGGCATATCTCCTTTCAATTAAAAGAAGAATATTTAAAATCGGTTCTTAAACAACGAGGTTATCTGCAAACACACATATAAAAATCCTCCTTTTTTTTAAGTCGGTTAAAGAACCGTTGCTCGAGTGTAGGTTTAATATATTTTTTCTTTATTTAAAAAAAAAATAATATTTCATCCTATTTAAATGTTTTGTCATCAAATGTAAACTCAGTGGGATATTTCGTCAGACTTCAGTTCAAACAATTATTGATATCGTTCTACAAAATGAACTGCTATGTTGTTATCCAAGTGTGTCCAACTGCAACCCAACAATGATAAACATCATGTTTTAGGTTTGAAATTTTAACTATACCTAAAATAAATGTGTCTACCCTTTTGTAGTATTAATATACATCAATAAGTGTCGTTATTTTACTGTAGTTTAATTTTATGATTTAGGAAGACAAAACAACCGTGCGCGTTTAAGTCTAATATATTCCTACCACATACCCATGGTTCCACGGCCCGTGTTCAGATCTAAAAATTGATTTTTTCATGATGAACCCGACTAAGGCTTTGAAATGTTCCTTAAGCATTGAATCACTTGGATTATTAAAAAAGTATTTTGAAAGTGTAATAATAATTTATAAAGCACAATTTTCACATTTTTTTTTATATTTAGAATTAGGTGTAATATTTAGATTTAGTCACTAGAACATATTTTAAATCTAAGTCAGATTTGTAAAAAAACTTTTCAGATATTTTTACAATTCTGACTTTACAGCAAGAAGTGGCCGGCATATTGTTATATTGTTATGCGAAAGTTCTTTGATTTTAAGACTTTGGTTAGAAGTTTAGGCCTTTTTGAATAGAAACCAGCAGTCACTTACATGCTCTTTCAAGTTTACACCAATTCGTAGGGCCTCGTGAAGGTATGTCTATTTGTTATCCATTATTATCTATTGAAAAATTGCGTTATCGTGTTTTTGAAAAAAATTCAGAGAAGTTATCGACCAATAGCTACCTCTGTTACCAAGAGTTACGAGGAAAAAGCGAAGGAATTAATATAACAACACTTCTCACTTATTCATTACTAGCATTTGCCTGCGGACCTGCCCGCATACGTGTTGGTTATCACGTTTAAACTGAAAGTATCACCGCGATAACTGATATATTGAAATAAAACAAACACTAAATGTTAACTAAAGTCTACCACTACGTACCTATATACAAGAAAAGCGCATCCGAATCGATCAAGCCACTTTTGTGTTATAAACATATTGAAAAGAGAATTATTGTCAAAAAGTGTTAGTTTGACTTCTCTTTTTTTATGGCATATTTAGTGGCAAGATTACCGCTGCTGTAGGGAGGGTTTGAGGTATGGGCCTCCGGTATCCTCACTCACTCAGTAAAACGCAGCGCAAGTGCTATTTTACATCGGTTTTCTGTGAGGCCGTGGTATCACTCCGGTCGAGCCGGACCATTCATGTCGAAGCGTGGTTCTCCCACGATGTTATTTAAATGAAGATCGTTAGTAGTTCTTCAATATCTTGATGTACAGACATCGACCGCTTACAATTTCATCACATATAAATATACGTTTGCTTATGTTAGGTCTGAACCTGTACTAGTTTAAAATAAAACGTTCTCATATGATTTATTTTTTTATTTATTTAATGCAAGGTCCTTCACAGCTGACAATAATAAGTTTACACAAGTGATATTTGAATAATACGCCAATTATGAAGTACACATTAATTAAAACTTATACAAAAACACCTTAAAGAATTTAATTCTAGACGTCAGTTAAGGACATATAATCGGAAACCAATTTGTGTGTGTGTGTGTGTGTATGTGTGTGTGTGTGTGTGTGTGTGTGTGTGTGTGCGAGTACATTGAATCTTACGACTAAGTTGAATCATTTCGTATCAATTAGTTGAGAATATTATATTCGTTTACTAAACTATTTTTTTAAGATGTACTTATTTAAACTTCAGGAGTCAGTCAGGAGGGCGGCAGGTCAGCATTTCTAGATGGGAACAAAAAGAAATAAGCGAACTTTTGTCTCTAACCCAGGACAATAGGTATATCTAGTCGTCATAATTTTTTACCTGAGTAATATGCTTATCTTAATTCTTTGTATTTTGTACAAACAATACATTAAACGCACAGAATAATAATAATAATGGTCAGTGTTGTAAGCTGTTGTTTGTTAGCTCTTATCAGTTGCTATTATGTTCCCTAAGCCAGTTGATTGTATCGTAGCGTGTAGTTCTATGAAAAACCACAAATAAAAAAAGTTGAATAAATAAAATAGTAACCAACAAAGACCCGTTCCCGGAATATACCATTACGTTAATACCTACTTGACATAGAGATGATATTATTGTGCATGTTGTATTCACCTGTTATTAGTTGTACAATAGTTTTTAGTTCATAATTTATGTGTTCTCAAACTTTTAGTTAGTATGTTTTTAGTCGATTATTTAATACTTTGACACAGATTTACAAATTACATTTCACATACCTACAGAAATTAATAGTTCATTCAATCACGCATCCAAATCAATCAATCCACTTTCAAAAATCAAATAAGAAGATTTACTAGGTATTTTATTTATTTATTTTTTTATTCTTCCTGCAATTACATTGCATAAGGCGGACTTAATGCCCTAGGCATTATTTTCTACTGGCTATAACAATAACATAAACAAATGTATGCCACTGTACGATTCACTAGCGTCAGATTATGTCCGAGTGCAGTTCTTCCTCTCGACCACAACGCGACCGCCTTCTACCTTCGGAATTTCAGAAGGATACGAATGGGATAAAACATCTGTCGCTGGCGGTCATGATGGCCGGTAGCTAGATTCTCCCCGGTAGATGCAGTGAAGAGTGTAAGGACTGGAATATGCGCCTTTATGGGATCTCAAGTCGGGACAACGAGCGTCTGAAATTCTTACTTTAAGGTTTGTTACATTATTACTGCAAACTAAAAGTCATGAGCATAGTCAAAATGATGAATAAATTTTCTTCAAGAATGTTGCGGGTTCCATAATTTTTAAAATAACTAGAAGTTAGAGATACAATACAATCTAAACCCAGAACCGGCAACCGGGAATAAAGAATACAATAAATGCATTGTTTAGATACAACAAATATCAAAAGTTTAGAGATAAGAGCTGGAATTGGTTTCTATTGTCTTCTTGTCGCCTACTTTGTGAGCTGTTGTTTAACAACCAATCAGAACAGAGTACCTCAGATGACTCACTAACAGTTAGTCAGGTAGTTCACTATTGGGCGGATCGAGGCATGTCACTACTGGGCAAGCATTTGTTAATTCCCAGTGAACTGTGCTCAGAGTAGGACGTCTGCTAGTTACTGCAAGACTTTGTTGTATATCGGTTAGTGAATCAGTGACTTTGAACAAGCATTAATTTCAAAAGAAAAGTCCTGTTATTAATTGGTGAAATATTTGAGGTAAGTGAATACATTACAAAAAAAACTTTGAAAATTTTATTACTGTTAGAAAAAGTTAACTGCAACCTGTTATTAGAATAACTAACCTCATCAAGTTTAAGGCCCGTATTTTAAAAGGCGTCTCAGTCGTGAATCTAGTTTCAAAACTTGTTTTAAGAAGAGATTTTATTATAGAACGTCTCTTGAGACAAGATTCACTGATCGTTAATCAGGTGAGTAAAGATCAATGAACAGCTTATTTTAGAACGATACTTATATCAAAATCTCTCAGGAATAGATTTTGACAGATGTGATCTCTGTTCAGTTGAGACAAGTTCAATCTAGTCGCAAGTGGTAATTTCTAAAGGACTTTATGGGGAAATTAACGTATTTTATGATGATTTTTCTGAATAACAACGAAAGATTCACTTTACCTTGCTTTCAATTTCAATTCACTTTAATTAACATTAAATTGAAATTCAATTCACTTTAAATACACATTTAACCACTTGTTTCAACTAATATCACTCACAACCTTTTGGTTTATGACAAAAATATAACATAATTTTAAATAAACAACCAAAACAACAATTCAACATGACAAGCATTGATAACAATTTGGACGTTCCGTTATAGGTAATATCTAGCCATTTGATTTTAATATTCATAATATTTAATTTAGGGCGAGTTGCTCCTTATTCTTATGTTTACATTGATACACTAGCCAATAATGTATTATGTACAAACCAATAACTAATAATATTTAAATTATATTTGTTAATTATATTTTGTTCAAAATAATTTGCTGCGTGACACAGAACAATACTTTAGATAATGCAGAAGCGTAATTGAGAACAGACTGTTGAGTTGAGATTGGTTACTGAGACTAGTTTCAGTTGAGTAGAACTCAAAACGCATTCTATAATAAGAGGGACGCTTGAGATTTGATTGCAACTTAAAACTAGTTTCAGCTGATCAGAGATCAACGGATACTTGAGACGCCTTTTAAAATACGGGCCTTAATACCTTTACAGAACTCAGTCCGAAAATATTTAAGACTCAAACCTTTTATGGATTATTATTTACAATTTCTTATAAAATACATGCTTTATTTATGAGTACATTACTTTCATAGATACAAGATTAGTTATTAAATCCTGATGTCTAACTTTTTTGATATAATTTCAGATGACGTCACCCGTTAACTCTACCTGTACTTCTTCTCCTCGAAGAAGGAAGGGAATCCCGAAGAAACTAGCCACAGGAGCTAGCAACAGTGCATTTTGCAATGTTGGAGTACGTGGCAGCGACAAAGTGGCTAAAAAGATATTTGGTCCTTCTAAATATTTTGTACCTAGCAAGGAAAAAAGAAGTAGATCGACTGATCTTTACTACTTTGATTCGTTCTACTCACTCTATAAACTTGCTTTAAAGAAAAGCGTAATCAAAGCTAATCGTGACCTGTTAGCTGATGAAGAAGCTGACAAGAGACAACCTGAAAACCAAATGTCTCTGGATGTCAGTGCAAGTGTCAACATTACAAGACAAAGTGCATCGCTGATGGACCCATTTTCAAAACCAGATGAACTTGATAGAGCAGCCTCAATACTTGCTGATGACATGACTACAGATCCAAGTGTTGAGCAAAAATAACAAGAAGCACCTTCGAATCTTAAAGAACAGGTAAATATTTATATCTGTGACCCCTGCCTATTGTGATGTATATGTCACCGTAACTAAAATAGATTACAATCTAACGGTTTTGATAATGTTACGGTAACACATACATTCCTATGGAATTTAGCGTTCTATCTAAGTAAACGAATACTCGTTCCACTATGAGTCAAGATATTCTTAATTGAGTCAACTTAATGGCTTAGAGCAGTAATGAAGCCTTGTAGTGCGTTTACAACCTAACCCAGGTTTCAGAAAGCAAAATCATTTCAATTTCCATGACAATAAATAAAATAATACCCTCTGACTCATTGATTTGTTTTAATTTCAGGAGTTCGATGGCCAAGCACTGAGTAGGAGGTGATGTCTGGAGATCGTCAGTGGCTTGGGACTTCTCGTTTAATCTGCGCTAACCTTGTATCACATTAAAGTTGTAGACTCAAAGGACGACTGGACTATGTGATGAACATAAAGTTTTTTAAATATTTGTATGTTTGTATCGGTAGCTTTTTTCTCTCTCTCTCTTTCTTAATGTGTCATTTTTTTATAAATACAAATATATGATTTATTACTAATTGTTGTTTTTATTTTAGTTTGTAATTATGTAGATCTGATGTGTTTGAAGGTTACGACAAAAGAATAGTCTATCACGTGTGACTGCGGCGTTATTTCCTCTTAGTGTGTATACATCAGTAGTGTATGTACACACATAGTAATAACATACAGTACCCTCACTCAGACACCGGTTATCTATGAGGCTGTGATATCATTCCGGTCGAGCCGGCCCATTTATGCTGAAGTGTGGTTCTCCCACGGCGATGTAACCAAATTGAATACACTTCGGTACCTCAGATCAAAAAAAAAATAGTAGATGACGTACGTAGAATAGGGAAGTGAAGCCATTTTTTACATATTTGAGAGTGACTGAAATGTTGCCATTTTTAAAAAAAAAAATCCTAAAAATTAAATCGGTTCCTTATAAATTATAATTATATTGTACATATTTTTACACTATAAGTGTACGTGATTGATAAAAAGTATTACTTAGGTAAGTCTGACTCTCTACTTTATTATTTAACCATGAATTTAACTACAAATTACTTACCCACGTAGGAAATATCGTTAAAAGCACTAAATTACAGATACAAACATTGATAAACCAGTAGAACACATACCGATGCGACTGTAATGAGTTGTTATTGTTTGTAGAAACAATTTTCTAGTTAATGATCTTATTGTTTGTCGCATCCCATTTAATAATGATACTTCCGAATTCATTTAACCACAAATTTTGAATTTTTGATATGTATCTTCTTAGTGTACGCTCAAGAAAAAAACTTTTACCATGTGTGTACTCTAAGTGTGTATATATCTGTGGTGTATGTAAATTGAGTATAGAAATACTTAGCAGTTACATAGAATCACAAATTTTTTATTAAAATAATTTTAAGAATACAGGTATTAAATGCCATAAACGATAAAATCTATGTTGATATATGAAATAAATAGCCGGGTCTCTTTTATTTAGTTTTGGTTACGATATTCAAAACATGTTTTTTTTCAACTTACAATCTCTAATTGCATACTCATTAGTTACAGAAATGAACTCTTTAGTTAATTACCTAATTAGCTTTGATAAATACTTAATTATGACATATATAATGACAATAGATATAGATTTTTGAATGTATTACTTAACATTTCTTAACATTTTATTGTTCCTAATTTGGTTGAAATATAATAATCTACATCTCAAGAATTAATAAACATTTCTTAAAGATTCTAGATGTTTCTAGAGCTTCTATAGGATTTAAGTCGATTACCAATTAACAAGAAAATATAGTTGCAACATAAGTCTGAACTGATTAACAGTTTTATTAAATTGTTGAAAAGTTCCTTTACATTTTGATAAATATTAACTCTCATAATTTACGTAACTGTTCATTAACTATTGGTTACAACATACCTCTATTTAGTAGTATTCTACTCTATACACGTCAAACAATGTTAAATATCATAGAATATATATTATTCTTTTGCGCCGAATTCATATAAATATTGTAATTATTTGCAAGAATATACAGATAAAATTAGTTTTTTGCAAGATCTCCCTTGAGCCCCAATGTCGCGAGATTGCATTCTCTAGTTTTGAGAATACCGTGCCTCGTCTTTAAATGGAAATGAGTACCAGCTTAATGTATAAAAGACATACGTTCAAGGAAGGTAACTGTCTGCTCTTGAAATAAAATATAGATCATATTCAATCCTAACATTTAACATGTACATTTTCATAAAAATGACTACACACAGGCTGGATTAAATGTTGGGAGTATTAGTGCTCATGTACTCACGTACTAAGTTTCACATAATATAAATCTTGTAATAAATTTCGATTTTATTTACATATTCATGACGTCACGTCATGTACGCAACTCTATCACGTTAACTTGTAATAGTTGTTAAGTAGTATTATCTTGGAGGATACTGAAAAGCAATAATAATAATAAATAATAAATAATAAAATGCTTTATTTTCTCATCACAAAGGCTCACTTACATCAGGAACTTAAAAATAATTGTGAAAAATACGAAATAAATTACTAAATGATCCTTTGTGAGAGACTGGAGTCCATACTAGGGGCACCCTGTGTGACGAATCTCCAGGCCCTCATCTTGGACTTCTTAAGACGCCCGTTACAGAATACAACATTAGCAATTCATTTGCATAAAAAAGAAAAAACAGACAGGTAATAGAATACAAATTAAGCGTATCCTGAAACACTAAAGTAACATTTAAAAAAAAAGTATATAACAATTATGTAATATATGTTCGTGTAAATAAATATGTAAATGAAAATCTAAGAATAGGTTTGGAGTAGGTTTATCTAGGGATGTAAACTAATTTTTCGGTAGAATCGTAGTCCAACGTTTGAAGCCAAATTGATAGCTTCACTTTACACTTCCATCTAGTAAGATCATATATAGACAGTATCTTATTTGCTTTATTATAAAGAAAACCACCAAGGTAGCCAAAGTGACGTTGGGCGAAACCTGTTCGAGTTCTCCTTGTTTGACAGATCATATGTTTCCGTCTCTTATTCATGAAAATTGTGGGATCGTATTGCATGAGAGAGTGCTTTCGAAGAATAGTGTGTTGTATAAAGAGCTGCCGTATTGTCAGCAACTTAGTCCTGTCATAAAGATGGGATACCAAAATGGTAAAGCGTACCCCACTTTTAGAACCGCTCTTTGTGCTCGTTCCAACTTTATTAGAGACGTTTTAGTAGCTCCGCCCCAAATAGTGATACCATAGGATAAAATTGATTGGCACAATGCAAGGTATACCATTTTTATAATCTGAGTATCGGCCACATGACGAAGGTTTTTAAATATAAAAATAAGTTTTCTAGTTCTATTGACGAGAATTTCTATGTGCGGTTGGAAGCTAAGGGTATTGTCTAAAGTGACTCCAAGATACTTGATGACATCAGTTTTCTGAATGGCAGGGCACGAGCAAGAGTTGTTATGTATTGTTGAGCACAAGTGAGAGTGAGCAATGACTACGTTAAGGCGATTAACATGGTTTCATAAGTTTAGGTGAATAAGTAATAATTTTATTTCATTTTTATTTATTTTAATATGCCACTAGCGGTCACCCATCCAGGTGTAGACCACGCCGTCGTTGCTTGCACTCGGCGTCTGTTTAATACCCTAAAACAATTAACAATAATAACGGTTCGCGCTTGAATGTTTCTAGTTGTGAACGACCCTTAAAACAATAGATGCACGACGTCATCTTGCGCGTGCGTCACTCTCGCGCTAATCATAGGAACCGGTTTCGCTGTAGGCGGGGCCTATAAGGGCGTGAGCGGGGGGAGGGACTGTCTATATGTTTCTTCAAGCGGCTTCCTGTTGCCGCAAATATCAAGCAAACACGTCAAAACCCTTTTAGGAAAACACATAGATAGTATCTACCTGTTATCAATTACGAGCAAAAAACACATTTGTTGTATGGGAGACTCTTAAATATTTATTTTTTTATTTCAGTATTACAAACAGACACTCCAATTTTTTTTATTTGTTTCGATAAAAGTCATCTATAATGCACAGAGGAATCGTAGGTAGGTATATCCATGTCAAAAGTACTTAAAATTACTACTTAAAACCAAACATCTAACTTTAAAAGTAAATTTAAACAAAATAAAAAACTGACTTCAAAAACGGCCTAATCGATCGATTTGTCTTGGATGCCATTATGAGATCTTAGTGTCTCTTTCATGGTACCAACGTTCGGATATCTCCTTTCCATAAAAAAAAATCATCATCAAAATCGGTTCATAAACGGCGAAGTTACCCGCGAACACTTTAAAAAAATATACGGTCAAATTGAGAACCTCCTCCTTTTTTGAAGTCGGTTAAAAATACCGCCGATGAACAAAAGCCCACAATAATAATTGTTTTAAATGGATAGACGAATAAAGTGGCTAAAGAGGCGGGGACGCGCCATTTTGTTTACCTGCGCGACCCATGGAAAAACCGAACTACTGGGACCTGTTTCTTACTTGTACACACGCGACGATGCTTAGAACTTTCGATTGATATCGGCTAAACGTCTCCTACTTGTGCGATCAAAGCGACCGTACCTAAGCTAATGGAATTATACACTCAATTAGAAATAATTAGTTAAGTATCTAATTATGTCTGATAAATATTTGATTACAAATTTAAGGGTTCGCTTTTTTTAATAGAATGAAATTACTTCCTTTACAATTTTATTTTATTCCAAGAAATGATAACCTACTATATTTCTATTACCATATCATAAACAATGGATATTTCTAAGGGATAATGGGTTCTAAAGTTACATTTAGTCCTTCTTAGTATCATTAGTTTTAACTCGTTCTAAAACCCCATTCTCTTGTTTGTTAACAAAAGTTTTTAGACTATTAACCCAATATTGACGCAGATAAGGGATTATAAAATGTTTTAATGCTTCCAATATTTTTATAATGACTGACCTACCGACTGTTCTGAAATTAAGGATTTCCTACAGAGCGGTTGATCAACGGCTTGCTTGGCAAGATATAAATAAAAAGTTACTTCGTTGAGGGACGTTGTTTTATTGTTAAGTTTAAAAAAGCTTTTATAGACGTCTGTAACGGTCACTTGCAAAAGGTTTAGGTTCGAAATTTCAAATAATTTATCAAAATTTAGAATATCTAAACGGTAAATTGTATTAATTTACACTTCTAATAAGTAACAATAATTTAAAAAGATTTAAATATAACACGAAAATACAAAAATCATAAGCGAGCCGCGAGCTTGAAATGTTAATTTACCTGCGCGACTGATGGCGGGGTGGCCAGTATTTAGGCTCCATTTCTAATTCACCCATACATACATACATACATACATTTGTTACCAATTTGTATATTGTGCAAAATATAATGCATAACGACTTAGCAATATAAGAAAAACTAATTCTTCCTAGAATAATGCGTTCAAAGGCTTTATACGGTAAGGCAATTAATATTTATCTGTAATTCCATGTATCTATGATGTACGAGATTAAGAGAAAAAGTCTTTTAGTCGCTACCCTTGAACAGACAGATGAAGCGAATTAAAAATTTCAATGTAAAAAATTCAAATTCCGAGTGAACATAGCACAAAGTAAAAAGAATTAGGAGAACGATATGTGTTGCTAGATCAAGACTGTTTATTGACTTTAAATTTTAAAAGCCTAATGATGATGACAATGATAATGGTAGGGTGATAAAAACATTATACTGATAACGTTAACAAAGCATTATGCAGTCTGCAAAAAAAACTACAAGAAGACAATAGAGCGGGCAGTACAAAGAAGCCGCAGGAAGAAGTTTTTTCTCAGACTGTCTTATGTATATCTATTCACTCGCACAGAATGAGTAGACCATTCTGTTTTCGGGTTTCGCCGAGTGAACCAGTTAACTGAAATAACAGCACCATGGCCATCAACGGCTATTCTAATTATGTTCTTGCGAGAACTTTGGCCGAGATCAAAGCGTAAGTTGACTGTGTTTCTCTTTTAACGTTTCCTGCCGTGCTTGATTAACTTACAATGTTTTTAGTTTAAAACTTAACACTTATTTACTTGTCATACACGTGAATTAGTCAAACATGTAGTCACTGTTAGTTTTTCAGTGTGATGATATGCGTTTGAAGAGAGGAGATTTAACTAGAAACTTTTGAAGTTTTTTATTTTAAAAGTTAACTACAAGTGCCCAAAATGTTATGTATTTGCCAGATTTGTAAGAAATTAAATTATGAAAACTGATATTTTTATTTGAGAAATAGAATGATGGGTGATAAAATTAACCATTTCATTTATTTCAATAGAAAAAAAGAGTCGGAATCCCTCAAAAATGCAGCCAAGGCATCTGCCGACGCCGTGGCTGCCGTGGAAGCGAATCAGCCCACCCCAGAGGCGCAGCGCACGCGGGCCTTAAATCGCCACCAGCTCAACCTGTATCACAGGCTTCAACTACCCGAAGCAAGAGAGCCTAGGCGACAGCCATTACAAGGCGACGAGCTGCGTGCTATGCAGCAACGTTGGCGCGATGCCGTTGCTGCGGCAGAAGCTGCGAAAAAAGCTTCAGGTAAGGACTCTACACAAGTTAGTTAGTTTGGTCATCCTACTTTTATTTAAAGTGAGAATCCATTATTTACGGTTACGGATACATTCTTACGCAGTTTAGAATTTTATATTATATTACAGCATTTAGTCTAATACCCGTTCATCTATGAGTGAAGATATTGTTGGTTGAGCCAGCTTAATGCCTTTGAGTAGTACAATGGTCTTGGAGTGCGTTCACAATCTATTGCATCCTCATTGCATTCATTAAAATAATTTAATAATTTTAAAAAGTCCGGTACTGTATTAAGATTTAGAATACACACGAAATCAATTCCGATATCAGTTTAGAAAATAATAACCTCCTAAAGATACATTTATTTAAATTTCAGGGGCCTGATTACGGCGCGACGTGCTGATATCGTCAGAGACTTCCCCTTGGACCTGCGCTAGCTTCGTATTGTGTTGAACTTGCAGACAAGAGAAGATGACTGGACCATGTGCTAAGGCTAATATTTTGTAAATATTTGTATGATTTGTATTGCATGCATCTCCCTTATCCAAATACAAATAAAGTCTTTAATTACTGATAACTTTTTTATTTAAGTCCTGTGTTATTATTACGCATGTAGAATGTAGGTGTTGTGAGTGATTTTTCGTACTTTTCTGTTTGTTTCAATATTCCAAAAACAAACCCACTACACCGACCGACGAACTGCTACGAAGCGACTCGTGTTCATTCGCTTTTATAAAAGAACGTTAATCACTTTTTGGTTTAATTAGTTATCAATAAAAGAAATAGTACACTTTTAGAAAACGTTTTAATGTATATATATTTGATTCAGTTTTATCAACATTATTTAGGAACTTTTTTGGGGTATTTGTTTTTTTATTGTCTGTACTTGGGAGTTAGGTAAATAAGTTATTGAGGTGGCAGGGAATTTAACAAAAACACTTTAAAGCTAATTTTATAGAAAATGATATTTAGTTAATAAAAATGATCACCAATATACCTACTTACCCCATATGAAATGATCCGGATGCATAGACGTTGCCTCTCAACTTCTCTGTGTGGCATATTGTGGCTGCAATAGGCGCAGCACCTCCCTTCGACGGTACGCTTCGGGTGCCGACTGCAACATCCCATACTTCTCTCGGGAAGTTGTCAATAGCGTTGCTCCTAACCAGATAACATTTGGCAAATTAATGCAAGATACAAACATAAGTCTACACGAACACAACATGAAATGGTGGCTTGTAATTAACCTTGAAATTTAAGCAGAAATTCTGTTAATTGAAATAATACCTAATAATTAGGCCGCCAGAGTGTAGGTCACCATGCTGCATTGTTTGTATTTGCAAAGAGTATGATAGATATCAATGCTCTTGGATTCTGTTCATGCCTTGCATCAGACAGAGTAGAATCTGACGAATAAAAAAAATAACAAGAATAAAACCGACTTCCTGGTTTTCGACTTGATTTCTCTTAGATGCCATCATCAGATCCAAGTGTACTTATCATGGACCACAATTATTCAGTATAGAGTTCCATCTAAAGTAAACGAATACTCGTTCTACTATAAGTCAAGATACAGCAGTACAGCAGCCTTGTAGTGTGTTTACAACCTAACCCAGGTTTTCGAAGGCAAACATAATCACTTTCGATGACTATAAAAAAATTATACATTGATTTGTTTAAATTTCAGAAGTTCGATGGCCAAGCATAGAGTAGTAGGCGTTTGTCTGGAGACCGTTAGAGGCTTCTTTTCGTTTAAACTGCGCTTACCTTGCATGTGTCTCATTAAAGTTGCAGACTCAAATGATGACTGCACTATGTGCTGAGCATAAAGTTTTTTAAATATTTGTCTATTTGTATGTTTGTATCGGTAACTTTCTTCTCTTTGTATCTCTTAATGTGTCACTTTTTATAAATACATATAAAATGATTTATTACTGATTGTTGTTTTTATTTCAGTTTTATAATTATGTAGGTCTGATGTGCGATTTAGTATTAAAAAATATAATAATGACTGTTGTTTTTTTTTCGGGCCAACAAATCTTTAATGAATTACATTATTACAATTATATCACACAGTTTACACACGACCAAAGACATCTAAACTGCTGTTAATCATACTTGTATATTTCTAAATACATACATATTATAGACTCACCTATATCAATAATTAATAAACATTACTTAGAGATTTTAGATGTTTCTAGAGCTTCTATAGGATTTAAGACGATTACCAATTATACAAGAAAATAAAGGTATAACGTAGAACACTTGCATCTTGTCTACGAAAGCTGTTCTTTATCTGGTCAATGTATTGTCAACTAACATCCTAGCCTACCTCTTACCACCTTTCTTACTGAATTAGTCACTGTTACTTAGTATTTTTCAATAGAATATAATTATTTACTCTACAATTGGAACGAAGTTCCTTATCGCGCGTTGTGAAAGGGGGCTAGACGGAAAAAAATCTTACGAAAAGTTGTCACGACACTTTTTGTTGAGTATATACAGGTTTTTTGTACATAATAAATAATAAAAAGTAATAAAAATAATGAATCCTGACAGTGAACTTCGTTCCATCCGGGTGTCCCTTGACACCTCTCGAGTTTTTTTTTATTGAAACATTTATGATTATCTCCATCTACTGAACAATGGATATTTCTAAGAGATAAGGAATTCTTAAGGTAAATTTAGTACTTCTTAGTATCAATGGTATTAACTCGTTATAAAACACTGTACTCTGAAGAGATTTGTTTATTTAAGTATCTGGTCTATACAAACGCCCACACAATTAACACAAAATTAGCTCAAATAAGGGATTATAAAGTGTTTCAATGCGTTCAAAGTTTTTTTAGAGACAAAAACGGTTTACCAATATAGAGAATATATCTCTCTGATATATTCATATTCTTGACACGTGTTAATTTAAAAGTTTTAAAACAACTTACAAAAAGAAAGTGCCTATAATCACTTGTATTATTACGTTTCTTACCTTTAAAATACGTTATTTAGAAACTGATTTGAATGATACCATCGTTTGTGATTTTATTATTTTCTAAAGCTCAAAACTAACGTCACGTAGACCAGAAAACAGTGAGATTGATAGTAGCAGAAGTAAGATCAAAGTCATAAATAGGGTTCATTTACAATGAACATTATTTTATCAAGTCTCAAACGCAAACATCTAGAAAGTGATTGAATGTATCATGTGTAGGCACTTAACACAAACACTTAATTTATGTTAAATTTAAAAGATTTCTATGGTTTTTGATTTTCAGTCGACAACTAAAGGAAAAATTTTAAAAACTATAATCAGACTACCTACCTACTTAAAACTTTTGATAATAGCCGATGTCACCCGGGCCATTATTACCTACGTATCTATTAAAGTATCTATAGGTGCTACAATGGAACATACAAACATACACAGACTGTCAAAAATATTGCCTTTCCACTTAACTTAGCCGTAATCGGGTAAAAAAATATTTTTCATTGAATTTGTAACACACGTGTGTTGTCATCAACATGGCCCGGTCGGCGTCATTTCTAAAAAGAGACAAAAGTGAAATAAAGCTACTTTCGTGTATACGACGGTGCAATATGGCCGTCAATTGTTCTACCTGAGTAATATCCTTATCCTAATTCTTTGTGTTTTGTACAAACAATACATTAAACGCACATAGTAATAATGATGATCAGTGTTGTAAGCTGTTGTTTGTTAGCTCTTATCAGTTGTTATTGTGTTCCCTAAGTCAGTTGATTGTATCGTAGCGTGTAGTTCTATGAAAAAGCACAATCTCAAACAGTTGAATAAATAAAATAGTAGCAAACAAAAATGCGTTCCCGGAATATACCATTACGTTAATACCTACTTGACATGGAGATGATATTATTCTGCATGTTGTATTCACCTGTTATTAGTTAACATTTGCTAACACTTTAGTATTCGTAATTTGGTTAAAATATAATACCTACATCTCAAAGAATTAATAAACATTACTTAGAGATTCTAGATGTATCTAGAGCTTCTTTAGGATTTAAGACGATTACCAATTATACCAGAAAATGTAAAAACAACGTAGAACACTTGCATCTTGTCTACGAGAGCTGCTCTTTATCTGGTCCATGGTCAACTAACATCCTAGCCTACCTCTTACCACCTTGCTTACTGAATAAGTCACTGTTACTTAGTATTTTTCAATAGAATACAATTATTTACTCTACATTTTTGTTTTATTGAAACATAAATGATTATCTCCATCTACTGAACAGTGGATATTTCTAAGAGATAATGAATGGTTAAGGTGAATTTAGTCCTGTTTAGTATCATTAGTCTAACTCGTTGTAAAATACTGGACTCTTAAGAGATTTGTTCTGTAGTATCTGGTCTATACAAACGCCCACGCTCAAATAAGGGATTATAAAGTGTTTCAATGCCTTCAAAGTTTTTTTAGAGACAAAATGGTTTATCAATTTAGATAGAGTGATATATTAATATTCTTGACACGTGTTATTTAAAAGTGTTAAAACGACTTACAAAAAGAAAGTGCCTATTATCACTTGTATTATTACGTGTTTTACCTTTAAAATACGTTATTTACAAACTGATTTAAATAGTTTAAGGAAGATATACTTCCAGTTTGATTCTACTTTCATGTAACTAACATACTAACACTAAGGATGAAAAATAAAGGGAAGAATTATACAGCTTATTTATAGTTGATCAGGTTAAGTAAACGTTAGTTACAATGAACTTTGGCAATAACATAAGTCACGTAATGGTGAGTTGAACACCTTCAAATCAAGAGCCAAAAGCGAAATCTGGCAAAGTCTTATGCGTTCTCATTAGTACTAAATACGTGTGTCCTGTACGCTGATGATCTGCAGCTGAATTCACAGGCGGGGGTGGTGGAAATCACTCAGGCTAACGACAAGGTCAACAGAGACCTAGAGCTCATAAAATCCTGGTCAATAAGTTTTGATTTGTCAGTCAATCCCACAAAATGTCAAGCAATCATTATAGGCAGCAAATGTGTAATGAGCTGATTGGATACCACATCTTTCTCACCGATTATTTTTAATGGTTTAGTTGTTCCATTCTTTTCTTTTTTTAAAGACAACTCCCGCATTAGGAATATAATCTACATCCTGTGTCAAGGGGGATGTAACAAACATACATGAAACGGCCACAAAGAACACCCAGACTCAGAACAACAATTTGTGAATCACACAAAGTGTTGTCTCATGTGGGATTGAACTCACAACACTTGGCGCAGTAGGAAGGGCGTGGCGACCGCTTAAACTACTCGACTAACCACGCAGTAAAAGATCCATTCCGTTCTGTGGTCAAAGATCTGTTAAGGTCTTGTTGAAGTTAAATAAATAAATATTTCAGACATATAACACACAACGCCATCTAGTCCCAACCTATGAAACACAAATAACTAAAAAACTGATACAAATACATTTATTCTTTAGTTTTGAAAAATTATACATATAAAACACACAAACCCCTAAACAAACAAATATTTGTAGATCATACAAACATTAGGTCCGACCCGGGAATTGAACCCGAGATCTCACGATCAGCAGTCGCACACACCAACCGCGAGACCAACGAGGCAGTTAATTATGGCTCTTTTTTATCATCCATACTGGTATGTTGAAATATCAATTATTACCGTCGGGTGTGTCGTGCACGTTAGATTCGTTATCCAAGACAAACATTAAAACTTTTGGTTTACTTCAAATTGGTGAGCGACATCAAATTGAAATTGAGGAAAAATTAGATCAGACAGTGATAAAAACTTTTAACTTACATGAGCTGTAATAATTTGATGGTAAACTAATTAAATTTCACAAACAATAACAGATGTCTTGTCAGTTTAAAACAACACTGAAGTTAGTTGCGAACTTCACTCTGCTCAGCTGTGACGTGTGCACAGTCTTATCGACTGCGCCTTCTTAGACCACCCTACCCTATTGGGTCTTGGGAACTGATAAAAACTCTTCAAAGATGCTTTTAGAGTTTTATTACTTGATATTAGTACATGAGCACCTATATCCAATATTAGATCCAGCCTATGTGTAGGCATTTTTATGAAAATGTACATGTTGAATGTCGGGATTGAATTCTATCTCTCGAAGACACGAATTTATTCAGTTGAGATAGATGAATGGAGGATGGAGTTTCTTATATTTTTATGACTGTCTATGTTCTGTCAATGATCCCAAATATAATCAGTGATGTTGTAACAAGTCTTATATCCTGAAATAGTTTTAGTATCACTTGTAGCAATATTAAACCCTGAACTGAACCTATTAGATAGTATTGATTATTTGTTTTGTTTTCAAGAGCAGGCAGTTACCTTTCTTGAACGTTAGTCTTTTATTTATTAAGCTGGTACTCATTCCCATTTAAAGATGAGGCACGGTATCCACAAGACTAGAGAATGCAATCTCGCGTTTGGGGCTCAAGGGAGATCTCGCGAAAAACTAATTCTATCTGTGTATTCTTGCAAATAATTACAATATTTAAACGAATCCGGCAGAAAAGAATGACATATACTCTATGATATTTAACATTGTTTGACGTGTATAGAGTAGAGTGCTATCAGCAGGAAATAGAGGCTTGTTGTAAACAATAGATAATGAACAGGTACGTAAATTATGAGAGTTAATATTATCGAAATGTAAAGGAACTTTTCAACAGTTTAATAAAACTGTTAATCAGTTCAGACTTATGTGATCTCTAAACTGTCAGACGTATAGACTTTAAGGTTCTCTAATTATTTTTATGTGCCAAAACGGCAGCATAACAAAAACTGATTCAGAATTCAAAAGTTCCAGTTTATTTAGATATTAGTGTGCGTTTATCTTCCAAAACTGTGTTATTTTTTCAAAAATATTTAAATTATAAATTAGACAAATTGTTAAGCAGCAAACTCAGTTTGTTGTTGTTCAGAGCTTTCTAGGTGAATTTATACTACCCACTGCATTGCAACTGTTGATTGTATAAATGAAGTAATTAAAGTTGAAAGTTCCAAATGACATATTTTATTTCTCAGCCGCACATCGGAGAGCTAATAAAAAACGTTATCAGTAATTAAAGACTTTAATTTTACATATTTTGAAAAGGAAGATACATGCGATACAAGTTATACAAAATGTTAGCCCCAGCACACAGTCCAGTCATCCTTTCTCATTTGCAACTTTACTACAATTTGATACAAGGCTAGCGCAGGCCCCAGCGGAAGTCCTAAGCCTCTGACGATATCAGCACGTCGCGCCGTACTCAATGCTTGTCCGTCGAACTCCTGAAATAAATGTATCTCTTAGAGGCAGGTATAATTTCCTAAATAGATGTCGGAATCGATTGTGTATGTCTACTAAATAAATCGCTAAACTTTGTCAAATTATGAAATTGTTACAATAAATGAAATGAGGCTACTCCTAGGTTGGAGGTTGATTGTGATCGCACTCCGAGAAAACTGTACTACTCTAAAGCATTAAGTTTTCTCAATTAAAAATATCTTCACTCACAGTGGAACGAGTATTAGACTAAATGCTGTGATAGAGAACTCTAAACTCAATAAAAATGTATTCATAACCACAATTAATGACTAGTCATCGTAAACATTTACCTTATCTTTGAGAATCGAAGCTGCTTCTGGAAAGTCTATCTTCATGAAATACGTAAATACTTCATCTGTTGTCCAATTTGTTATGTCTGGAATACTAGGGTCCTCAGGTAGGTCATCACTAACTTTTGAGGGTGCTCTGTCAAGTTCATGAGGTTTTAGAAAAGGATCAATTAGCGGCATACCTTGTGCCATATAATCCATACTTTCACTCCCATCCACAGACATTTGACTTTCAGAGTGTGAAGTACTTTCAGCATCTGGCATACTGAGGCCCGCTTTCTTTGCGCTCGTCTCTATAGCGGCTTTATAAAGTGATTTCCTTTTAACTGGTCTATTTTGAGGACGCTCACTGACACGTACAACAGCTTTGTTACTTGAGATATCATCATGTTTCTCAGGTCTTCTCGTCATTCTCCGAGGAGAAGACATACTTGAAGTGTTAGCTGATGACGTCATCTGGAAAAATAACAAAAAAGTTAGGATTAACAAATTGCTGACTTTTAGAGCATAATGAATATAAAGTTGTCAAATATTTGAAACATGTTTTTGAAAACTCAAAATTGAACAACTAAGAAAGGTTTGAATAAAAAAATGTCAAAACAGAGTTTGACATTCCTAGGTTGCAATTATTTGTAAGCATAGGGCTCATAGCCCAGTTGCACTTGGTGATTAGAAACAATCACCAAAGGTAAGCAACGACGTCGCGGTCAATAATAATAATAATAATAATAATAAATCATTTATTTGCTGATCAAAGGTTTATCATGGTGTTACATTCTTATTCATTATGTCCTCTTTGGTCTACCTTAACAGCATGCAAATATATTTTTTAATTTTCATTCAATTGGATGTCTAAAATTACATTTACCATACATTTAAAATAATCATAAAAGTAAAAATATCAAGGTCAATATAAATTATCAATGTCAATATAAAACAGATGTCAAAATAATACAACCATACAATAACAAATCAAATCCGGTCAAAAACAAATATTACAATATATAAAAATCTCACAAGCCTTCGTCACTAAGAAATTCATCTACAGTATAGTAACATTTATCATATAGGAGTCTTTTTAAAGTTCTTTTAAATAATTCTGTCTTTAATATTTTGATATCAGCAGGGATCTTATTATAAATTATTGGAGCTTTGCACACAATACTTTTATGCAATAATGTTGTTTTGGCGGGATGAACACAAAGTCTACTATTGTCACGTCGATTGCTCCTGCCGTTGTAAACGTCAGCAACTCGTGGAAATAGGTGCAAGTTTTTCTTGACAAATAAGGCTATTTCCAATATATAAAGCGATGGAAGCGTAAGAATACTATGCTTTATAAATGCTGGCCTACAGCTGTCTATAGTTTGGAGGCCGAACATAGCACGTATGCATCGCTTTTGCATCTTGAATACCATTTCCTTATTAGTTGAGTTTGCCCAAAAAATTATACCATATCTAAGAACAGATTCCACAAGACCATGATAAGCTGACAGTAATGCGTCAGTATTTAAAGTTGGTGCAAGTTTATACATTGCATATGCTAGGCTGCTTACTTTTTTGCATAATGCGTCAATATGTTCCTTCCAATTTAACTTGCTATCTATAATTAATCCAAGAAAACGTGTACTGGTGACTTCTCTTATGATAAAATCATTGTAAGCCAAAGTTACGTTTAATGGGTTTACTTTTCTTTGGTTGAAATGAATTATATTTGTCTTACTCAGATTTATTTTTAAATTATTATTGTCAAGCCATGAAATAATGGATGTCATAGAGTTATTTATGTCAAAATCATATTGGCTAATGTCCTTACAACTAATGGTAACGGTGCTGTCATCTGCAAATAGTGTCATAGCCTGATTTGTGGCATTTGGCAAGTCATTAATATAAATGACAAACAAAAGGGGACCCAGTACACTCCCCTGAGGAACACCATATAAAATACGACGCCTCAAAGAGGTATACCTTTCTTCAGTTTTGGTTAACCGATTCACTCTTGTTATTTCTGTTATCTGTTGCCTATCAGTTAAATATGACTTTAGTAAGTCTAATACATTACCTCTAATACCATATCCTTCCAGTTTTTTAATTAATATATTATGTTCTACATAGTCAAATGCCTGAGTCATATCACAAAAGATTGCACAAACAGGTTTTTTTTTTATCAACGAGTGATATAACATTTTCAAAAAATTCATAAATTGCCATGTTAATTGTCTTCTTTTGCCTAAAACCCTTTTGTTCATTACACAATATTCTGTTATTCTCAAGGTAGGAATTTATTTCGCCGTATAGATATTTTTCAAATATTTTCGAAAATGTTGACAGTAATGAAATTGGCCTATAGTTTTGCATTGACATTCGATTATTCTTTTTAAATAAAGGCTTTACAACTGTTATTTTAAGATCATTCGGATATGTTCCCTTTGAAATACATAGGTTAATTAGGTGACTGACGTGATGGCTGATATCCTCATTAACTGCTTTAATTATTTTAGTATTAATGCCATCATGCCCTACACTATTTGTAGGTTTTAAATTCTTTATAATTTTATTTATATGGTAAGGTGTACTTGGCGCTAAAAACATTGAGTTTATAGATTTAGTAATTGAGGAGGTAACATTTTCACCAACACCCGGTATGGGGCATATTTTGTCAATGAAGTAGTTATTAAAAGCATTAGCCATTTTTGTAGGATCATTTATGCTTTTGCCATCAACAGTTTCTATGCTGCTAATAGTATTAATAGGTAAATTGAATCTTAACTTATTTATTATATCCCATGCCGTTTTGGGTTTATTTAATGATGTTTTTATTTTGTAATTATTTTGTGCACGTTTAGTTAGGTTTACGATTTTTTTAAATATTTTACAATAATTTTTATATTTTAATTTATTTTCTACGGTAGGATGAAGCCTCATGTTCCATAATAAATGCCTCTTTCTTTTACTACAGATTTTTACTCCATTCGAGACCCATTTTGGTTTACTGTTTACTTTTGTCAAAATAAGTTTTTTAGGAAAACATAGGTCATAAAAAAGCTTGAAATCATCGATAAAACTCTGATAAGCTTCGTTCGGGTTGTCAGAGCTGTAAACATTCGAAAAAGATATACTGTTTATACACATTTTAAACTTTTTAATATTATCTGGACTATAATCTCGCTTAATGACGCGCCATGCTTTTAATGTGAATATCTTTTTTACCGGAACTCTGATCAATTGAGCAGTATGGTCTGAGAGACCCAGCTCTAAAACCTCAGTATTGCAGTGTCTTTTAAAGTTATGTGCAAAATTGTCTAAACATGTTTTACTTGATAACCGAGTTGGTTCTCGCAGTGCCAATTTGAGATTATAATTCAACAGCATACATTCAAAATCCAATGATATGTTATTACTTTTTAAAATATCGATATTAAAATCACCAGCAATCAAAATACTGTTACTACTAAAATTTGAAATATGTAATAAAACCTGCTCAAACCTACGCAAAAATGTATACACGTTATTTTGTTTAGGTACTCTATAAACACATACTATAGCAATCTTATAGTCTATTAATTCAATCGCACAGCACTCAAACACATAGTCAACACAGAATCGGCCAACATCTGGTATCTCCCTGAATTTGTGTTCCTTCTTGAGTAAAATGCATGTTCCACCTCTCTTAGCATTATTACGACTGTAAGTAGACGCCAGAATGAAGTTAGGTACATTTAAATTTGCTTCGTACCCCGCCATCATAAAATGCTCCGTTATACATATAGCGTCTATGCACTTATTGTTGTCTCTAAGTTCTTCCAAGCTTATACACAATGCATCCGATTTACTAAGTAACCCTGCTATATTTTGGTGCAAGACATAAATATGTTTTTCAGAGAAAAAACTGCGTTTCAGCTTCATTTTCAGTAGAATTCGTCATTATGTCAGAAGTATTATTTGTGCTTATATCCAATTTATTGAACATGCTAATATCAACTAAAATATTATCCATAATCCGTTCATATATATTTCTTATTCCTTGGTTATTAATCTTTCCCGTCATGTACGAAAACATATCTAATGTTAATGTCAAATTACTGTCAAATAGGTACGCGTATCCACTATTTTGTATGGACATATAAATGAGATTATTGAACATTTCCACTCTAAAATTGTGTATGGGTGCGCCTGTTATATATGTCGGACAACATATAATATTATTTGTGTGCGTTACTTTCTGAAAAGCCCCCTTAATCACGTTGATCATATCAATGTATCCCTTGTCATCTTTGATGTCATTTTCTCCTATTAATAAAATGCAATAATCGTTTAGTGTGAAATCTCTTAGTTTAATCTCAATGTTGCTTAAAAGATCATTTATATTACCGTTTGGAAATATATAGTGACAGAAGTCAAAGTAGTTCGAAAAGACATCTTGAATGATGGATAACGACCCTCTGGTTTTTTGACTGCTTAAAATGCATAATTTGTTTTTTTGCTTTTGTTTTCCTATAATATTAGTTAACTTTCTAGTATTTTCAGACATTTTGTTGCAGAGCGGTGTAGGTATACTATGTGTTTTTACTAAATTATTTGTTATTCCACTACTATTACATGTTTGGGTTTCTTTATCAGTCTTGATGATCTCGTGGGAGCTAGAAGCAGTGCATGACTTTGTTGATTTACCCTTTGCAATTGCATGTCGTGTGTTTGAGTTTTTCTTGGTTAATACTTTGCATTTCTTAGTAGAGGATACTGGTGTCATACTTTTACGTTCAGGTGTTGAGCATATTTTTTTATAGGTATTAACAGTCTTTAAAATATTTAGATTTTCGGATTTAAGATGTGCATTTTCACTACATAGATTCTCAATTTCTAAGTGCGCACTTTGTAACTGCATTGTGAGTGTTTTCACTTGTTCACTCAACTCAATTACTATATCACTATTGTCGTGAAGACTATCCGGTATACTCATTACCGTCGAATTAAATATCGTTTTGTCATTAATACTATTTTTTAAATTCCTTAGGTCTTCTAGTGAATTTGTTCTGTAGTGCTTTCGACGAAATGTAACGTTATTGATCTCCGAATCCATACGTTGAAGTATAGTAGCGCCCTCTGTTGCTTGTTGTGACATTTTCGTGTTTCTTTTTGTGTTCATTTTAATTTTTGTATTACTTTTAAAATTGATACTTTATAAAAGATCCAAGAAACAATTCAAAAAGACGTCGGCCGGTTGAGATTTGATCTCAGGGCACTTTATCACACGTCGCTCACGTATACCTTTAAGCTAATATCTCAATACAATAATGTGACAAAATTATTGTTCTTATGCTGCCATTGATGTTGACTGAGTCAATTCTAAATGGTGATTTCAAACATGCAAATGCGATGGAGCATTTGAAATATTTTTCTTAACGGTTGCTTTTTTATCACTTTGTTTACTCACCGTAAGAAATAGTTCATATCACCTAGAAAGACATTGTAATGCTGTGTTTAGGAGATTTTAGTTAGCATATTATCAATTATTGTGCAGACGCCGGTATTTATTCATAATTTGACACTTAGTTCCGATGGTGACGTCTGTTTGTTTGACGAGTTTTTCACTATTTCCACTCAGTAAGTATATTGAAATTAATTGAAAAATCACTTTTGCTCTTTTATTGAATATTTAATAGAATGCACTATGGATAAATATACCAAAATGTGCTGGTTTAGTTGAAGAAATTGTTCTACACTTTTTCCTGTTGTTGCACTTTAGGAATTTCCTCACCAACGATACACGGTGATAATCAAACAACGAGTCACAGATTTTAAACATTCACGCATAATATCTCATTAGCTAAGTATTTTAATAAAACATTAATCTAGGATTCGATGTTAACGTGGCTACTAGCGCCACCTCGGTCAGTACCGAAATGGGTGACCGCTGGTGGCATGGCATCATGAGCGTCTCCGTGATTCGGAGGTCACGTTAAGCAGTCGGACCCGGTTGTTATCGTAGGATAATAGTCGTGAAGCTTAGTTCGAAGCATTTGAGAGGCTTGAAAACTACCAATGGCAAGATTACGTAGCCACAACGTTGTCTTGCCAGTCCACAACGTGCAGTTGACCAGCGTGGGGACGTATGGCCTTAACCCTCTTCTGAGAGGAGACCCGAGCCCAGCAGTGGGACATTATGGATTGTTGATGATTTGAAGCTAAATTGTATTAAATTAATAACTATAGTGACGGCATACAAGCTTCTGATTCAGACTTTTGGCACCACTTTGTGAGGGTCATGTAAAACTCACTGCAGTAGAGAGAGTGTAACCAAAGATGATCAAAATAGGCTTGTGTGAGGCACGAATATATTCTAGGATGCTGAATGTCAGATATCCTTTAAAAATAACACTCATGCCAATGTATCTGAGGTGAGACAAAACCGCAATACTCTTACAAGAAGAAATCACGCTGTCTGTGAGACGGTGGTAGTACGGATAGGGAAGGAGATGGTTGAATATTTCCGATTGAGACAAAAACTTTATGAGGAAAATAGTTAAGGAGAGAGCGATGTGTATGTTAATAACGCGGTTTTAGTCTATACTTCATTTTAAAACATAAATCGGTAAATAACAATGACATAGTCAAAGCAACCAAGTTAGACTCTAGTATCGTCAGATCGTCAGAAACAAGAGGAAAAATTAAAATTAAATTATTTTAATTGTATTTACATACCTCAAAAAATATTTCCAACGTTGTGTAGTAAACCAAGGTATCGGTTCTTTCACGGAATAAAAACACGACTTTTCTTCACGTCTTGGAGTAACTAATAAACTGACGTCTTACTCTGAGCGCAGTTCACAAGGAATTAACAGCGGAACACTATTTGCCCAAAAGTGAATAGTTCTTTGAAGAAACGTGAATGAAAGTAGCTAACTACCTGAGATAAGAGGGTGCGTTGTTTTTACGAACTGTTACTGAGTCATCTGAGGTACTCTGTTCTGATTGGTTGTTAAACAACAGCTCGCAGTGTAAACGAAAGGAAGACGAAAGAAGGTCTCATCAGCTCTTATCTCTAAGCTATAGATGTTTTGCTCTAACCAATGCATTTATGGTGTTGCTTAATTCATTGGCTGGGGTTCGCTTTCCTAAACTGTAATTCCAAAGAATTCTAAATTTTAAATAAATTGTTTATAACTTAATATGGTAAGATAAAATCTCGAAGGTATGTCCTCTTATATAAATTTGCTTATACTCGTGATCAAATGCTTTATACTATGAAAATTTAAAAAACTGCTGCTTTTTCCACCACTGTGACAGCAGTAAGGACTCTGATCTCTATATTATAATCAGGTGGCTTGTGTCGATGTGACTAATGGGTCTTGGAAAACGATTAAGAAGTTTGGCTACTGCGCAGTGCAGTTAAACCGCAATCCACATGGACTCTGGAAGGTCTATGAGAGAAAAGTCATTTTTGTTTTAGTCCTTTAATTTGAACCATAATAAAATAATCTAACAAAACATACTTATATCTGTTATGTGACCACTAAGTATCTAAATCAGTAGAAAGACTTTTCGAAAAATTGAAACTTGTGTAGGCTCTAAGATTTTCTCTAAAAGCAAAACTTAGTTAGTTACTAAAACTTTTGATATCGCAGTACTTTGTAGTAAATATTTGTATAGAATTATTTTGTCCATGCAGTCTGAGTCATAAATCATCGGAACGGTGAAGCGAGTATTTTGCTCCCTCTCCCACTCACTGACCTTATGAGCACGTATAGTGATGTGCATTATTCTCGGACAAAATCTCCGCCTATCCTTCCCTTAAAGTAAACGACCAAACTATTCATCAAACAGACAGCGCAAAATATCTTGGGCTACTTATTGACAGCAATCTTACATGGCAAAGTCACATAGAAAAACTTAAATCTAAATTGTCATCTCTTACAGGAGTTTTAAGAGGTGTGTTACAACTTCTGCCTCGTAAAGTACGTTACTATATTTATAACTCTCTTGTAAGCCCCATATTGATTATCTAATAGAGATTTGGGGCACAGTCTCTAAAACTTACCTAAACTCTTTGCAAAGAGCTCAAAATAAGCTAATAAAGGTTCACAAGGAATTAACTTTGATTTTCTAACACCAACTGAAAAGGTAAGTATATAGAAATACAAAAATACTAAATGTAAGTCAGACTTACGTATATTATACTTGTTTATTTGTACGTAAAGTATTAGCCGGGGATATACATACACAAATGGGTTTCACCAAAAAAAGAGACGTTCAAAAGACTCAATTAAGAAATGCTAATAATATTGTTTTGAGACCACCCCGTACTAGCTATGGAAAAAATAATATCATGTATGAAGGAGCGCAGTTATATAATAGGCTTCCTACAGTTATAAAAGAGTTGTGATCGATCACTTCTTTTAAAAAATGATTAAAGATCATGTCATCAAAAACTATAATTAATTGTTAAATTTTAATAATTTTAGTATCCATCAGACCAACAAACGCTAAAAAGCTTAATAAATACAAAATAAAATCTCAATTGTTTTGAATTACTAAACTAATAGGGTCAACACATAAAACTAAAAAAGGTGTATAAAAATTTAAATGTCGCTTCTAGTGAAGCGCACTAAATCTTATATCTTTGTATTGTGATGTTCGTCCATGGTCGCAGCTATATCAGTGAGGGAAGTAGTTGAAAAAAATATTATATGTTTCCCGCCTCGTGTATGCTCTCAAGTGAAATATATATTTGTATTAGTCATTAGTATGTCCTCATGTTAAGTGAATTGTATTATAATTCTTAATGAGAATAAATATTTTAAACCGTAATTACAATATTTGAATCAATTCGGCAAAAAAGAATGATATATACTCTATGATATTTAACATTGTTTTAAAGTGTATAGAGTAGAGTGCTGTCAGCAGGAAACGGATTTTGATGGGACTTTCACTGGCAGGTAGCTGATGATCCGGGGAGTTACTTAGGCTACTTTTTTTAGACTAACTTTGTCCCGCGGCGTTACTCGCGGTACAATAATAGCCGCGGGTAATACTGAGGGGTTCAGCTAGTAAAATAATATAACAAAACATATTTCTATCTGTTATGTGACCTCTAAGTATCGAAATCAGTAGAAAGGCTTTTAGAAAAACCGAAAGTTGTGTAAGCTGTAAGATTTTCTCTGAGAGCAAAACTTAGTTACTAAAACTTTTAATACCGCAGTACTTTTTAGTACATATGTGCTTCTATAGAAATCTTCATATCAAATTTCTATAAAAATTTAAAAGATTTCCATGGTTCTTGATTTTAATTCCACAACTGAAGGAAGTTAAAGAAAAGTTAAGGATCAGACTACTACTACTTAAAGTTTGGATAATAGCCTACGTTACTCGGGCCAATATTACCTACGTACGTATCCACATCAATCTGAAGGTCTGTTACATTATTACTGCAAACTTAAAGTCATGAGCATAGTCAAAATGACGAATGAAATTTCTACAAGAATATTCGGGGTTCCATTATTTTTAAAATCACTAGCAGTTAGAGATACAATACAAAACCAAACCTGGAACCGGCAACCGGGAGCAAGAATATAATAAATGTATTGTTTAGATACAACAAAACATCAAAAGTTTAGAGATAAGAGCTGGAATTGGTTTCTATTGTCTTCTTTCCGCCTACTTTGTGAGCTGTTGTCTAACAACCAATCAGAACAGAGTACCTCAGATGACTCACTAACAGTTAGTCAGGTAGTCCACTATTGGGCGGATCGAGGAATGTCACTACTGGGCAAGCATTTGTTAATTCCCAGTGAACTGTGCTCAGAGTAGAACGTCTGCTAGTTACTGCAAGACTTTGTTGTATATCGGTTAGAGAATTAGTGACTTTGAATAAGCATTGACTTGTGAAGAGAAGTCTTGTTATTAATTGGTGAAAGATTTGAGGTAAGTGAATCCATTTGTAATAACTAAATTTATAATAAAAAAAACTTTAAGATTTAAATTACTGTAAGAACTGCCTCGGTGGCGCAGTGGTAGCGTACGCGACTGCTGTTCTTGAGGTCTCGGGTTCGATTCCCGGGTCGGACCAAATGTTTGTATGATCTGCAAATATTTGTTTCGGAGTTTGGGTGTTTTCTATCTATAATATGTATGTATTTACAAAAAAAAGTATATAAGTATTCATATCAGTTGTCTAGTACCCATATAATACAAGCTCTGCTTAGTTTGGGACTAGATGGCCTTGTGTGTTAGATGTCCGAAATATTTATTTATTTATTTATTTAATAAGTTAACTGCAACCCGAGATTAGAAAAACTCTATTTTAATACTTTTACCGAACTCGGTACGAAAAAATTTAAGATTTAAATCTTTTATGGGTTGTTATTTACAATTTCTTATAAAAATCATACTTTAATTATGAGTTCAATACTCTCAAAGATAGAAGATTAGTTATTAAATCTAAAATTTAAGATTTAAATCTTTTATGGGTTGTTATTTACAATTTCTTATAAAAATCATACTTTAATTATGAGTTCAATACTCTCAAAGATAGAAGATTAGTTATTAAATCCTGATGTCTTACGTTTTTGATATATTTTCAGATGACGTCACCAGTTAACTCTGCGACTACTTCTCCTCGGAGAAGGAAGAGAATCCCGAAGAAACGTAATGATATCAACAGAGCCAGAAGCAGTGCATTACCCAATACTGGTGTACGTGGCGGCAACAAAGTGGCAAAAAAAACATTTGGTGCTTCCAAATATTTTAGACCTAGCAAGGAAAAAAGACGTAGACCTTCTGATCTTTTCTTATCTTCGGTCAAATCACTCCATAAACATGTAGTTATGAGAAATATACATAAAAAATTCATAACTAACTTTGAACTATCAGATGAAGAAGAAGATTCAGAATCTGAAAGCCAATGGTCCCTGGACGTCAGTGAAAGTGTGGGTTTTCCAGCACAAACAACGCCGCCAATTGATCAATTATCTACTCCAAATGAACTTGACAGAGCACCCACAAATCTAGCTGATGATATGACTACGGATCCAAATGTTGAGCAGAAATAACAAAAAGCAGCTTCGATATTTAAAGAAAAGGTAAATATAAATATTTAAGTACCTATGGTGATGAATACATTCCTACAGAGTTTAGAGTTCTATCTAAGTAGACGGATACTCGTTCCACTATGAGTAAAGATATTCGTAATTGAGCCAACTTAATGCTTTAGAGCAGTACAAAAGATTTATTGTTTTTTTTTTCGCTTACAACCTAACTCAGTTTTCAAAAGATGTACAAATTAATTTTCGATGACCATTTGAAAATGCATATCTCTAAAACATTGATTTATTTAAATTACAGCAGTTCGATGGCCAAACATTGAGTGCGGTGCGATGTCTCAACATCAGCGGAGACTTGGGACTTCCCCCGGAACTTTATATCGTACTTCAGTAATGTAACAGACAAGAAAGGATGACTGAATTATGTACTGTACCTAAAGTTTACTAAATATTTGTGTTTGTATCGGTAGCTCTATGTATCTCTCTCTCAATGTATTTATCGTTTAAAAGTACAATTTAATTGATTAATTACTGATCGTTGTTTTAATTAAAATCATTTAATTATGGAGGTCTGATATACAAAACACAGGTAAATATGTGAGTGACGGCAAAAACTTTTTTTTATTTTATTACTATTATCTTGACATTTTTAAAAACTTAAGGCTCAGACATTTTGGCACTTTTAAGACACTCATAGCGAATGGCTCTATGATGTCCTGCTTACAAAGGTCATTGAAAGCCCTATTCACGCGCAAAATATAGCTGTTCTGCCGATATTGGTAGATGCCCTTGGTACGCTTAAGAGAGGGTTGTGACGGAGTGTTTGATGGGAACATGACAGTTAGACTTTTCTAGAAGTTCTGGGCAGTATATAGTGTGATCAAATATTTTTCCTAAGAGTAGTGAGTAAGCTATCATACGACGATTTGTAAGAAGCGACAAACGGAATCGCTTACAAAGTGTTATATAATTTTCTGACCGATATCAGAAATCTTTTCCTTTGGTAAAAACAGAGGTGCTTCACGTGCTCATCACTCTACAAACCGTTTTGTAGAGTGATGAATCGAACGGTCGATGGCACCGAGATGCGCACAGCCCGCCGGGACAGCCATTACTCGCCCCGCCGATCTGCCAATCACAACACACCACTCGTTTACTCGGTTACCTGTGTTTGTATGATCTACAAATATTTGTTTCGGAGTTTGGGTGTTTTCTATGTATAATATGTATGTATTTACAAAAAACAAGTATATATGTATTTGTATCAGTTATCTAGTACCCATAACACAAGCTCTGCTTAGCTTGGGACGAGATGGCGTTGTGTGAAAGATGTCCGAAATATTTATTTATTAACAAAAATAAAACCGACTTCAAGGTTCGACTCGATTTCTCGTAGATGCCATCTTCGGATATTAATGTCCTTGTCATGGTACTACCGTCGGGACATCTCCTTTCCATTAAAAAAAGAATGATCAAAATCGGTTTATAAACGACGAAGTTATCCACGAACATACATTAAATGTTTATTTATTTAAAAACACTTAGATCTATTATTACAGGTGCTAAACCTAATGCAATAGTGTAGTTGCATAAGTACATATTCACTTAATACTAATTAGATTTTTTTTAATAACATAACACTTAATAGGTAAGCAATATATATGGGGACAAAAAAATAATAATACTTACTTAACTACTAACTGTACCTAAGGTCTGTTATTGGTACAGTCTACAGATGTAATAAGCGGCCTTTGTGAATTCATTCAGACTACAATTAAATAAGTCTATCCGTTGTGACAACGCATTAAGCGCCCGCAGCGCACGTGTGAGGGGCGCTTGTAGTAATAGGTTAGTACGGGCGCGCGGCACTGCCAACAGCGCAGGTCTCCGCCTTCGCCCCACGTACTCATCAGGAAGATACAGCTGAAGTACCTCTAACACACCTGTGTTGTGTATTTTACCTCGCAATACTTTAAATAAGTACGTGGCGTGAGCTACATCTCTTCTTACTTCAATTTTATAATAGCCTACCATGCCTAATACAAATAAAGTGGGATACAAATACGGATAACCCGGGTATATACCACACACCTTTAAATAAATCAACCTAACAAACTTGTTTTGTATTCGTTCAAGCATAAGCTTGTACTTGGCTTCATGCGGTGACCAAATAACTGCATTGTATTCCAGGTGACTTTTTACGAGAGCTCCGTATAGTGCTCTCAAAGCATTAATGTTCGTAAATTGATTACCCAATCTTAACACCATACCTAAATTTTGGTAAGCCCTTTTACAGACATTAACAATATTTACTCTAAAGTTTACATCGGCTGTGAAGCGCACACCTAGGTCCTTGACTTCAGAAACATGTTGTAGCGGTTTCCCGTCCATGTAATATTGATGATGACTCGGGTTACGCGCTCGGCTGAATGATTATATAGAACACTAGCAGCCCGTCCCGGCTTCGCACGGGGTAGACAATTATTTATTTTTGGAAATTTGGATATAAAAACAGTTTTTTACAAATATTTTTATTTATTAAAAAAATATTATTTATTGATTATATATTAAAAAAAACCCTACAGTTATATTTGTATGTAAGTCTATTTATGTTCAATTTCTTTGATGGTTTAATTGGCGGGCACTTAAATAAGTAATATTTACATAGGATATTATATACATTTTTACTATGTTTTTTTAAGTAATTAGAATAAAAGCAGAGTCGAATAAAATATATACAGTCTAAATTAAACGTTGACAACTTTCAACTAAAAATGTATCTACCTATACATCTAGGTATTTCAAAGAAATTTTTGTTGGTGTCGATAGAAACTTGCCTATCATTATTTAGTATTTTCCGTACAAAATTATTATTTTTTTGTTTGGTTTTGTTGTTTTGTGCTTTTTATTTTGGTTTTATATATTTTTTTGTGTTTTTTTTTGTTTTTTATTTTTTATTAAAAAAGGGTTTGTCATTAATCATTTTCATTCTTATTATTACTTAATAATTTACATTTTTAGTATTTTTTATTTTACAGGTTTACTTTTACATTATTTACAGATGTAATATTAAGGTAGATTTACGTTTTTTACTTTTATATTTGTCAGTTTTTATCTTAATGCTTCACTGTAAACTACGTTGGCAGTGGTATTTGTAGATGGCAACAAAATATATTGATTTTCAGGAGATCCCACTCGAGAAAGGGCAACATATAGTTGTCCATGAGAAAAGCATTCTTTTCTTAGGTCGATGCCAACCATCGAAAATGTTTGACCCTGGGACTTATTTATTGTGAGGGCAAATGATGTTTTTAGAGGAAACTGTAACCTCTTAAAAGATATAGGCAAGTCCGTAGGAATCATGGGGATCCGCGGTATGTGGGCGAGCTGTCCGGCCGCGGCTCCGGTGATTATAGTGGCTACTATGACTTTCTCCCGCAATTCCTTCACCAGAAGTCTCGTGCACATGCTGGGAGGGCATAGGTTCCTCAGCAGCATTACGGGAGTGCCTACCTTTAATTGTAGTTCGTGGGGCGGCAAGCCGGAAGGATTCAGGGAATTTAAAAATTCTTGTGGATAGTGCACTGTATCTTCGATGTTGCATAGATTTAAATTCACCGGGTACTTTTTCCATAATAATTTTGTTAATCTCATTAACCGATTCATTTCGCGGGGATACTATCGCTCTCGAACAAAGCCAATTGAAATTTCCCTCCGTAAGATTTTGTATGTCCGGATATATTGTGTCCACAAGAATTTCTAGACTCTGAACGATTTGACCCAATTCGTTATCCAACAACACCTGGGGACTGTTTGTAACCGGAGACGGTAATTTTCCGTCTCCAAGTTTTAGAAGTTTTTGTGAGAAATTATTATCGTCATTGTCACTTAAATGTGCTCTCATATTTGTGCGCAGATTAAGAGTTTCAATCGATTGCCATAAAGTTGATGATTTAAGGCAAGCTCGAATAACATCAGCTCGAGTACCTTTTGTTATAACTGGTAATGTTTGACGAAAGTCTCCAGCTAAAACAAACGTCACGCCCCCCATTATACGGTCTGAGCTTCGGATGTCTCTCAGCGTGCGCTCCACGGCTTCCACGTGCGCCCTGTGGCTCATGGTGCACTCGTCCCAGATGACCAGCGAAGTGTCTTGTAAGAGCTGCCCCAGCGGACCGTTTTTGCGGATCGAGCGCTATGGCGGTTTTGTTTACTGTTTGAATTTTTTAATTCGTCATATCTTTTGATGAAAATATTTATAAAAAAGAGCAAACAATAAACCAATTTTAACTGTTTTTGGTTATTTAGACTTCGTTTTCTGTAAAAATATTCTTACTAAATATTTCAGAAAATAGACGTGTTGGATTTTTCAAATATTTTTTACAAGATATAGGCACCCAAAGCAACGTAACCATATATATTTCAATAGCTGACCCACGCAACCTCGTTTGCGTCTCCTATTACCCGTAAAGTGAAAATATTCCCTCTTTTTTGAATCATTTTTCATAGGTGCTTCGGTTCTATTGGTTTTAGCGTAAATATAGTCATTATTCACTAGTACATTATAGTACTACATACATTATAGTACATATAGTCATACCTCTATAAATGTACTATCCAATACTAAAATAATATTTCAAATCGGACCAGCGGTTCCTGAGATTAGCGCGTACAAACAAACAAACAAACTCACTCTTCAGCTTTATATATTAGTACAGATTTTATGATCAAGTCATGTAAACTAGTGATATTAACGTTGCCAGGTTTTTTTTTATTGTTCCTGCGCCAAAAGACTGCTTTGATGGAAAGCATGAGCAGATTCCAAGAGTAGTGGTCACCATCCTCAATGCAAAGGACATTGCAGCATGGCGACCCACACTATGGCCGCCTAATGAGATGCTTTTTTACGCCCCGCTTAACGGAACCGGGATCATAGTGGGAAAGAAACACGTGTGCTGGAAGTGAGTTCCAGGTTTTGACCACTTGGCACAGAAAGGAGGTACCGAAGTACCTATTCTAAAGTGGTGACTTTCATGGCTGGCACGTGTTGTTGTGTATAGGAAGGGGGAAGGGGTGATTAGTTGGAAGAGCTCTTCAGAACACTCTCCGTGATAAAAACGATAGAATACTGCCAAGGAGGCGACATTTCTACGCAACTGCAAGGGCTCATGGGACTCGGGGGCTTCGGGACTGTTGACAATGTAGATTAGTCGCTGCAACCGGTCGAGAGCGTGCGGCACCATCGCAAAGATGAGAACAGTACTACACGCACGAATGAATCTGGGTCTTGTAAAGAAGACACGGGTGCCCGGGCAAGAAGAACCGTCTCTGAGTTTTCTTGGCAGAGAACTCGACTAATTAAATTAAATTGTTTTTGCATATTAACACACAATGATTGATGTAATTTGTCGTAGTTAATATTTAAAACAACATTATGCCGAAAAAGCACATTTTTGAATTTACCTAGTAATTTTGTCATGCATTTCGAAGTGTGGCTTTCTCATTTGAAATCACACAATAATTTTGTCAATAAACGTGATTTTCACTCCTGACACAGTTCCCGCATTCAATACTCGCAAAAATATAATGTTACACAATTCACCCACGGCCCATGATAACTAAACTGCTGATAATCATACTTATATATTTCTAAATACACACATATTATAGATAAATGACATCTAGACACAGAACATTTGTCCTGGGAACTGAAACAACGATGGAACGTTTAAAGGTTACGACATTAAGCACAGTCTATCAAGTGTGACTACGGCGTTGTTATACTTTAAGTCCGTATATATGTATTTTTACATATTATATACAGTCTCATAATGTATATAATATCATATGATGACCTTATTCAAACAAACTGCTGACGAAAGATATGTGGTCGCGCACCTTAAAATTCTTGATATAACACAATTTTGTACATACTTTGGTACTAAGTCAAAGTCAAAAATATTTTATTCAAATAGGCACTTTCTTTACAGGCACTTATCAATAGTCAATATTAATAAATCGAGTGATTCTAGTCGCCAGTTCCAAGTGCAGCCTACCCTTAATGGAGAAAAATCTGACAAGAAACTCCAATGATGCTCTTTAAAAAAATAAATAGCATTTACAATTTTCTTTCTCTCTCTCTGCGAGTAACATCGTCTGAACTTAGAAACACGAAGTAAAAAAGTAGCAATATTCGTAATACGTATTTATACCAGCTTAGTTTGGGATTAGATAGCGTTGTGTATTAGATGATTTATTTCAAAGGTTATTTTTAGACTATTCTAAAGTTACTTAATTTTAAATGCTATTAAAAAAAACAACTTAAATCGATTAGAAAGATAATAAAAAATCATTGCATTGTGTCACCTATCATTATTCTTTATTTTGTCGAAGGAGTCATAACATTTATAATCTACTGCTTATTTGCGCATTCTGCAAAAAAACTATTTACAAATTGGTATTAAACAATAGATATTTCGAAAAATTTAAGTTTAAAACGTATTTCTACTGGACAACTATATATTGTGTAATTGCCGCGGTAGGCACAGTTAAGCAGTTAAAATAATTTTTAAAATTGGTTCATAAACGACGAAAGTATCGTTGAATTTACAAAACAAATCCGATGAATTGAGAACCTCTTCCTTTTTTTGAAGTCGGTAAAAAGTATTGACTTTCCGCATCCTGTAAGTAACAACGCCATCTATTGGTTTAAAATATTTAACTTGCAAAGAGTCTACCTTCACGGCAATTTTAATACCGTACTTTGAACATAAAATGATACTAGAAAATGATATTTTTTTATTTTAAATATGAAATATTATATATTATTGAATTTTATTATAAAAGTATAAACATATAAAGATTAATGAAAGCCGTAAAAAGAATTGTTTTAAAATATTTCATCAACTTAAGAGGGTAGTTGTATTTTTTAGAATCGAAATTGTTTTTGTAGTGTCGGTAGGGTTACTTAAAGTGCTTTCACTTCGTCTCTCGTAGTTGTTACTGCTCTGAATTTTATTTTAAAAACATGATAACGCAGAATTTCAAGAGTATGTGTGCTGGGAACAACAGCGATGCGTTCACGACACCTTACGAGTTGGCATGGACCTAAAGTAGTAAGTGACGGCTGTTTTATTTTCAAAAAGCTTAAACTATTTCTAATGAAATTCTTAGTATCTTAGAATATTCGTATAACTATAGGTTAAAATATTTTTCAATGACTAAACCTACAAAACAACGTGTATTTTTTTTAAATAGCTACAGACAGAATGACGCTTTCTAAATTAAAAGTTTTGAAATAATCCAGGTAGTTCAATACGATAGGAATATTTCATGAAGCCATAGTTGGGTCAAACAAGAAGTGATCAATTTTAATATCTGACCGTGGGCGTGGTCAGATCTTGCTGATAAATAGCGTGGACATATATTATAACTAGCCGACCCACGCAACCTCGTTTGCGTCTCATATTGCCCGTAGCGTGATAGTTTTTCCCTGTTTTTGTAACATTCTTCATTGGTGCTCAGCTCCTGTAGGTCTTAGCGTGATAATATATAGCCTATAGCCTTTCTCGATAAATAATTTTTCAAATCAGACCAGTAGTTCCTGAGATTAGCGCGTTCAATCAAACAAACAAACTCTTCAGCTTTATATATTAGTGTAGATTAAACGCGCACGATTGTTTTATCTTCTTATATTATAATGAAACCACAATAAAACAACGATTCTTACTGATTTGTTTTAATACTGCAGAAGGGAGGTACATATATATTATGTTATTTAAAAATTTTAGGAATGTAGGGAAAGTTACATTTTCCATCATGAAACATGATATTCATCATTATTGGGTTGTAGCTAGACACACTTGGATAACAACATAGCAGTTCATATTATAGAACGATGTAAATAATATTTGAGAAATATTTGAACTGACTGACTTAACTATTGAGATGCTTCTGCATCATTATTATTGCATTAAACCAATTTGCTTTGCCTGTTTTGTTAGTAGTAGTAGTAGCCTTATGTTGTGTTAGTGTATATGTTTATATATCTATATCTAAACAGGACCAACACTGTTCACAACTTCCTTAGAGAAGTATGGAGTTTTGGAGTCCACACCCGAAGCGCACCGTCGAATGGAGGTGCTGCGCCTACTGCAGCATCTATTCAAGCGATGGATCCTTCAACATTCGATTCTCAACAATTTGCTGCGCAGCGTGGCAAAGAAGTTGGGAGGCAACATCTACTCATTTGATTAATTTCGAATAGGGGTAAGTATTTTAATATAATACGGTGTAAGTGTTGCTAACAGCCTAGTGTATATTTAATATTATTTATCTTCGCGACAGGTGCATGACAAAAGTGTAATACAGGGATCCCAAAAGAAACCTTAAGGCGATACAAGCGATACATCGGGACAAAAGTGAGGCCAGCTGGGAGTTGCTGGAGACACTGGAGCGGGATCCACGGCGGCCGCATGGTTAGGGGCAAGATGCACTCATGGGCCCACCCCTGACCCCCCGGTGTCTTCATCCAGAGCTACTACTCTACTCATTCGGATCACTTCGTATTGGGGTAAGTATATTAATGATCATTTGTATTGGTCTTTATACTTTTTATATAAAACTAGCTCTTGCCCGCAGCTACGCTCGCTTGTATGTAGGTTATCGTGGTTAAGGGTAGCCTATATCCTACCTCAAAACCCAAAGTATATCAATGAGAAATATCTTTGAAATCAGTGTAGTGATTTGCCCATTAAAGTGGCACAGACGGTCATACTTTCAAATGAATAATATTAGTATGGAAGTACATTACTTATAGGAGTTAATTATAAATTTAGTACATTGGCAAGTTATGTCTTTTATCAACAAATTTGTGGAAAAATAACGTACACTTAATGTCCAGGTCAAAGCCTTGCAAGCGGTACAAAGTGCCTTTGTGCCGGGTATTAAAAAAGGTATAAAGGGTATTTAAAATATAGGTACTGTATATCGGTAACATAATAAGACATTAAATGTAATATTATTATCTTTACTATCTCAGATAAAGATGAGATGAACCTTTATAGTAGGTAACTGATGCGTGTGTAGCTGCCCTAAAAGCAGTCACAGACGATCGAACTTGGTGCGGAGCGCACCACGAACATGGTGCGCTCCGCACCAAATACGATCGTGTGGCGCACGGTCCGGCGGACATTATTATTATTAATATCGGTACGGGTGGTTCGGAGCGCTTGCACATCGAACGCGGTGCGCACCGCACCGATTCGATCGTGTGGACGGCACACCGAACCACATGTCGGTTTAGTCGCTATTGTGCTATCGTACGCGCAACACGTCGCTGCGCGTTCACAAAAATGGAGTCAGAGTGACGTCAAGACTGAGTGACGATATACTAGTGCTGAATTCTCTACCTGACGCTAGAAATTTTAAAGTAGCCACCAATCTCTCTTCAGCACTCACAGCTTGTCGCATAACTGTATCCAACAATTCAATAAATGCTTCGGAACTCATTCGAAGATATATACGAAAATCTTTATCATCGAGATCTTTAATGAGATTCATATGACTGTACCGTTGTCTGTTTCTGAGATAAAATTTTGCCCATTCTTTTCTTCTTTTTCGTTGGTTATATAACGGCGATGTAGTAACGATAGCTGCCGCAACTAAAGCAATTTTGGCTTGTTTTGATAGAATGGGCGGCATTTCGAGGAGACGTGTTCACGCAACGCTAGCACGATACGACTGGACGGTTCGAAGTCTGGTGCGATCGTCTGTTGTGTAGATCGCACCGTGCGGTTCGTGGTGCGCTCCGCGCCAAGTTCGATCGTCTGTGACTGCTTTAAGTTTAAATATGTAGGTAACCAAATAATTTAGTCGCAAGCTTATGGTATTCGGTACCAACGCCACCATTCCATTTCGACACTTGACTCCGTCGCGGCTAAACGTCAAGACAAGAAAACAAGTGAGTAAAACCCTAAATCTATTATAATATTTATAATCTTTTCAAGTAAAATCTGTTTTATTTTCAAAAAGTTTTTGAAATCGAGTTACATTAATTATTTTTAACCGACTTCAAAAAAAGGAGGAGGTTTCTCAATTCGACCGTATATATATTTTTTTATGTGTGTTCGGAGATAACTTCGTCGTTTATGAACCGATTTTGATGATTCTTTTTTTAATGGATGGCATCCAAGAGAAATCGAGTTGAACCTTGAAGTCGGTTTTATTTTTGTTAAAATTGTACTTGTTAAATGTTAAAAACATTAAATGGTGTGGTTAGGATACACTCAAAACTATTTGGTTACCTACCTATGTTTTCTTTTCCGTTTATTTTTTTTTTATTTTCCTATTTCAAACGTTTTTATTACCATAGCTGACAATAAAAAAAAACTATCTAAGTATTTAGGATATAATGTTTTTTTTTAATTCGGTTAAAATTAAGGTTGAACATTTAAAAAAAAAATATTTACCATATTTACCGACATTACATTAAAACTATCTCTCTAAACTTTTAGGTTATATTAGAGCACAGATAAACTGTTTAGTTGTTACTAATTATTCCAAAACTAGCTGAGCCCTGCGGTGTTACCCGCGTTTGTTGTTGTACCTCCCCCACGGGCAAAGCTAGTCTAAAAAAAGTACCGTGAATTACTCCTTATAATCGGCCATCTGCCAGTGAAAATCGGTTCAGCCGTTTCAGAGATTAGCCGGAACAGACAGACAAAAATTGAAAAAAAAATATTTACTAGTTACTAGCTGAGCCCTGTGGTGTTGCCCGCGGTATGAGAACAACGGGCAACGCCGCAAGGCGAAGCTACTCTAAAAAAGTAATCTAAGTTACTCCTTGCATCATCAGCTATCTATCAGTGAAATTCTTATCAAAATCGGTCCAGCTGTTCTAGAGATGAGACGGTACAAACACTCACAAAAAGAAATAAGTTTTTTTATGTTAGTATCGTTTATACTTTTATATGCATTTAGTGGTTCACAATATTTTAACTAGATGAAAAACAGAACCATGTCAAAGAATCTTGTAATTTTCTTGAAGCTTTAATGAGGGTAGATACCGATTTTTGTTGATGTCTTTATAGTTTTTGCCTACGACGAAGTCACTTTTGACAAAAATTTACAAAAAAAGTAATTTTGGAACTACCTTAGCTCTGTGGTTGTCCGCATATGACGCCTATCATCAGCTACCTATTAATGAAATTTCTACCAAAATCGGTCCAGCTGTTCCAGAGATTACAGACGGTACAAACACTGACAAAGTTAAAAAGTGTTTTTTTGATGTAATTATTGTTCATGCTTTTGTACGCAATTAATGTAAAGCTGTTAATTTTAAACTATAAACAGACACTTTAATATTATTTATTTTAATAGATAGTCTGTGGGCTAGGTAGGAACAACGGATACTACAATAGTTATTTAATCACAATATATTAACCAAATGAGGAACATTATAATTTTAAATAATCATGTAATTTTCTTCAACTGTATATGAGGGTAGGTACACAGTTAATGCAAAAATAAGTTATGTTTTTAACAGACTTCAAAAAAAGGAGGAGGTTTCTCAATTCGACCGTATATATTTCGTTTTTTTTTATGTGTGTTCGGGGAGAACTTCGTCGTTTATGAACCGATTTTGATGATTCTTGTTTTAATGGAAAAAAGATGTTCCGACAATGGTACCATGATAAGGACATCTGATGATGGCATCCAAGAGAAATCGAGTCGAATCTTGAAGTCGGTTTTATTTTGCTAAAATTGTACTTAAGACATTTTTTTAGCATCACCTCTGTTTGTTAGTTTGTAACGGACTTTCGTAAACGTCTTTATAGTTGTTGTCTACGATGAAGTCTAAATGAAAGGTAAGTTTCGCAGTTAATTAAAAATGCATAACTCCATGTGAAGATAAGTTTGAACATTGTCACGCGGCAACATCGTACTCCTCGCCACTACGCGTTTCCAATGTCGCCTCCTACCACTGCGTCCCTACCACCGCTGGGAACACATAAAAGTGGCCTAACCACCATCACCTCATGGCTCCTAAAGCCACTACGTGAAAACATATTTAATTTGTTTTAATGATCTAAGTACCATTTAAACATTGAAATGGCGGAAGCAATAGGCCGTTTTTACTAGATATCCGCGGGGTTAAAAATAAGGGCAATAATTTTAGCAGTCTATGTATGTTTGTACGTGCCACCGTAGCGCCTAAAGTACTGAACCGATTTCAATGAATGAGGTGTCAATAGACTCGTAACAATAAGCCCAGGTGACAAAGGCCGCATAAATTTTATCAAAAGATTTAATGTAATCGAGTTATAATTTTTGAAACTTTTTCTTGTTATGAACTAGCTTTCGTTTAAACAAATTGTGTAATGTCGGTAGCTGCTTCTGCTATTTCAGTAGAAGTAGGTCTTTAAACGGTTTCTGCTTGATTCGACGGCAAGCGTTGACATTCCGTCCAGTCTTTAAAACAAGGTGAAGCTAGAGAGAATTCAATCATTCAAAAAAGTATCCTTAATTCCTTATTTACTGTAGTAATTTTTCCAATTTTCCAATAAGTCTTATTCCTCTCAGATTATTATCTTATTTCTGTTAATTCTGTTAATTAATTATGGCAAAAAGCACTGTTCATGAATATATTTGATTTTATGATAAATTACAAGGGCAATTTAATAAAATTTATATAGCCTATGCCACTACAGAATTTTTTTATCATCAACACGTGTTGACAACAAAAACGTTGCCAACTTTTGTTCGGTATAGACTGGGCTTTACATATCTATTGACATCATTAAAATCAGTCCAGTAGTTTAGGTGCTTCGGTGGAACGTATAAACATATGTAGACTGCTAAAACTATTAATACCCTTCCGTTTAGCTTCGCCGTGATCGGATAAAATTTAAGGAATAAATAATACTATTTATTACGACTAATCACGATGTAGGGGCATAGAATGATGGATTACTTATGATTTAAATATTTTCAAAAAATTGTTCTCTTTAAAAATCGTAACGAAACTGCGGCAGTCACAGTTAATTCTTTATAAAAGTACCAACTCTTTATAATTGAAAACTCCACCTTTTATTAAAGACTGCACTCAAATAGTACTGTATTTCATACAAAACTATACACTTGTGACCTGTGACTGTCCATTAATTATTTGATTTACGAATTCATGAAAAAAAAAATCAACTTAGCGGGTAGTTGTGAATTTTTCATAGGAACATTTACATATTTCTTAATGTCGGTATAAATCTTTCTTTATGTCTCGCGTTTGTGACTTTTCTGATTTATTTTGTTTTAATTGAGTTTTATATTCGATAAAGTGTAAACATAGTATTACTTAAATCACGAAATGTCGTTTGTTTGTTTAAATATTCGCAACGATTGCTGGTTTTGATTCGCTGAATATGTGATTTCAATAGGTAAATTACATGAGATGATTTCTGTGTGGAGAAACCTTGAAATACTAGAAAAAACTGGTTTGTAACATGTGCATTTATAATAAAGCTTCTTATAACCATATTAAATCATTTCATTTAATAATACTTTTTATATAATTTCATTTTCTTGGCTTGATATGATGTAATGAACAATTTTTTAATATTATATTAAAATTTAATACCATTGGACTAATATTAAATTACTATAACATTATAAATATAACATAAGTCATGTACGTAGGTACTACCTATAATATTCAAAATCTATGGCAACGTTACATAATTTAAGGATTTAAACTTAAAACTAGTACAATTTTAACAAAAATAAAACTGATTGCAAGGTTCGACTCGATTTCTCTTGGATGCCATTATTGGATATTAATGTCCTTATCATGGTACCACCATTGGGACATCTCCTTTCCATTAAAAAAGAATCATCAAAATCGGTTCATAAACGACGAAGTTATCCGCGAACACACATAAAAAAAAATATAACGATCGAATTGAGAAACCTCGTCCTTTTTTTTTAAAGTCGGTTAATTAATCTAAGAATAAATAATTGGAGAACCTTATGTCCAACAGTGGCCTGCGATAGGGTGACGATAATTATAAAAATCCGTATTAAAAAATTTGCCTACCCACGTCAGAAATCCTATACCTGTGGTTTAATAGACTAGGTTAGATTTAAACAGTGACGTGACGTATGAAGGCAAGTCTGTGCAAAACGAGTACGTTGCGCCAACAGCTTGTTGAATCATTTAGGTTAGACTGAATGCGGCTTCCGTGATTCGGAGGTCACGTTAAGCAGTCGACCCCGGTTGTTATCCCAGGATTACAGTCGTGAAGCTTAGCTAGAGACCTTTGGAAGACTTAAAAACATCCAACGGCAAGATTACGTAGCCATAACGTTGTCTTGTCAGTTCCCAACCAGCACTCGGCCAGCGTGGGGACGTATGGCCTTAACTCCCTGAGAGGAGACCCGAGCCCAGCAGTGGGACATTAGGGGTTGTTGATGAAATGCTGCTATAAGCAGCAGTAGCAATCTGGTTGTCATAACACAGGTTTTACCTAGTTTAGGATCAGACAGACGTGTGTCGTCATCTTAAATAACTAATCAAAAAATCTAAATTAATGAAAATTAATTCTTTTACAGATAGATTTAGAAAATAAGTCAACTTGCCTAGAAAAGCAAAGTAGTTGTAGTCGACAGAGACAGGGGAGTAAAACCGCCGAATGGTGATGCTACGCTCATTGTAGCATCCTCTCAGGCAACAATATGCCACGAAGTTTAACAATATGGCAACAGTCGCATAGGAAATGGACGTGAATATCTACGCGGAACGTTCGGAACGTTCCGATTTTGGGTTAGTATAATTTATTTTCTTATTTTAGTTTATTAGGGAAACAAACAGATACAAAATAGATAACAATAATATACAAGTAATTTATACATAATCCAGAACAGTTTCCACAAATTAATTCAACACTTTGTGCCAAACCAAAAAGCTAAATAAGGATTTCGAGGGCAGGTGTCAAAAAGTCAAGACATATTTTCAAAAGCTCTTAGTGTTTTTATTTTTTATTTCACTTAAAATACCACTAAACAAAGTGTAATTAGTGTGTGCTTTCATGCAACTTACAGTTAGTATCCTGTTGACATTATAAGCTAAGTGTTTGAACCACCTGCCAGCTTATTTTATTACTCACAAATTATAGCAACAAATTTCAAGTTTTAAACTGTCTTCATATTCTTAATATCCAAGCAATGTCCCATCTTGCTGACATCCAAGCAGCGCAGAGCAGTCTGGAGGAATCTTTCTCAAAGAGGATGGCTCAGCTGGAGGCTCAGTTGCACTCTACTGGTAACTCAAAGGATACCGTTGCCCGCGTCTCGGAGGAGTTCAGAGCATTCCGAGAGTTGATGTTCAACATGTTGGGTCTGCTTCGCAGGCAAATCAGTGAGTGTGCCAAGATGGTGGATGTAGTGGAGACCCGCCACCGTTGCAAGGCACTTGTCATTCTCGGAGTGCCTGAAGTGACTAAGGAGGACTGCAGTAAGACCCTGCTTGGTATCCTTGATCAGAGGATGGGTCTCAGAACTATATCAATATCAAGCATCAAGACCTGTCACCGCATTGGGACTCCATCCAATGAGCGTTGTCGTCCATTGTTAGTGCGATTCACTTCAACGGAGATTCGAGCTGCGGTCTGGAAGGCGAAGTCGACGTTGAAGGGCTCCGGTTTTACGGTAAGAGAGTTTCTTACAAAAACTCGACAAACAGTTTTTGGCGTGGCCCGACAACACTTCGGCATGGCGGCCTGCTGGACACAGGATGGCACTATTATTGTTAGACCTGCAGATAATAGTCGCCATAAGATAACATCACTGGACGAACTGGAGCCTCTCTTGACCAAATACCCGAAGACAACGTCTCCACCCAAGCCGAGTTCAAGTGCGGCCACTAAAAGTTCGCGGAAACAATAGTGTACTGCACAGTACTAAACGATTATAACTCACTTTGAGCTACTAAATAATCAGTTGAAATCAGTTTGTTGTTTTAAATTTCAAAACAAATGCGCGGAGTTTTTGTATTGTTTACTTTGCATTCCATGAACTATTATGACAGCGACAAAAGTCATCTGGGTCATTTCTTTTTTCTTTTTTTTTTTTTTCTAGCTTGAGTACGTTCGGAAACCATTAAGAATGTTTATGTTTTATTTGTCATCCTGTTTTAAATTGTTGATTGTTTTCTCGTCATTCCTAATTCACGTTATTTGAAATATTTTAGATACTTATCATGTTTAATTTAGATGTTTTAAAGTCACATTCTCGGTCATTGTATGCGGTACATTAATTTTGTGTGTCTGCTGGCGGGTGGTGTAGAACTATGGTCTGCATACTCCAGCCTATCTTAAAGGTCACATTTTTTTTTGGTAGAATATTATTTATACTTACTTCATAAAATTTTATATTGCATTTAGTTAAATAATAGTAATTATTAGGTTCTTATTTTATTTATTTTTTGTGTTATATACATTATGAGCGATGATGATATATATTTTTCTGCCGACGGCTCGTCACAAAATTCTAGTTTTAGTTCGTTAACAGAGACTCTGGGTAATCAGTTGCGACAAACATTTTCTGTCCATTCACGTCCTTTTCTAAATGTTTGTCATATCAATGCGCAGAGTATCCCAAGTCATTTCAGCGACTTAACTGAAACTTTCTCTGACAACAACGTTCATGCCATCCTGATTTCGGAAACTTGGCTCAAACCTCACTTACCCTCCACCTCATATCCTCTCTCTGGCTTTATGCTTATCCGTAACGACCGTTTAGATCGAAGAGGTGGTGGTGTCGCTATCTACCTACGTAGTTGCCTATCTTACAAAATTCTCACTTCTTCCGATTCCGATCTTTCCACTACCGCGGAATATCTATTCCTCGAGGTTTGCGTCAAGGGAGTTAGCGTTGTTCTAGGAGTAGTCTACTGCCCTCCAAGTGTTAACTATTTCTCTAGTCTGGAAACAGTACTAGAATCTTTAGGGTCGGAATACTCACATCACATCATCATGGGAGATTTCAACACTGACCTCCTTGCCCTAAACTCTCCCCGTGCACGCAATCTCCTTCAAATTATCCAAGCATCCAGCCTTCACATCCTGCCCCTTCAAGCCACTCACCACAATTTAGACTACCAGGACACGTGGCTAGATCTAATACTCACTTCTTCCCCACATCTTGTCTCTTTCCATGGACAGTTCCTTGCTCCTGGCTTTTCTCGTCACGACTTGATCTTCCTTACCTACATCCTTAAACCTCCCAAACCACCTCCCAAATTTCTACAAATTCGTAGTTTTGGTCGCATGGATGCTGAGAAATTGCGTGCAGATGCTGCTAAGATAGATTGGGTTGATGTGGCAGCCTCAGCTAACGTGGACGACAAAATCTCTATTTTCAATAACACCATTTTAAAATTATTTGACGACCACGCTCCCATTAGAAAGATTAAATTAAAACGTGCTCCAGCGCCTTGGATGTCGGAGGAGATCCGAGCTGCTATGAGACGAAGAGATCAGACCTTTTGTCGTTTTAAGAGGGATCGCTGCGAAGAGAGGTGGAACCTATATAAAGCCGCAAGGAATCGATGCAACCAGGTGATACGCAACGCTAAACGCCGACATATACTTCAAAACATAGAGTCCTCTTCTGCGTCTAGTATCTGGAAATTTCTTAGCACTTTAGGAATAGGTAAAAAACAACACTCCGTATTTAATAATAGAATTGGTTTGAATGAAATTAATCGTCATTTTTCATCTACAGCTACGCTAGATGTTCAAACTAAGTGTCAAACACTACAATACATATCTGGTCTTACCAGCCCCACTACTGACTCATTTATATTTTCTCCGGTGACTCTCGAGGATATCAAGAAGATCATCCTGTCTATCCGTTCCAATGCTGTGGGATGTGACGGCATCAGCCGTCGCATGATTGTCACTATCCTGGATTGTATTCTCCCCATACTTACTCACATAGTTAACTCCTCTCTCACCTCTGGCGCTTTCCCATCTTCATGGCGTAAAGCTCATATCATTCCTCTCCCAAAAATTAGCAACCCTTCACTCCCTGAACACTTTCGACCTATTTCAATCCTTCCTTTCCTATCTAAAGTACTCGAAGCCTGTGTGTATAAACAACTTTCTCAGTTTGTAGAAAGAAACCGGCTTTTAAGCCCTTTACAATCAGGATTCAGACCTGGTCACAGCACTGTTACCGCTCTCCTTAAAGTGACTGACGACATTAGAAAGGGCATGGAAGACACTAAAGTCACAGTTTTAGTCTTAGTTGACTTCTCCAATGCTTTCAATACTGTCAGTCACGAAATCCTGTTATCCATCCTTGCATATCTAATGGTTTCTTCAGAGACACTGGAATGGTTCTCGACTTATCTTCGGGGGCGTCAACAGTGTGTACGTGTTGATGACTTTTCATCAAGTTGGTGCGACCTCTACACTGGCGTCCCACAAGGCGGAATTTTATCTCCTCTCTTATTTTCATTATTTATTAATCTCATAACTCAACATCTTCAGTGTGCGTATCACCTATATGCTGATGATCTGCAGCTGTATTCACAGGCAAGGGTGGAGGATGTCACTCAGGCTATCAACGATGTGAACAGGGACCTAGAGCTTATAAAATCCTGGTCGATAAAATTTGGACTCTCAGTCAATCCAACAAAATGTCAGGCAATTATTATTGGCAGCAAACGTATACTGAGCAGATTGGATACCACATCTATCTCACCTATTATTTTTAATGGTTTAGTTATTCCATTCAGCTCTTCAGTCAAAGATCTGGGTTTACTTATCGACTCAACCCTCGATTGGCGAGCTCAGGTTACCAGTGTGAGCCAGAAAGTAACATGTAACATGCGATTGTTGTATCGTCTCAAGAATTTCTTGCCTTCAAAAACTAAAATTACACTTATGCAGACCTTAATAATACCAATAATCGACTATGGTGATGTATGTTACTTCGACCTGAATGCAGACCTCCTTAATAAACTAGACCGCCTTCTCAATAACTGCATTCGATTTATTTTTAATCTTCGGAAGTATGACCATGTGTCTGCTTTGCGTACCCAGTTAAAATGGTTGCCTATTCGCCAACGGCGCAATCAGCGTGCGCTAACTTCACTATTTTCATTTCTTAATTCACAATCTCCACCTACTTACCTTACTCCGTACCTTCGGTACCTATGCTCTAACCACGATAGAAATCTTCGCTCAGTTAATAATCTGCTTCTCTCTTGTCCCTCCCACAACTCCGACTTCATGAACAGCTCGTTCTTTGTTCAAGCGGTACTGCTCTGGAATGCGCTCCCGCTCGAAATCAGGAAATCCACAACCCGTTTTACTTTCAAAAAGAAAGTACACGAACTCCTTCTAAATGAACTGGCAGAACTATCTCATCCATAGCACACCTCTTATTTCGGTGTTCATGGTGTATAGATGTGATATGTATGTATGTAAGTGTATGTATGTATATTTGTCTGTACATATATATGTATGTTTATACTTGTAATTTTTGATGTATTGTGTTTACGAGTAATTTTAAACCTGTGCACCTACCTCACAACATTTCTACACCACCCGAAGGTTGACTGGAAGAGAATGCCCTGGGCATTAAGTCCGCCGATGTACAAATTTAGTGCATAAAGTTTATAAATAAAAAATAAAAATAAAATAAATAACAAGTACAATTTTAACAAAAATAAAAACGACTTCATGGGCCGACTCGATTTCAGATATTAATGTCCTTATCATGGTACCACCGTTGGGACATCTCCTTTCCATTAAAAAATGAATCATCCAAATCGGTTCATAAACGACGAAGTTATCCGCGAACAAACATAATATATATATATATATATATATATATACAGTCGAATTGAGAAACCTTCTTTTTTTGAAGTCGGTTAATAATAAAAAAGTTAACGAAAATTGAAACAAGTTAAAATGGTGTTCTTGAATACAATCCTGAGTCCCGCAAAAAGATAAATTTCACAAAAACAACAGAAATAAATGAAATTATTTATATTTAAGTTAGTCTTTTTGACTCAGTTGTCAAGTTTCGGAGCCAGACAACCGTGAAGCATCTTTTCAAATTTGGTTAGAGAGAAATGAAACATATCATAATACAATTAAATAATAATGAATTTCGTGACAATGAAAATGCTTTATTCAAATACTGTAAGGTTTTGCCAATTCACAACCAAGATTACACATTATTGAAAGAACATTTTTTTAATGATTCCATAAGGCAATTTATTGAGCACCCTGTGCGCACTCGGGCAGTTTCCAAGAACCGGCTTCTCACACACCGAGCCAATAATACGTACGGCGAGCGGACTACCGCCTATATTGTACCGCGACTTATTAATAACCTACCCTCAGATTTATGTACTAGTATAACAAAAAAAAACATAGCATTTAAATTAAAACAATATTTTTTAAGTTATATTATATAAGCAATATGCGATATTTATGTGTATTTACATAGAATCAATTAAGTATTTATGTGTTTATTTGTATTTATGTGTTTTAGGTATTTATGTGGAGATTTATTATTTACCTTTCAATTTGTTAGAACGAGATTCATTGTATTGCAACAAGACAGACTCATGATAGCACAAGTATAAACCTTGGTGGTTTTTAGATGCTATTAGTATGTAAGACATTGTATATTTTTCTTTATAAATAAAAACATAATATTAAAGTTTTTTTTTATTTCTTTTTAAAGGCAACCGCATTATGTATTTAATAATATCCCGTGTAAAATATTATTTTTACCGACTTCAAAAAGAAGTCGGTTCTCAATTCGACAGTTTTTTTTAATGTTTGTTATCTCATAACTTTCGACTGGGTGAACTGATTCTGATGACTCTTTTTTTAATTGAAAGCTTCCCGTGTGGTCGCACTCAATTTGGTCCAGTTCTTGTATTCGTTTTTTTTTAATTGTTAATTATTTGATAGGTATTTTAAATCCTGATACGAACTTTTAGATTTATAATCTAAGCTTGGAAAGGTGTTCGTAATAATAAATATAATAATAAATATTTCGGACATCTATCACACAACGTCATCTAGTCATGAGATACAAATACATACTTACTTTTTTTTTCATATTATACATAGAAAACACCCAAAATTCGAAACAAACATTTGTAGATCATTTGGGACCGACACTATTCCTAATATACATAAACGACCTGTGTAATATGAGCCTAAATAACGCAAACATTTTCTGTTACGCTGATGATACAGCAATTGTGTTTACTGGCACAACATGGGCTGAAACAAAAATGTACACAGAAAAAGGTCTGCTCCAAGTAGCGTCATGGCTAAAAAATAACCTCCTAACGATAAACACGAAAAAAACTAATTATATCTGCTTCAGTTTAAATAAAACAACCCAACCAAAATCTAATTTCAAAATTAAAATACATGAATGCAGGAATACAGCCGATAGCGACTGCAATTGCCCTATAATAACAAAAGTGGAACAAGTAAGGTATTTGGGTATAATAGTTGACCAGAACCTGTCCTGGTATCCTCAAATAGAACAAATAACGGCGAGAATACGAAAATTCATTTGGGTATTCAAATCGGTAAGACACATTGTCCCAAGGACTGACAACACAAGAAACCTTTTAAACGAAGTCTACATCTCCTTGGTCCAATCCATAATCACATATTGTATTCCTGTTTGGGGCGGCGCCCGTAAAACACGTTTCCTTGAAGTCGAGAGAGCACAAAGATCATTGTTGAAAGTGATGTATTTTAAAAAAAGAACCTTCTCAACATGTAACCTTTATCAAATTAGTAATTTATTGTCCATCCGTAAGTTATATATATTATACATAACAATTAAAAAGCATAAAACTATACCCTTAAACCCCACCCTAACAAGTAAAAGAAGAAAGTATAAAGTTGCTTCTGTCTCTAACGTGAAAACCCAATCTGCTAATATACAGTATGAAAAAAGATCTTCCTACATATATAATAAAATAAATAAATCATTTGATATTTACAGTAAACCATATCATGAATGTAAATCAATGGTGACGAAGTGGTTACATGAACTGAATTATGAAGAAACAGAAGTTTTCTTAAACAATGCTTAACTTAATGAAGTATTCTTATCCGACTCTTATCATACTTACACCCACACTCACTAACACAAACTCAACATAAAACACATACATAGGTATATCCCCTACACAAAAACTCACACTCACACACTCTACACCTCCCCACTCTCATCATCGACCACGCACTCACCTTCCACATACAAATCACCATAATTATAACACTTAACTCCTAACACACACTTCACACATTCTGCCCCTGTATTTTGTTTTTATGTTTTCTTTCTTTGTTTAAATTAAGTACATTAGCCAATTAAATATTACACGCTCGAAATATGAGGGAGCGGTGTCTTCTGGCACAGGCATTTTTATGCTTAAAAGAAGTCACCTTTAACTTTTATGTAAATGTTATGTGTAATAATGAAATAAAACATTTTTGATTTTTGATTTTTTTTTTTTGAGATCATACAAACATTTGGTCCGACCGGGATTCGAACCCGAGACCTCACAAACAGCAGTCGCACAAGCCAACCGCGAGACCAACGAGGCAGTCTTTATAAGTTAAATAAGTTTTATATCCGTGATATGTCCCGCAGGTAAACTCCCCGTGAGTGACTCTCATGACGTATTGAGAGGTAGTTGTTCGTCATATATACCTCGGACTGATAATGAACCAAAAGAAGTTGCCTCAGTGCATGTTGTTGGAACAAGCAAGAAGGAAGCGAACCTTATATTTCGATATTTAAGACCCTAAGGTGAGGACAAATTAATTTTTAACAATAAACAACGTATGTTTCGATATCCTACTAGTACGCAATGATGACAAATTATTTCGAGAAAATCGTAAACACTAAATGGGCGGGAGAAAAAAAACGCTGCGTCAATAGTATTTATTTACAATCTTTTTATTAAAACGTCTTAATTTCTTTCTATAAAAGTAAAAGACAAATAAAAATTAGTGAATGCATAAATGAAAAATAATTATCCAATTCTCAAAGAAACAAAGGCAGGTGGTAGACGTTTGGGATTTATGTTACTCCGTAACTACACCCACCGTACCTACCTTAGTTCGAATCTGTCTAAATTTATCAAAATATCTATAGATTTATACCTACTTATATTAATTCAAACTGCCTTAGTATAATTTTCTGTTAGTTCATCCTATGTCGAAATAATACAAATTTAAACAAAGGGTAAAAGTCGTCCGTTTATGTGCACAGACAAGGGGAAAATGCGAAAACTCGCCCTCACCCGGCAGCCATGTTGTGACGTCATACCGACAGGGAACGGATTTGGTAGTTTATTTTTTTATAGTCTCCTGCAAAACTATAGTAATCAAATATAGCTCACTTAGGACCCCTAATACTTTATCCGTGGTGCTTCCCGATTTAAAAAAAGGTGTCTGCCTATTTTGACTTCATTTTGTCTCCCGCTTTGCTAAGGAGGGAAGTGGACTTATCATATTTCCAACTCCTCCTGTTTTTCTTCTGATTAATTTCGTTGCGGGTTCCAAGACAGTTAATATTTTTTCCTGGGACTTCCCGAGTGTCATAACTCGGTGTGTTCGTGGGTCACTGCTGTTGATCCTGGTGTACAGGAGTTACAGCGGTGGGCGTGTGGGTGGGATTAGTACCAATAAAAAAAAAAAAAAAAAAAAAAAAAAGTCTCCTGCAATGAGAGTTTTTAGAATACAATTTTTTAGAGAATGAAAGTGTGGATACGAATATTTCTTACCTTACTAGTAGCTACCCAAAAAGTTTTTTTTTATGATATAGGGGCAAACGAGCAGACTTAACGCCTAATGTAAGCGACCACCGCCTATGGACACCCGCAACACCAGAGGCGTCAAGTGCGTCGCCGACCTTAGCGATGCAAAATGGATGTGGGGATGGGTTGGGGTTACTCACTCGGTGAAACACAACGCAAGGGCTCTTTCACACCGGTTTTCTGTGAGGCCGTGGTATTACTCCGGTCGAGCCGGCCCATTCAAGCCGAAGCATGGCTCTCCCACAGTGAAAAGTATTTACCGTAAAGTTTCTTGATTGATAAAATTCAGTTTTTTCTCATGCCTGATAGAAAGCATGAGTTGGATTGCAAGAGGGCAGCATGGTGACTCATACAGAGGCGGCTTAATGAGATACTTTTTCACGCCCTATTAAAAGGAGTTGGGGTTATAGTGGGAGGGAAACATGTGCGCTGGTAGTGAGTTCCAGGACTGATTAGCACAGTAAGGGAGAGCCAAACTGTTCAGTTCGAGAGTGTATGTTCTCTCTAAAATGGAGACCTCCAAGGTCTGCACGTGTTATCATGTACACGAATTTTGCCTGTAATTCAACACAATTATCTTCATTTTACAGACTGAAGCAGTGCGTGTCTTGCGAGGTCTCCTACTCTTCGAAAAGGACGTAAAGTGACCCAAACTCACACCGCTCAATGGCTTCATACATGGAATCACCACCGTTAAGAGCCTGGATGTTGTGACGCGGTGCTGCCTTCAGTGTAAGGTGAGTGTAACGCTGCTCCATGACACTTGAAAGCCTCGTGACCACAGAACTTAAATCAGCTCAGCTAAAGTTCTGGATATGTCCATTCCTTCACTCGCAGACGCTGGCCATTGGAATCCATGGTGATATTCAGGAGTGGTCAGAAGGAGGCATTTATAATTAGTTAAGTTACCTTTATTGTATAAAAGTAATTAGTTTTTTTAAATGAAATATACGATAAGTTGGTAAATATAAGGTTTGACTTACAAGTTACTTGATTAAGGTTAAAATAACTTGCTACTGACTAAATGTTATCAGCTCATTGTTTTAATCTTATATACAAAATTATCGTGTCACAGTGTTAGTTATCATATTCCTCCGAAACGGCTTGACCGATTTTTAAGAAATTTTATATGCAGTAGGTCCGAGATTCGGCCAACATCTATTTTTCCTACCCCTATGTTTTTTTTTACGGCAAAACAACGTTTGCCGAGACAGCTAGTTATAGATATAAGATCGAATATCGATCGATCAAACAGGAACGAATTTTGTTTTATACCGTCTTACTCGTACATAATTTGTCAGACTGTTAATTGATTTCATGAAATAGTTCTAAGTTACCTACATCATTACAATTTAACTCTTCAGGCCCTTTTTTCTGCGTATAAATCTAAGTTTTTTCATAATTTCGTATCGACCCGTTTGGTAATGAAAATTTGGAACCCACTTCAATTCAACAATTTGCTGTCCGTTTTTTAAGTATTAGTTTCAAATTTAAATATTTGGTTAAACGGACCATCGTATAACTTTTAAATCTCCAAGATATATATATACATATATATAAAGTTTAAGCCACTAATTTAGAAGGAGCACGCTTTGTTTTCACATGTGATATATAGTGATACATTACTTGAACAAGAAGCAAATAGGGAAGCCTCTTTTTAAAATGTCTAAACTTTATTACTTAACGCTATGTACTTACAAAAACAAATATTAATAACATGTGTATAGTAACACAAGTATTTCTTTGAAAATTGGCTGTTGTAATGCTAATCGTCCGAGCGCGTAGATATTTACATCTATTTCCTATGCTATTGTTGCCACATTGTTAAGCTTCTTGGCATATTATTGAAGCAGTATCACTGTTAGGTAATGGTATTCGTATCCACTTTCATTCTTTTAATAATTGTATTTTAAAAACTAACCTTGCAGGAGACTACACCTTTTCAACCCTTTGATTGTAACTTTTAGATTCCTTTAGTATTTACAATGATTTCATCAAAAGAATTTATTATCATAGCGTATATCGATATATATCGAAATACCTTAATACCTTAAGAGTCGTGGTCCCAAACATCGATATCTAAGATTCGCCTCGCTTCTTGCTTGTTTCAACAGCACGCGCTAAGGCCACTTCTCTTGTTTCATTGCACATTTCCACATCATCAGTCTGAGGTATATGTGAGGAAAAATCCTTTTAATATCTCATGAGTCACGCAAGGGGCGTTTACCTGCGGAACTTATTAGGAACATCTTTCCATGCTAATATTATAAATGTGAAAGTGTCTATCTGTCTGTTACCTCTTCACGAATAGTTAAGTGTAATGTGTAGTTATAGTCCGAGTGGGTAAGTCGAGTTTCTACTCGACTCATCCCGATCCCGTTCAGTGGTCGCTTTCTGGACTACTACAAGTTCACAGAAAAATACTGTTACGCTTCAGTCTTTTTCACAAGTCATCGTGATTCGTAGATATATTATTTGGCATAATTCTTTTTCACAGCAAGTGGTCCCAAATCAAAAGGGAATCTATGAAAAATATAGGTATATGCATAATTATAGATCTCGTTCGGTTCGATGGTGACAAGGACCTGTCATTCAGCGACAGATCGGCTCCCTCTCTCAAACGACTTTTACACTCTGGTGAGAATCTGGACGGTGTGCTTTCAGGTCTTTTCAAAGATGTCATTATTTTTTGCTCGCATCTGATTAAGGGTTACGATCCGACAACGTCTTCGTTTCACAACTCACAATTCACGGATTCAGAGTTCAGCGATAGATCAGCTCTTTGAAAGGGTGCTGGTTGATAAAAGCAGCAAGTCCATCGGAGAGTTCTGTCTCTCGTTCAGCTGACAAATGTATGTAACTCATCTTGCAAGTATTATTGAACTGCTTCACCTAGCAAGAAACAATACGTGATACGGCGACTTCATGTTGTTTGTTTTAGTGCCTGTATGGAGTTTAAATCAAGCGCTATTTCACACCTGTTTTCTGTGAGGCCATAGTATCACTCCGGTCGAGCCGGCCCATTCATGCCAAAACGTGACTTCCCCACGGTATATATAAACAACCTCAATTTTCTGTGTCACACTTAGTCGCATGTTATTCTGGAGTAGGTGTTCACACTTTCTAATCGTCGGTGCCTTTCGGATACCGATTCTAAGACCCCACACCTTTTCAGGTAAATTATCGACACCATGGTTGGTGTTGGCTTTATTCAAATACATTTACATTGATGCTACAAACAAACATTATCTACTGGGAATTCACTGCGTCGACCTTAAGCTTGTGTCGCTTTTGTACCGATTATGTAGAAATTTACTCTCATTTTCTATGCGAAATTACGTGGTCTGTTGTTTAGGGGCCAGTACTGCAGGATGTACCCCAACAACAGCCTAGGAGGTCCCTCAGGTGTCCGAAGCCACTCAGTGGCGTCTTTCGAACTGGGCTTTGGTTGTCCAAAGCCAGCTAGTGGCCAGTGGCTCCTCATGGCTTTTGGACATGGACACTCAAGCGATGTTTATGTCAAATGTCAGTGACAACTTAGAGGCTAAGTTTCTTAAAATTCTGCAATTCACTCCGTTCATATCACATACAATGGCAGCTTTATTTTTGCCAGCAACGAAACATTGATATAATACCTAAAATAAAAATTATAAAATAGTTTAGTAATTATGATTAAGTTTCTGCATAAAATTTAGATCTCGTTACATAAATCAATGAAAGTATTAAAATAAACCAAAAATAATACCTCTTTAATAAGAATAGCAATTCCCTGGGATACATGGTCTTGATGGCCGTTATTTCAAAAGCGAAAGAAAGAATCTTATCCTGAGGTATTTCCCTACTTGACATAAATTCAAGTAGAATGAAAGCGGGCACACACGTCTTACCGTTATATTTAAATTTAGCCGATTTCCAAAAAAGTTTACGTTCATAAGTTAACGCGTAAGCGAGCTTTGGTCACTTCCAATCGAGCATTCCGTCTGCGATTCGTATCCGCTAGGCCGAGAAGTTAACGTTTTAAGAGATGCGTACAAAGTGTGGAATTCGTTCCACGTGGTTTTAACGGGACTTACATCCGGAAGTGAGACTAATCTTACACGAGCGACTCCGTTCTATTGAAAGGATTTTTTCGAAGTTAGATTTCAACATTTTAATGTTATTATCTACTTTAAAAAGCGATAATTTTATTCCTCGGGGGGTAAAAGGGATTCCGTAATGTCCTCGGAAGGAGAACTTGACGCAAGTTTGGAGATTTGTTTTCTTAAATCTTCCACGGTGTTAGACTTTACGCCATCCCTCAGATAAACCGCGTATTCTAGTTCTGGTTTTTGTAAACACGAGAATTTAATATCGTAGGCCAGTTTGTTAGAATGAACGTTCCATGTAAGTTACATTCTAAATTGCAAAGTTCTTCTTATTTTAACAGCACGCGCTGATGATACTTTCTTGTTTCATCTTCAGTCTGAGGTATATCTGAGGATAAATCCATTCAATATCTCATGAGAATCACTTAAGGGGCGTTTACCTGTGGAACTTATTAAGAACATCTTTTCATGCTAATATTATAAATGTGAAAGTGTCTATCTGTCTGTCACCTCTTAACGAATAGTTAAGTGTAATGTGTAGTTAAAGTTCGAGTGGGCAAGTCGAGTCTCTACTCGACTCATCCCGATCCCGTACAGCGGTTGCTTTCTGGACTACAAGTTCACAGAAAAATACTGTTACGCTTCAGTCTTTTTCACAAGTTATTGTGATTTGTAGATATATTATTTGGCATAATTCTTTTTCACAGCAAGTAGTCGCAAATCAAAAGGGAATCTATGAAAAATATAGGTATATGCATAATTATAGATCTCGTTCCATTCGATGGTGACAAGGACCTGTCATTCAGCGACAGATCGGCTCCCTCTCAAACAACTCTTACACTCTGGTGAGAATCTGGACCTGGTGTGCTTCAGGTCTTTTCAAATATGTCATTATTTTTTCCTCGCATCTGATTAAGGGTTACGATCCGACAACGTCTTCGTTTCACAACTCACAATTCACAGATTCAGAGTTCAGCGATAGATCAGCTCTTTGAAAGGGTGCTGGTTGATAAAAGCAGCAACTCCATCGGAGAGTTCTGTCTCTCGTTCAGCTGACAAATGTATGTAACTCATCTTGCAAGTATTATTGAACTGCTTCACCTAGCAAGAAACAATACGTGATACGGCGACTTCATGTTGTTTGTTTTAGTGCCTGTATGGAGTTTAAATCAAGCGCTATTTCACACCTGTTTTCTGTGAGGCCATAGTATCACTCCGGTCGAGCCGGCCCATTCATGCCAAAACGTGGCTTCCCCACGGTATATATAAACAACCTCAATTTTCTGTGGCACACTTAGTCACATGTTATTCTGGAGTAGGTGTTCACACTTGCTAATCGTCGATGCGTTTCGGATACCGATTCTAAGACCCCACACCTTTTCAGGTAAATTGTCGACACCATGGTTGGTGATGTGAATGGAGTCCATGACTTCTGCTTTGGGAGTTAGGATAAAACTCTAAACCAAAAAGCCAGTGAGCATGTTTGACCGAAATCATTAAACAACGACACAACTGCACTGGCACAAAGGCACTTTGTACCGCTTGCAAGTATTAGACCTGGACAAAATATTTGTCTGTTATTTTTCCACAAATTTTATGGTTATAGACTTAACTTGCCCACATTCTTGCTATTTTCTTCTGAATACTAATAGTCTTATAATGAGAAAGGGACAGCACAGATCAGACGACTTACTTTGGTATCATCGGTATCGAGTTGACAATGTTAGGACAAAAATGACTGTTTGTTATATTGTGGTTACAATACTAACCTGGGGTTGTCTCGACAACACTCTTACGAAGAAGGCAAATTATATAAATATGTACTAGGATGTTAGCAACACCAGCCGTTCACTGTATATCATTAATATACTTACCCCTATTCGAAATGATCCGAATGAGTATATGTTGCCTCCCAACTTCTTTGCCACGCTGTGTGGCATATTATTGAGAATCGAATGTTGAAGGATCCAGGATCCGCCTGAAGAGATGCTGTAATAGGTGCAACACCTCCATTCGATGGTAGGTTTCGTACCGTTATCCTGTATTAATAGTTAAAGCATCCACGTATACATATTTTAGCGCAATTTTATATTAATATTTGTCCCTTTACATAATTTACTAAACAGCTGATACAAAATATTTCTAAATAAAAGATATGAAATCCGTATTAAGCATAACTTTCAGTATGTAAATACGAAAAATATTAAAACCGACAAGAGAGTGGTACTTACCAAAAACACGAAACTCACAATAATCACAGAAAGTGGAAAGGATTCACGGAACTGTTCGACTGCACTGTTAAACAGCTGGAGGAATACTGCCTCCTCTGTTAACACTAGGCTGTTAGCAACACCTACACCGTATATCATTAATATAGTGACCCATATTCTAAATAAATCTAATGAGTAGATGTTGTCCAAGACTCTATACTTTTCTAGAGAAGTTGTCAACATTCTATCGAGTTTTGATCCTGATGAGATTAAATTTCACAAATTAATACGAGATACAAAATTTTGTAGAAACATCATACACGGGCCCTACACACCTGACAGCTTCGGTCTGACAGCTGACTGAGGATCTGTTGTAATGTAAATGACTAACTTGCCACAGTAGGGGTGGATGATTCCAGCAGTTTCAGGTTTTGGTAGTTCTGATATCGTGCCATTGTAATCAGAAACAAATTCCTTGAAATCGCAAGTTGTGCTTGACTGCTTTTTTATATCTTCCTGGAATCATTAACTTTGCAATTTAGAATATAAACAATTGAATTCGTTTATTTATGTTAAATTATTGCCAAAGTTTGCCAGAATATTTAGAAAGAGCACATTACGTGTATAAAAATTATAATATCAAGTGGAAAATGTTGTGACAAGGCCAATTTTTTTTTATATATTGCGCTTGGCATCATTTCACATTCTCCACACCACACGCTGTGGTATGTTATTATGAAGTGGCTGACGCAAGTGCAGCGTGGAGTTTTTCGAGTTTTGGGTACCGATTCTAAGACCCCATACTTTCCTAGACAAAGTTTTTACACCCTATTAGATGTTGATCCTGGCCAAACTCAATTTAGACTCTAAGTTTTGTCTCTCGTTCAGCTGACAAATGTATGGAGCTCATCTTACGAATATTATTGAACTGCTTCACCTAGCAAGAAACAAGACGTGATAAGGCGACTTCATGTTGTATGTTTTAGTGGCGTTCTAATCGTCGGTGCGTTTCGGATACCGATTCTAAGACCCCACACCTTTTCAGGGAAATTGTCGACACCATGGTTGGTGTTAGCCTTAATCAAATACATTTACATTGATGCAAGAAACAAACATTATCTACCGGGAACATACACGGGGGCTTTCGCAACAAACAGCTTTCGGTGACTGATGTTGTTGTCTGTTGTAATGTAAACAACTAACCTGTTCTGTTAGGGGTACATCCCAGGTCTTTTAGGTCCTTGTGGTTTTGAAAACTTTAAATTGTTATCAAAAACAATGACCATTAGACCATCCGGAATCACTCGTTTGTACCAAGACATGATTTTCCCAGAGAAAGCTAGTTAAGTATAATGCAAATAAATTGCACATCATGCCCCTCACACAATTTGTTATGTATGGGAATCGAATCCATGACTTCTACCTTGGGAATCAAGGCAACTAATCTCTAGATTAAAAAACTAAGTAAAACCATGCCTGGAATCTCCTTCAGCGCCAATCTAGCAAAAAGGAGGTCGTCTTCAACCCCGTCGATCTTCATCTCGATCAGCGGCACAAAAGCACTTTGTACCACGTCACGTAGTGGCTTTAGGAGCCATGAGGATAATGATGGTGGTTAAACCCTGATGTTCAGTTCAAGATAATTAGACACTTTAGAACGAAGATTTTCACACTATTTATTACAGAATAGATAGATTTACAATTGGTTACTGTTCGTGAGCACAACATTACAGATTAACAAATAGACAGGGCGTAGGTTCTGAGAGTTCCAATCAACAGCAGCACCTCTGAGCAAGAGGTACTTAGCTTGGTGCTGATGTTCTGGAGGTAAAGGTCAGCCAGTGCTGTTAGTCTTCCAAGCATGTAAACTCCAGGGCCATCCGTTTAGCAGGGTGTGAGGTTTCCGTAAATTTCACCACACCCTCAATCTCCCGGTCTCCTGGCACAAACCTGGATGACCCTCTCCTCGCTGTATACATGGCGGCTGCTTCTTGTATACGTAAGTCAAGAGGAAGTATCCTGTAAAATACCAGTGCCGCATTGAGAGAGACGGTGCGGTAAGACTTGCAGAGCTTTTGTGCAAATCCTCGTTGGATGATGCCTAGCCTCTTCCGTATCCCCGTAGCTTACCGACGGCGGGCGCCCAGGCGCATGCCGTGTACGTTACTATCGGCTCGATCACCGCTGTGTAGATGGTATGGATGATTTCAGCATTTAGTCCCCAACTGACCTTAGCAGCGCCTGACAGCTGTTGGTATATGCCTGCGTCTTTCTTGCATATATTTGTAGTGTGCTCATTAAAGGTCAGTTTTTGGTCGATGGTAAGCAGATAGCTTGTTGCATCTGCATTAAACTTATCTGCAAGTAATTTCCAAGCAGCATCCTTTTGTTTATTGCTTGTATGGTCCGTTTTTTTTTGCATAAAATCACAGGGAATTCCTTCAGCAGTAACATAAGTTTATTTGATTCGTCTTTGCAGAAGTTAGTACGGTGGTTTCTAAAAATAAAATAACACGTGAATATATCTTTGTTTGCTAGCAAGAGTAGCAAGTAACGCATTACATCAGAACAAATATAATTTACTTACGTGATTACTGACATTATTTATATTTTGTTTTAATAGTATTTATGGTATTATCTTAGTTTTGTCAACAGTATAGTCTTTTTAACCTCTCCTTTGGTTAAAACAATACAAATGCTTGTCTTAGAGACGTTTCAAATAAGGTATTGCCATAAAAGAAAATATTACCCATGCAAAATTTGGGCAAGTAAATTTTTATTTTACTGGCAATAAATTAACCAATGGTTAGATATTATTATAGTTAAAATGGACATCAAAAAATGCAAAATGGCTGTAACTATTGGTTAGCCCTTAACCAATGGTAAAGGTAACCAATAGTCAAAGTATGTTTGACTACGGATCAAAAAAACCGGCCCTTACGCGACAACCATTTAACGACCGAACGCATCTCGCGTCCAAGTTTCTGAGCAAATAGTTGTCCGAAAGGTCGAGATGTTCTTTCTGTAAAGCAAATATACTCGTAATCTTAAATAATGATCATTAAGTTAATAATAATATCCACTTTATACGCCTCTCACGCTACAGCCTGATCTCAAACCAGACTGATCGTGTAGTGTATTAACCCCTCGTGTGTGACATGAGATTTTTCCGATTTGTCTTTTAAATAAACCGCTGATAAACGTAATTATGGATGTCAAAACCATACATAATATAAATAAATTACACATCGTGCTCCTCACGCAATTCGTTATGGATGGGAATCAAACCCATGACTTCTGCCTTGGGAGTCAGGCTCACTAACCTTTAGATTAAAAAGCCAGTCAGCATATTTTCGCAATGAAACTAAAAACGTGTAAAACACAATAAGTAAAAAATCATACCTGGGATCTCTTTTAGCGCCAATCTTGCAAATAGAAGGTTGACCTCAACCCCGTCGATCTTCATCTTGATCAGCGGCACAAAAGCACTTTGTACCGCTTGCAAATCTTGATAATATGTACATTTTTTTACAAATTGATATATATAGACATAACTTCTCTATATACTAAATTTCTTATTAACATCTATAAGGGTCCGTTCACCCAGACCGGCTCGGAGAGGAGATTTGTTTTTGATTCTGTTTCCGCAGATTTTTATCACATTGGAAACCGAGGTTTAAGTAATTGAAGTAAGGTTTATTTTTGCAAGTTTACTCTTTGTCATTAAGAATGCTTGAACGCGCTTAGTGTTAAACAATAAGAGAAGCCGACCAGCTCCGATTGCGTGGTCTTTCTCATTCGCGTAGCCAATCGGCTAAGTTTCTCTTCCACAGCCGGTCTATGTGAAATAGTTGGCGGCTCTGCTCCGGCCAATTCCAAGCGTATATGATCCGGTCTGTGTAAAAAAAACCCTTGTGCGAAAGGGACAGCACAGAAGAGGCAACTTACTTTAGTATCATCGATATAGAGTTGACAATGCTAGGTCAAAAATGAATATTCGTTGATTTTTATTGTTATGGTTAGAATACAAACTTACGAAGGACACGAAGTACGTCTCCCTGCTCACGTAGTGAGGGGTGGCCCCTCACTACTGGCACAGGGTGTTCTCGTCCGCGCTCTTGTCATGCACCTGTCGAGAAGGTGAATGATGTAAAACATACACTAGGCTATTACCAACACCTACACCGTATATTATTAATATACTTACCCCTATTCGAGATGATCCGAATGAGTACACGTTGCCTCTCAATTTCTCTGCCGCGCTACTTGGAATATTATTAAGAATAATGTGTCGAATGTTCCCCTGCCTTCAGAGATGCGATATCTTCCTTTCACAACTATTTAATAACGCCGTATCACGTCTAAGTTCTTAAGCTTGGAGCAAGCTTAAGATATTTTTATGTCAAATAATAGGCTTTATCGACAACGTGTCTATACCGATTTTAATAATCTTAAGTTTAAATCGCTTTCGTTTAGATTTCACTTTAATTGCGTGGATGTTCTCGCTGATTCCGGAACTAGATACTGACAGTGGAGCTAATCCATAACCTTCAAGTCACACAACGTGCTATGGTGAGAGCTATGCTTTGCTTTTTTATCTTTTTCCGACGACTCTGAATTTTCATCTTCTAGTACTTTTTTTCTGGCATGATTTCCAGAAGCTCAAACGTAAGCAGTAGTTTTTAATTAAACGCTAGATTTTTCTCGCGGTCTGGTTTGCGTATATTTCGGTTACCGCCATAAAAAGTAGCTAATAACTTTCTCTAAGGTTCAATCTATCTTTATGCGAGAATTTATTTAAATCGGTGCAACAATTTTGCAGTAAAATCGTAACAGACAGATAGTTACTTTCCAATTTATAATATTTGCTTGTCACGTAGTGGCTTTAGGAGCCATGAGGTGATGGTGGTTAGGCCACGAGGTTCAGTAGGAGATAATTAGACACGTTATGAAGAACAATTTCACACTATTTATTGTATAATAAATAGGTTAACAATTTAACAAATTCGTGAGCACAAAATTATATACAGATTAGACAGGGCGTAGGTTCTGAGAGTTTCGATCACAGCTGAACCTCCAAGCAAGAGGCACTTTAATCGAGTGGTGTGGTGTATCAGGGGCATAAAAGGGTCGAGTGCTGCGGCTGGCGATCTTATATAGCCCGCTGAGGCTTGAGGTGCGGGGACGTCCGACGCGTGGACCGGCTCTCTTTGTTCATCCGGGGGTGAAGCTTGGAGGGCGCGGGGAAAGTAGTCGCCGTCATCCGTCGTCGTAGTAACGATTCCAACCTCCTATAAACGTCTAGTTCGTTTAAACCTAAATAATTACTGGACATACAATTTTATATATTACTAGCTGATTCGGCAAACGCTGTTTTGCCATAAAATAAAAATTGGGGTATAAAAAATAGATGTTGGTCGATTCTTCGACCTACCCGATATGGATACCAAATTTCATAAAAATCGGTCTAGCCGTTTCAGAGGAGTATGATAACTAACATTGTGACACGAGAATTACATATATAAGATAACCTTATAATTCAATTGGTGATTTTATAAAAGAATGACCGTCAGTTTCAGTCATTCACACACATTCATATTCCGACCGTTCTACTAGATGTACTTTAAAGAATATTACTAGGCTGTGTGTGTGTTTAAATCTTTACTTTGAAATTTTATTTTCTACACTTAATAATTTCTTTCATTTTAGAGATTTCGTTTAAACATTAAACATTGTTGTAATGGAGAATATATAAGGAACGTTTTGTATGTAGTAGGTACATAGTACCATAATAAATTGCTTCTCTACTAAGTAATAACAGAACATATTCTATTGTTTTGAATATTAATATGTAAATGTTATATGTGTAGCTATAAGATGTTGTAACAGTGACTTTAGAAAGCGAGATACGACTCCTGTCATGTCCACAGTTCGAACAGAATCAGTGTGATTCGTTCGAGAAAACTATGAAATAAACATTCTATTGTTAACTATAAATATGACGTCGATTTATTTTAGTTTCATATAGATTATGTACATGTTTGTAACCTACTTTGTATATCGAGAGGTTGATTTCAACCGATGTATGTGTTTTAATTTTAATCTTCAATAAATACTTATTTACTTAAGAGACGATGAACCTAGTTCATGAGGTCCGAGTGCTCGCGCTATGTTTAAACAACTAGCTAAGCTACTGTATGACGCTTCTCGCAACCAGAAGGCCGGTCTTTTTTCTAGCACAGAGAATCAGCATTGCCATTCAACGTGGTAATAAAGTAATAAATAAATAAATATTTAGGACATCTAAACACACAACGCCGTCTAGTCCCAAGCTAAGCAGAGCTTGTGTTATGGGCACTAGACAACTGATATAAATACATATATACTTTTTTTTTGGAAATACATAAATATAACACATAGAACACACCCAAACTTCGAAACAAATATTTATAGATCATACAAACATTTGGTCCGACTCGGGAATCGAACCCGAGACCTCATGATCAGCAGTCGCTCACGCCAACCGCGAGACCAACGAAGCAGTCAATGGTAATGCTGCCAGTCTTTTTGAAACGCTACCAGTAGGCGAAGATGTGGAGTTTTTTTAACGCTTGTATGTAAATATTGTTACTGTTCTTTTTAATTAAGGTTATGTACATAGATTTCTACTACTAGAGTAAGTAATAGCAGAACATATTAATGCACACATGTAAATGTTAGATGTATAGCTATAAGATGTTGTAACAGAGACTTTAGAAAGCGAGATACGACTCCTGTCATGTCCACAGTTCGAACAGAATCAGTGTGATTCGTTCGAGAAAACTATGAAATAAACATTGTATTGTTAATTGTAAATATGACCTCGATTTATTAATAACCAATGTATCTAGGAAGTCAAAACACTTTAGCTAATAGTTTTATTTATGCTATACACATGTTTGTAACCTACTTTGTATATCGAGAGGATGATTTTAACCAATGTATGTACGTGTTTTAAATTTAATATTCAATAAATATTTATTTGCTCAAGAAGTATTTTATTATTATCCTCATCACCTAATAAATAAAGTCTAGTACTAGATCCAATCATTTTAAAACCACTTCTTGTGGAGACTATTTCTATGGATATATTTTAACGGGCCTTAGGCCGTGGGTTCAATTCTCAATCGAAACAAATTTCAGTTAATGATATTAACAAATTATTTCTCACGCATAGTTAACAATTAATATCAAATTCATACGGCAAATACATGGTATTATATGTATTTTTGTCTAAATAGTAACAGATTAAAAATAAAATATCATCCCAGTTCATCATGACTGCCTCGGTGGCACAGTGGTAGCGTACGCGACTGCTGTTCTTGAGGTCTCGGGTTCGATTCCCGGGTCGGATCAAATGTTTGTATGATCTGCAAATATTTGTTTCGGAGTTTGGGTGTTTTCTATCTATAATATGTATTTACAAAAAAAAAAGTATATAAGTATTTATATCAGTTGTCTAGTACCCATAATACAAGCTCTGCTTAGTTTGGGACTAGATGGCGTTGTGTGTTAAGATGTCCGAAAATATTTATTTATTTATTTATTTTATTTATTTATCTCGAAAGCATGAACACCGCAAAATGAAGGAAATCTTGAAACGAATCTTATACCCACCCGTCTGGTTAGTATCTGTCTATGAAATATTCGAGTGCTATACCAAGACACTATGAAATATTATCTGAGACATGCGCACGAAGAACGCTTGCCTTCCGTGTAGAGCATGTACCTACGTGCCAAATATATCCAAATGTTTCTCTATTACCTATCCGCAGAAATGTAACACTTAATGTAGTGTTTGTAATAAAACAACGTCCGTACTCACTAACAGTTTATTCCCAACTGACTGCACATTCAACTCTGTGTCTTAATACTAACTTATACTACATTCCCTCACACTTATTCTATTCCTTATAATTAACATTTTTCCGACATAATCGGATAAGGCGAGTTCGAGTCTGGGGCGGTGACTCGGGCGGCGAGCCGAACTGCAACTCCGGTGAGGCCGGACTATGCTCCACGGCTGCCACCATCGGCTCCGACAACTTCTGTGCCCTCTCGTGGAGAATCAAGCCTTCCGACTGAACCCCGTCACCATGTTTGCTTGGAACATCGATTTCCGAGCTCTGCTGCGCTTGAGAATTTGTGCTCGATTCCCTACCTAAGCCGGTATCTACTAAAGCCAACGATGGTCTACCCTTACTGGGTCTTTTCCGTAACTGGTCTATGTGTCTGTGACACATTACCCCTCCCTCGTCTAGTACTCTAAAATCTCTACTCCCCATACTATCGACAACACGACCGGGAACCCATCTCTCGCCTTTTAAATACTGCCTAAACCACACGTCATCTCCCTCTTCCATAATCCTATCTCCCCCTACCGATGCGTCTGTTTGTCTTTGTTGTGCTTTTTGTACCTTAAGCTCCCTATCCGGTTTAATAACATCTAACCGCGTTCGTAAGCGCCTACCTAGTAAAAGCATGGCCGGAGTCTCCCCGGTTGTTGAATGTTCCACGTTCCTATAATGCATTAAAAATTCCCATAAAGCTCTGTCAATATTCTTTTTTTCTTGGAGAGCTTTTTTTATTACTCGCTTGACGGTTTTCACCGCATTTTCCGCTAACCCATTCGACGCTGGGTGGTACGGGGCCGTAAATATGTGTTCGATACCGTAATAAGTACAAAAGTCCCCTAACTCCTTTGAAGCGAACTGCGGGCCGTTATCACTCACCACCTGTCTAGGTACCCCCCACCTACTAAAAAGTTCACATAATCGATTAATAAGTCCGTGAGCTGTAGTGGAGGATACATTAAAAACCTCTATCCACTTAGACCTTGCGTCTACTATCACCAGGTAAGTTTTTCCTGCTATGGGTCCCAAATAATCCATATGCAACCGGCTCCATGGGCGGCCCGGCCAGTGCCAAAGCTGTGGTGATTGGCGCGGGGGCGCATCCGCGTGCGCTGCACACACAGTACACGCACGGCATTCTCGTTCTACTGCCTCGTCCACGCCTGGCCACCAAACGTAACTCCGGGCTAAGGCCTTTGACTTAACAATCCCCATATGCGGCTCATGTATCATACCTAACACTTTTTCACGACTATTTTCCGGTACTACCAAACGATGCCCCCACATAACGCAACCTAACTCTTCGTATAATTCTTTTTGTCTATTAATGTAAGGTCTTAAATTTTCAAATTCGCAGTGACTGGGCCAACCGTCACGGATATAACTTAATATTTTAGATAAGGAGGGATCCCTTACCGTTTGTCTTTTTATTTCATTACAATCCAATAATAAGTCTTGTTGTATAGAATGTAAATAAGTCTGTTCCGGCGGTGACAGACAAGCCGTCCTATCCCTACGAACCGGTAGACGAGATAACGCGTCCGCTCCGTTGTCATTAGTGCGCACGTACTGAATATCGAACGAGTATGCTGATAATATGATCGCCCACCTTTGCATGCGACTGGCAACCATAGTCGGTATCCCTGTGTTAGGACCAAATATTGATACTAAAGGCTTATGATCCGTGCGTAAAATAAAATGTCGCCCGTACAAATACTGGTGAAATTTATTTAAGGTAAATATGATTGCTAATGCTTCGCGGTGAATTTGCGAGTAATTTTTTTCGGCTTCACTGAGTGATCGTGACGTATAAGCAACCGGCCGCTCGCGGCCGTCTGCGCTCAGCTGTGAGAGCACCCCTCCTACCCCGCGCGGGCTCGCGTCGCACGTAACAATAACCTGTTTCTTAGGATCGTACGGAGCCAACACTTCCGCACTAGATAATATTTCTTTAATTTGTGTGAACGATTTTTCACATTCCCGCGACCATACCCACATCCTACCCTTCTTAAGTAACTCATACAAAGGTGCTAATCTACTACTCATGTTTTTTACGAACTTTGCATAAAAGTTAATTAGACCTAAGAAAGATCGCAATTCCGTGGCATTTTTCGGTGTTGGAATCCTCATTATAGCCTCGATTTTTGAAGGATCCGCTTTAACGCCCTCTTTACTGATAATATACCCTAAATATCGCACCTCGTTAACTAAAAATACACACTTTGTGCTTTTTAATTTTAACCCAAATTTCGACAACCTACTAAACACCGCCTCCAAAGCCGTTAAATGTTCCCGTTCCGATTTTCCTACAATGATGACGTCATCAAGGAATACCTCGACGTTCGGAATACCTTTCAATAAATTACACATAATTCGTTGGAAAATGCCCGGGCTGGAGGCCAGGCCAAAAACTAGCCTATTATATCTAAACAACCCGCGGTGTGTATTTATAATCGTATACTGTTTGGAATCATCTAATTCCACTTGATTATACGCCTGTGATAAATCTATCTTCGAAAAATAACGCGCCCCATTTAAATTAACAATTACATCCTCGATTTTAGGCAGCGGATATCTATCAATTAATAATACCGGATTCAAAGTACTTTTATAATCTGCACAAATTCTCAATGAACCGTCAGCTTTGCTTACTGGTACAAGAGGCGAGGCCCAGTCGGAGTGTTCCACGGGCTCGATGATGCCGTCGCGCAGCATGGCGTCGAGCTCGGCATCAACGCGCTCACGCAGCGCGTAAGGCAGTGGCCGCGCGCGGCAGAAAACCGGCTGCGCTCCCTCGCGCACCCGCAGCGTCGCCTTGCCGCCCGTGTACCGCCCCAGACCGCCAGTAAACAAGTCCTTATATCTGCGTAACAATACATTTAATTCATTCGATATTTTTTTACTTTTACCACTTACATTATTAAAATTGCTAAAAGTGGGCATTCTAATATTTAATTCGGATAACCATTGTCTTCCGATTAACGATGTAGTACCCCCTTCGATTATTAGTAACTCTAATTGTTTGACATGGTTTCCGTATTTTACAGTTGGTTTTATCATGCCCAGTGGTTTAATTTTCGTCCCGTCATAACAATTAAGGACTAAATTACATTTCTCTAATTTTATATAACCGAAATATTTCTTATAGGTTTCATTATTAATACAAGAAACTGCAGTACCCGTATCTACCTCCATTTCCAACATCTGTTTATCAATTTGTATTGGCAAACTCACCGCCTTATAGTCGTTCAAACATAGATGATGGAACTCCTCCTCGTATGGCTGCTCGTTCTGGTCCTCGTGGGAGTCCTCGCCCAAGTACCGTAATGGATAACCGTCGCTGTTATCGCGCCAAGTGTGCTCGGGGCACGCCCGGCGAAGGTGTCCCGTGCGCTTGCAACGGCTACACACGTAGCTCCGGAAACGACACGACTCGTAGCTGTGGTCCGTTCCCCCGCACCCCTGGCATAGGGAGGTTCTTCCGGCACCTTCACCAAAACTTTGGCTGGCACCTCGTCGTTGTATAAACCGGCCCGCCCCGCGACTTGCGCCCACCGAGCGCGCGCCTCCACCGCTGCCTTGCATGCTACTCCGCATGCCTCTTCGCATGCCGCCAACGCTAACCACACCTGGTGCCGGCGCTACCCGCGCGCGCGCTTTGAGTGCATGTACCCACACTTGCACCGTCCCGCCGCTACCCGGCCCTTCCCCTCCGGAGCCCGTCAACCCTGTCGACTCCACAGCGGCCGCATCCCGCTCCGCTGCTTCCAGAGAAATAGCGATCTTTACGGCGTCCGTATACGTTAGTAAATCGTTCTCCGCAAATAGTCGTTGACGGATTATGTCACTTTTTATACCGCACACAAACTGATCTCTCAGGTTCTCATTAAGGTGTCCCTCAAATTTGCAATACCGCGCTAACTTCTTTAGTTCTGCCACGTAATTAGCAATACTTTCTTCACAATTCTGCCTCCTTTGTCTAAAGCGATACCGTTCCGCTAATGCTGATGGCGCGGGTTGTAAATGATCTTTTAATAACTTCACTGCCTCTTCATATGATAGTTGTGCTGGTTTCTTAGGGCTCGCTAAATTGGCCAGCAATTCATAAGTTGCATCCCCAATTACTGCAATTAAAGTGGGTAGTTTCATCTCCGTCTTGATTCCGTTTACTAGAAAGTACATTTCCAATCTTTCCGTGTACGACGACCATGCTCCACCGTCCAGATCATATTCACGAACTTTGCCGACCGACATTATCGTTCCTATATACAATATAATATTCTAATGCGCAATCCCGCCTCGTCGCCACTGTAGTGTTTGTAATAAAACAACGTCCGTACTCACTAACAGTTTATTCCCAACTGACTGCACATTCAACTCTGTGTCTTAATACTAACTTATACTACACTTAATTTTTTCTTTGAGGAAAAAAGTTGTATTCAGGGACGTAGACATTTTGCATGACATAAAATTACTGTCTGATCGGCAGATCGAATATACTATTGACAAAGCACACAAAGCACTTGGTTTCATAATTCAAGACTTTATGCATGTAAAAACAGGTAAATTCTTTATTGTGAGTATTTCAAATGAAAACGAGTAAGAGAGATGGCGATATTCTACGCGCTCTCGCTCCGAGACATGCGCGCTCGATGACGTGATTGGTTATGTTACCGAGCTAGAGAATTTCCATCGCGATGGCCGCCACGAGGTCACGCCTCTGCTCCGCCCGCGCCCGACATTCTGCCTCTGAGAGCGACGGAGCGCCTATGAATGAGGTTAGAAGATCAAAGCGACCGCTACAGTCACGCCTCGTTCCGCCACTCACCAACCAATTAACAATTGACAACTACTTTTTACAAGAATAAAGTTTCATAACAATTTATTACGCATTTTGAAATTTGTGTTCATGTCCGTTATATCTTAATTAATTATTAACACAAATAAGTGATGGAGTTGCTATCTTTCTATCAACAAATTTAAGTGTCACATTTATCAGACTTCAAAAAAGGAGGAGGTTTCTCAATTCGACCGTATATATACTTATATATTTTTTTTATGTGCGTTCGTGGATAGCTTCGTCATATATTAACCGATTTTGATGATTCTTTTTTTAATGGAAAGGAGATGTCCCGACGGTCGTACCATGATAAGGACATTAATGAAAGAAATCGAGTCGAACCTTGAAACCGGTTTTATTTTTGTTAAAATTGCATCATATTTGTGTTAGTGAATATAGAATTATGAATAAATAAAATAAAAATAATTTATTGCCAAATGAAACATACAGTAACTGTTGTACCCTGTTATGAATATGAAATTTATTTTACCTACTGTTTTTATACTTTAAATGGCTCACTATGGACATGTAAGAGTTACATATACGTCACTGCTCTTAACGGCAACAGATACGTTAAAGCAAATTATTTATTTTATATAATGTGCCGTAATGTTAGATTGACCTACTCAAAAAGTAATATTAAACTCTTTTAATGCAGCTGGATGATCGCAGACACAGAGTGATAGACGAGTGTCTTAAGGGTTACGAGAAAAGGGTAAATGAACTATTAAAAAACATTTCACGGTTCTCTTTTGTACATTTATTGATTATATGCGATTGAATAAACATGCGAACATATAATATACAACTTAATTATAAACGAGTACCTTCATTTTCATATCATTGGAGATAAATAACAATTTATTTACATTTAATATTCTTACCTTTCAACAGAAACCTATAGGTAGGTATAACTATAACATATATGTACATTAAAACAGATTTTTGTACAATATTTAATTACATATACTTAATTAGTTACAAAGTCTTACAAACTAAAGAAGTCTTACTCAATAAGACCCTTGTACAATTGACGGCTTATTGTGTACTAAAGTTCTAAGTATATAATATCACCTGCAGTGCACACAGGTATACAGTTACCAAGAGTACGCTTCTGAAAACGAAAAAAGGTGGTTTGTTTCCCAACAAAGTTAGAAAACATCTTCCTAGGAGTACCACCAATGACATAGACCAATCCCTTTAAATAGATAAACGAATAAGATGGTAAAAGGAGCGTAGATGCACCAGACCACCAAAGGAGGACCAAAACAAAGTGTAAAATGTCAGAAACAGTCGAATTATAAAATGCTTTATACATTAAGTAATTCTTGATATTTTGAAAGTTTAGTTGCGAACACACCACGGAAGAAATGCAACTTGTGTATTAACTTGTGAATCTTGTTAAAGTTTATGCACGTTCGGATATGGGCAATAAAATTTGTCGTGAAACGTGATGCGAATCGAAAGAACATCATAGTATAAGCTACTTTGATCCAGCGAATGGTAACTAATGAAACTATCGCCTGATTCAAAGATTGACGAGACAAACGCGAAACCCCATGACCTCACAGATCAAAGTAGTTAAGCAATTCTTTCATTCGTTTTCACACGTGAATGAGGTCACCGAAGCCACTCTTAACCTCTCTTGGTCTCGTCGTGTCGGTTTGTTTGCCGATTCGTTTGCAGTCTAAAAACAACAGAACACAAGAAAATGTATTTGAGATTAGAAAACGTAAAGAAATATTTATTCTGATATTTGTTTGCGTTTTTCTAATCTCTTCAATCTTTAAAAGTTTTAAAGTAAACGTATATTAGAAATCCTAGACACAGTCACCACAAATGACTAATCTGTATTCCCATAATTCAACACCAACTGTTCACAATATTTAATTCACACTTAATAACTGCACATTAATATGTTCTATGCCTAAATGTCGGAGTGGTTTAAAGAAATCAAAATCGCCTCAACCAGTTGGAACAAATGGAAAGGTTTTTTATCCAGTTGAGTCTATGAAGTGTTGCCTGTTATAATCTAGTCTACAAATAAAAGGTTACACAGTGAGCTTTAGAAGGAGCATGCTCGGTGTTCCATTTAAAGATAAATTTGGTAATGATAAAGAGCTAAAGTTCTTAACATAGCTCAAAGAGTAATCATAGTGAAGTGGCAATAGGTTAGTCATGTCTAATGAAGTACCAATGCCTTAAGCATTAAGGTCGTAGGGTGACGACAGTGGATTAGATAATGTAAGGTGAGGCGCTCACCGCCAAATGGACTTGAGTAAAGTTTCTGAAATGGAGTGGATGCGGCAAACTAAAAACCATCTCATCAGCCTATCGCAGTCTACTGCTGGACATATGCCTCTCCAATTGCACGCCACTTATTTCAATCCTCGGCTTTTCGCATCCAGCTTCTACCAGCCGTCTTCCGCGAATCATCACTCCACCTGGCCTGTGGACGTCCTACACTACGTTTCTCAAGACACGGTCTCCACTCAAGAACTCGTTTACACCAACGGTTATCGGTTCTATGATAAATATAGCCAGTCCACTATCACTTCAGCTTGCTAATCCTGCTATGTCGGGCTATGTCGATAACTCTGGTTCTCTCCCGGATCACCTCGTCTCTGATACGGTCCCTCAGGGAAACGCAGAGCATAGCCCTCTCCATAGTACGATGAGTGACTTTGAACTTGTAGACCAGCCATACCGTAAGTGTACACGTTTCGGGTCCGTATGTCATTATGTGTAGCGTTTGTTAATAATAATTGTAACAACGTAACAACCACATTAAATACCCAAGATTTGAAGTAACCCAGGAAAGAAATGTTTTAGGTTTTCAACACAGCTTTTACCTAGCAGTGAGAAAGTACCTATAGATTACAAAAATAGATTATGTAAATACTGGCAGTATTAATAAATTTAAAAAGTGACAGAAATAAAAAAATGAGAAAGTACAGATCATGAGCCATGACCAGACAGTTGCTCATGGTAACCCAGCCCTGATACCCTCTTTTGATTTTTTGTCAGTACTTTCCTGGAGTACATAAATCACCAAAACTATATTCCTATAAAATACAAATGTCCAAAAAAACAGTCTTCGTTTTATCAACCACTTAGCATGTCTTCTTCATGCCTTCGTTCCCATGGATACAGAAGTGAGTTCTTGTGGTCGATCTTAACCTCAATGTGCAACAATGCACAAACAATTGAACGCTTCCTTAGCATTCGAGATGAACGTCTTGTGATTCTGACTTTTTAATGATGATGAAGTGAAGATACTGAGTTTAAACCAGAACACAGATCCACGTAGTCTCTATTTCTATGCTCATGTGGCGCTCTCACATTACTGTGAGGGCTACAGTTACAGTCATGAAGCTACAGCCTTATTCCCAGGTATAGTGACGCCGGTCGGCGCGGGTCTGAGCTACCTCAAGATATACTTGAAGAGCTTGAGTCGGACGCGCTCGTTCCACCACACTGTAAGATGAAATGAATTGGATTTGTAAGTTAACTTTCAAACGTATATGTTTCAATTCAATATCGAATTAGGAAGAGGTGTGCAACCAATAATTGTAATTCAAATGCAATCCATACATCCAATTACTTTAGCAGAACTACAGAGATTTGTGATATATGCTCTTTGATAAAAGTTTCCGAAGTTTATTTGTTACGCTGTCACGCCTATTTGAAAGTTAGTTATTTTAAAAACATTACATCGAAGATGTTATGTATAGTACTCACGCTGGTGTCGGAAAAGTGCTGTAGTTTGGGCTTCTTGTAGGGTCGGGACGAAGGCTCGGGATCCAGCGGTCTGCGGCGCGCCCCTGCAGCGGAGCGCCCCCGCTCCAGCAACGAGCCAGGCAAGTACTGGGGCAGCTCCCGGCTCCGCACGTGTCGCGCCTGATGCACACAAACAGACATTGCTCAATCAAGATACATTACTTGTAAATAAAGTATTGTAATAAGTTCGCATATATGATGAAGAAAGTACCATCTCCCCTTTGTTCAGAGTGTGGCATTTTAGAAGATGCTTATCATATTATGATGGAGTGTGTCCGGAACGAAGATGTGAGGTATAATTTGTTATTTATTACAAATAACCTAAGACAACTTGGTATTTGTAACGAGATACTGGCTGTTCCCCTTTCTGAGACGGCAAAAGAGCTGTATAAGGTGGTTCTTGTTGGCATGAGGCGACGGTCATTATGTACATGACATTATATTATTGTATAGATATAGACTAGATTTAATACTTGTTTTATAAATGTTGTTGATCTAATGGAGTGGCGTAGTCCCGAGGGACTAAAACTACTTAAATAAAGAAAAAAAAAGTATTGTAATTAAAGTACCTCGGCTCGCTTCTCAACACGGTGAAGTCGAACCGTCGCTCTTTAAGTTAGAACACGCAGTAAAATACCACCACCGATTTATCCAAAGTATCCTTACCTCTATAGTCATCCCCTCGCGATGTATGTCAGACTTGAACGCTTGAGAGCTAACGGTTCGCGAAAAACGTTCAATGTCTCTCGTTAAGTCAACATTTAAGTTTGTCTTTTGAAAGACCAGGCCAATAAACCACATTGAGCAACTGTTGGCTATAACTGCACCCTGCAACGTGAAATTGATTATAACATGACACCTGCAATTGGCTAGATAGAAGAAAAAGATAGAAAAAAATATATATCTACGGAGTATTTGACTCATAGAGTTCTACACATTGCAAATGACTAATAAATGATTAACTTCTGTCAATAGTCTGGTAACAGTTTATGTTCCTAATTTTCTCTGTACTAACACTTACTAACTCATTAAATTACAACAAAAAAATTGTGCAATAACGTGGGTTGAAGTCGCGAGCAAAACTTAGTAAGAACTTACGTTTTCATCCCTTCTGCTTAAATGCTCTGCTGGCATTGTAGCGCCTGTAACAAAAATACACGAATGAAATTCTATCCCCAAAAACATAATAAGATCAATTTAACACACAAACATTTAAAATTGCGACACCGTGTTCAATTTAATTCGTCATGGAGATACTTTGATTCCTGAGGAAGGATATAGACATCTCTTTTTCGCGATAATTAAAATATACTCTGGCTGAGATCCCAACAAAAGCTAGTATTTTATAAAGCAAAGACATAGCTATTCGGTCGCCCACAACTGATTCACTGTGTTTATTTGTGAGTGTATAAGTATATATGTATATTTATAGAGTTGATTATTATAAGTGCTTACCAGGTAGCAAAGCGAAGGGCTGTCCATTGTTTGTGTTCAACGGTACGGAGTTATAGCGCTTGGGTTCAACATGTGCCAATGCGATGAAAGGCCTGTGTTCTAACGTCACTGCAACAAACAATACACTTTGAGCACGCAAATAAAGCACTGAAGTCATGATAAATAGTAAAGTTGGGGTGCAAAATCACTGAATCCCTCCAAACCTCAAGTGAGTAGTTATATACTGCATTGTGTATGCTACTATCTACAGATAGGACTACGTAATTGTTTGAGTTGCTGCTGTATAGGGTTGGATATAGACTGCTAGCAATAAGTATGTGTTGTTGTAATCCACAGTGTTGCTATGGTATTTATCAATTGAGTTTGTCTTTTTGACATAATGAATGTTTGTCATATCATTATCGCACATCAACAGCTTGTAACAGTTCACTGTCAGATATACCTAGACCTATTTTTAGAAAGAGAGACTTCGGTATGTTTTAAGTTTTCTTTCTCTTTAAAGCTGTATTATCCTGTGTCGTTGACCTTTACGACATTTGATTTTACTCTGTATTGTTAATCTGTCAACACACAACGATATTACATGTATGTATTTGTAGATAATCTAGAACCGTTTTACATTGTCTTTAGCAGTACTTTAGTCAGGCTCTTATAATCCGGAATGTTTGTTTGTATGTTCAACACTTACTAATAAGATGTCGTATCTTGCTCTCGACAAGCCCACACCACTGGAGCTGGTCATCGGCTGTTGCAGAGGAGGCGAGCAGCAGGAGGAAGTGCGAGTACTGAGAGTAAAAGTTGGGCGCTTCAAATAGTCGCTCCCAACCACATTTACCCGCCATTACCTCTTCTGTTACTGCCAGTCCTATGTAAAATATATATTTTTTTAAATTAACCGTCAGTGCATCAATAAATAAAATTGATTTTTCGAAAGAAACAAGACGCGAAATGCAAAGCTGACTGTCCGCCAAAAAGCTCTTTATACTGATATTTTTTATATTTATGTATTATTATATTTATGTGTACATTTTTCAGTGGCTGTATAAAGTAATAATTGTTTGTACTAACCGAGTCTAAGCTGCTCCATTATCACTTTCAACGTGGTTGCGTTCACGTTGAAAGCGGAGTTCGCTTGTGGGTATGCCGGAGTGATGATCGGCATCAGGTGCGCACGATCTGACACGTTCCTCTGGTGATCACATTAAAAAGATATTTACAATTATTATTCAGTAATAGTCAGGCAATTATCACAGTAACACAAAACCTAAGTACACACAGAAACTACAGGTAAATGTTAAAAATTTTAACAAAAATAAAACCAACTTCAAGGTTTGACTCGATTTCTCTTGGATAACATCATCAGATCTTAGTGTCCTTATCATGGTACTACCGTTGGGATATCTACTTTCCATTAAAAAAATAATCATCGAAATCGGTTCATAAACAACGATGTAATCCGCGAACATACACAAAAAAAAATATACGGTCGGATTGAGAAACCTCCTCCTTTTTTTGAAGTCCGTTAAAAAGTCTGTATTAACTGTTGCGTCGAGAGTTAAACGTGCAGCATAATTATGTTGATCTGTATTTTGCGTGTTCTGTTGTGTGGTTTGTCGAGCTATACTCGTACAGGGACGAGTCAAGTTCTCCACAAATATAATATTTCTATATTGTTATATGGCCATGCAATCTGTAATCTTTGGTATCATTAAGTAACTGACGTCCAGAAGTGATTTAGCGGTTAATTATATGATAAAGAATAAGTAAAAGTAACAGAAAGCGTTTGTTTTAAAACGGGTCCCATTTCATCTCATCTACATTTTTTATCATTAACTTCATCACGACGAGATTCAAAGATTTTAAATACTTGATACCATCTCATGAACAACAAGAAGAAATAAAAGCAAGAGCTTAAATCCATCAAACGTTTTTAGACAAAGCAACTTTAATAAAACTTGTGATCATACTTCATATTTATCAATATAAGTATACTGAAATATAAAAAAAAAATTTGCTTACTTTAGGATCCCACACAGGTAAACCTAGGTGTTCCGATTCCTCCGGTTTTAACAGAACTGGTTCAGGCCACTTCCACTGGCTGAACATCTGGAAAAATCGGTGCACCAATGTTTCGGGGGACGCATCGGGGTTCAGTTGGCACGTGCGAGCCACCAGAATCGCCCACGACACACCGCCCAGGTACCCAAGTATGTTGCTGTAGACCCCGTGCCCTAGGGGTCAATATTTACAGTTTTATTACATCCTATCCAAATAAGGGTTTGTTAGCGACAAGTAACACGTACTTCAATACATAATAAATAAGTAGTAACACACATAAGTACCTGGGTAAATCTGTAGTTTTAGTTTACAAACAAATAAATATAATACCTAATTCAAAAGGCCATACATAGTTTTTAAGAGTGTACAAGAAGTATTTACAAATTGACAAATATAACAGGTACCTAGATACAAAGCCTCATCTAAAGCTCTTCAAGACATCCGTCAGTATATATATAAAATGGTTTGTCATTTTTAACAAAATTCTTGAGGCTCCAGACAATAATAGATGTATAGAAGCATTAAATATGTATCAAATATGAAGAACAATACTCACGTTTGGCCCACAGCTTAATCGCCCGAAGCGTCGTCCTGAAGGTACCAACATTGGGCACGAGCCTCAACATCTGGTCACTTACGCGACAACCATTTAGCGATCGGACGCATCTCGCGTCCAAGTTTTTTAGTAAATAGTTATCCGAAAGGTCGAGATGTTCTGTAAAGCAAATATACTCGTAGTCTTAAATAATGATCACTAAGTCAATAATAATATCCACTTTATACGTCTCTCACGCTACAGCCTGATCTCGAACCAGACTGATCGTGTAGTGTATTAACCCCTCGTGTGTGACATGAGATTTTTCCGATTTGTCTTTTAAATGAACCGCTGATAAACGTAATTATGGATGTCAAAATCATACATAATACAAATAAATTACACATCGTGCTCCTCACGCAATTCGTTATGGATGGGAATCAAACCCATGACTTCTGCCTTGGGAGTCAGGCTCACTAACCTTTAGATTAAAAAGCCAGTCAGCATATTTTCGCAATGAAACTAAAAAACGTGTAAAACACAGTAAGTAAAAAATCATACCTGGGATCTCTTTTAGCGCCAATCTTGCAAATAGAAGGTCGACCTCAACCCCGTCAATCTTCATTTTGACCAGCGGCACAAACGCACTCGGTACCGCCTGCAAGTCTTTGATCTAGACATAACATGTATAAATTATTTTTTCACAAATTGGTAGACATAGACATAACTTGCCCGTATACTAAATTTCTTATTAACACTTATATATGAAAGCTATTGCTGTTTTGTTGATAAGTACGAGATCGACGGCCCAATGATGCAGATGCGTCTCTATAGGCCACCATGTTGCTTTGTCTGCATTTGCAATGACTACGGTCTCTATTACTCCTGGATTCTTTTTATCAAGCAGAGTAGCCTTTTTTAAGAGGCTCATACATAAAAAAAAGAAGAAAAGACTTGTTTTGATATCATCGGTACCGAGTCGACAATACTAAGACAAAAATGACTGAGTGTATGTTAGCTGCTAATATTGCTTTTAGAATACAAACCTGAGGTTGTCTCGACAATACTCTTACGAAGGACGTGAAAAACGCCTCCCTGCTGACGTTGCGCGGGGCCACGCACAGGGCGTCCACATCCGCGCTCTTGTCATGCACCTGTCGAGAAAGTAAATCTAATATATAAAATTCTCGTGTTGCAGTATTTGTAGTTAAACTCCTCCAAAATGGCTTGACCGATTCTTATGAAATTTTGTGTGCATATTGAGTATGTCTGAGAATAGGACAACATCTATTTTTTATACTCAATTTTTTTTTATGGCAAAGCAACGTTTGCCGGATCAGCTAGTAAAATATAATATGCACTAGACTGTTAGTAACACTTATACCGTTGACCATTAAGATACTTACCCCGATTCGGAAAGATCCGAATGAATATACATTCCCACCCAACTTCTCTGCCACGCTGCGTGGCATATTGTTGAGTATGGAATGTTGCAGTATCCACCGCCTGAAGAGAAGCTGCAATAGCCGCAGCACCTCACTTCGACGGTGCGTTTCTGCTGCCGACTCCAAAGCCCCATTCTTGTCTAAAGTAGACAACATCCTACTACCGTGTGTTGATCCTGATCAGATAAAATTAGACAAATTAATGCGAGATACAATTTTCTAGAAACATAGACGGACGCTATCACAACAGAGAGTTTTGGGCTGACAGCTGAGTGAGGGTCTGTTGTAATGTAATTGACTAACCTGCGACAGTAGGGGTTAATTCCACGAGGTTTTGATAAGTCTGATGTCGTGGCATTGTTATCTGAAAAAATATAAATTCCTTGTAAGCAATTTACTGATTTTATTTTTTAAATATATATTTAAAACTGAAAATATTGACTTTGCGGTTGGGAATTCGAACAAATTTATTTATAATTACTTAACAATTTGCTAACGAAGAAAATAAATATAACTATTTTTAATTGTTCTACTTAGTCATGAAAAATGTATGTTCAATGTTTCACAAAAATACACATTGGTAAGTGCATAAATTATTTATGTTTAGTATTTCACAAAAATACACATTGTTAAGTGTATAAATGAATACCACGTCAGATCAAGTAGTGATTGGTCTCTAAGGCGCGTGTTCAACTATAACTGGCACATATTTAATCATTTACAATATTTAACCGGTATGCTACATGCTTATTTAATAGTATTCGGGTGCTCATATTTTAAAGAAATTAAATATTACAATTTGTCAGGCTAAAATTTTACTGAATGATTGTTTTGAAATATGTTAAATTACAAAATATTTCAAAATGATGTATTTAACTCTCAAATGTAAAAAGGGTAAATATTAAAAGCAACAAGCGAGTGGTACTTACCAGGTACAGAAAACTCAGAACAATCACAGAACGTAGAACGGATGCACAGAACTGTTCGACTGCACTGTTGAACTGCTGGAGCAATACTGCCTGTCAATAGTCACCACAGAGAACAGGTAAATGAGTTAGAAAGAGAAAACACTATCCATTAACTCGTCCAAGACCCTTTGCTTATTATTAGGGATAATTAGACTAAAGCCCTTACGCCTTTATCTTGCCATTTAGTTCAGGTACACCGAAATATATCTATAACAGCACGAGTCATAAAACAGAGGAATAAGCACGTCCCATTACTTGAATTTTAATGTTTATTATCATTGTAACAGTGCGGCGAGGCATTTAATGTTAATACTTCCAAATTTATTTTGACCACTTTATATTTTTTCTTTCATATACATACAGTTAGGTATTAATTTGTGACCTAAATAAATTTGTCTAAATTTTCATGAGAAATATCTTCTAAACTTTACATGAAGACATTAAAAACATCAACGCTAACATTTTTTTTTCAATTGAAATAATTAGTAATCACGTAATTATCACTGGTAAATTACTTAATAAGCTATAACCTCATTAAGTAAGTAATCATACTTTCTTAATTGTAAAGGGAAAAAGGGAAAATTCTTCAGCTTGATTCAAAATTCATGGTCACATCTACTCTACAAGCACTATTTATTACATTATGTCGTTTTGTAATAGATAGATAGATAACACTTTATTTGTACACCAGGGTTTACAAACAATATACGAATTAAACAATATAAGAAAAGAAAAGTGATGTACATAGGGCGGCCTTATTGCTCATAGCAATTTCTTCTTAATTGCATTAAAATATTAGCACCCGAATACTGTTAAATAATAGTGTAGCAACTATTATTTAATAGTATACGGGTACTAATATTTTAAAGTAATTAAATATTACAATTTATCAAGCTAAATATTTTATTGAATGATTGTTATAAAATGTGTTAAATAACAAAATATTTGAAAATAATGTAGATGTAACTCTTAATATGTAAAAAGGGTAAATATTAAAAGCAACAAGACAGTGGTACTTACCAGATACCAAACTCACAACAATCACAAAAAGTAGAAAGATTTCACGAAACTTTTCGACTGCACTGTTAAACAGCTGGAGGAATACTGCCTTCAGTCTCTCACCACAGAGCACAGGTAAATGAGTTAAAAAGAAAAAATGCTATCTCTTAACTCGTTCTTAAAGACCGTAATGGAGATAATTAGACTAAAGCCCTTTTTGTTACGTCATTTAGTTCAGGTACATTTTTGCATGCCTTGAGGTAGAATGTGGCTGCTCATTTGTAATATACTTAACAACAGATTTTGTATACCCATGTTCTCAAAATAAATGATTTGATTTGATTACACCGAAATATATCTATAATAGCATGTGTCGTGATAAAGTAACAGTGCAGCGTGGTATTTAATATTTATGCTTCCAAATTTATTCCAACTATTTCTAATTTTCTGTAAGGTACATACAACTGCAGAACTAAATAAATTTGTCTAAATTCCCAAGACAAATATCTTCAAAATTTACATTAAGACATTCAAAATATCAAAACAAAGAATTTCTTTCAATTTACACGTTGTAATTAAATATTCATTAGTCATTCAAATTAAATGATTTCTTTTTAGAATCAAATTAGAAGTAATCGTGTATTTATCGCCGACAATTACTTAACTAGCTATTACCTAATTATCTAAAACATCAATTATGTCAATTATACTTCCTTAATTGTCAAGGCAATAGAGCCACGCTGATTTTAGCACGAACGGGCCGGCTCGACCGGTTAACTATCCTTGCACAGAAGATCAACGTTCTTGCTATTTAATATTTTCACTAAACATATGAACGCACCTGTCTCTCTCATACCCGACTACGGAGAAAACCAAATAAAGGTAATAATTCTGGCAGTTTGTGTATGTTTGTTTGATTTACCATGACGAGATGTAAAATCCCTTCGAATCTCCGGCTCCTCGGGGGCTGAGGAGCCAGGTATGTGGTGATTTCACTGAAAACCACCCCGGCGGCTGGTCTCAGGCGTCCTGCTCTGGGGAAGACTCGGACCATGTTATTTCAGGTCCCCCAGGAACGACACCGCGTCTAGAGAGACTATCCTGGGAGAAGCCTCGGCTTCCCCTTGTCTGTTGGCCCAACCGTTATATGTTGCGGCCTGACCGCAGTTCTGCGAGCGAGCCGCCCCCTATCGTTGACCGCATCAATCAATCAGCTACCAAAGGTCCCCACTCTCTGGCAGCTTGCGGTCCTGTCGGCGGCTGGTATCGCCGGCAACGCTGCCTACACTCGGGATCGGCCCTCTCCCGATCCCGTTCAGCAGTCTCTTTCTGGAGCATTACAGCCTCACAGAAAGAGACCTCAGTGTCCCAGCCCTCCTCACCCGCCAGCATGGCACCATTTACCATAATGCTGAAACTACTAAACCGATGTGATTGATCATTCATTCATTTGTCGTAGACCTGTTGTCTACAACGTGGTATTTACTATTTATTAATGTTATGATTAATTCATTGCTTATATATATCATATAATTACTTATTTAAAAATTTTAGTAATCTATACTAATATATAAAGCTGAAGAGTTTGTTTGTTTGTTTGAACACGCTAATCTCAGGAACTACTGGTGAAATTCTTTCATTGTTAGATAGCCCATTTATCGAGGAAGGCTATAGGCTATATATCATCACGCTAAGACCTACAGGAGCGGAGCAACAATGAAGAATGTTATAAAAACGGGGGAAAATTATCACGCTACGGGCAATATGAGACGCAAATGAGGTTGCGTGGGTTGGCTAGTAATATATATAATATAATAACTTACTCTATATTTTTATAATATTCGGGCATAAAATGATTAACCTTCATCTCATGAACAATTAATATTTCTAAGAGATAATGAGTTCTAAAGGTACATTTGGCAAACGGACACTTCTCTTTAAAGATTTGTTGATTGGAGTATCGGACTCTTTACAAACGTTCACATAATTAACACAATATTAGTTCAGATAAGAGATTATAGAGTGTTTCAATGTTTTCAATTTTTTTGAAAGCAAATACAATTTTAACAAAAATAAAACCGACTTCAAGGTTCGACTCGATTTCTCTTGGATGCCATCATCAGATACTAATGTCCTTATCATGGTATCTTAGTTGGGACATCTCCTTTTCATTAAGAAAAGAATCAGTAAAATCGATTCATAAACGACAAATAAAAAAAATACATGAATTAAGAAACCTCCTTTTTTTGATATCGGTTAATAAAAATGGCTTGCCGACATTAAACACAAACTAAAATATGCAAAAGTGTTTCAAAAGCTATTGTATTCAGCGCAGGCCAACTAATTCTTTACAGGACGTTTTGCCTAAAACGACTCTTCATCATATAACTTGCTAACTGCCCAGGTAGCAAGTTATGTGAAGAAACTAGCTGAACCGCGGTGTTACCAGCGGTTATTGTTGTACCGCGGGACAAAGTAAGTCTAAAAAAAAGTAGCCTAAGTTACTCCCTGGATCACCAGCTACCTGCCAGTGAAAGTCCCGTCAAAATCCGTCCAGATCTTCCAGAGATTACCCGGAACAAACAGACAGGCGGACAGACAGACAAAAAATAGTTTAACTACATTTTAGATATATGAACCGTGTATACATCCATATGTATTTAGTAAAAAGCGCTTATTTTAATATTACCAACAGACACTCCAATTTTATTTATTTGTATAGATGTATTTATTACTATTGACACGTGTTATTTAAAAGTTTTTAACCTATTTACAAAAAAGAAGAAGCTCTAAAGTCACTTGTATTTTTACCTTGAAAAAACGTAACTTACAAATTGATCTGAACATTTTTGGGAGATTATACTTACATTTTCAATATTAAGTAAATTAAGAGACATTGTTTCAATATAACGAAGTTGAAATAAGTTTCTATAAACACCCAAAGCAGCTAAGTTTAAAAGATTTTTGTGTGACATTTACAAATTCGATTTTTCAAACGCTTATCAATTCTAAACGATAAACTTACATTGTACCAACTTACATAATCAAAAACATTTCAAAATAACACAAACAATTTAAAAGCGTATAGACTAATTCCACCTCCCCCTATCTCCCCCTCCCCATCCCCCAAAGGCCGGCAACGCATTTGTGACGCCTCTGGTGCTGCAGGTGTCCATGGGCGGCGGTAATCGTTTATCATCAGGCGATAGGTCTGCTCGTTTGCCCACCAATTCAACAAAAGAAATATAAAATTTTAGCAAAATAAAAAACAGATTTCAAGAAAGACCAAATCGTTCTATTTCTCTTGGATGCTATCATCAGATCTTAATGTCCTTATCACGGTATCACGACATGGACCAAGTTATCCGCGAACACACATAAAAATATACGGGCGAATTGAGAACCTCTTCTGGAGTCAGTTAAAAATGGTGACTTGTAATCAACGTTTAAATATAAGTAAAAAAAAATGTGACAAATAAAATAATAATGATGCAGAAGCTTTCCAACACGCACCATAGTGAGGGTCACCATGCTGCATTGTCACATTGTGTACATTCGCAACGAGTATGGTGACCACTACCTTTTAATTCTGCTCATGCTTTACATCAGACAGAGTGAAGTTACTTTAGTAGGCCCATATATAAAAAATATGTAGTGAAAGCCGTTGCTCGTAGGTATGATTAAGTTTAAAATATTTCGTTCTTTTTAACCGACTTCAAAAAAAAGGAGAAGGTTTCTCAATTCGACCGTATATATATATATATTTTATGTGTGTTCCCGAATAACTTCGTCGTTTATAAACCGATTTTGATGATTCTTTTTTTAATGGAAAGGAGATATCTCAACGGTGATACCATGATAAGGACACTAAGGTCTGATGATAGCATCCAAGAGATATCGAGTCAAACCTTGAAGTTGATTTTATTTTTGTTAAAAGTTTACTTGTTAAATACTTAGTTCTCTTGGTTAAATGTAAACTCAATCCGTCTTATTACAAAACGTAGACTAACGTTAGTACTAGGTTTAAACCACCTTTAATCCAAGTACCAAACAAAATCCGTATTACAAAACATAGACTAACACTAAACCATGGACCATCTATGGTAACAAAGTTAAACCTCCGAGACCCCTAGTTTAACAGTGGTCTAAATCGCAAACGTCAAAATTCTATTGTGTTGATTGTGAATGTTGTTGTATTTTTGTAGTTTTTAGTATATAGTATATTTATATATATTTTTTAGTATTGACATAGAGAAAATTTAATATACGGAAGTTATTTAGTTATTACAAGTTAGCCAATAAAATAGATCATAACATGATTGATGTGATTGATTTGAAGGACATGATGGTAATAGAAGCGCACCGGCAGCAATCCAACAGACCTCGTATTCGTGTGAACCCTTTTGTTTAAATATACCTTAATATAAATAATCAATCAATCACATTAAAAACAATCTGTTGATTGGGTGTAACTTGCACTTGAAAACCCATTAGTATATTTGTTATATGATTTATAAACTTTAAGATTACGCGCGCATAAACTTTGCTTTGTTTCAAGCAGTAACGGCTGAATCGTAAGTTGATACTTGTACCGACAAAGAAAGATATTAAAGCACAAATAAATTTGATCTAAGTAGCTAGGGTTAAAACTTAAAACAAGTTGTAACTTACAATGTATTAAAATAATAAATAGCCCTCAAAAAGTTATTTATTTAACATTATATTTCAAGAAAATATCAACTCTACGGGAAACGGAACGATAAAATTGAATAATTTCAGATTGAATGGATCTTTTTAATATAATCTGTGGTTGTTATTTTGGTCCAAGGACTAAATCGCGGTACTAGCTAGTCCACGGTTAGTTTTAGTTTTGTAATAATGTCAGGTTTAAACCATGGTACTAATTTTGATACCGTGACAAACCTAGACTTTGAAGTCCTGGTTTAAACCTAGTACTTTCTGGATTTTTTGTAATAAGACCGAATAGGTTTTTATTAAGATTATAATTCAAAATTTCATAAATATCATTTGAATCTGATACAAACTGGTGCTGTCCGAGTTTGTTCAACTGCAATCAATAATGATGTTTCAGGTTTGAAAATGTAACTATATTTTCATTCCTAAAAAAGTAAATAGCATATTATAGATGTACTTACTTTGTATTATTAAAATACAACAATAAGTATCGTTTTATTATGGTTTCATTTTAATCTTAGAAGATAAAACAACCGTGCGCGTTTAATTCTAATATATGACCACCACACTGGCTACGCCCACAGTCAGACTGATTGTTAAGACCGGATGGGCCCGTCTATGGCTTCTTGAAATATTTTTATTGCATTAAACAATCTGGATTGTTTAAAAACTTCGAAGTTGGAAATTGTACTTCTAACGGCTTTTTAACACAATTTTCGCATTTAATTTCCAAAACGTTTTAAATTACTTTGTTGTGGGGTGATTTAGTCACTTGATTGTATTTTAACCTATTTTTTATTTTTTATGCGAATGCTCTTGGATACTAAAACGTTCATTGGAAAAATATTAGGCTTTTTGAAAATAAAACAGCAATTACTCACATACTCTTTCAGGTCCACGCCTATTCGTAGTGTATCGTGAAGGCATCTCTGTTTGCTTCCTTGTACACATATTCTTAAAATTCTGCGTCACCATGTTTTTAAAATGAATTCAGAGTATTTACAACTATAAGAGACGTAGTTAGTATTACGTCTCTCATAGTTGTAAATGCTCTGTGAAAGCGTTTTAAATAACCCTACCGACACTACAAAAATAAATTCGATTCTACAAAATACAACTACCCTCCTAACTTGATAAAATATATTTAAAAGAATTATTTTAACTGCTTTTATAATTAAAATGAAACATTATAATTTTGTAGTATCACGTATACAATAATTATGTACAAATTACGGTATTAAAATTGCTGTAAAATTAGAGTGTTTCCTAGTTTAATATTTTAAGTCAATAGATGGCGTTGTTACCTACTGGGTGCGGAAAGTCAATATTTTTTGACCGTCTTTCAAAAAAAGGAACAGTTCTCAATTCGTCGAAATCATTTTTAACCGACTTCAAAAAAGGAGGAGGTTTCTCAATTCGACCATATATATATATATATATATATATATATATATATATATGTCGGAGTAGCAGTGTGGATCGATCGGTCAAAGCGGTTTTTAAGAAATGGTGACGTCAGCTTTGCCGACGTCACTTGGATATTTTGTCAAGTGGCACTCATGATTTAAAGCAATAGAAATCGCTCTTAATCAAGTCTAGTCTAGTCTAGTAATCAATCTTCATTATTACACACGTTGGTAGGTAGGGTTTATTTGCACAGCCAAAGACAATATAGAATTCCAATAGTTTATTGAATCAATGAAGCTACAGTTAAAATCATAGATCGGCACAACATTGGCAAAGTGAATTAGGTGAGAACACCAAAATCCACTGAACGTCCGTGACGACCCATAACCTCCAGTTTCCAAATGCGTAGAGCCTTATGAGAAGAATACTGGCAAAGAAACTCATGGCCACTCTTTTAAATCTTAACTTATTAGTTACAAACGTTTGACAGTTAATTACAATAATTAAGAAACCTATGTACTTAGCTTATTTACAGCTTGTCCTTCCTGATACAATGCTCGAACTAAACTGATCTGTCGATTCTATTTTTCTTCAATACGAAACGGTGGGTAGTTAGATTAAGAGCCAAAAGGTTAGTAGTCCCGCAACTCGTGCGGCCGCTCTCTTTTATACCGACTGCTTGCTTTAACTAGTGGTGACACCTACCACTATATTCGGTGTTACCCGCACACATTTTAGAAACATTTAATTTAATATTGCTTACAGAATCGACTAAAAGTAAACCAACATTATTAAATCAAGCTGTAAGTAAACTAAGACTCAATAATCACATCGTTAATAACAAATAATCAGTGCGCCTTCTTTTGCATAGATTCCACCCAAACTGCCATGTTTCTCGATGCACAGTTTGACGTTTCGAATAATCGATTGAAATAAACACGAATTCAAATTAAAACTTAAGAAAACTACTCGTTCTCCGACACGGCCGTCCTGATGCATCACACGTCCTCGTGTGAGTCATCTGTAAACAAAGAAAAAGCAACCACAGTAGCTCAATTTATTCGGCCTGGCCCACAGGCATTCTGATAAGACTTACACGTCTACGTGTTTGTTAACTGAGGAATCATTTGGACAGTAAATCCGTCCTCTCGGCTATTCCTGACCAAATTAAAGATTCATAGAAACCAATTTCAATTATAACAAATTATTTTGCCTTCATGATTTCAAATTTGATGTTTCTATTCACGTCAGTATCACGATAAGGTTCTGACCATGCTCATTTATATCTCTACCAGCATAATCACAAATCTTAGTACAAACAATAATGATTGTTAACCTAGGTTCAGCACCTCTGTTTAAACCACCAGTAACAGCGTTAAGACGTTTTGACTTAGTCGCTTTACCAGCAGCTTTTTGCTCAACTCTTAACCAGAGATCGAGATCTTTTTATTGTCACTTAACCAGCGACTGACATTCGCATAGCCAGATGCGCACCGCGCACTCTCTACAGATAAGTACTGCACGAGCTACGGCTACAAATGACCAGCGAGACCTAAGGAGGTAGTGACACCAGGTTACCAACACTACATCCCTTGTAACTAAATAACTTTGTTCTTAAAACGTCACAAAATACATTCCAAATAATTGTTCACGAACAAAATAAAGACTTCGATTAATTTAATAAACTATTCAAGGATCATTGTTTTCTACATCATGTTCATTGGACAAATCAATAGGGACTTCACTAGTGGGTATCTGACGGTCTGTATTCACTTTCATTACTGCGAGTGTAGATGATCAATGGTCGGTAGAGCATATGTGTTGGGAGCGAATTCGCGGTCTCCCTCTAGTATTTCGGTGACCACGTAAGGACCTTTATACTGTGGGTCTAATGTCATTTGATTGCGATCCTCATTTTATAAGAGAACGTAGGCACCAATAGAAATGACCTTATGATTTTTAAGAACTTTTCGAAAATTACAACTGAAAAGCCTAATGCAAGCAGATTTTCATTCTTTTCTTTAAATAATTATGTCGTATGAAATACAGTAATCGTGTACCTACTACAGGAAATGCTATTCAGTGCATTTCTTCAACCCGGATTTCTTGACAGAATTTATTGTTTTATTAAAAAGACAACTCTCCCATTAGGAATAAACATCCTGTGTCACGGGGGACCTCACAAACGTACACAAAGATCACCCAGACTCACGGCAAGAATTTGTGGACCACTGAATACTATGTTACAATAAGGGCGGGCGTTACCTACACTCAATAATCTTACTGCACTATATTGTCGTTGGCCCAGAATCTATCTGACAGAATTTGTCTTATTAAAGAGCATTTGAAACAAAATGAAAACTTCTCACCAAATCTTTCTTAGAGCTGAACTAGAGCTGGTTGGATGGAGCTGAGATTCACTGGTTACTCGGTTTGTAAATTATTTGCCTTGGCATTCATATTGGAACTGCATCCATGACACCACACTTTTCAAGGTTCAAGTAATCGTCTTCAGCGTTTTGGTTTCCTTCAACTGTCAGGCGAGGTAGTATCTGAAATCTCAGAATATTTGTTAGCAATATTGTCACGACTAAAATTGTCCTAATCTTTACTGGATTACGTAAACTTGATTTTGCCACAGGTTTGACAACGCTTGTATTTTTCACACATCACTTCACTTTTACAGTCGGAGTAGTTCTCTCACTAGTTGGCGGTTCTCGTATAGCACAAATTAATTCCGTATCGAAAAGATTTTTTTAACGTAGGGTAAACGTAAAATAAAATAACAATCTGCCCTGTATTTTGTGCCTGATCTGTTATGGGTAACCCATATGGGTAATCCATAGGGGTAGTACATAGGAGTAATCCTCAGGTAATCCATAGGGGTAGTACATAGGAGTAATCCTCAGGTAATCTCTAGGGGTAGTCCACAGGGGTAATTCACAGGTAATCCATAGGGTAATTCACAGGTAATCTCTAGGGGTATCACAGGTAATCTCCAGGGGTATCACAGGTAATCCATAGGGGTAGTTCATAGGTAATCCATAAGGTAATTCACAGGTAATCTCTAGGGGTATAACAGGTAATTCACAGGTAATCCCACTTCTGATGTCGGAGTAGCAGTGTGGATCGATCGGTCAAAGCGGTTTTTAAGAAATGGTGACGTCAGCTTTGCCGACGTCACTTGGATATTTTGTCAAGTGGCACTCATGATTTAAAGCAATAGAAATCGCTCTTAATCAAGTCTAGTCTAGTCTAGTAATCAATCTTCATTATTACACACGTTGGTAGGTAGGGTTTATTTGCACAGCCAAAGACAATATAGAATTCCAATAGTTTATTGAATCAATGAAGCTACAGTTAAAATCATAGATCGGCACAACATTGGCAAAGTGAATTAGGTGAGAACACCAAAATCCACTGAACGTCCGTGACGACCCATAACCTCCAGTTTCCAAATGCGTAGAGCCTTATGAGAAGAATACTGGCAAAGAAACTCATGGCCACTCTTTTAAATCTTAACTTATTAGTTACAAACGTTTGACAGTTAATTACAATAATTAAGAAACCTATGTACTTAGCTTATTTACAGCTTGTCCTTCCTGATACAATGCTCGAACTAAACTGATCTGTCGATTCTATTTTTCTTCAATACGAAACGGTGGGTAGTTAGATTAAGAGCCAAAAGGTTAGTAGTCCCGCAACTCGTGCGGCCGCTCTCTTTTATACCGACTGCTTGCTTTAACTAGTGGTGACACCTACCACTATATTCGGTGTTACCCGCACACATTTTAGAAACATTTAATTTAATATTGCTTACAGAATCGACTAAAAGTAAACCAACATTATTAAATCAAGCTGTAAGTAAACTAAGACTCAATAATCACATCGTTAATAACAAATAATCAGTGCGCCTTCTTTTGCATAGATTCCACCCAAACTGCCATGTTTCTCGATGCACAGTTTGACGTTTCGAATAATCGATTGAAATAAACACGAATTCAAATTAAAACTTAAGAAAACTACTCGTTCTCCGACATATATATATATATATATATATATATATATATATATATATATATATATATATATATATATTTATATATATATATTATGTGTGTTCGCGGGTAACTTCGTCGTTTATGAACCGTTTTTGATGATTCTTTTTTTAATGGAAAGGAGATGTCTCAACGGTGGTACTGACGGTTTCTAAAGTTATGTGAAATGTGAGTAAATCATTGTTAAAATAATAGGACCGACGAAACCAGTCATTGTCATTGTCATGAATAGTTTCCGCAGCGCATGTGACGAAAGACGTTTTAGGACTCTTTATTACACCTTGGGTTACGTTACTTAAGTTTTATTAAAGAGCACTAATCTTCTCTAGCAATAAATATCACCTATGTTGCACAGGGTGAATGTAGCTTTCCAATGGTAAAATAATTTTTGAATCGGCACAGTAGTTTTTGAGTTTATTTATTACAAAGATACACACAAAAATACAAATTTTATAGTAGCTAAATGCAGTAAGTAATAGTGTAGATATATCGGGCATCCGTCACACAACGTCATCTAGTCCCAAACTAAGCAGAGCTTATAGTATGGGAACAACTGATATAAATGCGTATACCTAATACTGCTTTTTTATTTCTTATGTCTAAGTTCAGACGATGCTAGTATCGGAGTGTGTTCATTGTGTTATATCAAGAATCTTAAAGATGCGCGGCTACATATACTATGTAAGTAGTTTGTTTGAATGAGGCCATAATATGATATTATTATATGACTTAATTTTTCATTTTTTTTTTATTTTTACAAGTTTTTTTTTTATTTTATTATTAATTTGCAATGTATGTGTGTGTATGTATGTTCGGGTGGAATCTTGCAATTCAATTCTAAAACTGATATCTTCATCCTATTTTTTTGAAATTTTGCAAGCATATATATACAGCGTGGCCATGCAGTATTATGATGATATGGAGCTGATCTGATGCTGGACCTGGAAAGTTGGCATAGAAACTCTGTTAAGAAACGTCGCGACACCGTCAAGTTTGGACTCCTTTGATTCGTCTCGACTAATACTTTATGAGGGCATTGCAATAAAAGCTTGTTTTAAAAAGGTTTTTACTTTAATTTATTTTGTTTATTTAGTAATAATTTCTTTAACAATAGTTACTTAGATACTAATCTCGCCAAACATTGACGCGTGATGGCGTCAACATATATGTTCGCATTTAAAGTATAACAATGCCGCAGTCACACTTGATAGACTGTGCTTTTGTCGTAATCTTCAAACGCTCAATCGTTGTTTCAGTTCCCAGGACAAATGTTTATGTGATGAGGACGACCATCTGTTCTGTGTCTAAATGCCATTTATTTGTGATATGTGTGTATTTAGAAATATATAAATATGATTATCAGTAGTTTAGTTGCCATAAGCCATGTTAGAATTGTGTAACATTATTATTACACTGTAATTAATTACAGATTACTGATCCAAATAAAAGCTTAGATTTGTTTATCAACAAAGACAAAAATCATCATGTTGTTTAACTCTAAATCTTACTGCCTCGTTGGTCTCGCGGTTGGCGTGTGCGACTGCTGAGCCCCCGAGCCGGGAATCGAACCATAGACCTCACTCTCAGGTGCGATTCCCGGGTCTTACCAAATGTTTTTATGGTACAAATACTTGTTTCGGAGTTTTAATAATAAACAAACCAAACAAAATAGTCTTGTATTTACAAAAAAAGTATATATCTATTTGTATCAGTTGTCTAGTACCCATAACAAAAGCTCTGCTTAGCTTGGGACTAGATGGCGTTGTGTGATAGATGTCCGAAATATTTATTTATTTATTATTATTATTACTAAATCGCAAATCAAACTCTCGCAGACAGATAACTGAAGGACTTAAATTAAAACAACAATCAGTAATTAATCAATTTAATTATACTTTTAAACGATGGATACATTGAGAGAGAGATACAGAGAGCTAACGATACAAACACAAAACTTTAGGTATAACACATAGTTCAGTCATCCTTTCTTGTCTGTAACATTACTGAAGAACGATATAAAGTCCCGGGGGAAGTCCCAAGTCTCTGCTGATGTCAAGATATCGTGCCGTACTCAATGTTTGGCCACCGAATTGCTGTAATTTAAAGAAGTTAATATTTCAGAGGTATTCATTTCTAAATGGTCATCAAAAAGGATTTTTTATTTCTTATGAAATTTGGGTTAGGTTGTAAGCGCACTACAAGATTTCTGTACCGCTCAAAGGCATTAAGTTGGCTCAATTATGAATATACGGAACGAGTATTCGTTTATTTAGATGGAACTCTGAACTCAGTAGGAATACATACATTATCATAGGTACCTAAATATTAATATTATATTTACCTTTTCTTTAAGAATCGAAGCTGCTTGTTATTTCTGTACAAGACTTAGATTCGTAGTCATGTCATCAGCAAGTTTAGAGAGTGCTCTATCAAGTTCATATGGTGTCGGAAATGGGTCTGTTGGCGGCGTACTTTGTGCTGGAATATCCACACTTCCACTGACATCCAGGGACATTTGGCTTTCAGGTAGTGAATCTCCTGCATCATGTGACAGGTCAAGGTCAGATATAGTTACTCTATTCTTAACAATATGTATATAGAGTGATTTGACCGAGTCAAATAATAAAATATCAGTCGGTTTACGTCTATGTCTTTTGTCCCTGCGAGGCGTAAAATATTTGGCTGGAGCAAATATTTTTTTTGCCACTTTATCGCTGCCACGTACACCAGTACTGCGTAATGCACTGCTGCTGGCTCCGTTACTTAAGATATCACCACGTTTCCTCGGGATCCCCTTCCTTCTGCGAGGGGAAGAAGTACACGTAGAGTTACCTGGTGACGTCATCTGAAATTATGTCATAAAAGTTCAACATCTGGGTTTTATAACTAAACTACTATCTGTTAGAATATTGAACCTGTGATTAAAGCATGTCCTTCTTAAGAAATTCTAAATAATAACCCATAAAGGGTTTAATTTTTTTTATTCGTACTGGGTTAGATAAAGATATAAGAACACAGTTTGTCGGATCACAGTTAACTTTTCCTTTACAATAACTAAATAGTTTGAGTTTTTTTTACAAAACTAGTTATCTATACAAATAAATAAAATTGGAGTGTCTGTTTGTAATATTAAAGTAACCACTTTTTACTAAATGCATATGTATGTATACACGGTACATACAACAAAAATGTATTTAAAAAAAATTTGTCTGTCTCTTTGTTCCGGGTAATCTCTGGAACGACTACCCGCGGGTAACACCGCGGGGTTCAGCTAGTTTTAAATAAATTCACTCACCTCAAATCTTACACCAAATAACAACACGAGTTCTCTTATAAATTCCGAACGTTACACAATTATTTTGATACTTCCACAAAGTCACACTGTCTCTAACCGAGATACAACAAAGTCTTGCAGCAACTAACAAACGGACGTCTTACTCTGAGCACAGTTCACTGGGAATGAACAAATGCTAACCAGTAGTGATATTCCTCGTAAAAAGGTAGTAGTGAGCTATCTGCCTAACTGTTACTGAGTCGTCTGAGGTAGTTTGTTCTGATCGGTTGTAAAACAACAGCTCACAAAGTAAACGAAAGGATGACAAAATAAAACCAATACTAGCTCTTATCGTGTTTTGTTGTAATCAATGCATTTATTGTGTTATTTATTCTCGGTTGCTGGGGTTCATTCAGCTAGTATTGTATCTTTTTACCCGACTACGGCAAAACCAAAGGAGGGTTATGATTTTGACAGGCTATTTATGTTTAACATATGTATGTTCAGTTGTTCCCTAATAGCTCCTTAACTACTCATTAGAACTGGATAAATGAGGTGTCGTTAGAAGCGTCATGATTGTTTGCTAGTTATAGACTATATGACGTGTCACTGAATCTAATGTGGCGCCCTCTAGCCGACATAAAGTACTGTATTAAAAAATAAATTTTAGATAAATATGTCGTGTTTGATATCATTGGAAAGAGCGTTACTTGTACATTTCAAAAATACATATATTACTAGTTGTTGCCCGCGGCTTCGCCCGCGTGTATGTCGGCTATCGCGACAATTAGTAGCCTATGTGTTATTCTGATGTATAAGCTATATTACTGTAAAGTTTCATCCAAATCCGTTCAGTAGTTTTTGCGTGAAAGAGTAACAAACATCCAAACATCCATCCATCCTTACAAACTTTCGCATTTATAATATTAGTATAAGATTAGCAGTTTCTCAAGACTTTGTCCGTATTTATTCGATAAGTGTGGTATTTCTATGGTATGCTTGTTTGTTCCCTCCTTCTATCTAAACTACTAGTCAGAATAAGACAAATGAGGTATCGATAAAAGCGTCTTGATCGTCCGCTAGTTATAGGCTATATGACTTGTCACTGAATCTAATATTAGTCATTTCGACTAGGCTTATGACTTTTAGTTTACAGTAATAATGAAACAAATCTTAAAGTAATCATTTCAGACGCTCGTTGTCCCGACTTGAGGTCTCATAGAGGCGCATGTTCCGGTCCTCATACTCCTTAGGTACTGCAGTCACTGGAGAGAATCTCGCTACCAACCATCATGACTCTGTGGCCGGCAGTGACAGATGTTTTACCCTGGCCGCTTCCTTCTGCAACGGAGGTAGACGGTGGTGGCGGAGAGGGTATAAGGAAGAACTGCACTCGGACTTAATCTGCCGCCGGCGAATCGTACGATGGAGGCACACATACGTAGTATGTTTTATTGCTGTACTCGGTAGAGAATACCTATAGACTAGATCACTAGTAAAACTTCTTATTTTCATATATAACCGACTTCCAAAAAAGGAGGAGGGTCTCAATTCGACCGTACATATATTTATTATTTTTATGATTTTAATGATTATTTTTTTAATGGAAAGGAGATATCCCAACAGTGGTACCATGATAAGGATACTAAGATCTGATGATGGCATCCAAGAGAAATCGAGTCAAATCTTGAAGTCGGTTTTATTTTTGTTATAATTTTACTTGTTGAAAGTGTATTAAAGCTATTCTCTTTTCAGGTTGATTTGGATTCGAGATTGAATGAACCATTAATTTCTGAAGTTATGTGAAAGGTGAGTAAATCATTGTCAAAATAATGGGACCGACGAAACCATGTTGCGAGTAAGACTTCCTGCCATATAGTAAAAAAGAAATAAAATAATAATGAGAAAACTTTTCATGGTTCAAATATAATACAAGCAGATGTAGTTACAAGTTAGTATAAAGGTAAATTACGTCTATTAACAATTATTTTTACGGGAATTAATGCGATCACTTATAAAAAGGTATTACTCGTACATACCTCTGATTTGCCTGACCACGGCCAGTGCAACCTGGTCGAAACGTCAGGTAAATCAGATTTTAATAAGTCATCATTACCGTAAAAATAATTATTAATAAATCAGGAAACGCGAAAATTTAAAAAAATAAAAAGTAAATTATATCTAGCCGACATCAGTTGTCATACTCTGTTTATCCTTTCTATTTATTTATTTTATTTATTATAAACGTTATAAGTTATAAGTTCTATGAAATTATTTTGACGTATGTTATATTGAACGTCTAGTAACCTTGAAGGACAGACAGTAAAAAAATAGCTCATAAAAGTTCGTGATCTGATCTTAATAACACTGAACATGTTAAACATACAAGAAAAAAGTTAACAAAAATAAAACCGACTTCAAAGTTTGACTCGATTTCTCTTGATTGCCATCATCAGATCTTAGCGTCCTTATGGTGGTACCACCGTTGGGATATCTCCTTTCCATTAAAAAAGAATCATCAAAATAGGTTCATAAACGACGAAGTAACCAGCGAACACACATAAAAGAAAAAAAAAAGTATACATACGGTCGAATTAAGAAACCTCCTCCTTTTTTTGAAGTCGGTTAAAAACGCGTACTTGTACTGTTTGTTTTCTGACAACTAAGAAACCAGTAAGTACTTAACGTCCTTTTATAAAAGCTAAATGATCACATGATTTTGTTCCAAGCGATCAAATAAAACCCTGGTATCCTGTTCTCAATAACATATATAATAGTCTACGAATAGAAATGAATACAGAGAGGCAGATTGAATATATAAACACCACGTGAACAGGTAAACCTATTATATTATCTGTTAATAATAATGGTATACTATTACATGGAATGCTTCTTTTTTGCCATTTTATTCTATTTGTTTCATTTGTGTTGCCTCTCAGGAATAAACGTGAATAAATTATTGACTTAAACTAATAACAACTAATAAGAGTTTACAAATAATACTTTCCTAAAGTACTCTGATAGATAGATAACACAAATTATAGATTAAGATAAGGATATTATTCACGTATTGTTTTACGTGAATCATATCTTTATCTTAATCTCGACAGCCATGTTCCATTGCGACAAACACAAAAGTTCCTTTATTTTGCCACTGTCCCTTAAAAATACCGACAACCGGCGGTAATCCGGGCAGAGTTCGAAAAAAACGGCCAATTGCGGGTCGGACTCGTCCAAGAAGGGTTCTATAGCAGTTAGTAACATAATATAAAAGTTCTTGTAGTTCGTTGTAACTTTGATCAATGTTTTAACAATAGTGTATTTTTTGCGGTTTACGATTTATTACGTATTAAACAATAACTGTCTACTAGATCTCGTTCAAACCAATTTTCGGTGGAAGTTTGCATAGTAATGTACTTTTTTAGTTTTATCATTCTTTAATTTTAAAAGTTACAGGGAGGCGACACACATTTTACCACTTTGAAAGTGTCTCTGGCGCAAACTATTCAGTTTAGAAAAAAAATATATATTAGAAACCTCAATATCGTTTTCGACGTATGGGTTTGATGAAAATTTTTGAGTTTCAGTTCTAAGTATGGGGACCCCCAAATTTTTTTTTTTTTCTATTTTTGTATGAAAATCTTAATGCGGTTCACATAATACATCTATTTACCAAGTTTCAACATTAAAGTTTCAGAAAAAAAGTGGCTGTGACATACGGATGGACAGACAGACATGACGATGACGATACTCATATATCTCTACACCTCCCCACACTCATCATCGCCCACGTACTCATCTTCCACATACAAATCACCATAATTATAATACTTCACTGCTAACACACACACACACCCCCTTCACACACTCTGCCCCTGTATTTTGTTTTTGTGTTTTCTTTTTATTTTTTTGTTTAAATTAAGTACATTAGTCAATTAAATATTACACGCTCGAAATATGAAGGAGCGGTGTCTTCTGGCACAGGCATTTTTATGCTTAAAAGAAGTCACCTTCAATTTTATGTAAATGTTATGTGTGAAATAAATCATTTTTGATTTTTGGAAAAAAAAAACTATTATTTATTAAGCAAACCACTAAAAATTACTTTTTAAACATGAAACTTGTGGGAGGTATATGATTTTGTATAAAAGCAGTACTTAGCACCATTTTTTGCAAATTTATAATTACTTCATTTTAAATAACTACGTTATGAGTGACAGGCGCGGGCGCAAGTAATTTTTTTTTTTTTTTTTTGGGACTAATCCCACCCACACGCCCACCGCTGTAACTCCTGTACACCAGGATCAACAGCAGTGACCCACGAACACACCGAGTTATGACACTCGGGAAGTCCCAGGAAAAAATATTAACTGTCTTGGAACCCGCAACGAAATTAATCAGAAGAAAAACAGGAGGAGTTGGAAATATGATAAGTCCACTTCCCTCCTTAGCAAAGCGGGAGACAAAATGAAGTCAAAATAGGCAGACACCTTTTTTTAAACCGGGAAGCACCACGGATAAACTATTAGGGGTCCTAAGTGAGCTATATTTGATTACTATAGTATGTAATGCGGCGCAAGTAATGCGGGCAGCCGGTAAACGAGGCGTGTGTTGTGATTGGCAGATCGGCGTTGCGAGTAATGGCTGTCCTGGCGGCTTGTATGTATATCCCATCAACGGTTTGTTAAATACCTCTGTCTTATTCCTCATCAAAGCATCCCTCATCAGTCAGAAAATTATATTTCACTTTGTGAGCGATTCCATCTGTTGCTTCGTACAAATCGTCGTATGATAGCTGACTCACTAGTATTTGGGAAAATATTTAATCACAGTATAGATTGCCCGGAACTTCCCGGAAAGACTAACTGTCATATACCCATCAGTCACTCCGTCACAACCCTCTCTTAAGCGTACCAAGGGCATCTACCAATTATCGGCAGAACAGCTACATTTTGCGTGTAAATAGGGCTTCCAATTAGCTTTTAAGCAGGACATTATAGATCCATTCTCTATGAGTGTCTAAAAGGTGTAAAAATGTCCGAGCCTTAAGTTTTTTTAAAGTCAAAATAATTATAATAAAAACAAAAATTAATTTAGCTGTCGCTTGTATATTTAGCTATGTTTTGGATATCAGACCTACATAATTAAATGATTTTAATTAAAACAACAATCAGTAATTCATCAATTTAATTATACTTTTGAACGATAGATACATTGAGAGAAAGATTCAGAGAGCTAACAATACAAACATAAATATTTACAAAACTTTAGGTACATTATTTTACAGTCATCATTTCTTGCCTGTAACGTTACTGATGTACAATATAAAGTCCCGGAGAAAGTTCCAAGTCTCTGCTGATGTCGAGATATCGCGCCGCTCTCAATGTTTTCCATCGAACTCCTGTAATTTAAACAAATCAATGTTTTAGAGATATGCATTTTCATATGGTCATCGAAAATTAATTTGCGCAGTATAATCGTACTATAAATCTCTTGTACTGCTCTAAAGCATTAAGTTGGCTCAATTATGAATGTCTTTATTCATAGTGGAACGAGTATTCGTATATTTAAATAGAACTCTAAACTCTGTAGGAATGTATTCATCATCATAGGTACTTAAATATTTATATTTACCTTTTCTTTAAGAATTGAAGCTGCTAATAATATCATCAGCTAGATTTGTGAGTGCTCTGTCAAGTTCATTTGGAGTAGATAATTGGTCAAGTGGCGGCGTTGTTTGTGCTGGAAAACCCACACTTTCATTGACGTTCAGGGACATTTGGCTTTCAGGTTCTAAATCTTCTTCTTCATCTGATAGTTCAAGATCACTTATGAATGTTTTATGTGTATTTCTCATAACTATGTATTTATGGAGTGATTTGATCGAAGATAAGAAAAGATCGGAAGGTTTACGTCTTTTTTCCTTGCTAGGTCTAAAATATTTGGAAGGACCAAATATTTTTTTTGCCACTTTGTTGCCGCCACGTACACCAGTATTGGGTAATGCTGTGCTGCTGGCTCTGTTACTTGAGATATCATTCCGTTTCTTCGGGATTCCCTTCCTTCTCCGAGGAGAAGAAGTACTCGCAGAGTTAACTGGTGACGTCATCTGAAATTATATTAAAAACTTTAGACATCAGGATTTAATAACTAATCTTCTATCTATGAGAGTATTGAACTCATAATTAAAGTATGTCATTTATAAGACAATGTAAGTAAAAACCCATGAAAGCGTACTGAGTTCGGTAAAGGTATTAAAACAGAGTTTTTCTAATCACAGGTTGCAGTTAACTTTTTCTTACAATAATGTAATTTTTAAAGTTTTTTTAATTATAAATTTAGTATTTAAAATGTATTCACTTACCTCAAATGTTTCACCAATTAATAGTTAACAGGACTTCTCTTAAGTTCTTAAGTTTCAAGTCAATGCTTGTACAAAGTCACTGATTCTCTAACCGTAACCGTAACAACACAGTCTTGTAGTAACTCACAAACAGACGTCCTTCTCTGAGCACAGTTCACGAGGAAATAATAAATGCTTGCCCAATAGTGACATTCCTCGATCCGCCCAATAGTGGACTACCTGACTAACTGTTAGTGAGTAATCTGAGGTACTCCGTTCTGATTGGTTGTTAAACAACACCTTACAAAGAAAAGACGACAATAGAAACCAATTCCAGATCTTATCTCTAAACTTTTGATATTTTATTGTACGTAAACAATGCATTTATTGTATTCTTTACTCCCGGTTGCCGGTTCCGGGTTTAGCTAGTATTATATCTCTTACTGCTAGTAATTTTAAAATTGATTGAACCTCGAAGATTCTTATAGAAATTTCATTCGTCATTTTGACTATGCTCATGACTTTGCAGTAATAATGTAACAGATCTTAAAGTACGAGTTTCAGACGCTCATCGTTCCGGCTTGAGGTCCCATAGAGGCGCATATTCCGTTCCTTACACTCTTCACTGCAGTCACCGAGGAGAATCCGTTGAGGTCGGGAGGAAGAACTGCACTCGGGCGTAATCTGACGCCAGCGAATCGTACCGTGGAGGCGTACATTCTTTTGTTTTATTGTTATAGCCAGTAGAGAATACCTTGTAGATCTTCCTATTTTCATTTTTGAAAGTGAACTGTAATCATTCTCCTTTCAGATTTATGTAGATGCGTGATTGAATGAACTATTAATTTCTGTAGGTATGTGAAAGTAACTTAAATTAAATTATGAACTTAAAACTAATTGTATAACTAATAAAAGGTGAATACAACATGCACAATAATATCATCTCTAGGTCGAGTAGGTATTAACGTAATGGTATATTCCAGAAGGCGTCTTTGTTGGGTACTATTTTATTTATTCAACTGTTTGAGATTGTGCTTTTTCATAGAACTACACGCTACGATACAATCAACTGACTTAGGGAACATAATAACAACTGATAAGAGTTAACAAACAACAGCTTACAACACGGAACATCATTATTATTTGTGTGTATTATGTATTGTTTGTACAAAATACAAACAATTAAGATAAGGATATTGCAGGTAGAAAAACTGATGGCCAAATTGCACTGTCGTTGACACAAAAGTTCCTTATTTCACTTTTATCTGTTTTTAGAAATGCCGACCTGCCGCCGACTGGTGGTGGTGGCAATGTTCGCGAGAAGACAGACCTGTGGTACAAATTGAGTGAAAGTTATTTTTTTATCCGATTACGATTACTAAGCCAAAAGCAAAGGCAATATACTTGATAGTCTGTGTATGTTTGTATGTTCCATCGTAGCACCTATAGGTACTTTAATAGATACGTAGGTAATAATGGCCCGGGTGACATCGGCTATTATCAAAGTTTTAAGTAGGTAGGTAGTCTGATTACAGTTTTTTAAACTTTTCCTTTACTTGTAGACTTAAAATCTTTTAGTAAACTATATTAAGCTAGCTTTTACACGCGGTTTCGCAAACGCAGATTTTCATCCCCTGATTTACCCCCTTAGGGGTGAATTCCGAAAATTCCTTTCTTAGCTCTTTCACGTTATATAAAGAACCTACATGCAAAATTTCGAGATTCTAGGTTCAGCGGTTTGGACTGTGCGTTGATCTCTGGGTATGTCAGTCAGTCACCTTCCTCTTTTATATATATAGATTAGTGTTTTGTGTTAAGTACCTACACACGATGTGATATGTTCAATCACTTTCTAGAAATTCGCGTTTGAGGTTTTAAAAATTAATGTTTATTGTCAATAAATCCTATTTATGACTTTTGATCTTACCACTGCTACTATTGATCTCACTGTGTTGTGATCTTCGTGACGTTAGTGTTGAGTCTTGGGAAATTTATTAATTTAATAAGTACATGCAGCAATTCACAACATTATATGTTGTATTTTACAGTTACTAGAAGGCCAATTAGAAGTCTTCACATATAGAAATACTCTAACTGTTGACCGCGGCTCCGCCCGCGCAAATAGTAGCTAATGTATTGTTCTGACGTATAAGCTATTTTATTGTAAAGTTTTATCAAAATCTAGTAGTTTTTGCGTGAAGAAGTAACAAACATACACACTCATAAACTTTCGCATTTATATATTAGTGTGATGTGATTAGAGTATGTGAGTGTGATCAAACACATTTACGGCCGTTTTCAATAACCTATCTCTCCTTAGTTCTCATAACTACAGAAGGCAATTTAAGCCTGTTGTCCCGGCTGCTGTCAAATATAGCAGTCGTTCCCAAGAAGCGTTGAAGTTAGGCAGGCGGCCGTAAAAATCAAATGCCTTTAAGCAGTATTGTTAATATCAATATATATTGCACCGACCCCATAATAAATTGAGCTGATGACCCTTAGTGTTGCACTATTAAGAAAATTTCTAGCCCCTCAGAACAGATTTTTTTTAATTTTCCTGGCCAGGCTTTACCTAATATAAATATTTCGGACACCTAACACATAACCTCACCTAGTCCCAAATTAAGCAGCGCTTGTATTATGGGTACTAGACAATTGATATAAATACTTATATACATTTTTTTTGTAAATACATACATATTAGACATAGGAAACACCCAAACTCCGAAACAAATATTTGCAGATCATACAAACATTTGGTCCGACCCGGGCATCGAACCCGAGACCTCAAGAACAGCAGTCCCGTACGCTACCACTGCGCCACCGAGGCAGTTAATATCTTCAAGATTAATAAAAAAAAAAATACCAACCGCGCTTTCAAATGAAATCCACATGAAACTATAAACACCAACACGTATTTGCAATAAAACTCTTTATCAAACAACAGGAAAAAATATATTTCACAAAATTCTCCTAATCCACAAAATAAATCTCATACGCTGCTGCGAATGAGATAGATTAGTAAATTATTAGATGCATTCATCAAAATACAAAAAAAGTTTCGCTCGTTCAAGTTCTACTAGTAGCGTACGATTTCGATTACTCGATCGTACATCGTACAAGAGCCAAAAATAAATAAAATTGTTCTCGCCACTAGCGAGACGTCTGCAGAAACGAAACGTAATCGTCAAAGTGAAAAACGCATGACATATGCGTAAGACTAGAATTCGAAATATAACGTGTACGCGGCGCGCGCGCTTTATAAAGTGAACATATATTCTGCTCAAGATAATCGATAACTCCGAATCAGCTCGTTAATTGCCGTATCGTGATAGACAATCAGTGCCACGTAGAAAGAATTGGGTGCCTACCAGGAGTGCCGAGAACCCGTGGGTTCTTCAACCAGCTCCTAACCGTCAACAACCTGTGAGTTCAATTCCTTACCTTTCCACCGCTGTATGTATGCGTCGCCAAAAGGCGCAGATAATACAAAATTAATTAATAAATATTTCGGAAATCAAACACACAACGCCATCTAGTCCCAAGCTAAGCAGAACTTGTGTTATGAATACTAGACAACTGATATAAATACATATTTATACTTTTTTATAAATATACATATTATACATAGAAAACGCAAAAAAGACACTGATATGCTCTTTGTCCAATCTGTTCAATTCAATTCGTTATGTCAAAACGTTTTATTTCATTATTCAATGTGGTAAACAAATAAAATTAAACAAATTAGTGTTAGTTCACCATAAAATCTTTAAAAACACAAACAACAAGTACTTTTAATTAAAATAAATAAACATTTAATATTTGTTTTTAACATTAAAGATTTGTGTAGCAAAGCACTAAGCGTATCAAGAGGGAAAAGAGATAGATAGCGCTTATCCTCGATTGTGAAACGCAAGTTAAGGATAGATAAGATCACGTAACAAATCGGAGATAGCTATCTATCCTTAGCTGGAGATAGTTTATTAAAAACAGCCGTTATTAATCACTATATCTAATCCTAGACGACATCGCGGCATTACATTTTTTTGTAATAAATAAAGGAGAAAACATAACAAAAGAAAACAGACAAGAAAAAACAAATGAAAAATATGAAATCAATAACTGCCTCACTTGTAACGCTGCCTAATGATAAAAACTGATAAATGATAAAAACACAAAACCAAAAAAATATTGGCTCGGCCATTGTGCAGTTTACACTCTTTTTAAGTTTCCCTTCGAACTATTATAAACTATGAGTCTACACAAAGTTTGCAAACGTAACTTGGTAAAGAAAGATTGCCTTTTTTAATAGCCAATGGGGATTGCGCACACCACCGAGAGGCGTACAACACAATGCGTAACAGCCAATACGCGCGACGCCGATCCGCCAATCACAATACACGATTCGTTTACCTGAGCATTGCTTGCGCCCGCGCCTCTTACTACGCACATAGGTATTTACTACAAAGTACGATGAGCTTTCAGTTTCAGTTTTGCTTTCACAGAAAATCTTACAGCTTACACAAGTTTCGGATTTTCTAAAACCCTTTTTACTAATTTAGATACTTAGAGGTCACATACCAGATATAAATATGTTTATTTATATTATATTATTATGGTTTAAATTAAAAGACTAAAACAAAAATGACCATTCTCTTATCGATCTTTCAGAATCCATGTGATCCACTGAATTGCTTCTTAACTGCATTACCCGAACTTCTTAATCGTTTTGTGTTTTTATCAGCTTCCAAGACCCAACAGTCACATAGTCTCATTGATAGACCATCGTAAAAAAAAACAGACTACCGAGGGTTCCGTACAAACTTGTATGAAAAATTTTAATTTAATTCCTCCACGCCAGGGGTGGCCAACCTGATCGCGATCGACCGGTCGATCGCGGCTATTAGTCCAGTCGATCGAGCAAGGCAAAATAATAGATACATAAGTTGAATTCGGATTAAAATGAAAAAAAAATTTGAGGTAATTTAAATAAAAAATTGCTTGATTTAGTCCAGAACAGACTGTGTAATGTCAATCTGGTGCTATCAGCAACAAAATTTATGCGGGCATCATCTTGTATCATTCTATCACGTTATTTATCTTATCTTAGCGACTTAGTTCCTTGTAATTTTGGAACGCAATGTACAATTGCGGCGGGGCGTGTGGCAACTCATCACTCATGAGTTGACGACAGGGACTAGCAAAAATTAAGGGTGTGATATCAGACTTCGAAATTCGCTTTAGCGATTTCAAAAGGGTTAAGAAGTTGGTGGCATTTATACCTGAACCGTTTAGAAATGTAACAATTATAGAACTCTGCTGCTGCTTCGTCCATACATCTCAACTAAATTAATTCTTCTGGAGATAGAATAAAACTCATTTTCATAAAAAAGGCTACACATAGGCTGGATCTAATATTGGGTGTATTATTGCTCATGTACTAATTTATCATTTAGTAAAATTGAAAGAAGTATAATTTAAGAATTTTTATCATTTACCAAGTCTCAATACCTACATTCAATACAGTCACATTTGTAAACGAACAAAAAACACTAAGATCAGTCTCTAATATAAATCTCGTAAAATTATAATTGAATGTAATTTTTTTACTTATATGTGTACTTAAAACTATCATGTTAAGTTGTATTCTCTTTTACAAAATAAAAACGACAAAATGAAATGACGACGTTAAGGCGATTTCTATGGTTTTGTGACTTCAGGTGAACCAGTAATCATTTAATTATTAGTCCTTTAGACTCACAAGTGGCTTTTTTCGAAAATTGCCCAGATGGCGCCAGGTCGGTATTTCTAAAATGGCACAATAGCAAAATTTATTCTTTCTTTACCGCAATAAAACATGGATGCCGTTTTTATTATTACAACGGCCCTGCCTCTGTTACGATGTAATTCGTCATCTCCTCCAGGGGGATGAGTCTATTCGCCCTCGAGGGGTTACTATTGTGTACGAGGAGATTTTGTACTTTTTTAAATGACTTTCGTACCTTTATCACCTATGCGGTGTTAAAGGTATCGAGCGCAGTTATTGACAAATTAAATTTTAATAAAAAAAAAATGGCTGTTGTAGGAGCTGCCGGTAGAAGCGAAAACTTAGAATGTTGTTTGTAAAATTAACGTGTACCATTAGAAATTTCATAATGTTTAAATTATAATGATCAACATGAAACGTTAGCACGTCGTCGGTGGCGCGAACCCATAAGATTTTTTCCTACAAAAAAGTGCTCAACGCGGCCAAAGAAGTTTTACGACGTCAGCATGCCGGTGACGCGGTGACGCGAACTCAAAAGATTTTCTCCTACCGAAAAGTGCTCAACGCGGCCTAAAAATATTTCACTTCAAAAAGACTTCAAGAACTGGACCAAATTGAAATGGGACGTCACGGAAAGCAAGAGCTTTCAAATAAAAAGAATCATCAAATCGGTTCACCCATTCGAAAGTTATGATGTAACAAATAAAAAAAAAAACAAACGAATTGAGAACCTCCTCCTGTTTTGAATTTGGTTAAAAAGCGGTCAAGGTGTTTATTAAGGAGGTTCTGGTTGAAGTAACATACATCACAAACGTTTACTTAACCTGATCACTATAAGTGCTGTAGAATTCTTACCTTTATTTTTCATCCTTAGTGTTAGTGGGTTAGTTACATTAAATAGAATCAAACTGGAAGTATATCCTTCTTAAATTATTCAAATCAGTTCGTTAATAACATATTTTACTTTTTGTAAGTCGTTTTAAAACTTAAATAACAAGTGACAAGAATATTCATATCTCTCGATCTAAATTGGTAAACCGTTTTTGTTTCTAAAGAAACTTTGAAAGCATTGAAACACTTTGTAATCCCTTATCTGAGCCAATATTGTGTTAATTGTGTGAGAGTTTGTATAGACCAGATACTAAAATAAACAATTCTCTTAAGAGTACAGTGTTTTACAACGAGTTAATACTGATACTAAGAAAGACTAAATTTACCTTTAGAATTCATTATCTCTTAGAAATATCCATTGTTCAGTAGATGGAGATATTCATTTATGTTTCAATAAAAAAAATGTAGAGTAAATAATTGTATTCTATTGAAAAATACTAAGTAACAGTGACTAATAAGGAAGGTGGTTAGAGGTAGGCTAGGATGTTAGTTGACAATACGTTGATAAAGAACAGTTCTCGTAGACAAGATGCAAGTGTTCTACGTTGTACCTATATTTTCCTGTATAATTGGTAATCGACTTAAATCCTATAGAAACTCTAGAAACATCTAGAATCTATAAGAAATGTTTATTAATTCTTGAGATGTAGTTTATTATATTTCAACGGAATTAGGAATACTAGAATGTTAAGAAATATTAGGTAATACATTCAAAAGTCTATATCTAGTCTGTCACTATTTATGTCATAATTAAGTAATTATCAAAGACAATTAGGTGATTAACAAAATAGTTCATACAATTTCTGTATCTAATGAGTATGCAATTAGATATTGTAAGTTGAAAAAAACATGTTCTGAATGACGTAAACAAATCTAAAAAAGACCCGGCAATTTTTTTAATATATCAATATGGATTTTATCATTTATGGCGTGGCATTTAATACCTATATTTCAAAACTTATTTTAATTACAAATCTGTGATTCTATGTAATTGCTAAGCATTTCTATGCTCAACTTACACACACCATAGAAATATACACACATACACCACAGATATATACATACTTAAGAGTACAATAATGCCGCAGTCACACTTGATAGACTGTTCTTTTGAAGTAACCTTCAAACGCACAGTCGTTATTCCAAATCACAGGGCAAATGTTTGTGTGATGAAGACGATGATTTGTGTTGGGTCTAGGTGTCATTTATCTATGCTATGTATGTATTTAGAAATATATAAGTATGATTAATAGCAGTTTAAATGTCTTTGGTCGTGTGTGAATTATGTGATATTATTGTTATAATGTAATTCATTAAAGATTTATTGACCCGAAAAAAAACAACAATTTTTTTTTTTTAATTCTAAATTCCACTTCAGACCTACATAATTATAAAACTCAAATAAAAACAACAATCAGTAATAAATCATTTTATATGTATTTATAAAAAGTGACACATTAAGAGAGAGAGAGAGAGAGAAGAAAGCTACCGATACAAACATACAAATATTTATGCTCAGGTACAATTTGAGTCTGCAACTTAAATGCAAAACAAGGTTAACGCAGATTAAACGAGAAGTCCCAAGCCTCTGACGATCTCCAGACATCGCTTCCAACTCAATGCTTGGCCATCGAACTTCTGAAATAAAAAAAAAACAATGTTTCATTTTTTTTTTATTGTAATCGAAAGTGATTATATTTGCCTTCTGAAACCTGGGTTAGGTTGTAAATACACTACAAGGCTGCTGTACTGCTATGACTTGACTCATAGTGGAACGAGTATTCGTTTACTTAGATAGAACTCTAAACTGCGTAGGAATGTCTACATCACTATAGGTGGAGGCCATGAATATAAATATTTACCTTTTCTTGAAGGTTCAAAGCTACTGCTTGTTATTTCTGCACAACACTTGTTTCGAAAATGGATCTATTGGCGGCGTTCTTTGAGCTGTAATATCCAAACTTCCACTGACATCCAGAGACATTTGGCTTTCAGGTCGTGAAGCTTCTTCATCAGCTAACAGGTCACGATAAGTTTTGATTACTCTTTTCTTTATAGCAAGTTTATAGAGTGAGTAGAACGAATCAAAGTAGTAAAGATCAGTCGGTCTACTTCTTTTTTCCTTGCTAGGTACAAAATATTTAGAAGGACCAAATATCTTTTTAGCCACTTTATCGTTGCTACGTACACCAGTATTACTAGCTCCGTTGCTTGAAATGTCATCACGTTTCTTCGGGATTTCTTCCCTTCTTTGAGGAGAATAAGTAGACGTAGGTTTAACTGGCGATGTCATCTGAAATAATGTCAAAAAAATTCAATATTTGGATTTTACAACTAATACTATATATACCAGAAATAATAGGCCATAAAGGGCTTAATTATTAATTAATTTCGTTCTGAGTTCGACAAAGGTATTAGAACAGAGTTTGTCTAATCAGAGGTTGCAGTTAACTTATTCTTACTGTAACTAAATGAGTAAAAATTTATTTAAATTATAAGGTGAGTTATTTTAAATGTATTCACTTACCTCAAATATTGATTCAGCCAAGTCTTGGAGTAATTATCAAACAGATGTCCTACTATGAGCACAGTTCACGGGGAAATAACAAATGCTTGTCCAGTAGTGATAGTAGTTATTCCTCGTGAAAAGTTAACAAACTAACTACCTGACTAACTGCTTATGAGTCATCTGAGGTACTCTGTTCTGATTGGTTGTAGAACAACATCTCACATAGTAAGCGAAAGGAAGACAAAAGAAACTAACACCAGCTCTTATCTCTATACTTTGATGTTTTATTGTAAATAATGCGTTTATCGTGTTGATTATTCCCGTTTCAAACAGTGACATGCCTTCTACATGGAAAGTTATGGTGTTTTACATGTGGAATATTATTAAACTAATTGGTCATTACTAGATGAACGGTTGTATTTGTTTCGAAAATATCATTTATTTTTCATGTTTAACTGTATTGCTACACCTGTACCTAGATAAATTTCGATTAATGCAATTGGGACATTACATTCAAAAGTGATACGAATTTATAAACGTAATCTTAGCAAAGTAATATTTGAAAAATGAAAGCCGCCACGAGGGAAAGTGTTTTTTAATCAATATTAATATTATAAGAGGTACAGTTTCTAATTGTTTGTGTGGTTGTAGGGGTAATTTTTGGAAAATTATTCCACTAAAAGAAAGCGACACTATTCAGGAGTGACATGGGCTATATTTTGTTATAATTGAACACAAAATTCAATTATAAATAACAGTATTTCTAAATCAAGTCGAATAAAGCGGGCGGTTAACGCCCAACGAAGTGGGCACAGGTCGACTAGTTAAGTATATTCTCAGTAAAGAGCCTGTTTGAAGGAATAAGGTCTTTATCTATAAGCTGGTGAATAAAACACTTGCAATACGTCTTCACAGATGAGATATTTTATTTGTACTAAAGTAATACTAAATAGCGTAGAACTAATGGACTGTATGAATGACTGAATGAATGTACAATACATTGTGTGAAAGTGTTGCTACTTATTTTTAAAAGAAAATAATGATATTTAGACAGAGCCTGTGCGAAGCCATGGTGCAAGTGGGTAATATAGGTTTCGTTTTCGTTTACGTTCATACCGTCACTGTTATAAAACTCCTGCATCGGTTTGTTTCGTAGCTTTCTCATGTATCGCAAGGAAACGTGTTACAAAACGAAACTAGATACGGTATTTTTACCTAAACTATATTAATCTTGGTTAATATACTGACTTACACAGGTATGCATAAAAACTTTATTGATTTTTGTTTTTGTGATAGCGATACAAACCGAAAAGAAAAAAATACAATTCAAAATAAAACCTGGTATACTGTTTCCCATAACATACTTAATGGTCTACGTAAGAAATTGAAACAAAGAGGTAGATTAAATAACAATCACTTCTTGAGCAAGTCAACCTATTACCCGTTCACAAATAGTAATAGTAATGGTATGTTAACGCACCTAATGAGTTATTCCAGGAATGTATCTTTGTTTTGATTTTATTCACTTTTTTTGCGATTGTGCTTCTTCTTCGAACAACATGCTACGATAGAATCAACTGATTGAGGTAACATAATAACAACTGATAAGAGCTTACAAACAACAGTTTACAATACGGAACATCATTATTATTTGTGTGTATTATGTATTGTTAGTGCAAAATACAAACAAAAGAATATAACTCAGGTAAAACATATGATGACTAGGTATACCTATTGTCCTGGGTTAGAGACAAAAGTCTGCTTATTTCTCTTTGTTCCTATCTAGAAACGCTGACCTGCCGCCCTCCGGACAGTGTTTGAAAGAAGCCACATGTCACTCAAATGAAGTGAAAACTTATTTATTTTCCAGTTAACTTTGATGAAGCCAAAAGGAAAGGATATATTTTTAGTTGTCTATAACAATAGAAATATCTGTAACAATATTTCAGACATCTGACACTTTTTATTTACTACTTTATCTATATAGATATGCAACTACTTTATGAAAATTTGTTTGTGCGACACAAATCAAATGTTACAATTATTTATCTTTTAATTAGTATTTTGCTGAGATTACATTGAGAAATTCGTAACTCTTTCGAATGGAATGTCCGAATTAAATTATTCAAAGATTATAATCTACAAGTTTGGAAATACTCCTGAATATGAAAAATATTCTAATGATATCTTCGAAATAAATACAATAGTTCATCTAGTAATCACAAACTATTTGAATTATTTTCCATATGTAAAACACCATAACTTCCATGTAGAAGGCATGCCACTATTTACCCATCATAATACAAGAAGGTTCGTACATAATAATAGGTTTACCTAGTCCTTCTATATTTATAGCTTATGAAATATTCCACCTAACCTTTCAACTAACGATTAAAGGTGGTTTATTATTTTAATTTGTATTAGGAAAAGTTATATCCAAATGAACACGGACACATTTCTAATCCATTGCCATACAAGTCAATTCTCACTTTATATTTTAAAGTTATTTGCTATTTCAAGGAGCTTGTAGCGCTAGGATGTTTAAAACAATAAGTAGAAAGGACAAACAGAGTATGATAACTGATCTTTACTAGACATAATACTTTACATTTCCCTATACTAACATTAAGTATGCACTTTACATTTGCGTGTAGTATATTTGAAATATATTCATTTGTATATTTAAATCACAAGTTTTTCTAATGGTTCTTAAACTTCCTTTGACAGAGCTTATATAAACATACTTCCAGTAACTAAGCCAAGAATGTCGAATATATTTTATATTATTACTGGAAGTGTAATATCAGTTATAAAAAATATCTTCTTTACGAAGGAAAGCAATTAATCTCTACAAACTAATTACGAAAGAAGATCAGGAGATAATTACTCGCAATAAGTTCAGTCAGTCCTAATATTTTGACAATGATTAACATTTCACATAACTACAGAAATTAATCAAAGTCAATCAAGTCAAAGCCTTAGTCGGGTTCATCATGAAAAAATCAATTTTAAGATCTGGCACATGGGCCGTGGAACCATGGGTGATGGATAAGAATATATTAGGGAGAATAAGAGAATATATTAGGGAGAGGATGGGTGGAAATATATTAGACCTAAACGCGCACGGTTGTTTTGTCTTCGAAAATTAAGTAAAACAACGACACTTATTGATGTATATTAATACTACAAAAGGGTAGACACATTTATTGTAGGTATAGTTACAATTACAAACCTAAAACATGATGTTCATCATTGTTGGGTTGCAGTTGGACACACTTGGATAACAACATAGCAGTTCATTTTGTAGATCGATATCAATAATTGTTTGAACTGAAGTCTGACAAAAAAACCCACTGAGTTTACATTTGATGACAAAACATTTAAATAGGATGAAATATTCAATTTTTTTTAAATAAAGAAAAAAATATATTATACCTACACACGAGCAACGGTTTTTTACCCGACTTAAATAAAGGAGGATTTTTTATATGTGTTTGCAGATAACCTCGTTGTTTAAGAACCGACTTTGAATATTCTCCTTTTAATGGAAAGGAGATATACCAACGGTTGTATCATGACAAGGACACTTATATCTGTTGATGGCATCTAAGAGAAATTGAGTTGAAAACCTTGAAGGGATTTATTCTTGTTATTTTTTTTAATTTTTCAAGTTCTAATCTGCCTGATGCAAAGCATGTACTAATTCCAAGAGCATTGGCTATCATACTCCTTGCAAAGACAAACAATGGAGCATGGTGACCCTCACTCAGGCGGCCTAATTATTATTATTTCATTAAACAGATTTTTCTGGTTAAATTTCAACGTTAATTACAAGCCACCATTTCATGTTGTGTTCGTGTATACTTATGTTTGTATCTTGCATTAATTTGCCAAATGTTATCTGGTTAGGAGCAACACTTGACAACTTCCCGAGAGAAGTATGGGATGTTGCAGTCGACACCCGAAGCGCACCGTCGAAGGGAGGTGCTGCGCCTATTGCAGCCACGATATGCCACACAGAGAAGGTGAGAGGCAACGTCTATGCATTGGGATCATTTCGTATTGGGGTAAGTCGGTATACTGGTGATCATTTTTATTACTTTTATATCATTTCTATAAAATTAGCTTTAAGCTTCGTGAGTTATTATTCCCAAAATTTGTTGATAAGAGATATACCATATTCAAGAGTATTTCTACACCTGTAAGCTAAATACGATATACAATACAAATACGAATTAAGAAATAAACGCCACCGCACCGCAAAGGCAAATTATTGAAGGAAAGTGCTCAGTATCATGGGCAATTTAGGTTTATGATTAAATATAAAATTTTTGAAGTTAATATAAATAGTAATATAAAAATGTAATAAATGAAGATAGTTATTTTTAAAATACACTCTTATAACACTTCTACATCACTTTATTTTGTTGCTTTGGCGTGTGTCGCAAATAAAACACGTGATACAAAACGAAGATACTACTCGTAAGCTACATTGAACACTTATTGGTATATTTTGAACTTATATACCTTTTTTTCCATGTGGAAATTCCCTGCCACCTCAATAACTTATGTACCTAACTCCCAAGTACAGACAATAAAAAAACAAATACCCCAAAAAAGTTCCTAAATAATGTTGATAAAACTGAATCAAATATATATACATTAAAACGTTTTCTAAAAGTGTACTGTTTCTTTTATTGATAACTAATTAAACCAAAAAGTGATTAACGTTCTTTTATAAAAGCGAATGAACACGAGTCGCTTCGTAGCAGTTCGTCGGTCGGTGTAGTGGGTTTGTTTTTGGAATATTGAAACAAACAGAAAAGTACGAAAAATCACTCACAACACCTACATTCTACATGCGTAATAATAACACAGGACTTAAATAAAAAAGTTATCAGTAATTAAAGACTTTATTTGTATTTGGATAATGGAGATACATGCAATACAAATCATACAAATGCCTTAGCACATGGTCCAGTCATCTTCTCTTGTCTGCAAGTTCAACACAATACGAAGCTAGCGCAGGTCCAAGGGGAAGTCTCTGACGATATCAGCACGTCGCGCCGTAATCAGGCCCCTGAAATTTAAATAAATGTATCTTTAGGAGGTTATTATTTTCTAAACTGATATCGGAATTGATTTCGTGTGTATTCTAAATCTTAATACAGTACCGAACTTTTTAAAATTATTAAATTATTTCAATGAATGCAACGAGGATGCAATAGATTGTGAACGCACTCCAAGACCATTGTACTACTCAAAGGCATTAAGCTGGCTCAACCAACAATATCTTCACTCATAGATGAACGGGTATTAGACTAAATGCTGTAATATAATATAAAATTCTAAACTGCATAAGAATGTATCCGTAACCGTAAATAATGGATTTTCACTTTAAATAAAAGTAGGATGACCAAACTAACTAACTTGTGTAGAGTCCTTACCTGAAGCTTTTTTCGCAGCTTCTGCCGCAGCAACGGCATCGCGCCAACGCTGCTGCATAGCACGCAGCTCGTCGCCTTGTAATGGCTGTCGCCTAGGCTCTCTTGCGTCGGGTAGCTGAAGCCTGTGATACAGGTTCAGCTGGTGGCGATTTAAGGACCGCGTGCGCTGCGCCTCTGGGGTGGGCTGATTCGCTTCCACGGCAGCCACGGCGTCGGCAGATACCTTGGCTGCATTTTTGAGGGATTCCGACTCTTTTTTTCTATTGAAATAAATGAACTGGTTAGTTTTATCACCCATCATTCTATTTCTCACATAAAAATATCAGTTTTCATAATTTAATTTCTTACAAAGCTGGCAAATACATAACATTTTGGGCACTTGTAGTTAACTTTTAAAATAAAAAACTTCAAAGTTTCTAGTTAAATCTCCTCTCTTCAAACGCATATCCCCACACTGAAAAACTAACAGTGACTACATGTTTGACTAATTCACGTGTATGACAAGTAAATAAGTGTTAAGTTTTAAACTAAAAACATTGTAAGTTAATCAAGCATGGCAGGAAAAGTTAAAAGAGAAACACAGTCAACTTACGCTTTGATCTCGGCCAAAGTTCTCGCAAGAACATAATTAGAATAGCCGTTGATGGCCATGGTGCTGTTATTTCAGTTAACTTCTTCACTCGGCGAAATCTGAAAACAGAATGGTCTACTCATTCTGTGCGTGTGAATAGATATACATAAGACAGTCTGTGAAAAAACTTCTTCCTGCGGCTTCTTTGTACTGCCCGCTCTATTGTCTTCTTGCAGTTTTGTTTTGCAGACTGCATATTGCATTGTTAACGTTATCAGTATAATGTTTTTGTCATTCTACCATTATCATTATCATCATCATTAGGCTTTTAAAATTTAAAGTCAATAAACAGTCTTGATCTAGCAACACATATCGTTCTCCTAATTCTTTTTACTTTGTGCTATGTTCACTCGGACTCATTTGAATTTTTTACATTGAAATTTTTAATTCGCTTCATCTGTCTGTTCAATGGTAGCGACTAAAAGACTTTTTCTCTTAATCTCGTACAACATAGATACATGGAATTACAGATAAATATTAATTGCCTTACCGTATAAAGCCTTTGAACGCATTATTCTAGGAAGAATTAGTTTTTCTTATATTGCTAAGTCGTTATGCATTATATTTTTCACAATATACAAATTGGTAACTCGCGGCTCGCTTATGATTTTTGTATTTTCGTGTTATATTTAAATCTTTTTAAATTATTGTTACTTATTATAAGTGTAAATTAATACAATTTACCGTTTAGATATTTTAAATTTTGATACATTATTTGAAATTTCGAACCTAAACCTTTTGCAAATGACCGTTACAGACGTCTGTAAAAGCTTTTTTAAGCTTAACAATAAAACAACGTCCCTCAACGAAGTAACTTTTTATTTATATCTTGCCAAGCAAGCCGTTGATCAACCGTTCTGTAGGAAATCCTTAATTTCAGAACAGTCGGTAGGTCAGTCATTATAAAAATATTGGAAGCATTAAAACATTTTATAATTCCTTATCTGCGTCAATATTGGGTTAATAGTCTAAAAGCTTTTGTTAACAAACAAGAGAATGGGGTTTTAGAACGAGTTAATACTAATGATACTAAGAAGGACTAAATGTAACTTTAGAACCCATTATCCCTTAGAAATATCCATTGTTTATGATATGGTAATAGAAATATAGTAGGTTATCATTTCTTGGAATAAAATAAAATTGTAAAGGAAGTAATTTCATTCTATTAAAAAAAGCGAACCCTTAAATTTGTAATCAAATAATTATCAGACATAATTAGATACTTAACTAATTATTTCTAATTGAGTGTATAATTCCATTAGCTTAGGTACGGTCGCTTTGATCGCACAAGTAGGAGACGTTTAGCCGATATCAATCGAAAGTTCTAAGCATCGTCGCGTGTGTACAAGTAAGAAACAGGTCCCAGTAGTTCGGTTATTCCATGGGTCGCGCAGGTAAACAAAATGGCGCGTCCCCGCCTCTTTAGCCACTTTATTTGTCTATCCATTTTAAAGAATTATTTTTGTGGGCTTTTGTTCATCGGCGGTATTTTTAACCGACTTCAAAAAAGGAGGAGGTTCTCAATTTGACCGTATATTTTTTTAAAGTGTTCGCGGGTAACTTCGCCGTTTATGAACCGATTTTGATGATGATTTTTTTTTATGGAAAGGAGATATCCGAACGTTGGTACCATGAAAGAGACACTAAGATCTAATAATGGCATCCAAGACAAATCGATCGATTAGGCCGTTTTTGAAGTCAGTTTTTTATTTTGTTTAAATTTACTTTTAAAGTTAGATGTTTTTGTTTTAAGTAGTAACTTTAAGTACTTTTGACATAGATATACCTACCTACGATTCCTCAGTGCATTATAGATGACTTTTATCGAAACAAATAAAAAAAATTCGAGTGTCTGTTTGTAATACTGAAATAGCCGCTTTTAACTAACTGCATATGAATGTATACACGGTAACTACATATACCAAAATAACATTATCACAATTTTTGTCTGTCTCTCTGGTTGTTCCGACTACTCTTTGGAATGGCTGGACCGATTTTGACGCGACTTTCACTAATATGTACCTAGATGATAATGTAAGGAGTAGTGTAGACTAGCTTTGAACCGCGGCGTTTTGAACCGCGGGGTTCAACTGAAAGAACACAGCAAATGCCATGGCAGAAATGTAAAAAACCCAAATTTTTAAGTTTTACTAAACTAGGGGTTTAGTGGTTCTTGCTGTGTTCGTTTCCTATAGGTATCCTCATCATACACTTTGCACGATCCCAATAGACATTTTTTATTTTAACCCGTCAACGTTTCCAATAGCAACTTAGTAAACCTTGTCATTGATGCTTAAAGCATAGGTCAGTATCGTTGTTATATTGTAAACTGCAAAAATAATCACAATAACGGAAATCTTGGAAAGCATTACAAATCAAATAGTTTAAGAAGCTCCTCGTCTGGTCAATCAAAGATGTCTGGTACCTAAATATAGATATTATTATATCAGAAATAAATATTAATTCTTTTTTTACATTATAAACAAACACAGAAAAAAATAATTAAGAGGCTCCCATACAACAAATGTATATCGTTATTGATAACAAGTAGATATTATTTATGTATTTCCGTAAAAAGGGTTTTGACGTCTTTGCTTAATATTTGCGGCAACAGGAAGCCGCTTGAAGCAATATATAGACGGTCCCCCTCCCGCTCACGCCCCTTATAGGCCCCGCCTACAGCGAAACCGGTTCCTTTGATTAGCGCGACAGTGACGCGCGCGCAAGATGACGTCGTGCGTCTATTGTTCTACGGGCCGCTCACAACTAGACACATTCAAGCGCGAACCATTATTGCTGTTAATTGTTTTAGAGTTTGAGAAACAATCACCGAGAGATAGCAACGACGGCGCGGTCAACACCTGAATGAGTGACCGCTAGTGACATGGTGCAATAAATAAAAATAAAATAAAATTATTACTTATTCACCTAAAGTTATGAAACCATGATAATTGCCTTAACGTAGTCATTGTTTTTCAGTGTCCATCAAGATAATACTACTTAACAAATATTACAAGTTAACGTGATAGTGTTGAGTACACGACGTGACGTCGAGAATATGTGAATAAAATCAAAATTTATTACAAAATTGATATTATGTGAAACTTAGTACGTTAGTACATGAGCACTAATACTCCCAACATTTAATCCAGCCTATGTGTTGTCATTTTTATGAAAATGTACATGTTGAATGTTGGAATTGAATTCTAACTCGACGCGACACAAGTTAATTCAGTTGAGATGAATGGAATTACTTATTTTCTTTAACAGTCTATGATCAGATCAGTCAGTTATACCCCAAATATAAATAATAATGTTGCAGCAAGTCTTATATCCTGAAATAGTGTTAGAATATCTTGTAGCAATATTAAAGTTCCTAGACTGAACTTGATGGCATTCATGTTTTAATAATATCAGTAATATAAATATCACTAATAAATAGTATAAAACAGAGTAGCTTCCGCTCTCTATCTGTGCATATAAATGCTTAGATCTTTAAAACTATTCAACTGATTTTGATGCGGGTTCCTTTAATAGATAGAGTGATTCAAGAGGAAGGTTTGTGTATAAAAGGAAGGAAGTATGTATAAAACAAGTATGAAAATAACATAGCAGAGAAGCGCTGATAATTTTAGAGGTTTCTAATGTGATGACGTAAATAAACACATTTTTGAGCTTACATGGCAAACGCTGCCTGGGCCCCTCGAGGTAGATCAAAAGAATGTACTTGTATGTACAAAGTATTGTATGCCTTAAAAAGGTTTACAAAAATGTCCGCGGTGGTATATTAGGGATAACCCACAATAACCATTTTTTATTCCTTTTGACGAGAATTAATGGTTTATTTACTATGCAATTTTAAGCAATACAGTACTAATCCTTATCCAATAAAGTACCTTAAATACATTTATGTATTTAATGTAGATCAATACGGCCTTTTACAGTATCTAATTTAAATGAATTTATTCGAAGATATTACAGATTTAAAATGCACGAATTATGTCGTCGGTGTGTGCATCTGAAATCCACCCATGCGAAGCTGGGGCGGATTGCTAGTTTATATATATTACGTGACCAGTAAGTAAACCAGTAACAAATACTTTTTAAAAGACGAAACTTGTGTGATATTTCACTTTGTAAACGATTCAATCTGTTGCTGTTCTTACAAATCGTCGCATAAGAGCTTACTCACTACTCTTAGGAAAAATATTTAATCACAGTATGTACTGCCCGGAACTTCTAGAAAAAACTAACTGACATGTTCCCATCAAACACTTCGTCACAACCCTCTCTTAAGCGTACCAAGGGCATCTATCAATTATCGGCAGAACAGCTATAGGATAGGGCTTTTAATGAGCTTTGTACGCAGGACATCATAGATCCATTCTGTATGAGTTTCTTAAAAGTGCAAAAATGTCTGAGCCCTAAGTTTTTAAGAATGTCAAAATAGTAATAATAAAATCAAAAATTGTTTTTACCGTTGCTCAAATCTTTAAATGTGCTTAGCATATCAGACCTAAATGACTTTAATTAAAACAACAATCAGTAATTCATCAATTTAATTATACTTTTCAACGATAGATACATTGAGAGAAAGATACAGAGAGCTACCGATACAAACATAAATATTTACATATAAAGTACGATATAAAGTCCCGGGGGAAGTCCCAAGTCTCTGTTGATGTCGAGATATAGCGCCGCACTCAATGTATGGCCATCGAACTCCTGTAATTTAAATAAATCAATGTTTTAGAGATATGCATTTTCAAATGGTCATCCAAAATTAATTTGTACATCTTTTGAAACCTGGGTTAGGTTGTAAGCGCACTATAAATCTTTTGTACTGCTCTAAGGCATTAAGTTGGCTCAATTATGAATATCTTTACTCAAAGAGGAACGAGTGTTCGTATATTTAGATAGAACTCTAAACTCTGTAGGAATGTATTCATCACCGTACTTAAATATTTATATTTACCTTTTCTTTTAGAATCGAAGCTGCTTCTTGTTATTTCTGCTCAATATTTAGATCCGTAGTCATATCTTCAGCTAGATTTGTGGGTGCTCTATCAAGTTCATTTGGGGATATACATAATATCCCCGGCTAATACTTTACGTACAAATAAACAGGTATAATATACGTAAGTCTGACTTACATTTAGTATTTTTGTATTTCTATATACCTTTTCAATTGGTGTTAGAAAATCAAAGTGAACAAGAACCTTTATTAGCTTATTTTGAGCTCTTTGCAACGAGTTTAGGTTGGTTTTAGAGACTGTGCCCCAAATCTCTATTAGATAATCAATATGGGGCTTCACAAGAGAGTTATAAATATAGTAACGTACTTTACGAGGCAGAAGTTGTAAGACACCTCTTAAAACTCCTGTAAGAGATGACAATTTAAATTTAAGTTTTTCTATGTGACTTTGCCATGTAAGATTGCTGTCAATAAGTAGCCCAAGATATTTTTCGCTGTCTGTTTGATGAATAGTTTAGTCGTTTACTTTAAGGGAAGGATAGTCCGAGATTTTGTCCGAGAATAATGCTCATCACTATACGTGCTCATAAGGCCAGTGAGTGGGAGAGGGAGCAAAATACTCGCTTCACCGTTCCGATGATTTATGACTCAAACTGCACGGACAAAATAATTCTATATAGACAAATATTTACTACAAAGTACTGCGATATTAAAAGTTTTAGTAACTAACTAAGTTTTGCTTTTAGAGAAAATCTTAGAGCTTAAACAAGTTTCGATTTTTCGAAAAGCCTTTCAACTGATCTAGATACATAGTGGTCACATAACAGATATAAATATGTTTTGTTTTATTATTTTATTATAGTTCAAATTAAAGGACTAAAACAAAATGACTTTTCTCTCATAGACCTTCCAGAATCCATGTGGATTGCGGTTTAACTGCACTGCGCAGTAGCCAAACTTCTTAATCGTTTTCCAAGACCCAATAGTCACATCGACACAAGCCACCTGATTATAATATAGAGATCAGAGTCCTTACTGCTGTCACAGCGGTGGAATAAGCAGCAGTTTTTTAAATTTTCATAGGATAAAGCATTTTATTACGAGTATAAGCAAAGGAGAATGGCAGATCCTGTACCGCTAGTGACATGTGATGGCTGGTCTTGAGATTTGCGCCGTTTATAAAGTGAATCATCCTGAATATTCTTATGTAACTCTCATATTTTTAATAGTTTGCAAAGAGTAAATAAGTTCTTCTCAAAAAATGTTATGAATGCTAAACTAAACGTTTGAGTTAACGTCAACAAAACGTATTCGTTATTTTCTAAACTTGCCATGCATAAAATGTATAAAACATTAAATCGATAATCATAATTAAATCGATAGTCATTAATGAGGTCACTTCTATTATTAACATTTTAATACAATATTTTTTTAATAAAAATATTGAATGTACTAATTAAAAGATGAAGTAAAAGAAAAATATTTTAAATCAATGTATTTTAGTTTTAGGTTCATTTTGTTTTCTAAGTAACGTAATGACTAGAATAATCGATTCCAATAAGGGCAAATGTCATACATCTGATTTGACCGGGCAACATTTTATTGACGAAATGCGAAAATCGTAAACAAACGTCAATAGCTTGTTTACTATTTTTGTTGTTTTGGTTTCAAAGAGCGAAAGCTTATTACGCGTTTTTGACAAAATCCGGTGTACATTAATTTGATTCGTCTCAGACAACACAATCTTGTAGACGAGAGTGAAAACCTAACCTCTAAAGTGTATATTCAATATACAATCGACTGTGGATTTATCATGGACATGTAGGTATGTAGGTAAGTAGTTTTACAGACATATAAAGAATTATTCTTATTTATTTGTAAAATAACAAAAATGTTAAATAAGTATAATGTGTAATATTGTGTTTTATATTTAAATATTTTATTTTAGATTTCATCGGGGATGAAACTTGTATTCCTATTCCGTTCATTGTTGGTGAAGAGGAAAACCCATTACCACAACTTGAAATCCAATCTGTATCACCAGAGATTCAATGTATAAACTATGGTGACCACAAACCTAACATTATTAGTGGTGTTTGTGGGTGGGGTGGGTCATCTAAAATACCTTTTGCTAAACAACATAAACCTGAACATACTGCTTGATTACTTTGTTGGAACATGAGCAGGTATAATATTTAAAAGCTTTTATGTAAATAAAAAGTAAATAGTAACACTAACAGTCAGAGTTTAAATATTTAAATTAAAAATAAATCAATCTTTATAAAAATTATAAAAGTGGTAAACCCTTTTATCCATAAAAGCAAAAGGACCTTAATCTGATCATTAATGTAATTGTGAAGCATGAAAGGTTCCTACTTTTACAAAGAAATATTTTCAAAAGTAACTGCACATTTTCACATGTTTTAATTGCTGTAACATCTTATTATTATGTTTTCAGTTTTCATCAATGAATGAAGTATGTGGTGCATGCTGACAAAAAGTGACTATAAGAAAAGTGTCACAAGTGGTGGTCCTTATCGCTCAGAGGCAAACATGAAGAGTAGACATAACAAGGAAACTAAAATATTTAAAGTGTTATAAAAAGTGATAAGTTAAGAGTATATCAAATGTATAATCTATCATATAAATAAATAAAATTAAAGTGTCTGTTTGTAATATTAAAATAACTGCTTTTTACTAAATGCATTTTTATAATTTTTGTCTGTCTGTCTGTTTGTTCCGACTAATCTCTGGAATGGCTAAACCGATTTGACGGAACTTTCACTGCTAGATAGCTGATGATATAAGGAGTAACTTAGACTACCTTTTTTAAACTAGCTTCCCCCCACAGCTTTACCCGGGGTACGACAATAACCGTGGGTAATACTGTGGGGTTAGCTAGTGAAATAAGTAAATATTATTTACTTAAATGAAATAATGTACCTAATTGACTAAAAGAAAAGTTGCTCAAGGGACATTGATGTCTCCTAGATAATGCTCCCTTACTTATTTCTTGAAGGCAATGAGTGTTTGTGCACTTCTGCATATTTTTTTTCATAGCGACTATAACTTACATGAATCGTCGGGATGCAATATTAAGCTACTGCTGTAATTCTATAGTTGGTTTAAAAACCGTACGATGCTGCGTAGGATCTGTTACAATACAAGTGGACATCCATGAAGGTTTAACTAGACCAGCTCTTTTCTTAAAATACATTATTTTCACTAATTTGTGTGGATGTTTATACAATTGTCTACAATAAATGAATACAATTAGAAAGATTCATCTTTTGCATGAATACTGCAATTTTATTTGCCATTTATATCATAAGTATAACAGCAGCACAAAAACAACTTAACAAGAGGGGCTTATGTCCCACTAGACAACTACCTACTGGAGGTTTATGATAATCATAAGAGTACAACATAAGTTTACCTAACATGGTTTATTATAATGCATGTATGTACATTCGTGTACAATAAATGAGCACTGAAATTAAAATATGGTTTTATTTGCCTTATACCAATGATATTTTGAAATATCATTTATACCCTTAAAATAATAGCATCTCAAAGAGAATGAATTCATGAAACAGAATTCTGTACGAGCTTATGTGGACAGTGTGGCACACTGGTATAATAGGTTAAAATCTTCATCATAGATTTATATTAAGCATGCATAGCAGTAGCTGTTCGTTTTTATGATGGTCAGAACACAACACAAGTGTTAGAGGTCATGCTAGATAAGGTTTTGTTCAGAGCAATGCTAGATACATAGGTATCTTTTACGTATTATCTAGTAATGTTAGGACACCATAATATTCCTTCTCAATCTTTCTTTGATGAAATGGCAGCTATTTCTGCCAATGTAACAACATTCCTTCTCTTTCGAAACGATAGCATTGTTGACAATGGTAAAGTAAGTAGTGGGTTATCTTTTTTGACAACTCATTTGTGACAGCTAGCTGTCAGAGATTGCGAGCTCATTACAGATTAAATGAATGAATGTGAATTTAAAACTGAAATATCTTTTGAATGTCAACAGCTAAAAATCTGTTAATTTAAACTGAAGTTGTTGATGATATAACTAACCTAATAAATATAATAAAAATCTCAACCATGAGAAGTCGTAAGCGGTACAAAAGTCCCATACAAACCTGCCATTGTCCTTTATATAAATGATTTTACCTTCGAGATTTTATCTTACCATATTAAGTTATAAACAATTTGTTTAAAATATAGAATTCTTTGGAATTACAGGTTAGGAAAGCGAACCCCAGCCAATGAATTAAGCAACACCATAAATGCATTGTTTACAGCAAAACATCTATAGCTTAGAGATAAGAGCTGAAGAGACCTTTTTTCGTCTTCCTTTCGTTTACACTGTGAGCTGTTGTTTAACAACCAATCAGTTACTACAGAGTACTTCAGATGACTCACTTACAGTTCGTAAGAACAACGCACCCTCATATCTCAGGTAGTTAGCTACTTTCATTCAGGTTTTTTCAAAGAACTATTCACTATTGCGCAAATAGTGTTCCGCTGTTAATTCCTTGTGAACTGCGCTCAGAGTAAGACGTCAGTTTCTTAGTTACTCCAAGACGTGAAGAAAAGTCGTGTTTTTATTCCGTGAAAGAACCGAAGCCTTGGTTTACTACACAGCGTCGGAAATATTTTCTGAGGTATGTGAATACATTTAAAACAATTTAATTAAAATGTTTCCTCTTGTTTCTGACGATCTGACGATACTAGAGTCTAACTTGGTTGCTTTGACTATTTCATTATTATTTACCGATTTATGTTTTAAAATGAAGTATAGACTAAAACCGCGTTATTAACACACACATAGCTCTCTCCTTAACTATTTTCTTCATAAAATGTTTGTCTCAATCGGAAATATTCAACTATCTCCTTTCCCATCCGTACTACCACCGTCTCACAGACAGCGTGATTTCTTCTTGTAAGAGTATTGCGGTTTTGTCTCACCTCAGATACATTGGCATGAGTGTTATTTTTAAAGGATATGTGACATTCAGCATCCTAGAATATATTCGTGCCTCACACAAGCCTATTTTGATCATCTTTGGTTACACTCTCTCTACTGCAGTGAGTTTTACATGACCCTCACAAAGTTGTGCCAAAAGTCTGAATCAGAAGTTCGTATGCCGTCACTATAGTTATTAATTTAATACAATTTAGCTTCCAAATCATCAACAACCCATAATGTCCCACGGCTGGGCTCGGGTCTCCTCTCAGAAGAGGGTTAAGTCCATACGTCCCCACGCTGGTCAAGTGTGCGTTGGGGACTGTCAAGGCAACGTTATGGCTACGTAATCTTGCCATTGGTAGTTTTTAAGCCGCTCAAAGGCTTCCTACTAAGTTTCACGACTGTCATCCTACTATAACAACCGGGACCGACTACTTAACGTGACCTCCGAATCACGGAGACGCTCATGGTGTCATGCCACCAGCGGTCACCCATCCCGGTACTGACCGCGACGTCGTTGCTTACCTTTGGTGATTGTTTCTAATCACCAAGTGCAACTGGGCTATGAGCCCTATGCCTACACATAATTGCAACCTAGGAATGTCAAACTCTGTTTTGACATTAACTCTACTACCAAACCTTTCTTAGTTGTTAAATTTTGAGTTTTCAAAAACATGTTTCAAATATTTAACAACTTTATATTCATTACTCTAAGAGTCAGCAATTTGTTATTCCTAACTTTTTTGTCATTTTTCCAGATGACGTCATCAGCTAACACTTCAATTATGTCTTCTCCTCGGAGAATGACGAGCAGACCTGAAAATCATGATGATATCTCAAGTAACAAAACTGACGTCAGTGCATTGCGTGATACTGTTGTACGTGTCAGTGAGCGTCCTCAAAATAGACCAGTTAAAAGGAAATCACTTTATAAAGCCGCTATAGAGACGAGAGCAAAGAAAGCGGGCCTCAGTATGCCAGATGCTGAAAGTACTTCACACTCTGAAAGTCAAATGTCTGTGGATGAAAGTGAAAGTATGGATTATACAGCACAAAGTACGCCGCCAATTGATCCTTTTCTAAAGCCTCATGAACTTGACAGAGCACCCTCAAAACTTAGTGACGACCTACCTGAGGACCCTAGTATTCCAGACATAACAAATTGGACAACAGATGATGTATTTACGTATTTCATGATGATAGACTTTGCAGAAGCAGCTACAATTCTCAAAGATAAGGTAAATGTTTACGATGACTAGTCATTCATTGTGGTTATGAATACATTTTTATTGAGTTTATAGTTCTCTATCACAGCATTTAGTCTAATACTCGTTCCACTGCGAGTGAAGATATTTTTAATTGAGAAAACTTAATGCTTTAGAGTAGTACAGTTTTCTCGGAGTGCGATCACAATCAACCTCCAACCTAAGAGTAGCCTTGTTTCATTCATTGTAACAATTTCATAATTTGACAAAGTTTAGTGATTTATTTAGTAGACATACACAATCAATTCCGATATCTATTTAGGAAATTACACCTGCCTCTAAGAGATACATTTGTTTCAGGAGTTCGACGGACAAGCATTGAGTACGGCGCGACGTGCTGATATCGTCAGAGGCTTAGGACTTCCGCTGGGGCCTGCGCTAGCCTTGTATCAAATTGTAGTAAAGTTGCAAATGAGAAAGGATGACTGGACTGTGTGCTGGGGCTAACATTTTGTATAATTTGTATCGCATGTATCTTCCTTATCAAAATATGTAAAAATAAAGTCATTAATTACTCATAGCGTTTTCATTTATAGTCTGTATTAACTTAGTTCTGATGTGCAACTGAGAAATAAAATATATCATTTCGAGCTTACAATTTTAGCAAACTTCACAAATTCATTTTAATTACTTCATTATACAATGAACAGATGCATTGAAGTGGGTAGTATCAATTCACCTATAAAGCTCTGCACAACGACAAACTGATTTTGCTGATTAACAAATTGTCTTATTTATAATTTTTTTTTAAATAATATACTTTTGGAAGATAAACGCACATTAATATCTAAATAAACTGGAACTTTTGAATACTGAATCAGTTTATGTTATGTTGCTGTTTTGGCACATTAAAAAAGAATTAGATAAACTTAAAGTCTATACGTCTGACAATTTAGTGATTGCGTATTTATGAACATGTCATAGTCAAGGGCTCTTGATCACATAAGTCTGAACTGATAGACAGTTTTACGAAACTGTTTAATACGTAGATCCACTGGAAGTGTGCTAAGACCTTTACATTTAGATCAATATTAACTCTCATAATTTACGTAACTGTTCATTATCTATTGTTTACAACATGCCTCTATTTTCTGCTGATAGCACTCTACTCTATACACATCAAACAATTTCAAATATCATAGAGTATATATTATTATTTTCTGCCGGATTCATTCAATTATTGTAATTATTTGCAAGAATACACAGATAAAATTAGTTTTTTATAAATAAATTGAGCGAGAAAGCAACATAGTCATAATTGTGGCTATGCTCCATAAATAAACATTAAAGAAAAAAACCTGCACATAGGCTGGATCTAATATTGGATATAGGTGCTCATGCACTACTATCAAGTAATAAAATTCTAAAAGCATCTTTGAAGAGTTTTTATCAGTTCCCAAGACCCAATAGGGTAGGGTGGTCTAAGAAGGCACGGTCGATAAGACTGCGCACACGTCACAGCTCGAATGCAGATTGAAGTTCGCAACTAATTTCAGTGTTGTTTTAAACTAACAAGACATCTGTTATTGTTCGTGAAATTTAATTAGTTTACCATCAAATTATTACAGCTCATGTAAGTTAAAAGTTTTTGTCACTGTCTGTCGAATCTAAGTGCACGACACGCCCGGCGGTAATTATTGATATTTTACCATACCAGTATAGATGATAAAAAAAGAGCCATTATTATTATGACTGCGCATTATACGGTTGTGTAAGAGTCCGCGCGCAGTCTTACTTCGATATTTTTGTTTCTATTTGTATTGTAATGTATAATTCACAGGATGACATAAAGAAGGAAAATAACTTTGGATCGACCAATTTGTTCTTAATAACTAATAGAAGCAGCACGAAAAAGGATTGCAAATGGCGAAAGTAAAAGATTTGTTGCAAAAGAGATTGGTATGGCTGAGTCCACTTTGAGGCTACGTTGAAGTAGATCTTATTCTGTAACAAATCTTGGAAGATACGATACAACGTTCATAAAAGAAGTTGAGGATGAATTTTGTACCTACCTAAAAAAATTAGACGGCATGTTTTTATGGAATGACTGCTACACACCTAAGAATAGTAGCATTTGAGTACGCAGAGAGAAATTAAATTCCTCAAAGGATTCCTGACAGTCAAATGGCTGGCAAGGAATGGTTACGGGGTTTATGATTTCATAACTTATTTTAATTACAAATCTGTGATTCTATGTAACTGCTAAGTATTTCTATACTCAATTTACATACACCACAGATATATATATACACACTTAGAGTACACACTTGGTAGAAGTTTTTTTCTTGAGCGTATACTAAGAATAAATAAATAAAATAATAAAATAAATTTTATTCCATATTCAATGTACAAGATTTTTGGGTGTTTTTCTTAAGAGTAGACTTAACTTAATTTCTGAAGAACTTGTGCGATTAGAGCCAAGTTTTTATTATTTCTTACTTTTTCTACTATTTCTTACTATCAAATTACACTGTTTAAATTCATAATTAAGTAATTTCAACATTTCAAATTAGTGATCTGCCTGATCTAGGTAAGACCTGTGTTTCAGGCAATTTCTGGCCTTACAATTACTTTTTTCAATAATAAAAAGAAAAAGAAGATACTTATCTAAAATTCAAAATTTGTGGTTAAATGAATTCGGAAGTATCATTATGAAATGGGATGCGACAAACAATAAGATCATTAACTAGAAAATTGTTTCTACAAACAATAACAACTCATTACAAACGCATCGGTATGTGTTTTACTAGTTTATGAATGTTTGTATTTGTAATTTAGTGCTTTTAACGATATTGCCTACGTGGGTAAGTAATTAATAGGTAAATTCATGGTTAAATAATGAAGTAGATAGTAAGACTTACCTAAGTAATAATGTTCATCAGTCACGTACATTTATAGTGTAAAAATATGTACAATATAATTGTCATTTATAAGGATCCGGTTTAATTTTCAAGAACATTTTTTTAAAAATGGCAACATTTCAGTCACTCCCTAATATTTAAAAAATGGCTTTACTTTCCTATTCTACGTACGTCATCTACTACTTTTTTTTGATCTGAGGTACCAAAGTATATTCAATTTGGTTACATCGCCGTGGGAGAGCCACACTTCGGCATAAATGGGTCGGCTGGACCGGAATGATTTCACGGCTTTACAGATAACCGGTGTGAAATAGCACTTGCGTTGTGTTTCACCATCTGAGTGAGGGTACTGGAGGCTCTAATCGCTTACCATCGGGTGATGCATCTGTTCGTTGGCCCACTATTCCATAAAAAAAAAACAATAATCCTAAAGGTGCGCGGCTACATATCCAATGTCAGCAGTTTGTAGGACTAAGTTCGTCATACGTTATTACTATAGGAATATAGGAAAATAACGCCGCAGTCACACCTAATAGACTATTCTTTTTTGGTAACCTTCGAACACATCAGATCTACATAATTACAAACTAAAATAAAAACAACAATTAGTAATAAATCATATATTTGTATTTATAAAAAATGACACATTAAGAGAGAGAGAGAGAGAGAAGAAAGCTACCGATACAAACATACAAATATTTAAAAAACTTAATGTTCAGCACATAGTCCAGTCGTCCTTTGAGTCTACAACTTTAATGTGATACAAGGTTAGCGCAGATTAAACGAGAAGTCCCAAGCCACTGACGATCTCCAGATATCACCTCCTACTCAGTGCTCGGCCATCGAACTCCTGAAATTAAAACAAATTAATGAGTCTGAGGGTATTATTTTTTTTATTGTCATCGAAATTGATTATGTTTGCTTTCTGAAACCTGGGTTAGGTTGTAAACGCACTACAAGGCTTCATTACAGCTCTAAGCCATTAAGTTGACTCAATTAAGAATATCTTGACTCTAGTGGAATGAGTATTCGTTTACTTAGATAGAACGCTAAACTCCATAGGAATGTATGTGTTACCGTAACATTATCAAAACCGTTAGATTATAATCTATTTTAGTTACGGTGACATATACATCACGATAGGTAGGGGTCACAGATATAAATATTTACCTTTTCTTTAAGATTCGAAGGTGCTTTTTGTTATTTTTGCTCAACACTTGGATCTGTAGTCATGTCATCAGCAAGTATTGAGGCTGCTCTATCGAGTTCATCTGGTTTTGAAAATGGGTTCATCAGCGATGCACTTTGTCCTGTAATGTTGACACTTGCACTGACATCCAGAGACATTTGGTTTTCAGGTTGTCTCTTGTCAGCTTCTGCATCAGCTAACAGGTCACGGTTAGCTTTGATTACGCTTTTCTTTAAAGCAAGTTTATAGAGTGAGTAGAACGAATCAAAGTAGTAAAGATCAGTCGGTCTACTTCTTTTTTCCTTGCTAGGTACAAAATATTTAGAAGGACCAAATATCTTTTTAGCCACTTTGACGCTGCCACGTACACCAACATTGCAAAATGCACTGTTGCTAGCTCCTGTGGCTAGTTTCTTCGGGATTCCCTTCCTTCTCCGAGGAGAAGAAGTACAGGTAGAGTTAACGGGTGACATCATCTGAAATTATATCAAAAAAGTTAGACATCAGGATTTAATAACTAATCTTCTATCTATGAAAGTAATGTACTCATAAATAAAGCATGTATTTTATAAGAAATTGTAAATAATAATCCATAAAAGGTTTAAGTCTTAAATATTTTCGTACTGAGTTCTGTAAAGGTATTAAAACTTGATGAGGTTAGTTATTCTAATAACAGGTTGCAGTTAACTTTTTCTAACAGTAATTAAATTTTTCAAAGTTTTTTTAATTACAAATTTATTTATTTCAAATGTATTCACTTACCTCAAATATTTCACCAATTAATAACAGGACTTTTCTTTTGAAATTAATGCTTGTTCAAAGTCACTGATTCACTAACCGATATACAACAAAGTCTTGCAGTAACTAGCAGACGTCCTACTCTGAGCACAGTTCACTGGGAATTAACAAATGCTTGCCCAGTAGTGACATGCCTCGATCCGCCCAATAGTGAACTACCTGACTAACTGTTAGTGAGTCATCTGAGGTACTCTGTTCTGATTGGTTGTTAAACAACAGCTCACAAAGTAGGCGACAAGAAGACAATAGAAACCAATTCCAGCTCTTATCTCTAAACTTTTGATCTTTTGTTGTATCTAAACAATGCATTTATTGTATTCTTTATTCCCGGTTGCCGGTTCTGGGTTTAGATTGTATTGTATCTCTAACTTCTAGTTATTTTAAAAATTATGGAACCCGCAACATTCTTGAAGAAAATTTATTCATCATTTTAACTATGCTCATGACTTTTAGTTTGCAGTAATAATGTAACAAACCTTAAAGTAAGAATTTCAGACGCTCGTTGTCCCGACTTGAGATCGCATAAAGGCGCATATTCCAGTCCTTACACTCTTCACTGCATCTACCGGAGAGAATCTAGCTACCGGCCATCATGACCGCCAGCGACAGATGTTTTATCCCATTCGTATCCTTCTGAAATTCCGGAGGTAGAAGGCGGTCGCGTTGTGGTCGAGAGGAAGAACTGCACTCGGACATAATCTGACGCTAGTGAATCGTACAGTGGCATACATTTGTTTATGTTATTGTTATAGCCAGTAGAAAATACCTAGTAAATATTCTTATTTGATTTTTGAAAGTGGATTGATTGACTTGGATGCGTGATTGAATGAACTATTAATTTCTGTAGGTATGTGAAATGTAACTTGTAAATCTGTGTCAAAGTATTAAGATCGACTAAAAACATACGAACTAAAAGTTTGAGAACTCATAAATTATGAACTAAAAACTAATTGTACAACTAATAACAGGTGAATACAACATGCACAATAATATCATCTCTATGTTAAGTAGGTGTTAACGTAATGGTATATTCCGGGAACGCGTCTTTGTTGGTTACTATTTTATTTATTCAACTTTTTTTATTTGTGGTTTTTCATAGAACTACACGCTACGATACAATCAACTGGCTTAGGGAACATAATAGCAACTGATAAGAGCTAACAAACAACAGCTTACAACACTGATCATTATTATTATTATGTGCGTTTAATGTATTGTTTGTACAAAATACAAAGAATTAAGATAAGCATATTACTCAGGTAAAAAATTATGACGACTAGATATACCTATTGTCCTGGGTTAGAGACAAAAGTTCGCTTATTACTTTTTGTTCCTATCTAGAAATGCTGACCTGCCGCCCTCCGGACAGTGTTTGAAAGAAGCCACATGTCACTCAAATTAAGTGAAAACTTATTTATTTTCCAGTTAACTTTGATGAAGCCAAAAGGAAAGGATATATTTTTAGTTGTCTATAACAATAGAAATATCTGTAACAATATTTCAGACATCTGACACTTTTTATTTACTACTTTATCTATATTCAACTACTTTATGAAATTTTGTTTGTGCGACACAAATAAAATGTTACAATTATTTATTTTTTAATTAGTATTTTGCTGAGATTACATTGATAAATTCGTAACTCTTTCGAATGGAATGTCTGAATTAAATTATTCAAAGATTATAATCTACAAGTTTGGAAATACTCCTGAATATGAAAAATATTCTAATGATATCTTCGAAATAAATACAATAGTTCATCTAGTAATCACAAACTATTTGAATTATTTTCCATATGTAAAACACCATAACTTCCATGTAGAAGGCATGCCACTATTTACTCATCATAATACAAGAAGGTTCGTACATAATAATCGTTTTACCTAATCCTTCTATATATATATATATATATATATATATATATATATATATATATATATATATATATATATATATATAATATAGATACTTATAGCTTATGAAATATTCCACCTAATCTTTCAACTAACGATTAAAGTTGGTTTAATATTTTAATTTGTATTAGGAAAAGTTATACCCAAATGAACACGGACACATTTCTAATCCATTGCCCTACAAGTCAATTCTCACTTTATATTTTAAAGTTATTTGCTATTTCAAGGAGCTTATAGCGCTAGGATGTTTAAAACAATAAGTAGAAAGGACAAACAGAGTATGATAACTGATCTTTACTAGACATAATACTTTACATTTTCCTTTGTTAAGATTAAGTATGCACTTTACATCTGCGTGTAGTGTATTTGAAATATATTCATTTATAAATTTAAATTACAAGTTTTTATAATGGTTCTTAAACTTTCTTTGACAGAGCTTATATAAACAGACATCCAGTAACTAATCCCAGACTGTCGAATATATTTTTATATTATTACTAGTAGTGTAATATCAGTTATACAATCTCTATAAACTAACTACGAAAGAACATCAGGAGAAATTTCTCGCAATAAGTTTAGTCGGTTCTAATATTTTGACAATGATTAACATTTCACATAACTACAGAAATTAATAGTTCATGCAATCTTCAATCCGAATCAACCTGAAAAGAGAATGGCTTCGATTCATTCTCAGAAATGCTAATAGGAAGATCTACGAGATGTTATCATTTTAGTTATAGGTAATAATAATTATAATAATCTTTATTTATACAAAGGTTTGTTCACAAAATACTGTACATAATTTATCAGTAGACATAATTATTGAACAAAAAAAATATCTCTGGTCTGTAATATATATATAGGGATATATATAGGGATATATAGGTATATATATATATAGGGATATATATAGGGATAACAATAAAGCAAGTGAATTTACGCCTCCACCGTACGATTAGCCGGCGTCAGATCAAGTCCAAGTTCTTCTTCTTTTCGTTTCAGAAGGATACGACCGAGGTAATACAACTATCGCTACCGACCACGGAGCTCATGAGCAGCACCAGCCAGGTAGTGATATTCTCCCCGGTGACTGCAGTCAGAAGTGTGAGGATCGTAGGATGCGCCTCTATGAGACCTCAAGTCGGGACGAAGAGCTTCTGAAATGCTTACTTTACGATCTGTTTCATTATTACTGCAAACTAAAAGTTAAATAAATATTTCATCATTTTAAAATTACTAGCAGGTTAGTAGATACAATACTAGATAAATAAAACACAGCAACCAGGAATAAAGAACACAATAAATGCATTGTTTACAAAAAAATATCAACATTTAGAGATAAGAGCTGGTACTTTGGTACTCTTTTGTCATCGTTTCGCCTTCTCTATGAGCTGTTGTTTAGCAACCAATCAGAACAGAGAACCTCAGATGACTCACTAACAGTCAGTCAGGTAATTAACTATTACCTTTTCACGTGGTATATCACTACTGGGCAAACATTTGTTAATTCCCCGTGAACTGTGCTCAGAGTTGGACGTCTGTTTGTAAGTTACCACAAGATTAGGCTGCATCAATCTTTAACTGGAATAAATTAACGAGAAGTTAAATAATAGTTTGCGAACTAACTGAATCCTTGGTTTACAAATCATCGAAAACATTATACTGAGGTAAGTAAATACATTTACAAAAGAATAGTGTTTATTATTTTTCTGTTTTTTAAAAGACATTTTCAATATAGTCAAATTTTTAATCAGTGCTCTGAGTGATAGAAGTATATATATAAAGTCCTGATATTTAACTTATTTTACCTCTTTCTAGATGATGGCACCAGCTATCGCTTCACGCAAATCCTCTCCTCGAAAAATGCCGAGAAGCCCTAAAAACCTTGGTGATATCTTAAGTGACGAAGCTAGCAGTAGTGCGTTGCTCAATACCAGTGTACGTGTCAGCGAGCGCCTCAAAGCGGCAAGAAAACTGTTTGATCCCTCTGATGACAATGTACCTAGCAAGAAAAAAAGATTTAGACCAGACGATTCACTTTATATAATTTCTATCAAGAATAGAGTAAGGAAAGCTGGCTTCCTTAAACCAAGTGCTAAAGAGACTTCGGATGATAACACCTGTGTGGTCTGTTCTGAGACCAATGATTCTGTAAGTTTTATTATTCGTATTGTTTTATATAAAGGTCTTTCTCTTTAACTATACGTTGACTAATGCTTACGTTATTATTTTCAGGGCACTATGGCTGTATGCAGTATATGTTTTGATGCCTACCATGCATCATGTCATTCACCAAACATTCCAAAGCAATTACGACCTTGCGATCAGTGGCAATGCAACAAATGTATGATATCTATGTATGGGATTTCAAGCAGTGTTTATGATTTTTCACTTGATAGTCAAGAGCCCATGGATAGAAGTGGAAGTGTAGACTATACAGCACAAAGTACGCCGCCAATAGATCACCCACCCGAACTCGCAAGACTGGCTGATTACGAGTTTAGTATTCCTGAGGAGGGATGGAGTTCGATGGCCAAGCATTAAGTAGTAGTAGTCGGGGGCTTGCGACTTCCTGCGTGACCTGCGCTTAACTTATATCATGTAACAGACAACGAAGGATGGCTGTACTATGTGCTGGTCTTAAAGTTTAGTAAATATTTGCGTGTTTGTATCTTGTTTGTTGCTATCTGCTCTCTGTTCCTCTCTCAATGTTTTTTGAAAATACAAATAAAATTATCAATTACTAATTGTTGTTTTTATTTAAGTCTCTAATGATGACAAGTCTCTAATGATAAATAAAAGTTTTGATTCGTTTATTAACGGAAACAATAATTATCATCATTTATAATTCTAAATAGAATAAACTAGAATAAACGAATCAAAACTTTTATTTGGATGAATAATATGATCTGTTATGAATTACACTATAATAATAAATTCACACAATTCACTCACGGTCTAAGATAACAGTCATATCATAGATAAATGACATCTAGACTCAAGACAAATCGTCTTCCTCATCACACAAACATTTGCCCTGTGATCTGGAACAGCGACTGTGCGTTCGAAAGTTACGACAAAAGGACAGTCTGGCAAGTCCGAGTTGGTTATTTTGTATATTGTTTTTAATTAACGTATACAATAAAATTTAAATACGTACATCTTGAAAAAATAGTTTAGTAAACGAATAAATATTCTCAACTAATTGATACGAAATGATCCAACTTGGTCGTAAGATTCAATGTACTCGCACACACACACATGCACACACACACACACACACACACACATTCACTCACACACACTACTCACTCACACAAATTGGTTTCCTATTATATGTCCTTAACTGAGGTCTAGAATTAAATTCTTTAAGGTGTTTTTTTTGTATAAGTTTTAATTAATGTGTACTTCATAATTGGCGTATTGTTCAAATATCAGTAGTAGAAAGTTATTATTGTCAGCTGTTAAAGACCTTGCACTAAATTAATAAAAAAATAATTATATGAGAACGTTTTATGTTAATCTGGTACAGGTTCAGATCTAACATAAGCAAACGTATAGATACTTTTAGTTTCACCGTGATAACCAACACGTACGCGGGCACATCCGCAGGCAAATGCTTATAATGAATAAGTGAGAAGTGTTGTTATATTAATTCCTTCACCTTCTCCTCGTAACTCTTGGACAGTCGTCTACTCTGTGTCTGTGACCACCCAACAGAGGTCGCAATTGGTCGTTAACTGCTCTGAATTTTTTTCAAAAACACGATGACGCAATATTTCAAGATAGTGCATAATAGAAAACAAATAGACATGCCTTTATGGCGCCCTACCACGTGGTCTGGACTGCTGTTTTAAATTCAAAAAGCCTAAGCTTCTTACCAAAGTCTTAAAATCCAAGAACATTCGCATAACTATATAACAATCTGCCGGCCACTTCTAGCTGCAAAGTCCGACTGGTAAAAATATCTGAAAAGAACTTACGAAATAGATATCATTTACCAATAGATTTATAATATATTCTAGTGACTAAACCACCTAATTCTAAATATTAAAAAAAATTCAATGTGTAAATTGTGCTTTAAAAATTATTATGACACTTTCAAAATTATTTTTTTAATAATCCAGGTGATTCAATGCTTCAGGAATATTTCAAAGCCTTAGTCGGGTTCATCATGAAAAAAACAATTTTAAGATCTGGCACATGGGCCGTGGAACCACGGGGCATGTGGTGGGTATATATTAGACTTAAACGCGCACGGTTGTTTTGTCTTCCTAAATCAAAAAATTAAACTACAGTAAAATAACGACACTTATTGATGTATATTAATACTACAAAAGGGTAGACACATTTATTGGCATAGTTACAGTTAAAAACCTAAAATATGATGTTCATCATTGTTGGGTTGTAGATGGGTACACTTGGATAACAACATAGCAGTTCATTTTGTAGATCGATATAATAATTGTTGAAAATTGTTTGAACTGAAGTCAGACGAAAAAACCTACTGAATTTACATTTGATAACAAAACATTTAAATAAGACGAAATATTATATTTCTTTTTTTGAATTTAAAAGAAAAAATATTTTAAACCTACACACGAGCACAGGTTTTTTAACCGACTTCAAACAAAGAAGGATTTTTTTATGTGTGTCCGCAAGGTGTATAACCTCGTCGTCTAGGAACCGATTTTGATGATTAATTTTTTAGTGGAAAGTAGATATCCCTACGGTGGTACCATGATAAGGACACTTAGATCTGATGTTGGCATCTAAGAGAAATCAAGTCGAAAACCATGAAGTCGGTTTTATTCTTGTTATTTTTTTTTTATTTGTCAAGTTCTACTCTATCTCTCTCTGATGCAAGGCGTGAATAGAATCCAAGAGCATTGACTATCATACTCTTTTCAAATACAAACAATGCAGCATGGTGACCCACACTCTGGCGGCCTAATTATTATTATTTCATTAACAGATTTTCTGCTTAAATTTCAAGGTTAATTACAAGCCACCATTTCATGTTGTGTTTGTGTATACTTATGTTTATATCTTGCATTAATTTGCTAAATTTTAACACTATTGACAACATCCCGAGTGAAGTATGGGATGTTGCAGTCGCCACCCGAAGCGCACCGTCGAAGGAAGACAGACAAGACAGAGAGAAGTTGAGAGGCAACGTATATGCATTCTGATCACTTCGTATTGGGGTACTTACCCCATACATAATGTAATCTATATATATATAAAAGAGTAAGGTGACTGACTGACATACCCAGAGATCAACGCACAGCCCACACCGCTGAGCCTAGAATCCTGAAATTTTGCATGTAGGTTCCTTATATAACGTAAGTGAGCACTAAGAAAGGCAATTTGAATATTCCACCTCTAAGGTGGTAAATCAGGGGATGAAAGTCTGCGTGAGCGAAGCCGCGTGCAAAAGCTAGTGTAATGATAAAATGATACAAAAGTAATAAAAATGATAATTTTATTACTTTTATATTATTTCTATAAAATTAGCTTAAAAATTAGCTATGAGCTTCGTGAGTTATTATTCCTAAAATTTGTTGATAAGAAATATACCATATTCAAGAGTATTTCTACACTTGTAAGCTAATTATGAATTAAGGAATAAACGCCACCGGAAGGAGAGTGCTTTTATCAGAGGCAATTTAGGTTTATGATAAAATATAAAATGTTGTATGTTAATATAAATAGTAATTTAAAAATGAATGAAGATAGTCATTTTTTAAATACACTCTTGTTACACTCCTACATCGCTTTCTTTTTTGGCTTTGGCGTGTGTCGCAAATAAAACACGTGTTACAAAACGAAGATACTACTCCTAAGCCACATTTAACACTTATTGGTATATTTTTACTTAAGTTATATTGAACTTATGTACCTTTTTTCCATGTGGAAATTCCCTCGGATGCCACCTCACGAACTTATGTACCTAACTCCCAAGTACAGACAATAAAAAAACAAATACCCCAAAAAAGTTCCTAAAATAATGTTGATAAAACTGAATCAAATATATATACATTAAAACGTTTTCGAAAAGTGTACTATTTCTTTTATTGATAACTAATTAAACCAAAAAGTGATTAACGTTCTTTTATAAAAGCGAATGAACACGAGTCGCTTCGTAGCAGTTCGTCAGTCGGTGTAGTGGGTTTGTTTTTGGAATATCGAAACAAACAGAAAAGTACGTAAAGTGAACACCTACATTCTACATACGTAATAATAACACAGGATTTAAATAAAAAAGTTATCAGTAATTAATGACTTTATTTGTATTTGGATAAGGGAGATACATTCGATACAAATCATACAAATATTTACAAAATTTTAGCCCTAGCACATGGTCCAGTCATCTTCTCTTGTCTGCAAGTTCAACACAATACGATACAAAGCTAGCGCAGGTCCAAGGGGAAGTCTCTGACGATATCAGCACGTCGCGCCGTAATCAGGCCTCTGAAATTTAAATAAATTTATCTTTAGGAGGTTATTATTTTCTAAACTGATATCGAAATTGATTTTGTGTGTATTCTAAATTTTAATACAGTACCGAACTTTTTAAAATTATGATTTTTCAATGAATGCAATGAGGCTACTCCTAGGTTGGAGGTAGATTGTGAACGCACTCCAAGACCACTATACTACTCAAAGGCATTAAGCTGGCTCAACCAACAATATCTTCACTCATAGGTGAACGAGTATTAGAATAGCCGTAAATAATCGTTTCTCACTATAAATAAAAGTAGGGTGACCAAACTAACTAACTTGCGTAGAGTCCTTACCTGAAGCTTTTTTCGCAGCTTCTGCCGCAGCAACGGCATCGCGCCAACGTTGCTGCATAGCACGCAGCTCGTCGCCTTGTAATGGCTGTCGCATAGGCTATCTTGCTTCGGGTAGCTGAAGCCTGTGATACAGGTTGAGCTGGTGGCGATTTAAGGCCCGCGTGCGCTGCGCCTCTGGGGTGGGCTGATTCGCTTCCACGGCAGCCACGGCCTCGGCAGATGCCTTGGCTGCATTTTTGAGGGATTCCGACTCTTTTTTTCTAATGAAATAAATGAAGTGGTTAATTTTATCACCCATCATTCTATTTCTCACATAAAAATATCAGTTTTCGTAATTTAATTTCTTACAAAGCTGGCAAATACATAACATTTTGGGCACTTGTAGTTAACTTTTAAAATAAAAAACTTCAAAAGTTTCTAGTTAAATCTCCTCTCTTCAAACGCATATCCCCACACTGAAAAACTAACAGTGACTACATGTTTGACTAATTCACGTGTATGACAAGTAAATAAGTGTTAAGTTTTAAATTAAAAACATTGTAAGTTAATCAAGCACGGCAGGAAAAGTTAAAAGAGAAACACAGTCAACTTACGCTTTGATCTCGGCCAAAGTTCTCGCAAGAACATAATTAGAATAGCCGTTGATGGCCATGGTGCTGTTATTTCAGTTAACGTTACGGCTTTACTCGGTGGAATCCGAAAACCGAATGATCTACTCATTCTGTGCGTGTGAACACGCACCTACTTCCTGCTTCCGTCCGCTACCGTACTTCTTCCTGCGGCTTCTTTGTACTGCCCGCTCTATTGTCTTCTTGCAGTTTTTTTTGCAGACTTCATATTGCATTGTTAACGTTATCAGTATGATACTCTTATCGTCCTACCATTATCATTACCATCATCATTAGATTTTTGAAATTGAAAATCTATAAACAGTCTTGATCTAGCATCACATATCGTTCTCAAATTAGAATTTTTCTCTCATCTAGATCTTTTTCTAGATCTCATTTCAAATTTAAAATAAATATTAAAATACTAAGGGTTAAATATTATTTAGGTACTTTGGTAGGTGGCCTAGCCAAAGTCACTGTAACTACACTGTTTTTAAGAAAATAAGTCGCTATTGGAAACGTTGACGGGTTTCATTGCGAGATCATGCAAAGTGTATGATAAGGATACCTATAGGAAAAGATAGCAGCACATACCGTGGCAGAAATGCACAAAATCCAAATTTTCAACTTTCACTAAACCCCTAGGCTTAGTAAAACTTGTCAATTTTGCCTAAAGCTTGGGTCAGTATCGTTGTTATATTGTAAACTGTAAAAATAATCACAACAACGGAAATCTTGAAAACCATAACAAATCAAATAGCTTAAGAAGCTCCTCGTCTGGTCAATCAAAGATGTCTGGTACCTAAATATCTGTTCAGAAATAAACTTAAATTCCTTTTTTTACATTATAAACAAAAAAAAACAATAACAGATTATAACAGAACAGAAAAATAATAACAGAAACAGAAAAAATAAATATTTAAGAGGCTCCCATACAACAAATGTGTTCTTTGCTCGTTATTGATAACAGGTAGACGCTTGAAACACATGGATATTATCAATGTGTTTATGTAAAAATGGTTCCGTACCATTAGGTACCTTTTTTGCCGTCTTTGCTTGATATTCATAACGGTAACAGGTGGACGCTTGGAGAAATATACAGACAAGTCACGCCCCTTACAGGCCCCGCCTACAGCGAAACCGGCTCCTATGACTCACACGACAGTGACGCGCGCGCAAGTTGACGTCGAGCGTCTATTGTTCTACGGGCCGTTCGCAACTAGAAACAGTCACGCGCGAACCGTTATTATTGTTAATTATTTTAGGGTGTAAAAAAATCACCGAGGGTAAGCAACGACGGCGCGGTCAACACCTGAATGGGTGACCGCTAGTGACATGTTGAAATAAATAAAAATATCATCAAATTATTACTTATTCACCCAAAGTTACGAAACCATACCAATCGCCTTAACGTAGTCATTGATATGCCTATATAAAATAAATAAAAAAATAAATATTTCGGACATCTAAACACACAACGCACACACATTTATATGTTATGTTATGCGTTATATGTTATGTATTTTGAGTGTCCACCAAGATTATACTACTTAACAACTATTACAACTTAACGTGATAGTGTTGAGTACACGACGTGACGTCGTGAATATATAAATTAAATCATAATTTATTACAAGATTGATATTATGTGAAACTTAGTACGTTAGTACATAAGCACTAATACACCCAAGGTTTAATCCAGCCTATGCGTAGTCATTTTTATGAAAATGTACATGTTGAATGTTAGGATTGAATTCTATCTCTAGAAGACACAAATTAATTCAGTTGAGATGAATGGAATTACTTATTTTATTTAACAATCTATGATCAGTTCAGTCAGTTATACCCCAAATATTTCGGTTAAAGAATCTTTATTTCTCAAAAGAATTTACAAAATTCGCTTACTGAGAAAACATACAAAAGTGTTAACAAATGAATCAATTGAGCGTTTTATATAAAACAAAATTGGGTAGTAAAATATTTTTTGCACAAGATGAACGTATAAGATACTCGAACACAGTAACACGATTAACTCAAGCAGCTGAATCAAAGATGTACAATATTTTTTTCAACTTATTACAATGTTTGCTAATTTTATTATTATACATATTTAAATAATTCTGAGAACTTTATGTTCTTATATATCTAGATACACAGATGTACATTTTATAATATGTACCTGTTTAAATGCGTTGTGAAAAAAAAAAAAAGGCATTAGTACGTAGCCATTATGTGATTTTTCAATGATTTTTTAAATAAAGTCAGTGTTTTAGCATTTAATATATTTAACGGTAATTTATTGTATATTTTCACACCCTCAAATTCAATATTCTTTTTACCATAGTTCGTTCTAGGTGGGCGAGTCACAATATGACTTGCGTTTCTTAGTTTCATTTTTTGACGAGTATAGTTTGTTGTAAAAGATAAGTTTGTATGAATATTCCTATTTAATATTTTATGTATCAAAATACACGTGCAGTACATATAAGTCTGCTTTATGGTCATAACTTTGGTTTACTCGTATATTTTTTTCGTAGGAGTACGAAAATTATAGTTAAAAAGAACCTTTACTAATTTATTTTGTGTGCATTGCAAGTCATCTAAAAGAGTTTTACACGCGGTTCCCCAAATTTCAATTAAGTAGTCAATATGCGGTTTGACTAGCGAATTATATATAAGATATTTAACTTTGTGAGGCATACATTTAGTTATAGTGAATAGGCAACCCGTTAGTGAAATTAGTTTATTTTTTATTTTATCTATTTGAGGTTTCCAACTCAGGCGAGTATCTAGAGTAAGGCCAAGATATCTTTCATTTGTCTTTCTCTGGATTGTTTCATTATTTATAACCAGTGGTATATCATTATTTATTTTTTTTATTTTTGGCAGCAAAAGTGACATAGCTTGTTTTTTTAGTATTTATTGTGAGTAAATTATATTGAAACCAATCATTTAACACATTTAAGTCATGCTGAATCTGAGGCGTTATAGCATTAACAGAACAGCCATAATAAAAGAGGCTGGTATCATCTGCGTAAAGTGAAATTTCACCCTTAAGACCTATCTGGGATATGTCGTTGATATAAATTAGGAATAAAAGTAGTCCCAAAATGGAACCCTGAGGAATTCCATAGGTTAGGCATAATAATGTTGCAGCAAGTCTTATATCCTGAAAAAATCTTAGAATATCTTGTATCAAAGTTCCTAGACTTAACTTGATGGACTTCATGTTTTAATAATACATATCATTAATATACATATCACCATTAAATAGTATAAAACAAAGTAGCTTCCGCTCTTTATCTGTACCTATAAATGCTTAGATCTGTAAACTATTCAACTGATTTTGATGCGGGTTCCTTAAATAGATAGAGTGATTCAAGAGGAAGGTTTGTGTTTAAAAGGAAGGAAATATCTATAAACAAGCATAACATAGCAGAGAAGCGCTGATAATTTTAGAGGTTTCTAATGTGATGTCGTAAATAAACAGTTAGTGAAATTAGTTTATTTTTTATTTTATCTATTTGAGGTTTCCAACTCAGGCGAGTATCTAGAGTAAGGCCAAGATATCTTTCATTTGTCTTTCTCTGGATTGTTTCATTATTTATAACCAGTGGTATATCATTATTTATTTTTTTATTTTTGGCAGCAAAAGTGACATAGCTTGTTTTTTTAGTATTTATTGTGAGTAAATTATATTGAAACCAATCATTTAACACATTTAAGTCATGCTGAATCTGAGGCGTTATAGCATTAACAGAACAGCCATAATAAAAGAGGCTGGTATCATCTGCGTAAAGTGAAATTTCACCCTTAAGACCTATCTGGGATATGTCGTTGATATAAATTAGGAATAAAAGTGGTCCCAAAATGGAACCCTGAGGAACTCCATAGGTTAGGCATAATAATGTTGCAGCAAGTCTTATATCCTGAAAAAATCTTAGAATATCTTGTATCAAAGTTCCTAGACTTAACTTGATGGACTTCATGTTTTAATAATACATATCATTAATATACATATCACCATTAAATAGTATAAAACAAAGTAGCTTCCGCTCTCTATCTGTACCTATAAATGCTTAGATCTGTAAACTATTCAACTGATTTTGATGCGGGTTCCTTAAATAGATAGAGTGATTCAAGAGGAAGGTTTGTGTTTAAAAGGAAGGAAATATCTATAAAACAAGCATAACATAGCAGAGAAGCGCTGATAATTTTAGAGGTTTCTAATGTGATGTCGTAAATAAACACATTTTTGAGCTTACATGGCAAACGCTGCCTGGGCCCCTCGAGGTAGATCAAAATAATGTACTTGTATGTACAAAGTATTGTATACCTTAAAAAGGTTTACAAAAATGTCCGCGGTGGTATATTAGGGATAACCCACAATAACCATTTTTTATTCCTTTTGACGAGAAATAATGGCTTATTTACGAAGCAATTTTAAGCAATACAGTATTAATCCTTATCCAATAAAGTACCTTAAATACATTTTGTATTTAATGTAGATCAATAGGGCCTTTTACAGTATCTAATTTAAATGAATTTATTCGTAGATATTACAGATTTAAAATGCACGAATTATGTCGTCGGTGTGTGCATCTGAAATCCACCCATGCGAAGCTGGGGCGGATTGCTAGTTTATATATATTACGTGACCAGTAAGTAAACCAGTAACAAATACTTTTTAAAAGACGAAACTTGTGTGATATTTCACTTTGTAAATGATTCAATCTGTTGCTGTTCTTACAAATCGTCGTATAAGAGCTTACTCACTACTCTTAGGAAAAATATTTAATCACAGTATGTACTGCCCGGAACTTCTAGAAAAAACTAACTGTCATGTTCCCATCAAACACTTCGTCACAACCCTCTCTTAAGCGTACCAAGGGCATCTACCAATTATCTGCAACAGCTATAGCATAGGGCTTTTAATGAGCTTTGTACGCAGGACATCTTAGATCCATTCTGTATGAGTGTCTTAAAAGTGCAAAAATGTCTGAGCCCTAAGTTTTTAAAAATGTCAAAATAATAATAATAAAATCAAAAATTGTTTTTGCCGTTGCTCAAATCTTTAAATATGCTTAGCATATCAGACCTAAATGACTTTAATGAAAACAACAATCAGTACTTCATCAATTTAATTATACTTTTCAACGATAGATACATTAAGAGAGAGATACAGAGAGCTACCGATACAAACACAAATATTTAGTAAACTTTAGGTACAGTACATAATTCAGTCATCCTTTCTTGTCTGTTACATTACTGAAGTACGATATAAAGTTCCGGGGGAAGTCCCAAGTCTCCGCTGATGTTGAGACATCGCACCGCACTCAATGTTTGGCCATCGAACTCCTGTAACTTAAATAAATCAATGTTTTAGAGATATGCATTTTCAAATTCATTCTTTTGAAAACTGGGTTAGGTTGTAAGCGAAAAAAAAACACTTAATCTTTTGTACTGCTCTAAAGCATTAAGTTGGCTCAATTATGAATATCTTTACTCATAGTGGAACGAGTATTCGTCTATTTAAATAGAACTCTAAACTCTGTAGGAATGTATTAATCATCATAGGTATCTAAATATTCATATTTACCTTTTATTTAAGAATCGAAGCTGCTTCTTGTTATTTCTGCTCAACATTTGGATCCGTAGTCATATCATCAGCTAGATTTGTGGATGCTCTGTCAAGTTCATTTGGAGTAGATAATTGATCAATTGGCGGCGTTGTTTGTGCTGGAAAACCCACACTTTCACTGACGTCCAAGGACCATTGGCTTTCAGATTCTGAATCTTCTTCTTCATCTGACAGTTCAAAGTTACTTATGAATTTTTTATGTACATTTCTCATAAGTACATGTTTATGGAGTGATTTGACCGAAGATAAGAAAAGATCAGAAGGTCTACGTCTTTTTTCCTTGCTAGGTCTAAAATATTTGGAAGGACCAAATATTTTTTTTGCCACTTTGTTGCCGCCACGTACACCAGTATTGGGTAATGCACTGCTTCTGGTTCTGTTGATATCATTACGTTTCTTCGGGATTCTCTTCCTTCTCCGAGGAGAAGAAGTAGTCGCAGAGTTAACTGGTGACGTCATCTGAAATTACATCAAAAACTTTAGACATCAGGATTGAATAACTAATCTTCTGTCTATGAGAGTATTGAACTCATAATTAAAGCATGTCTTTTATAAGAAATTATAAATAATAACCCATTAAAGTTTTGAATCTTAAATATTTTCGTACTGAGTTATGTAAAGGTATTAAAACAGAGTTTTTCTAATCGCAGGTTTCAGTTAACTTTTTCTTACACTAATGCAATTTTTAAAGTTTTTTTAATAACAAATTTAGTTAGTGTATTCACTTACCTCAAATATTTCACCAATTAATAACAGGACTTTTCTTATCAAATTAATGCTTGTTCAAAGGCACTGATTCACTAACCGAGATACAACAAAGTCTTGCAGTAACTAACAAACAGACGTTCTACTCTGAGCACAGTTCACAGGGAATTAAACAAATGCTTGCCCAGTAGTGACATTCCTCGATCCGCCCAATAGTGAACTACCTGACTAACTGTTAGTGAGTCATCTGAGGTACTCTGTTCTGATTGGTTATATAACAACAGCTCACAAAGTAAGCGAAAACTACACAATAGAAACCAATTCCAGCTCTTATCTCTAAACTTTTGATGTTTTGTTGTATCTAAACAATGCATTTATTGTATTCTTTATTCCCGGTTGCCGGTTCTGAGATTATCTAGTATTGTATCTCTAACTTCTAGTTATTTTAGAAATGATGGAACCACGAATATTCTTGTACAAATTTCATTCGTCTTTTGACTATGCTCATGACTTTTAGTTTGCAGTAATAATGTAACAAACCTTAAAGTAATAATTTCAGACGCTTACACTCTTCACTGCATTTACCAGGGAGAATCTAGCTACCGGCCATCATGACCTCTTCTGAAATTCCGGAGGAAGAAGGCGGTCGCGTTGTGGTCGGGAGGAAGAACTGCACTCGGACATAATCTGCCGCTAGTGAATCGTACAGTGGCATACATTCGTTTGTTTTATTGTTATAGCCAGTAGAGAATAGTAAATCTTCTTATTTTTATTTTTGAAAGTGGATTGATTGATTTGGATGCGTGATTGAATGAACTATTAATTTCTGTAGGTATGTGAAATGTAACTTGTAAATCAGTGTCAAAATATTAAGATAGACTAAAAACATACTAACTAAAAGTTTGAGAACACATAAATTATGAACTAAACACTAATTGTACAACTAATAACAGGTGAATACAACATGCACAATAATATCATCTCTATGTTAAGTAGGTATTAACGTAATGGTATATTCCGGGAACGCGTCTTTGTTGAGTACTATTTTATTTTTTCAACTTTTTTCATTTGTGGTTTTTCTTAGAACTACACGTTACGATACAATCAACTTAAGGATAATAGCAACTGATAAGAGCTAACAAACAACAGCTTACAACACTGATCATCATTATTATTATGTGCGTTTAATGTATTGTTTGTACAAAATACAAACAATTAAGATAAGCATATTACTCAGGTAAAAGATACGACGACTAGATAATACCTTTTTTTTGTCCTGGGTTAGAGACACAAATCCGCTATTTCTCTTTGCTTCTATCTAGAAATGCTGACCTGCCGCCCTCTGGAAAGTATTCTAGAGAAGTCACATGGCACTCAGACGAAGTGAAAATTTATTCATTTTCCAGTTACCTATGACGAAGCCAAAAGGAAAGGATATATTTTTAGTTGTCTATAACAATAGAAATATCTGTAACAATATTTCAGACATCTGACACTTTTTATTTACTAGTTTATCTATATTCAACTACTTTATGAAATTTTGTTTGTGCGACACAAATAAAATGTTACAATTATTTATTTTTTAATTAGTATTTTGCTGAGATTACATTGATAAGTTCGTAACTCTTTCGAATGGAATGTCCGGATTAAATTATTCAAAGATTATAATCTACAAGTTTGGAAATACTCCTGAATATGAAAGAAAAATATTCTAATGATATCTTCGAAATAAATACAATAGTTCATCTAGTAATCACAAACTATTTGAATTATTTTCCATATGTAAAACACCATAACTTCCATGTAGAAGGCATGCCACTATTTACCCATCATAATACAAGAAGGTTCGTACATAATAATCGTTTTACCTAGTCCTTCTATATTTATATATATATAGATAATATATAGATACTTATAGCTTATGAAATATTCCACCTAACCTTTCAACTAACGATTAAAGGTGGTTTATTATTTTAATTTGTATTAGGAAAAGTTATACCCAAATGAACACGGACACATTTGTAATCCATTGCCATACAAGTGAATTCTCATTTTATATTTTAAAGTTATTTGCTATTTCAAGGAGCTTATAGCGCTAGGATGTTTAAAACAATAAATAGAAAGGACACACAGAGTATGATAACTGATCTTTACTAGACATAATACTTTACATTTTCCTATACTAACATTAAGTATGCACTTTACATCTGCGTGTAGTGTATTTGAAATATCCTCCTCCTCCTCCTCGCGTCGTTAACCTCACTACTGAGGGTCGTGATTCCCCAGGAGTGGTATGATCTTTTGCCGTACAGCCGCTCGCCACTCGTTCCTCTCCTCTATTTATAAATGAATATATTTGAAATATATTCATTTATAAATTTACATTACAAGTTTTTATAATGGTTCTTAAACTTTCTTTGACAGAGCTTATATAAACAGACATCCAGTAACTAATCCCAGAATGTCGAATATATTTTTATATTATTACTGGTAGTGGAATATCAGTTATACAATCTCTATAAACTAACTACGAAAGAACATCAGGAGAAAGTTACTCGCAATAAGTTCAGTCAGTCCTAATATTTTGACAATGATTAACATTTCACATAACTACAGAAATTAATAGTTCATTCAATCTTCAATCTGAATCAACCTGAAAGGAGAATGGCTTCGATTCACTTTCAGAAATGCAAATAGGAAGATCTACTAGGTATTATCTTCTGGGATAACAATAAAACAAGCGAATGTACGCCTCAATCATACGATTAGCCGGTGTCAGATTAAGTCCAAGTGCAGTTCTTCTTCTTTCCGTTTCAAAAGGATACGACCGAGGTAATACAACTATCGCTACCGTCCACGGAGCTCAGTATGGCTGGTAGTGAGATTCTCTACGGTGACTGCAGTCTGAAATGTGAGGATCGGAGCATGCGCCTCTATGAGACCTCAAGTCGGGACGAAGAGCTTCTAAAATTCTTACTTTAAGATCTGTGTCAATATTACTGCAAACTAAAAGTTAAATAAATATTTCTTTAGTGTAAAATTACTAACAGGTTAGTAGATACAATACTAGATAAATAAAACACAGCAACCAGGAATAAAGAACACAATAAATGCATTGTTTATAAAAAAATATCAACATTTAGAGATAAGAGCTGGTACTTTGGTACTCTTTTGTCAACGTTTCGCCTACTCTGTGAGCTGTTGTTTAACAACCAATCAGAACAGAGAACCTCAGATGACTCACTAACTGTCAGTCAGGTAGGTCACTATTACCTTTTTACGTGGAATATCACTACAGGGCAAACATTTGTTAATTCCCCGTGAACTGTGCTCAGAGTTGGACGTCTGTTTATGAGTTGCTATAAGATTAGGCTGCGTCAATCTTTAACTGGAAGTAAATTAACGAGAAGTTCTATAATTATTTTGCGAACTAACTGAATCCTTGGTTTACAAATCATCGAAAACATTATACTGAGGTAAGTAAATACATTTACAACAAAAATATGTTTAATATTTTTCTGTTTCTTTAAAAGACATTTTCAATATTGTAAAATATTCAGTGCTCTAAGTGATAGAAGTTTATATATAAAGTCCTGATATTTAACTTATTTTACCTCTTTCTAGATTATGTCACCAGCTAACGCTACACGCAAATCCTCTCCTCGAAAAATGCCGAGAAGCCCTAAAAACCTTGGTGATATCTTAAGTGACGAAGCTAGCAGTAGTGCATTGCTCAATACCAGTGTACGTGTCAGCGAGCGCCTCAAAGCGGCAAGAAAACTGTTTGATACCTCTGATGACAATGTACCTGGCAAGAAAAAAAGATTTAGACCAGACGATTCACTTTATATAATTTCTATCAAGAATAGAGTAAGGAAAGCTGGCTTCCTTAAACAAAGTGCTAAAGAGACTTCGGATGATAACACCTGTGTGGTCTGTTCTGAGACCAATGATTCTGTAAGTTTTATTTTTCGTATTGTTTTATATAAAGGTTTTTCTCTTTAACTATACGTTGACTAATGCTTACATTATTATTTTCAGGGCATTCTAACTGTATGCAGTATATGTTTCGATGCCTACCATGCATCATGTCATTCACCAAACATTCCAAATCAATTACGACCTTGTGATCAGTGGCAATGCAACAAATGTATGGTATCTATGTATGGGATTTCAAGCAGTGTTTATGATTTTTCACTTGATAGTCAAGTGCCCATGGATAGAAGTGGAAGTGTAGACTATACAGCACAAAGTACGCCGCCAATAGATCACCCACCCGAACTCGCAAGACTGGCTGATTACGAGCTTAGTATTCCTGAGGAGGGATGGAGTTCGATGGCCAAGCATTAAGTAGTAGTAGTCGGGGGCTTGCGACTTCCTGCGTGATCTGCGCTTAACTTATATCATGTAACAGACAACGAAGGATGGCTGTACTATGTGCTGGTCTTAAAGTTTAGTAAATATTTGCGTGTTTGTATCTTGTTTGTTGCCATCTGCTCTCTGTTCCTCTCTCAATGTTTTTTTGAAAATACAAATAAAATTATCAATTACTAATTGTTGTTTTTATTTAAGTCTCTAATGATGACAAGTCTCTAATGATAAATAAAAGTTTTGATTCGTTTATTAACGGAAACAATAATTATCATCATTTATAATTCTAAATAGAATAAACTAGAATAAACGAATCAAAACTTTTATTTGGATAAATAATATGATCTGTTATAAATTACATTATAATAATAAATTCACACAATTCACTCACGGTCTAAGATAACAGTCATATCATAGATAAATGACATCTAGACTCAAGACAAATCATCTTCCTCATCACACAAACATTCGCCCTGTGATCTGGAACAGCGACTGTGTGTTCGAAGTTACGACAAAAGGACAGTCTGGCAAGTCCGAGTTGGTTATTTTGTATATTGTTTTTAATTAACAATAAAATTTAAATACGTACATCTTGAAAAAATAGTTTAGTAAACGAATATAATATTCTCAACTAATTGATACGAAATGATCCAACTTAGTCGTAAGATTCAATGTACTCGCTCACACACACACACACACACACACACACACACACACACACATTCACTCACTCACACTACTCACTCACACAAATTGGTTTCCTATTATATGTCCTTAACTGAGGTCTAGAATTAAATTCTTTAAGGTGTTTTTTTTTTGTATAAGTTTTAATTAATGTGTACTTCATAATTGGCGCATTGTTCAAATATCAGTAGTAGAAAGTTATTATTGTCAGCTGTTAAAGACCTTGCACTAAATTAATAAAAAAATAATTATATGAGAACGTTTTATGTTAATCTGGTACAGGTTCAGATCTAACATAAGCAAACGTATAGATACTTTTAGTTTCACCGTGATAACCAACACGTACGCGGGCACATCCGCAGGCAAATGCTAGTAATGAATAAGTGAGAAGTGTTGTTATATTAATTCCTTAACCTTCTCCTCGTAACTCTTGGACAGTCTACACTGTGTCTGTGACCACACAACAGAGGTCGCAATTGGTCGTTAACTGCTCTGAATTTGTTCTAGAAACACGATAACGCAATATTTCAAGAGAGTATATAACGAAAAACAAATAGACATACCTTCACGGCGCCCTACGAATTGGTGTGGACCTGAAAGTGCATGTAAGTGACTGCTGTTTTGCATTCAAAAAGCCTAAACTTCTTACCAAAGTCATAAAATCCAAGAACATTCGCATAACAATATAACAATCTGCCGGCCACTTGTAGCTGTAAAGTCCAACTTGTAAACTTGAACTTACAAACAACATAGATATCATTTATCAATAGATTTAATATAAAAATATGTTCAAGTGACTAAACCACCTAATTCTACATTTATTGAAATTTAATTTGAAAATTGTGTTAAAAAAGTTATTATTACACTTTTAAAATTATTTTTTAATAATTTAAGTGGTTCAATGCTTCAGGAATATTTCATAGCCTTAGTCGGGTTCATCATGAAAATATCTATTTTAAGATCTGAAATATGGGCGTGTTATGGTATTTCGTGGGTATACATTAGAGCTAAACGCGCACGGTTGTTTTGTCTTCCAAAATTTAAAATTTGACTTTACTAAAATAACGACACTTACTGATGTATATTATACTACAAAAGGGTAAAGACATTTATACCTACAAGTATAGTTTCAATTTCAAACCTAAGCAAGTAAAATTTTAACAAAAAATAAAACCGACTTCAAGGTTTGACTCGGTTTCTCTTAGATGCCATCATCAGATCTTAGTTTCCTTATCATGTTATCATGGTACTACCGTTGTAATATCTCCTTTCCAGTGAAAAAAGAGTTATCAAAATCGGTTCATAAACGACGAAGTTATCTGCGAACACACATAAAAAAAACGGTTGAATTGAGAAACCTGCTTTTTTTGAAGTCGGTTAAAAATGATGTTCATCATTGTTGGGTTGAAGTTGGACACACTTGGATGTCATCCAAGTGTGTCCATTTCATTTGTAGATCGATAGCATAGCATATGCAACATACATAGCAGTTCATTTTGTAGATCAATATAAATAATATTTGGAAATTGCTTAAATTGAAGTCTGATGAAAAAACTCACTGAGTTTACATTTGAGAACAAAACGTTTAAATAGAAAGAAATATTCAATTTTAATTTTACATTAAAAAATAATGTTTTAAACCTACACATGAGCAACGGTTTGTAAATTTTTCAGCCTCTAATCTGCCTGAATTTAGACATGAACAGAATGCAGCATGGAGACCCACACTATTGCCGCCTATTGAGATGTTTCTGTATCCATATTAATATTTCGTTATAGCTATTTTTTGTTTAAATTTCAACGTTAATTACAAGCCACCATTTCATGTTGTGTTCGTGTAGACTTATGTTTGCATTAATTTGCCAAATGTTATCTGGTTAGGAACAACACTATTGACAACTTCCCGAGAGAAGTACGGGATGTTGCAGTCGGCACCCGAAGCGCGTCGAAGGGAGGTGCTGCGCCTATTGCAGCCACGATATGCCACACAGAGAAGTTGAGAGGCAACGTCTATGCATTCGGGTCATTTCGTATTGGGGTAAGTATATTGTTGATCATTTTTAACCGACTTCAAAAAAAGGAGGAGGTTTCATATATTTTTTTTTACTTTTTTATGTGTGTTCGCGCATAACTTCGACGGTTATGAACCGATTTTGATGATTCTTTTTTTAATGGAAAGGAGATGTCCCAACAGTGGTACTATGATAAGGACATAAATATCTGATGATAGTATAGTATAGTATAGTCGAACCTTGAAGTCGGTTTTATTTTTGTTAAAATTGTACTTGTTATTAATTTTATATCATTTTTCTATAAAATTAGCTTTCAGTCGCAGTAGCAGACGCTGCGAAAAGAGCTTCAAAATAGGGCTCTATACCAGTAGAATAGTTTGACGTACATAGAGCCCTGCTTTAGTTTTAGTATTAGTAAACTTAAATTACTTAACTATAAGTTAATTGAATTTCAAATTTATTTATAAATATAGACTTTTAAATATAAGGTATTTTAAAAGCTTATGAATTTGACTAAACATATGATTAAATAATCTGTGTGTACCTAAGCTACCTTAAATTCTGAAACACAATGTCTTCGTATGGTTGTCTGGAAGAAATCGCCGTGAGCGATAAGACCGCCCATTGATATACATACTGTGTAACTGATTTTGTTGTACTAATTTAATTTGTGTATACAATAAAGATAGATAAATAAATAAATAAATAAATAACTTACTTACTGCACTTACTTGTTGTACCCGACTACTGCGTAGTCAAAAGGAGGGTAGGGAGGGAGGGATAGTTTTGGGAGTGTATTTCACTGCAGTGCTTTAACTACTGAAACAATCTGAATAGACTGCCTCGGTGGCGCAGTGGTAACGTACGCGACTGCAGTTCTTGAGGTCTCGGGTTCGATTCGTGGGTCGGATCAAATGTTTGTATGATCTGCAAATATTTGTTTCGGAGTTTGGGCGTTTTCTATCTATAATATGTATGTATTTACAAAAAAAAAGTTTATAAGTATTTAATATCAGTTGTCTAGTACCCATAATACAAGCTCTGCTTAGTTTGGGACTAGATGGCGTTGTGTGTTAGATGTCCGAAATATCTATTTATTTATTTATTATAATAAATGAGGTGTCAATGGATCTTTCGAAAAAACTTTTATTGTCTACGATTGTCTACGATCATTTTACCTACAAGTTTGCTATGTACTGTACTCTTTAAAAAATATATTGTATTCAATTTTACCTAACCATATTTAAAACAAGTAATTGTCGTCTTACAACCTCTAATTGTATTCTCATTAGTAATAGAAACTGTGTGACCTGTTTAGAAGTCAATTTATTGCAATAGCGTAGAAATTATTCGTTGATTGACTAATTACGTCTGTATAATTACTTAATTACGAGTTATAGGAACAATATCAATTATTAAACGGAATAATAATTTCCCAACATTTTTGTTTTATTGAATCATAAATGATTACCTCCATCTCATGAACAATGGATAATGGCTACGAGATAATGGGTACTGAAGATAAATTTAGCCCTTCTTAGTATCATTAGTATTAGCTCAATGTAAAACACTGTTCTCTTTTTTGTTAACAAACAGATAAATACAAATTTGTTTAATTGCCTTGTTTTTTACAAACGATCACACAATTAACACATTTATAAGCGCATTAAGGTAAGTGATTTAAAAAAAAACAATGCTTACGATATTTCTTTAAAACAAGTACTTGTTTTTTGACGTTCTGTACCAATTAAAACACACAAACCTGTTTCTGAAGCTAATATCTTCACCTCTGGCCACCTTCTTGTAAGTAGCTCGTTTCGGACAGATAATATGTAATTGAACACAGTATACATATTTATTTACACGTAATTATTAATATGTACCTATTATTTGAAAGCTTTTCACACAGAAAACGTGATCATCCTAACAAAAGAATATTTGTTTTGGATGGGGATTGAACTCATGACTTCCGCCTTAGGCCTCTCCGTAGAAAAGAGGTTTTCGTCCTACTTTACCACGCTGACTTTTTGCACACACAATCTTTGCAGTGATGTTTTCTTGGGTAGTTTATTACCTCAGTTGCTTCTTACCACACCCATGAGCTGAATAGAGTAATGAAGGGAAAATGTTTTCAATATTTATAAAGAACCAGTAAAATACAGTAAAATGGAACCATACTTGGGATATCCTGTAAAAGTAATCTGACAAAAACAAGGCCAACCTCGACCCATTGTCCCTGATAATCTAATACTTGATCAGCGGCACAAGGACACTTCGTGAGCTATTATTCCTAAAATTAGTTGATAATAGATATACTATATTCAAGAGTGTTTCCACACCTGTAAGCTAAATACGAATTAAGAAATAAACGCCACTGCTCCGCAAAGGCAACCTATTGAGGGAGGGTGCTTTTATCATGGGCAATTTAGGTTTATGATAAAATATAAAATGTTGTAAGTTAATATAAATACTAATTTAAAAAATATAATAAATGAAGATAGTTCTTTTTGAACTACACTCCTACATCACTTTCTTTTTTGGCTTTGGCGTGTGTCGCACATAAAACACGTGTTACAAAACGAAGATACTACTCCTAAGCCACATTGAACACTTATGGGTATATTTTTACTTAAGTTATATTTAACTTATGTACCTTTTCTTACATGTGAAAATGCTACTTCATGAATTTATGTACTTAACTCCCTAGTACAGACAATAAAAAAACAAATACCCCAAAAAAGTTCCTAAAATAATGTTGATAAAACTAAATCAAATATGTTTACATTAAAACATTTTCTAAACGTGTAGGTACTAATTCTTTTACTGATAAATAATTAAACCAAAAAGTGCTTAACTTTGTTTTATAAAAGCTGAATGAACACGGGTCGCTTCGTAGCAGTTCGTCAGTCGGTGTAGTGGGTTTGTTTTTGGAATATTGAAACAAACAGAAAAGTCAACACTTACATTCTAGATACGTAATAATAACACAGGACTTAAATGAAAAAGTTATCAGTAATTAATGACTTTATTTGTATTTTGAAAAGAGAGATACATGCGATACAAATCATACAAATATTTACAAAATTTTAGCCCTAGCACATAGTCCAGTCATCTTCTCTTGTCTTGTCTGCAACTTCACTACAATACGATACAAAGCTAGCGCAGGTCTAAGGGGAAGTCTCTGACGATATCAGCACGTCGCGCCGTAATCAAGCCTCTGAAATTTCAATAAATGTATCTTTAGGAGGTTATTACTTTCTAAACCGATATCGGAATCGATATGATATGTATTCTAAATCTTAATACAGTACAGAACTATGTAAAATTATGAAATTATTACAATGAATGCAATGAGGCTACTCATAGGTTTGAGGTAGATTGTGAACGCACTCCAAGACCACTGTACTACTCAAAGGCATTAAACTGACTCTACCAACAATATCTTCATTCATTATTGAACGAGTTTTAGACTAAATACTGTAATATAATACAAAATTAAAAACTCTGTAGGAATATATTCGTAACCGTAAGTAATGGCTTCTCACTATAAATATCACCAGGTTCTGTCCAGGAACTTTTAAGATAGCTACCAGTTATTCTAATACTATTTCAAGATATAAGACTAACTGTAATATTATTAATTCAGTATTTTAGGCAACATGGAGGAACATACAAACATAGGTAGACTGCTAAAACTATTCTCTTCATTTTGAGAGAAAAGCGTGTGTTATATGTTTAGAGAAAATAATAAATCATAAGTAATTAAAAACATTACAGCAACTTACAACTCTATATTTAAAAGTAACCTAAAATTTACTAGGTTCTATATTCAAAATAGGATGATATGGACTTCAAATTAATTAACTTGTGTAGAGTCCTTACCTGAAGCTTTTTTCCCAGCCTCTGCCGCAGCAACGGCGTCGCGCCAACGCTGCTGCATAGCACGCAGCTCGTCGCCTTGTAAGGGTTGTGGCCTAGGCTCTCTTGCGTCCGGTAGCTGAAGCCTGTGATACAGGTTCAGCTGGTGGCGATTTAAGGCCCGCGTGCGCTGCGCCTCTGGAGTGGGCTGCTTCGTTTCCACGGCAGCCACGGCGTCGGCAGATGACTTGGCTGCATTGTTGAGGGATTCCGACTCTTTTTTTCTATTGAACAAAAAAAATGGTTAATTTCATCACCCATCATTCTATTTCTCACATAAAAATATCAATTTTCATAATTTAATGAATTACAAAGCAGGCAGAGACATGACATTCCAGGCACTTGTAGTTAATTTGTAAAATAAAACACTTTAAAAGTTTCTAGCTCAATCTCCTCTCCTCAAAACCACATCCCAACATTGAAAAATTAACAGTGACTACATGTACAACTAATTAATATTTATGTGTGACAAGTAAATAAGTGATAAGTATTAAACTAAAAAACATTGTAAGTTAAACAAGCACGGCAAGAAAAGTGAAAAGAGAAACACAGTCAACTTACGCTTTGATTTCGGCCAATGTTCTCGCAAGAACGTAATTCGAATACCCGTTGATGGCCATGGTGCTGTTATTTCTGTTTACGTTACGTCTCTACTTGGCGGAACCCGAAAACAGAATGATCTACTCATTGTGTGCGTGTGGATAGAAGCACTTAAGACAGAGGAAAAAAAAATTCCTGCGGCTTCTTTGTACTGCCCACTCTATTGTCTTCTTGCAGTTTGTTTTGCAGACTGCATATTGCATTGTTAACGTTATCACTATGATGCTTTTGTCATCCTACCATTATTATTATCATCATCATTCTTCTTCTTCTCCCTTCCCTGGTCCCATTATGTGGGGTCGGGTCTACTCACTTGTCTGCGCCAAGTCTTTCTGTCTTGGGTTGTCAGTTCTAGCAACTGGGCTTTCTTGAGGTCTCTCTCTATATTTGACCACCAGGTCATTGGCGGGCGGTCTCTGCCTCTTTTATCTTCCGGGAGACCAAGAGCGATCTGCATCACGTGGTTTTCAGTGCGTCTTTTCACATGTCCATACCAGCGAAAGCGGCCTTCTTCGATTTTTTGGGTGATTGGTGCGACTTTAAAGCTCCCACGTATATATTCATTTCGGACTTTGTCTAGTCTTGTAACACCAGCTGCCCATCTAAGTATTTTCATTTCGTTGGTATGTACTTTTTGTTCATGCGTCTATTTTGCTGTCCAGCATTCGGTCCCGTACAAAAGTGCCGGGCGGACCGCTGTTTTATAGACTTTACCTTTCGTTCTTATAGGAATGCGTGGATCACATACTACACCCGAGAGCGTCCGCCACTTCTGCCAAGCGACGTTCACTCTGTGGGTCACATCAGCATCGATGTTTGCATCTGAGGTGAGCATGGAGCCCAAGTACTTAAAGGATTTCACTGCGGGGATAGGCTCCGACCCAACGCACATGATTTCCGGTTCACCATTTCCACCAAAGGGACACCTGAGATATTCTGTCTTACTTCTGCTAACTCTGAGGCCATATCGTTCCAAGGAGTACGTCCACACACTTAATTTGTCCTGCAGATGTTTTGCAGTCTCCGCAGCAAGAACAATATCATCTGCGTAAAGCATGGTCCACGGTAAAGGAGACGGTATACCTCTGATCAGATAGTCCATTACCAAGTTGAACAATAGAGGACTGAGTGCAGATCCCTGATGGACACCTACTTTGACCTCAAAAGTCTCACTCATACCCGCCATGGTTTTAACTCTTGTGCCGACGTTATTGTACATATCCTTGATTAGATCGATATAATACTCCGGCACATTTTGCGTGCGAAGAGCTTCCCATAACAGCTTCCGAGGTACTCGGTCAAAAGCTTTTTCAAGATCAATGAATGTCAGGTGAAGGTCTTTATTGTTAATCCTATGTTTCTCCATCAAGATTCTGATTGCTTGTATAGCGTCTGTGGCAAATGTGGATGCCGTAATTCCAAAACCTAATGATGATTATTATTATCATCATCATTAGGTTTTTAAAATACAAAGTCAATAAACAGATCTAACAAAACACGTAGTTCTCCTAATTCTCTTTACAAGCTGTTTATCAACTGTTTTGTAGAAAATCGTTTATTTCAGAACAGTCGCTAAGCCAGTCATAACAAAAAGATTGAGAGCGTTAAAACATTTTAAAATCTCTTATCTGCGCCAATCATTGTCTGAAACGTTTTGTTAACAAACAAGAGAATGGGATTTTACAACGAGTTAATACTAACGATACTACGAAGGACTAAATGTACCTTTAGAACCCATTATCTCTTAGAAATGTCCATTGATCATGAAATGGTAATAGAAATACAGTAGGTTATCATTTTCTTGGAAATGAACAAAATTGTAAAGTAAGTAATTGCATTCTATTGAAAAAAAATTGCTGTTCCTAAAACTCCTAATTATATAATTATTAGACATAACTGGACACTTAACTAATTAACATGCTACTTTTTGGCAAAGAAAAGTCAAAGGCGCCGCCTGCAGTATACACCCAAAAGAAAGATGTTGTTAGTTTACGTACGCCGAAGCATTGTAGTGAATGCTTCTGATAGCTGACTCTTCTAACGTATAAACTGAAAATGACAGACAGATAAAAATTGTAAAAAAAAAAAAATTGTTATGTACTGTGTATACATACATATGCATTTAGTAAAAATCGGTTATTTTAATATTACAAACAGATACTCCAATTTTATTTGTGTTAGCTAATTGTGTTGGTGTGCAGTTTAAACTTCTAGGAGAAGGCGTTATCTTCATCTTACACACATTTGATGACATTTGATTATAGCCATCCAACATTTCAGATATCTGACACACAATGCCAGTCCCTAACTAAGCAAAGCTTGTATGACACTGATATAAATATATACTTTTTTTAATTACATTTATACATATTATACACACAAATCACTCAAACTACGAAACAAATATTTGCAGATGCAGCACGCAGTTAAAAAGCAACTTTGCACTCTTGTATAACAAATAACCATTTCTTTATACCTTCCTAGAACTTCACACATACAACAACAGCACATGTTGGTGTGACCAGTTGTAGAGATAAAAAATTGACAGCAATCGGTGTCGAATCATCGAAATACAGATTAATAATTTGGGGCGCCTGTTTCTTGGATTCCTGAAATAAATCGGCATTTAAAAACAGTTTTAATAAGTGTTTCATAGAGTTTTTCTAATGTCAAATATATTTTCTTGTATTCTGTTGTATGCAGACTTTCCTTTTCCATGAAGTTCTAAAAAGGAATTGTTTTTAATATCATGGTTAGTACTGGAAGTCAGAACGTGTAGACGAGTCAGGAAAGGTTAAGGCTATTCGCTTATATATACACCTTGTTCTAACAATAACAAACACATAAAAAAAGAATTATTTAATTTGGTCCAGCCGATCGGAAGTTATACAGGTACATTTCGGCGATTTATTTTACATAGATAGATTATTTAATTTATAAAACATTGTATAACTCGACTTTAACACTTGTCTTCCATCATATTCTTACATTTAAAAGTTTGCTCCTACGATTAGCCGATAACAATCGAAAGTTCCAAGCATCGTCGCGTGTGGACAAACAAGTAAGAAACAGTTTTCTGTAGCTCGGTTTTTTCATTGGTCGCGCAGGTAAACAAAATGGCGCGTCCCCGCCTCTTTAGCCGCCTTATTCTAGTCTATTCATTTAAAAGAATTGTAATAGTGGACTTGTTGAATGGCGGTACCTTTAAAGTTGGATGTTTTCTAACTTCGTTAGGAATAAAATCGACTCAATGTAGGCGTTTAGAATAAGTTTTATGTTAAATATAGCTTGTAGATATTCAATCAAATAATAAATAAATGTTTAAAGAAGAAATGTAAAGTGTACTATAATACACCTACCCTATACCTGCCCTTTCCTCGAAATCTTGGACACTCGTCTCTGACTATATAACAACTGTAGAAGGGGTTAAATATTACTTACTTTGGTAAGTGGCCTAGCCAAAATTAATAGACACTGTGTTGCTATTGGAAACGCTGACGAGTATTGCTATTGAGATCTTGCGAAGTGTATGAGGGGGGTATAGGAAACGATCACAGCTTTTGCCTCGGCAGAAATGCACTACATTAGAGGCTTAGTAAAACTTGTCAATGTTGCTTTGAGAATGCGTCACTAGATATTGTTGTTGTATTGTTAACTGCAAAAATAACCACAAAAGCGGAAATCTTGGATACCACAACTCATGAAATAATAATAAAAGAAGCTCCTCGTCCGGTCAATCCAAGATGTCAAGTAATATATTTTCACAAATAAATTTAAAAGAAACAATCTTTATTTGCAATAATTTTTAACCGACTTCAAAAAAAGGAGGAGGTTTCTCAATTCGACCGCATATGTATATATTTTTCCTTTTGTTTTTAATTGTGTTCGCAGATTACTACGTCGTTTATGAACCGATTTTGATGTTTTTTTTTTAATGAAAAGGTATCCCAACGGTAGTACCATGTTAAAGGCACTAAGATCTGATGATGGCATCTAAGAGAAATCGAGTCAAACCTTGAAGTCAGTTTTATTTTTGTTAAAATTTTATCCACACTGATCACTGTGACGCTCAAATTCAAGTACCTAGATGTGGCAATAACTACAAAAGTAGTAACAACAAATAATTTAAGAAAAAAAGATAAAAAGTGTTGCACTGCTAAAAAAATATTTCAAGACCAGTGTATTGAAAAAAAGAAGTCAAGAATTTGCTTGTATTTCATCTATAAAACATGACGGCGAACTACTAGGTCTTGCTGGAGTGTCGTTTAGTAATTTCGCATTTTTAATAAAAAAATTAACTGTAATAAAATCTACAGTTTCAATTAAAGATACCATTATGAGACCCATAATTTTAATGACATCGTGACATGCGTGCATTGCAAAAATACAATGCACGCATTTCAAATAACAGAAACTAATGGTGTAATACATTTATAAGATATCTGACGTAAAGAAAAAAAGTATTAACTACCGATGATCAACATCGCCATTTACCGACTTAAAATATCACACTTGGAAACACTTTCACGGTAAAATAATATACTCCATGTTACGAAAGAAGTCCCACGGCAATAGATGAAACAAATGTGACAAAAACAGGATACTTAATAAATATTAAAGTGTCGCCTCCATACAACAAAAGTGATATTTTTGCCGTTTTTTGCTTGATATTGATAACGGTAACAGGTAGACGGTTGAAGAAATATACAGACAGCTCACGCCCCTTATAGGCCCTGCCTACAGCGAAACCGGCTCCTATGATTCGCGCGATAGTAACGCGTGCGCAAGATGGCGTCGAGCGTTTATTAATCTATGGTCCGTTCACAACTAAAAACGGTAAAGCGAACCGTTATTATTTTAGGGAATGAAAACGCATGTTATTAGTTAGTTAATTAGATTGTTGCTTGATGTATAACTGTGCCTTTGTAAATATTACATTTGTCCTGCTATAATACATATCTTTGTTTCTTCCACCACTGTTTTCATTAATAATTACTCGCCTTCCATATCTTGCTTCGCACTCATTTAGTTAGTGTCATCTAAACACTCCACTGGTGACCCCCACGTTCGAAGAATGGAAGATATATCGAAGGACGTTCTGTTCAGCAAGACCGACCACGTTGGAGTGAAAACTCCTCCTTCCAACCTTAATGACCTGAAGCTGTGGTTCGTGCAACTTGAAGGACAATTCGCGCTATTCAACATCAGCGCGGATCATCCTCAAAGCCGAGCTTATACGACGTCTTTCAGCTGAGATTGACAGGAGGCGTTACCCTCGCCAGTAGAGTGAGGAACGAATACATCCGTGGAAGCTTTACTACTACAATCTTGCTTTATTTATTTATTTATTAACAACTGCACTTGTGTACATCGGCGGACTTAATGCCCAGGGCATTCTCTACTACAAAACCTTTGGGGGGGTGTAGAGATCTGGTAAGGTTGGTGCATCGCGGTTAAAGTTGTTATCAGCAACAGGTATGCAATTTACTCGCCGAGGCTTCCAGAATGTATTTTTTTAATGGTGAACCGACTACCATCTTGGGTTTTTTCTAGAATGTTCTTCGTTCCTTTTCTCAAGTCATCAACGCCTCTCTTCTTGCCGCTTCCACCAGGTTCGCCTGATGGTGATGGGACCTTCAGCCGAACTTTTGCTCGACACTACAGTTTGTCCGTTTTAAGAAATTGATTTTGACAGGTAAAATTGACATTCCGTAACGACAGAATGCAACCATGCACTAATGGAACTCACCATAAAAATATTCTAATTTAAGTCAAATAAATTTAGTAATGGAGGCCCCATTACATTTATTTAACTCAGTAGTATAAATGTCAGTTTCAATTTCTACAGATAATATTAAATACTCACTGATTCTTCATTTCAAGTTTATTCTACAAGATGTCCTAAAACAGTTACATTCTATGATTTTTATTTTTTTAATTTAGTGATGTTACATTTTAATCATTGCGAAGGTTAAGATTAATCGTTTTGATTTACAAATCGAATGTTATCGACTTGTCAAAAAGTAATGATTTTCGTTATAATTAAGTAGCTGATACTTATTCATTATTTTTTTAACTTTCATTTAAGCTTTTCGTTTAATGAAGCTGAACTGAACAAACATTAATACTAATATTACCTTTTCATTTTTATATTATAAACTATAAAGGACAATTTAAATAATATTAATAAGTTACCTAACATCCAAAAGTATCATTACTTCGTATCTATTTCAGCACTATGAGCCATTGAAATATTTCCGAAATGAAAAAACTATTTTTTCGTAATTTTGGTAAAAAAGTGGTTTACTATGTTTGTATGTTTCTTATTCTGTACTAATTATAATATCAATTAAAGAGTAAATAATTGAGAGTAACAAGTCTAACCTGTTGACATCCGATACTACATTGAAACTTACTCACGTTATTTTATTACATTAAAATAACGTGAGGTCAATCACAGTAATTCTAATTATTTAATTAAGGATTTATCATGTCATTAGAATAAGGCGTAACGCATTTAATTGTTTTGGAAAGTTAATAAGAAACCAATAATATCCGGTATACACCGACCACCGTCATTATATTTCATGTGGGTTGGTTTCGTATTGGCGAGAATAAATAAAAAGATCAGTCTAGTTCACAGAGTACAATGTATATTTGTCTAGTTTGAGCATTGTACTAGGAAGGACAAGCTGTAAATAAGTTAGGTAGATAGGCTTAATTGTAGTAATTAACTTTTAAACATTTGTAAGTAATAAGTTAAGATGTAACTTTTAAAAGAGTGGCCATGAGTTTCTTTGCCAATATTCTTCTCATATGGCCCTACGCATTTTGGAAACAGGAAGTTATGGATCGGCACGAACGGCAGTGGATTTTAGTGTTTTCACTTTATTCATCTTGACCATGTTGTGCCGATCTATGATTTTAACTGTAGCTTCAATTTAACGTTTATTAAATAGATGATTCTAGTTTGAACCTAAGTTGTGTTGTTTTAATAAATCCTAGTATCCGACAATCAATTAATTACTAATCCGACCGGTTTGGTAATCAATTGATTGAGAACGGTCTCTATTGCCCATAAATCATGCGAGTGATATTAATGAGTTAAGGAGTGACGTCAGCGAAGCTGAGCCCTTTCTAAAAATCATATCTCCCTTTAAAAATCTGACACGCTCGTGGTGAACTCCAAAACTCTAAAACCAATTTTCACTTTTTTGTCTGTTATTCTGCCCTACTTATCTAAGTGAGAATAGTTAACACAATTTTAATCATGCTTTGATCATAACGCCTTAGTATGAGACTTAGGCCGTTAAGATCAAAGCATGATTGAAAAGAGACGTGAACGAATTGGCCTGGGTTAGCTAGTTTATTATAGAATACTAGTTTTTGCTAGCAGCTCCGCCCTCGTGTATATCGGTTATCGCGGCAAATAGTAGCCTATGTGTTATTCTGATGTATAAGCTATATTACTGTAAAGTTTCATCCAAAATTGTTCAGTAGTTTTTGCGTGAAAGCTATCAACATTCATATGCAGCATGAAAAATGATACGTAAATAGAAAACATATTATTTTGTATATCATCGAATTTGGAAAAGTAAAACAATGTACTGATATATAAATAAGTCTTGATTGGAAGTTGAAACACTGCTGAAAAAAAAAGATATTAAAACGACGAAAAAAGAAGGTATTTGATTATTGATGGGGCACTTTAATGTGCTCCAAATACAATCAATTGGGATTTTAGGGCAAAAATAATAAAATGTACAAAAAAAGCTTATTTCTCTGGTGGGTAATTTATAGTGAAATATATCTTTGACACACAATTAACACTAACAGTTCCTCTGTTCAGTACCTACTTCAAAAGATGAAATAACATAGATCGAAAATCCATATATGTCCTGTGTAAATATAAATACATAGTTAATGCGTATATATAATACAACAGCGCTGTGGATCATAACACATATTTCTAGTGACCCATCACCAATTCCATACAGCGGCAACTGCAGCAGTTATGTTGTTCTGTCTGTAGAAACTGTAGATAGTACATAACCACTCACTGGAAGGAATGGAGGAGTTCAGTGATTTTTCACAATAACTTTTACTATTTGTCATGATTTCAGTGTTTTATTTGTGTATAAATTATATTTTTTGTTGCAGTAAGTATCCATAGAAAGTAAAGATAACATTGCAACATGTGAATCCAAAGCGCTACAACTCCCATATTGCTAAGAACAAACAATGGACAACCCCTCGCCTTGCTATCTGGTAAACATATAGTGAGTATCAGTAAATTTACCTAGACACACATATTATATTATTACCTAGCAATATAAATAAATACAGTCAAGTTATATGTAAAACTGTTTTCACAGTTTTTGTAAACAAGGTTAACTAGGGAACACTTGGTATGGTTTTCTACATTTTTGTTTGATCCTATCCATCCATTTAAAGTTTTGGGCTCGGGGAGGTTTTAGAATTAATTTATTTACTTTTCTTATTGACTTTTATATTGCTGCCATTTTTAATCGACATCAAAAAAAGGAGGTTTCTCAATTCGACCGTATATATTTTTATCTGTTCGCGGATAACTTCGTCGTTGATTAACCGATTTTGATGATTATTTTTAATGGAAAGGAGATATCCCAACGGTGGTACCATAATAAGGACACTAAGATCTGATGAGGGCTTCCAAGAGAAATCGAGTCAAACCTTGAAGTCGTTTTACTTTTGTTAAAATTTTACTTGTTCATAAAAGCTTTAAGTACCACATACATTTATTTAATGTTTGTGTTTTTTACAGGCGCTCCAATGCCAGCTGATCCTTTTATTATATAAGAAATGGAAACGCAAGTTAATAACTTTTGCTCGCGACTTTGACCCACGTTTTTATATATTGAGTAAAACTGTAATAAATTTGCATTTGCAATATACCGGTGATGGAATTGCAGAGAATTGCAATGTACTGAACAAAGCGTTCAAAAAGTAGATCTACGATGTTTACCGACATTTACCATCTGTGTCACAAGCTGTGCTCATCTCGAACGTTGCTTCAAGACGTTCTTAAACTGACATGCAAGTTTATGACTAATCCCATCACGATTTCAGTTAAACGTGATGAGTTGACCATCGAAAATATCAAACAGTTCTTCATAAATTTTGAACGCGAAGAGTGCAAATCTGAGACCTGCACCAAATTTTAACAATAAATCAATCGGTGATATTTTTCAATATCAAGAGAAAGAGGTAGAGCTAACGGCCAGTTCTATTAATATAATCGATAAATAGTAATATCGGAATAATTGAGATTAGAAAAACCCAATGAAACACTTATTCAAACTGTTTTAAAATGCCGATTTATTTCAGGAATCCAACAAACGGGCGCTCCAAATTATTAATCTGTATTTCGATTGCTAACATTTTTTTTCTATACAATTGGTCACACCAACATGTGCTGTTGTTGTATGTGTGAAGTTCTAGGAAGGTATAAAGAAATAGTTATTTGTTATACAAGAGTGCAAAGTTGCTTTTTAACCGCGTGCTCAATTTTGATGATAGAACAAGCGAACGATTCGAAAGTAAGAACCCTGAGCGTTAGAGAGAGAATCAAAAGAGCACGAGGTGAAAAATCTTTGCACTCGAGTGCAACACGTTTCATCCCACCTAAGCGAGAAAATGACTAAATGCAAAATTAGGTTATGGAGCGGGCCAAGTAAATTAAAACAAGTAATTTATTTCGAAAGTTTTTTAAAAACAAGCTTTTATTGCTTATTGATAAAAATAAATATATACATATATATAATTGCTTGTCTTTACAACTAAAGATATATTTCAAATTTTAGCTCAATCGGAATTCGGGAAGTGGGTCAAATTTAACTTGCAAGATTTGATTACAGACAAACATCGGGACAGGTGACGCTGTCTGTCTGAAGTCTAAGTTTTGAACAAATTAAAAAAGGTTGTGTAATAGATTCGGCACCATGGAGTTAGAAGTAACTAAATAGGTTTAATTATGTTTTGAGTTCACAAACTTAGTGTGCACACGTTGTTTTAAATTCAATTTACTTTATCCTCTACCGGATAAAAACGGCTTTTGCACTCGGATGTCGAACAACAAAAATACTTTTTCCGAGACGGAGGGATGAAAATTAAATTGTCTCTTCTAATTAGAAAAAGCAAAGAGGTTATTTATCTGACTTACAGGCGACATGGTGGTGGATGACTCCAGAACCTTCAAGTTTTGGTAATTCCTATACCGTGCCATTGTAGTCTGAAGCAGTAGAAGTTGTTTTATTGTGCCATTAGAGGAGTTTATATATATATTTGTCTAAATTCTCATGAGAAATATCTTCTAAACTTCACATGGAAACATTCAAAATATCAAATCCAACATATTTTTTTAAATTTACACGCTGTTCATTATGCATTAACATTAAATGATTTCTTTATGAAATCTAATTATTAGTAATCACGTAAATATAACCGGTAATTACTTACACATACACACACACTTACATACTTCCTTAACTGTAAAGGAAAAAACAAAATTCTTCAGATTGATCATGCTCACAACTGCTCTATGAGCACTATTTATTACATTATTTCACCATTGAATTGAGAATTTTAACTAAGTCATTATAAAAAGTTTATAAAACAGTAATATATTTCACACATTTATAATCTGTATCTGTATCTAGTGTTTTAGCATACCTAGCTATGTCTGTGTTATTCTTCATGAGTAATTTTTTTGAGATATTTATTTGTGTGTTTTCAAGCTTTCTGGTTACCACAGTTTGACTACCTCAGTGGTGCAGTTGCAGCATTCGCGACTGCTGTGCTTGAGGCCACAGGTTTGAGTCCCGGGTCATACCAAACGGTTGTATGATCTGCAAATATTTGTTTCGTAGTTTGAGTGATTTGTGTGTATAATATGTATAAATATAATTAAAAAAAGTATATGTTTATATCAGTGTCATACAAGCTTTGCTTAGTTAGGGACTGATTGGCACTGTGTGTCAGATATCAAAAAGTAGCACCTGAATTAGTTAAGTGTCCAGTTATGTCTAATAATTATATAAATATGAGTTTTAGGAACAATAATTTTTTTTTAATAGAATGCAATTACTTACTTTACAATATTGTTCATTTCCAAGAAAATGATAAGCTACTGTATTTCTATTACCATTTCATGATCAATGGACATTCCTAAGAGATAATGGGTTCTAAAGGTACATTTAGTCCTTCATAGTATCGTTAGTATTAACTCGTTGTAAAACCCCATTCTCTTGTTTGTTAACAAAACGTTCCAGACAATGATTGGCGCAGATAAGAGATTTTAAAATGTTTTAACGCTTTCAATATTTTTGTTATCACTGGCTTAGCGACTGTTCTGAAATAAACGATTTCCTACAAAACGGTTGATCAACGGCTTGTAAAGAGAATTAGGAGAACTACATGTTTTGTTAGATCTGTTTATTGACTTTGGATTTTAAAAACCTAATGATGATGATAATAATAATGGTAGGATGACAAAAGCATCATACTGATAACGTTAACAATGCAATATGCAGTCTGCAAGAAGACAATAGAGCGGGCAGTACAAAGAAGCCGCAGGTAGAATTTTTTTCTCAGACTGTCTTATGTATACCTATCCACACGGACACACGAGTAGACCATTCTGTTTTCGGATTTCGCCGAGTGAAGACGTAACGTTAACTGAAATAACAGCACCATGGCCAACAACAGGTATTCGAATTATGTTCTTGCGAGAACATTGGCCGAGATCAAAGCGTAAGTTGACTGTGTTTCTCTTTTTACTTTTGCTGCCGTGCTTGATTAACTTACAATGTTTTTTTAGTTTGTTAATTACTATTTATTTATCTGTCATCCATTGCCACCACTGCGCAGCCGACTTGGACGCCGCCCAGCATACGTTGGAGGACCGCGGGGGCGTCTGAACGCGACGTCCTAGTCAGCCAAATTGGACGAGACCTGTCCCGCCAGCAATCATTGCCGCCATGCTGGTAGGTGAGAAGGGCTGACACGCAGTGGTCTCTTTCTGTGAGACTGTAATGCTCAAGAAAGAAACCGCCTAACGGAATCGGGAGAGGGCCGATCCCGAGCGTAGACAACGTCGCCGGCAACATATAAGCGCAAACCTGGGAGTGACAGATGAGAACATCTGTCACATCCGCCTGAGGCCTGCTTCTGCTACCCTAGCAGAAGCAGGCCCGGGTGGCGGTGCGGACGCTGCGGAGCGTGCGCGCCCTGGGGGACAATAACGGGAACATTGGGGTTCCCACACAAGGGGGACGTACGTCGGGGTTTTCCTTTCTGAGGTGTGCCTGGCTCCCCGGCTTCTAGTACCTGAGACGGCATGCAGTTTTAGTCGGCACCAGGACGTGGTATCCAAGGGGATTTTCGCACGGAAAAAAAAAAGATGCTTGAGGAGTAGTTGGAGGAGTTCAGGGATTTTGTACCCCAACTTTACTACTTATCATGATTTCGGTGGTTCATTTGCGTGCTCATAGTGTATTGCTTGTTGCACTGGCACTAGAAAACAGGCCTTTCATCATATTGGCACATGTTGATCCCAAACGCTACAATTCCGTACCGCTGAGCACATACAATGGACAGCCCTTCGCCTTGCAACCTGGTAAGCACGTATAATCAACTCTATGAATATACACACACAAACAAACATAGTTGGTTGGATGTGGGCGACGAATATATCCACTGCTTAAAATATACTAGCCTTTGCCCAGATCTCTGCCAGAGCATATTTTAATTATCGCGGAAAAGAGAAGTCTATGTCCTTCCTCAGGAATCAAAGTATCTCCAGGCCGAATTACATTGAAATCGGTGTCGCAATTTTATGTTTGTATGTCAAATTGATCTGTTGATCTATAATAATATCTGTTATCTCTGTTGATTTTTCTTGAGGATTGAATATCATGCATGTATTTTTGTTACAGGCACTACAACGCCAGCAGAGCATTTAATAAGAAGTGATGAAAACGTAAGTTCTTACTAAGTTTTCGACGACTTAGACCCACGTTATAGCAGATATTTTTTTTGTACATTTAAATCAGTAAGTTTTGCGACGACTTAATTAAACTCGCGCACATCATAGAATATCGAAAACAAAAAAACATTAACTGGGCTATTAACAGAAGTTAATCATTTGTTAGTCATTTGCAATGTGTGGGGGAACTCTTGAGTCATTACTTCTTATCTAGCCAATTGTTGGTCTCCACGAGCGCGTGACTCTCACTGCGAAAGTGGGGTACCGGTACTTTAGTTTTAGTTTAGTTATATAATTTATCTTCTCGACACGTGCATGACAAAAGTGGAATACAGGGATGCCAAAAGAAATCCTTCAGATAGATATACAGCGGGCCAAAAGTGAGACGCGCCGGGAGTTTCTGGAGACATGGGGGCGCCCTTACCGTATGGTTAGGGGCAAAATGCGGCCATGGGCTCCACCGCTGACCCGGTGTCTTCAGCCGGCTACTTGAGAGGGTCGCAGATCAGGTCCGCGATCACCTGTGTCTCATTCGCAAGGAGCCAACGCCCGAGTGCCACCACTGCGATAGTCAGACCGTAGACACGGCGCTCCACACGCTGGCAGAATGTCCGGCGTGGGAGAAGCCGAGAAGTAATCGCGTGGCGGACAATTGGGGGGAGGGCGGGGGGGGGGTTCTCTCGCTCTCTAACATAATTGCAGTCATGTTGCAATGTTGTTGAGTGAGAGCGCGTGGAACTCACCGTTTCTATTTGCGAGCAAATTATGCTTGCTAAGGAAACGGCAAACAGTTAACTCTCAAGTGTTTAAGTCTCATAAAATTCGCGAGGGGATGACTCTCGAGGTAAGGATACTTTGGATAAATCGGTGGCGGTGTTTCATTGTGTGAGCTAACTTGAGGAGCGACGGTTCGACTCCGCCGTGCTGAGTAGGCGGTGTAGCTATGCACGAGCCGAGGTATATTTTAATACCAATACGATGTATTTTGCTGCTCGTAGAAGTTTAATTGATTTAACAGTATATCTGGACTAAACTGGACCGTGAGCCCGCGCTCAAACCACACAAGAAGCCTAAGCTACAGCACCTTTCCCACACCAGCGTGAGTACTACATAATATCTTCGAAGTAACGTTTTTAAAGTAAGTTTAACTTTCGAGTAAGCGTGACAGCGTAACAAACATCATTTACATTACAACATACCCTCCGTCAAATGTCATGCCGAAGATGTCTGGTGGTGTAACGCTCGTGTATGTTTCTAAGAAATTTATATCTTACATTAATTTGGATAAAATCAGAACAAACACCCGCGAACATACACGAATTGTTAACATTACTGTAATAAAACGAATTTAAACATTAAATTCAACTCTTGTGACTATTACTTATCGTTTTATTAAGTGTCAAAGCTCCAGTGTCTCGAGAATAGACACACCCGATAGGATGTTGACAACAATAATGATAAAATTGTACCTTTACATAACTTTGTTAACCTTCCTCTACATAATCACAAATTTTAATTTAAAAAAACCGACTTCAAGAACTGGACCACACTGAAATGGGAAGCACCAGCATTTTAAATAAAAGAAACAAATTCTTTATACAAATAAAAGAAGAATCATCAAAATCAGTTCCCCTGGCCGAAAGTTGTGATGATAAAACATGAAAAAATAGGAATTGATAACCTCCTCCTATTTATTACTCCGATTACAGTCACGGCAGTCTCAACAGAGACCAGCCAACTACGCAGGAGATATTATAGTGCACAAGTATGTACGTAAACACAGGTGCACTCTCTGTACCTATCACCCTCACTCTCATAATCCGATGGGACGGTCAACCGACAAGATCGGTGGAGAGATCAGGCGCAGGACCGACAGCTTTGCACGCTCTTAGAGGCACGGGGATTCAGACTCCAACTTCCAAATTCCGACATGTTATTAAGTATTTCTATTATCAGAAAAACTCAATAACAATTTTGGCTCGACCCGGGATTCCAACCCGATACCTCTCGATCGGCAGTCGTATACGTCAACCGCTAGACCAACGAGGCAGTTAAAAAATACCTAGCTATTAAAATAATTGATCCATGAATGTAGGTATGTGTTTGGGTGTGTATGGCTATGTACCCGTGTGTCTGAGTGTTATTAGTGGGTGTGAATGTATGGGTGTGTATGCGTGCGTGTATGGGATCGGGATCATCGTCAGCCTATCGCAGTTCCCAGCTGGGGATGGGCCTCTCCAATTGCACGCCACTTAGTTCGATCCTCGGCTTCTCGCATCGAGCTCCAGCCAGCCGTCTTGCGCAGATTATTACTCCACCTGGCCTGTGGACGTTCAGGACATCCTACACTACGTGGCCATACAGCGTCACAATCTGAAAATAGATTCAGTTATACAGATGTAATAAGTGGTTCACTAAGCCTTTACTTATTTATAAGACATTCACTATTTAATAATAAAATATTCAATTTTTACCTGAATAGTTTCGCCTTATTCAAGCATTCCCAACATATTTATATCTTTTGTAGACGTTGACTAAATTACTCAAACTCAATTCATATATACTTTGCAGAATGGTATCTATATCTATATCAGTTTCAAAAACTAAAACATTTGGTAACATTCTATTATTTGTTACATAATTTGATTGCAATATTTCCAGATCTGGGTCATCTAAATGTACTTTGATAAAACATTTAGCCAACTGTTTGGTAACTGTTTCGTCCAAATTGGAAAAGAATACACTGCAAAAGTTATTGTTTTGTAAAAGTTTTGAATTCTCACTGATAGATGATATAAAGAGTAACTTAGGCTACTTTTTTTAGACTAGCTTCGCCCCGCAGCGTTACCCGCGGGATGACAATAACCCGGGGTAACACCGTGGGGTTCAGCTACAATAGATATATAATTTTAACAAAGACTTACCAAAACAACAACTGCTTCGTCATCTACAATCTTCCCTGTTAATTCTAACCATTCCTGTTTTTCTAAACATGGCATTATATCACATAATAACAGCTCCGATTTATCGATGCTCCGAGTTATTTCCACTTCTATATTGTTTTTTTTTTATTTTGAAAAGTTTTAACTGCGCAACGTTTTGGCACAGTTTTAAAACTGCCATCACAAGAGGTGGATTCTGAAAAAAAAAAACATTTTTTTCTTATTTAACTCTTACGTGTCATATCTATCTTTAGGCTGATATTATAATTTTTAACCGACTTCAAAAAAGGAGGAGGTTATCAATTCGACTGTACTTTTTTTATATTTATTACCTCATAACTTTCGACTTTCGGTTTTTTTTTTGAGCGCTGTTGCTTCCCGTGTCCCATATCAATTTGGTTCAGTTCTTGAAGTATTTTTCTTTTTATTTGTATTTCATTGAAAAACTGCATCCAAATCGGTTAACCTCTTTGTGAGATTAGCGCGTACAAACACTGAGTGTGTTTGTACACCTACACTACATTTTTGGTATATGTAGCGTGTATATATACATATGCATTTAGTAAAAATCGGTATTTTAATATTACAAACAGACACTTCAATTGTATTTATTTGTATAGATTATTATAGAAAATATACTCACATAACTGAGTTTTAAGACGCATAGCCCGAACTTGCGCAAGCATTCAACTTCAAACCTTTTATAGGCATTCCAGAAACCTTTATCTATGTTTATTGCAACAGCATGATCCGCCATCTTGTTGTAGTATAGATATGATGATAAGAGGGAGGACAAGACTTCTGCGAGAATTATTATAGAAGGGCCTGGAAAAATATATATACTAAATTAATAGTAATAATAATCTCACACATTTCACACACAGACGACTGATCCCAAACTACGCAGAGCACGGAAATAGGATAGAATGGCGAAATGGCCTGGCACGCGTCCCATAATCATGCACTATAGTGCATCATGTTAATGTCGCTCGCTCATTGCCTACGCAACGAGATTCACGGAACCATAGTTCACGGAATAAAAACCCCATTACGATGCCGTATTGTGTGTATCCCTAAGTGCAAAAATGATAGTGGTGAAGTTAGTCTGAAGTAGAGGTGGGTCGTAACGTCTTTTTCTCGTAATCTAACAAGTGACAACAATGATATTCATCAAAATGTTAATGAAGGTATTGGTACTGAAATCAGTGACACTATGTTGGTAGAGAAGATGAAAACAGTGTTGTTTGATAGAGAAGACGTTCCAGTTAAAGATTATGATGCATTTGATGACGATAGAGGTGATATTTCTGAAAAGAGTTTTGAGTTAGTGGGAGAGATACAAGAAGTAGGTGAAAATTAAATTCCTGAGCAAGAAATCATGGAACATGGTGGAAGGATTCTGAAAGACAGATCATTACTACCTGAAATACTCAAAGACTATGTTTTGAACATGGCTAGCTACTAAAAGCTTGTTGAAGAAGTACAGACAAGTTGTTGGTGCATTGGTATACTTAATGGTCGGGACTAGACCCGATATTGCTTATGAAGTCAGCTTTGTTTCTATACCCTATTCAACTTCCTCCGAGACAAAAGGTAAACAAAGAAACCAATGTTTCTCAAACTTTTTTAAAAATATTGGTATGTGAATAAAATTGTCTATGATTCACCTATGAATGAGACAAATTATTGTTGCAAGGTAGGTATGTAATTCACTGTCTATTTATCTATACTTATAATAAAACTGTAGAGAGGTCAATTCTGTACATTGAATATATATTAAAAATTATTATTGGGGGATGACCCGTTGACCTATGACGCAAAGGAGAAAGCCGATCTTCTGGCAAAACACTTTGCGTCGAACTCGACCTTGGATGATGGGGAACAGGAGCCACCTACCATACCGCGGTGCGAGAGCCGTATGCTGGATATCCAGTTCCACCAACGCTCAGTACGCTTAGCACTTTTATCCCTTGATATCCATAAGTCGAGTGGCCCGGATGGAATCCCTCCTATTGTGTTGAAGATGTGCGCTCCAGAGTTGGCACCGGTCTTAACGCGTCTTTTTCGGCTCTCCTACTCTTCTGGTGTAGTCCCGACATCATGGAAGGCAGCATTGGTCCACCCGATCCCTAAAAAAGGCGACCGCTCAAATCCATCCAACTACAGGCCGATAGCCATAACTTCCCTCTTCTCGAAAATAATGGAGTCCATTATTAACCATCAACTCCTGCGGTACCTAGAGGATCACCATCTGCTCAGTGACCAGCAGTACGGTTTCCGTAAGGGTCGATCAGCTGGTGATCTTCTAGTATACCTGACACATCGCTGGGCACAGGCGATTGAGACTAGGGGGGAAGCCTTGGCAGCTAGTTTGGATATCGCGAAGGCCTTCGATCGAGTTTGGCACAAAGCGCTTCTTTCGAAGCTCCCTTCCTATGGGCTTCCCGAGAAATTATGCGAATGGGTCACTAGCTTTCTAGCAGATAGATGCATTAAGGTCGTAGTCGACGGTGAATGCTCTGACTCCATATCTGTGAATGCTGGTGTCCCGCAAGGCTGTGTGCTATCGCCTACTTTGTTCCTCCTCCATGTCAATGACATGCTGCAAATTAGTGGCACTCATTGTTATGCGGATGACAGCACGGGCGATGCTCTCTACACCGGCCGCGCTAATATTTCTCGGGAAAACGTCATTGAGAGTCGAAACAAACTTGTGTCTGAAGTTGAGACCTCCTTGGAAAAGATCTCAAATTGGGGTAGACTCAATTTAGTCCACTTTAACCCCACAAAGACACAAATTTGCGCGTTCACCGCTAAAAAACTGCCGTGGGTCGTATGTCCTCGCTTTGAAGACACTCCCCTATCTGCCTCAGCCAACATTGAAATACTTGGAGTCGACATTTCGAGTGGAGTCCAGTTCTGTGACCATTTGGAGGATAAGGCCAAATTGGCCTCAAAGAAGCTTGGCGTGCTCAACAGATCGAGACAGTATTTCACACCGGCTCACCGCCTCATGCTTTATAAAGCGCAGGTTCGGCCTCATGTGGAATACTGTCCTCATCTTTGGGCGGGTGCACCCCAGTACCAGCTCCTCCCTCTGGATCGCATTCAACGGAGGGCGGCTCGAATCGTCGACTGCCAAGAACTTTCAATTCAGCTAGACTCTTTGGCGCTGCGTAGAGATGTTGCCTCGCTGTGCATCTTCTACCGCATCTATTATGGGGAGTGCTCCGAGGAATTGTTCGGATTGATCCCTGCCGCCTCTTTCCGCCATCGTCCTACGCGACAAAACTTTCATCCCCATCATGTAGATGGTTGGCAGTCCACAACGGTGCGCTTTTCAAGAAACTTTCTGCCTCGCACAGCAAAACTGTGGAATGAACTGTCGCCTGCGGTATTCCCGGACCAATACGACCTTCAAACCTTCAAGAAACGAGCGTACTCCTTCTTAAAAGGCCGGCAACGCACCTGTGACGCCTCTGGTGTTGCGGGTGTCCATGGGCGGCGGTAATCACTTACCATCAGGTGATACGTCTGCTCGTTTGCCCCCTATTTAAATAAAAAAAAAAAAAAAAAAAAAATGAATGGTTATCGATACTGATGCCAAAAATGTAATCAGTAAGTTTTTTGTCTGTCTGTCTGTCTGTCTGTATGTGCACGCATGGATCAAAAACTACTGAAGGGATTTTAACCAAACTTTGTACGATTATAGTCCATACTCCTGGGCAGGTTATAGGCTATATAACATAACGCTAAGATGCATAGGAGCTGAGCAGTGACGATAAATTTGAAGCAAGTCGGATGAAAATTTTCGCTTTCGAGCTCTTATCCTCGCATACGTTGATCATACACCAAAAATATGTATTACAAAGATGATGGTCTTCAAAAGATCTACAAAAAAGTCCTCAATAGTATATTTCTATCTTTTATAAATTAGCCACAATAACGTGTTTAAGCGTTAGGCATTTCTTCAAGGTGTATTAAATACTTAAATATATTTCACATGGATATATCCTTATCACTATACACTTAAATATCTTTTTAATAAAATATAGAATTATAAAATTATAATTAATATATGAAATAAAACTGCCAAATCTCGCCGCACCAGTATAAGTACGACATTACGGTTGATTTTTCTTTAACACGCGAAACGGCCATCCGCTGAATCTACAAAAAGGCGGGAGCGCTCACGCCGCTCACGCGGTGACTTCACTCGAATTGTCACTGTTAATGCGAACGAACGTGGTTCTTATTGACTGGGAATAAGCGCGTTTTAGATTTAAAAAATACATAAGACGTAGTTTTTAGATATCAGTTTAAAGTAGGTATTAGATAATAATATAATTAGTTTGTTTAGTGTTTTTGTTTGTTTCTCCTTCTTTTCTGTATATTTATAGTTGTAAAATTAATAAGTATAATTTCAAATAAGTAAATTTATGCAATGACAATTAATAAATCTCATCTTCAGACTTTCCGTGTTGCTGGAGTAGATCTTAGTCTCAGATGTTTTTCACATGGGCAGTTGTACGTCGCTTTTTCCTGGGTCAGTAGTTCCACAAATCTTTATGCATAGGTACGTACCGGAAGCGTCCACTTTGAACAAGAGTAGTGACGATGCGATGTAGTAAAAATTACTCTTCGGTCTTAAATAGATTTTTAAGAGGCAGCGTCATATTTATTTATTAAATTGTACTTTAATAGTCTATAGTTAAAAAAAAAAACATTATTGTAAAAGGAGATCCACGCGGACGGCACAGCTTTAAACAATAAGATAATTATTATGTCGCATGCCTGCCTGGTCAAAGTACAGAATATTGCTTCATTCATCGGGTGGTGAAACGACTACTTACCGAATCAATTTTTTTGCAGAATTTCTACTGTATTATGATTAATTATGAATTTAAATTTAAGATAAAGTTCAAGCTTGACAACCAAAAACGATATTTCTGTAATGGCGCTGGTCACATGAGACGCGTGACGTCACACTCTAGCCACAACAAAACAAAACAGCGCGGTTTAAGTTAATTTTATCAGTTTTCTCCAATTTTATATTAATTAAAATGTCGAATAAATGGTTTGTAGTGCCACAGTGAACAAATCTATACATCTATAGGTACAAATAAATAAAATTGGAGTGTCTCTTTGTAATATCAAAATAACCGCTTTTTACTAAATGCATATGTATGTATACACGGTACATATACCAAAAATGTAGTTAAAATTTTTTTTGTCAGTCTGTCTGTTTGTCTGTTTGTTCCGGGTATTCTCTGGAACGGCTGGACCGATTTTGACGGGACTTTCACTGGCAGGTAGCTGATGATCCAGGGAGTAACTTAGGCCACTTTATTTAGACTAACTTTTTCCCGCGGCGTTACGCCGAAATGTATGTATGCGCGTAACTTTCGATCGGCTACATAAATTTTTTTTTTTTATGTGTTAGTTATTCTTAGGACAAGGTGTGTGTACAAGAAAAAATAAAAAATAAAGAAAAAAGGTTTTTTTGTCCGTGACTACACCTTACTCATGGGTAGCTGGTAACGAAAGAAAAATATGGTGGTACGAAGTTCGTCGGGTCAGATAACATCTTTAAATACCACGCTTTGTACTATTTCAAAATGTAACCTAAAAGCATTGAGATATACCTACCTACATAAAGTAAATTAGATTTTACAAAAGTAATGAATGAATTTTTTCCAGAGGTTATTACAGAAACAATTTTTATGTTGTACTTATGCAAGTGCAACACAGCTGCTTTAACATTTTTCAGTTCTGCAGCATAGTTATCAATGTTATTATTATGTACTAGCTGAACCCCGGGGTGTTACCCGCAGTTATTGTTGTACCACGAGTAACGCCGCGGGATAAAGTTAGTCTAAAAAAAGTAGCCTCAGTTACTTCCTGGATTATCAGCTACCTGCCAGTGAAAGTTCCGTCAAAATCCGTCCAGCCGTTCCAGAGATTACCCGGAAGAAGCAAACAGACAGACAAAAACATTTTTAACTACATTTTTGGTATATGTACTGTGTATATATATACATAGGCATTTAGTAAAAAGCGGTTATTTTAATATTTAAACACACTCCAATTTTATTTATTTGTATAGATAGAAAAGTGCAACCATAAAAGCGTCTATCTTATGTAGGTTGATGTTATCGGCACGCACAAAATTTGGTTCCTTTTTGTTTCGAACCACTTATTAAATAGTTTATTAAAAAAAGTCCTGCAGAAATAGCTCACAGATCGATTATTACCACTCCGAAAACATAAAACGCAAACAATATTCAATAGAGGAATCTTTCGTTTATTAGCATGTGACGTCACCAGAGTTGCAACCAATCACAAGACGTTTATGTCGAAGACAAAATTTCAAAAAAATTGTTAGTTTTATTTCGTGCAATCTGCGAGAAACTTAAATTATTTTGTTTGATTTATAGTGAAATATGTCTTTTTAGACTATTATCTTAAAGGATGACCCCAATCCATAGTTTATTTCCCTTTCCTCTTTAAACGCGTGCAGTTTTTGGTGAGTCTGTGAGTCTATGCTTTGCGATGACGATAAACAAGACATAAGGTCAGACGTTGCGCACCGCAGGCATAGACGAACTGTTTCAGCAACGGAAAGCTCTATGTGGCTCTGTCGAGGGTGAGCGACAATGCTAATATGTTCGTATATTGTTCCAATGGCATTACACATAACATAGTATACAGCGAAGCTCTTTAAATAAAGGTAACACTGTCACAATATGTGGACATATCAGTGAAATTGCACACAAAAACTACTGAACGGATTTGAATGACACTACAGGAATTTAACTTATACATCAGAATAACACATAGACTACTATTTGCCACGATAACCGACATACACGCGGGCGGAGCCGCGGGCAGCAGCTAGTTTTTCAAATAAAACTAAAAAAATGAGTGGAGTTTGCGCCATATCGCACCCATACACATATCGTCTAATGCATGAATAAGAGATAACCTGGATGATATTGGTGGTAGAGGTGATGAACTGCGGCCTGTAACTTTCTTTTCTTTAATAATTTTGTGAACGGTGGCAAGTGATTTTCCCATTATTTCTGCCATTTAATGGATCATATCATTTTTGTAAGGATAAGAATCCAGGTCAGGTCTCCTCAAGATGTTTAAACACATTGATAACAGCCACTTTCTCAGTTGAAAGCAAAGGAGTGGTCTTGGAACGCTTTTTCTTCGATGAAGAAAAAGTACAGGCATTGCTTGGTCCAGGTTCACTCATAATTACAGCACTTATAAGCACGCAAACGTCAATAAAACAATAACAACAAAAAACTTAACAGTAATAGAAAACAACAACTTAACAAATGGAATTAACAAATAACAAGAATTTAACAAAACATCTGAAAACACGGCACGCATGAGTCAACGAGTTGATCGAGAGTACAGATGGCCGGTGTAACCAAACTAATTACAAAATTTCACATTACTTAGTAAATTATTTGCCTTATCACTACTCTTCGATTTAGTAGTGTTATAACACGTTCAAAGTTTGGGAACAGCTACAGTTTTAGGTGTTTTTAATGTCACTTTTTAGTCAGTTCACTGTGAACTCGGAAAATTTTGACAATTGCAATAATTTATTTTTTTACACATGTATCCGTTGTACTTGACACTGGCAGAATTGTCGACATCGGCACAGTTTGTCATTTCTCTTCATAAGGTATACGTATACTTTCCAAGAAAAAGAAAGAAAAAGTCACTTTTTTATTGATTCTAGATGCATATAAAATTTGACCCATTGAAGAATCTTTTTCTGGTTTGTTTACCTTGTGTCTGTTGAGGAAGTTGAATAGACTACAGAAGCCTTGAAAATCCTAAAGAACAGGATTGTGTCAAACTAAAGAGATTACTACGGTACTTTCAATATGCTCCAGAAAAAGGGATACGGTACAATAGAGGTTTCAAGACAGGCATTCTTGAGATCTACAGTGATGCAGATCATGGAGATGACTTGAACACAGGTTGTCAACCACTGGTGTTTTGTGCATGTATGCTGGATGTGCCATTACATGGATAAGCCCACGTCATAGAAGCGTATCTATATTATTATTATTTATCTGCCAAAGTGACTGAACAGCCTGATGGTAAGCTCAAGCAAAATCCAACAGAGGGGCCACCATACTCACTGCGAAAGCAAACAATGCAGTATGGCGTCCCACACTATGGCGGCTTAGTGAGATGCCCCGCTTAAAAGACACGGGATCATAGTAGTTGGTGGTGTGCTGGTAGTGAATTCCATTGAAACGTTTTAACCGTGCAGAATATTACTTACGTTTAGTCCACAGCTTGATTGCCCGGAGTGTTATCTTGAAGGTACATCAAAGACAAACCGCAACGTCTCGACACTTACGCGACTACCATTAAGACACCAAGTTTTCCAATAAATAGTTGTCCTTAAGGTCGAGATTTCCTGTAATGCAAATATACTCGTTAATGCAGTGTTAAATAATGATCAATAAATTAATAATATCTAATGGTAACCACTTTATACTATTGCAGTCTGATCTCACACCAGGCTGAGCCTGTTATTAAATAATAAAATATTAAAATAAATAAATATTTCGGACATCTAAACACAACGCCATCTAGTCCCAAGATAAGCAGAGCTTGTGTTATGGGGTACTGTTGTATGTTGGTATGGTGACCACCACTCTTGGAGTCTGCTATGCTTTCCATCAGACAGAGCAGAGTCATTTTGGCAGGGCTAAAAAAAAATAAAAAAAAAAAAAACTATACAACTGATACAAATACATATATACTTTTTTTTTGTAAATACATACATATTATAGATAGAACACACCCAAACTCCGAAACAAATATTTGTAGATCATACAAATATTTGGTCCGACCCGGGAATCGAACCCGAGACCTCATGATCAGCAGTCGCTCACGCCAACCGCGAGACCAACGAGGCAATCGGTTATTAGTTTAATGGACTGTGGATAAGCCTACATAAATCATGTATACACAATGCCTCGTAGTCAAATGTGCTGCTTATTAATTTCACCGACATATAAACTTTTACACACATATTTATCTAGATAAATAAAAATGAATCACCGAAATGTATGTACGCGCATAACTTCCGATCGACTGCACCACATTGGATAATTCTTTTTTCTATATGTATGGAAGAAAATAAAAAGAAAACTGGAAGTATTATATTTCCGAAATCCACTGTACACTATCCGTGGGTAACTGAGGCGGGATTAAATACCAATTTTTTTTTTTCTAAAATTTAGGATATATTAACGAAAATTAAAGATGGCGGTGCGAAGATCACGGGGTGAGCTAGTTATAGATAAATTTTACCTAGACATCTCTTGACACAATAATTATTTTAGACGGGAATGAAACCCATAACTTCTGCCTTACTAACTTAAGTTTACCAACCACTACGCCAAAATGTCTGTCAGAATATCTTATATATAAAATTCTCGTGTCACAGTTTTCGTTCCCATACTCCTCCGAAACGGCTTGACCGATTCTCATGAAATTTTGTGTGCATATTGGGTATGTCTGGGAATCGGACAACATTTATTTTTCATCCCCCTAAATGGTAAGGGTGACCCATCCTTAAATATTTTTTAATGGCAAAATGACGTTTGCCCGGTCAGCTAGTGTCCAATATAATAAAATAACGTGTAAAATATAGTAACTACAAAACGTATAACTTGAATCAACTTCAATGCCAATCTGGTAATAAGTTCGATCACAATTCCTTTTAACTTAAAAACAGTCTATTCATACTGCTTACAAGTTTGTTGGTAATAGAAATAATTTGCTCACATCCTATATTGTTTATAAAATTACACCTATAATATAAAGGATATACTCAGGAGAGGAGACTTGCTTTGGTATCATTAATATGGAGTTGACAATACTCGGCAAAATGACTATTTAATTAAATAAATAAATATTTCGGAAATCTATCACACAACGCCATCTAGTCCCAAGCTAAGCAGAGCTTGTGTTATGGGTACTAGACAACTGATATAAATACATGTATACTTTTTTTTGTAAATACATACATATTATACATAGAAAACACCCAAACTCCGAAACAAATATTTGTAGATCATACAAACATTTGGTCCGACCCGGGAATCGAACCCGATACCTCAAAGAGACTCAAGACCGATTATTATATCGTGATTAGAATACTAACCTGAGGTTATCTCCACAACTCTTACGAAAGACGTGCAAAATGCCTCTCTGCTCCACATCGAGCTCTTGTCACGCACCTGTTGAGAAGATAAATGATATAAAATAGGCACTAAGGAGTTAGCAACACCTACACCATATATCATTGATGTACCTACTTACCCCTATACGCTACGATCCGAATGAGTACACGTTGCCTCCCGATTCTGTAATAGTCGCAACACCTCCATTCGGCGTTCGCGTTCGCGTTTAAGATGCCGTCTCTTAGGCCCGTATTTTAAAAGGGGTCTCAAATATCCGTTGAACTCCGATCAGCTGAAACGAGTTTTAAGTTCCAATCAAATCTCAAGCGTCCCTCTTATTATAGAATGCGTTTTGAGTTCTACTCAGCTGAAACTAGTCTCAGTAACCAATCTCAACTCAACAGTCTGTTCTCAATTACGCTTCTGCTTTATCTAAAATATTGTTCGGTGTCACGCAGCAAATTATATTAAACAAAATATAATTAACAAATATAATTTAAAAATTATTAGTTATTGGTTTGTACATAATACATTATTGGCTAGTGTATCAATATCTCGCCCTAAATTAAATATTATAAATATTAAAATCAAATGGCTAGATATTACCTATAACGGAACGTCCAAATTGTTATCAATGCTTGTCATGTTGAATTGTTGTTTTGGTTGTTTATTTAAATTATTGTTATATTTTTGTCATAAACCAAAAGGTTGCGAGTGATATTAGTTGAAACAAGTGGTTAAATGTGTATTTAAAGTGAATTGAATTTCAATTTAATGTTAATTAAAGTGAATTGAAATGTGTATGATATGTAATTCTTTCGTAAATAAAGCAAGGTAAAGTGAATCTTTCGTTGTTATTCAGAAAAATCATCATAAAATACGTTAATTTCCCCATAAAGGCCTTTAGAAATTACCACTTGACACTAGATTGAACTTGTCTCAACTGAACAGAGATCACATCTGTCAAAATCTATTCCTGAGAGGAGATTTTGACATAAGTATCGTTCTAAAATAAGCTGTTCATTGATCTTTACTCACCTGATTAACGATCAGTGTCAATCTTGTCTTAAGAGACGTTCTATAATAAAATCTCTTCTTAAAACTAGTTTTGAAACTAGATTCACGACTGAGACGCCTTTTAAAATACGGGCCTTACACCCTATGTTTTTCCAAGAAAGTTGTTAACAAGTGGGTGTTAGACCTGATCAGATAAAATTTGTCAAATTAATGCAAGATGTAAATTGTAAACTTTCCTACAAATATACAAGAACAAACATGCGCACCGCACCGCACAGCTTCAGTCTGACAGCTGACTGAGGGTCTGTTGTAAAGTAAACAACTAACCTGCGACAGTCGGAGTGGACGACTCTAGTCTTTAGGTTCTTGTAATTCCTAGGCCGTGTCATTGTAATCTGAAACAATATAAATTCCTTATACTGCTAGTCATTCACTGAATTTATATGTTAAATCTTTACTCTCTGAAAATATTGAATTTGCTGTTGGAAATTTGAACAAATTTACTTCTTGTTTAACAACTGATAGAAATATGGCTACTTTGAATTATTCCATTGATGCGTGAAAAATTTATCTTCAATATTTTACTAGAATGCACAATTGCACATTGTTAAGTGTGTAAATGATAACCATGTTGTACCAAGTAATCTATATACATAAAAGTGAATCCCTATTTGCCTTGGTCACGACATCAGGCGCGAACGGCTGAACCGATTTCGCTAATTCTTTTTTTGTTAGATAGCCCATTTAGTGAGGAAGGTTTTAGGCTATGTAACATCACTTTACGATTAATAGGAGCCGGGTATCGACCGAAAATGTTGGGAAAATTGGAAAAAAATATTTCTTATGGAGAGGCGCAAACCGAAGTTGTGCGGGTCAGCTAGTCAATTATAACAATCAAGTTCAATTATAACTATCACATATTTAATTATTTACTACGTTTAACTGATATTTTATACGTATTTTTGGTCAATAGTATCCACGAATTACAAAGTACGTCATATTACAAAACGTTACTAAGTAAAATAATTATAATACATACTGCTATCGGTATACTAGTAACTAGTTGTAAAATTAAAAATACATAAAAGCGTTGAATTCGAAAAGGCTAAATATTAAAACCAACAAGAGAATGGTACTTACACAAGACTAGCAGAAATCAAAGACGTTACAAAGGATTAACGAAACTGTTGGATCATAGTGTTAAACAGCTGGAGCAATACTAATTTCAAATATTCATAAATATTTTTAAGAACCGTTCGAACACAGAAACCACGGTGGTAACCGTGCTAGTGTGACTACAATCACTGTCGTTTCTTTTTTCAAACGTACATTTTATATGAAAACTAGCTGCCCCGGCAAACGTCGTTTTGCCATACATTTTTTTAAGGATGGGTCACCCTTACCATTTAGGGGGATGAAAAATAGATGTTGGCCGATTCTCATAGCGGTATCTAATTTTTTGTGCTTATCCGGTGATAAGCACAAAAAATTTCATCAAAATCGGTCAAGCCGTTTCGGAGGAGTATGGCAACGAAAACTGTGACACGAGAATTTTATATATTAGACTAGCTGCCCCGGCAAACGTCGTTTTGCCATATTTTTTTTTTAAGGATGGGTCACCCTTACCATTTAGGGGGATGAAAAATAGATGTTGGCCGATTCTCAGACCTACTCAATATGCTCACAAAATTTCATCAAGCCGTTTCGGAGGAGTATGGGAACGAAAACTGTGACACTATGTTTATATATAAGATTACATAAATGAGTATGATCATTAATATACTTACCCCTACTCGAAATGATCCGAATACGTCCACGTTTCCGTTCAATTTCTTTGCCATGCTTATTGGAGTATTATTGAGAAGTGAATGACACCGCCATTTTGTTTTGTGTTTCGATTACCGATTCTAAGACTCCATACTTCTCCAGGCAAGTACTTAGCACCCAGCGTGGTTCCTGCTCAAATAATATTGGATAAGAAATAATCATCTTTCTCCTACCGTTTTTCTCGAACTAGATTAGTCGGTTTTCTATTTACATTGAGGATTGTTATCTTAGCGTTAGCGCGCACTAGTGAATTCTTGACAAAAAAATCTTGTCACGGTTATGATAGCGACGAAACTTTTTTGTATTCGATTCGATAACACGGTAGAGACGAAGTGACATTCCAGACCTAATTATATATATAATTACTTTTTCGACTAAGCGATCTGCTAATAAAAGTCCCGTCGAAATCGGTAGAGCCGTCTGAGTGATAAGCCGGAAGAAATAGATATGCAAAAAAAAACAAAATAGATTTTTGATTAAAGTACCTACAGTATACACTTTAATACGCATTTAGTGAAAAGCTGAGAATTTGAAATTACAAACACACTTAAATTTTAATTATTTGTATATAAAATCAAAAATACAGAAAAACATGGAGTAAGCTGGAGGAGGCCTATACCCAGAGGAGGGTACCAATAATAGATTATGACTAGTATTTAAATAGCATAAAAAAATGATTTTTAAGGCTGTTGGAAATAAAAGTTATTATTATTATGTACTATGTGTTATTCTGATGTATATGCTATGTTACTGTAAAGTTTCATTCAAAATCGTTTAGTAGTTTTTGCGTTAAAGAGTAACAAACATCCATCCACATGTACAAACTTTCGCGTTTATAATATTAGTAGAGATATAGATTGGTGTAGGTAATGATTAGGTTTAAAGATATAACTATACGCCTAACATCTTTGAACAGTGTACTGCATATGTGTCTACCCTCTGTGGTATTAACAAGTAAGTTTTTAACAAAAATAAAACCGATTTCAAGGTTTGACTCGATTACTCTTGGATGCCATCATCAGATTTCAGTGTCCTTATCATGGTTCCACCGATGGGATATCTCCTTTCCATTAAAAAAATTATCATCAAAATCGGTTCATAAACGACGAAGTTATCCGCAAACACACATAAAAATATATAGGTATATATTTATATGCGGTCGAATTGGGAAATCTTTTTTTGAAGTCTGTTAAAAATACATCAATAAGTGTAATTACAAATACAAAATTGATTTTACTGTGGTTTCATTTATTTGAATACCTTCAACCGAGCAATTCTTGTATAATATGTATCTCGGAAACGGACAAGATTCACGGCACGACAGATTTCACGGACGGAGATAATTTTCATGAAATTTAGTATGCAAGGGGTTTCAGAGGGCGATAAATTGATTAAACTAAAATTATTTTTTAGAAAATTTACCAAAAAAAGTTAACATACCGAGTAAAGCTCAGCCATTCAGGTACTGACATTAGACAAAACAACCTTGCGCGTCTAATTCTCATATGTCCACGACATAAAATAAGATCTAATGTTTAAAATAATACTGCAGTCACTCACATGCTCCTTTACGTCCACGCTAATTCGTCAGGTGTCGTGAAGACATTTCTATTCATTGCAATGACAACTAAGAAAAATGTAGTGAAAGAATTTGAAGCCTACCGCCACTACAAAAATATTTTCGCTATTAAAAAATACAACTACCCTTCTAAGTTGATCAAATAAATAAATTAATTTATTTTTAATATTTTTTGTTGCTAACGTGCTCAAAATAAATATTATTTTTTTTAAAACACGTTCATAGTTATTATTACCGAATGCGGTATTATTTTTGTTGTAAAATTAGCATGTTTCGGAGTGAAATGTTTTAAACCTACAGATGGCGTGCACAATTACAAGACGCGGGAAATCATTTGATTCATTTTTTTAAATAATTAAATTTTCACTGGACAAAAATGTGGACTTAAATACCTTCGGACCTGGTGTTCGACAAAAATACGATTTGCCTGTATGAGTATGAGTATGAGTATGTACGAGAAGTAACGATATAAAGCACAGTTGTTAATATTGTAGGTACCGTTTGCTTTTGTTTATAAATTTCAACATATCTCATTATCTGAGAGCTGAGAGCAGCTGATTCGTATGTTGTATTATTTATTTATTAAAATAGTATATATAGAACCAGCTTAGACAGTTAAAAGCATTTTGTTTTTTTTTAATCTTTATTCACATTTAAGTTATATTTTTTTTACAGTGTCTCTATTCGCCAAACTGTTCTAACAGTTTGTAGGCGTTCCGCTCAATGTATAATAAACTTAATACTTAAATGCTACTTTTTAAACTATTACTTCACCGGTATATTAACTAAAAAAAAAAACAAAATACTTACATCTAAGAAATAAACAATACATAATCAGTATAACCTCATTATTTTTTGGGAACCTACTTCCTTAATTAAGTACACGTTTTAGTCTATTACCATATCCAAACATTTCTTTTAGTCTTAGTTTCAATTTAAATTTATATTTTATTCTTTTTTCCTCTCTCAGTAGTTGATATTTATTACATAACTTTGGTACTACATACTTCCTAGTCCTTTCCCCATAGTAATTATTTACTTTTAACTGCTCTTATTTTCCCTTCTTTCTAAGTCTTACACTATAATTATATATTTTCTTTATTTTATGTTCTTCGCTATGATATGATTCTAATGCTATTAAGTACTTAACTTTTTCACTTACTGGCATGATGGCACATTCGGAAAATAACTTATTATAGTCCTCTTTATGCTTATTTTTAATTTTTTTTATCTACAATTATTTTTAAAAACCTCAACTGTATCTTTTTAATTTCCTCTATATACGTTTTAAATGTTAGGCCGTAACAACTTAACCCATAACTAATAACTGAGTCCGCCAGTGCATAATACACCATGAACATAGTGCGTCTATCTAATATTCTTTTGAGGATGTAAAACTTACTCAGAGCTGACCTTAATCTATTACATACTAATTCTATGTGTGGTTTCCACCCAAATCCATTATCTATTATCAATCCCAAGTACTTAATGGTGGTAACTAACTCCAATTCCTTGCACTGACAGCTCTTGCTTTTGTCATGTAAACAATCGTATGTGTGCCCTATGATACGCACACAAGCCCCCTCTCTCTTGTAGGGTGAACATAAATGCATAATTTTTGTTTTATTGGTGTTAAGTATAATCCTATTATCATGAGCCCATTTTGTTATTCTGTCAAAGTCATTTTGTAATTGCACCATCATGTGCTGTAAATTTTTACCAGCGATAATCAGACTAGTGTCATCAGCATACATGTACACCCCGCAATATTCCACGACGTTAGCCATACTATTTACGTGCATCATGTAGCCAATAGGAGCATATACAGAGCCGGTGGGCACACCCATCGTGATGGCCGCCTCTGCGCCTGATGTTCCGTCAATTACGGTGCAGAGCGTCCTGTTTCGCAAGTAATTTTCGAAGAATCTATTAGTCGGACCACTGATACCGCACTCATCCATGGCTTGTAATAGCTGTTTATGATCCAGTGTATCAAATGCTTTTTTGAAGTCTATAAACAAAGCTAGAATTTGGTTTTTTACATTAAGCTTTTCATTTATAAAATCTGTAAACTAGATCAGAACGGTACCAGTGCTCCGCTCTCTTCTAAATCCATGCTGGCAGTCAGCCAAAATATTGTTTCCCTCTAAATAATCGCTAATTTGTGTGACCACTATTTTTTCTACAATTTTATTTATCACTGATAGTGATAACGCAGCTACAGGTCTATAGTAAGTATAGTCAAGATGGCATCCTTGTTTATAGATAGGTCTAATCGATGCTTGCTTTAGTTCATTAGGATATATACCCTGTGTTACACACATGTTAACAAATTTTGCGAGAATTCCACTCATTTGTTCGATAATACATTTCAAATCCACTACTCTTATTTGATCCTTTCCCGGTGCCTTGTCACAACTTAATTTTTTAATAATTTTTTCCACATCTTTTGAGTTAACTTTTTTAAATCGGAAAGAACATAAACTTCTATTAACATAGCCATTTCTGTCTAAAAAATTTTCAGAGCAATTATGTTTAATTTTATCTATTTCTTGCGTAAAAGTGTGAGAAAATTTTGTGCATATGTTGTACATGTTATCTGTTTTACCAAAGTATTTATTTATTGTGTCATCTATTGTTGACATAGTTTTACCAGTCCACAAATTTATATTAGCCCATATTTTTTATAGTCCCCCTTCATTTACTTAATTTTCCTCTCCTATACCTATTTTTCGCAGCATCTACCATTTTGTTTACTTTATTTCGATATTTCGTATACTCTAACCTCTTATTCATATTATACGGCTCTGCTTTCCAAGCTCTAAATAACTCATTTTTCTTTTCTATATGTGACATTATTTGTTTACTCACCCACGGTTGTGCTATTCTTTTATTTTTTCGTGTTTCTGAAAGCTTTATAATACCTACTACAAATTTGCATGTGATTTATGGAACGAAATCGTATACATTATTTATTTTACATCATCATGACCACTCACTAATATCAGGAGGGTTTCACTTCTCAGTTTAGGTATGTTTCGCAGAGCGCTCCTCCCGGGAAGGACTACGGCAATGGTTGCCACTCGACGCTCGGCTCGCTAGCCGCGTCGCGTCGCGCTTAAACAAGTTGAATCTTACGTGTACTTACTGCGAAAAATTACTACGAAACGAACTACTTAGCAATTAAATTAAGTTAAGAAAGACAGACATGTATTAATACAATACAAAAATCTCTCGCTTATTGACGGCAAACACCTATATTGTTCGAAGAACGCATAATTATAATGGTGACAAAACTCTAAAGAATCCATACAATCCAATGTCGTTTGCTGACGGACATCAGGGAGAAACAAAGTTAAAATGCTTTTAAAAGGAAACTAAATAAGTATTTATTAGATTCACTATACTCGTAATAAGCTACTTTTAAAAGTTTAAAAATAGTTTCTTCATTACATAGTTGTAAGTTTTGTTTCCCAAATTATTAGTTTTCTTTAGTAATACTATTTTATAAGTTTATAATTGTACGGCAACTTGATCCCCCAATCAAACCATCAACCAGGTTTTGGTGGACAAAGATTGTAATTCCGTTTGTTTTTCTCTGTGTAATAAATACCAAAATAAAAATAAATAAAGTACATAAATAAAAAATCACATAGGTACTTAGTACGCGTAATAAGTTACGTAGACAATGTTATCATGTTTGTTAAAACGTTTTTACTTACTTTATTACTAAAGGTGTTATCTTTATTACTTATGACTTAAAACTGTTTGGTTTAATAAGTAACTGCAGAATTATTGTCCTTACAAGGTAGATCACAGACCACGGTAACTTTAAATGCAAAATACACTCATTTAAATCAATCGATTCACCATTGTGTCAATGCTCTACACCTGACTCTAGCAGTGAACAGTCGGCGGATTATCATATCCTCTATTCATGAACGAAACATAACGTATGGTACAATAATAAATAAATAATAAATAATAATAAATATTTCGAACATCTAACACACAACGCCATTTAGTCCCAAACTAAGCAGAACTTGTATTATGACAACTAGACTAGACAACTGATATGAATACTTATATACTTTTTTTTTGTAAATACATACATATTATACATAGAAAACACCCAAACTCCGAAACAACTATTTGCAGATCATACAAACATTTGTTCCGATCCGGGAATCGAACCCGAGACCTCAAGAACAGCAGTCGCGTATCAGTACCACTGCGCCACCGAGGCAGAATGAACGTAACACAATGCTAAATAGCTTACAAATGACATCTGGGGCGGTATGCTATGGTGATCTTGTGTCAACTGCGGTGAATTTCCGTGCGTTTAGGCGATACATACCTACTATAGTAATCAAATATAGCTCCGTGGAGCTTCCCGTTTTTAGAAAAGCCGGATGGGCGGTTGGGGATCCCCGCGGGTTCTCTACTAATGTACTAATATTATAGCTATAATATTAGTACAGATAAATTAATTTAGATTCTGTAAAATTTTGTAGAATATGCTCTGCATATTGACATGAATGTGCAATAACAGATTGATGAATTGTTTCACTAAAAATGAAACAGATACCCAACAACTATCCGGTATCTGGTATAAATTTGTGCGAGACTGGAGGCCCAATGATGCAGAAGTATCAATAGGCCGCCATGGTGTGGCTTACCATGCTGCATTGTCTGCATCCGCAATGAGTATGGTGACCACCACTCTAGGATTCTGCTTATGCTTTCCATCAGGCAGAGATTCTTTCCTTAGTGTAGTTGCAAAAGAAACATAATCGCTTTATTTTCATTTGTAGCGGTATTAATAGCCCTTGTCCTAGAGTTAATCATAGTGAAAGAAATTAATATAAGTTAAAAGGAAAATAGTAGATTTTGATTTTCATAGGAAAAGTAACTATTAAAGACTTTCTTTTACTACTAACTAATTTTGATTGGTTTTGACCGTTTGTTGTTTAACACTAGTTAATTTGATAGATTGACATAAGGAGGAGACTAATATTTGAGACTTTTAAACAAAGTCACTCAAAAGTAACGATGGATCTAAGTATTTACTGTGAGATGGATTACTATGTGGCATTAAGGTAATCCGATTTCTGTATAAAATTTATAAAAGATGGTTTGATTGGGGGATCGAGTACCCCCAACCGCCATGTCGATCCCCGCGGTGTTACCCGCGGTTATCGACGTACCGCGAGTAATGCCGCAAGACCAAGTTAGTCTAAAAAAAAGTAGCATATAGCCTAAGTTACTCCCTGGATCATCAGCTACCTGCCAGTGAAAGTCCCGTCAAAATCGGTCCAGCCGTTCCAGAGATTACCCGGAACAAACAGACAAACAGACAGACAGACAGATAGACAGACAGACAGACAAAATTTTTTTTAAATACATTTTTGGTATATTTATCATGTATACATACATATGCACTAATTAAAAAGCTGTTATTTTAATATTACAAACAGACACTCCAATTTTATTTATTTGTATAGATTAGGTGGCCAGCGGTTAAGACAATAGCTTCAGAAACATTATTTAGTACGTCCGTTAACAAAAAAAAGTGTTTTTTAACCAGTTAATACGAATAACAATAAGAAGAACTATTTAAATGTACCTTTAGAAATCATTATCTTTTATGTGTCTATTGTTCATGAGAGTAGTTAATCTATATTTCTATACTAATATATAAAGCTGAAGAGTTTGTTTGTTTGTTTGAAAACGCTAATCTCAGGAACCCCTGGTCCGATTTGAAAAATTCTTTCAGCATTGGCAGCAGCAAATGTACTATCATTTATCGAGAAAGGCTATAGGCTGTATATCATCACGCTAAGACTAATAGGAGCGGAGCACCACTGAAAAATGTTTCAAAAACGGGGGAAAATTATCACGCTACGGGCAATAGGAGCCGCAAACGAGGTTGCGTGGGTCTGCTAGTTATTAATGTTTCAATAGAACTGCACAACATCACAACTGTGCGCTTTTCTAGAAACTTTCTGCCTCGCACAACAAAACCGTGGAATGAACTGACCAATACGACCTTGAACTTCAAACGTTTAAGAAAGGAGCGTTTTCCTTCTTATAAGGCCGGCAACGCACTTGTGACGCCTCTGGTGTTGCGGGAATCCATGGGCTTCGTTAATTGCTTACCATCAGGCGATGTGTCTGCTCGTTTGCTCCCTATTTAATAAGAAAAAACTGCGAAAAAGATGGGATGCACGTACAAAAATATAAAGGAAATAATTGTATTCTATACCAAAATTGATATTCTCTCTCAAACTTGTAGTTAATCGTTGTCTGACGAAATTAGGTGATGAAATAATCATTTTTCTTTGCTTTTTATGACTATTGTATTTTTTTTCTTTATCTGTATTGCCAGACTGTACCTAGCTATTAATGTTAAGCAGTTTAAAAGTTACAATCATTCTGTGAAATAAATTTTTAATGAAATATTTCTGTGTATTTCTTTCTATTTCTGCATGTTATAAGTATGTTTCATTTACGAGATGATTATGAATAATAGATATTAAAAATTAGAAATGACATGAAATCAACAGCGACTGCACGTGTTGATGTAAAAAGTAAACTTTAAAAAAAAAAACGACTTCAAGGTTTGACTCGATTTCTCTTGGATGCCATCATTAGATCTTAGTGTCCTTATCATGGTACCACCGTTGGGATATCTCCTTTCTATTAAAAAAAGAATCATCTAAATCGGTTCATAAACGACGAAGTCATCCGCGAACACACATAAAAAAAAATACTGACGAACTGCGGCCCGCGAGATATTCTATTTATATCCATTATTAATTTTACTAGCGCATTCTACAAACAACTCGTACATTCAGGGTCATTCACCGTACTAAGGAGGAGCCCGCCGGCGAAATTGTTGGAAGTAACCGCGCAACAATCCAGCAGCATTCGAAGCTATGATTATCGATATAAGGTTCATTATTCTGTGTTTCAAGAAATCAACGAGAACTTTCTGTGTGTTTGTCCGTGAATAATCTTTCTTCGTAACAATATTAACTGATACTTTAGCTACTGAAAATTATCGTAAATCATTCATAATGTATGTCCACAGTTGTGAATACTTAAAAAAAATGTTTGCTTCGCAGTGCTGTAAAACCTTAAAACATGAATGAAATTGAAAAAAAATAATAGTGAAAATTATTCCTTACAAACGCTGCTATTAAACGATCTGAAATCATGTTTTTATAAAATGATCAGAAAAAAGTTATAGCGACCAATAACATTTGCACCCCTTTTTCCAAGATGGCGGGGGGACAAAGGTTACAAACTTAATTTAATTTTACACTAAAATCATCATTATATCTAAAAAATAAAATTACCTCCTTTGAGAAATGCAACCCAAATGTAACTTCAATGGATTAATTATTGTACCTTTAGTCATATGTTTAGTCAAAATATTACATCATAAAAAAAACAGTCTATATTTACAAAATAATTCAAAATATAATTAAGTTCTTAACTAACAGTGTTTGTACGTCAAACTATTTAACTGGTATAGGGCCCTCCTCTCCCGAGGTCCTTGTCGCAGCCTCTGCCACTGCGATGGCATGGCGCCAGCCCTACTGTGCAGCAAGGGTGAGGCCCTTGCAAGGGTCACCGCCGGCACTGCCTCGCTTCGGGCAACTGGTTTGCTGTACAAGCCCAGCTGGTGGCGACTCATTCGCCGCGTGCGCCGAGCCTCTGAGGTAAGCTGCTTCGCTCCTACGGCAGTCATGGTGATGGTAGATGAAGTGACTGCATCGTTGAGGGGTTCCGAATTAAGATTACTATTGAAATAAAAATAAAACATGATCAATTTTATCACCCATCTTCCTAATTTTCACAAACAAATTATGTACAATTTATAGGATTCGCAATATTTTTTTAAATTAATGATTTCATGTGTCAATTCAACCATATTTGACAAATCTCAATTATTTTATTGTTGATAGCTAAACCCACGGTTATTGTCGTACCGCGAGTAACGCCGTGGAGCGAAGCTAGTCTAAAAAAGTAGCCAAAGATACTCCATATATCATCAGCTATCTATCAGTTAAAGTCCCGTCAAAATCGATTCAGCCTTTCCAGAGATAAGCCGGAACAAAAATAGCCATAACAAAAAATGTAAAAATGATATTTTGGCATATGTACCGTGTATACATACATGCAATATTACAAATAGACACTCGCAATATAGTACGGATTATTTCAAATATTCGCTCCCAATCACGTTTTACCGCCATTACTTCTAAATAGTATTTTAGCAGAATTGCACTCCGTGATTGATTCCAATCACTGAGTGCAACTATGCTATGAACGCCTCATAAAAAATACATAAAAGCGTTGAATTCAAAAAGGGTAATTATTTAAAAACCAACAAGAGAATGGTGCTTACACAAGATTAACAGATATCAAAGACAATACAAAGGATTCACGAAGATGTTCGATCATAGTGTTGAACAGCTGCAGTAATACTGATTTCAAATATTGAATCTATACTAATATATAAAGCTGAAGAGTTTGTTTGTTTGTTTGTTTGAACACGCTAATCTCAGGAACCGCTGGTCCGATTTGAAAAATTCTTTCAATGTTAGATAGCCCATTTATCGAGGAAAGCTATAGGCTATATATCATCACGCTAAGACCTACAGGAGCGGAGCAATAATGAAGAATGTTACAAAAACGGGGGAAAATTATCACGCTACGGGCAATAGCAGACGCAAACGAGGTTGCGTGGGTCAGCTAGTCACCAATATTTTGAAGAACCGTTCGAATAAATGTATTCTGTGCGGGTGTGTCACGGTGCTAACCGTGCTAGTGTGACTAAAATCACTGTTTCTCTCGTGATTTTTTTAAAACGAACATTATATATGAAAGTGACATAAATGAATAAAAATTATCATTAATATAGGTAGGTACTCACCTCTGCTCACCCCAACTCGAAATGATCCGAATGAGTACACGTTTCCATCCACTTTCTTATGCACGCTTCTTGACGTATTATTGAGAAGTGAATGATACCGCCATTTTCTTTTGTGTTTCGGTTACCGATTCTAAGACTCCATACTTCTCCAGGTAAGTACTTAGCATCCAGTGTGGTTCCTGCTCAAACAAAATTTTAAATTATCTTTCTCCTATCGTTTTTCCCGAACAAGATTAACAAGTTTTCAGTTTACATTGAGGTGGGGGGAGGGGTGTTATCTTTAACGCATAGCGACCTCCTCCAGCCCCCTACAGACTGCACTGTGAAAATTTAACCAAGTTTACCTACATGCCTTCTTCGTCTTTAAACAGTATAGAACAAAATGTCTCTACTTTCTATGGTTTAATTTTAATTTTATAATATTATATATTGTGGTTAGATTACGAACCTGAGGTTCTTTCCACAACACTCTTACGAAGGACACGAAGTACGTCTCCCTGCTCACGTGGCGCGGGGCCACGCACAGGGTGTTCTCGTCCGCGCTCTTGTCATGCACCTGTCGAGAAGGTGAATGATGTAAAATATGCCGTAAGGCCTAAGCTGTTAGCAACACCTACACCGTATATCATTAATATACTTACCCCTATTCGAAATGAGGCGAATGAGTACCTACATGTTGCTGCCCAACTTTCTAGCATGCCTACTAGCTGAACCCCGCGGTGTATCTCGCGGTTATTGTCGTACCGCGGATAACGCCACGGGGCGAATATAGTCTTAAAAAAGTAGCCTAAGTTACTACTGATATCATCGGCTCCGTATCAGTGAAAGTCCCGTCAAAATGAGTCCAGCCATTCTAGTGATTAGCCGGAACAAACAGACAGAGACGGACAGACAGACATACAAAAATTGAGAAAAAAAAGATATTTTGTTAAATGTACCGTGTATACCTACATACATGTGCATTTAATAAAAAGCGGTTATTTTAATATTACAAAGAGACACTCCAATTTCATTTATTGGTATAACAATAATAATAAATCATTTATTTGCCACTAGCTGAACACCGCGGCGTTACTCGCGGTACAACAATAACCGCGACAAAGTTAGTCTATAAAAAGTAGCCTAAGTTACTCCCTGGATCATCAGCTACCTGCCAGTGAAAGTCCCGTCAAAATTGGTCCAGCCGTTTCAGAGATTACCTGGAACAAACAGACAGACAGACAGACAAAAAAATTTTTAACTACATTTTTGGCATATCTACCGTGTATACATACATATGCATTTAGTAAAAAGCGGTTTTTTAATATTACATTCAGACACTCCAATTTTATTTATTTGTATAGATAGATAATGTAAGTGTACAAAGTATAATCTTAAAATAATAACATGTCCCATTTACATCCCACCAACACGAGAAAGACTTTTTTTTTTTCAAATTAAGTAATGCAAGATGTAAACTTTCCTACAAACATACGACAGCAAACATGCGCACTAACGTATAATATAATTTAATTTTGCATGTCGATATTGAGAAAATGTGTGATACTGTACCACTGTTAATTGTTAAATCCATAATTGTACGACATTTTATGCAATAAATTGTTATTCTTCTTCTCTCACCGCACCAGACAGCTTCTGTCTGTCAGGTGACTGAGGGTCTGCTGTAATGTAAACTAACCTGCGACAGTAGGGGTGGATGACTTCAGCCAGGACTTTTAGGTTTTGGTAATTCTTATATCGTGCCATTGTAATCTGAAACAATATAAATTCCTTGAAAAGCTTGTCATTCACTGAATTTATTTTGTTAAATCTTCATTTCCTGAAAATATTGTTTTTGCGGTTTGAAATCTGAACTAATTCACTTATTATTTAACAAGTGATAGAAATATGAAAAATTGATCTTCCATTATTTTCCAAGAATGCACATTGTTAAGTGTGTAAATGATCACCACGTTGTACCAAGTAATAATGGGTCTCTAAGGCGCGTGTTCAATTATAACTAGCACATATTTAATCATTTACTATATTTAATAACAGTCAAATATATATCAATTTTAAACGTATTATTTGTTCACGAATTACAAAAGACGTTTACACGCTTCTTGACATCTTATTGAGAAGTTAATGGGAGATCGTTTTCGAGAAAGCAACTCAACCAATAAAATAAAATAAAACTAAGTCACTTGTGAATAATAGCAATGAAAAAGTCAGTTTGATTATAGGTGTCATTATGTGGCTAATTGCGGTGAAATTTGAGACACTTTACGAGAGGGTTGATTGACTGTGATTTCATTTTAATTCTCATATACGTATGTACGCGACTCCACGACATGCAATAAGATCGTGCTACAAGCCACGGTCATATCTTAAAATTTATTAGGTACTTCATAATGGGTCCGAGTAGGGCTTCCTGAAAAATTCACATCGCATTCAACCACCTACATTATTTTAAGAATTAATTTAGAAAGTTTACTAAAATTCTATTGCTAAAGAATCTATATCTATACTAATATATATAAAGCTGAAGAGTTTGTTTGTTAGTTTGAACACGCTAATCTCAGGAACCGCTGGTCAGATTTCAAAATTCTTTCAGTGTAGATAGCCCATTTATCGAGGAAGGCTATAGTCTATATATCATCACGCTAAGACCTACAGGAGCGGAGCAATAACGAAAAATGTTACGAAAAGTGGGGAAAATTATCACGCTACGGGCAATAAAAGACGCAAACGAAGTTGCGTGGGTCGGGTAGTTTTTTATAAAGCAATTGTCGCATTCAATTTGCAGAACGTTTTTAATCAAGTGGGGTACTTTAGTTACTTGAAAATAATTCAAACTATTTTTATATTGTTATCCATATTTTCTTGGATGCTTAGACTCTCGGAAAAATTTAAAGTTTTTGAATATAAACTGCAATCACTCACATGCTCCTTAAAGTCTACGCCAATTCCTAGGGTGTCGTGAAGGTATTTCTATTGGTTTCCTGTAGCACCAGCTCATAATTCTGCGTCATTGTGATAATAAGTTCAAGCATTAACACCCACCAGAGACATAGTGAAAGTACTTTAAGTAAACCTACCGACACTACAAAAACATTTTACTCTCCAAACATAAATACAACTACCCTCATAAGTTGATCAAATCTTTTTTTTATTATTTCTTGTTGCTGACGTGTTTTAAAAATCCTTTTTTTAAACACTTTCGTAATTATTATTACTTAATACGGTATTATTTCTGTCGTAAAATTTGAGTGTTTCCAAGTAAAATGTTTTAAGCCGATAGATGGCGTGCACAATTACAAGACGCGGAAAATATAAATTCATTGAAAATCATTTGATTGATTTTCTATGAATTCATATTTGGCCACAAATGTGGGCTTAGATACTGTACTTCGAACCTGGTGCCTGGCGTGTGACAAAGCTACGATTATTTCAAATAAAACTGAACGAAATTTATTGTAAATTTGTATGCCTATTACTGGCGAAATGTGTATCGTGCATATTTTTTTTCTTTTTTTACCATCTTTTTGTATCACACTAGCTGACCCACGCAACTTCGTTTGCGCCTTATATTGCCCGTAGCGTGAAAATTTCCCCCGTTTTTGAAACATTCTTTATTGTATCTCCGCTCCTATTAGTAGTAGCGTGATGATATATATCCTATAGCCTTCCTCGATAAATGGACTATCCAACACCGAAAGAATTTTTCAAATCGGACCAGTGGTTCCTGAGATTAGCGTGTTCAAACAAACAAACAAACAAACAAACAAACAAACAAACAAACAAACAAACTCTTCAGCTTTATATATTAGTATAGATTTATGCAAATAAAAATTATATTATTATTATTAGGATTCACAGTTCAAAAGTAACGATATAAAAGCACAGTGATTAACATTTTACTGTTAGCTTTTATTTTCTTCAGGTAATCCTTCCAGGGTGATATTTCAGACGATTCTTAAACTACAAAGTAATAATAAAACGGATTTATTGTATTTGTAACAGATGTTTTTACTTTGTACGAAAGAAATTTAAACGGCATACCTACCCCCGAGCTATTAAGTTCCTAACTGGTATCTTGGCACTTGGTTTCTTATTGTGTCTTTATTGGTGCAATAAATGTGTATGTACAATAACAATGCTGCTACAGAAAAAAAAATGTGTAAGTGTTGTTCGATGTGAGGTTATCACAGGAACACAACACATATCGCAATTGAAAACGACGTGACACGCGCTTGAACCATTACGTTGTATATATACATGCAGTAAAGCCCATCGCAACGCGAATGAACCATGACCAGAATCTTAGTTGCAGGTGTTTATTTCTGCATGTGACGTGGCGGTGGCGCAGTGGTAGCGTATGCGACTGCTGTGCTTGAAGTCTCGGGTTCTATTCCCTGGTCGCACCAAATGTTTATATGATTTATATATATTTGTGTCGGAGTTTGGGTGTTTTCTATGTATTTACAAAAAACGTATATATAACACAAGCTCTGCTTAGCTTGGGACTAGATAGCGTTGTGTGTTAGATGTATTATAATAGGTATTTACCTATGAAATTGCCGTTTTGTATGCAATAAGTGAAAGTGCTTATTTTTTCAAACTTTTTTATTTCTGTTCTTCGAAGTAATCACCCATGCAATCGACGCATCTTTGCCAACGCATTGGCAGTTTATTGATGCCCTTCTTGTAAAAATTAGCTGCACGGGAGGCAACAAACTCTTCAAAGGCATTTTGTACTGCCTCTCGGGAATTGAATTTTTTACCTTTTTCACTTATTGCATACAAAACGGCAATTTCATAGGTAAAGACCTATTATTATTATAATGGTCAGCGGTACTCACAGGCGACCCGTTTGCTGGTTAACCCATGTCTACTATAAAATAATGGAAGTCAATGAATAAACATATCATGGCAAATTTAATTTTATTGCTTAATAAATATTATCTACAGCTTTTAAAAGTCCAATGCTGGACATTAGGCATAAATATAAGGCACATAATTTTCTATATTGCTTGCTGACCCACGCAACCTCTGCTGCGTCTCCTATTGCCCGTAGCGTCATATTATAAGACTACCTTCGCCCAGCGCTGTTACCCGCGGTACAACAATCACCGCGAGTAACGCCGTGGGGCGAGGGTAATCTGAAAAAGAAGCCAAGTTACGCCTTATAGCTATATGCCAGTGAAAGTTCCATCAAAATCGGTCCAGCCGTTAAATAGACAGATAGACATAATTTCTAAAAATTGCTTTTTTGATATTAGCACTGTAATATACATTCACATGCATTTAGTGAAAAGCTCTTGCACTGCATCTTCAACAGATCTCTTCAACAGACCTAAACGTATAAAATTGATAAAGGATCACGAACATATAAAATAGTTCAAGCTCTCGACCAGGCCGGACTAATTTCTCATCTTCAAAAAGAATACAGACATCATATTTCTGCAACTGAAGAGGAAAAAGGCGGGGAAATGGAAGCCACATTAGGACACTTACAAGAACAAGCAGCCAGTAATATACAGTGGATAAGAGATTCCATTTTTGGGACATCAGGATCATCATCATCAGGACATAAATCTGATGAGGAGCTCGAATTTGATGATAGCCCTGAATCAGAATCTACGCCGCCAAAACCAGGGAACGCACATCTCGAGTCTGAGCCAGACATAGCAGTTGACAGGACCCTTGCGAAGGAGCGAGATGACATTCACAAGGCAATTGAGCTGGTCAAACGGACTTTCTCTCCCTCCTTTGTCTTTAATAGTTGAGAAATTTGATGTTACTGATTTGACTAAACTAATCGCCTGGATCAATGACACATCATGTTCATAATATAAGGTTGTCATCAATCATCTGGGGCAAGCAATCGTGACCAAAACATCAAGATGCGTCGGATTCAAATCGGATAGCAGTACACTTACAGCTTCTTGTTCAGTGGTTGATGCTGAAACAGAATACACTGAACCAATTGCTGAGTCTTATAAAACGGAGTCTTCGAAGCCATCTAGGGAATCTCAAGTTCAAACATACCAAAACATGACTTCATCTGGCCCTTCCTTGATGGCACAACTGGACAAAGGTATCATTCCCGCAATTAGATCCAGGAAATTGAATAAAAAGATTTCATTCAAATCTATGGGGCTTCCAAAATCAAAAATCATTGAGATTCTGACGCAAGATCCAGGTTTAACATTACCAGGTCTTATAAAGAGCATATACAAGGTGAAAGGTGGTTGGTAATTAATCAGCAACACGTATAATGTTGACCAACCCAGTCGTGGAATAGATGATAACCTTGATTACACTTAATAATAACAATAATGGCATGTCACCGTCCCGGGGAATCTATTATGCATATTATTTCTGGTTGTTCTCGTCTTGCTAACGGCGAATATTTGCACAGGCACAACCAAGTAGCCAGGATTGTACATCAGCAACTTGCCCTTAAATACCATCTTGTGAACTCAGAGGTGCCATACTACAGGTATGTGCCCGACCCAGTTCTCGAGAATGGTCGTGCTACATTACATTGGGATCGATCTATTATCACAGACAGGACTATTGTTGCCAAAAAGCCTGATATTGTGGTGATAGATCGATTGGAGCGCCGCGCAATGATTGTCGATATCGCCGTACCTCATGACGAGAGTACCTCTCGTGAAAGTCGAAAAAGAAAAACCAATAAAATATTTGGATTTATCTCACGAGATTGTCGATATGTGGAATGTGGATTCGGTGATTATTGTTCCGATAGTCGTATCTGCTCACGGATTGATAGTCAAGAGCCTCGACCAACACCTCAAGAGGCTCACGTTGGAAGGCTGGATCAAGGGTCTGATGCAGAAGGCAGTCCTCCTGGACACGGCACGTATAGTGAGGAGGTTCCTGTCTTTGGAGCCCTAACCACCTTTTCTTGGTCCCTGTACCCGAAGTCGGTGGTCTACTATGTAAATGTATTTGTTTTTGTTATGTATATTTAAAAATATAATCAATATGTATATTTCAATGTAATAAAGAGAATAACAATAATAATGATTAAGATTAAGATTAAGATTTACAATATGCATCGATTTCAATTTCAATTTTCGATGTCATGTAGATATTTTGATTCCTGAGGAAGGACTACTACTTTCTATTACGATAATCGACACAAAATGGGCGGAGCCGCGGACAAAAGTTAGTTTATTATTAAAAAGATTTTAATGAGCTAAACTTGTAATGAAAAACGTTAGTATTCGCAACAGACTTAAATTTTAAAAGTTTGCCTCCAGATGTCGCTTTGTTTCGTTCAGAAACATTAAACAATTTTGATATAATACTAAGTACTTCTGAATTCCTGAATCTTAAGGAGAAGTATGATCCTAAAGTTGACCTACTTTTCTTTATTAATGTTTTCCTAAAGAGAGGCAATAATATCACTAAAGCTGCCCTAAGGTGTGATGGGTATGTAGGAGAAATTCTCAAGAGGAAGGCAGCTGCGTACCGGATAATAGCTGATCCAGCCAAGGGAAGGGATGGGTTGGGAATGTCTGAATTGACCCTGTCTAGGATTGCTCAGGCCTTTGATCCATGCACAACCGCAGTCATCATAGGCAATGGGATTAGGGGGAAGTTGGTCTCCAAGTTCCTTGGTTCCATCCCTATAATCATACAACACACGATATTCTCAAGCTTAGTACCATCTGCAACGCAGTATTCAGAAGATCTGAGGGAAATAGCACAAATTCTGAACATGGAGATGTCGATCATGCTAACCCTTCTTAAAGAAAAGAGGAAGATACAGATGAGGCAAGTCTCTGATCTTCTGGAAGAGTCTATGCAGTATGTGGAGTGAAAGTAAGTTTTGCTTGTTACGCGAAACCAATCATCTTGAAACTTTGTACACATATTCTTGGAGGTATAAGAAGTAGCATAGGACTCAATTTTTCTCTTTCTCTACACCACTTGTATCGATTGCTTAGATACCCGTGGAATTTTCGTCCACACTGATCGCCTGATACAATACTGGTCATAAATAGCTATGTTTCAGCAGGGGATCCAAGTGGTCAGAAATCTTTAAAATGAATCCCCTGGGGGATCAAACCGGAATTGAAATCCAAAACGATCCCCTAGGGCAGGGGTTCCCAATCTTTTTCAGCCTACGGCGCACTTTCAAGATTACAATATTGTCAGGGTGCTCCCCCCCCTCCGTACCTAGCCATTAGACATAGATAGAATCAAAAGAGTTAGGTACCTACAATAGTAGTTATTATTGGTTGCAAGGCACAAAAATTTAAACATAAATGCAAATAATTAACCCTTTCGGATAATGATAGAAGACCGACTCGCGGCGCACCTCGCTACTTCCTGCGCACACTTTGGGAACCCCGGCCCTAGGGGATAAGCGTGTACGAAAATTCCACATAGATTCCCCAGGGGATCCACGTGGACGGAGCCATACTTTCCATTAGGAAGAGTAAATTTATTTGTCAGGCATATTTAAACAAAAAGTAATATCACGACCTTGACAATATACCTGCGACATATATATTATAATCAGAATCTCGGAAACGGGTAAATTTTAGTAAGCAGGGAGTTTCATCTATCGATCTAGCTAGGATTCATTCATAGAAAATTTTAAAAAAAACTGAGCAAAGTCGGTCATCCAGGTACTTATTATAAATCGATGTCCATCGCGGGCGAAGAATTTGAAATCTGAAATGGGAAAAGATACTATCATTAAATTAATTTGAAAATAACTTCCGGAATAAATCCTGTGTCGCAGGGGACTTTACACTTTGGACTTTACTTGAAACATGTACAAAGAACACCCAGACTTAATACAACAATTGTGGATCACTTATTTCTTTTTTTGTGTTTGTTATTTATAAAATATAACATACAAAGTCATGGAACATTATTTAATAATATACTTTATAATTACCAATACCAAAAAAAAATATCTGACATATGTCGGAGGTAAGGGTCCAGCATGTAGACCTCTTTCATCTAAAACGATGATGATCATTCGTAGTATATTTGCAAGAAAGTTACGTTTCGTCCAAAAGCTTGTAGTCTAATTGGTTGAGGATGACACATGCGTCACTATTTTCTAAACGCGAAAGCAGTATTTATCGAACTAATATCAAACAAATTAGGGTTCTTTTCCCTCTAGATAGAGTTGATATTCAATGGGTCACAAATAGTTATAAACATTGTCTAGAAAATACCTGACGTTCCTTCTTAACAGCTTGTAACTCCAGAGTGTCGTTTTGTATGTCAACGCTTAGATCTTGTATGGGAACAGTCTCCGTAGGCCAGAAGACGTTCTGGTGTTTGGACACGCGGTTACGACGCTTATGGGCTTTTAAATGGACCTAGAAAGATAAACACATAATAAACATATGGCTAAAGATGATACTGCATCACTAGGAAGGTGTGGGTCACCATGCTGCCTTGTTGCATTTTCTGCATTCGCAATGAGGTGATCACCACATTCTTTTCTCTTCTCGTGGTTCTTCTCGTAGACCTTGTGTGGTCTCGGGCTAACTTTTCCAGGTTTTTGGCCTGTTAAAATAATTTTCCGCGCCGTTTGCAACTACGAGTGGGTCACTAGGTTGGACCCGCTAGCCCGTTGGTAGTGCCGGGGTGTTGGTCCGGTAAGGAGGGGCGTAACTAACGAATTGACCTGTTAGTAATGCCCGGGCTCTCGAATTCTGCTTTCCATCAGGCAGAGTAGCCATTTTAGCAGAGTCATACATAAAAAATACATAGAGATATGTTAACATAGTATAAAATAAAAAACGCTTCCACTGTCCGTTTGCTAAAAATTTTAAGCTACTCAACGGATTTCAGTGCAGTTTTCAGTTTCAGTGCTTCAAAAGGAATGTTTGAATGTGTAATATATGTATTTTATAATATTAATAATAATATATAAAAATATATTTATTCAATCAAGCAACATGACTCATAGTGTTAGTAACAATTTATTCTTAAGACTATGTTAGTTTACCTACTCTAGTTTAATACACAAAAAAAAAAGAAACAAAGCAAGAACTACTTGACCCGTACATACGAGTCACCGCTACAGACTCACCACTGAAGTGGAAAGCCTGCAGCAGCGACTCACATACACGCCGTCAAGTCTACTCGCTACACACTTTAAAATGTTGTTGGGGCTGCACCGCACACGGCGCACCAGGGACGCGCGTCTCTTGCGCGTTGTGGCGACAGAGACAGCCCGCGTTGGCATCCGCAAACATCCCTGATGTGCTGCAATACCGGGGCAGCCCCACTTAGACCCGGAAAGCATTATAGTAGAAGAAATCCAAGAATTTCAAAGACTTCCGTAAAAAGGCAAGTAATGATCGTGTTTATCATCGACTGCCTCGGTGGCACAGTATGTGACTACTATGCTTGACGTCTCGGGTTCGATTCTCAGCTCGGACCAAATATTTGTATGATCTTCAAATATTTGTTCCAGAGTTTAAGTGTTTTCTATCTACAATATGTATGTTTTTACAAAATACATATACATAAATGTTCTATACGTCAATCAGGATATCATGGAGCTTTGACTTCGCAACACTCAGTTCAGTAGGAAGCGCTGGGGCAACCGCTTTAATTGTTTTGGATAGATGATTGATAATAATAATTTCGCATATCTCACATACGTCATTCTGATCCCAAACCAGGCATAACTTGTGCTATAGTAACCGGACCGCTGATAAGGCACATTATAAGACAAATAATAAGCCAAGTGCGAGTCGGACTTACGCAACAAGGGTTTCGTAACATTCTATATTTATACAGTTTAAGCGTCTGCCTTTTGCCGTTATCAATATCGAGCAATTATATTATATGCGGGCCCGATTAAATATTTATTTAATTCTTTTTTTAGTATTTGTTGTTATAGCGACAACAGAAAAACATATGTGAAAATTTGAACTCTAACTATCACAGTTGATGTGATACAGCCTGGCGCAAAACGGACAGGGGAGTACAGGTAAATTAGCTTGGAGAAATTTTGGCGTTTGTAGTAGTGTATGGTCTGTGGCACCTGCGGACAGCGTAAACTGGTTTATTCTAGTTTTGTGCGTGTTTCCACTGTCCACTATCAAGTGACGATTTTTTGTTTTAGATTGAAATATCTCGGAAACCCTAGGCCAAAAATAACAAAAATTTTGACCCCCCCCCCCCCCCCCCCGTAGACCCCCCCGGAGTTTTAAAAACCTAGATGAAAGGAAAAAAAATAAAAATATTATATATCGGTCTCTCCTCTTTGAAGTTTCACTTCTATCGTGTGTGAATCGCTCACACACACCTTTTTTTTTATAAAGTCAAAACCTTTTTCTTTAAAATAAAAACTTGTTTTTATTGAAAACAAAAATCAGAGTGTTGCTGGGGATAAGTATAAAATTAAATAGTAATGTTAGGATATCGAAACATTTTTGTATAGGCCAGAACGATATAGTGGAAACGCGCTCTAAGACCTGAGTAATATACACACCACTACATATGCAAAAATTTCTCGAGACTAATTTCACTATAGCGAGGTGCCGTTTTATATTTAGGTATGGAACCCTACAAAATAGAACTAATGGTCGTGCTCTCGTGTGATCAATAATTGTATGAAGCTAGAGCTTAGAATCGAACCCAGGGCCTTTGATTAACAGTCACGATTACCAGAGAGTAGAAATTGTTACTTATCCCTTACAGTAGTACTTTAGTAGTCTTCATAGTTAAATCAATAAAAAAAATCATACCTTCCTAATATGTGTATTGACCATAGATTTGAGATGGAACAGCGCTGGACAAAGTGGACAACGGCGTGTGGGCGCAGTGTGGGCACATAACGCGTGTTGGTTGCGTCGGTTCATGGACACGAACCCACGACCGCAGACCTGACATTGACAATTTCATAATAATTATTATAACCTCCTACTTTTTTGAAATCGATAAACATAGGAAATTTATGAAAGGTTTTTACCTCGCAGGTATAAGGTCTCTCGTTGTTGTGCAGACGTTGGTGCCACATGAGAGCTCGCTCGTCCACGAAGTACCGATCACACGTCGGACACATGCACTTAGATTTGCTCTCCTTCTGACTTGCATCTGCTTTGTCTTTTTTTCCTGTGACGTCAGTTGTAGAACTAGAATAAAAAAAAATCGGACATCTTACACACAACGCCATCTACTTCCAAGCTAAGCAGAGCTCGTGTTATAGGTACTACACAACTGATATAAATACATATATACTTTTTTTGTAAATACATACATACTTATACATAGAAAACACCCAAACTCCGAAACAACAATTTGCAGATCATACAAACATTTGGCCCGAGAATCGAACCCGAGACCTCAAGCACAGTAGTCGCGTACGCTACCACTGCGCCACTAAGACAGAATATATAGTACACCCGAATTGGTGTACTATATATTATAGATAGATAGATAGAATACTCTTTATTTGTACACCGTAATACAGATATAAAAGACTACAGAAAATGACGAATGTTAATGTACAAAGGGCGGCTTTATTACCGAAAGCAATCTAAAATAATTTAATATTACAAGATGATCAATCTCTTCCTTTGGATTGAAGAATTAATAGTCTACCAAAATTATTCTCGTTTCTTTTGGTTTCAGTTAAAAAATAACGGTGGACTAAGCCACCAGACAGACTGTAATCCAATCGCTTAGATACAGTCGGACGTGCGGCAAGCGGCCAATAAATCAAAAGGCGTACACCCACAAGTAAGAATGATTTGTCAGTTTACGCCGTTGTATAAAATTATATATTCGTATTTCACAACAATAACCACAATTGTGTGAGGGTGTACCGACAGTATCTAAACGAATGAAGCATACCAAAATTATATTGCTTCCTTTTAGCTCCTGTTAAAAAAATAACATACTTGTGCCTTTTATTTTGAAGCTGGGCCTCATGCTTCTTGATATGTATCTCGAAACTAGTCTCGCCCTTGTACAGTCGCCCACAGTAATAGCATGTATACTTCTTGTAGTGTTTCCTGTCATAATGGTCCCGGAGACTGTTCTCATCTTCAGTTATCACTCCGCATATTTCACAAATGTGGGCACCTTCAGTCTGGAGAAAAATTTAATACTAATAAGTTATTTTCTTCCATCCATGTTGTGACAGATTTAGAAAATGAAAAACATACGTCTTATGGATTGGGAGCAAGCTATGAAGGACAACAACAACACCATACACCATACAAGCACACGCACACAGACACACATACACACATACTCACACTCCCATACACACATGCAAGTGGGAAGATAATGAACAGACAGTACTGTCTACCTTTTGTGTGACTGAACACTGGTTCCCAAGATACAGGCTTTTGGCCTATTTTGAGTTTCAGTATCAGTACATCTATACTAATAGTATAAGCGCGAAAGTTTGTAAGTATCGATGAATGGATGTTTGTTACTCTTTCACGCAGAAACTACTGAACGGATTTGGATGAAACTTTACAGTAATATAGCTTATACATCAGAATAACACATAGGCTACTATTTGTCGCGATAACCGACATATACGCGATTTTAAAATGTAGTTTTGCCATATAAGACAACTGTCCCTCATCTTTGCTAAAATCCAAAGCTCTATCAAAATAATCAGCATCAGTTCTTTAGGTGCTACCCTGGAGATATTGAGCTCATTAAGTCTGTTATTGAATTCCCTCACTGGAAGGAGTCATAACCACAGCCTCTGGTAATAATGTTGATCAAAAATAATAATATGAATTGGCAATCCTCTGACCAAATGTCGAAAAAGAAAACAGATATCTTATAGCTGGACTAATAAAGTTAATCTAAAGCTATTGAGACATTTTGGATCAATCATAATCAATCTCTAGGCTTAGAAACTCATCAGATACATTATAATCTTGTTATTTGTGCTGGCTGTATTTCGGCTTTTAGGCAGGTCCATTATGGGTGTGGTTGATAAGTCGCTGTGGCACCTTAAACTAACCAAACATGTTAGGGTACCAGGTTTGCCTGTGCACAGTTACACCTATCAGGTAAGCTTGATCTAAGTAGAAGACTTACCTGCACAGTTGTGCAACATACAAACTCCTGCATTTTCTAGTGTGTATAAAATACAAACACTGCTATACCTGACTAATTTTCTTCATATTTTCATGCCACTTGAGATGGTTTATGATGGTGTCCCGCTTCTTGAACACAGTGTGACATATGGCACACTGGTGTATGTTGGTGTGAGTTCGCATATGGTTGTGGTACTCATGCTCATCTTCGGTTATAGCTTTGCATACCTGGTAGAGAAAGAAAAATATGTTCAACTAGCTGAGCCCCTCATGGTTACCCACGGTTATTGTACTGTATTGTACGTACTGCGAGTAGTGCCGCGTGAGTCCGTAGTCAGGTTACAGTTTTTAAACTTTGTTTTATTTAGATAGCGCATAGTATTTTTACCATCAATATTATAATAATAAGGGGTGGCGGTGGTGCAGTAGTAGCTTATGCAACTGTTGTGCTTGAGTTCTCTGGTTCGATTCCCGGGTTGGACCTAATGTTGTATAATCTGCAAATATTTGTTTCAGAGTTGGCATGTTTTCTATGTACATTATGTTTGCATTTACAAAAAAAAAGTATATGCATATTAACATCAGTTGTCTAGTACCCATAACACAAGCTCTGCTTAGCTTGGTACTGGACAATGCTCTCAGGCTTTCTAATATCTGATTTAAATCCAGTCCTATAAGATATTTACAAAACAGAAATAAGTTTGAAAAGCATTGTACACACTTCCAAGGCACACCCAAATACCTAGGTCCAATTTTTTATTTTTCCATGTGTGTGTTTTATGGTTCAAGTTATAACCAATTTATCAGTATACATTTCTTCATACCGTAGTATTAATTAAATTATCAGTTTTAAAAACTGTGTGTATACTCTGCTATGTATACAAACACAATCACTAAATTGGAAAGTTTACACAATTTTTACTTACATTTAATGCTCATAAATAATGAACAATACACAAACCTTACAAATAAAGAGATCAATATCATGCTCCAATTTCATATGTTCCTTCAATTTGGCTGCAAATCTGTATTTAACAGGACATTTACTACAGAGCTTATGTGTCATTGGTAGTCGTTTCTTTCTCTCTTTCCGTTTTTCCGTCTTTGGCAACATAACCGCAGAAGAAAGGTTCTTCTTCAAATTTATTTCCTCTTTATCATCAGGTAATACTAAAGTCCCATCTGGTTGTACCTTGTAAAATAGAGATTCACCGTTTTCTTGAACTACAACAACTATGTCTTCTTCAGTTTTATTATGTCTTATTGAGCGATCCCCTTTTATTTTCCGTACATTATTGTTTGTAAAATGTTTGCCAATTCCTTGCATACTTAATTCAAAATTTTGTGTAACATTAAGTAAAGCTGGCACAGATATACATAATGCATTGTTAGCAACATCTTCTGGTGAATTAATAGAATGTATGTTTTGTGTAAGCTCATCTGTATAATAATTCAAGATTTCGTTGGTGCGATTTGATAATAAATAGAATTTATAAGCATTATATGCAGTTTTGAAGCAATTTGTGCACACATTATAGTTGTCTGCGTCTGAAAACTGATGAAATGTTTAAAACTAAAATTTTCTCTCACTGTTTAGCGCTGATTAATCAGGAGTTATTCAAAACATAACCTTATGTTTATCACAACTTGATTCATCAATCAAATTTTATCACAGTTTATCAAAGAAGTTTCTAGCTCGTTTTATGAGGTTTGAGATATTAATAACATGTACCTTAATTTGGCAGACAGAATCAAGTACATCTGCCACACAAAACTCGCTGCCCTCTTTACAAACTTTCGTGAAGATATTTTCATAATTGTTATTTAGTCGTGACAAGCAAATAATGCATAAATTTTCGCCAAGAGTTCCATTACACAAATGTTTTAAAACCAACTTCAAGTCCATGGTAAAAGCCATATTTTTAGGCGTACAGCAGAAGATTTCCTGAGAAGAAAACCACTAATAAAATTCATTTTATCTACTGCTACAACTATCAAGTTTCAAACCAGGTACATAATTTACAAAACAATAGTCACCTTTTCAACTATTGATGCGTTCTCCAAATTGCGTTGTGTTCGGAAAAAGATCCGTTCAAGTTTCTCTTTAGTACGCCATTTTGATGTCGTGAATCTGCACTCGTCTACTTTAGGGATTAGTCGATTTTAAAAGGATTTATTTTGCAAAATTAGTAAAAGGACTGTTAAAAAATTAATAAAAAGCTTGTGCATTTATAAATGTACCACCTATTTTACGAAAAGATTGATTGCTGATAGATAAAGCAGTGCCAGAAGAATGGAAGCTAGTTAAAAATCTGCTACCATTACAGAACAAAAAGTTATAAGTAGAAATGGCTAGTAGGCGTGACGCGCGTGCCACTAGTAAGCGTTGCGACGCATACCTTTATGAGTTGTAGGTATTTTGTATCATAGTCGTATTACAACGCTGCGTCGGATAGGTCATCCATTGAAAGTTTTTTTTTTTACGCCACCATGCCGTACTGCTCTGCTTTACAGTGTAAAAATGGTAGCAGAAGGAAAAACATTAATAATGCAGCTGTTTCTTACCATTGGTAGGTACAATTTTAAATAGTTTATCAATAAAATCATAAAATTTTATTTAACTATTAATTGACTAGAGAATGAAGCTTAACTCTTCCTTATCTCATTCACTTAAAGCTCAATTTGGTATGATCGGGTTTTATCAATTTTCAATGCTACTCGATTAGAGATGTAATCAGGTAGGATGTAGGTTTTATCGATATGCATGTTTTTAAACGGGTTAAAGAATACGTATAAGTGTAATGTACAAAGGGCGGCCTTGTTGCCCAAAGCAATCTCTTTCAGGCAACCTTACGATGGATAAAAATGAATCGGAGAGACAGTAGTTGACGGTGCGGTAGTTTTGAAGAATTGATTATTGATACTATGTATTTCCTAAAAAAAAAAATGAATATAGTAATTTTTAAACATTTTAAAATCTACTAATAGGTACACACTATGGCAAAAATTAATTATGTAGGAACCACTGTTTTGAATTTTATTTAGTGCTTAAACAGTCTTTATTATAATATATAATGTTATTAGCTGCTGCCCGCGGCTCCGCCCGCGTGTATTTCGATTATCGCGGCATATAGTAGCCTATGTGTTATTCTGATACCTTACCTTACCTTTATAATGTTACCTCCTCAGATATCCTTCAATTCATGTTTTTCATTCTGCTCCGTCCAAACAGAAGGTAGGTATCGATATTATTAATACTATTCTAATATGTGCTACAACGCTAATCGAGTAGCGGTACATGCCGAAGAATGGCACAACTATCGAATTTATTCCTATGAAGATTAATGTTATAATTGCATTTATTTAGAATAACCCATCTGTTATTGAATAGCTTGCAATGAAATATTCTTACTTTCAAGATTATGAAACGTTGTAAGTTATTCTTTCCCTATGGTAAATAACTCATAACATTACGCGAGAAGAAATATTATTAAACGTGTGACTTGATGTATTGTAGGCTAGTTTTAAGCAAAATACAAACATCAAATGAAAGCAATTCGCTAGTGTGTAATCGGTGACAGTCGTTCCGCTGTAAATTATGACACAACACTTCTACGTATCTTTCTGTTTTGTGGCTACATTCTGTGAGAATCTGAATGATTTCTAACTAACTATCGACACTGTTTTTCATGATAGCTGCATAAATTAGAGAGTGCCAAGGTTCTCCAAATCACACCGAAAAACAAGACTGCACACTGGTCTGCACGCATAATTTTAACAATCTTCTTTCATAAAGGAGAATGGCAGATCCTGTACCGCTAGTGACATGTGATGGCTGGTCTTGAGATTTGCGCTGTTTATAAAGTGAATCATCCTGAATATTCTTATGTAACTCTCATATTTTTAATAGTTTGCAAAGAGTAAATAAGTTCTTCTCAAAAAATGTTATGAATGCTAAACTAAACGTTTGAGTTAACGTCAACAAAACGTATTCGTTATTTTCTAAACTTGCCATGCATAAAATGTATAAAACATTAAATCGATAATCATAATTAAATCGATAGTCATTAATGAGGTCACTTCTACTATTAACATTTTAATACAATATTTTTTTAATAAAAATATTGAATGTACTAATTAAAAGATGAAGTAAAAAAAAATATTTTAAATCAATGTATTTCAGTTTTAGGTTCATTTTGTTTTAAGTAACTTAACGACTAGAATAATCGATTCCAATAAGGGCAAATGTAATACATCTGATTTGACCGGGCAACATTTTATTGACGAAATGCGAAAATCGTAAACAAACGTCAATAGCTTGTTTACTATTTTTGTTGTTTTGGTTTAAAAAGCGAAAGCTTATTACGCGTTTTTGACAAAATCCGGTGTACATTGATTTGATTCGTCTCAGACAACACAATCTTGTAGACGAGAGTGAAAACCTAACCTCTAAAGTGTATATTCAATATACAATTGACTGTGGATTTATCATGGACATGTAGGTAAGTAGTTTTACAGACATATAAAGAATTATTCTTATTTATTTGTAAAATAACAAAAATGTTAAATAAGTATAATGTGTAATATTGTGTTTTATATTTAAATATTTTATTTTAGATTTCATCGGGGATGAAACTTGTATTCCTATTCCGTTCATTGTTGGTGAAGAGAAAAACCCATTACCACAACTTGAAATCCAATCTGTATCACCAGAGATTCAATGTATAAACTATGGTGGCCACAAACCTAACATTATTAGCGGTGTTTGTGGGTGGGGTGGGTCATCTAAAATACCTTTTGCTAAACAACATAAACCTGTACATACTGCTTGATTACTTTGTTGGAACATGAGCAGGTATAATATTTAAAAGCTTTTATGTAAATAAAAAGTAAATAGTAACACTAACAGTCAGAGTTTAAATATTTAAATTAAAAATAAATCAATCTCTATAAAAAATATAATAGTGGTAAACCCTTTTATCCATAATACCAAAAGGACCTTAATCTGATCATTAATGTAATTGTGAAGCATGAAAGGTTCCTACTTTACAAAGAAATATTTTCAAAAGTAACTGCACATTTTCACTTGTTTTAATTGCTGTAACATCTTATTATTATGTTTTCAGTTTTTATCAATGAATGAAGTATGTGGTGCATGCTGACAAAAAGTGACTAAAAGAAAAGTGTCACAAGTGGTGGTCCTTATCGCTCAGAGGCAAACATGAAGACTAGACATAACAAGGAAACTAAAATATTTTAAGTGTTATAAAAAGTGATAAGTTAAGAGTATATTAAATGTATAATCTATCGTATAAATAAATAAAATTAAAGTGTCTGTTTGTAATATTAAAATAACTGCTTTTTACTAAATGCATTTTTATAATTTTTGTCTGTCTGTCTGTTTGTTCCGAGTAATCTCTGGAACGGCTAAACCGATTTGAGGGAACTTTCACTGCTAGATAGCTGATGATATAAGGAGTAACTTAGACTACCTTTTTTAAACTAGCTTCCCCCCACAGCTTTACCCGGGGTACGACAATAACCGTGGGTAATACTGTGGGGTTAGCTAGTGAAATAAGTAAATATTATTTACTTAAATGAAATAATGTACCTAATTGACTAAAAGAAAAGTTGCTCAAGGGACATTGATGTCTCCTAGATAATGCTCCCTTACTTATTTCTTGAAGGCAATGAGTGTTTGTGCACTTCTGCATATTTTTTTTCATAGCGACTATAACTTACATGAATCGTCGGGATGCAATATTAAGCTACTGCTGTAATTCTATAGTTGGTTTAAAAACTGTACGATGCTGCGTAGGATCTGTTACGATAAAAGTGGACATCCATGAAGGTTTAACTAGACCAGCTCTTTTCTCAAAATACATTATTTTCACTAATTTGTAGTGTGTAGCATGGATGTTTATACAATTGTCTACAATAAGTGAATACAATTAGAAAGATTCATCTTTTGCATGAATACTGCAATATTATTTGCCATTTATATTATAAGTATAACAGCAGCACAAAAACAACTTAACAAGAGGGGCTTATGTCCCACTAGACAACTACCTACTGGAGGTTTATGATAATCATAAGAGTACAACATAAGTTTACCTAACATGGTTTATTATAATGCATGTATGTACATTTGTGTACAATAAATGAGCACTGAAATTAAAATATGGTTTTATTTGCCTTATACCAATGATATTTTGAAATATCATTTATACCCTTAAAATAATAGCATCTCAAAGAGAATGAATTCATGAAACAGAATTCTGTACGAGCTTATGTGGACAGTGTGGCACACTGGTATAATAGGTTAAAATCTTCATCATAGATTTTATATTAAGCATGCATAGCAGTAGCTGTTCGTTTTTATGATGGTCAGAAAGCAACACAAGTGTTAGAGGTCATGCTAGATAAGGTTTTGTTCAGAGCAATGCTAGATACATAGGTATCTTTTACGTATTATCTAGTAATGTTAGGACACCATAATATTCCTTCTCAATCTTTCTTTGATGAAATGGCAGCTATTTCTGCCAATGTAACAACATTCCTTCTCTTTCGAAACGTTGTTGACAGACTTGTGTAGTTCATGAACTAAGTACTACAAGGAACTAGTTCCTGTCAAAGAACTAGAACGAACTATTCCTCAAAGCTCATAGTACTTCGTTCATTTAGTTCACTATAGTACACGGCTCACCGGCTGCTGTTGGCTCAGTGTTTGCACCTCGCCTTGGCACAAACGAACGAGCGAGACAAATATATGGAAATTTGATATAGGAACGAGCGGCGTAGATAACAATTTTAAAATTTAGGATATTTCGACATGACAGAATCACAGAACTATAGTCTTTATTGTCATTACCTTAGCTATTATTTTTGTTTAGCTATTAAAATAAAAGTTCAAAAGTTTGGCAACGTTGCAGTTGTTATTTAATTTGGAAAAAAAATATTAAAAGCACTTAAGTTTATTAGTTCTCTAGTTCATTTCTCTCTCTATCAATGTTATTTGGAAATTTAGAAGTTTAGTTTTTTTAGTTTTCGGTGCTTGTTTTGTTAAGATAAGACCGAAAAACCCTATCTTGTATATTTTCCAATAATTTAATTATATTAGAACCGCAATCCTAAGACTGTAAAGTATAAAGTAAAATCAAAATATAGTTCACTGTTCAAATTTACAGAAAACCCCGTAGGTATAATTCAATTCAAATAATAATATCCAAAGTACTCGATCATCTACGCTGTAAGGTGCTAAATGTACTAGAGTATCAAAAGAACGATCGCCTCACATAATTCATAGCTCTGCTGCTCCGAATCAACTACTGTACTAAAAGAACTAGAGTACTAAAAGAACTAGAGTACTAAAAGAACTAGAGTACGGCGAAAGAACGATCGCCTCAAACTATTCATTGCTCTGCTGCTCTGAATCAACACTGAACTAAATGTACTAAAGGAACTAGAGTACTGAACTAGTTCCTTTGGCTCAAGGAACGAGATCGGATCGCTCCGTATAATGTCCGAGCAAGCACAAGTCTCAAGACAATGGTAAAGTAAGTAGTGGTTTGACAACTCATTTGTGACAGCTAGCTGTCAGAGATTGCGACCTCATTACAGATTATATGAATGATTTAAGTGAATTTAAAACTGAAATATCTTTTGAATGACAACAGCTAAAAATCTGTTAATTTAAACTGAAGTTGTTGATGATATAACTAACCTAATAAATATAATAAAAATCTCAACCATGAGAAGTCGTAAGCGGTACAAAAGTCCCATACAAACCTGCCATTGTCCTTTACACAAGTTTCGCTCAGAAGTCCAGAGACTACTTTAAAGACTGATTTACTGAGAGAGTCTTTAGGCACTAAAAATAATGAAACGACATTAACAGTTTTGTCTAAACAACTTGATTATTTAAATCAACAAAATTTTTACATCTGTTTATTGTCCATTTTTTAAACATGCTTTGGGCGTACAGCTGTCTGTGGTAAAAAAATACAGATAAAAACTAAACAAAATTAGCTGTCACAGTTCCTGACTGAATAAATCGCAACAAATTGCGAATGTGGTAGTGTTTAGATTTATTTATTTTGTATTTGAGTCCAAAGTTTACGCACTTCTAGTAAATACACAATAAACTATAATCAACGCAAAGTGAATGTTTTTATCGCTTAAATAATTCAATATGTCGTAAAGAATGATAATCGCTTTTAAGCATTTTTCGGTATTGGTACATAATCAGCGATTTTTTAATTAATTATTCCCGCATTGAAGTGATGTTCAATAACCAGTGCTTGATGATAACGAAGCAACGTTTCGTCAAAACTGTGGTGGAAACAATAAAAAATGCATACTAATTTGTTACCTTATGTTTTGAACGTTTGCGATTTTTCCAATTGATAAATGTATCATATATCATCATAAACAACCTTGTATTGTGCGGTAAGTTCATAACTATTATATAATTAATGTTAATTAAAAGAAATGCATACTAAAATATGATTTACTTATAACAATTTTAAATTTTAGTATCAATAGTAGTGATTGAAGTAAGCACTTGAATATTATTTATTATTTGTATTGCATGAACCATTATATTTTTTTTCCTATTAATATTACAAAAAATATAACAAGAGTCCATTTGTTTGTACAATGTAACTGCACAAAACTTAATATTCTCCAATACTAAATAAATACTTTACTTTTAAATTTTCATATACTTTTTAGTAAAAAATACTACAAAGTATATACTATGTGAAAATTGTATATGAAAATACTAAAAAAGAATGAAAATTGAGAAGTAAAATATTAGGGATTTAGCATTTACCACATTATTAGTCAATGTGACAAATTAAATTGATGCATATTTGCTTAAATCAAAGAAGAATAACTATTTGGCACCTATCAAGATACAGGCTTATATCAGTTGTTTCAACTGGCTGCTTATCTATACAAATAAATAAAATTGGAGTGTCTGTTTGTAATATTAAAATAACCGCTTATTACTTAATGCATATGTATGTATACACGATACATATACCAAAAATGTAGTTAAAAAAATTTTTGTCTGTCTGTCGGTCTGTCTGTCTGTCTGTCTGTTTGTTCCGGGTAATCTCTGGAACGGCTTGACGGATTTTGACGGGACTTTCATTGGCAGGAAGCTGATGATCCGGGGAGTAACTTAGGCTACTTTTTTTAGACTAACTTTGTCCCGCAGCGTTACTCGCGGTACAACATTAACCGCGGGTAACACCGCGGGGTTCAGCTAGTCGATATATAAAAATAATAATTACATTCTGTCATATGTCCGCAATCATGCTTTAAACACACACCGACTCCAGTGAGCTATGAACATTAATAAGTGTGTAATTCAATGATCTAATGTTAATATGCTTTATGTGCGTAATGAATTTTAAATCAATACTTCTTTTAGATTTTTAGATTTTAGAGCCTTTATTGCAAACAAGAGTTACAAATTATATTAATCATTTTAGTCTAAACTACTGTTTAATTGTTTTCTTCTATGTTTGCTTGTCCTTTGACAAAGGCCTCCTCCAGATTCTTCCACTTTAGTTTGTTAAGTGCTATTATTCTACATAGTGGTCCTGCTATATTTCTAAAATCATCTTCCCATCTAATTACTTGTCTACCCCCATTTCTCTTTCCGTCTCTTGGATACAATTCTACTATGTCTTTTGTCACTTGTCCTTGTTATTTCTTATTGTTTGTCCTGTCCAGTGCCATTTTAGTTGTTAGATTTTACGTTCAATGCTTTCTAATTTCGTTCTTTTCCTTATATTAGTTATTTTTACTTTATCTCGCCTTCTTATTTTTCTTTACCTCTTTACATGGTATTAAATAAACATCTTAACACATGTTAAGACACTTTTTTTATCTTATTTATAACTTAAATGTCATTTCAAACATTAAAATTTTCGGGCTGTCAGCTTGAAGAATATGAGACATCTAAAAAAATATCAGATTGTTGTATATGTTTTTGGTTTTTGCATTTAAATTTAGGTATAATCAATGTACATCCTGTGATGAAATATAAATAACCTTATAATTACTGTTAATTGCATGGTTCTACAAAAAAAGTATTGAGATTATGTGTGTTATGTGTGATGTGCATAGAAAGTTGTGTCGTGTTGAAAAGTATGAAACATCAAACTCCTGAACTAGATGTATATTAGGTACTTATGTTTTGACAAAACAAATGTTTTATTTTTTAATTAACAAGAAACTAGTAGGTACAATTTAACTTAATCCATTTCTAAGACAGATAATGATATTTACAAGTACAATTTTAACAAAAGAAAACTCGAGAGGTGTCAAGGGACACCCGAATGGAACGAAGTTCACTGTCAGGATTCATTATTTTTATTATTTATTATGTACAAAAAACCTGTATATACTCAACAAAAATAATCGTCGCGACACCACACTGTTCAATGCGAAATAGAAATGAAAATGTCTGGCTTGCTTTCTGTAAGAGAGAGAGAGAGAGAGAGAGAGAGAGACAGAGAAACATGCGCGCGCCGCACGGCTTACAATCGCTTACTGTAGCAAAAAGTGTCGTGACAACTTTTCGTAAGAATTTTTGAGTCGTGACAACTTTTCGTAAGATTTTTTTCCGTCTAGCCCCCTTTCACAACGCGCGATAAGGAACTTCGTTCCAAAAAACCGACTTCAAGTTTCGACTCGATTTCCCTTGGATGCCATCATCAGATATTAATGTCCTTATTATCCTCCATGGTACCACCGTTGGGACATCTCCTTTCCATTAAAAAAAGAATAATCAAAATCGGTTCATTAATGCGAAGTTATTTCCGAACACACATAAAAAAAATCTATATCTATACAAATAAATAAAATTGAAGTGTCTGTTTGTAATATTAAAATAACCGCTTTTTAATCAATGCATATGTATGTATACACGATACATATACCAAAAATGTAGTTAAAAAAATTTTTGTCTGTCTGTCTGTCTGTTTGTTCCGGGTAATCTCTGGAACGGCTGGACGGATTTTGACGGGACTTTCACTGGCAGGTAGCTGATGATCCGGGGAGTAACTTAGGCTACTTTTTTTTAGACTAACTTTGTCCCGCGGCGTTACTCGCGGTACAACAATAACCGCGGGTAACACCGCGGGGTTCAGCTAGTCTATACAAATAAATAAAATTGGAGTGTCTGTTTGTAATATTAAAATAACCGCATTTTACTAAATGCATATGTATGTATACTCGGTACATATACCAACAATGTAGTTAAAAAAATTTTTGTCTGTCTTTCTGTCTGTCTGTCTGTCTGTTTGTTCCGGGTAATCTCTGGAACGGCTGGACGGATTTTGACGGGACTTTCACTGGTAGGTAGCTGATGACCCGGGGAGTAACTTAGGCTACTTCTTTTTAGACTAACTTTGTCCCGCGGCGTTACTCGCGGTACAACAATAACCGCGGGTAACACCGCGGGGTTCAGCTAGTATTCAATAAATCCCTTGGACTAATTAGAATAGACTTCGTTATCTGTGAATAATATTATTAATCGTTTATATGTGCATCCTGGTGACAAAAGATTACTTTCAAAATTATGTCGAAGGCATTTCTATATGTTCTGTGGGTCCAGCTGTAGCCGATATTTGCAGCCTCTCTATTGACTGATCGCCTCCAGTTATTTCCAGTGTGGCCGCTTTTGCTTTTGCCGTCGTCTTGCCACTTCAAGCTCTGCTTAGAGATATGGTTGTCAGGTCTCCGCAATGCATGACCAATCCAATACAACTTCCTAATCACAATCTTCCCTCCTATTGGTTCCTGGTCGGTTAACTCCCAGTCTCCAATACGAGACTGGGAGTTAACCGACAGAAACAGAAGTGATGGTTCGTGATTTCGGTCGTTCGTCCGAAAGTGATAATGCCTAAAAAAAATAAAAAGCCGAAAAAAACACTTATATACATAAAATTAAATCGCCGAAATGTATGTACGCGCTTAATTTCCGATCGACTGCACCAAATATTTTTTTTTTTTTGTGTTCGTTATTGTTAAGACAAGGTTTAAGTACAAGAAAAATTAAAAGAGAACGGGAAAAGTCATTTTTTTTGTTCGCGACGAGAAGCTGAGATAAATATGTAAATAGGCGCTACGAAGTTCGCTGACTCAGCTAGTAGTTTATAAATTATTGAATAATAATCAGTCCAGCCGTTCTAGAGATTACCCAGAACAAACAGTTTGGCAGACTTGAGCATGTAGAATGTGTATTTGAATAAATAAATTTAAAAAAAACAGACAGACAAAAATTTAAAAAAAAAATTGTACCTACATGTACCGTGTCTACATTCATACGTATTTATTAAAAAGCGGTTATTTTAATATTACAAACCGACACTCGCAATTTTATTTATTTGTATAGTAGACTACCTGAATCGCGGTGTTACCCGCGGTTATTACCGTACAGCGGGGCGAAGCTAGTATAAAAATAGTAGCCTTAGTTACTCCTTATATCATCAGCTACCTATCAGTGAAAGTCCCGTCAAAATCGGTCCAGCTGTTCCAGAGCTTAGCCGGAACAAACAGACGGAACAAACAGACGGAACAAACAGACAGACAGACAGACAGACCGACAGACAGACAGACAGACAAAAATTTTACGGCGTTACTTGCGGTTGATGTTATACCGCGTGTAACACCGCGGGGATTAGCTAGTAAAATAAAATTGCTGGTTCAAAGTTACTTTGTTGGTTTCGTTGCATATATCACAGAGATGAAACATAATTTAAGGACTAAAGTACTTTTACCTATTATATAGCCATTTCTTAATAGTTACATGTATATATTTCTTATCGCTTTACACCTTATCAACCTGTCCTTCATAGTTACAATTACAAACCTTATCTGTGGGTTAACTTTATATTCCCAATTACTGGAAATATTTGTTGATCATGAACTGAATATAGGCCAAAGAATGTTGAACAATATGACTGTCACTTCGTTTTGTCAATCTCAACAACTAGCTTAATAAAGTCTTCTTCTGTTGATGAAATGGCAACCAGCCAGATCTCTCGGATGAGTTATTTCTGCCAATGTCAAGTGTTTAAAGTCTTCAAATCTTAAGTCTTCATCGTGATGAAATTAATGATAAAAAAAAAAAAATGCGGATGCTCAATAAAGTCAGGTACTGTATTCAATATCTCTACATCATTATGAAGAGCCGTGCAGGGATGCACTGTTACCATAGAAATCGAATCGATTCAGAAAACGAAATGTCACTACCATTATTCATCCGAAGGGTCGTAAGGGAACAAATTTGTGACGCCCCAGGTGTTGCAGGTGTCCATGGGCGGCGGTAATCACTTACCATCAGGTGATACGTCTGATCGTTTGCCCCCTATTCCTTAAAAAAACTGCGCAGCACAACATCACTGCAAAAAGAAAGGAAAGCTTTAAAAAAACCTTATACCAACTCGTTTGTTAACCCCCGTCGCAAAAAGATAGGTGTTATAAGTTTGACGTTGATGTCTGTCTCTGTGTGTGTGTGTCTGTCTGTCTGTGGAATCGTAGCTCTGAAACGGATGGACCGATTTCCATGCGGTCTTTTTGTTTTCTAGTTTCCTTGCGGTGGTTCTTAGCTATGTTTGGTTAATATCGGTCCATCAGTGAAAGAGTATCGGCTCTTTTCCTAAATAATGTAAGGCATTTTTGACGTTTGATTACTCGATTAAGCGCTTCACGCGTGCCAGTATAATATTAAGGTGATAATTAATTGTAGGGGGCGAAGGGGGTTTTTTAAATTTTAAATTTATAATTATCTAGCATGGTGTATTAAGCCAAAACCTCCTTTTTAAAATATGTTTACTGGAGGGCTTTTGACGTGATGATAATACCATAGAAAACGGGATTAAGCCATTCTTTGCTTTTTTTTTTAACGAAGATAACTCCCACACAAGAAATAGATTCTGTGTCGTGGGTGACTTTACAAACATACACTTTACTAACAATACTATTAAAAACAACCTTTTTTTTACAACATTGTACTTTTTACTGTTTAACAAAAAAAAAAGTATACAAAATACTGTTTTCGGCATCTCAAAATGCTTAACATATTGTAGACCCGGTATTAGTCTTAGACGTTTACATTATTTTTTGGAACTAAGTTCCTTATCGCGTGTTGCGAAAGGCAGCCCCCTTTCGCAACACGCGAAAAAATAAGATCAAAAGTTGTAACGACACTTTTTGCTATAGTTGTAAGCCGTGCGGTGTGCGCGTGTTTCTCTATCTGTCTATCTCTCTCTCTCTCTTATAGAAAGTAAGCCAGTTATTGTCGTTTTGTCTTTCTATTTCGCATTGAACAGTGTGGTGTCGCGACGATTATTTTTTTGTTGAGTGTATACAGTTTTTTTTGTACGTAATAAATAATAAAAAATAATAACAATAATGAATCCTGATAGTGAACTTCGTTCCATCTGGGTGTCCCTTGACACCTCTCAAGTTTTTTTTAGGTACTCAAAGGGAAGCGCAGCATGAACGCAGCCCCAAACAAATCAAAATAATAGACGAATCTGTCAATATCAATTGTCAGAATTAACAAATCTCAAAGTAATTTATGAAAAAACATCGAAAAGTCAAAGATTTCAAAAGTGGTACCATTTATTAGTAAACACAAACGCCTCAGAAGAATTCAAAAGTATTACTAACATAGTCTCAAATCTACCTACTTTGTGTCCGCCTCAGCATTTACTGAAAGAGTTTTAACATTGAAAATATTTTTTCGATCGCTTCAATAAGCGATTAAAAATGATATTAAGGTTTATTAGAAACCTTAATATCATTTTTAAAGATCTGTCCATAGATACCTTCCACGTAAGGTTTTAATAAAAAAATAATCGAGTTTTAGGACTCAGTATGGGGGGGACCCCCAAAATTTATTGTTTATTTTTTTATTTTTGTGTGGTTCTCAGAATACATCTACTTACCAAGTTTAAGTATTATAGTTCTTATAGTTTCGGAAAAAAGTGGCTGTGACATAGTCAGACAGACATGACGAATCTATAAGAGTTCCGTTTTTTGCCGTTTGGCTACGGAACCCTAAAAAACTGTTAATTAATAAGTTGTGCGAGAAGCAAAACATCAAATAAATAAAATACTGTTCATTTTTCTAAAATACTGTTTAATATTCTTCTCAGACCTAATTATACTTTTTTCTTGTAAAAAAACTTGGTCCTTCATTCTTCAGCTGTATAACAACATCAAAGAAATATTTAGAACTTGCTGATCCGCGCACTAACACTCTGTTTCTGTTCCTGGAAAAGTGCCTGAGATTAGTGCGTTCAATCAAACAGTCAAATAAAACAACTCACAATAACTACTGTTATAGTGTATTACTATTTGTCAATTTTATTTGAAGAGAAGTTAGGTATAGTATAGGTATGACATTTAAAGTTGCAGCACTGTTAATAGACCCAAAATACTATTGTTTTCTTACAGAATCAGGCAGGCACACAATCACATTCAGAAGTCATGGACATCCCGACTGAACCAATAAAACAAGAAGTAGAAAATATAGATGAAGAGGAAATACAATATGAAGTAAAATTCGAAACTCAGAGTGAAGAGATGGATGTACATGATGATAACCCCTTCGAAAATGTCCAGTTGCAAGTGAAACAAGAAGAAATCTCTTTAACAATAGAGAGAGAAACTACTGACTCTCAAAGTGATGACGCTATTGAAACTATAAATGATGTATATAATCCCAAAGATGAACAGTATATCACAATGCCGAAGTTTGAAGAAGGATGTGATGAAAAGTCTGAAGTTAAAGAAGAAACGGTGCTAGGTGATTCACTGGTCACGTATGACTATCCTGGTATTGAAGATAATGATGACGATGATGATGCTGGTGAACTGGATAGTAGCATGGATAGCAATGACGCCGCTGCATTGACTAGAGTTGAAGCTTGCTTGCAGGACGAGCTTGGAATAAAGAATGAAGACGAGCTTGAGGTGATTATTCCATCTATATTTTTTACTACACTACCGATGGATTTTTATACGCACACTTGTATATCAATCAATTTTCATATTGCTGAAACAAGTTGTCATATAGTTATAGTCTTCCGACATAAGTTTTTCTGTACTTAAAAGGAAGTCTTAGTGATTGTTTTAAAAATACGCAAACAGTTACTGAAACTAAACATTCTATAACACGCTTTTATTAGCGTCAACGGTTTGTTTTTTGTTTTTTTTGTAACCGACTTATCTGTAAGTACATCCTACTTTATTCTTTAGTTATTTTAATTTTGATATCGTTATAAAGATAATAGTACTCACATTTTATATTTAAATATTGCAAATGTAATTTAAAACCCAACTACGACTAAAAACGACGCTGAAAAAGCAGGAAACAAGTTTCAAAAGCCGTAGTCACGCGTTGTCAACGTATTATGGACTATGGTATATTACTAAGTTTCAAAAGCCGTAGTCCATGTAGTTCAATATACCATAGTGCATAACACGTTAACAACGCGTGACTGCGGCTTTTGAAACTTGTTTTCTGCTTTTTCAGCGTCGTTTTTTGTCGTAGTTGGGTTTTAGTTTTTAACTTTTTTTATTTAAAAGGATTGTTTAAGGAGCTATGAGGGAACAAATGAACATACATCCATATATACTTAGCCTGTCAAAATCATAACCCTTCTTTGGCTTTGCCGTAGTTGGGTAATAAAAGATCTGTGTAACGTCCACCAAAAGTAAAAAGTAATGAATACAAATCTTTGACTTCGTCCACTAGTATCCCCTGGGTGATTCATTTGGCATTTTTGTCCACACTTTCTTTCTTCTTTTGGGATTATATTTCCATTTTGATTCCCAGGGAATTTATTTGGAAGTTTTTTCTTCCATTTAGATCCGCTGCTTAAATCGATGGGGAATTAATTTGGATTTTTTGTTCTAATCTTTTTCAACCTCTTATATCTGCGGACACGGATAGATACGGTCTCTGACTTTTATCCACAGAAATCTGCTCGAGTTTTTCATTTTTGTTCTTTTTATGAAATCAGATTCATAAAAAAAACGATATTTGTTACGCCTTTGCACTATCCCTTGCAACGTGAGTGCGAAATACAATAGTAATCAGATGATACGATACAACATTGTATAAAATGCAAAGCAATAAATACATATTGAGTATATTGACCTTTATAAAACAGTGACGCTTTTATTTTCTTGTGTTATAACATTGTAACAATCGTTGGTTGTCCAATTTGTCCATATGAGCAAATATGATACGTATGATAAGAAATAATAAATAATATCTATAGACTGAGAAATATGTTATGCATCAACATTTTATACTTCTCATAGGTATAACCTCAGATTACGCTTTGTTTTTAAGATGGACTTAGTTACAGAGATACAGAACTGAGTCCCTTAATTCCAGCAAGCTGTACCATTACTTTGTCTGTGTGGGTATTAGCGTAAAAAACTATTTACAGATTTATGGAAAAGAATAATTAATACAAGATTTCACCACTCAAAGAAATAAATTTTACTGAAAGCTAAGCATATATTTAATTTGAAACTTTAAACTTGACTATGGTGTCTCGTAAATTATATAATTTTTTGGAAATATACTTTATTTATTTTTCCGAAACATAACATTATTTTTTTTCTTTTTCTTCGTCTTTTAACCAAACTTCTTTTACAGGATGATCAAAAAGAAGAATACAAACTGGACATCAAAGAGGAATCAGATGTAACGGTCACAGAAACACACCTGATATCAAACAAACTAATTAACACAACTTCAACTGTCACGAATACATACGATGGCCTAATCGAATCACAAACCACTAAAACACTTGTCATGGAAATATTACCCATGACGCATACGACGAATTTGCCATTTTCAAAAATATCAGACCCTGAAAAAATTCTACCGACTACCTGCGATAATGATGACGTATACCTGGATTATCAAGACTCGTTCCAGCTTAATTCTATCACCGGCAATGTGTTATCCTTAGAACAGGAGGCATACGGTCTCTTAAAAGCAAAAAGGAAAAAGAAAGATCCAGGGAAAATGCATACATGCCCAAAATGTCCCAAAGCATATTCACAGAAGCATAGTTTGAAAATGCACTTAGAAGTTCATGCTTCTATTGAAAAAAGAGCACAAGGTATTATCAAAGGGCAGAAAACAAGAAAACAGAATCGCAACATGAAGCTTAAAGAAGAGAAAAAGCAAGAAGAGAAAGTCAAAAAAGAAGGTTATGAATGTACTTGTGGCGAAATATTTCGGAGACGCAGTAGAATGGAAACGTGTCTTCGATCTCACAATATGTATATAGATACTAACTTGTATCCTTGTGTGACGTGTAAAAAACAGTTCAAGGATAAAGAAGAATTAGCATTGCATCGTAAAAGGCTTCACAGAAAACGATTCCCTTGCAAATTCTGTCCTACTGACTATAATACACGAAAGGAATTGTTCAAACACCTACAAGTTCATCAGAAAGTACAACTAATGGAGTACAAAGTCATTTCTGAGGTTGTCAAAGGCAAACAGAAATTGAAATGCTTTATGTGTTCTAAAACATTTAAAGAGATGCCAGACTTAAAGTCTCATGTTATGGATGATCATAAAGAACCATACAGTTGTCCGCGATGTAAAAAAACATTTTCGAAAATTATCGACTTTGGCAACCATACCAAAACTTTTCACCCAGAGGTTGAAGGCGAGTCCGTGTTAGACGTTCTCGAAGCATTTTCCAAGTTGGTTAAAGCTTGGAAATGCGAAGAATGTGGTCTGCAATTTCATGAAGCAGATAAACTGGCTTTACATCAGGTAGAAAAACACAGTCCCGACGTGAAATCAGAGTCACAATTCCAATGCACAGATTGTCGCAGAGTATTCATAAGTCAGAAGGGTCTTACGTCTCACAGACGAGTCCACCACAGTGCTGAAGTCGTAGAAGAGTCAGAACCGGTGGAGACAGGAGTCATGTGTTTAGAATGTCGAAAGATATGTAAAGATATGAACGCTCTACTTTCTCACATGCGGTTCCATTCGCCCGATAGAAAGTATCCGTGTAAATTCTGTGATTTTCGTTTTGCAACTCCTGAGAAGCGTAAGACTCACGCAGAAATCCACACCGGTGATATGAAGTACGTTTGTTTTATTTGTGAATATCAGTGCAGCTCTGAAAACCGCCTTAAACAACACAAAATGTCCATAAAACATTTAAATATGAAAGAGTTTTTATTGACTGGTAAACCTCTAATAGAAGAGGAACAGTCTACTTCTAAACAAGGGAAGATAAAAGACACGTTAAAGAAGAAAGAGTGGGTTGTTAAAAAGAAGAGAAAAAAGGAATCGACTGAGACTTCGGAGTGTAGTGAAGTGTCCTGTGATATATGCGGGGATAAGTTCCCGAACGAAACTGTTATGTTGGAACATAAACAAATTCATCCTTTTATCGAATTCCCGAACGAGGATACACCGAGTAGAATATTTTTTAAGTAAGTCTTGCCTAATCATATGTTATTGTTTTATTGTTGCTGCAAATGAAAACCTCGAAAAAGTAAAAGTATATTAAGGAGTTTTTATTTATTTTTAACTATATCAGTGCAATAAACACTATAATTACAATAAAACTCACAAAATGTAACAAAATGATAAGAAAAAAATTGAGCCATCGCGGGACGTCTGGTACCAAATTATTTTGTATAAAAAGAAGCTATGAAAGAGATTAATAAATATAGCCCAAATAAAAATGTAGCCACACCAGACTACTACCTATACTATCACATAGCGTGGCGACGCGTCGCCACGCCAGCAGAACAAGTGGTCTTTCCGCATTAGCCGATTGTAATCAGGAATATTACCAATCTTATTATTAAAGGTAATGTTTTATTTTGCACATTGTCTATTTCAAGGCTGACAAAAATAAAAAGGGTATATTACTGTATGTATAATAATGAAAAAAATTATCTAAAATAGTTTTGGCAATAGGATAGTGATACTTTCAGTTCATAAACAGTATAGAAAATAAATTTTATTAATAAATAAAAGTGGGTAACTTAAATCGTTTATAACTCAGGAACGGCTGGACCGATTCTTATGATATTTGATATTTTAGATTTGTCCCGCCCTGAATGGCAGAATAACTATTATTTATTTACGGCAAAGACAAATTTTAAATTCTATTAAGTAAATGATATTTCTAACAGGTTTTTGCAGTAACACTTAATTTAAATGTAAGTGTTTTTGCTAATGATGTGTTATGCTTTTCTCGTTAGGCATTTATTTATTGGCAGGGTAATTTAAGGTGTACCATTCGCCTGTGTTAAAACTAGTCTAACTATAGTCTTATATTCACCCCCTGTCCACTAAGAAGTCATGTTGCTCGACATTGTTAACTCAAACCCAAAGTACTAAAAAATTCTGAAAATTTCTCACAAATGCAAATGAAAGTATACAATACTTACAAAAAAAAAACAAGTTTTAATTTTTTTGTCTGCATCGACTAATCTCCGATTCTGACGTGGATTTCACTGTTAGGTAACTGATGATATAAGGAGTAACTTAGACTAGCTTCGCCGCGTGGAGTTACCCGTACCGTGGAAATTTAACACCGCGGTGGTCAACCAGTTTATATATTAATCAAAACAAAAACAACCAAAATATACAGAATAACCAAATGTGTGACTTAAATAAGGGTAAATTAAAGCAGGATACTTGAAAGCGACCTTCAACCGTTTCAACTCGCCTGTTTTTATTGTAGTAATTGACACAAAACGTGTATCGATTTCAAGAAAATTATTATTTAGTTAATGAGGGCTTAATCACGAAGTGATTATGCCGCATTTCAAGAAAATTGCACCATAATGTTTGCATTAACACTATCGTGTTTTCCGGTATTGGATCGTATGTTTGACTGGCTTCAATAATGTTTACATGTTTTTCTGAATTTATTGTTTATCTATTTAAATAATTGTATTTATTGGTTTTTAAGCTTAAATACTCTTAAATTACAAGTTTTAAAAATATTATAAACTAAAATCTATAATTCAGGTGAATCAAAGCTGACTTTTTTTTTTATTTATATTTGACCCTGCCAAAATGACTCTACTCTGCCTGATGGAAAGCATATGCAGAAACCAATCGACCACGATTGGTTTCTCAATTGACCACCAGGTCACCATACTGCGAATGCAACAATGCAGCATGGTGACTCATACCATGGTGGGCTAGTGGTGATAGTCTGCATCCTTGGGCCTCCGGTCTCGCACTCACCAACGAAACACGACAGCACGAACGCTGTCATTTTATGTTCCTTTTCTGTGCGAGTCTACTACCACCCCGCCGAGCCGGCCCGTTCGTGCTGATATCAGCGTGGCTCTACTACCTTGGAATTGGACTTTTACATTAAATGCGTTAATAGAGGGCATTTTAAATGTTTTTCTTTTACCTATATAGCTTTTAAATGAGAAAATAGTGCTTAAGGTTGCTTTGGTAAATCGAGTGGCAAGATTCTTAGTGGATGTGAAGTATTTTACTGTGAAGCGATTATTGTCTGAAATAATATTATTAATAAAAATGAAAGCAATAAAAAACAAACTTGTTCTTAGAGTTTATTTGCTACAATTGCCATTGTTTTTAGCTGCACCAATCTGGCCTTTATTTTAAGTAAAACAAATTATTAGTATTTTTATAATTAAACCCAAAAATATAAGTAAATGTATTTACATATTACAATTAGCTGTAATCGCTTCTCACTTTAAGGGCCTTTTAAATATTTAAGTAATGGCTGTTTATGTAAAAAATATAGTTAAATTAATTTAGTTTTAATACCATTTTTTTACCAAGCTTTGCTAATAATGTTTAGTTAGCCATACGCGATAGGGTGTACCTGAGAGGTGCACAGTTACACCTTACACGCGGTTTACCTTTAAGTTCAACAGTACAGGCAAACCTGTCAGGTATGCTCTAATGTGTATGGCTAGAATTAACCATTTGTCCAACCGACAGCTAAAGACTAAGTGTTATCCGTGACTGGATATAGCACCTGCTCCACATGGGGTGCTGTAATCGGTAACTGAAAATTGGCTTTTTTTTGGCTAACTAAACAGCCCTGTAAATCTTTACAGGGTTTTATTTAAAAAAATATACAGAAAAATTATAATATGACTATTCAATTGTCTACTTGATTCTCTGGTTTTGTGTAACCCTAAAACGAATCCAGGCTACGTCCAAAAGCCATTAACCGGTGGTGTAGCAAAATGGTATTCTAACCAGTTTCATATTTAAGTTGCACAAAGTCTTAATGAAGTGGGTCTGTTACTCATTTTATGGGCTAAATTGTCGAATACGAGCCTTGAGTGATTTAATCAGATCACTATGGTTACTTTTTTGTAGTGAATATGGTGTTGTGTTGTGTTCCCCTTATCTAACTACCTGCCCTCACTCCCCCTTATCTAACTACCGGCCCCACTTCCCCTTATCTAACTACCTGCCCTCACTCCCCCTTATCTAACTACCGGCCCCACTTCCCCTTTACTAACTACCTGCCCCTTTTCCTTTTATCTAACTACTTACTCTCACTCCCCCTTATCTAACTACCGGCCCCACTTCCCCTTATCTAACTACCTGCCCTCACTCCCCTTTATCTAACTACCGGCCCCACTTCCCCTTATCTAACTACCTGCCCTCACTCCCCCTTATCTAACTACCGGCCCCACTTCCCCTTAACTACCTGCCCCTTTTCCTTTTATCTAACTACTTACCCTCACTCCCCCTTATCTAACTACCTACTTTTATTTATGAAATAGGGGGCAAACGAGCAATCGCCTGATGGTAAGCGATTACCGCCGCCCATGGATACCCGCAACATTAGAGGCGTCACACGTGCTTTGCCGGTCTTTTAAGGAGTACGCTCTATTCTTGATGGTTTGAACTTTACTCTTTATCTAAGCAAAAATTTGGAAAAATTAGAACTTTAATATTTCTTCCAGGAGAAACTTTAATATTTCTCATATAAAAATGTTACACGCTTTCACTGCTAATAGTAAATCACATGATCTGATTGAGTTTTTAATTGTAAGTTGTTGTGTATTACGGTGCCTGATGTTTTTTTAGCTCAAGATAATTAGCTTGTAAGAGAAGATATATATTAAATCGTAAAAATTAATTAAAAACAAATTTGTTACTCCCAAGCTAAAAAATATTGAAATAAGAGTCACCGCACATTTACCATTTTTGCCTTATACCTTGTGAAAAGATTTTCCGAAAATTTTATGAATAGTAAAATCGACTGTTAACTAAAAGTGAGGCGATATACTGCATTGCTGCCTCATTTCGCCTAAAAACTATTAAAACGGCCTTTAACGGCTTACTATTTTAATCAGTTTGGGTATTCTTATGTTCGTTTCATGTATGTTCGTTAAGTCCCCGCGACACAGGAATATTAATTGCGCAGATGTTAAATTTTATTAAATTGTAATCAAACACCAAGCAATTAAAAATAAGTGCGCGATGGCTCGAAACCTAACTATCCACTATTTTTTATTTGAAAATGATTTTAATTCTTTTTTAGAAATGGTTATGACGAAACATATTTTTTTTTGTTTTTGTTTTTTTTATATATTTCGTTTGGAATACGTTTTTTGTTTTTATAAGTTGATTTTGGTTCGAATATAACTAGGATTTTTTGCGTTAACTGTACTAAAAACTTTTATATTATATTTGTTTTTGTGTTATTTTTTCTAACCAGATTTGCATAAGTATGGGAAATAGGCTTCCTATGTAAATTATTGTTTGATTTTATTTAAATAGATATACTATACTAAAAACTTTTTGTTCATTATATGAAAGATTCACGGTTTTACTCGCACCTGTTTCTCGAGGTATATCGTTTTCTTTGCGACAGGACGTTAAAACCAACCCTCCTACCCCTCTCACCGTGAAAGAAAACCATTCCGACGTCTCTGAATTAATGGCGAGTAAAGGGTAAATCTTTAAAGAATATTCAAACCAGCCCCTTAGCCAATTTCTCTTTCTACAATTGCTTACGCCTCAATTCTCTTGTATTAATTTGAAGCAGCAATAGGCCGCTGTAGTGTAGGTCCCCATACTGCATTGTCTGCATTCACAGCAGTATAGTGACCACCATTCTTGGATTTTCATCAAGTAGATTACCTTTGGCAGGCTCAAATATAAAAATATTTTCGTTTGACCACGTGTCTTATAGTTAATAGATGTCATTCTCATACATTTGTTAGGGTTCTATTATCGTTAACGTTTATAGAATGGTAAATTGGTTAGAGGGGCAGGTCTATATGCGATACAAATCGGTGGATATTAAAAAATTGCGTAGATGTTTTTTACTGTCCATTTAAGTATAGCCAATACATCCCACCAAATGCTACAAATGAATCCCAATGTTGATATATAAAGAGGTAATTAAATAAAAGTGATTAATAGTTAAAACTAGTTTTATTATCACATACATACAATAAAATGTCTGGGACATTTCCTTTATGTCTAAGAGTTACTAGACATAGTTTACCTCTATAATAAGCATAAGATCTGTAACTAACCTATGTTTCCGCAAAGAAATATTTGATTTGATTTGATAGATTCGAGGTATCTCTCGATTGCAAGGCATAATTTTTAAAATAAGCAAAACACATTCTATAGGCATTCTGTGTAACAATAAAAAAAATTCACACGCACCAAATTGAGTTATGAAAGAACTTTTTTATGAGCATATAACAACTCCCTTGAAAAAAACATAACCTATTTTCTCAAAAGTTTAGATTTTGTGGCCGAAATCGAAACTTTCAGTCGATCAATAATAAAAATAGTATTCCATTCATACGATAAACGCGTTAGATAACGAGGTCGGGTGTTTGGATTTTAGTGACTCGAATCATTCCGGTACATTAGTGTCTTAGTTTGGTCACTTTGTTTAATCAACAAATACAGTTGCAACGAACATTGATATTATGTAAAGAAAAACACATTTTTAGGTGATGACGAAACAGGGTTTCACTTTATTTATTTAAAACATCACTATATAAATAAACACGACTACAAAATACTTGAAGGGATTCGTGAAGGCGTTGCAAAACAGTGCTGTATTAAAATCCATAACAATTTACGAAGCTATAACGTCCTAAGTGTAATAAACATTATTAGAACTAAGTTATGTAGATACACAGAGCAACACAGTAGGTATGATCATACGCAGGCGTTCCCCTCTATCAACTATCAAAGAATAAGCCCAAATGGGCCTACGCTGTTATGACACAATGTATTTATGTGTGTGTTCGTAGTGACAAGCGATTGTTTTGGTATGTGAGTCTACTAAAGTGTGTGTGATGATTTCCCCCGCAAAAATGACTTACTCTCCTCCGGTCCGCATGCCTGTTGCTCTATGGGTACATATGATTAGTATATATTGCCTTCTAAGTGATGCAATATTACCCTTACTTCAATCCAGGTAGATTTATAACCCAGCACACAAAACTGTTGTATCATTTTATACACTATGAAGTGCCGTAAATATATTAGGAAAACAGTGTTATTTGGCAGATTTGAAACATTTATAAATACATAACAGAGAGCCTATGTAACATGCTTGAAGAGGCATCCATTAATTGACTGAGTCGCTTTCATGGAGACCTCAGTGGCAAAATTTTCACGTAAGATTTACGTTATTTATTTTCATGAACTCGACATTAAGATAATGTTAAGTCGCACAATATCCTTCAACTTTTAAGTTCTTAACTTTGTCCACACAGTTAATAGATACCTCCATAAACGTAGCTTTTCAGTTAAAACATGGCTGATAAGCTTTCAAAGATAGAATAGTCTAGAAAGAAACCCGAGGTTTTGTGTTAGTTTGCCTAAGTTTAGATCGGCAGTATATAGTGTACATGACAATCCTACTTCTCACTGAGCATATTACACTGAAATCTTGTCCATATTTCCTTGAAATATGATTGCGTTCGGGGTGACACTGCTAGCGTTGAAAATACATACAAAAAATAAATGCCATTTAATGACTAAACTTATAAAATGATGTTTATGTTTAACTGACACAATTATTTATCATTATAGTAGCATTTAAATGTGTCTTTTGTGTTGTAGTTTAATTGCATTTTTATAGAATAACTACTATTTCGATAACAATCGAATCGAACCCTAGACAGTACGACAGTAAATTACTGGCTTTTTGATTTGGGCGTACTAAAACCTGTATTCGAAAGGGTCTTATGAGTTCGTTAGTTATTCTTTTCGATTCGACGATTTAGGTACATATTGAAACATTAGAGTTCACAACAGACTTTTATTAACTGACTCGCAATCCAAAAACATGTCAATATTTCATTCTTGAACTCAAAAGACTGTTCATACAAAAACCAACCTTATGTTCTAAAACTTAATAACTAAAAACGATTTGCCACTCCTGGGCCATCTTGGCACCTGGCTTCCTAACAACCAGGACATCGTTACCCTTGTGCAGAGTCATCTGTAGTGGAGTTTGTTTGGAGCCCTGGATCAGCTTGGCTGTCTTTGGTGGGGATTTGATTCCGGCGATTACGATGCGTTCTACCCATGAGCGAGTTGGATAGTTGGATTTGTCATCGATAAACCTGAGGAAACAAACTAAGTCAATAATCTATATTCATATACCATGCTGATGTTCTCCTAGCCGATTTAGCTACCAGTCTTAACTTAGATCAGCCGACTACACAGGAAATATTATAGTGCACAAGTGTATGGGCAAACACATGCACTCTCTGTTCCTTCACCCCACAATCCGGTGAAAGGGTTATTGGCACGACCGGGAAGAGATCAGACGCAGGACCGACGGCTCATAGAGGTACGGGGGTAAAGATTCCAAGTTCCAAACTCCGAGTTGTTATTAAGCATTTCTATTATTAGAAAAACTCAATAAAACTTTTTGACCCGAGCCAGGATTCGAACCCGAGAACCTCACGACCAGTCGCATTCGCCAACTGCTAGACCAACGAGGCAGCCGAGTAAGTAAGAATTATCTTGTATAGTCCATCCCGCACGCAATTATGGTTATTGTTGGTAAATAAGAATATCTTAATTTATACAACGGCGTAAACTGACAAATCATATTTGCTTGTAGGTGTACACCGCAGGCGGTCCCTTTGATTTTGTGTCAGCTTACCGCATGTGCGACTTCGGCGCGATGAAGGTGACCGTATCTAAGCGAACGCACTATATGAAGATAAAGGTACTCACGAGTAAGTGATGCCAGAGGGCTCGTAGTCGATGCTTGCGTAGATGTGTTTATTGTTGAGGTAGTCGTATGTCTCGCCGTCGTCGATGTATACCGTGCCGTGGGCTTTGTTCTGTGGGATATACATTACTTACATAGTACGAATGCAAAGCGTCACCACAGCATGCGTCGTCACGTTACATTTTATTTAAGCTGTATTTATATAGCTGTTTTATACTCCTTATAACTCCTGCATTAGGATCATACATGAAACGGAAATAAAGAACACCCAGACTCGGGACAACAATTTTTTGGATCACACCGAATGGGATTTGAACCCACAACGCTTGACGCAGTAGAGAGCAGCGTGGCGACTTCTTAAACCACTAGGCCAACCGTGCACTCGAAATAACGTTGTTTCTCCAAATAATGTTGATCAAAATTATTTTTAATAAGAAATGATTGAATTTAGATCACTGGGCGATCACTAGTACTATTTATTAAATGTCAATACCAAACAAATATTTCATTTCATTGGCTTAGGGGTTTGTTATCCAGAACCCGTCTTGGGACTGTTAAAAAGATAATACTTACATTATTATCGAGTGCGATAACGAGCGTGTAGGGGTCGTCGGCCATGAGCGCAGAGGAACGTCTCACGCGCTCCTTGCGAGGGATGATGCTACCACCTCGCTGGTATACCGGGATCTGGAGACAACATCAACATTCAAGAATTTCCACCACCAGAACTCATATCTAGCTGACCCGAAGTCAACCTGTTCCATTGGTCGTAGTCATATTATTTATCTAGAAGGTGGTTTCATAACTAAAGGGCCGTGTGAATGACTTGAGGGCCGTTTACATAACTCGAGGTTGATTTTATAACTAGAGGGCAGTTTTCATAATTAGAAGGCAGTTTTAATAAGGGCCGTTTGCATAACTAGTGGCCGGTTCCATAACTATGCGGTGGAGTTAGATCACCAGCATACCTTAGAGAGCGTGACGTCCTGGCTGAAGTATCCCCTGGCGGGCAGAGCCACGTACGAGTCCACGTCGTACCACAGCTCGGCCGCGGCCGCGCCGGGCAGGTACACCTTCACGCTGGACACGCCCGGCTCCACCACCGGCCGGACCAGCAGCTTGTCGCCTACGCACACAACATACCTCACTTCAACACTTTCTCATTACATTTTTTTGTACTATATAAAAAATGTCAATTGAATTCTTAGCATGAGAAACAGAATACCATAAACGGCAAAGTATCTCTGCTAAAGTGAGTTAAACTTACCGATCAAGTACTCGTCATCGATGGCGAAGGTCTCCTCCTCGCTGGGATATTCTTGGTAAAGCGCCCGAGTCACAGGTAGACCGTCAAGAGTGTGCTCGTAGAACAATGTGTACCTAAAACATATTAATGTTTCCTTATAAATTATTTCTATGTAAGTGGATCACACATCTTTAAAAGGTAGTAGAGCCACGCTGATTTCAGTACGATTGGGCCAGCTCGACTGGGGCAGTACTACCTGAGCACAGAAGATTAAAATGACAGCAGCAGCGCTGTCGTGTTTCATTGGTGAGTGTGAGACCTTAGGTACAATGATGCAGAAGGATCACTAGGCCGCCATGTTGTGGATCATCATGTTGTATTGTTACATTGCATTCGCAATGAGTATGGTGACCACCAGTCTTGAATTCTACTTAAGCTTTTCATCAGACATCATCGTGTACATCGTATACTATGCGTAGTAGCAAACGGCGTGGCTACCCACCCGTGCAGTCAAACTAAAGTGTCCGATTAATAATATAGAGTGTATTCTAGATTAAAACTGACTAAGGAAGCAAATTACGCAGGACAACATCACTGCACAGACAAGCATCTTAATAGACCGCAATGCTGTGGGTCACCATTATTGTTGTCTGCATTCGCAATGAGTATGGTAACCATCACTCTTGGATTCTGCTCCTGCTTTCCATCAGGCAGAGTAGAATCACTTTGACTTGATAAAAGGAAAACGTGAGACGAAACCTTTACCAACCTGTTTGGCCAGCGTGTAGGCCAGAATCTCCTTTCTAAAACAAGCCTTACCATCCAACAATGGATTATTAAAGTCTATTAAACATATGTATGTATGTTGTACACTAAATACACTAACCAGAAGTCGAGTAGAGCATATCGCTTGCGTAGAGCGTCCCTAATAAGCGCAAGGGTTGAAGCGTCGTACAGCCAGGGTTCGCGCCGTTTGGTTTCGATGTGCGAGTGAGCACGCATAAACGCCTGGTAAGCAGCCGCCTGGAAAAAAACACTCAATAAAACTTTTTATATAAATTATTTGAATGGCTAATGTGCCATGGTGTTTCGAGCCAGTTTATTGAATAAAAACAATATATTCCGAATATCTGACATAAAGCATCTCGTTGAGCCAGTTTATTGAATAAAAACAATATATTCCGAATATCTGACATAAAGCATCTCGTTGAGCCAGTTTATTGAATAAAAACAATATATTCCGAATATCTGACATAAAGCATCTCGTTGAGCCAGTTTTTTGAATAAAAACAATATATTCCGAATATCTGACATAAAGCATCTCGTTGAGCCAGTTTATTGAATAAAAACAATATATTCCGAATATCTGACATAAAGCATCTCGTTGTAATTTAAGCGGAGCGTGAAACAGCATCTCCCTAGGTCGCCATAGAGTGGGTCACCATGCTGCATTGTTCCTATTTGCATTGAAGATGGTGACCACCACTCCTGGATTCTGTTCATGCTTTCCATCAGGCAGAACAGAGTCATCTTGGCAGCTAAAACATAATAATAATAAAAAGCAGAGCTTTTGCTGAGAAAGCTAGGTTGACTGATAAAATGCATATATTTTTTTCTTAATAATCCATATTTTACAACCAAAAACTCTTAAATATTTTCAGATTATATAGTTATGGCATCTTAGACCTTAGCACAACAATCGCCTACGCTACAACTGCAACAACACTATTTTTGTTGAAGGGGTGGAAAACCCCTCCAGACTTCCGGCCCCTTGACGATGTAGGATAACCCTGATGACCGGCCTCAAGCGCTACCCTGGAAGAACCCGGACCATAACACATTCGGTTATTCTGTTGACTGACCTGATACCAGCGGGTCATGAGTTCGGCCTCTGGGTACTTGAAGAACCCTCCGACATCAGAGCCGCAGAAGCTGACACCAGCGGCCGCGAGCGACAGGCACATGGGTACGGACACGGCGAGGAAGCCCCACTCCGCAGAGTTGTCACCCGTCCACACAGCCGCGTACCTATAGTACAAAGACTAACTATTACCCTACTGCACTCATAAACCCGAGTCTCCACCGAACAAAACTTTTGTGTCGTCACCACGTATTGGTGACAAAAGTTTTTGTTTCCTTGTATTGGCAACAAAAATTGTCAGCAAATGTTGAGAACCGTGTTTCTATTTCTGGCGGTAATCATCAAAGAATACGCTTATTGCAAATATTTAAAGGCTCTGTGGCGACGCTTAGTTGCAAATTTCTTTAAATTGTTAGCGACTCGGTGTTGACACAATGGTAAGAAAAGTTGACTATTTTCTGAATAGTTACAAACAGTTGGAAACATTAAAATTGCCAACAATTTCGGTGGATACTTTAAAATATTTGATTTCGTTCATCTAACACACAAACGCCATTTAGTTCCAAGCTAAGCAGAGCTTGTATTACGGGTCCCAGACAACTGATATAAATACTTTTTTGAACAGAAAACTTCTTTAGCCGCGTTAAGCACTTTTTGGTAGTGGAAAATCTTATGGGTTCGCGTTACAAACATGCTGATGTTTAATGATGATAATTTTAATTAACACATTATGAAATTTCAAATTTTACACTAACATTCTAAGTTTTCACTCAATCATCGGCAGTCCTTATGACTGACAATTTTTTTAAACACAACCTTTTTTTATGATACATAGAAAAAATCCAAACTCGGAAACAAATATTTGCCGATCATACAAACATTTGATCCGACCTGGGAGCCGAGCGAGAGACCTTAATCACAGCAGTCGCATAAGTTTCCATTGCGCCACCGAGGTAGTTTGAGGTTATTAATATTTAATTATGTTACCGTCAGATTGTCAAAACTGTTAGATTGCAATATATCTCGCGAGATTGCAAACAGTCGAAAGATTGTGAAATGGTATCGACAAATCGCAGGTCGCGCGATGATTGGTTGAACAGCATATGTCGTGCGCCGCCCCATATTTGTTTGTTAATTCGTCTTTGTTCCTGATTGTAAAGTATTTTTGTGATTGTAATTTGACTTCATGTTAAAAATACCTCACAGCTTAAGAATCTATACAAATAAATAAAATTGGAGTGTCTGTTTGTAATATTAAAATAACCGCCGCCTTTTTACTAAATGCATGTGTATGTATACACGGTACATATACCAAAAACTTAGTTTTAAATTTTTTTGTCTGTCTGTCTGTTTGTTCCGGGTAATCTCTGGAACGGCAGGACAGATTTTTACGGGACTTTCACAGGCAGGTAGCTGATGATCCAGGGAGTAACTTTGTCCCGCGGCGTTACTCGCGGCACAACAATAACCGCGGGTAACACCTCGGGGTTCAGCTAGTTATTCATATAAAATTATTGTGACAGTAACATTAATTTGTGATTAATCAAAGAAGTTCTAATCAAACTTTATGGCCATTGATCGGCCTACTGTAAAACCGACCAATCAGGGACAGTTGACATTTTGACGCGCGTAACCAGTATATCACAATTAAATATTTCGGACATCTAACACACAACGCCCTCTAGTCCCAAGCTAAGCAGAGCTTGTGTTATGGGTACTAGACAATAGATATAAATACATATATACTTTTTTTTTTTTGTAAATACATACATATTATACATAGATAACACCCAAACTCCGAAACAAATATTTGTAGATCATACAAACGTTTGGTTCCACCCGGGAATCGAACCCGAGACCTCATGATTAGCAGTCGCACACTACAACCGCTAGACCAACGAGGCAGTCTATTATAGTTGACGTAATTGACAATCTATCAATAGTTTGCAATCTCGTTAGATAGATTATAATCTAACGGTTTTTACAATCCTACGGTGACATAAAACACCCTATTTAAATATAAAGACAACTCCCGCATTAGGGATAAAGGGGACTACATACACGGATGATAACAACGGACACAACACTCAGGAGTTTGAAACGTCAAATACGGTCCAACCTTTCCAAAGATTAGTCAGAACAAAAATTAAAAATAGATTTGTTACTTTCATTTGTAGTAAGTGCAAAGCTGTTAACTTGAAGTAACAATTATTGTTTGTGTACATTAGTATAGTATGGAAGAATGTATTTACCTCTGAGTTCCAGCAAAGACAGCTCGCGAGAGAATGAATGGTCTGTATTTCCCTTCATCACGTTTCAGCATCCCACTGAAGGTACCGCGAATGTTAAATAAACCATACTCATTGTGGATGTGCCTGCAAGTATAATATATAAATAAGTATTTCGGACATCTACACACTACGCCATCTAGCCCCAAACTAAACAGAGCTATTATGGGCGCATTATGGGCACTAGACAACTGGTATTAATAAATATATACTTTTTTTTGTAAATACACACATCCTATACATAGAAAACACCCTAACTTCGAAATAAATATTTGCAGATCATCAAATAAATGATGATGATAATCATCAAAAATTTGCACAAAAACTGTTTTATATATTCTTATTGTATAATCTTTTTAACCCACTGCGAAAGAAAGAGGGTTATGTTTTTCGAATGTATGTATGTATATTTGTTTGGCACGCGCTTTGTCGTATTTTTATGCAAGTGAGGTCAATAGATTCGTCTTAGTCATAAGATAAATACTGGGTACATCCAAATTTAAAAGAAAGAAAATAAAAAAACTTGATTTCAATAAAGAAATTGACAGTCGGTATTTTTTTAAATATTTTTACTTATTCATGAAATAAATTACCTGTGTTCCCAGTAAGACGCAAGCCCTTCGTGGCCGTCCTGAGGTGGTTTGTAGTGACGACAGTCCTTCGGCATAGTGATCTCAGGTCCATTGAATACCTGTATTATAACAACAGTAGGTTTATGTTAAATAAAATTTCAATGGGATAAGAAGGTTGCCAACCATCGTAAACTACATCCTAACATATTCTTCGGTGTGAAATAGCGTTTGCGCTGTGTTTCACCGAGTGAGTGAGGATACCGGAGGCCCATACACCAACCGCATCGTCCAGCGCCTCAGCGAGGTGGGCCCCGATCTGTCGGACGTCCAATTCGGGTTCCGAGAGAGGCGTTCGACGGTTGATGCCCTTGATGAGCCTTAGGGCCGTGACCGAAGAGGCAGTAAGCTGTGCCGGCGCGGTGTTTGCCGTGTCCCTGGACAATAGCAGCAGTTCCCGGATCCCTCCCGTCTCATGCGCAGAGTGGCACACCGTGTGGTTTTAGTCGGTTCGAGTCCGACAAACCGCCCCATAGCAAACCCCGGTGGGGTGACGGCCCGAGGGGGTTTCCATGGGTTAAAAAAAAGTCCAATACACCAACCCCTCCACCTCCGTATCCCCCAAAGACCGGCAACCGGTGTCAATGAGCGGTAGTAATCGCTCACTATCAGGAGATATGTCTGCTCGTTTCATTCCATTCCATAAAAAACACACAGCAAACAAACGGTTAGTAAAATTACTATTTCTGACTTAATTACTATTAAATAACTGATTCTAAACAAAGCAAAGAGTTTTTGTTGGACAGGGGACTTATTCGCCATAACATTTTAAAAGACATCAATATCCTGAAGCTTCGAACGGCTATACCGCTCGTTATTGTTTTAGCTAGTTAGCTAATCTGAAACGTCGAGAAATAGAAAGTATCACAGCCTTTAACATAATTTTGTCGTAAGTCGCGATATACAACAAAACCTATAATGTAAGTCGGTAAAGTCTAAACGCAGGTAGTGTCATGTTAAGTAAATCTATGTTAATATATAAGGCTGAAGAGTTTGCTTGTTTGTTTGAACGCAATAATTTCAGGAACCGCTGATCTGATTTGAAAAATTCTTTCAGTGTTGGATAGCCAATTTATCGAGGAAGGTTATAGGATATATCATCTAGCTGAGATCAATAGGAACGGAGTACCAATGAAGTATGTTTCAAAAACGGGGGAACATCATCACGCTACGGGCAAAAGGAGACGCAAACGAGGTTGCGTGTGTCGGCTAGTAGTTGATAAACTTACTTAAGATAGTCAAGCAACGTGATATCAATAAAAATAAATATAGTAATATTAAAATAACCGCTTTTTAATAAATGAATAAAGAGCATTTTTTACAATTTTTGTGTGTCTGTCTGTTTGTACCGGATAATCTCTGGAACGGATGGACCGGTCCTGACCGTGGGGTTCAGCTAGTAAACAATATAAATAGGTGATTAATTGATTGATAAAAAACTCACACTGGGTTCGTTCATGTCGTTCCACAGGTGAACATCTTTGGAGGTACCGGGGAAGTTCTCATATTGGTACCTGTCTGAGTAATACTGGCTCGGCACCGGATCAAAGAAGTCGATGTATGACGAAGACCCTGGCCAGCACCAACCTGGAGAACACAAACAAATTGTTATTTTTCTTTTGGTCACCATCTTCGTAGCCCTTTTGTTTTCAATTATATATCAGTTTTTTACGGAACGATGGCCATCAGATCTCCACAACCTTGAACCCCGAACTGTATTCGAAAGTTCAACTGGCTGTCAGTATGTTTCAGGGCACACTGACCTACCAGAAACGATTACCTAGATGTTCATGACAACCAGAACCGATGGTTTAACGTTCTCTTCGAGTCACGCGCCTGAAACACGCACTTGAATTCCATACTCCAGGTTGCTATTACGATTTCTTGTAAAAAGAAAACCAGAGAGACCTTTTGACCGACAGTCGCATACGCTACAGAACTTCAACATAGTCCAGTACTTGGGTTTGATGGCTGTCACTCAATTTAAAATTCAGCCGTATCGAAGAATACTTAAAGCTGACCCCAATTAACAAATCTCTTTATTGTACACCAGATTAATTAGTATATTCTTTTAGATACGGTCGCTTTAACCGCTCTGTCCAACTTTCGGATTTTTGTCAAAGCAAAATCAAAGAAGCCGCCTGCGGCGTACACCCACAAGTAAAATGTGTGTTTGTTGACTCTTCTAACATGTAAACTGAAAATGATTTAATAATTATGTAATTTGTCTTTACTACCTAGGCAAGCACCTAACTTGTACGAATTAATATATTCGTATTTCACAACAATAGCCACAATTGCGTGCGGGTGTACCGACACTATGTAAACGAACTGACTTTTATAAGGTTAACAGAACCAAGAAGTGATGGAAAGTATAGGGTAATGCCTGGTGTATTAGGAAATTATAGGAAAAAGAAACTAAAGTAAAATTTATACTTTTTATGAAGTAACAGCAACACATTGTGTAGGAAATTAAATAAAGAGATAACGTGAAGTAAATGAATAGGGTAGTTGATTGAATCGTAAATAAATACCGATGTCTCCTTCATTAAAACGAATATTATGAAACGTCCTGAAAAGTATTATTATTACAGCTTTTCATTTCTATTACAAATTTAATCAAATAGACATTGTTATAAATTGCTCAATTGAGTAGTGTAAAACAATGACGTCACAAGCCAGTTCTTAGTACATTTTTCGTACAAAGTTTTTGTTTTGACACATGATAAAAACTAACTGATTTGACTAAGGTGTCAAATACCCTAAAGAATGTTGTATAATAGAGAAAAAATATGTACATATCAACTTGTTTGAGAAAAAAGCTCAGAGAAAGTGAAGAACCTCACCTTCATAATCCTTTCCATCTTTATCCTTGACATAGTATCCTTTTTCTGTGCAGTCCTCGTGCACGAAGTAGCCAGCCTCACGCTTGATGTGCGGGTCCACGATGATCACCATCTTACGACCCTTCGCAGTCAGGTTAGCTACCATGTCGTGGGGAGTGGGGAACTTTATCGGATCCCAAGTGAAGTACCTGTAGGGAAAGTGCTTATTCTTTCAACTTAAGATATTTATTCTTTGTAGTATGTATAGTGATTATACTTAGAAATTATATGCTGAGTTTTATAGGGGTCTTTTTTGATGTGATACCGTCAGTCTCGTCAAGTGGTTCTATCAAAAACTGGCTATTACTGTCCAGTGGTAGTTATTTCACTACTGCCGGCAGGGCTACAAAACAACCCAAAAGCTAGGAAGGTACTATAAAGAACTACCGCAAATCTCAGATTAAAAAAAATGATTTTCTAAATGAAACGAAAGATGAAGTTTTCATATAACTGCAACTAATAGTACGAGATCTCGCTGCAGATATCCTAAGCTCATAGAGTATTCAAACAAAATCACATTTTTAAATAAATTTTATAAGGGGGGAATATGTATCGACTTCCACATAAGGCAACAAAATAGTACACCGCCATCTATTGCAGACACACCAAACTACGGAGTAACTATTAATCCTGAATCGCGATATAAATATTGTAGCGCCAATTTAACGTATATAAATCTGCCCCCCTAGCCAAGTTGCAAGCGTTTGTCTTTCTATAATCGTTAACGCCTAAATTCTCGTGTGTTATTGGCTAATACTGTGTTTAAGATTAGCGAATGACACATGAGAATTTAGGCGTTAACAATTGCAGAAAGACAAACGCTTGCAACTTGGCTAGGGGTTGGCCCGTTGATCATGATCACGACGAACATAGGTATTCTGGATCTTAGATCATAAAGACAAAGCATTGGATGGATCATAAGGACAGTACATTTTGGAATGCAATAAATTAAACTGATCTAGGCGCATAATAATCCAAAGTGAACCTAGGCCCCATAGAAATAAGACTCACTTCTTCCTGTCAGTGTATTCAATGTCCAGCCACAAGACGTCAGCGGGCAGGTCGTGGGTGTCGAAACCTTCGTCCACGGCTCGCACATCGGCCTCGTCCACGTAGTTCCAACGACACTGGTGATACGCCAGCGAGAATTTCTACAACAATCCATACAGAGTGATCAATTTGTATGTGTATGAGCCTGCCTAAGTGATTGTACTCTGCCTGGATGGAGAGCATGAGAGGAAATCAAGTGTAGTGGTCACCATAGTAACTGTGAATACAGACACTGCAACAATGAAGCACTGTGATCCACATTTGGGTCTATTAAGATGCTTCTGCATCATTTGGCCTCCTGTCTCTAATGTTCATTTAAATAGCTATTGAATTTAAACAAGTTTAGGTTTCATTATTAAATACGGTGTTTGGAGCCCTAATCACAAGTGTCCCTGTATCGGATGTCGGTAGTACATTACACTAGCTGACCCACGCAACCTCGTTTGCGCCTTATATTGCCCGTAGCGTGAAAATTTCCCCGTTTTTGAAACATTCTTCATTGTTGCTCCGCTTCTTTTTTTTTTTTTTTTTTTTTTTTTTTATATATATTTGACCCTGCCATAATGACTCTACTCTGCCTGATGGAAAGCATAAGCAGACTCCAAGAGTGATGGTCACCATACTGCGAACGCAGTCAATGCAACAATGCAGCATGGTGACCCACACCATGGCGGGCTAGTGATGCTTTCGCATCATTGGGCCTCCGGTCTCGCACTCACCAACGAAACACGACAGCATGATCGCTGTCATTTTACGTTGATTTTCTGTGCGAGGGTAGTACCACCCCGGTCGAGCCGGCCCGTTCGTGCTGAAATCAACGTGGCTCTACTACCTTGACCTTAGTAGTAGCGTGATGATATATACCCTATAGCCTTCCTCGATAAATGGACTATCCAACACCGAAAGAATTTTTCAAATCGGACCAGCAGTTTCTGAGATTAACGTGTTCAAACAAACAAACTCTTCAGCTTTATATATTAGTATAGATTTGTTTAGTTCGGATGTCGGTAGTATACGTTTATATCTTAAGATATTAATACTAAAAGCACTAAAAGCTTTGGTTTTAGTACATGAAATATTTAAGAACCGTAACGGTATCTAAATGAAAACAAATGAAATTATAATTGTTTAAAATATTTAAACAAAATAATAAAGTTGACTATAAAACCAGCCCTCAGCTCTCATAATCCTTTGGTCACAGGGCAACTGCTGGCGTGACTACCATCTACGCTGCATTCCAGCAGTGACGTCACAACGGTGACGTCAGTCGGAAGACACGACAGCCCCCCCTCCGGCATGAGTTATCATCATTGGGCGAGACTTTTCTACATTAAGAGCCTGCGCAGACGAGGGACAAGGGCGGACAAAATGTCCGAGGTGACCTCTTATTACTAGAGAGAGGGAGAGAGAGATATGACCAGAGGTGGAGCATTGTTGATGGTGATACTTACAGAAGGCAGAGGAGCGGTTCCAGTAAGAGCTGTGTACTGACGCAGCACATCAGTCGGCTTCTCTCCGAGGAATACGAACACATCAATCACGTTGGCTTCAGACATGAACCTGGAACGTTGACAATCGATTATAGATCTTATCACCCACATAACTGGGTATAATGTTTTAGTAAATGTTATTCGAGAAAACTCATTATGTTAATACGCCAAGCAAAAACTTAGGACCCATATTTAGGAAAATTTTGTGAACTGAAGAGTATGAAATTTGGCAGGCACTTAAAATTTATACGGAGTCCTGCTTTTTTGCAATATTTTTCATTGATGTTCGGCTTTATTAGATAAATAATCTATCTAACACAAAATAACTTTTCAACTTTCAAACACTGAAACAAATATTTGCAGATCATATAGTCAATATTTAGTTCGACCAGGGAATCGAACCCGAGACCTCAACACAGCACTCTCACATGCTATCACTGCGTCACCAAGTGGCTATATTTGCTTAACTTACCGCGCGTCCACTTGCTTCTTCTTCCCACCGGTGACCAGATTGACAAGTGAAGACACAACAGTGCTGTCAGCGTAGTTGACAACATCCACCCAGGTTTCAGCCGAATTGTGCCAGAAAATACCCGCAGAATGTTTTGCACTGAGAAAGAAAAGAAGAATTAAGAAAAACGAAAAAATATTTTTTCGAATTCGAGAGTCATGGTCACCATAAACATTGCAAATGTGGACAATGCAGCATAGTGACACACACTACGACGACACCCCACTTAAAGTGACTCCACTCTGCCTGATGGAGAGCATAAGTAGAATCCAAGAGAGGTTTGTTACTCGAGTGTTTTTAAAAGCCCTCAGATCTCATAATCCTTAGGTCACAGGGCAACTACTGCGGCGATTTGTCGCTTACGCTGCTGTATCCAGCAGTAACCCTCTAAATATAAAGTCAAACGACTCATCACGACAGTCCCCCCTCCGGCATGAGTTCTCATCATTGGGCACTAACTATATCTATGTATTAATTCCGTTTAACATCTGTGGTCCACCTATGTAGTTCACCTGGTAAGACTATTTCACATCGTTTTCTGTGAGTTTAATGACCAGCAACCCGGCCCGGCTTCGCACGGAAGTCTTCGAAGTTCTCTTTATTTAATACTATGTAAAAATAACTGATGAACGTCCTTATTAGTAGTTATTGATTTTATAGATACTTCTTAAATTTTGAATAAGTATTCATTTCTTTAGTGTTCTGTTCTTAGAAAGGTGGTTTTTCTACTTACCCATGTGCATACATAACTGGTATAGATCCATATATGGCCATGCGGCTGTCGAGCTCGTACTCGAACACATCCAGATTGTACAGCCGGTAAGGGTCGCCAGACGTGGTGGTCCGAAGAGCCAGCTTATCAGTGTGCTCGGGTATACCTGCGGACATACATTGAATAATAATAATATTTCGGACATCTAACACACAATGTCATCTAGCTCCAAGCTAGAGATCTGATAAAAAATAATGTTTACTTTTTTTTTGTAAATACATATATTATTATACACAGAAAACACCCAAACCTCGAAACAAATATTTGTAGATCGTACAAACGTTTGGTCCTACCCAGGTATCGAACCCGAGAATTTATTTAAATAGCCTATATCAACTAAGGCCTTCTTCATCATCATCAATTCAGCCCACTGACGTCCACTGCTGGACATAAGCCTCCTTCATGGCGCGCCATTTCTCCCGGTCCAAATAAATATCCAACTAAGGCCTTGGTGACATTTAAATTAAATCGAAAAGTTTTAACGAAGGCCAATTATTTTTTTGTTTTATTTTAAGTTAAATATCACTCATTAACTGCCTAGGCTATTATTACGTATCTATTGACACCTTATTTATTAAAATCAGTTCAGTAGTTTAGGTGCTATAGTCGAACAAATAAACATACTTGAATTGCCAAAACTTTCCTTTTGGCTTCGTCACAGTTCGGTAATAACTAGCTCAAATACTCAACTAGCTCAAGTACTTTCTCATAATCAACTCGTAAATATTTGGCATTAGAACGTTACTTTTAATTTTTTTTCCAATTACACTGTACAGTATACACTGCCAGGTGATAAATGTTTTTTATATTACCATTATGTACTGCGAATAATTTTATCTAAATGTTTCGCTTTGACAATATCACAAACTCTAGCCTAGGCTCTTGGTTGTGCGTACTAAATAAGTGGATTAAGATTATTCGTTACCATTTTAGACCTTAACTACAAAACAGATTTTGAAATTATACATATTAACAAATTTTCTTTTTATTAAAGATAACTATCTATACAAATAAATAAAATTGGAGTGTCTGTTTGTAATATTAAAATAACAGCTTTTTAATCAATGCATAGGTATGTACACGATACATATACCAAAAATGTGGCTAAAAAATTTTTTGTCTGTCTGTCCGTCTGTCTGTCTGTCTATCAGTTTGTTCCGGGTAATCTCTGGAACGGCTGGACGGATTTGGACGGGACTTTCACTGGCAGGTAGCTTATGATCCAGGGAGTAACTTAGTCTACGTTTTCTGTTGTCCCGCGGCGTTACTCGCGGTACAACAGTAACCGCAGGTAACACCGCGGGGTTCAGCTAGTCTATTAGAAATAAATTCTGTGTCTATGACTTTACGAACATATATGGACCACAAAGACTCAGAACAAATATTTATGAATCACATTAATTGGTATCCTATGTGGGGTTTTGAACCCACAACAGTTATTATAGTAGAAAATGGTGAAGTGACTTCTTAAACCTCTACGTCATCCGCGCAGACCATTCCACGAATTCCAGACTTTTCAAAATGTCCTTATTCAACCCCTCTATACTAACCTCTTCGGGCATATATTCGTTTGTCGTTACTGTACTTACCATAAACATGGTCAGCATCAGGGAAGCTGAAGTCCATAGATACAGCTTCGTTGCCCCGTTTCTTGCTGTCATGATGAGACTTGAAGTTTTCACCCCACGTTCCCTCTTCCTCCTACAAAATTATGTCTTTTAATTAAGCTCCATTTATTCAAAACTGCTCCAGCAATTAAGATACACTAACACAAAAACACACCCCATAGAAATACATGTACAAATAGATGAATTTTTGAAACCCGAAAATGTATCTATTTACTTATAAATACTATGAATACCCATTTACAGTTATGGAGGTTAGAGGTAAGGAGGACCATCTCCTATGGGCGGATAAGTGAAAAGTGTCCGACAAACAATCAAATAATACTTCTAAAAACCGACCACAGTGGCGTTAAAGTGAGAAGGGAGAGAGTCAGATAAGTTTATCGTTTTAATTCTTTTATTAAATTGTGCTTTAATAATTAAAAACCATTGCAAAGCGGAAGCCTTTTCTCATTTGATTTATCTTTTCCGCTTTCCTTAAAATTTACACTCTTGCTATAGTCGCGTCGCCTATTTGATGCTTTTTAGCGGATACTTTACTATCCTAGAGATGGTCCCCGTTACCTCTGCCCTCCATAATTCAAAGTTAAGAGAATACAGTACATACTACAAATTATAATCAAATTGTTTCTCTGAGAAGATTTTTAGACATACCTGCAGCAGGACTAGTGTGAGTATTTTGCATCAACTCAAGTCGTTGCGATTATTCAAGAGTTCAGAATAGGCCAATCGCAATGCCGAACGTCAACACTATAACGATCAAGTTGATGAAAAATGAACTCACACTAGGCCCCGGAAGACAAATTAATATAACTATAATATGCGATACCAACGCTATGAATCTTTGGTTCAATCTAAGGTTTGAGGTCGAAGAAACACTCACTTTAGGCATACTGTTAACACACACATACCCAACGATGTTACAGCGATAGACCCAACAGTTGAATACTATTTGATATGAAATCATTTATTCTGGAATTAGGTTACATAAACACATTTGCAAGTTAAACTTGTTTTGAGCAGATGAGTTCGGCCTTTCCTAACTGGACTAGCCCTGAGAAGAAAGGACGAAACAAACTCAGGGATACCTCCAAGCATTGGCCGTTTATCTCACCACTCACAAAAAGCACTGTCACGCACACAATCACGCACTGCTTTGAAGAGCATGTCCTAACAGCAAATTTCTATGCCGTTATTTGCCAGCGAATTGAACAGCATGTAAACAGATATACATTTGTCCCGTAATTAAATATCCCGCAATTTCCCTGCAAATAGAACAATATGGGTCCCGTTAAAGAATATGCCGCTATTTGCCTGCAAATTGAACATCATGGCAATCGACTGACGCATGTGTTCCGTAAGAGAATCAAACAGTAGTATTAGTCACAGGGTGAACTAAATTAAGTATTCAAGAAGTTGAATAAAGCTGTTTAAACCTAATATAGTAATGAAAGAATGGTATTACCTTATTAAAGTAGATTTTACCTTCCTGTTAGTTACTTTTTATAGTGACAACTACTAAACCAATATTTATGTATTGGAAATATTCAGAAAATACAAGCTACGAGTGAAGATATCTACAAGATTCTAAGTTTTGAAATGAAAAATAAATTAAATAGAATTTTATAGTCTTTACCTACCTTTAAAGGGTTCTTTAGACGTCAGTAAAAAAAAACTCATTTATTAAGTGCCAATCACACATTCTTATCGGCCAGTAATTAAATGTTAGTACAAATAGTTTGGTTTCTTTATGTTGACTGTATACGGTTCGAATCAGTTATGAAATTTTATCCCAATTTTTCTTTCCCCTAAATAGACTGGTTAGTAGGTAGGTAGATTTTCGTACAAAATTTATTGGCCACTACCGAAATTGTACAGTAAAAACAAATTCGTCAGTTGAATGACCCAGCATTCAAAGGCTGATTAAATAAATTGGCCTCAACTCGAGATTCAAAACAAATCTAACGTCTAAATCCCCCATGTATTATATAATAAACACAAACGTAACACTAGAAGGTGTAGATCTAAATGGAAAATCTATCCTGATTAAAACTGGGGTTAAAAACAATACACATATAAATTATTAGTGAACGAAGATGCTATAAGGACAAATCTGCCAGAAAATAAATGCTATATTTACTTCAACCGACACTGGCTTCCCTTCGTCCAATTTGTTCTCGTTATTTTCATTCTCATTCTCAACAGTTTCAAAGTTTTCATTTACGACCTTCACCGGTGTTTCCTAAATTAAAAATAGTATAATCTATACAAATAAATAAAATTGGAGTGTCTGTTTGTAATCTATACAAACAAATAAAATTGGAGTGTCTGTTTGTAATATTAAAATAACCGCTTTTTACTAAATGCATATGTATGTATACACTATACATATACCAAAAATGTAGTTTAAAAAAATTTTGTCTGTCTGTCGGTCTGTCTGTCTGTTTGTTCCGGGTAATCTCTGGAACGGCTGGACGGATTTTGACGGGACTTTCACTGACAGGTAGCTGATGATCCAGGGAGTAACTTAGGCTACTTTTTTTAGACTAACTTTGTCCCGCGGCGTTACTCGCGGTACAACAATAACCGCGGGTAACACCGCGGGGTTCAGCTAGTTCTTAATATATTTGAAGTGTTCCGGCAAAATTAAGCATTCGTGTAATTTTATGAATAAGTGACCATTTCATAATACATTAAGACCCGTTCGTGCCTCGGAGAGCACGTTAAACCATCGGTCTCGGTTGTATTGCGAACTACGACTATCTAAGTTCAGTCATATCGTAGTAAAATTAAAGGGATCCAAAACAAAGGGAATCGAACTAATTTTGAGACAACGGCTCGGCGAAAAGGGAAGAATATTTTTTAATAATTTTTAAATCAGTCTCTATAGTTTGAAAAAAAAAGTTACGCGTAGAATAGAAAAGTGATGTGAAGTGGGAACTAATCCAAGCTAGGAAATTTTCTATAACCTTCTTCGGAGTCTTCTTCTTCCCTAGGCTTTAAATGATGTGTTGGGAAAAAATTACGCTTCAACGTAGTCTCGTCATACACTAAGCTCCTACCTCAGTTCACTGAGCCCATGACATTTATATTATCTCCATTAGATTTTGAAATAATAAAATAAGATATAGGGCTTCGACACAACTGCGATGCAATGCGAGCGAGGCTTGAATTTCTTGCGGAGTATTCGTGCGACCTAGCAGATATTTGCAATGCGTTGCGAATTCGCAGTTATGTGTGGGAGCCCTTATACATAATTAATTATTTTGTTTTCCGGCCCTAAACAATGGCAGATATATCTATACTTAATATTATAAAGCTGAAGAGTTTGTTTGTTTCTTTGGTCTACTGGTCCGATTTGAAAAATTCTTTCAGCGTTACAAAAAATGTTACAAAACCGGGAGAAAATTATCACGCTACGGGCAATAGGAGGCGCAAACGAGGTTGCGTGGGTCGGCTAGTGTATATATATAAGTATATATCGAATCGAGCGAACAACAGTAATCCGAACCGCAGTAATCTTTTTTTATAATTTATTGGACTTATCCATAAAGGCGTCGCATTTCATTTTGTTTAATGGTATGTGAAACACATTTCCATTAAGAACTGAATATAACGACTATAAGATATGGGACAAACGGGAGGATGGACCACGAAAAAGTACTGTCTAACCTTTGGAGAGACATGACAAGGCATATATCGTTGCCATACATGACTCTCCAAAATTAGCAAGGAAAATTTTTACAAAAAACTATAACCGACTTCAAGAACCACCAAATGGGACCACGTGGAGATCACCAGCTTACAAATAAAATTTTAAAAAAAGAACAAATGCACCAGTCGCCCCTATGAATTTAGAAGTTTCCCCTTGATTTCTCTTGGATGCCATCATCAGATCTTAGTGTCCCCCTATCATGGTTAAAAAAGAATCATCAAAATCGGTTCATAAACGACGAAGTGATCCGCGAACACATATAAAAAGAATATTTAAAAAAAAAAGAATATATATAAACGGTCGAATTAAGAACCTCCACCTTTTTTGAAGTCGGTTAAAAAATAGAAAAGGAATTACTGTTACCAGAGACCAGAGAGTTGTATGTTAATCGACCTAAAACCTCAATTAAATGCAATAACATATATAATATGCGATAAATAAACACGCGATAATAGCCGCCCGGTGACCTCACGTAGCTAATTAATTTATACTTTATCTTATTGATTCCTAATATGTCAAGTTTAAATAGTTGCGTCCTTTGTTTATTCACACAAGCCATACATCTATCTTCCCGTTTGTCAAATTCATTTTCTAATATAAATTTCTCTGTCACACCATCTATGTTTTCATTGATCCAACTCTACTACTGTAGCTCATAAAGGCATTTTGTTTATTACTTTGAATGTACATATTGTATTACTAGCTTTTGCCCGAGGATCCGCCCGCGTGTGTAATGGTCCTCTTGGTAAAGAGTAGCCTATATCCTTACTCAAGAATCAAAATGTCTCCATGCCATATTTCATTGAAATCGGTGCAGCGGTTTAGCCTTGAAAGCTTTAATTTACGGAGTTACTTTCGAATTTAAAGTATTAGCATGGAAGCATGGATTAAGAGTTTTGCATGAGATCAGCTAAGGACTGACGCTAGACAGTACGGTTTCGGATTTCGCTAAAAAATTATGGGATAAACCCGGAAACAAAAAACCACTTAAACACTACAACGTTACTAAATAACGTCTAATTATGTTTTCAAAAATAGTTTCTGAACGGTTCAGACTCTTTTGAACTGCCACAGGAAAATTCTTAAATGTCCTCAAACAATGTCCAAGCCGTTTATGGTCTGATTCTGGAGTCTAAAAATACCTTAATCCTAATCTACACTTCCTCAAACAAGTCACAAACACGTACAGACAGAACATCGACCTAGTTCATTAGTCACAACCCCACGTTCCAACGCATTAGTGCGATAATTACATTGTTATATAAACATTTACCACTAAGATGTAGTTCAAAAGTTATTGATGCGTGTATTATGACGACATAGTACATTTAAAATTAATCGACTCGTGTATTAATGGAGGCCTCGTGTGGTTTTACATATCTCATTATCTTTATTTCCATGTTTATTATTGGTTTGAATTTAATGGAAGTTGGGGGTATTTTACGCCCGTGTCTCGGAGAGCACGGTTAAGCCGTCGGTCCCGGTTATCATGAACATCTATGGTAATTGTTATTGGGAAGTTAGTGCCCTCAATATACTGACAATTAGTTCAAACTTCGAATTCACTTTGCCCTAAGGCTTGCGGAAGTACGAATCCAGTTGTTTCGTGGTAAAATTGATAATCAGGTACAACGGTTGACCTAGTAGCCGACCCTCGATAATCTTGGTTATAATAAACGCTAAGAAGACGAATTCTATGAACTCTTGCCTTCTCTAGTTTCTGTTGCAACTCAAGTGTAAGTTCTCTCATCATCTTTTACAGGATGGAACAGGGTTATTTTAGCCGGCAGCTTGTTTTGCGGGGCAAGGCCGTAGGCGCAGATATCCAGCTGGCTTATCTTACCATGGCCAGAGGGCTTAAAGCTACAGCCGGTATCTAGCCGGTACATAGATCATGTTTAACAATATTTAACTACAGTATCATACTGGTTTGGACGAAGAATTGTTAGTGACTTAGTTACTGTTACTGTTAACTTACTGTTAGTTGTTAGAGAACACGTAACTGTGTATCAATCAAAAAACGTAAACCTTTAAAGTTACTCATAAATTAGTCCTATCAGTACCTATTATCAGAAATCAGCATAAATAAAATCACGTCAAATGAAAAATCAGCCTGTATACGATAATCAACTAGGAAATAATCCGCATTTATTTCTGACAGATATATCTTTATAAACATTTAACATAATGCATATGCTATCAGTCACGTACCGATAACACAAGATCAATGACTCCACAATTAGGTAAGAAGGGCATTAGAACAATATCTACGTATCAATAACAAAGAAATACGTGTCTTTCGTTAAATAAAAATTAACACGAGTTAAATAATAGTTCCTTCAGCAATACCAATAAATAGAATAAGCCATAAATCAGCTTAGAAGTAACCATCCAGTGGGGGACATAAGAAAGGATATTTGTCCTAATACAAAGAAGTGTGACGAATAGAAATCATCGTAGCACAGTCACTGTAATAGTCTACGGCTTTATATATGTGTCTCCTTAGAAAGGAGAATTTGGTCTACTGTAACAAACTAACCAGATAGATTGGTATTGCTGGTAGTGTTAAGCCGGGTCTCCTGCGACACTGTTTCGTGTTTTCTAATCTAACAAAATATGGGCGTGGCCTTACTGTTTTGTTAGCTCAAACAAGCAAACATGTTTTCCGAGGCGGATGAAAAACATTCCCGCGTTCGCCGGCGGGTAGAGCTGATTTCATTTCATAGTTGCTTTCGAACATGTACATTTCGTATTTCCTGATTTGTACTTTCTGAGCAACGAAAAATAGATTTCAGTCCACATCGATCTTCCACTTGTAATTTCTTTTTTTATATTTGGTTACCAAAATGACTCTGCCCCGCCTGAGGGAAAGCAAACGCAGAATCCTAGAGTGGTGGTCACCGTACTCCATGCGAACAAGGACAGTGCAGCATGGTGACCAGCACTATAGTGGTCTAGTGAGATGCTTTTTCACGCCCCACTTAAAGGACCCGGGATCATAGTGGGACGGAAACACGTGCGGTGATAGTGAGTTCCAGGTTTTAACCGCTCGACACAGGAAAGCAAAACCGAAAGCGTATGTCTTCCTCTCTGAGGCAGTGACTTCTGGGGCTGGCACTTGGGGTACTTGTTGGAAGAGCTCTTCAAACCACTCCCCATGATAAAGACGATAGAGGACTGCCATAGAGGCGATATCTCTACGCATCTGCAGAGGCTCAAGGAACTCGGTGGCTTTAGGACTGCCGACAATGCGGATTGCTCGCTGCTGCAACCGGTCGAGAGCGTCAAATAGATACTGCGCGGTAATGGGGATTGTTCTCTTTTATAAGATCTGTTATAATATGAAAACCATTTCGAGGAATAGGGCTACTGATGTCTGCTAAGGGTTTAAAACAAGAAAAAACTCATAGATTATTAGTATTTCAGGCAAAATGTGAATAACCTTCAGTTGATATTCTATGACGTCATCGAAGGCATTATGGCATGGTTGCCTCTGCTTACAAACGTTGACATAAAAGTGACATTCGTTCTACTGCTGTCAATTTCAATATAAATAACAACATAACCTCAAGATTTAGCAAAATATTCGGGATTTAAAGTGCAAGTAAATTAACCATGGAATATAGGGAGTGTTTTGTTCCCACATGCAAGAACAACACAAATAATTACCCTAATAAAATGTTTGTTCGCATTCGAGAAGACTTAAGAGAAAAGTGGTGTCGTGAGGCAAAAGCAGAATATTTCAAGGTTTACACAATGTATTGTTGTGAAGATCATTTGGAGGTATGTTTTCAATATTGTACACTTATTAATATACCTTTTTGTGGTCTAAGTCCACTGATGCTTATCGTGAATACCGTGTATTCGACCGTTTGTTAATTAACATCGCATTTTATTTTAGCCCCAAGAAGATTTGATAAATTATTATAAATATAAGTTAATGAATGAAGAACCAAAGTTGAAACGTTCGGCTATATTACGCAACATTGCTAAGGAAACAAGCGAAAATATATCGGAATTAAAAAAGTTACTGTTGCCACATGCAAGTACCAGTAAGCCTCAGCCATCTAAATATGTGGATTTAGTGATGCCTAGTACATCTACAAGCACCAAAGAAACAGTCGAAACAATATACGATGATGTAACTATGGCTAGTACATCTACTACATCAACAAGTAATCCTATGAAAAGAAAATATGGACATTTAGTAATGCCTAGTGTATCTACTCATTTTGTATTTCCTTCAAAGGTATGTTTTACCCATTATTATCTACTTTATCAAATCTTTTTTAAGCAGTCATAGGCAGTTGTGATGTAACCATCTACCATTTAATCCTATGCCCTTAGACTTAATAAAAGGAATAATATGTATGAGTCAAATCCCACACAATGCATAGTCATACTAACAAATGTTATCTATTATAGATATATATAAGTCTCTAGTCAGATTATAATATTATTAATATATTATATTTACACCTAATTTGATTGCATAAGAATTAGTAATATTTTGATTTCACTCTTTCATATTTTATGATAGTTATAATAATCTATACAAATAAATAAAATTGGAGTGTCTGTTTGTAATATTACAATATCCACTTTTAACGAAATGCATATGTATTTATACACGGTACATATACCAAAAATGTAGTTAAAAAATTTTTTTTGGTCTGTCTGTCTGTTCCGGGTAATCTCTGGAACGGCTGGACCGACTTTCACTGATAGGTAGCTGATGATCCTGGGAGTAACTTAGGCTACTTTTTTTAGACTAACTTTGTCCCGCGGCGTTACTCGCAGTATGACGACGATAACGGCGGGTAATACCGTGACTTACTATCATTACAAGTTATATCTTACAGAATTCTATTAACTAGTCAAATATTTTGACTTAATTTTCAGAAAAATGCTGCAACTCAGTGTGAAATAAAGATGGTTGACAAGAGCACCAATTATAAAGTTAGGAAGGTGGCTACTGATAATACTACAGTTGAGATATTATCATCTCAAGAAAGTTCTTCAGCGGCGACTCCATCTTTATTTGGTGGTACATCAGAAACTGAAGAGTTGTCTGTTCGTGATGCAACTAAAGACACATTGAAAAACAGAAAAATGATGTTAGACATAGTGTTAAATAAATCTAAAATGTATTTAGGGTTACCCAAACAATATGTATGGCTTATTGATCACATTGTGGAAAAGAGTACAACAAAAATAGACTCCCTGTCCATTATTGTAACCTTGTTCAAGATAAAGCAAAATGACTCAATAGAAAGAATTAGTGATCAATTTGATTTAACTCGATTGAAATTATCATCAATGATATTATTAGGGATTGAAGTACTAGCTAACTTCTTTCAAAATTTTGTTTATTGTCCTCTGCCCAAACAAATAAAAGAGAATCTACCTTTAGTGTTTAAGATAAGATATTCAGATGTACAAATGATAATAGATTGCTTTGAAATACAAATATCAAAACCATCTAATCCTGTAAGGCAAGCCCAGACTTGGTCTCAATACAAAAGTTGTAACACTATTAAATATTTAATAGGTTGTGCTCCAAATGGCTTTGTCAGCTTTATTTCAAAAGGCTATGGAGGACGAATTTCAGACAAAGCCATTGTTGAAAAAAGTAATTTATTAGCTCACTTGAATCCAAATGCTGTTATATTAGCTGACAGAGGATTTAAAGAAATAGAATCATTACTAAGGTCACAGAACATAAAACTCCTGAGACCACCAAGTGTCTATTCAGGCACCAAGCAAACTATCTCTGAGGCACAGCAAAGTAAAATTATAGCAAGCTTAAGAGTCCATATTGAGAGGGTAATTCGACGTGTAAGAGAGTATGCACTACTGAAATCACACTCAGTTGTCCATACCAATATGTACCCTACTTAGACGAGATTGTTTTGATCGCTTGTGGCTTAATTAATTTACAGGGAGAAATAATAAAAAGTTATTAAAATTTATTAATGTTTTATTATTTTTTAGCACTTGCCACTAATTTTGGGAATATATATGTACTCCAAAAGAGTTCTGCACTTCTCACTATATTTGTAATATAACCTTCATCATAATCTACCCAAATCACATGTATATTTTTTGTTGTTTCAAATAATGGGTCCGCAACACAGAACAATCCCTTAATTTTTTTACAGGCCATCATTTGGCACATTATTTGTGTTTTAAATTTTTCAGCTATAGTATAATCCTTAATATATGTATCGACAGCTTTTTCAGAGGCTGGGCATTTTATTTCAACCACAAAATCTTCACCAACTCCATCAGGTGATGCTCCTAAAATGCCATTTATGAGACAAAATCCTGACTTATCTATTTTTATATTTAATTTCTCTTCAATAGCTTGGAGTACCCTGCCCTCCAATTTCTTCCCACGTTTTATAGCCTTTGTCTCAGGCACCTTATATCCTCCTAAGATTTGTTGTACTAAAGCACCATCTGTTCTACAATGAGCAGCTTCATGTAATTTCGAAGCTGTCAGTCTGCCTTGCCGTATATTATGCCAGTATTTACTCTCAGCTTGGTCTAAAGTTTTTAAATTTATTTCTTTAATAACATCATTATTAATAACTTTCTTCCAATATGTTCGAAAATTTGCATATTCATGTATAGCTTCGTCACGTATGAATGCCAATATAATATCAAATATATTCTTCGAGTTTGATTTATAACAATCATCAAACTTCAAAATGAGTGCATTGCTAAGATTTCTTCTATGACACTCTTCTTTAAAGTCGCTTAAGATGGTACTACTTTTTGGAGCCAATTTTGGAACTTTGGCCTTAGGAAATATTTCTTTACTAGAAACATGTTCAGTACTGGCACTGGTAAGAGTAGGTTTGTTCCAATAACATTCAACTGTGGTCGGAGAAGGTTCAGAATTTTTGTTCACTAGCCAAAATAGTAATAGAAGAGAATGCTTACAACCACCTGAAAAGAAATTAAATATATTTGTTCAATACAAATATTAAATGGATGATATAAAGGCTCATATTAGAATTTTGATCATAATTGAATTTCAATCAACTCTCTGTCTTTCAACTGTTACTGTTTCAATCCATTATTTATAGGTCTAGTAAAATACTGATTCATTACAATATAAACACATTTCAGTGAATATTAGATGTTTAAAATGTTAGTACGAAAATATGAATACACATTTATGTCACTTGTGTGAGAAACACAACTTAGTTGTGACGAGATCCATTGATTACGAGAATTGGCATGCTGTCTTATTGTTGGTTTTAAATATACCTGCAGCTGCAGGACAATCTTCACAGGTTGCATCAATAATGGTATCCTTGTCTTCATCAATTTTACATGTGACTGCATACAATTTGCTGCTTATTCTGTGTTCAGGTACTACTTTTGCAATGACGATACATTCGTTGCCAGTTCGACTCACTTTAACGTAACCCACAGCGGTATTTACATAAGAATCTCGTGATGACCTTAAACAAGTAGGTAAGGACATTTTTTTAGGAAATTTCATATTATTCTTTTAAAAGGACAAAGATATTATACATAGTATGATATGTGACATGTATTCTTAGATATATCATTGTTTGTATTGTTATTTTCTATAAAAGTTAGTAGGTAAATAGTATAAACTGCAAAACTTACATTAAGATTTTTGCTCCTCTAATTTCTGCTAAGTTATGCTTGTTACTTTCTGCCAAATATTCTAAAATCATAACATTTTTCAGCTTAGGCAGATTACGAGAGTCCGCTTTTATAAAAGTATTAGCCATAGTGAATGATAAATAGATTAATTTATGTAAAAGATTAAAGTATGTGATCGCAAGGTGCAAGATGAGACTATGAAGAGGTTATCTATCAACATGTCAACCGGTGAAATCTTTTTGACACTTACTTTTTTTTGTGTCTTATAGTAAGGCAAAGGTACACACAATTTTATGCCAATGATGACGTAATTGTGGACGTATGATTTAAAATTTTCAAAAAATTATTTTGAAGCTTTTACTGAAAGAATTGCAAAACTATTCAAATTAGTTCCTTATATTCCTCTATATTTTCGAAATCAGGGATAAAAAATAAGGTTGAAAATTTTTAAACAATCCCCATTCTGCGTAAATATTAAAAGTACGTCGCTGTACATACGATATCGGTTTCTTTTTCTTATTGTATACAAAATAACTTCTAAAACATTGAGTACGTCTTTTTCAATCGATCTCATTTTGAAGATTACCTAGATGTTTGGTGTTCGTGTTTAAAAGTAGCAGGAGACTGCAATGTTAACATGTGTGTGTCTTGTTAAGATGTTTTGTTAAATGTAGGAGCAGGGGACACGCCTTTAGTTGTTTTTGTTTCTGGTTTTCCTTCTCTTTGCAGCTCTATTTTCCTGTGATAATTACGCAGGACAATAGCGCTGCAAAGAGCTATCGGCTCTTAAGACGTCCATGGGGTTAAAATGGGTGTGGTACTTCGTATCTTTATTCCGACATCACACGGACATATTTTACACTCATATTTTATTGAATCCTATCGTTTATCGCGCAGTAATTTACTTTATTATCTTTAAAATCATTGTTTTTATTGGTTTAACACTTCAATCACTGCATTTTTACACCTCAATATGTTCCTTTTCGCGTAATTTATTGCAAGGTATTGTAAATATAATAAAATCCCTTTGTCTGTGATTTTTTGAAGGTACAAAACTGCCGAATCGATTTTAATGAATTTTGGCATGGAGATTCTTTATGTTAACGGAACGGATATACGCGCTCGCACGAACAAAAGCTGGTTTATTTTAAATAACACACAACAGTATTACAATATAGAGTACCTTAATTCTGGTACATTTTTTTAACAGTATTTTAGTAAAAAATTATCTTGCTCAAGAAACTATGCCCTCTGTATTCCAACTCTTAATGATTGCTCAATCCTATAAGTGACGTATTTAAAAGTCACTGCAATAATAATTGAAAAACAACAAATCGACCTCTGAAGGACAATTCATAATATCACATTATTTTTATTGTTTTGGAGGACAAAAGAAATTGTTTTTAACGCTTAACAATTCGATAAAAGTAAAGTAGCTCAAAGAAAACATTACGAATACTAAGTGAGATTATTATCCACCATAATGCCTATTTTGACTTCATTTTATCTCTCGCTTTGCTAAGGAAAGAAGTGGACTTCTTGTATTTCCAAATCCTTCAGTATTCTTCTGATTAATTTCGTTGCAGGTTCCAAGACAGTTTAATTTTTCCTGGGACTTCCCGAAAGTCAGAATTCGGTGTTCGTTCGCTAGTTTAAATATAAATATTTACGAACTTGGAATATGCCTGGGACACAAAGAACAGCCAGGTGTGAATCACCCTACCTCTACATCGTGAATTTACGTTACCACCGTGGGAAAGCCACGCTTCGGCATGAATGGGCCGGCTTGACCGGAGTGATACCACGGCCTCACAGAAAACCGGTGTGAAATAGTGCTTGCGCTGTGTTTCATCGAGTGAGTAAGGATACCGGAGGCCCATACCCCACCCTTCCCCCTACCTCCCCTCCCCCCATTCCCCAAAGGCCGGCAACGCACTTGCGACGCTTCTGGTGTTGCAGGTGTCCATGGGCGGCGGTAATCTCTTATCATCTGGCGATAGGTCTGTTCGTTATTACATAAAAAAAAATAGCATGTTACATATAAAGAACTTAGAAAGAAAACAAAGAACATTCCGACCTCACTATAAAGGCTATAGAGGAAGGTCGAAAATGTAATAACCAATTTGGCACAAAATGCCAACACGCCGAAATTACGAATATAGTATACAGGGCTTTACGTTGTGTGTATGTAAATCGGTACCATTGCATGAACCTATTAACTAACACTAAAACATTGTATATAAAGCTAGGTATTCATTAGCTAACTGTAACTAAAGAGAATTATAGTAAAAAGATTTTAGTGTAAAGTTAACACGATTGCAACCGCATCCGAAAGCCAGATTTAACCGCAGTTTGGTTCGTAATTCCAAATAAAAATTTTTCAGCAAAACAGGTCATTAATGATTAAATTTATCTTTAATTTTGATAAGGTACTTAAATAAAATATCTTTAAAAAGGGAAATCATAGATAAATATTATTTCTATATCTTTTATCAAACGGATTTCCGCAGTAATTTTTAGTGACTATTGCCGGCATGAAATGCAAAGTTACAAATGCATTGCCAAAGACCTTTCAGTCTCTACCCTAAAATCAGACCTAAAGGTATTGTAGACCTCATATCTATACACCATGTCGGCGGCCTAACGATGTCGACGGCATACACGAGCGGTCTAAACCCGCCGGCATACACGAGCGGGCTGAACCCGCCGGCATACACGAGCGGCCTAAACCCGCCGGCATACACGAGCGGCCTAAACCTGCCGGCATACACGAGCGGCCTGAACCTGCCGGCATACACGAGCGGCCTAAACTCCCCGGCATAGTGTATAGGAGGCCTAATATCGGTATTCTGTAAAGCATTTGTCTCCAAACTTGGATCTACCATGTAAGATTCTCTTTAAATCTTTCGTCCTAAAAACGTAACAATTAATTACAAACTTCATATTATTACTAAGTGGCATCAACTAGCGACGAAATCGCCGATTGACCACAAAAAGATTCTATTTACAGTCTTTAAAATATGGCTTGATCTCAGTGGTAGTTGTCACAATTGTCATTCTAGACTTTATCGAGGTACATTTTAGGTATAAATTTCTAATGCATAGCATTTCATCTATACTAATATATAAAGCTGAAGAGTTTGTTTGTTTGTTTGAACACGCTAATCTCAGGAACCGCTGGTCCGATTTGAAAAATTCTTTCAAAAACGGGGGAAATTTTCACGCTACGGGCAATATAAGGCGCAAACGAGGTTGCGTGGGTCGGCTAGTTTGTGATAAAACTGGTACAAAAAGAATGAAACTATAGGTAATGCGAAATTAAATCGTTTGTTCTGCTACAGAGATCAAGTTACTAGTTATTTTTTATTGCCTTAGTTATGTGCAAACCAGCCAACGGAAAACCTGATGTATACTGGGTACCACCTTGTATGAAAGCCTGAAATTCAGGAGTCACAAGCCTGAAAATAAATAGCTGATATAACAAAACGAAACACAAAAGCAACACTCACGACTTCCACAACATTGGAATCCTCATCATCCAACTTCTCCTTCCTCACCCTTAGCGGTTCCATCAGCAACTGGTGGTTCTCGTTGATGACAACCACTGTGTTTCCGGCTGAGTTCACAAACTCAAACTTGAGGGGCTCCGCTGTGATGATCACTTTGTGACCTTGAGTGTTTGACAGCGTCAGTTTGCCATTTTCGTTGGAGATCAGCTTGAGGCTAGAAAAAAAAAACCATCGTATTCGAATCTCTTTATGGTTTTTGTCTGTGTGGAAATGGATTAAGCATACGGAGTATCAACCAACAATGTTTAACACATGGATGTTGTATAACCCTATTAAATGAGAAATCGTGCAGGGCAACATCATTTGAAAAAGAAGTAAAACTTTAAACAATCTCTTTGCCAACTCTATTTTTTATTTATGGGCTTGCCAAAATGACTCTACTCTGCCTGATGGAAAGTATAAGCAGAATTCAAAAACTGTGGTCACCACACAATGTAACAATGCAGTATGGTAACCAGCATTTTTCGATTTTGCTTATGCTTTCCATCAGGCAGAGTAGAGTCACTTTGGCAGGCCCATAAAGAAAAAAATTCCAAAAAAGATCTTCCACGCCGCTGCCCCATGGCAAACTATGGCAGCCTAGTAACGTTTCTGCTTTAAATATTCCAATATCTCCTTTCTAAAGAAAGGCCAATTGTCAATTGTCAGCCCTCAGCTCTCATAATCCTTTGGTCACAGGGCAACTGCTACCACATCTTTGTCACCTATGCTGCTAATTGTCACAGTGAGTTTACAAAGGTAAAGTCAGGTGACAAGAAACATGGCAACCCCCCCTCCGTTACGAGTTCTCATCATTGGGCAAATTCATCAAATATAATCAATATGTATATGTTTTATTTTTATTACTATTATTGTACTACCTCATTGTAAGGGTAGCATATGCATCTGCTGTGTTTGAGGTCTCGGGTTCGATTTGTTTTAATCAAATGTTTGCATAATCTGAATATATTCTGATTCAGAGTTTAGGTGTTTTATGGATTTACAAAAAAAAGGTATATGTAGGTATATATCAATTGTCTTGTATCCTTAGCACAGGCTCTTGGTTTGCGACTAGATGGCGCTGTATGTCAAAGGTTCGAAATATTATAAATATTTTTTTATCAACATTGTTTTGCAACCGCAATTCTCGCCGAAACGAAAACCTGGCTGTGCCCATGATTTTAACCTATATTTGTTGTCTAAATAGAATAAGTGTCATTACAAACAGAATTAAAATTAATGATTACTTATGTTACAAGTTTGTAAATTTTAACTACCCATACACCTCCACATAATGTATGCAATTGTAAGTAAACTTTGTTTACACAATGATGCAATATCAATTAAATTTTGCACTCAAATCTTTCTTTGTTCAGTCACAAAAGCAAAATTTTATTTTGAAATATTTTTATTAGTCAGTGAGTCCACAGGCATGTACAGCCACGCTAGCCTATTTCTAGCCCATGTGGGCTACGGTGGTCAGTTTCAACAGAGACCATATATCTACTAAGAAGAATAGTGCACAAGTGTGTGCATAGAATGCACGAGCACTCTCTGTTCTATAACTATTACAATCCAAATCTGATCTCAAATCTGAGACCTCTTGATTGGCAGTTGCATATGCTACACTAGTTTTAGTTTAAAGGTAGTGAGGCGGAGAACTCTCTTGCTGATTTTGATACAGCAGTCTTATACACAATGAGCCACAACTTGAAAGAAGTGTTATTTAGAAGTTAGTCTATGGATTCTAATAAGAAAAATCTTACCCGTCAGGCTTAGGTTCTCCATTCAGCGCTAACTGAGTCCTGTACCTTGGGTACAGCGGATCAGTTTCATCCAGCTCAATACGGAAAGTTGCATCCTTCAGAGCTGACAGCTTCAAAGCATAATGCCACTGTAAAGAAACATACAGTCAGTGTCCCTAAATAATTTAAAATATACTAGCTTTTGCCCGCAGTTCTTCCCACATGCATGTTGGTTATTGTGGTAAAGAGATCTCCTCATCCTCAAGATCCTCAAGAATCAAAGTATCTCCATATCAAATTTAATTTAATTAGATGAAAGATTTTAGTAAAAACAAACACATAGAGTTGCTACCCAATTTATAATATTAGTATGAATTATTATCAGATTGAAAAATATTCACAAAATAGTAATTTTCAAAAGTTACAGTTCTAAATTACATTATAAATACTCACAAAAAACTCGCAATGTAGTTTTGTTTGTTTATTATTTTATAGCTTCAATATCTAAACCACTACCTAATATAAATAGTAACTTACAAATAACACGCTACTTTGTACAAAGGCAGGTTTCATGATGTAGGCATTTTCTACCAGTTGAACTTAGTGTGATACAGAGCCAAACATGGTAGATACACAAAAAGGTCATTTCTAGTCATAACCAACAAACAGCAGGTGGAATCACAGGCAAATCCTAGTCAATAATAAAATGTAAATTGTGTTGAGGTTAACAATAAATTAGCATTTGCAAGGTCATCAAACGGATGAATTTATTTTATGAATAAAATTGTAGTCAAATATTATAAACATGTTTTAGACTTATTAGGTGCCCCTTTTAAAAAAGACATCTTTAATTGCATATTTAAGTAAATATTTGTAAAGTAAAGAGTGTATATAGGTATGAACATCACCCAATTAAGTTTTTTTAATTTTTTTGGTCTTGTGATCATCATCTCAAACCTAGATCATCCCAAGAAGAATGAATGAATGAAACTCAAGATCCCATTAAAAATTCCCAAGGTTATATGGCCATCTTCATAGCACATCACCGCATGATCATATCTGAACAGAATCTTATTGGTAAGGGCACAAAATATAGCAATTATTTTACTTAGATTATGTTACTTAGATTATGATTATGATCCTAGCTTTAAACTGCATTTGAATGTCTAAACATAAATAGTTTGGCAAAATACCAATTACCAATGCTGTAATTGGACAAAAATACAACTATATCTGGTTTATCTTACCAATGTAGTTTTTTTGTCGTCAACGGTGTCCACAGTAGTCACTTCCGCGGATAAAACGTTGCCGTGAACAATAACGGTGTCTAGATTTAGTGTGTACTGAGATTTTTCGGGTTTGAAAGGCCGTAGTCTCTTACAGAACCCTGATTGATCGCAAGTTTTAAAGTTGTTCTTGTCGACCGCAAAGCTGCAGCTTAATGTTAAAGCAGCTACCGCAAAAAGCGCCAACGTCTTCATGCTGTAATAAAATAGTTATATATTAAATATCAAAAAGACCTATAAAACAAAGACCGGTGTAATGCGTAAAGTAATATGAATTTATAGACCGTATAATGTGATGACTAACCTGGCAGAAAGGTACTTCAGCGCTTATAATAAGTAATACTTTTCAATAACTATTTTACTAGACAATCATCGCCGCTATAAAATAATTTATACTATTATTTTAAACTAGAGAACGATACGACGCAACCTCGCGTTACGTGGAGATACCTCGTTTGACAACTGATTCTTGTGTTGGGTTACCAGAAATTAAGTTTTGACTACTTTAACACCTGGAGTCATCTGTGCTTACAGGTCATTCAACAGCATTCTTGGTAGATGTTTTATTCATTGAAAACCAGATTTAGATGATAGACTTCATTATTTTTGACAATCGTAGCAGAATTCTGGCTCACTAACTGGTAACCTGGTAAAAAATTAGACCACATGAGGAATCTACTAATGTCTAGTGGCTCGTGTTAACAAATTTTAGATTATTCAAAGTGTTGTCTCATGCGGGGTTTGCACCCGCAACACGCAGGGCGTGTATTCGAATTATATTTTAAGCATCCAAAGAAAAAAATGAAAATACTTAATTTTAAAGTAAAAATTTTAGGAACGCTAACAATCATGTAAAATGATCTCATAAACTAGTTTTAATCATTTGTATATAGTCACTACAAAACTTCATCTTATTTCCTTTGATTCTATACCTTCCATTTATTTGAGTAACAAACATCCATCTTTCAAGTTTTTAATATTATTGTATAATTTGATTGGCTCTGTTGCCATAAGCCAAAAGAACAACTAATTTATGTCGACGTCGATTTAATACACGTGTAAATGAAAAATTTAACATATTTTAATAATCAGAAACCATAATAATAGCTTACTAATAATAATATCACTATTGTAAACTCAGGACTCGTTTTCTAAAACACATTATTTGTACAAATAAATATGGATAGGCCTTTGGACAAATATCGCCTAAACTAACTGTCAAAGTAATACGTCAAACGTCAACACAAAAATGATTCCGATTTTAACCAAAACTAACTTTTGGAAGGCTGTTTCAAGACTTTCTTCAAGTTACTACGAAACCGGCAAACTTCCTGTGCGTAATTACTCAGTGTTGAATAATATGACTGAATCGGATTGGAAAATAGCTAAAAGCAAGCTTGAAAAATTATTACTAGAAGAGAGAAGGAAACTATATAAGATAAATGATTATGTTATTCTCGATGTTGTGGACCCTTGGTTCTTCCATGTTTTGAAAACTAAGACCATTCGTACAAAAAAGCACACCCTGGATGACGTAACTGAATTTAAAAAATTTAAAATTAACGCCGCTTTGAATGAGGAGTTGGCAAAAAAGGTGTCTATTTTTAAAGGAGATATAACTAAATTGGAGGTTAGTGATTTAAAATATTGTATCACTATACAATACCATATAAGAAAATTTCAGGGTCCAGACAGATATCTAAAATATCTGAACCCTGAAATACAGTTTACACTAGATGAGGGGTTACAAAATGCACATTAAATGTACTTATCAATTTATATCAATAAATAACTACTAAAATGCCACCTTATTTTTTACACCACAAGAATTTGAGTTGTTGTTTCCTAAGTTTTTTATTTAAGTACTTAATTATTTGTATAGCAATAAGCAGCAGCAAAACGAAAATAAAAAAATATGAAGTCATAAGAACTGCCGAAAAAAGTGAAAGCTTATAACTTAGAATGTTATTTGTCAAATTAATGTGTAAAATTAGAATTTTTATAATGTCTAAATTAAAATTATCAACATCAAACATTAAAATGTTGGTGATGTGAAACCATTAAATTTTCCTTTACCAAAAAGTACTCAACTCGGATAAAGAAGTTTTTACTATAAAAACATTAAAATAGATAAGATATTTTCGGAGTTCATTGTGAACAATAAAATGACACGAGAATCATATAACTAGCTGAGCAAGCTCAGTCTACACCTTCTATTGTAAAAAGTCAAATCAATAAATCTAATTCAATTCAAATCAAAATAAAATCTATACTAATAAATGAAATTGTAGTGTATGTTTGTACCAAATATGAAAAAGAAACGGGACCCAGCTAATCTATACTTATAAAATAACATGTCCTGACTGGAGCTGGAATTTGTCTGGAAGTCCGTAATTTTTTAATGAAGTAGCCTGAAACTTTGTCTTGAGGCTTTTGATTACAAATAAATGAATATTAACATTAATAGGAATTCTATTTCTGAAGGGGTTAAAATAAGCGTCAAAAATTTGTATAAATGTCCTTTTTACCCGACTACCGCAAAGCCAAATGGGGGCTATGATTTTGATAGGCTATGTATGTATGTATATTCATTTGTTCCCTCATAACTCCTTAACTACTCGTTAGAACTGGACAAATGAGGTGGCGCCCTCCAACCGAAATAAAGTACAGTATTAAAAAATTACTAAAAAATTAAATAATTAATTAAATATGTCGTGTTTGATATCATTGGAAAGGGTTTTACTTTACATTTCAAAAATACATATATTATTAGCATTTGCTTGTGACTTTGTCCGTATTTATTCGATAAGTCTGATATTTCTATGGTACCTATTTCAAATATACTTTGCAAAGTAATTAATATTATAGAGGCACTAAAATATTTTAAATAAAAAAAAAGTAAAAACTAAAACCCAATGACGAAAGCAAAATGATGCTGAAAAAGCATGAAACAAGTTTCAAAAGCCGTAGTTACGCATTGTTAAAGTGTTATGGACTATGGTACATTACGTTACATTATATATTTAAAAAGGTTAGGTTTGTGACGTGGTAGGGGGTAACTTTTTGGTCTGCTAAACCAATTTTTGCCACGGATAGTATGGTGCATCATAAGCATAAATGCGGGTGTAGTCGCAGTAAAAAATACAATATTTTCGAAGACTTTGCATGACTATTAAATCAATTCGCACTTTCTAGGTCGATGCTATTGTAAACGCAGCAAACTCATTTCTGAAAGCAGGCGGTGGAGTTGACGGAGCCATACATCGAGGTGCTGGACGTCTTTTACAAGTAAGGAAGTTTATTTATCAGTACCTGGTTTTTTTCTATGGTATAGGAGTAAACGAGCAGAGGCATCGCCTGATGGTAAGCGTTTACCGTCGCCCATGGACACCCACAACACCAGAGAAACGATTACCATTTTTTTTTGTAAGTTTACAAAAAAAAATATTTTTTTTTTTTTTTTTTTTATGTTTGACCCTGCCAAAATGACTCTACTCTGCCTGATGGAAAGCATGAGTAGAATCCAAGAGTGGTGGTCACCATACTGCGACTGCAGACAATGCAGCATGGTGACCCACACCATGGCGGGCTAGTGATGCTTCCGCATCATTGGGCCTCCGGTCTCGCACTCACCAACGAAACACGACAGCATGATCGCTGTCATTTTACGTTGATTTTCTGTGCGAGGGTAGTACCGCCCCGGTCGAGCCGGCCCGTTCCTGCTGAAATCAGCGTGGCTCTACTACCTTGAAGATTATTCTAGCAAGATCGATTTATCGCCCCTGAAATCGTAAGAGCCGTTTCCGAAATTCAGATTATATAAACAAGCATTGATCTTTTATAGGTATTAGATTAGACTTAGACAGATAACCAGGGTATAGTCCGAACTAAACTTTACGGCGTTTCTGAAGTTAGCTGCCCAAGCAGTTGTGCGCAGGTACAATTAAGTCGAAAATAATTAGATAAGTGGATATAAATTATAATATGAAATTTATTATTACATGTACTTATTTTTTATCATTTTTAACCCGTCAGGCGCGGCAAGTTTTTGCGGGGAAAGTATTACTAATGCCAAATGTAGGCGCTTCGCAAATTATTTTGGTAGTAGTTAATAAGCTTTTTCGTATTAAAATGTAATTTAAATTTATAAAAACATGAGTAGATTCCTACCATTCTTATCCAACTATAAACCGAAGGATTATTTCCGAGATGTAGTTAAAGACAAATAAAATATGATCTCAGTTATTAATCTAATTCTATTTAATTATATAAAAGTTTTCTAGCAAGTTGAAGTGTTTTTTAAAAACCTGTTTGCAAAAATTATAGAGTACGCGAGTCATTTTAATAGACACATCAAATATATAACTATCGAAAAGTTTACGTAAAAGACACAAAACTTCAACAGTCAATAATAAAATAAGTAACCAAAAAAATACAAAACTAGTAGGTTACGAAACTGACGAAACAATTCAAAACTATTAACAACTCGACTGTACGTAGGCAAGATTGTGAGTGCATGTGTAGTGTACGGACATAAATCACACACACAAGGAAGATGCACTGTGTGTTGAGCTACACCCGCACCCCTGTACGTCCCGCTGGTAACTAAAATTATATACTGCGCAGCGACCGCACGATGTTCCGAGACGCCATAAAGTTTGGTTCGGACTAAGGAGAGGAAACCAGAGCCAAGTAGTGGGCCATTATGGGTTTTTGATGAAGGTGAAAATACTGATAAAAACGTTCCGATTATTTATTTGTAGAGATATTAATTTTATCAAAAGTTCTTACGTAGTCGAATTATAGTTTGTTGTAGAGCTTTTTCTTATTGTGTTTTGTTTTTATATAAAAGTTAAAGTAGTGATCTCTACAAATAAATAAAATTCGAATGTCTGTTTGTAATATTAAAATAACCGCTTTTTACTAAATGCATATATATGTATACAACAAAAATGTTAAAAAAAAATTGTATGTCTGTCTGTTTGTTCCGGGTAATCTCTGGAACGGCTGGACGGATTTTGACGGGACTTTCACGCTGATGATCCAGGGAGTAACTTAGGCTACCTGTTTTTAGACTAACTTTGTCCCGCGGTACAACAATAACCACGGGTAACACCACGGGGTTCAGCTAGTTTCTTATAATATGAAAAAGCTAGGAGTTTATTGAATATTTATCCTTATTTGTATGTGTTGTTTGCAGGAAGAATGCAACACTCTCGGTGGATGTTCCACTGGTGACGCGAAGATTACTTGCGGTTACAATTTACCAGCCAAGTGTAAGATATATATTCTATTTTATTTCTGTACTAATAAAGACTTAAATTCACACACATATTTTCTACCAATCATCGATTACCTGCACTACGCACTAATCAAAGTGAATACAGGCCTCAAAAGTTACCATTCTTTTTTTGTTCGTTCAGAAGTACTAATGTCTGTAATTATTTATATGTTTAATCTATCTATATATTTATGTATATAAAAATGAGTCGCCGAAATGTATGTACGCAAATAACTTTGAATCGGCTGCACCAAATTGGATAATTATTTTTTCTATATGTTCGTTATTGTTAGGGCAAGGTTTCTATAAAAGAAAATCAAAAGCATTTTTCAGTAGTTTAGAAAATATTTACGATAGAAAATATGGCGGTACCTACGAAGTTTGCTAGGTCAGCATCACGGTAAAGAGTAGTCTATGTCCTCCCTCCTAAATTAAAGTATGTATTTTCATGCCAAATTACCTACATGGAAATCATGCGAACGGAGCCGTTCAAACACACACAACTTCAATCGTTTTACTCTTTTTACCCGACTGTGAAAGAAGGTGGGGTTATGTTTTACAAGTGTGTGTATGTAAAAAATATTTCTTTGGGATGCCCTAGAGCCTAAAGCTTGTCGGATTTTATGTCAGCGGTGTGAATAGATTCGTCTCAGACGTTAGAGTGACACTGGGTACATCAAAATTTAAAAAAAACACAAAACTATCAATAAACAGTTCTTTTACTTCATCTGAAATGAACCTCTTTGCTCTTTAAATAAAATGTGGGATAAAAAGTAGTAAAAAGTCTTATTGTGATGTTATAAGAATATAGGTTAATGCTATAATAATAACAATATATACAGTACTAGCCGACCCACGCAACCTCGTTTGCATCTCCTATTGCCCGTGATAATTTGCCCCCGTTTTTGTAACATTCTTCATTGGTGCTCCGCTCTTGATGATATCTATACAAATAAATAAAATTGGAGTGTCTGTTTGTAAAATTAAAATAACCGCTTTTTACTAAATGCGTATGTATGTATACACGGTAAATATACAAAAAATGTATTTGAAAATTGTTTTGTCTGTCTCTCTGGGTAATCTCTGGAACGGCTATACCGATTTTGACGGGATTTTCACTGTTAGGTAGCTATTATAATGACGTAAGGAGTAACTAAGGCTACTTTTTAGACTAGTTTGGCCCCGCGACGTCACCCGCAGTACTACATTAATCGCGGTTAACACCGCGGGACTCAGCTAGTTTATTATATTTTCCGTAATGAGCCCGTGTGAAGACGGGGCGGTTTGCTAGTACGTCTATATATTTAACTATAAGAATTGCTCGTTTAATGGTAAGATAACTTTATCAAACTATTTAAACTTTTTCATTTGTTTCCAGATGTAATCCACACAGTAGGCCCTCAAGATGGATCGCCATCAAAGTTGGAATCATGTTATGAGAAGTGTCTTTCTTTTCAAGAGGAGTACAATCTTCGCTCAATAGCCTTCCCGTGCATATCAACAGGCATTTATGGCTTTCCAAATCGCCTAGCAGCTCACATCGCTCTCCGGAACGCGAGGAAGTTTCTAGAAAAAAATAAATCAATGGAACGAATAATATTTTGCACTTTTATGCCAATCGATGTTGATATTTACGAGACTTTGTTACAAATGTACTTTCCAGTTCCTGAATTTGATTATAATGATGATACAACAGCCCCTAATTAATTGTAAGGATTATCGACCTTATTCATAAACGTTATTTAACTTTATTCAATGGTTGTGTTATTTTCAATTTTAAACATATAGCCCTAAAGTTGATAATAACACAGAACCGTGCCTTGAATAATGTTTATGAATAATAAAGAAATATCTTATTATTAGAAGACTGTTGATTGTATAGTGTTGTATTCATCTTGTTTGCATTGTTTTTTTTTTAATGGGTAATTTGTTTATTAAAATGTAAGAACAATTTATTGATGTTTTAAATGGTTGTATGGACCTATACTTTGTACTTGAAGAGTTGTTTCATTTTAATAAATAAAATCTAAAATTGTTTTGGTATTTATTTAATGCTTTAAACATCATCTATACATCTATACAAATAAACAAAAATTAGAGTGTCTGTTTGTAATATAAAATAACCGCTTTTTACTAAATGCTAAAGGTATGTATGTATACACAATAGAAATACCAAAATAACATTTTTTATCTGCATTCGCAGTATGGTGACCACCAACCACTCTTGGATTCTGCTTATGCTTTCCACCAGGCAGAGTAGAGTCATTTTGGCAGGGCCAAACATAAAAAAAAACTAAGGCGGGAAACACCGCCATCTTCCATACTCTGGGATGCTATTATGATACTAGAAGTAGTAGTCTTATTGAAAATAATTGTGAGCTAGATTTATTTTGAACATTTAAGTTAATTACTACCTACCTTAAACATACGATGGGTCTCCCTTTTCATCCCATGGGAATCGGAAAAGGCGACTTTAGTGTGTGAAGCACGCAAAGTGTGATGTGATGTCATACTTACCTTCATTCATGTAATATTAATAGTATAGGAAGACAAGTTTACATAGAGATTACTTTTTTGCAAGCTTAGTGTTACAAAAATAGTGAAATAATTTTCTCCATAAGTAAAACGGTTGGGCATAGTATAAGTGTATAACGTAGGCGCCTCTGGATAAACGGCTGCTCCTCTTAGCTAGCTAGCTAGCTTAGCTAATACAGCTACAGAGAAAACTCTGTAATCTGTATAGTAGACATGGTTAAATACTCGTAATAGAAGAATAGATTCACTACATTTTCTCAACATAATGTGCTAAGAAATTGATTTATTATTAGCTGCACATATTGATTGATAATCCACAAATTAATGATTTTGGCTTAAATTATATACTTGTTACGGTAGGAATTTTTTTCTAATCAAATATTCTTATAAATGCACATAGACAATAAACTTTGTGTTATGTAGGTAGTCTGTTAATTTGTAACTTTAAAAAGTATAAACATCAAAGACAAGTAAGACAACTTTCAGTCGATGTCCTCAGTCACTTGTAAATTACCTACGCTATTTGTTTTAATAATGAAGTTATGTATTTACAAAACGGAATAACTTAATTTAATGCATTTAAATACCTAACAAATACTTTGCAAATAACTTAATTATATTTACATGAAACTCTATTATCACGGAACTATAATAACATTGTAATGTTTTGATCCAAAAATGTCTTCTAGTTTAGATAATGAAGATTTAGAAAATGTACCTTTGGTTCGGATGGAAGACGTCCAACCTTCGAGGGAAAGGATTATAGACTGCCAAAGTTTACCCAATAATGACAACGATTTATACGAGACATATATAATAGATGATATTGAGTGTGTCAACGAATGCATAGTTGACGACGATGAAGACTCAAATATAGGAAGTATGGTGTCTTTGCATTCTGAAGATGTGTATGAGGATGATAGTTCTAGTCAGGAACTTATAATCCCTGAGGTTTTAGAGGTCATTAAGACAGATGATGTGCATAAATTAATGGTGTTTGAAGACAAACAAAAGCAGGAGGGCAGTTGTGAAGCCTATTTAGTAGATGGTTTAGAGTCATATAGTGCTTGTAAGGAGGAGGTGTTGGAGACAGATTATGTTGAACTACCTGTAGTACAAGATGATGTTGAACAACAGATTGATGCTCATATAAAAGCGACAAGAGAATTAAGGGCCCATCCAATACAATATACTACTCAACTCAACTCTAAGACTGTAGAACAGCGAACAGTAGTAAGCATCTGCAAATTTTTTAGTCCGACAATGTAACAAAATAGCAGTTTTTTTTAAACATAAGAGCCTGCCAAAGTGTCTACTCTGCCTGATGGAAAGCATGAGCAGAATCAGAGAGTAGTGGTCACCATACTCATTGGGAATGCATGCAACAATAAATAAAGAAATAAATATTTCGGACATCTAACACACAACGCCATCTAGTCCCAAACTAAGCAGAGCTTGTACTATGGGTCTAGTACACAACTGATATAAATACTTATATACTTTTTTTTTTTGTAAATACCTACATATTATAGATAGAAAACAGTAATGCAGCATTGAGATGTTTTTGCATAATTGGTCAAGACAAACTTTTGCCAGTATCTTCCCTTGCATAAAAGTATTTTACTGGCTTTATGAGTTCTACTTTATCTTAATGATTATAAGAATTTGTATGTAAAATTTTATGATAATAAGTTGATGTTAAAAAAATATAGCGCTCAAAAATTACATGAGAGCAAAATATCTTTAATTCAAATGTTGTTGCATTTAATAAGAAAAATGTCTGTTATAAAAGAACCCCAATTGTGATCATTAAGGTCACAATTAAAAAATTACTCATTATACATATATAAATATTTAACTTTCAGGGTGCAGAAAGCCAATCAAAAAAATTCAAATTGGCAGAAGAAGCAATAATTAGATCTCCATCAAGGAGCTGGCCAACATTGGAAATATTGCCTGGTGGAGTAATTAAACCCTCAGAGAAATTGGAAAGTGAATCTTACTTATTACCCGATAAGGTAAACACAATATGAAATTGATAAAGTGGCTGGATCGTAACCAAGTACATCATCATCATCATCAACATCATCAATTCCCAAACTAAGCTTGTGTTATAGGTACATATAGATAATATAAGATAAAAAATAGATAGATGTAGAGATAATTGATATAACTACATATAATCAGGGCTTTTCTTTTGGGGGCACACGGGGCATGCAGTGCCCCTAAAGGAAATGTTTTTTTTTTTTATAATTCTAATTTATCTTCAACGGCTTTAACAAAAAATGATTCTAACTAGCCTTTAGGTGCAAATGATTAAAATTATGACTATATTTACTACCACTACTCGTGTAGTAAATGTAGTGATAATTTAATTAGTGCAATTATATTGAGCTTATTTAAAGAATAGTAACCTAAAAGGACAGTATTTGATTTGTGCAAACCTCCCCCCTGTCCATACTTTTCTTACCAGAGATACAAATACGCTGCCCTGCCACCACAAATCTTCATTCTTCTCTATACTATCATCTTTATCCCGGTATTATGCTCCACATCCTTTGGCTCTACGTGAATTTTGGTACTGTGAATGGAATCTACATACATCTAATCTAATCTTATATAGATTAGATTAGATAACGATAGGTAACGGATAAAGCATAGGAGCAGTTCCCGACCGCCGGACCGGTGACTTGCAGAGATTTTGACCCACACCACAAGTCTTAGTTTTGATCTTGCAGAACTGACCACACGGGTCGAATTTTCCACGCATTCGCTCTCACGTACCGCTTCACTCAGCTAATACCACCAGACCAGACATGTCGAGTCAATCGCCTTCATTGCAAGACCTACTGCTGACCAGTCAGTACTCCTGGTCTGGGATGGACTGTGCAATTACATTAAATCCATCCCATGGGATCTGTTGTATAGTGCGTCCGCTGTAGGTGACCTGAAGAGAGGCGAACGTTTAAGCCATCTCCAAAAAGGCGACCATTCAATTCCGGCTAATTAATGGCCTCTAGTCATCGCTTCTTTCCAACGCATGCTGCCTGATGGAAATCCCTATTATATGATACCATACGATTACTATACTCATTGCGAGTACAATGCAGCATGGTGACCTACACAATGGCGGCCTATTGAGATGCTTCTACATCATTGGGCCTCCAGTTTCGCAATCACTGGTGAAACACGATGAATGATGAAACTTTTTGATTACTTTTAATATATTATTTGGGTTTTCGCAATTATTTAGGCAAAGTAAATTGACATAGTACAGAAAATGTAAGTTCACGTTGCTATCGAAAGATAATATATTAATGAAAGTTATAAATTACCCAACCTTCGATTTTTCCTCTAAAACACAGTGTAATAAGTTACAACAAAACCCTGCATATTTTTCTTAAATACAGCATATTATACATAGAAAACACCCAAACTCCAAAAACAAACATTTGGTCAAACAGATTGGGAGGTCATACAAATATTTGGTCCAACCTGACAATCAAATACGAAACCTCAAGCACACCAATATCATACGCTACCAAGGCAGAGTATGATAAGTAACCATTTTCAATGCTTTGAGTACCCTCCGTGCCTTACAAAGCAAGCCATGCCTCGTCTGGTAGTCATACGAGCGTCTCTAGCAATGGTTACGGTTATTTGGAGCAATTACCGCAATCTGCAGAACTCGAGATCGTCAAGTATTTGCTGTGGAAGTCTGATGAAAGTCGCTCTCGTAAGAGAAACTGACGAAAAAGCAGAAATATCCATTACTTAAATAAAAAATCATCAATTGCTTTATTAAACTTAGTTTTCTGTTACTGAATGCTTCGTTACAGAATGTTGATGGATGGATCTTCTTTTTAGATACAAGAAACAGTGTCAAATACTGGCGATATGATGTACGCTTGTGCCAAATGTTCACAGACATTCAAGTACCTGTTCTGCCTAGTGAAACATGTTAAATGGCATGAAGATCAGAAGAAAATCATGAAAGATCCCGAAATGGGAAAATTGAGTAAGTAAATGACTATTTTCTTTTTTAAAATGATTTTGGGTAATTTTTTTAAATGACTTTAATGTCAGTTTAAATCTTAGAGCATACATGGTATATGAAAGGAGCGCTGAACGAGGGAAACCGTGATTGGAGTAGAGAGACCGAGTCTTTCTCTCTCACGCAAGCTTCCCCAAGATAACCCTCAGCGCATCCGCAATGCATCACCCAAACACGGAGGCGTAGTAGCTTTACTTTGACAGGAATGGCATTGGGGACATTTGTCACTCTGAGATATGTCATATCTGTCATTCTGACAAATGTCATAGCTGTCATTCTGACCCATGTTACATTTGAAATGTAACATACCAACAGCCTTGCGCCAATATTGGTCAAAACAGCGCCTTCCTATTACATCGTCCCTTGTTACAAAATCTTAAGCTTCTACGGGTTACAGAACAGGGAAAGAAAAGATTACAGGACCTAATGTAATAGCCATATTGTGGTAAATAAAACTAAAAAAAATGGTGACATTGTTTTATAAAGTGATTTCTAATAGGGTAAGTATCTGCATTTAATTATTTTGATATATTTAACTTATAGATCCACCAAAGTTGTGCCAATCTTTGTGGCATCTTTTTCCTTTTTATTGCCACAATATGGCTTTTGGTTGGTCTATATCACAGAGCATAAATATTATGTGTCTGTGGTTTTTGAGAACTGTTGTATATAGAAATTTACTGTGAGTGTCATTCCTTGACACATAAAAAGTTCTAAAAGTATATAAGAATTTTAATTAAAAATTTAATACTAATAATAGTCCATCTAATGTAAAAAGTACGACAAGTAAAACAGTTCTGATAGATTGTAGAATGAAGGGCATCAAGGACATTAATCACTACAACATTTAGTACTCGATATAATTTCCTTAAGTTCAGTTTTAAGGATTTAGTCACTAGATATATCGGATTGGATTTTCGAATCTTGGATTCTGCTTATGCTTTCCAACAGGCAGAACAGAGTCATTTTGGCGGGGTTATAGAGAAAAAAAAAAAAGAAAGGAACTCGTTTTCATCATGTGTTTTTATTGTCCATTGAATGTAAACTGAAACTTACATAGATACGTTAAAAATAACTAGTTTTTTAATGAAATAGGGGGCAAACGAGCGGACGCATCTCCTCGGTACCTCGGTAATCGATTACCGCCGCCCATAGACACCCGCAATACCAGAGGCGTCACAAGTGTGTTGCCGGCGTTTGAGGGATGGGGGGAGGGGTTGGGGTATGGGCCTCCGGTATCCTCACTCACTCGGTGAAACACAGCGCAAGCGCTGTTTCACCCCGGTTTTCTGTGAGGCCGTGGTATCATTCCAGTCGAGCCGGGCCATTCATGCCGAAGCGTGGCTTTCCCACGGTAAAAGTTATTAAAAAAATCTACTTTTAGTAAATTTTAACGAATATTAGAAGACTTAACTACATTACTTTGAAATTACGCCTGAAAAATACATAACCTTTTGTTGTGTAAGTATTAGATTTTTTGCTTTGTTTTACTGATTTATATTTAAATTTTAACTTGTGATATACTTAAACGAGCTTCATAATTTCATTGTTTTAAAGATAAGGTTATTAAAATGTTTAGTTACTGTTAGACTCTGAACTTTGGTATATTAGATCCTACATATTGTGGAAATAGCGATAAATAAAACTCAGTAAAACGTTGTTATGACGGTTGCTATAATTAAGAATGAGAAAAAATATGTATGCAGCGTACAAACCACTTTTTTTTAAAATAGGAACACGTCTTTTCGTTTACATTACAGAACCTAATTAAAAAATAGGTTCTGCAACATGTTGGAATCTGTAGTTTGGTATATTGGATCCTAAATATTGTATGCAACGCAGCCACAGCCACATCATCTTTAGTATCCTTCGTCATTTCGCTGAACAACTTAGTTCTCACCAAATCTGCTGTGACTGCAACACTCCCTTTCTTGAGCGCCATTATCATAGGCTCGAAGCGAGATATCAGACCTCCCAATATAATAGCTGCTAGAGAGCTATCTTCTATGGTTTTGTCAATGTCGGCCAGATCTTGTTATTGCCGTTAAGTAAGCCTCTAAATCAGAAAAATCAGATAAGGAGTACCTGTACAACTTTCGTTCCAGCAACAGTTGATGATCCAAATTTCGATCATCGTAGGATTTTTGAAGAGCAACCCAAGCTTCCTTTGCGGCGTTAGCTGTTCGAACAATCGTAATAGCAGCACCATCCACAGTAAGGCAAAAGCCTTTTCATCGTTTCGTATATCGTCGGGCGTCTTATTCCCTTCAATAATACAACCGACATAACAACTTTTTTACTGAGTTTTCTTTATCGCTATTTCCACAATATTTAGGATTGTACCCAAATTGTACAGATTCACGCCTATACAGTTACACGCCTATACAAAGTTGTATCGTGTTGAAAAGCATTTCAACGCGCTGTACCTTTTAGATTAGATGGACTACAGTACCGATGTTCGCCAAACGAGATGTAAGATTTTTATTTAGGTATCAGTAGGGTTTTTTTTTATTCAGCTCTTTGATAAATATTTATAATTAATAACTTTCAGCTGCGTTGGAAAGAGAACTGGTCAATTTGAAAAGGGAAAGAATTGAATTGGATAAGATATATAGAAAGCAGAAATTAGAAGTATTCTCGAGGTTAGTATTAAAGACTAATCATCAATCCGTATGCTTTAATAAACCACTGCAGGGCACAGGCCTCTCCTTAGCAAGGAGGTTTTGGATACTATACTACGTTGGCCAAATGGGTTGGGTTTATTATAAGTTTTCCTTCTCGCTGCAGTGATGTTGTCCTGCATAGTTTGTCGCTTAATCGCCTCTTAACAGCATCCATGTGATGCATAGGGGTGTTGAAACTTAGTATTTTTAATACCTCACCACAAGGTGAATTATTAACTGCCGAGATGTCCGCAGATAATAGGTAGTCTTTATCTATAATATCTATATGATTAATTATATTATCATTGACTGCCTCGTTGGTCTTGCGGTTGGCTTATGCGACTGCTGATCGCGATCGCGATGAGTCGCATAAGCCAATCGCAACCGGGTTCGATTCCCGGGTCGGATCAAATGTTTGTATGACCTACAAATATTTGTTTCAGGAGTTTGGGTGTTTTCTATGTATGATGTGTATGTATTATATATCTGTATACAAAAAAAAAAGTATGTATGTATTCGTATCAATTGTCTAGTACCCATAACACAAGCTCTGCTTAGCTTGGGACTAGATGGCGTTGTGTCATAGATGTCCGAAATAATTATTAATTATTATAATTATTAATTATTATTATCAATGGTCTCTATTAGTCTATTATTGCTGGATACAGGACTTTCATATGCATGAATAGAGGAAACGACGGAGAGAAGAGAACACTCCATACTCTTAAGTCGAGTTTCCACCGAACAACAGTTGGCGACTTTTGTGTTAACACGTGTTGGTGACAAAAGTTTGTGTAATTTTTTTATGTTGGCAACAAAATATGTCCACAAAGAATACGCTTGTTGCAAATATTTATTGGCTCAGTTGGGATGTTTTTCAAATTGTTGGCGTCTCGGTGTAGACACAATGGTAACAAAAGTTAGCGATTTTCTGAAGAGTTGCCAACAGTTAAAAAACACTGATATTGCCAACAATTTCGGCGAAGAACTACCGCCAGCAAAGTCAATTTAGACTACTGGAATAAGTTTTAGTTATCTAGATTTTTACAAAAACAAAAATCAGTTATTGGGCAAAAAATAAACTTATTTTCTTTGTTTCAGGGTTGGGGTAGCCATCAGCAAATTCGGCAAAGCTAAAAAGATTGTGAATAAATAATTATAAAATGCATATTACTTGTTTTATTTTATAAATTATTTTTTTTGTTTTATCATACCGTGACATCATTCTCATCCTAACTATCTAAAAGTTTGAGCATTTGTGTTGTTTTTTTTATATATGTGGGCCTGTCCTAGTGACTACTCTGCCTGATGGAAAACATGAGCAGAATCAAGAGTGGTGGTCACCATACTCACTGCGAATGTAGACAATGCAACAATACAGCATGTATATATTGTATACAGCATGTATGTATATAGGAGAACCCAAAAAACCATTTCGAGGGGAGGGAGGGACGTTCGGGAGAGCGAAATGTTTCTACACCATTGACTAAAACCTGGCTACGCCTGGCATTCAGTAGTCCGCCAAGGCCTATTGAATGCTTCTACATCATTGGGCCTCCGGTCTGGTAGACGACACTTCAATCTCTTGTTGTTTATTACTAGTGCATAAATAATTTAGATTACTAATAGGAGTAGAAGATGATGATGAGGATGTTTTGTTTTTCAGAAGCCGTACCAAAGCAATATATCTGCCTACATTCAACTAAGAAGAAAATACTAGCAACAGAAAGAAATAAACAGAAACCACTTAAGAGGCTAAAATCATAATCAATTGAAACAAAATCATTGTGTTCATTTTTAAAAATATTAGTCTAACCTCTAAAGGTCCAAAAATGTAAGTAGATCATGAGGGATTGTGAACTTAACTTTAAATTTTATATTTGGTCAGATCATGCATGTAATGCGTGTACACACGCACAAAATTAAAGTTAATAAGAACGAGGGTAGTTTCCTAAATTATAAAAAAAATCAGTCCTTGTAAAATTAAGTGTTAGAAAAGACTATAAATTAGATTCGTTGTTATTTATGTGTTCGATATATTTACTTATTATTTTAACTAAAGATTATGAGTTATTTGACGCTAACAAATCTATAAAACGTACCTTGAACTCTGTAACAATTGTCATTAGTGTCATTTTAGAGGTACATTTCATGTGTAAGCGCACTCGTTTTTTTATTAATCTTGAAGTGAACATTTATAAATAAAAAACTTTTGCGCTGAGATCCACAAAAAAATGTTCTTGTATATATTTAGTACACTGTACCTGGCATGTGTATTATAAAGATGTAAGTTATCATAGATTTTATAATATTCTAGCGAACGAAGTAATTGTATATTTTTGCTCACTATTTTCTGTTATATGAATGTGCTCCATGTGTCTTTGAAAAAGGAATAGGAAATTTATTATAAAATAAAATGTTACATGACCTAGACAAATGTAACATGAAATACCACGTCCCTGTTACTCTGTTTGTTTACTTATACGATACATATAACAACGAATGCAAGCTATAACAAAAACATAACGCCGTAGCCATGCGATCTAAAGATTTGGTTATTCGAGATCACATGGCTATACTCACAATTTTTAATAACAATGAATGCACGCTACCTTGAAAAACCTGACGCCCTAGCCATACGATCTCGAATAACTAAATCAGAAATTCACCGATTTATGAATCACTTCAAATGAAGGGTAACACAATCTTAGTTGTTTCATTATATCTTAACTGATGGATTGTATAATAAATTGATATTTTTCGATAGAGATTTGTTTAAGTAAGGTCATGTGGCATCGGTGTTTAGTTAGCACAATAGTTGCAAACGCTACCACTGCGCCACCGACGCAGTCAGAAGAACAAAGTTTAAGAAGAATACTGCTGACATATCAAGCAAGCAAATCGACAAAATATTGCTTTAATTATTTTAATCATCTTCTGTTTCGTTCAGATACTACTGTTACATTTTTATGTAAAATTGTGTTTTTATTTTATGTAAAATGTTTATTTATTGTTAAGATTTAGATATAGTGCCAACAAAAATGTATGTTAAGTTATGGTTTGTTATGTTTTATGAATTTTAAACCAAATTTGGATGCTCATAAATTTATTACCTACATTCGAAGGAAATGAACCTTGTCCAAAGATTATGATACATCCACGTATTTAAAAATCGAATAAAGAAGACAACTAAAATCGTTACTTGCCTATTTGACTGTACTATTCTATTAATTAAACCGTCATTTAACTAAAAACTAAGTACTTTCATTTTGTCAATTTCAATGCAGACAATGCAACAATGCAGCATGGTGAGCCTCCGGTCTCGCACTCGCCAACGAAACACGAGAGCATGATCGCTGTCATTTTACGTAGATTTTCTATGCGGGGGTAGCATCGCCCGGTCGAATCGGCCCGTTCGTGCTGAAATCAGCGTGGCTCTACTACCTTGAAGTTAGACAAGGAGAAGGCATGGTGCTTTCCGAATTAATGTCTAGATGTTCATAAGGCTAAAGGACGGACTTATAAAAGCATTTGTAGGTAACTATGAGCTATGTCAATGACTGGCTTCTTCATTTTCTTTCTTTCTTTTACTGAGCCAGTTACTAGTCAGCGTCAGCTCAGCGAAGAGTAGACTACCTTTGTAGTACGACGTAGGGTCGTGTTATAGTGCCAGCACAAGTGTTGTGGCATAACCTTAGATAATACAGACACTGTGATTGTAGCTAACATGCTTTGCCGCAGAGCCGGGTGGGTCTTATGATTCAGCCAAATAACGTTCTTAATTACATTATGTAGGTACGTACAGACTCGGCGATAAATGGCTCGCACCGATGAACTAGATAGTTTGCGACAATAACCATTGCAAACTGATTGTCGTTTGGGAAGTAGTAGGACTAAGGAGGACTTTTCAAGCTTTATGATTCATAAGAAATTAGTGGTGTGCAACTATATTCTGCTGACCAGTCTCTAATAACACTACCTTGAAAACTGGATGCTTTGTTTGTATGTATGAGCCTGCCAAAGCGACTTCTCTGCCTGAGCAGAATTCAAAAGTGGTGGTATGCATGGTGTTATGCTGACCTACTACTTACTATTTGAGAGTAGATCTAAAACGAAGTGGAAAATAATCATAGGAAATCGATGTGTAAAAAAAATATAATTAAGTTAATTGCTTATGAAATAAAGTATAAATACGAGTTATGTCGGGATGTACGAGGAACTGTTTTTACAATAGTTTTTGCATTTCTTCCAATTTTATCTTTTTCGCTTCTAACCTCTCTCTGTCTGCTATTTGCACATTAAGAGTTGCTGTTTTCAAGTACTCTTCGCTGGAGTATTTAGATTCAAGATTAGATAAAATAACTTCTAATCGTTTTATTTTATTCTCCAGTTTATATCTTGCAACTGTTAGTATTTGTCGCGCTTCTTCTGTCTCGAGCGCTACAGCAATTTCTGTGTCTCGGTCGAACATGGTTTTGATAATATTGTCCTTGGGTGGTTCTTCAAATTTAACATCACTACATTTAGTTAAATTTAAAATAACATCTTTATTATTTAATATGTCTGACTTTAGGTTATTCTCTCCAGTATTAATATAGACACACGGCACAAGTTCAGATGTTATATTATAAAGCCCTTTAATATTTCTCACTAGCTTCACAGCATTTAGTAACTCCCCAACTCTCTTTTCTATAGGAGCATTCTTCCATACTTTGAAATCAGCGTATTTTGGATAATTTAGAACTGAGTTAGAAGTGTCTTTGAAATTGTGTATAATATTCAATCTAAATCCAGGTACTCTCGGTATTAATTCATCTGTTAAATGTACCATAAAAGGCGATAATATCCTCAATGATGCATTTAAACATACTGACATGGTGTGTGCATGGGCGTAAGCTTGTTTGAGGTCTTTTTTTTCAAAATCGACTTTTGTACCTTCCATAAAAATCTCACACAATTCTTCATCAATAAAAGTTCTCAACGCTTTAGCAGCCACATGGAAATCGTAACTTGCTATAGATTGGTTCACGATTAGTACCATATGTGCTAATCTACTAAGTATCCACTTATCAAAATATGTGAGATCTCTAATCGTTATTTTCTCGTTTGTTTTCTGAAGTTTTTGAAAATATTGTTGCGCTTTAATAACACACTGCCATATTTTATCGCAGAACAGTTTATTCTTATGGCATGAAACTATGTTAAAATTTACAGAATCTGATTTCATATCTTGCGATAGTAGCGTAAATCTTAAAGCATCTGCTCCGCATCTAGGAATACCATCTGTGTTTATAAAGCTCGCTTTACAATAATTACATATTTTGTCCAATTCATCTTTATTCAAAAGTCCTTCTCTTTGCATTTCTTCATATCTATAAGTTATAGCATCAAACGGAACACCATATACCACATCGTCAAGATCAATTATATTACCTCTTTGTTTACATATTTTCGCACCATCACTATCGCATACAGTACCGTGCACAAATACTTTATTAAATGGCAATTTATCCATTAGTGCCAGATTGAGAATCACCATCCTACGCACCCAAAGCTCTAACAAATCCTGCCCTGCAACCGTTAGATTTAGGGGAACATTGTCTAGAACATTTCTATGCTGGTACCGCCGAGGAAATCCCAGTGCTGAAAGGGCATAAATACTACTTGCAAACCAAGGATCTAAAACGTCTTTATCTCGTTCAATTTTAATTGAGTCTGGTAATGTTTCGAGCAATACAAAAGCTTCTATTTGTGCTGTATCCAGATCACATGCGGCAACCCATACGCTTTTTTCTTCAGTACTACATTTGTACATAGGAATTTGATGTCCCCACCACAACTGTCTTGATACACACCAATCACTTCCATTTCTTGAAAAATCAAGCCAATTTTGAATATACCTCTCTGGCAAAATTTTCAACTGTCCAGCTATTACGAGCTCAGCTGCTTTTTCATTCAATTGACGGCAAGACAAAAAACATTGTTCTTTTGGTAAATAGTTTATGACATCTCCAGTAAGACTGCATACTGGTAATATCATTTGGTATGGCAATACTTCCCTAAGCAATCCCATTTCATTCAACTTTTGGATTAACATTTGCCTACATGTGAATCTCCTCACGTTATTAAAATCCTCAGAATTTTTCATAAGCCCGCTCTCATCAATAACTTGTAGCATAGAAATGTTGTGATTCTTAGCTATTTCATAGCCAATTTTGCTATGAGCGGTTACTGCGACTGCCCCTGTGCCAAATTCCATATCAACATATTCATCGTAGATGATTGGTATGGTCGTATTTCTGAACGGATGCTTTACGCTTCTACCTTGGAGTCCACTGAACCTGGAAAGGACGAAGATCTGCCTTTTATTAAATTTACCTCTTGATCTTCTCAAGTAATTTTTAACTCCGGAGTTTTAGGTGGTAAACAGCAGCTACCTTTGGACACCCACAATTCAAGTGATACAAGAGCGTTGCCGCCCTTTGGGTGCTTTCCCAGAATTTAGGGTTAAGCCTTGGATAAGCCTTGTAAACTAAAATAAATAAATAAGGTAATAAGAAGCGAGAAAGAATTGCTAAACACTTAGTCTCCTGCGAATCTTTGGCATCAGTCTATTTATTCAATAGCAGTATTAGAATAACAGCGATATTGATAAACGTTATTTAACTCAAAGCAATGGTTCTTTAGAAATTATACCAGTTTTATTACTTGATCAAAAATGACCAAACTGTGCAACAAGATGTGAATAGACTCATAAATATAGTATACAAGGTGGATATGAAAACACGACATTAAGTGAAACGTGGGGTTTTTAAATGTGTTAGTTTACTTTGGGATTGCATAATTTGTCCACGAATTGAAATTAAAAAAAAAACTAAATATCCTACTAATATTATAAATGCGAAAGTTTGTAAGGATGGATGGATGTTTGTTACTCTTTCACGCAAAAACTACTGAACGGATTTGGATGAAACTTTACAGTAATATAGCTTATACATCAGAATAACACATAGGCTACTATTTGCCGCGATAACCGACATATACGCGGGCGAAGCCGCGGGCAACAACTAGTCTTAAATAATTAAAATTTTAAATAGTTAAAAAAGTGTGGCCTGCAGCCAAACTACTGAACCGATTTTATTAAAACTTTGTAAATGGACTTGTATGTGTACATGTGTAGGAATGTCTAGTTCAAATAAATGTCGTATGGTCATATCCATAGACTACATCTATGGTCATATCCATCCTGTATAGAATTAAGTGGCGTAACCAAAGGCAGATATGACAACAATTCAGGATGCGTTCAGGAACTATACATTAGGTTAATATTTAAACTTAGTCTTAAAGTAATAATGACACATAATCAACCATTGACTAAAGTTAAATAACGAGGAGGGTGTCAATTATTACTACATTTTAAAGCTACCTTCCGGTACGATACTTAACCATACTTACCATACAGGGCCTTACATGTGAAAACCATGTCAAACTGCATTCATAGTGTTATGTCATTCACGTTCGGCATTGTAAGTCCTTGGACTGAGACGTAGGTAAGTTAGTCCACTTTGTGAAATAGGCACTTTCTGTGGCATGAGGTATCAATTACCCTCCAATGTCAAGAAGATACTGGCAACCCAGTCTTTATTATTACTATTTAAAAAACAGTAAACTCTTACCACACTACAATTTTTAAAAGCTTTTATGTGAATGAATTATTTGCCTCGACTCAGCTGGACCGCGTTATTTCCTCACTAGGCAAATAGATCGCTACTGAGGTCAAAAATTGGCTCGCATAGTTGCGCGTGATTTATACCTACGCAGCTTATTCGACTGTAGAGAAATCTATACATACACAGATGCTTCTTAATGTACTACATACAAATTTAAAATAACACTTAAGACAAGAGAAATTATCGTGCAATTACTTTCTTGAGTGGGATCGAAACCACGCCCTCTGTCTCAGTTACCAAGATCATTCACTAACGGACTATTCATCAATGTCAATAATAAATAATTATAATATTAAATATTTCGGACATCTAACACACAACGCCATCTAGTCCCAAACTAAGCAGAGCTTGTATTATGGGTACTAGACAACTGATATGAATACATAAATATTCTTTTTTGTGTAAATACATTCTAGTTATACATAGAAAACACCCAAACTCCGAAACAAATATTTGCAGATCATACAAACATTTAGTCCGACCCAGGATTCGAACCCGAGACCTCATTCACAGCAGTTGTCGTACGCTACCACAGTGCCACCGAGGCAGTCAAAAACCGCAATAATATGCTTTTGTCTTAGGGAACATCTCTACGAGTGAGAGAATCGTAACGGGTAAGCGACTATTCCTTCGGCGTACCATCGCCACATATAACGGAATCGAGGAGTATATAGATACCTGGCACGACCATTATCATAGCGTTTCTCTCACCCATTGAGATGGTTCCTTAGCTCTAAAATATTGCTCAAGTAGTTATTTAAAACGTTGAAATAATAAATTAAAATTATATTGTTTTTCATTTATTTTTATTAACAACACAATAAATAATTTATTAATAATATACTATAATTTTAACAACTTCACGAGACTAGATCTAGAGTTAAATTATTCAGTACAGTCTTAAAACATTCAAACTTTAACTACTTAAAAATTAAAGATGGCGCATAGACATACTCAGAAGCATCGAAACACCAACTTTTAAAAGACAGATTTAATATCTGCATTAGTTATAGTGAAATGTTTCCAGATATTTCTTCTAATCGAAATACGGCTTACAACACTTGCATATGCCATTTAGTAGCTACACCAGTTTTTGCAATTCCTGTAACTCTCTCTTCTTCTGCAGTAACTTCTCCTTGTCCGACATCTGAACTTCCTTCGACACTGTCTTCATGTAGTGAATACTTGAGTACTTAGATTCTAACCTGGCCAACAACGCTTCCGTCCGGATTATACGTTTCTGTAATTTTGCTCTTGTTTTTAATATCGCTTCTCTAGCCGCTTCTCCCGATAATTCTAAACCCACTTGTGTATCACCTGACACTGAAGTTTGGAGAACATAATCGGTTGGGTTATCTCCAAATGTTAACTTAGAACATTTAGTCAAATTTAAAACGATTTGTTCGTTTCTTTTTAAATCCGAAACTAAAGCTTTGTTCGTGGTATTTACATACACGCCAGGTCTTAGCTTATTGGAAATATTGTATAGCCCTCTCAATTCCCTGATTTGAGTGATGGCATTAATAATGTCATTAACCTTCTTTTCGGCATCATCATTCCTCCATTTTTCAAAATCTTTATATCTCGGAAAGTCATAGTAGTCGTTGTAAGTGTCGGCATAATTGTGTATGACATTAGATTCAAATTTAGGTACTTTGTCTATTAATTCATCTGTCAAATAAACCATGAAAGGAGCTAAGCATCTCAGTGACGTGTTTAAAACTGCTGATAGAGTATGCGCATGGGCGTAACCAACTTTAGGATTTTCGTCCTCAAACCCAGCTTTTGTAGCTTCCAAGTAAAAATCACAGAATTGGTTATAAATGAAATACCTTAATGCCTTGGTAGCTAAATGGAAATCGTATGTTTCCATAGCGGTGTTTACTGTTTCAACCATACAGGCCATTTTAATAAGTATCCACCTATCAAAGAACGTGAGATCATCTGTCGTAATACAACCGTTAATTTTCTTAAGTTTATTAAAGGCTAGTCCCGTGTAATTTACACTTTGCCAAATTTTATTGCAAAACAGCTTGTTAGCATTGCAAATAGCCACGTCGAAATTTATAAAATGTGATTTTACATCATACGAAAGCAACGTAAATCTTAAAGCATCAGCGCCGCAACGTGGAATACCATTAGTATTTGAAAAATTAGCTTTATGATAATTTAATGCTTTAGTCAATTCACCTTGGCTCAGAAGTCCTTTCTCGTACAATTCTTTACTTTTATTATTCAATTCATCTAATTTAATACCACTTATTACATCCATAGGATCAATCACGTTTCCTTTGCTCTTAGACATTTTGGCTCCTTTGCTATCGCATATTAAACCATGTAAAAGAACTTCATTAAATGGTAATTTGTCAGTGAGCGCCAAACTTAAAATCACCATCCTATGCACCCAAAAGCCTAGGATATCATGTGCCGTAGCCATTAAACTGAGCGGATAGAATTGTTCAAAGTCCATGTTTTCGTGGAATTTAGGCCAACCTAATACAGCAAAAGGGTATACTGCAGATGAAAACCAAGTATCAAGAACATCTGTATCTTTTTCTATTTCGATGTCTTCGGGTAGACATCTTAAAAAATTCGCACCTAGTGTTCTAGCCTCAGCTTCCTCAGTTGCAGCTATCCAAGCCACATTTTGATCATTGATGCATTTGTATGCGGGAATCTGGTGTCCCCACCACAACTGTCGTGAAATACACCAATCTCTGTTATCACTGGTCCAGTCAAACCAATTGTTAACAAACTTGTCAGGTATAAGCTTTAAGTGTCCTGCCTTTACTAATCTAGCAGCCTTTTCATTCAAATCTTTGCACGTCAAAAACCATTGCTCCTTTGGTAAATAATCTATTACATCTCCTGTACGGTTGCATACCGGTAATGTCATTTGGTGTGGCGTTATTCCTTTAAAGAGTTGCATATCATTCAATTTTGCGACTATTTTTTCACGGCAGGTGTACCTTTTCATATCATCGAAATATCCAGCGTTTTTCATTAGTCCATCTTCGTCAATGACTTCAATTAGAGGTAAATTATGGCGTTTGCCTATTTCATAATCAATTTTGCTGTGGGCGGGTGTCATTTTGACGGCTCCTGAGCCCAACTTCATGTCAACAAACTCATCGAAGATTATCGGTATCAACTCATCTCGGAACGGATGTATTGCTTTCCTGCCTCTTAGATGGGAGAATCTGGAATAGATGAAATATTTTGTCATGGATATAGTTGATACGAACAAAGAGCCCGGACGTACTTGCTGAAATATTGACGAAATAACTTTAATGCGTAAATTTATGGAAGATATTATACGGAATTATTTCGACAAGTATGTAAGGCCCATAGAGTAATATAATATTAAGTGTTTCAAGCAAACGAGCATACGCGTTAATATGACACGACTAGAGAGAGACTACAGAAATAAATTAAGATAAAACCCTTTTAAATAATTTTACTTGCTTTTTGAGAGCCACCGAGAACAATCCACACTTCAAGTGTATATAGAGTTGTAACACTTCAATTGATAAAGATTTATAGAATAATATAACTTTATAACCTATATTTTTTACTTTTTATAATATAAGACCGTTTGACGCACATCTTGCAGTTCTATCTTGATTTATTTCTGTGTAAAAAAATATTAGGTGGCTTTCAAAATTAATAGCATACTACAACGTGAAATTATATATTTATTTATTTTTATGTGATAAGTGAGCAAACGAGCAGACGTATATTTTTTTACGGACATCTTACACACAACGCCATCTAGTCCCAAGGTAAGCAGAGTTTGTATTATGGGTACTAGACAATTGATATAAATACATGTATACTTTTTTATTTGTAGATACATACATATTATACACAGAAAACACCCAAACTTCGAAACAAACAGCAGATCATACAAACATTTGGTCCGACCCAGGAATCGAACCCGAAACCGGAAACCTCAAACACAGCAGTCGCATACGCTACCACTAAACCACCGAGGCAGTTGATCGTATCGCTTGATGGTAAGCGATTATCGCCGCCCATGAACATCTTCTTGAAGTCTATATCTTGGATATATCTTGTGTAACGGAGGACTTTACAAACATATAAGCAACAGATACAGAACATACAGACTCAGAACAATAACCCACAACACTTAGAATAGTAGAGAGCGGCGTGCCGACCACTTATACCAGCATGCCAATCGTGCAGTCTGACTGAGATTTAAGGTACTGCACTTCAATTTTACATACATACATAATGTCACGCCTATTTCCCAGAAGTGTAGGCAGATCTCCGCTTACTACAATCCTGCCACACATTTCGCCGTGAACGACCTCTTCTGACACTTCCAGACACACATTCGCTCTTCCTTTCGTAAGTCTTCTATGATCTATCGTCCTCTACGATGTTTCTATCTAACAGTAATATCTGCCCAAAATAAACATATTTTTGAAAACACCTCTAGGGCACATTGCACCTCAACCGGTTCCGGTAGTACACGTTTATTGAACTTGGTATTATCCAAGTTCATTTGAAAGCCGATGCATATTGAAAAGTCAGCCAGGTGATTCAGCCATGATGAAGACATCGTCTGTCAATCGCAAGTGGGAGATGTATTCGCCATTGATGTTTATGCCACGCCCTTTCCAGTGAAGCGCTTTCAACATGTCCTCTATTCTATTTGTGAACAATTTAGAAGCATAACGTTGCCTTGTCTCACTCCTTAATGCAACGGTATGGACATTGTTTGCTGATACTGTACTTGGACGGAAATAGTGGCGCTTTCGTAGAGACATCTCATCACTTGGATGTATCATCAGTCTACTTGGCAACGCTGCAAAGACACCAAAACAAACCAGATCTGGACCGAGTCAAAGGTCCTTGCATAGTTCACGAAGGCTAGACACAGGGTCTTTTAATACTCTTCGGTTTGTGTCACACTGTGTGAATTTAATTTATGGTACCATATTCGCGCCGAAATTCAAATTGTTCCTGAGGTTGGAACTCGTCCTATTTCTATCATGTTGAAAACATCTTTATAAACACGACTTCTTTATAAATATGAGTTACAGCTATTGTAGCAGTGTTAGTGATTTTAACAAATGTTGGTGGGTAGCAAGGTGGACAGTGTCAAACGCTTCAGAAAGTTCCCGAGCCAAGATCAAATTGCACTTATTTATTATGACTTTCATGTGATAATGCTTTTTCAATTATTTTTCTATCTGAGAAAAGGTTTGACTTGTATTGATAGAATTTTTCATTCGCTTTAATCATATAACTGACCATTGTACTTGTAATAAATCGCAACAAAAAAAATAACTAACATTGTTTGTATTTAATATTAACATTTTGTGTTGTAACACTTTTACTTATATTTTTGTGCTACATGCTGAGTCATGTGCCACTTTATTTTTAAACCATAGAATAGTTAATACTTGAAGTTAAAGACGGTTTTTACATTATCATTAGGTGTGCCTCAAGGAGGAATATTGGGTCCTGAATATTGCCGCAATAAACTATTGCCAACAATTACTTTTATATCTTAGTGATAATCACCCAAACAAAACAGAATCAACTTCTATACCCAGTTAATACCCAGGGGTTATTACATAACCCGGTTTATAAAAGCTTTGATCGATGCCCTTGTGTCTATTAAAAGAATGTGATGCCGTTCTGCACAATATAATAGCAAACTTCGCGAACTGACCAACTTAAACAAGACTTAATTTATACAAAAATAACAATTACCTCGCATCTTTAGGATTTACTGCTATAGCCGTATCTCCCAACATGGTTTCAGGTGTTGTGGTGGATACTACAATTTCTGCATTTGAATCATCTATTTTATACACCAAATTATAGAGTTGACCAAATCTCACTGGAGTATCGTAACCAGGTACATTGACATCTGTAGGTCCAGATATTGGTATATTATCAACCTCAATATCCGATACTGTAGACTGTAAAGCGTTGCACCAATTGACCAAAGCCTTTTTTCGGTAAATATAGCCTTGCTTGTACAGTTTAAGGAATGCTTTGGTGACAGCGCGTGTGTGCGCAGGGTCCATGGTAAAAGCTTGTCGTGACCAGTCGAGAGAACATCCCAAAGTTCGTAGTTGATTGAAAATGGTGTTGCCATGTTTCTCTTTCCATTTCCATACTTCATCAACGAACTCTTCTCGCCCAATATCTAGGCGGTTGACTCCCTGACTTTTCAAATGTTTTTCTACTATACCCTGAAATAAATAAGATGGAGTGAGAAGTGCTACAATATTTCACATGCATTCCAAGGTTCAAATCGAATTGAAAACTTCTTGATACCAAAGAAAGAAAAGTGAACATTCTTTGAGGTATCAAGATTTGCTTGACATAGACAAATTGATTAACTGAATAGCACACAAAACTAGTGTTAAGCATTTGATTTTGGTGCTTTAAAATAAAACCTTTACGATGGAAAGCCATGCTTTGACCACATACGGGGCAGGCTTGACCACCAGAGTGATACCACAGCCTCGAAAGTGGGAAAGGCCTAATAGAGTGGTACTGCTACTGCACTTATAACTCTTGAGTAGCAAGTATCTATGGGCGGCGATAACCGCTTACCTGCAGGGGACTTGCTTGCTCCTGTGCTTCCCTATAGGATAAAAAGATAGGGTTGTCAGTTTTAAACAAACCTGTGTGGCAATCCCGGCGTGATCTATCCCTGGTAGCCAAAGCACATTGTGGCCAGTGGACCTCTTGTGCCTTGCAATAACATCTTGAACCGTACAGGCTAACGCATGGCCTATAAATTATGATAACTTGAATAAAATGTAATGAATATATTCACGTTAGTGGTGTTTATTGCTTTTGGGACACTAGTATTAACTCGCATAATATTTACCACTTGTAATTTTCCTAAAATGATTTGTGGGTATTATAGTCCGGGATCCCCCAAACAGATTTCACATTTATTTATATTATTTAACAGCCACATTGTCCAAATTGCGTAGTACGTTATCCCGGTCCTTTTTTTTGTCCCTGCTATCCCTGTTAGCTATCGAAATTTTTTGTAAGGTGAAAGCATCAAAATGAAGCTACTCACAAAAAAATTGATAGTAATAACTTGTAAAAATTGTTCTGGTGATCCCGGACTATTAACAGTTAATACAAAAATTAATTGCATATGCTTACAGACAGAAGTCATATATAATCCACAAATGACTCCTTACAAATTAAAATCTATACTAATATAAAACTGAAGAGTTAGTTTGTTTGTTGGAACATGCTAATCTTAGGAACCGCTGGTCCGATTTACAATCTTAATCTTTCAGTGTTGGATAGTACATTTATCGGGTAAGGCTATAGGCTATATATCATCACGCTAAGACCAATAGGAGTGGAGCACCAATGAAAAATGATTGAAAAACATTAAAAACTTATCACGCTATGGGCAATAGGAGCCGCAAACGAGGTTGCGTGGGTCAGCTAGTTAACTATAATACCCTGCAAAAATAATCTGTGTTATTTTATGGTTTATTTGTGACTTTTTATTATCAGATTTTCACATTTAAAATGTTTGTGAGTGATTTTGCAAGTGAAAGTGTGTAAGTGGAATTGGTCAGGCTGTGTTGTTACCGTCGTCCGTCAGGTTACGTAAAATGTAATATGTTACAATTCACATACAACCACAGGCTTGCTCATTTTAGTTTCTATGGGTGCTCCCACACAGCAGTTATATAACGTTATAAAACATTGTGTATTATCAAATAACATTTTATAACATTTGTTACAACATGTTACATGATATGTTGTATAACATCAGTAACATTTTATAACTTTTGTTATAACTTGTTATAAAATGTTATCCAACATTCTCTAACATTTTATAACTGCTGTGTGGGAGCACCCTATAACTACAATATTAAGATTTTCAATGTTTGAATTCTTCAAATGACTGGACTTCTGGTTTGATAAAATTTGGTGTACAGGAAGCTGACACCCAGGATTAACTCAAAGGCTACTTTATTCTATATAATATATATATTAATATAAGATAATAGGGCATAGTCACTCAATGGGTAACAATGCTACAGATGAATTGGCCATAAGGGGATTGGAAACAACAGTTTTTTTTGGATCGGTACCACTACTACCATTGCCCAAGCCCTTAAAAGACGGCCGTGGATTATGTCCTCATTTTGAAGACACTCCACTATCTGCCTCAGCCAATATTGGAATACTTGGGGTCGACATATTGAGCGAAGTCCAGTTTCGTGGCCATTTGGAGAGTAAGGCCAAATTCGCCTCGAAGAAGCTTGGTGTCCTCAATAGATCGAGACAGTATTTCACTCCGGCCCACCACTTTTTGCTTCGGTTTGTTCGGCCTCACATGGAATACTGTTCCCATCTTTGGGCGGGGGCACCCCAATACCAGCTCCTCCCTTTGGACCGCATACAACAGAGGGCGACTCGAATCGTCGACTTCCAAGAACTTTCAATTCTTGGTGGTATGTCCATATATAATACAGATTTTATATAAGAATACCTTGGTCTGAAAGCAACCAATTTATTTAAATGTAGAATTTACACAGAGAACTCTACAGTGTGTTAAATGGTACCATAATTATTCCAGAGTACTTTTTGATTCAGAATTTACGTTATCAGAAGACTTTCATTTATAATATAGACAATCCTAGTAGTCAGGTGACACACAGATAAAATCATACATTGCCATTGAAAACGGAATTAACTACGTGTTGAAGATCACCCAGCCAACATTAGGATCATCAGTCAATTAACATACTGGCTTTTATTTTCAAACTACAATAAAAATAGTGAAACGAATACTTTTTAGGTAACAAGCAATTCTAACCTAAATGTAGTTTGCCGGTGACGTTAGGCGGTGGTAGAATCATACTAAATCTAGGCTTTGAGGAAGTATTATCTGCCTTGAATAAATTTCGCTTTTCCCACGAATCATATTTAGATAATTCTACACTCAACGGCTCATAGGCTGAGGCAACTTTGTTCACGCGCTGTATCGTTACGTGTGTAGTGTCCGAAGCACTCCTCCGTTGGATGAGGTTTATTATTCCACGTTTTTGGAGACGTATCATATTTGAAAAATTTTGAAAACCGAAGAGAGAGGAAAAGTTTATTTAGAGAAACATTTGTGTATTTTGATTGTTGTTTTGATCTCTAAAGTTGAAATGGAACCAGATTTGGTGTTGCCAGATTTTACCTGCAATGGAAGTTTGAAAGGTGACTGTCGTGATGACAAGTATTTTATTTTTTAAAAATCCTGCCTGATACTATAATGAAGATTAAAAAATCTTTAAATATCGCGCATAACTTCCGATCGGCTGTACTAAATTAAATAATTCTTTATTTTATGTGTTCGTTATTCTTATTGTACAACATGGTTTGTGTAGCTACAAGAAAAATTAAAAGAGAACGGGAAAAGTAATTTTTTGTCCGTGACTGTACACTGCCTGTGGGAAGCTGAGATAGATTTGAAAATATGTCGGTACGAAGTACGCCGGGTCAGCTAGTTTATGATAACTATAGAATTTCCTAAGAGAGTTTACACATTCCTTCCTCCTTCCTTCCGGAGCTCAATTATCGTTATTAAGATTCGACACGTGGTTATTTGTGACTGCCTCGGTGGCGCAGTGGTAGCGTACGCGACTGCTGTTCTTGAGGTCTCGGGTTCGATTCCGGGTCGGATCAAATGTTTGTATGATCTGCAAATATTTGTTTCGGAGTTTGGGTGTTTTCTATCTATAGTATGTATGTATTTACAAAAAAAAAGTAAGTATATTAGTAATTATATCAGTTGTCTAGTACCCATAATACAAGCTCTGCTTAGTTTGGGCCTAGATGGCGTTGTGTGTTTAGATGTCCGAAATATATATATTTTTTTAAACCAAATTCGATGGAACCATTTTGTGCAGTCACTGGCTGGCATCAACCAGAAGCCTGGCTTCAAAGAACCCTCTATGAGAAATTTTTAATGGTCTTGCAATGCTAACGTATGCAATTGTAACATATTAATATGTATTTATTTAGGAAAATAATGTATTCGGTTATGTGTACAAGTTTAAGTATATGACGTCGATATATGTATTATTGTATGTATTATATTAGAGATATGTTACTATTTATGTATATATATATATATATTTATATATTATATTCGTTCGGTATATTATTTAGTTTCCTATTCTCACACACATTACAACCAAAATGCACCTACTTCCTGCCTTCTCTGCATCACCCATTGGTTGACTGGTAGAGAATGCCTTTGGGCATTAAGTCCGCCGATGCACCAAATGTGCATGATGTATAAATAAATAAATAACATATGCATTGACTCTACGCTTGCCTAAAAAGTAATAAGGATATAGGAATACTTTCGCCGATAATGCTAGCTGGAGAATGAAAAACTTACTTCCAGCATAGGACCACAGTCATGTCTGAAAAAAAAGTTGGTAGCATTTACGATAACACCCATCTAAAAAACATTAATATACCCTTAAATCCAAGTGAACAGTAGTTTGTGTGTGTGGACAAACGTGATCGTCTCTGTTTTTATATAAATCACTAGGTGACCTACGCAACCTCGTTTACGCCTCCTATTGCCCGTAGTCTAATAGTTTTCTCCCGTTTTTATAACATTCTTCATTTGTTCGTTTCGCTCCTATTCGTCTTAGCGTAATGATATACAGTTCATAGCCTTCCTTGATAAATGGGCTACCTAACACAGAAAGAATTTTTGAAATCGGACCAGTAGTTCCTGAGAGTAGCGCCTTGAAGCAAACAATCTAGGGTATGGCGTTTGCAGTTAACCTGGATATTGTCAACGCTTTCGGCAGGGGATGACTTGTGTTGCGGAAAAAATTCGTGAGCTGGGCTTGAGGGTGGGGCCTCAGAAAATTGAAGCGATATTGTTTCATGGTCTGCGCAAGCACCAGCCACCACCACCACCATGCTTCCGGGTCAATGACAATTATGTCCAGGTGGGTCAATGACAAATATGTCCAGGTAGGCCAATATATGAAGTGCGTTGCCCTTATCTTGGACAGTCGGTGGAGCTTCGAAGAGCATTTCGGGCAATTAGTTCCCCAAGTACAACGGATAGCAGGGGCGTTACATCATCTGTTGCCCAATCTCGGGGACTACGGGAAGTTAGGGGCACCCGTCTGGTCTATACCTATATAGGACCTGGCGGGCTCCTCCCACTATTAGGATCAACTCAGGAGTCTGCAACGGATTATCGCCCTACGGAGTATAAGGGGCTACCGCACAATTTCGTAATTGGCAGCGACGGTCCTGGCCTAGCACAACGCCACCACTGCTAATCCGAACGGGACTCCGCCCAGCACACACTGGAGGACTGCCCTGCGTGGGCGGTGGTGCTGCGAGTATCAAGACCTGGTCAGACAGATCGGACGAAACCTGTCATTGCTAGCATTGATCGTTATGGTCCAGTCCAGTAACAGTCCGCAGAGCGTGATCGGAAAAGGGCCGATCCCGCTCGAAGAAGACGAGGAAGGGGACGTTGTAGAGGTCGTTAGCTCCCCAATTGTCCCCTAAGGGTCACTGCAGTCACATCCTGAGGTAATTTGACCACTGCAAAGGACTCGAAAGAGATGACAACCTCGGTGCGACCGGTGGTGCGGCCGGGGAGTGTCGTCTAAGGCGGGTAGGTGTTCCACCTCTAACTGTATAAAACGTTGTGACAGCGTCCTGCCCAAGGGGTGACTAAAAAATTTTTAGATGAAAGGGAAGGTTGGGTAAAGATTAGGTATTAAATAAAACTTCTCCTTTTGCAATATTTAATTTACTGGAAAATAGGTTTGCATTAATGTCTCGTAAATATCCATATTTATTGGCGAATAACAACAGAATACTATTCTTTCTACGCCTGCAGAATCGGCGCTTTCCAGAAACTTCCTCGTGACACTCAGGGCAATATTTGCTGCCAAGCGATTAGGAAACTTATAACTTCCTGTGGCAATACAGGGGAAGGCGAACGAGCGAATGTTGTAGTCCTTTTGAAATGAGTAGCATTTTTGATAGCATGATTCTAGTTTTGACGGTGATCCATCTTGAGGGCCTACGGTGTGGATTACGTCTGAAAAAAATATTAAGCGTTTAGCTGCTGTTAGAATATGAATACAGCGAATATGCGTCACTTGATGGGACTATCAACCGCGGTGTTTACCGCCTTCCATAGAAATCGGCCATCGGCAACTCAATAGTCACAAAGACCCTTTCATACTATCAGGGGAGGGTGATTTGTTTACTTTCATTGGCCTATTGAGCTTTTAATTATGACTCGATAGTTACTTTATAGGACAAAAATTGAAGCACGATTTTCAGATTAAAACAATTTTAAATCCTTGTTATTGTAGTGTTATTTCAATCTGAGACAACCTCGGTGGCGTAGTGGTAGCGTACGCGACTGCTGTTCTTGAGGTCTCGGGTTCGATTCCCGGGTCGGAACAAATGTTTGTATGATCTGCAAATAGTTGTTTCGGAGTTTGGGTGTTTTCTATGTATAATATGTATGTATTTACAAAAAAAATTCATAAGTATTCATATCAGTTGTCTAGTAACCATTATACAAGCTCTGCTTAGTTTGGGACTAGATGGCGTTGTGTTAGATGTCCGAAATATTTATTTATTTATAATCTACTGTATTACATAATAATCTTGGATAAATGTGTACTTATAAAAGCGTGCAGTATTGTATCCAGTGATTAAGTTAATAATTAGGTTACGGTGTTTTTAAAAACATGATATATCTAACTATCATATGTTCGTCCAGTAATAATTTTTGACAAGGTTTTCCTCTTAGCTGTATGAATTTTATAAATAAATCTCGAGGTCAACAAGTTAGCAAGTAGGTAACTAAATTATGTTTTATTTCTGCATATCGTTTCACGTAATTCATATGGTAACTGATTAAAAACAAGGCGTGTCACCAACCCTATTCAAAGGAACAAACTACGCAGGACATCAGAACTACAGAGAAAAGGTGACCTTGAAACAAACCCTTTATGTACTAAACCATCTGGACAACGTGGAATAGTAGCTATGTCAAAACCTCTTTTCCAAGGAGAGGCCAGCTATGGACTATACATGATGATTACGTACATTTAGCTCGTAAATTATAAGCACTAGTTATCTTGGCATCCCCAGTGAGGCATCCACCAAGAGTTCTGCACTCTTCCTGCAAACAAAACAGCCTTTGAGGAAAATATAGTGTAAAAAAACCTCTTTAGTCATACTATTTACGACTCACTTCAGTAAATAACATTGTTCCGATATGATTATTTATATTGTTTATACTTTTTACTTGTCTGAACTGCAGATCAAGAAGCTTGATTCCCGGCTCATGCTAGAAAGTGTTGTTGAGTATTTCTGATTATGGAAATGCTTTAAGAGCAGCCCGTACTTTGGAAGTGGGCGTCAGCACCCCCGTGCCTTGGACAGCACGTAAAGCCATTGTTCCTGTCGAGCTGTCCCATGTGATTGTGACGGTGAGGGAACAGAGAGTGCCCCTGTTTGTGCACTACAGGCTAGTATCGGTTGCCGTGGTCGAAATCGGCTAACAGTACTTCTTTTTCATACTTTTAGTTAATTTCGTAGGTAGTAGAGCCACGCTGATTTCAGCACGAATGGGCCGGCTCGACCGGGGCGGTACTACCCTCGCACAGAAAATCAACGTAAAATGACAGCAATCATGCTGTTGTGTTTCGTTGGTGAGTGCGAGACCGGAGGCCCAATGATGCAGAAGCATCACTAGCCCGCCATAGTGTAGGTCACCATACTGCATTGTTGCATTGTCTGCATTCGGCGTATGGTGACCACCACTCTTGGATTCTGCTTATGCTTTCCATCAGGCAGAGGAGAGTCATTTTGGCAGGGGAAAAAAAAAAAGAACAAAAAAAAAAACCTGAGACACCATTGGCCAATTTTTTTAACCAAACATGGATGAACCATTTTTTTGCAACAACTGCTTCTGACCTGACTTCAAGTAATCCTCTACGAGTAATTTTTAATAGTCCTGTGATGCTGTCTCTACGCTTACTAATAAAGTAATAGGGATATGGAAATATTTTCGTGGATGATGCCAGCTAGATAATGAAGAACTTACTTCTAACATAGGACCTGCAGCACTGTGTATAATAGAGTCTACACCACCGTCATGTCTGAAAAAGGAGTTGGCGGCATTTACGATAGCATCTACCTGAAAAACGTTATTACACTATTAAATTCAAGTGTATAGTAATTTGTGTATGTGGTCAAACGTTTGATCGTTGGATCGATGGAGGTGTTGATCGATTGTTGGATCGTCTCTGTTTTTATAAAAATTACTAACTGGACCCACGCATTCTCGTATACGTCTCCGATTGCCCACTGTGTAATAATTTTCTGCCGTTTTTGTAACATTCTTCATTGGTGGTCCGCTCCTATTGATTTTAGCATGATGAAATATAGCCTATTGCCTTCCTCGATAAATGGGATATCTAACACTCCAATAACTTTTCTAATCGGACATCCTCCTTCAGTAGTTCCTGAGATTAGCGCATTCAAGCAAACAAACAAACTCTTCAGTTTTATGTGTATTAGTACCTATAGCTTTTTAAAATTCTGTAAAAAAAGGAGTTTTGATATACCTGTAACATTAGTTTTAGCATTTGGAAATGGATAAAACAGTGTTAGCTGTATCTTTCAAGTTACATCTAACAACATTTTCAAATTGAATTCTCGCACCTGGCCAGATTTTGTTTATAGTCTTGTACGGGAAACACCCAGGTGCTGTATATATTGACTAGGATATTCATTTGCACATAGGCGCACTTTTATTCTTTCTTATATTGTATCCGGAGACTTCCCATAATAATATATATTAAAACGAATTACTTCTTGATCAATGAAAAGGAATATTTAGTATATAAAGGAACAGATTTCAAGTTCCAACAACGCAAAAGGAGAAAACTCCGACGAGGTGATGTGATCTTGCCTGGCGGGCCGATACTCAACAATTGTGTTGGCAAGTTTCGGAATTAGCAGTTACTCCGTAATTGAGTGTGTCTTCGTTCGATGATAGTAAAGTATTTTTCTGTTTCATTATATGTGAAAGTGTCCACGAGCCAATGAGGCCACATACTAAGCACGGGAGATTTAAGTCTTAGCATGTCTTAGAGCTCGTATGCGGTAAAATTGATCGATAGAGCACGATTGTCCAATTTTTAACCGACTTCAAAAGAGAAGGAGTTTCTTAATTCGATTGTGTTTGTTTTTTTATAAACTGTACACAAGCATCCGAATTTCATTGTTTGTTAGGCTGTACGCGGGGAATACCCGCATAATCTGTTTGCACATGAAATTTATTGAAACGTGACAAAAATTGTCAATATCTTTATTTTATACTTAAATATATTTAAACATTTTAAGTTTGCGATTTTGTGAATTCCGACATAGTGACTCCTTAGTATTAAAGGACCAGACTGACTTCCTAAAATTAAAAGAGGGCCTAGTGAGAATTTATTTCACATTAATACACAGTCCACTATGTTTACGTAGATATTGGCGAAGACAGCGCCAGTGCACGATGGTACTCGACCACCACGACGCCAAACGCGGTCACCGGGATCAACATGTTGATGTAAAAAAGCTCACACTATGTTCGCAGTTTACTAAAGAGCCAGATTAGGCGTGGTGTTGATTCAGGGAGGAACTGAAACAATAGTCTACACTCTAGGATACAGACCGATTATGGCAGGTAATGCCAGTCATCGGGGTAGTTTTAGTTAAATCTCCACACACTCTTAGCTCTTGAATCCCCAAGGAAAAAGGAGATCCAAAAAGATTTTCAGCCATGTCGGCCAAAAAAGGGCCTGTGTATATACAAAGCAATACCTATCTTGAATGTTATTTAACTTACCTCTAATTTGGATATATCTCCTCTGTAAATAGACACCTTCTTACATAAATCTTTATTTAAATTAGAATAAATTTTAATTTTACTGAATTGCCTGCTATCGTCTAGTGTACGTGGTTTTCCTCTTAAATACTTGTTTTTAGAATAGTAATCACACCACCGGTCAATCGACTTTAGACTTACGTAGCCTTCAGAACTCATTGTGTATAAACACACTTGCACAAATGTTAACACATGCAAAGAAAACTTGTGATACTACGACCACTTTTTATTCGTTTTAAAATTCTGTAATTGACTGAGAAACTTCACTGATCACTGCAAATTATTTTAGTTGTTGAAATAAAACGTTATAAAGAACTCACGACTATTAACTTTGCATGTACTTTTAAGTTTGTAAATCGCGGCAAAGTTAAACGTTCGCCCCGTGCCGAGACATGAACCATGAACTACGCACACGCAGCTCGACTATAAAGTTTAGACTGCCAGTTTTGATTAACGATTGATGGCATCACTGATCTTTAGTGTAATAGATATAAAGAAATACATAACTTTTGGTCGATTATTGTTCTTTTGTCTGGGCAGAGAGCGGTAGATTAAGCCAAAGCCTTATTTTTATTGAGACACCTATGTCCAGCAATGGACTGCTAACTACTGTTGCTGATGAAGAAGTGTTTTTATATTATTACCTACCTCCTTCACATTTTAAAACGTGAAAAATATATTAACAAAATTTACATAATTGAACTTAAATGATTTTAGTATTACTACGCGGTGTCACCAAAGTATTATCGTTGCCTAAAAACTTAAGAAGATTAAGAGATTAATTGATTTCTTCGTGTAAAGAACCGCCGTTGCAATTTGACATGAGAAAAAATGATGTTGCTAGTAATAAAAAACTTGCTTTCAAAACGGGTTATTTAATTTCTAGGCGAAATAAAAAATAACAGTTAAGATAAACTGTTATTTTTGTTTTCATTGGCTTGCTCTCAATAGTCTCAATATTTACATACCTTGGATTAGTTTACATGTATAGACTGATTAATGTTGATAGGTATCCTAAAAGTAAGCTCAAACCACTTGAATTGCATAAAAGACAGAATGTGACTAATCATAGGGGATTCTAGTAAATATGTAGACAACACTCAACAATCTGTCATTGAAAAGGGTTACATTATTTTGAAATTGAAACGTAAAAGTTATAAACAATCAAACATTGACCTTTATAAGTTATCAAACTAAATTAATAATAGTATATTTTATGTGACCTCTTTTCTACTGTTATCAGCTTATTACCGTAGTAGTTAACTATGCTAAGTCATCTATCACGTTTGTTTAAGTCGTAGTTTAACCCTTGGACCATTGATATGCTTAATATTATCTTTCATAATCGATAATCTGTTAATTATCTACCCGCTATCGGTTCTAACACTTAAAAGATATTCATAAATGAGAGAGAAAAATGTGGCTGTTAGACTATTTGAATCCTTTTACCGTTGTTAGGGAATACATTAGAAGGCCGATTGAGGCGTTTGCTGTGAAACAGTACATTGGATATAAAAAGAAGACTGATGATAGTATAACGAATGTTAAGGAGTTGGTGTACAGAATTGCCATAATCATATTGTTTCTTACGGCCATATTGTGGATGTCAATATTTATGTATGTTGGATTTTATAATATTTATATGCCGAATGTTACTCATGTGAGGCCGGTGCATTTTCAATTCAAGTAAGTAGGACTTTATTAGTCAAACACACACATATCACACACATATGGTTATTATAGATAACAGTAACAGCTTTTAAAAGTCCTCTGCTGAAGATAGGGATCTCTTTAGCTTTGAGATTTTGTTTATAATGCTGACCAGTTGGGTTGTTATAGTTTGTTTCAAATTCCTGTTCCTCTATCCCTCAGATGCTGAATGACCCTGTGTGGTTTTAGTCAGTTCAATTCCAACTTACTGCCCAGCTGTAAACCCCGATAGATTGCTGCCCCGGAGTGTTTCACACAATAAAAGGGTTTGTTTCAAGTTGACATGATATCCATTTCGTTGGAAGTCCAAAATATTTTTATTTTATTTCTGAAGCTTGAGTTCTGACCTCGGTATCTAAAATTGGTTTTCTTTAGGGCCTTAGCAAATGCTAATGCATAACATTAAAAAATGATTTAGAGGTATATTTTTTTAATCGACTTCAAAAACAGGAGGAGGTTTCTCAATTCGACCATATACATATATATATATATTTATGTGTGTTCATGGATAACTTCGTCGTTTATGAATCGATTTTGATGATTATGTTTTATGGCAGTCTCTGACTGCCAGAAAGGAGATGTCCCAACGGTGGTACCATGATAAGGACATTAATATCTGATGATGGCATCCAAGAGAAATCGAGTTGAACCTTGAAGTCAGTTTTATTTTTGTTAAAATTGTACTTGTATCTGACTCATTTTCAATTCCTTAACCGTAATTATAAAGTAAAGATTTGTTTCTTAGATATTTAATATTGTTATTTATTTAATGTGTTGTTCATTAAATATATATTAAAATACTACTTCACACTATTATTATAAACAGTTTGTGAGGTTGTGTGCATATTTGTAACCCTTTCATGCCAAAACTACTGTATGTATTTATCTGAACTTGTACAGTAATATAGCTCACACATCAGGATAAGACTAATTACTTTTTAACCAACTCAAAAAAAGGAAGAGGTTATCAGTTGGACTGTTTTTTTTATGTTTGTTAACTCATAACTTTCGACTTAGTGAAGCGATTTTAGATTCTAGAGTAACGCCGTAGGACAAAATTAGTCTAAAAAAAGTAGCCTAAGTTATCCCTTAGATCCCGTCAAAATCGATTCAGCTGTTCCAGAGATTACCCGGAACAAACAGAGAGACAAAAATATTTTTTGGTACATGTACCATGTATACATACGCATTTAGTAAAAAGCGGTAATTTTAATATTACAAACAGGCACTATATAATTAAATTAGTTATTTATTTGTATGGATTACTAAATCAATAAATATTTTGATGCAGGCCATGTGAAGATAAATCAGGAATATGCTCATATCCATATGCATATGTTCAACTGACAAGGCAGAGTAGTATCCTGATGCCCAAACAGCCATACCGGGTCAGGTTGGTCCTAGATATGCCCGAGTCACAGATCAATAAGGACTTAGGTGAGCTTCCAAACTTTGATTCGCAAATAGATTTATTTATAATCATAATCAATAGCTTTTAACACTGACTTTGAAAAAGGGTGGCCATGAGTTTCTTTGCCAGTATTCTTTTCATGAGGCTCTATGCATTTTGGAAACTGGAAGTTATGGATCGACATAGGCAGGCAGTAGATTTTAGTGTTTTCGCCTAATTTACCTCGACAACACAGCACATTCTGTAGCATCTGTTTGTGTCTATCTATGTCTATATGTATATATGTGATCTATGTACAGGTACTAAATTTCATTAAAATACGTTAACGAATATATACCTTTACTATTTGCAAGAATTTCTCGTATAAAGGTATTAGCTATATGATTAAAGGATATTATTATTTTGACATTTCCAGGGATGTTTATGGTGTGTATACAGATGCGAGGTAAAGGCGGATACCTGGTGTCCTCGTCTTGCCGTTCAGCAATGATCAGATACAGGTAACACTGGTTTATTATAATACTAGCCTTTGCCCGCGGCTCCGCCCGCGTGAATGTTGGTTATCGTAGTAAAGAGCAGCCTATGTCTTTCTTCAAGAATCAAAGTATTTCCATTACAAATTTCATTGATATCGGTGTAGCTGTTTAGCCGTGAAAGCGTGATAGACAGAGTTAATTTCGCATTTATCTATCTATACAAATAATAATAATAATTTATTTCACCAAGCAATATGACTCAGTGTTAGTAACAATTATTTTAGTTAGTTTTAACATAGTCTTAGGACATGTAAAACTAGAGTAGGTAAACACCTATTCTAGTTTTACACACAAAAAAAAAAAAAAAAAATGAAACAAAGCAAGAACTACTTGACCCGTACATACGAGTCACCGCTACAGACTCACCACTGAAGTGGAAAGCCTGCAGCAGCGACTCACATACACGCAGTAAAGTCTACACAGTATTACCGTGGGAGAGCCACGCTTCGGCATGAATGGGCCGGCTCGAACGGAGTAATAGTGTGATACCACGGCCTCACAGAAAACCCGTGTGAAATAGCGCTTGCGCTGTGTTTCACCGAGGAGGAGTCCTGAACCGCACACGGCTCACCAGGGACACGCATCTCTTGCGCATTGTGGCGTAGAAACAGGCATTGCCCGCGGTACGACAAAGGCCGCGGGTTACACCGCGGGGTTCAGTTCGTTTCTAAATAAAGCACTGGACTGTTAAATGCTGATGTTTGTTGACCGCCTTGGTGACGCAGTGATACCGTATGCGACTGCTGTGCTTGAGGCCTCCGGTTCGATTCCCGGTTCGCACCAAATGTTTGTATAGTCTCCAAATATTTGTTTTGAAATTTGGGTGTTTACTATGTATAATATGTATTTGTTTACATAAAAAATATTTATGTATATCAATTATCTAGTTCCTATAATACAAGTTCTGCGTAGTTTGGGACTAGATGGCGTTGTGTGTCAGATATCAGAAATATTATTTTTATTATTAATCTTCTTATATATAAAATCAATTGCTCTTCGTTTGTCTCGCTAAAACTCGAGAACGGCTGGGCCGATTTAGCTGATTTTGGTTTTCAAATGTTTGTGGTAGTCCAGGGAAGGTTTAAACGTACAAAAAACAAATGTAACGTGTACGAAGTAGCGGGCACAGCTAGTTAATAATAATAATACTTTATTTTTTCTAACAATTGTAAACTTAAAAATAGTTATTTTACACAGTTTAGTTTAGACATGTAAGGAGTTGATATCTGTGATAGGCATAGAATGCCTGTGTTACTATTCACCAGGTCTTCATTCCACGGACTTACAGGTACATTTTTGACAGTGTGTGTAAACAGCTGATTAAATAGCATCAGCAAATAGGAATGAGTAATGAAAAGTCAACAAGAAATATATATAGAAAAAAAAAACAAAAATAAAACCGACTTCAAGGTTTGACTCGATTTCTCTTGGATTCCATCATCAGATCTTTTTTTTTATTATTATTTAGGTAAATAAACAACAACACAATACAAGGTTATAAATACAATTACATAAAGGTATGGATAATTGTGCTATCAGCGACATTTACCACATAGTAGTAATGTAACATTAACAGGGTTTCATTCCTTTGAGAACATTAGATACAACTATACAACATACATAAGCGATATTATGTGTTTGACAGTGATATAAAATTAGAGAGATATATATATATGTACATATATAATATTGTAGGCTAACATTTGACTTAATTTGAATAGACATTAAGATTTTCAAGTAATAACTTTTTAAAAGAGCTAGGACGCACTGCCATTAGATCAATAGTACAGAAATATTTGTTAAAACTATCAATCATTCTGTGCATTGGTGACCTTTTACCAGCATTAGTGCGGCATCGGGTAGTTGCAAAGATGCTACAAATATTACGGCAATGAGTTCTAGTGGGTACAACATAACAAAGTCTATTGGTGAGTGCAGTACAATCATAGCTACTGTGGCAGTATCTTAGTGTCCTTATCATGGTACCACCGTTGGGGTATCTCCTTTCCATTAAAAAAAGAATCATCAAAATCGGTTCATAAACGACGAAGTTATCCGCGAACACACAAAAAAAAAAATTATATTTATGTACGGTCGAATGGAGAAACCTCCTCCTTTTTTTGAAGTCTGTTAAAAATGGGTATTTAAATCCTATTACTAATATTTATAACTAGCTGAACCCCGCGGTGTTACCCGCGGTTATTGTTGTACCGCGAGTAACGCCGCGCGACAAAGTTAGTCTAAAAAAGTAGCCTAAGTTACTCCCCGGATCATCAGCTACCTGTCCCGTCAAAATCCGTCCAGCCGTTCCAGAGATTACCCGGAACAAACAGACAGACAGACAAAAATTTTTTTAACTACTTTTTTGGTATATGTATCGTGTATACATACATATGCATTTAGTAAAAAGCGGTTATTTTAATATTACAAACAGACACTCCAATTTTATTTATTTGTATAGATGTTTGTCTTCTCCGCCAGATCCTTGCTGCACAAAACAATGCGAACGTTCGTGTTATCGCCGCTGTACCTCGGTGGACTGGACGAGGAGAAGCAGCAACTCAAAGTGGAGCTGTTCAGTGACTTTGAAGATGATCCGGTAAGATAAAGTATACTTTAACATTTGGTTTTGCTTATTAATAAGAATTATTTTACTTTTCAAATTCGGATAAAATTGTCTCAGGCAAAAGTTTAAATCATACCTGATGATTTAGTTGCTTTTAAATATAATAAAAAAGCGGCCAAGTGCGAGTCGGAGTCGCCCATGAAGGGTTCCGAAGCAGCAAGTAACATAATTTTTATTTTATTTTTATGTTTGTATTGATTGAATGAAAGGTAAATTGCAGTTTACGATTTTTGACTTATTAAAAAAAACTACTTACTAGATCTTGTTCAAACCAATTTTTAGTGGAAGTTTGCAATGTACATCATATATTTTTTTTTAGTTTAATCATTCTCTTATTTTAGAAGCTACAGGCATTTTACCACTTAGGAAGTATCTCTCGCGTAAACTATTCAGTTTAGAAAAAAAATGATATTAGAAACCTCAATATAATTTTTGAACACCTATCCATAGATAACCCACAGGTACAGGAAAATTTTTTTTTGAGTTTTAGTTCTAAGTATGTTCGTTTCTATTTTTGTGTGAAAATCTAAATGCGGTTCACAGATCTACTTACCAAGTTTCAACATTATAGTTCTTATAGTTTCGGAAAAAAGGGGTTGTGACATACGGACGGACAGACAGACAGATGGATGAATAGACATGATGAATCTATAAGGGTTCCGTTTTTTGCCTTTGGCACGGAACCCTAAAAATAGTGAAATAATTTAAAATTTTAACAAAAGAAGAATCGACTTCAAGAAGAGGATAAAATTGTCACCCAGTCGAAAGTTATGAGGTAATAAACATAAAAAAAACCGTCAAATTGATAACCTCCTTTTTTGAAGTCGGTTAATAAAAGTAGCTTAAGTTACTCCTTATAACATTAACTATTTGCCAGTGAAAGTCCCATGAAAATCGCACCATCCATTCCAGAGATTAGACAGACAGACAGAACAGACAGACAAAAATTAAAAAAAAAATATTTTATGTATTTACGTACGTATTAATATGTATAGATATATAAGAATGTCTGCCAGCAGTTTGTTTACCATAGTGCCTGCCAGGGTCTGCCCAGTTTGGAACCAGTCTGCAGTGTGTGAGATGTGTAGATAACTGTCTCAGTGGCGCAGTGGTAGCGTATGCGACCGCTGCGCATGAGGTCTTGGGTTCGATCTCCGGGTCAGATTATGTTTGTATGATCTACAAATATTTGTTTCGGATATGTATGTATTTACAAAAAAAGTTTATATGTATTTATATTAGTTGTCTAGTACCCATAACACAAGCTTTGGTTAGCTTGGGACTAGATGGCGTTGTGTATCAGATGTCTGAAATATTTAATTCTAACTGCTGGTAATTTCCAGGCGAATCCAGCGACCGATGTTTATGTAGAACTGCAATCGCGTTACGCCCAGGTGTACTCCAGCGAGTTGCAAGTCGAGGCACACTTTACTGGACTAAGATGGTTCATGTTCAATTGGCCCAAAATATCCGCAATGTTTGGTAATTATTAGATATTCATTTTTATTTATAAGCTTAAAGGGGTCTTGGAAACATAGTAGGCTTACAAATTACCGTTCCTCAAAGAGCACGGTTCGCTGCCAGTCTATTTATTATACAAATATCTGAGGCAATCTTTAATAAGATTGACTACACTACACTATCTAAACGAATAGACTATACTCTGTATAGTCCATTCCTGTAGATAGTGTCCGCGCACCCGCACGCAATTGTAGTTATAGTTGTGAAATACGAAAATATTAATTCATATAAGATAAGCCTAGGTAGTAAAGACAAATTACATGAAAATAAAAACATCTCACCTTCCTTTAATTTTCAGTTTAATCGTTAGAAGACTCAACAAATACAACCATTCACATAACACTGCTTCGGCGTAAACATATCATATTTTACTTGCGGGTGTACGCCGTAGGTGGCTCGTTTAAATTTCCTTTGACAAAAAGCCGCACGTGGGACGGCGCGGCGCGATCAAAGTGACCGTCAAAAAGAACGTCGAGTACTTAGGTTGTGGAGGTCTAATAGCAGTCGTTTTATTTAGAAAATCGAAGTACAGTCTTATTGTCCAAGATCCAAGATCTATTTTTACTGTTTATTACTATCACGCGGTGGTACATTATCCCGGCATTACGCTTGAAAGTTGTATGTTACCAATAGAAAAACGAAAATTACAATCCTTGTCGAACTAACGATAAAAAACTTATTTTCTTGTGGTCTGCCTGTTGAAAGTTGTATGTTACCAATAGAAAAACGAAAATTACAATCCTTGTCGAACTAACGATAAAAAACTTATTTTCTTGTGGTCTGCCTGTTGAAAGTTGTATGTTACCAATAGAAAAACGAAAATTACAATCCTTGTCGAACTAACGATAAAAAACTTATTTTCTTGTGGTCTGCCTGTTGAAAGTTGTATGTTACCAATAGAAAAACGAAAATTACAATCCTTGTCGAACTAACGATAAAAAACTTATTTTCTTGTGGTCTGCCTGTTGAAAGTTCTATGTTACCAATAGAAAAACGAAAATTACAATCCTTGTCGAACTAACGATAAAAAACTTATTTTCTTGTGGTCTGCCTGTTGAAAGTTGTATGTTACCAATAGAAAAACGAAAATTACAATCCTTGTCGAACTAACGATAAAAAACTTATTTTCTTGTGGTCTGCCTGTTGAAAGTTCTATGTTACCAATAGAAAAACGAAAATTACAATCCTTGTCGAACTAACGATAAAAAACTTATTTTCTTGTGGTCTGCCTGTTGAAAGTTCTATGTTACCAATAGAAAAACGAAAATTACAATCCTTGTCGAACTAACGATAAAAATCTTATTTTCTTGTGGTCTGCCTGTTGAAAGTTCTATGTTACCAATAGAAAAACGAAAATTACAATCCTTGTCGAACTAACGATAAAAAACTTATTTTCTTGTAGTCTGCCTGTTGAAAGTTCTATGTTACCAATAGAAAAACGAAAATTACAATCCTTGTCGAACTAACGATAAAAAACTTATTTTCTTGTAGTCTGCCTGTTGAAAGTTCTATGTTACCAATAGAAAAACGAAAATTACAATCCTTGTCGAACTAACGATAAAAAACTTATTTTCCTGTAGTCTGCCTGTTGAAAGTTCTATGTTACCAATAGAAAAACGAAAATTACAATCCTTGTCGAACTAACGATAAAAAACTTATTTTCTTGTAGTCTGCCTGTTGAAAGTTCTATGTTACCAATAGAAAAACGAAAATTACAATCCTTGTCGAACTAACGATAAAAAACTTATTTTCTTGTAGTCTGCCTGTTGAAAGTTCTATGTTACCAATAGAAAAACGAAAATTACAATCCTTGTCGAACTAACGATAAAAAACTTATTTTCTTGTAGTCTGCCTGTTGAAAGTTCTATGTTACCAATATAAAAACGAAAATTACAATCCTTGTCGAACTAACGATAAAAAACTTATTTTCTTGTAGTCTGCCTGTTGAAAGTTCTATGTTACCAATAGAAAAACGAAAATTACAATCCTTGTCGAACTAACGATAAAAAACTTATTTTCTTGTAGTCTGCCTGTCTTCTAGGTCCAAATGAAACAATATTAATAAGAGATCACACTAACCTATTATTTAATAGGTTTGTCCTCCAGTTAATAATCAAAAAGTAAAAACTAACACCCAACTACGACAAAAAATGACGCTGAAAAAGTATGAAACAAGTTTGAAAAGCCGTAGTCACACGTTATATAGAAACCTACCATACATTAAGAACGTGTGACTACGAATTTTCAAACTTGTTTCATACTTTTTCAGCGTCTTCTTTTAAGATAATAAGGCTGATAAATTATATTAATATACTAGCTGAACCCCGCGGTCTTACCCGCGGTTATTTTTGTACCGAGAATAACGCCGCGAGACAAAGTTAGTCTTAAAAATTAGCCTAAGTTAAGTAAGTACGACAATAACCGCGGGTAACACTGCGGGTTCAGCTAGTTAAGTATATAAGTTTGCGGTTGTAATAACTACAAAATTCAATAGTCGGCAATAAAGTTCCTGCAATTCGAGCATGCTATGTTTTTTTTAATTCTAAACTAATATGTTTCTTATTAAATATATTTTATCTGTTACAGGTATCTCTACAAACTTATTCTTCGTGTCGTTTGTGTTCATACTCAGTTGGTATCACTTACAAGATGGGTTACCCGACTTTATAAAAGTAAGTAAACGATTTCCGCCATCACTGAAATGTCTACATGGGTCACCATGCTACATAGGGTAGTTGACATCTTAGCCTTACTTTTATCATGTGTCAAAACGATCATTTTGTATAAAAATGTACAAAAAACTGGATTGTGACGTCACTGTTTTACACTACTCAATTGAGCAATATATAACAATGTTTATTTGCTTCAAATTTGAAATAGAAACGAAAAGCTGTAATTTTTTTTTTCCCAAGGCATTTCGTAATATTCGTTTTAATGAAGGAGACAATCGGTATTTATTTACGATACAGTCAACCCTATTCTTGCATTGTCTGCATTCCCTAATGAGTATGGTGACTACTACTCTTGGAATCTGTTAATGCTTTCCATCAGGCAGAGTCTTTGACAGGCTCAAACATCTACACTAATATTATAAACGTGAAAGTTTGTAATTATGGATGGATGGATGTTTGTTACTCTTTCACGCAAAAACTAGTGAACGGATTTAGATGAAACCTTCCAATAATATAGCTCATAATTAAAATTTGGCAACAGCTAGAAAAAATGATAGCTTAAAAAATAAGCTTTTAGAAATCCTCACGCTTCTTTACAATAAAATACTTTATTATATGCATCACTCCTTAATTTGGATTATATATAAAATTGTGTTTTTAATATTATTATTTTTTATTCATATTATTGTATTGTCATCGGTCCTCAATAAGTTCAAATGAAATCTAACCGTTACAAGTGGGACAAAGTCAAGTCCAAAGGAGTCGGTTACACACTTAAACACAAACAAACATAAAGGTAAAAGACAATTATTGATAAGTAAATATTGTGTACTGCAGAATAAATTTCGTCCAGCCGTGAAGACTGAAGTTGACGAGAAACTGTTAATTGGCAAAGTGAAGTTGGAAAGAGAAGGTGAGTTGAAGATGGTTTACGGCATAGGTGAGTATCAGCTATTCACCTTTGCGGTTACACCTACTTTTGATAGTATCGTTGACTGCCTCGGTGGCACAGTGCTTGAGGTCTCGGGTTCGATTCCGGGCCAGATGATGTTTGTATGATGTGCAAATATTTGTTTCTCAGTTTGGGTGTTTTCTATGTATAATATGAATGTATTTGTATAAAAAAATGTGTATGCCAGAGGTATATTTTTAATTACCTATTAGATTTCGATATTTACGGCGTTTGAGGTTTGGATATATTCCTAATATTTACAAACTTATATGAAACTTACAAAGAACACCCGGACTCTGAACCACAATTTGTGATTCACACAAAGTGTGAGTTCTATCTAGCAATCAATGCAGTTAGGATAAGTAATTATTAAGGAAGAGGTAACGGGTTCGAATCATGCACAGAACCTTTCTACCTACAATAAGAAAATTCATAATAAAATGTTCTTTAAAAAAGAATACTATTGTTTGTGTGCGATCGTGAGGTCACAGGTTCAATTCCCGACATTAAACTGTTGATGTTATTTCCAGACTCAGCGTTATTCGAAGAAGATACCCTTCTCAAGGAGTTCCAAGAAATAGAACCGAAAGAAATAAAGAAGACTTAAATGTGATGTTAATATTATATTCTAGTATATGCATATTACTAGCTGAGTCACGCCGTTTTATCCGCGATTCTTGAAGGCGAAGCTAGTCTATACAAATAAATAAAATTGGAGTGTCTGTTTGTAATATTAAAATAACCGTCTTTTTACTAAATGCATGTGTATGTATACACGGTACATATACCAAAAAGGTACTTTTAAAAATTTTTGTTTGTCTGTCTGTTTGTTCCGGGTATTCTCTGGAACGGCTGGACCTATTACGACAATAACCGCGGGATACACCGCGGGGTTTAGCTAGCTTAGCTAGTCTAAAATAAAAGTAGCCTTAGTTACTTCTCATATCATCAGCTATCTGCCAGTGAAAGTCCCGTCAGAATCAAACCAGCCGTTTCAGAGTTTAGCCGGAACAAACAGACGGACTAGAATGATTTTTAATATTTTTGTATATACTTTCATAATTCATTTAGTGAAACGTCAATTTTTACCCGACTACGGCAAAGCCATAGGAGGGTTATGATTTTATTCATTTGTATAGACATTCAATCAGCGGTAATGTAACCTAGCCATACGACATTCCTGGTTTAGGGGTTTGAATCCATTCCTGACAGGGGCTGATCTAGGAGGGTTGTGGGGGTAAGTTAGAATTTAAAACTAGACCTTACCCTGTCTTCTAACATATTAGTATTTAACATAAAAAAAAACTGAAGTGCGGTAAACGAATGACAAGAAACAGGTATACCTGATATCGCGGTATAGGTAGTCTAATGTGTCATTTTGATATATGAGCTACCTTTATATATATAATTCTTCTGTGAGTGTGTATGTCACTGAACTACTCTCAAACGATTGGACCGATTTTGATGAATTTTTTTGTGTGTGTTCAAGGGGATCTGGGAATGGTTTAGATTCACAATTTTGTCCGCTGGACAATGTTTTTTTAACTAATTTTTAATTTATTAGTAGTTATGGCAAAACGACGTTGGCCGGGACAGCTAGTATAACTGTAAAGTTTCATCTAAATCCGTTCAGTGATTATCGCTTTAAAGAGTAACAAACATTCATACGTATATTATCATCATGGAATGTATTTATAATCTTATTGCATGTTAGTGGTAGCTAACCGTTAACATGCAGATAAAATTATAAATTTAAAAGAATGAAATATTTCGGTCAACTGATACACAACGCCATCTAGTTACAAACTAAGCAAAACTTGCACTATGAAAACTAGATTGGCTGATCAAATAGTTAGTTTCACCAGCGACCGATGTCTCTGGATCTGCGGCAGTTTTGAAAAATCAACAGTTAGTTCCAACATCGACTATACACCGAATTAGGAAGAATGAAAGAAAGAATACATTTATTAGCCACATTCACAAAAGACACGAGAAAAATAAGGTACATTTTTAACCAACTTCAAAAAAAGGAGGAGGTTTCTCAATTCGACCATATATAATAGGTCTTTACCTAGGAAATTGCCGTTATGTATGCAATAAGTGAAAGTACTTATTTTTTCTATTTTTTTTTATTTCTGTTATTGTAAGTAATCACCCATGCAATCGACGCATCTTTGCCAACTCATTGGCAGTTTATTGATGCCCTTCTTGTAAAAATCAGCTGCACGGGCGGCAACAAACTCTTCAAAGGCATTTTGTACTGCCTCTAGGGAATTTTTACAAAACGGCATGAGCATTAATGCAGATGTGTACTGTGAAGAACTGGAGAGAATGATGGAGAAGCTTGCACATCTGCAACCAGCTTTGGAAAGTTTGAAAAATAAGTACTTTCACTTATTGCATACAAAACGGCAATTTCAAACCTACCTATTAATTGGCGTGTGACAACTGTTTTTATGTGAAGATTTTATGTATATACATCAATTTTGTTTTTTGCGCGTTTATCACTAAACCTACGTCGTGCGCCCATTAACACATTCTATTAAAATTCTCCTGCAGTTTTATCTCGATTTTAATGTCTTTGTCAGCCACCAGAAGACTAGTGTCATCAGCAAACTGATATACTTACGGAGCCATATTCAAACAGTTTGCACATTAGGTTTACATAAATAATACATTGATTTCGGCCGATTATTGAGCCTTGTGCTGAGCCTATGCCTTTATTTGTGATCATTTTGTTTCTATAATTTTCTCCCACATTAACTCTCGTGAATCGGTTTTGATGGTAATTTTTAAAAAGTTATAACAGTGGCCCACGTAAAACTGTCTTTTTTTACGTGTGGAATCCCTCTCGGGCCGTCATCCCACCGGAGTTTGCGGCGGGGTGGTGTGTCGGACTCGAACCGACTAAAACCACACGGTGTGCCACTCTGCGCCTGAGACGGGACGGATCCGGGAACTGCTGTTATTTACACATCCGGACCCCCGGACCCCTCCCAGCCATGTATACCAGCCTGCTCCAATCTTTCATACAACACCTCATATTGGAGCATATCAAATGCTTCGCTGCTGAAATCAACAAAAATAACGAGCAAATAATCATTCAAGTGCTCGTTAACTTCGTTGGTGAATTGACAGAACAATTGAGAGGTACTTCTCTCTTTTTGAAAACCATATTGTTTATTATAAATAATTTGTTGCGAGCGTAAGAAATGACTGAGTTGGTCCCGTATATACCTCTCAATTATCTTGTGAACGCAGGATAGTATAGTGTTAGGGCGGTAGTTATTACAATTGTCATGATTATGTTTTTTAATAATAGGGCGCAATAGTCCCAGTTTCAAATCGTCTGGGTAATTGAATGTGTCGATGCATCTATTGATCAAATGTGTAATTACTGGTGTTATTTCTTTATTCAATTATACCTTTGTAAAAAAAGCCGTGGATATCTTTCGCTGGCCAGACTCTAGATACCTTTTATTTTGTAAATGAATACATATTACATATAAAGCATCTAAACTTCGAAACAAATACTTATACTTGCAGATCATACAAACATTCAACAAAGGTAACTTATTGATAACATTAACAATCTCATTTATTAAAATATTTTAATAAAAAAAAACGAAATACATTATCATGTAGGTACCAAATGGTAGAAACCAAACGTTGGTTTTTGTTCTGCTGCTAATATCTAAATCTGCTATAAAATAGCCTTTTGGGAATTGTTAATATAATTCTAATACTCAAAAATGGCTTATAAAGCAAATTATTCTAAAGTGACTGAATACATTAATAAGAATATTTTATTAATAGTATTTTAGTAAATATATATAAGAAATGCAAAATGTATGACGTGTTTCTAACCATACTCTAATGCGTATATAGGTATTTTATGTATTTGGGAAGTTTAAAGCACTCACACTGACTGTTATTAATTTTTCTACAATATATCGTAAATTTAATACGGTTCTAAGTACATACGTCCTGACTCGTGAGGGAACGCGGGTACGACGGAAGACTGGCGACGTATGCATACTGGTGACGTATGCAGTCAGTGTCACTACAATATACTTTAAATATGTACTTACAAAATAGGTACAGTTCATGGTATATCAATGTACTTCACTAAGCATAGCATTCCGAGGTATAGTGATGACGTTGGTGACACGAGCCTTACGTCATTACCGCTATCACTGGTTCTCAAACTCCCCAACCATCATTATTATCTTTGTGAATTCGATGGAACGATTAAGTTTTACGTTATCATATATTTAAATTCAAATATTTTGTTTGATAATATACACAAGACAAATATTTAAAGGCATTTTACATTTTTTTAAATAGAATTGTGACTGAATATGTTTCCATCATTTCGTGTTATGTGCTATAAAGTGGTAACTGGATAGTGACGTCACATCGATTCGCTCTCGGAAAGCGAGACCTTGTTTTCTTAGACCATGGTGCAGTTAATATTGCCTTACCTAGGTTAGACAATATAACTTAACAAGTAAAATTATTAAAAAAACCGATTGCGTCAATATCTGCCATCTTTATTAAATTCAGTTTTTTTTCATTTGTTGTACCCAGTGGCACTCTCACGACTAAGACGAATCTATTGACGCTCACATAAAAATACGACAAGCCGTTTAGGCTCTAGAGCGTGCCTAAGGAATACATACCTACATACACTCGAAAAACATAACCCTCCTATTGGAGTCGGCTAAAAATAAAAAAATAAAAAAAATTTAATCCGATTTTGTAAAATACTTTTGAGTATATCATAACACTCAGTTGTAACGAGTGCACATTCAACAACACACACATCGCCATAAATTAAACAAAGCTTGTATTAAGAGGATTAAACAACTTATATAAATACATTTAAACTTGTTTTTGTAACTTCATATTATACATAAAAACATACAAACTCCGAAATAAATATTTGCAGATCATACAAGCATTTGGTCTGACCCGAGAATCGAACTCGAGACCTCAAGCACAGCAGTCGCATATACTGCCACTGCGCCACCGAGGCAGTCAAATATTATTTGTTGTTAATAGGAAACGAATATATAAATTTCTAAATTAGGAAATACACCAAAGAAGCCTATTAAAAGTGTTTGTGCAATGTATTTACATAGATGCGTATAGTTAATAAAATGTGTAATATTTTTAATATTAAATTAAGTAAAAAATAAATATTGATGTTGTCTATGTGCTTGTTTTACTTTACCTTACCTTAAACCTGCGGTTATTGGTTTGAAATAGAGATGCCACGAATATTCGGCTACTATTCGGCCACTTTTTTTGGTATTCGGTCGAATAATATGTATTTTTCGGCCGAATACCTAATCATGAAAAAAAGACACGTTATATTACTTAAGATTATAGGTAATTATTACGAAATTACACAATAAATAAATGTTCTGTTTATACACATACAGACAGCATCTATAAGTCCAATTGTGTTTTGAAACCATCCAGAAAAAAGGAGAGCGAAGGAGTTTGTCGGACTAAAAATTCAATTCCAAACTTTTGCCACGTCTCTCCGATACACCGGACCTTTACAACGATTCTTACTTATAACGAAACCTATAGTTTCTGCAGAATCAGCATAACAGCAGCAATACATAAGTTTAAAAACCATGTTGTAGTAGATGTAAGATATTGAAAAATGGACTGTAAGCCGGTGAGATTAAAGTATATAATCAAACAACAAATTTTAGTTTAGTGATGACAACAAGAAGTCACCACCAATGTCTAACAACGACAACTGGTAGGCAATTATTAAACCTCACACTCCGCCTATCCAAAATAGTACGTGCTTAACATCACATTAACACCCTTTAACTGTCCACAGCTGCACATAGGCATCTCCTTAGTAAAAAGATAATGATTCTGGCAGTCTATGTATATTTGTATGTTCCACCGAAGCGCCTAAACTAATGAAGCTGTTTTAACGAATGAGGTGTCAATATTCGAAGTGAGTAGTTGGGTTATCGTTTATTAAACTTCTTGTTTATTTGTTTTTCTTAAATAAGATGTTTGGAGTGTTTCTTATAATATAATTTTGTAGGAGTGTTTTGATGTAAAACATCTATAGGTGAGGGGTAAGGTAAACCTGATTTTTGGCGCGGCGAGTGGCGACGTTATTTCAAATTTTTATTTTATTTGTTTGGTTAATTGTATTTTTATTTGTATTTTGTAACATAAATGAATATTAATGTAATTAGCAGTAATTTTATTTTATACAAAACAATTTCGATGTTACACACCTGCCAGGCGTCCCGTGACGGCTCATGTTTTTTTTTGCAAGTAAAAATATCTTTGTATATGTCATATGTCACAGCCAACTAATTAAATGGCCGTTTAATTAACAGCCTGGCCTAGGTCTTTACTATACAGCGCCGTTTAACTAGCGGTTAGGATAAGTTTATTTTTTTAATTTCAGAACAAAATAAAATTGATTTAAAAGAAAAAGTAACCTAACTTCTCCCTTTCGCCTCTATTCGTGATATGGCCGCGAGTTGAACGGCGCTGTTTAGTAAAGAGGCTAGGCAGTTAATTTAACGGCTAATTAAACTAGTTGGCTGCGACATAACTACCAAATTATGACTTTACCAATTCTATGAAGGATAAAATAAAATAAAAAGTCAAATTGAAATAATTTATTCACATGAAAATCAATATGTATTATGTATTCATAAGAATTTGTTCCTTTTTACAACCATTTCAGTTTACTTGATATATATTATTATATCCGCTTCATATTAACATTGTTACAATATTATTATTTAATAGTTATTATAATATGTCCTCATTATATTGGCTAGATTATTAACAAACTGGTCCCGTTTATTTGGGAACTTAATTTTTTTTTTATGTACGCCACTGCCGAAATGACTATAGAAGGCATAAGTAGAATCCAAGAGTGGTGGTCACCCTACTTACTGCGAATGCATACAATTCAGTATGGTGACCCACACCATGACGGCCTAGTGATGCTTCTGCATAATTATGTCATTTCATATATAGGTACCTAATTAAAATATTTTGTATCTATATTTTTTTTAAATACTACCAATAGAAATATCTTTAACTTCTTACCGCTCCTGCTTTCTGGGCTTGACTTCATTAAACCATTAAAACATGACATGACATCATTAAAACATCAAATATAAATATTATCATATGAGATAGTTAACCAATATGATGCGCAATTTTTATTGATATTTCAGAAGTTAATAAAAACCCTTTACATTAATGAGATGGGTCAAAGTGGCAATATACTGAAACAAGTTAAACGGTCCACCAAATTATGAATTAATTAATTCTCTGGTCATGTCACGAGATAGAATATAAACAGTTATTTTTGGGATGACTTGGCTTTCCTATATCTCAAGTACACTTGAATGTTTTGAAATAGAACGCCTATCGTCGGTGAAATTGTAGTCGGTGAAACCGATGCTTTCACCGAAATCATTCCGGTGAACCGAAGTCAACTTATTGCCAAAAATATAATAAGAATTTTATGCAGGAGTGGCGTTACGAACAATGCAATATGAAATAATATTTTCAGTACATTTTTATACATTTGTATTTAATTATATACATAAGCATAATTTGGAATATTGATAAATTTATAAATGATTAACATAAGAAACAAAAAAAAACAAAGTATTGTCTTTTAAAATTCGGTTTTTTTTTGCCACCGTGTTGGCAGGTCGTAAATGAATAGGCATATTTAACAAAATGTAAAAAACTCGCGACCGAGGTCAATTAAAAAGTTTATTTTACAATTAAATTTACAATGTTAGTTTTGGCGATAAACTTAAAAAAACAGACTTCCACATAAACATAAAAAAAAAAAAATAAACGAAAAGATGTACCCCCTTCATTGATAAAAATCTGTCGCTATTGGTTAGCTACATTCTTTATAAATAAAAATATTTTTAGGGTTCCATACTCTCTACAAAAAACGGATTTCTTACAGGATCACTTCGTTGTTCGTTTTTCTCATTAACACATAAAGGTAACAAGGTGAAATTAATACCTATCAAATACTCAGGTTCGTGGTCCCTGCAAGGGAGGCAAAGAAAAAAAATTTACTTCTTCAATGTGATTAAAGGATACTTCCTTGTATCACAGTATAAGGAAACATAAAGTAGTACGACTTCTTTGATCTTGCAAAAAACGCCGACAGCGTCTAGACACCGGCGAAAGGGTTATCCCAAGGAAACAATGTTTTCATTATAATTTATTAACATTATTATCAGTACCATTGTATAAAATATCAGTCCTTAACAATTCGATCACAAACTCTACTAAACTGTTGCATATACAAGTCTTCATCTTTTTCTTTCAAGTCAAATAATAATAATGACAATTAATAATTAAATGTACAATTTATTTTCGAAGAAGAACTACAATTACAATAGCACAAGTTGTGTGTGCTATATTATTAACAATATTAAATGCGCCGGCTTCTTACATGCGCGACGCGACAGGTCCCGTCTAACCGCGACTAACAAGGGACGCGACCTCGCCCCGCACTTAAGGCACGATTGCTCTGTCTAGACGGCTGAGTCATACCACTATATGAATCCTTTCATTGTTTTTGTATGCTCCATTTTTTTTTTTCATGTTTTGACACTCACAAGGGTATCAACCCGATATTGTTCTTATCGTTGACCCCGAATCATGAAATTAGACTTAAAGCAATGACATGTAACAAAAAAAAGAAAAAATCCGTAAACCGTGAATTTGTAGTTGTAATATTTTTTTTTGCGATTATATATTTATTTGCAGTTGGTATATTTACTATGACCTATATCGATGGAGACAACAGTTTTCCAACGGCAAAATTAAGTTTATCACTACCTACTTAAGTAAAAATTGGTACGGAACCCTCGGTGCGCGAGTTTGACTCGCACTTAGTATTTTTATCTATTTTAGCACAATAATTATCTGCCTATAGTTTTGTTGATAAAACAGGATAAAACTCTTAAAATAATTATTAATCAGAGTATTTGTGCGTGAAAGAAGGAACGAATGCAGATACATATTAATTTTAGTAACTATGTATCTAAATGATTTATTGTTTATTTAATATTATTCATTTAACGCCTTATCGTTGCAAATCCATGCATGACAAATATTTTTTTCTAGTTTATTATTAAATGTTTATTTCTTTTTTTTATGTGACAGTTCATTTGGCTAAAGATAATGACATATCTTTAGACAACATGTTAGGTCACTCACTGGTCTTTGTGATAAGTCCAGAGGGAGACTCTCCTAAAAAAAATTGTTTTATTGATATTTTACAATAAACCTCTGTAAAGAGTTTGTATTGATGTAAACAAATTATTTTTTTACCAATCTAAATATTTTGATGCAGTCCCATATGGAAATAAAGAAAACAAAATATAATTGCATTTTTTTTTCTTTTAAAAATACTATTTTAAATTTAAAACAATTTCAACACCTTAAAACTATTTTAACCCAGTTATCATAAAATATTTAGCTCCCTAAACCATTATTTATTTAAGTTCATATATAATTAATACCTTTTTTTCTCTAAAATATAAGTCTAAAAATTTCAGTCCATTAAAAAAATACAATACTGTAAAACCAAAAAGTCTTAAAAACTAAACAAACCCATTTAATTTTCGTTACCAACTCCCCTTAACAAAATAAAAATGAAATGAAACCCATGAAAATGTAATATTATATGGAGATTAGGACACTCTTGAACTCACAAAACTTGCAGTCATGGCCAGTGTTGCCATCATCTTACTTGGTAGATATTTTTCTCAGCTGGCAGTGGACGCGTACCGAGATAACTCTGGCAACACCATACCAACGGCCTGGAAAAATTGTGCGATCTAACGTCAGCTTGTTTACAACACCGTCCGGCTGGTCGAGCATGAGTTGTGAAGGAGGGATGGGAGGGAAATATGATGAAAGATTCGGTATACAAATGGAGTTGTGAACAAGGAAAGCGAATTTGACTTGACAAGGAAAATAGTAGTGAAATGAAGAATGATCAGTAAAATTGAGTTAGGTAGTAGTAATTTCATTTCATAACAAGTAAAACTAATATTGCCTCATCGAACGTAAATAACTATACCGGTCAAGATAGATAGAAATAGTTTTACACCTACCTACCCTGCACTTATTCATTCTTGTAGTGCTACCAACATTTTTTTATAATTCTTATATGTATCTGATTACTCGTTTATACCATACATATAGATATTATTAAACAAATATTTGGTTTGTAATTAATAAATAAAATGGAAATAGAAGGAATAAATGGAGAAGGAAAGGAATGTACACTCACACCCAAGCTATACCTATAAGGGTTTTATGGGTATTTTATGTTTATTAATGTATATTGTTTTTCTTCTATACAAATAAATAAAATTAGAGTGTCTGTTTGTAATATTGAAATAACCGCTTTTTACTAAGTGCATATGTATGTATACACGGTACATATGCCAAAAATGTAGCTAAAAAATTTTTTGTCTGTCTGTCTGTCTGTCTGTCTGTTTGTTCCGGGTAATCTCTGGAATGGCTGGACGGATTTTGACGGGACTTTCACTGGCAGGTAGATGATGATCCGGGGAGTAACTTAGGCTACTTTTTTTAGACTAACTTTGTCCCGCGGCGTTACTCGCGGTATAACAATAGCCGCGGGTAACACCGCGGGGTTCAGCTAGTATTTAAATAAAAAAAAAATCGTAATTATAATATTTAGCACAACTAAACCACAACGCCCACTAGTTCCAAACTAAGCAGAGTTTTTATTATGGTTACAGCAGTTTAGTATCAGTTGATGTAAATACATGTCTACTTTTTTTTGTAAATACATACCTGTTATACATATAAAAACACCTAAACCCCGAAACAAATATGCAGTTCATACAAACATTTGGTGCGATCCGGGAATCAAACCCAAGACCAAGTTCCACTGCGCCACCGAAGTTGTCAATCGTAGTGTCATGCACTCATCCACTTGCATTAAAAGCCATATTCACTTTGATTAGTGCGAGTGCAGATGATCAACAATTAGTAGAAAATACGTGTAATACAGCGACTGTTTAGTGCGAGTGCTAAGTTGGCTGCGCAGTAATCTGTTTAGAAGCGTTTTCTATTTTTTTTGCGAGTGGACTGCGAGTAGCCACGTCTCGCGCGCTCTTCCTTACCCCTCACGTGCAGCGTGCCTGCAGTTTTGTGTTGCGTTCACTTCACAACTACCGTGGGAGAGCCATGCTTCTGCATGAATGGGCCGGCTCGACCGGAGTATCACGGCCTTACCTTTTTTTTTTTTGTTTGTTTTATTGTTCAAAATATTATCTACATACAGATGTAAATACAGATTCTCTCGCATAAACCACACGGGTTAACCTTACCTAAAACCGGTGTGAAATAACGTCTGCGCCGTGTTTCACCGAGTGAGTGAGGATACCGGAGGCTATACCCAACCCCTCCCCGCATCTCTTTTCCCATCCCCCAAAGGTCGGCAACGCACTTGTGACGCCTCTGGTGTTGCAGGTGTCTATGGGCGGCGGTAATCGCTTACCGTCAGGTGATACGTCTGCTCGTTTGCCATCCATTATCATGAAAAAAACACACAAAAAAAACTGCACTCGCACTAATCAAAGTGAATTGGACACTACTCGCACTTCACACCTGCACTACACGCTCATTCACTTCACACCTGCACTCGCACTAATCAATGTGAATACGGGTCTTAAGTAAAAAACTATTTTTTAACATTACAAAAACATATTTACATAGGATAATTTAAACTAACACCCTGTATCGTAGAAAATGCTAGATTTAATTATCTGAATAACTACTTTTTTTTATACACTATACCTACAGGTTGTTTTCTTATTTATCTAACTACAGTACTAGTAGTATTTGCTTGTTGTATATTTATAAACATGAGTTTAAAAGTTACATACCTCATTCTCAGCCCGATCCTCGTCGCTCTGGTACTGAACATCCAACTCTGAACTGTTGACACTATTCTCCCAATCCTCTGACGAGTCTATGGATGAGGCGTCTAGGTCCATTTCTGTTGATAGGAACAACTCAATTAACATAATAAATTAAAAAGTTGACTCTCTACTATGCTTTTGCGGCTAAACAACTGCACCGATTATAATGAAATGTGGGATGTAGATACTTAGATTCTTGAGGAAGGACATGGCCTAGACTTTACTGCGATAACCGACATACACGCGGGCGAAGTCATGGGCAAAAGCTAGGAAAAGTTTAAAACTGGGGATAAATGTTCCATGGGAGAGCCACGCTTCGGCATGAATGGGCCGGCTCGACCGGAGTGATACCATAGCCTCACAGAAAAACGATGTGAAAAAGCGCTTGCGCTTTGTTTCACCGAGTGAGTGAAGATAACCATGCCCCAACCCCTCCCCACATCCCTTTCCCCATCCCCCAAAGGTCGGCAACGCACTTCTGACGCCTCTGGTGTTGCGGGTGTCCATGGGCGGCGGCAATCGCTTACCATCTGGTGATACGTCTGTTCGTTTGCATATCTCATACCATAAAAATAAATAAATAAAACGGATGATAAATTCATATTTCATACTACGCCTACATGGGTTCTGGGATAGAATGGATGCGAAACATGCAACGACCAGGTAACAGGTACTAACCCAAGACTAAGGGCTCAGGATGCCTAGCTTGTGGTACAGCTGGCAATCGCAGTGCAGTAGCATTGATAGCCAGGCCCTGGGCGGCATGAACGCGGCTACTGCTCGACGGCTGATGACTCAGGTCTATCAGAGCTGGGTCTGGTATTGGCTGCTCTTCAGCATAACGAACCAGCGGATGCTCCTGGAAAAAACAGTGTTTTATAGTCCCAGATTTTCGATTATTTTTTAATTTTATTATTTATTTCGGATATTTTCGGTATTATTATTACAGTTTTACCTAATTTTTTTCCACGGAGCGACTTGGATCAGGCTTCAGGAAACCCTGACGGCTAACTTATTTCGAAGGTTGAGCTGGTTGTAAGTATATTTGAGGGCACTGACTTCTCAATAACGATTGTCAAAGGTGTTCAATTACAACCGGGACTGACTGCTTTCCTCTCTCCGAGTCACGGGAGTGAAACACCACAAGTTCCACAGTCAGGGCTGTTATTGGGAATTTCTTTACTTTACTTTATTTGTATTTACCGAGAAATGAGAGCCACACAGAAAACCGGTGTGAAATGATGCTTGCGCTGTGTTTCACCGAGTAAGTTAGGATAACAGAGGCCCATAACCCAAACCCCTCCCCCTATCTCACCTCCCCATCCCCCAAAGGCCGGCAACGCACTTGTGACGCCTCTGGTGTTGCAGGTGTTACCGTCTGCTCGTTTGCCCGCCTATTCCATAAAAAAAAAACTTATTGTACTGTAAGAAAAACAGCCATATTGGTCAGCTACCTGCAAGACCAATGAGGCAGGTTATTAAACCTTATATCGTGGTCAACTCTCAAATTACACTTCTAAGAAGGTCACCAAAATTACAAACAGCTAAAATTTGCCATCAATAGTGACCTCCACAAGCAGCGCAACAAGGACACACATCCTAGCCCCATCTACCAAAGATACATCGAACTACGGAGTTACAACATTCTAACATCAATCGTTAGACAGTAGATGCAAGGCATGCTCACCTCACCTCGTCTGGTCGGAGGATCCTTTGTGTTGGTGAGACACGAGAGCCTGGTCTACTCAAATGAATGAATTTATTAATGTAACATTTAAAAGTCCAGTTAGACATAGTCATCGTTGACACTCTCTACTGTAGAGTGAGTAAAAGCATTCTACTTACGGGATGTGAGAGTTCACAGATAGGATTTAGCCTCAGATCAATCATCTCAAGCACGGACAAGAAGCTGGTGTCAAACGGCTCTGGTAATAATGCTATCTGGAAACAATTGTTACAGTGTAATTTAGACAGAAGAAAACTAATGTGAAAATCTTTATATATTAATAGCAGAACCCCGCGGTCGTACCCGCGGTTATAGTTATACCGCGGGCAAAGCTAGTCTAAAAAAAAAGTAGCCTAAGGTACTCCCTAGATCATCAGCTACCTGCCAGTGAAAGTCCCGTTAAAATCGGTCCAATCGTTTCAGAGTTTACCCGGAACAGACAGACAAAATTGAAAAAAAAATTTTTTGCTATATGTACCGTGTATACATACATTTGCGTTAAGGCCCGTATTCAATCAGATTAGTGCACTTGCACTAAGCAAAATTAATATAGGTCCTAAGTAAAAAGCGGTTATTTTAATATTACAAACAGACACTCCAATTTGTATAGATGGACATCCAACACATAACGCCATCTAGTTTGAAACTAAGCTAAGCGACTGCACGGATGATGTAGTGGTCTAAGTTTCGCCACATTGCTATCTACGGTGTGTTGTGGATTCAAACTCTTATGGTACAACATTTTGTGAGATGCACAGAATGTTGTTCTGAGTTTGGGTGTTGTTGACTGATAGAATCTATACTAATATATAAAGCTGAAGAGTTTGTTGGTTTGTTTGAACACGCTAATCTTAGGAACCGCTGGTTCGATTTGAAAAATTCTTTCAGTGTTAGCCCATTTATCGAGGAAGGCTATAGGCTATATATCATCACGCTAAGACCTACCGGAGCGGAGCAACAATGAAGAATGTTACGAAAACGGGGGAAAATAATCACGCTACGGGCAATAGGAGACGCAAACGATGTTGCGTGGGTCGGCTAGTACTTATATACATGTCACATCTACTTATGATTCGAGTGTCTCAATAAAACTTAACTATCAATTATAAAGTCAAAAACGAAATATTATCTTCTACCAATTAATATCTCAATATTATGGTAACTATAATTATTTCTGTTGTCCTGAAAAAAGGGTTATTTGATTAAGTTATTTGTTTATAACATTTCTAAATGGAATAGTGTTACTCTTAATTTCAATTGTAAGCTTGTTACTATCTAACAATTATTATAATAAAGTAAATAAAATTGGAGTGTCTGTTTGTAATATTAAAAAAAAAAATTTTTTTACTAAATGCATATGTATGAACACACAGTACCTATACCAAAAATGTAGTGAATTTTTTTTTGTCTATCTGTTTGTTCCGGGTAATCTCTGGAATGGCTGGACGGATTTTGACGGGACTTTCACTGGCAGGTAGCTGATGATCCGGGGCGTAACTTAGGCTAGTTTTTTTTGGACTAACTTTGTCCCGCGGCGTTACTCGCGGTACAACAATGACCACGGGTAACACCGCGGGGTTCAGCTAGTGGTTTTAATAATTGATATCAAATAATAATTTTGAATGACAAGCCTAACAGGTTAGGCTCGCATCTGCTATTACATTTAAGTTATAATAATGTGAGGTTGATCACAGTAATTCTAATTATTTAATTAAGGATTTATCATGTCATTACAATAGGGTGTGACACGTCTTATTGTTTGATAAAGTTAGTACGAAAACAAGCGACAACCCTTATAGGGGTCATTACTACCGCCAGTAACATTTGATGTCAGTTGAGTTTGTGTTGGTGAGGAATATAAAATTAAGAGATGACTAGTACGGGCATTGTACGAGGAAGGACAAGCTGTAATTAAGTATATAGGCTTCTTAATTGTTGTTATTAACTATTAAACATTTGTAACTAATAAGTTAAGATGTAACTTTTAAAAGAGTGACCATGAGTTTCTTTGCCAGTATTTTTTTCATAAGGCCCTACACATTTTGGAAACTGGAAGTTATGGATCGACATAGAGAGGCAGTGGGTTTTGGTGTTTTCATCTAATTCACCTTGACAATGTTGTGCCAATCTATGATTTTAAACTTAGCTTCATTTATTTATTAACTTTATGCACTAAATATGTACATTGGCGGACTTAATGCCCAAGGCATTTTCTTCCAGTCAACCTTCGGGTGGTGTAGAAATCTTATAAGGAAGGTGCATAGAGGTTACCTTCTTATGAAGTCAGTTAAAATGTACAAAGTTTATAACTTACTCAAAAATATTACTACTATTACTATATTACACCAATTACTATTTTATCATTAATTCAATAAACTATTTAGAATTCAATATTGTCTTTGGTTGTGTAAATAAATCCTACCTACCAACGTGTGTGATAATGAATTAATTGAGACCGATTTCTACTGCTTTAAATCATGAATGCCACTAATGAGGTAAGCAGTGACGTCGGTGAGGGTGACGTCACCCTTTTAAAAAATCCATCATGCATTCCATTCTCCAATATATATTTCTTCTATAAATATTTGTAGATCATACAAACATTTTGGTCTGACCCAAGAATTAAATCAAGACCTCAATTATACCATGGAGGCGGTCAAATTTGTTTTTTTTAAGACATGGATTTTTACCTGATTGTTATTAAGTTGCAAGAACATAAGGTCTGGGCATTTCAGGACAGAAGATGGGAATTCCCGGATTTGATTATTTCTTAAGTTACAGTGGACAAGTGCCTCCATTTTGTCCATGGAGTCTGGCAATGTCTCAATGCAGTTGTTCTCGAGAGTCAACCATCTGGAATTTATAATTTAATTGTTACTATTGAAAGACACTTGAATTGTAGCTACAGCCAGCAAAAAAATTTTTTTTAAAGTAATCATAGACTAAATTACAGACATAGTGCCACAGACACTAAACTTTATGATCTTAAAATTAAAATAAATATAAAAAATATAATATAATGTTAAGGTCTGCTATGTTGATCTAATAAATAGCATATTATTATCCAGCTGCCAATCAAGAGGTCTTGGGTTCAATTCTCGGGTGTGAAAATTATACTATACTTGTTTTGAAGCTTGTATAATAAGTATATCAAAAGACAGTAGACATGTCTTCTATAAGTCAAACTAACTTTCATAATACAAGCTCTACTTACTTTGAGGCTAGATGCTGTTGTGTATTAAATTCGCAAAATATTATTTTTCATAAAATATATATGGCATTACATGGGAAATACATACTTTCACATAATTGACAAATGAGTTCATCAATAATAAACATAAAAAGCAGCTTAACAGAAGTAATTCTACATTTTTTAAATTTGTTCAAGATGCGTCATAAAGGCATCATTAAAACTATATATATGTATTTGGTAAGACTTTTCTTTTCAATTCAAATAGGACTAAACGAAAAGCAAATTAAAATAAATAATTCAGTACAGATTAAAATGTATTTTCCATAGATAGATGATAAAGTTCAGAGATCATCATCATCAACAATTGAATTAAGAACCTCCTGTATTTTTTAAAATTGTTTTAAACCTGATTAGTATAGCTGGGTACCTACTATAAAAGTTGTTAAGTTTTAATTATACCAAAAATCTTATGTCCAGCAGTGGACAGCAATAAGCTGATGATGATATGGTAGACACGAAAAGTAGAAAAGATACCTGAGTTTTGTTAATTTGGTCATCTCTTCTGGAATAGTTTTGAGCTCATTGCCTCTCGCACCAAAAGTATCCAGTTTCTCTAACTTTCCAATCTCTTTTGGGAGCTCCCGTAACCCTATCTTGTTGCACCAGAACGCTTCAAGGTTCTCCAACTCCCCAATCTCCGGAATCAACACATTTAAAGGGTTATAGCTAATGTTCAAGTTTACTAAATTTTTTAAGTTACTGATCTCTGGTGGCAGACAACTTATATTATTATAGTCTAACGTTAAGGTTGTTAGATTTATTAGCTGTGTTATATCAACTGGTATCACTTTAATTTTATTTCTATGCAAATAAAGATGTTCAACATCGGAACAAGTGTAGAGCAATGTCGGTATATCTATGATTTCAAAGCCATTCAAACTCAAACGGGACTTCTTTTTTACTATGGCCTGTTCAATAAGAGCCAATATGTGATTTTCACGAATAAATTTTAATATTGCACTCATTTTTGTATCTATTTTTGATTACATTTCTATTGAGCTTTTGAATTTGTTGTGAATGTGACAGCTGTGTGTTTTATTTCCATTTGGTCCCTATTGTTTTATATAAACAGGTTTTATTCACATATTTATAGCATAAGAGAGAAATAAGAATATACCGTTTGTTGTTAATAGAAAGAGAAACAGTAACAACAACTCAAAACCACACATTTCTTGTAGTACGGAACTTTACTGTCAAGTTGCATAACGTGGTACCTGAGTTGAGTGGTCCATGGTCCAGGTATTGCCATAGTATTCGAATTAAACTACCAAAAATATTTTTTATTTTTTCTCTGTTACTTATAATGTTAATTACCTGGCCTATACAACAGGTTATCAGGTGTAATAAACACTATTTTATATGTAAAATAGGTAGACTTTGTATTACATAAAGACAATAAAAAATCCCCTATAAAGAAACGTGACCGCTATATTGATTTTGCACAGCTATTGTGAAAATGGCCGTAGAAACCGCCACCTTTGTTAATTTTAATGAAAATTACTATAAAATCTACGATTGAGTTCTGAAGAAGATTGACCTCGTGAATATAATTCATCGATATTAAGTTGGGAAACGTATCCAATCTGGTAAATTAAAAACTGTACTCAAGATGTGTGCATATTTTTTTAAAGTTAACATTTTGACTGCGATAATTATACATACTTTTATTGTGAATTCTGATGGTAAGTGAAGCACCCATATCTGTGGTAACCTTTGTTTTTATAAAATAAAAGAATGAATATGGTACTAGTATGTCGCATAATAACTTTTAATACATCGCTATTTCATAAACATATGTAATAATAAACATAGTCGGTTGATTTGGCATGTTTGCCTTTATATATTATTTATTTAACATAGTTAATAAAAAAAATCTAAGACCTCCGTTTAGTAATAAGATAACAGTCCCATTTATTCTCGTAGTCGTAGTCATTACTTTGCGGATATATTTTTTTTTAGTACATAGAGCAAGTACTGACATAAAGCCTTTTATTTTCACAATTCCCCTTTTGACTTGAAATATTTAATAAATAAGTTCCTTTTTAAAATTTAAAAATGTTTTGCCTTTTTAATTTTAAACTACTATGAGTTGGTTGTTTGGAATGGTTGGCGCCTTTGTTCAGCAGTAGACGGCAATATGCTAAAGTAGTAGAAGCTTACCAATAAATAATTCAAGCCGTAAAGCATGAATTTAATCTGTTGTTTTATACTCATTGTTTTTGTTTTAGCAAACCAAAATAAGAGTGCGCATCATACCAGACGACAGAATGAAGATAGTTATTTTAAAACGCAAAAGGCGCCCTCCTACAGGTCGTTTCAACCGGTATCCATTAGATACCACAAATCAATCTATCCTCGCGCTGATGATAGATCAGATTATGATATAACCTCGTACGACACTGAATACGGAGGCGTGGTGTCCAATTTTACGTCTTCCATTTACGATGATAATCCTCAATTATATCCTAACCCCGAGTTTTTATCTAGGAGTAATCAAGGTAAGTTATTCCAAATAATAAAATTCCAATAAAATATTCTCTACTAATAACAAACCCGTTTCAGATATTCATTTTAGTTCACCGCGGCAGGGTAGGTACAGCTAGTTGATTGAAAAATACCTATTCTGTATTATTATTATTTTATTAGATTAATCAGTAGCCAAATTATAAATAAAAAAATAAAACTATTTTAAATAAAAATTTGGAAAAAATATTAAAGAAACGTTGGTATAGACGGCTCAGTGGCGCAGTTGTTCGCATAACTAGCATAAGCGAATGCGGCCTCGGGTTCTATTCTCGAGTCGGACCAAATGTTTGTATGATTTGTAAATATTTGTTTTGGGTTTGACTGTTTTCTATGTATAATATATATTTATTTGCAAATATAAAATAAGGAAATAAGTATTCTGTTCGTCAATCTGGCTGTCGTAGTACGAGTTCTGCTTATTTTTAAGATGGCGTTATGTCAGATGTTTGAAATATTTATTAATATGCTTATGAACCATGAACAAAATTTACAGTGATAAGCAAAACGGCAGATAACAAAGTCGACACAGATATAGATTTACCTGACGACTCGCTAGCTGATGCTGATTTAAAGGAACATAATATTATCGATAGCGTAACATACCTGTATGGATTTAATAACTGTCATGGAGTTCGCAACGAGTGGATGGTGTTGGTGAGTCAAACGTAACATCTCTTGAGTAAAATTGAAGATAGTTAATCTATTTCAAAGTAAAATCTTGTTGGTTTATTTCTATGTACGTTTAGGCCTAAATGTATCGAAACGCTGCAATAAATATCCATATAAATATTATAAATTCGAAAGTAACTCGGTTTGCTACACTTTCACACAACTAAATTTGGCATGGAAATACTTTGATTCTTCAGGAAGCCCGATCATAATAATGGGGTGCCATGTTCAAAATAAAGTTTGGTCAGCAAACGCTATCCCTCGCAATTGTGATATAGGCTACACTTTATCGTGAAAATCTATGTAGAGAAGTGTGTAACCGTGTGGAAGCTAGTTTTCAATATAGTCTAATCAAGAAATATAGTCTAACTAGAAACTGTAGATCTTAAAAGAACTGTGAAAAGGATCGATAAAAATCGATCAGAAGATAAAGAAAATGTAGAAAACATTATATGTACTTATTAATGTTGACAGATATTTATAACCAGTGGAATAGCAGTCGTGTTGCTGCTCTCAGCGGTTTTGTGGCTGATGTGGAGTGAATATGCTGCTGAATTTCGAAAAAGCAGCAAATTATATCCAATTAATATCAACTTGTGCTGTTGTTTAGCGGCATGCACCATCATTTACATACAGGCGGTTATGGTATGTGTTTTATATGAACTGTGATATATATATATAAGGACACTATCAATTTTTAACTCCAGATAAAGTTACCCGTGTCTCCAGACATTATCTTCTGGTGTTTTTAAAACTGAAATGCTATTTCGTATCAAAAGTGCTATTTTGGTCAATATATTATAAACTTCCTTTGAAAACAATCGCAAACCTCCTAACGGTTTAATTTTTTTAAGCTAAGTTATTCATTTCGATAAATATTTATTCAAAAAACTCATAAGGTAAATGCATAGAAATCGATATTTGTTTGTTTTTTCTTTAAGTACTGAATAATCATTCTTCTGGTAATCATAAATTTTCTGTACAAAAGATAAAGGGTGCAGAATATTCTTCAACCAGAAAAAAATTATGAAAAGCATGGAAAATTTATTTTACATCAGAGAATCGGCGGCAAAAAGCTGGTTACTTACATAAATTTAAGTAATCAATGCGATGTTTTCCTTTCACAGGGTGTATCATCCCCTTCACAATGTGAACGAATAGCCCTCCTATTGCATTACACTCACGTCTGTTGTGCCATGTGGATAGTGACATTAGCTGCCGCAGTAGCGGAATACTGTGCATGTGACACTTTGTTACCCCTCAAGTATAATTATTTACTTGCTTATGGAGTACCAGCTATTGTGGTTATGGTAAGTAGACGATAAGCTCCTTGTATACTTAACCACAAAGTCCCTATTTTATATTTCTTAATTACTGAAAGAAGCGACAGCTTTGTTTTTTTTTGTTTGACGCTGGAGATCGCGTCAGTAAATTAATTATAGATACTCATATGTTGACCCAGTGGTTAAGCGGTCGCTACGCCGTTTTCTATTGCGCCGAGTGTTGTGGGTTCAAACTCTACATGGGACAACACTTTGTGTGATTCACAAATTGTTGTTCTGAGTCTGGGTGTTATTTTTGTACGTTAAATATATGTTTGTAAACCATATATTTAACGTACAAAAATAACAGGAACCCGCCTGGAATTTATTCCTAACGCGGGAGTTGTTTTTCAAAAATAAATAAATCATCATCAGTGATGATATGAATGGTATCCTACAGGTACTTAATATGCCTTAAGGATATGTAAGTATTTCACTATCTCTGCAAGTCAGTACAAACTGACATATTTGAAATCAGTAGTGACTCACGTTATACTGAATAAAGTGACTTACCATTCTTTGTAAGTAAGTACAAATCCATGATTTAAAATACAATCAATTTAAATAACTCTTTCAGTTCAACTACGCTCTTTCAATGGAACACTACGAAATAAAGCATTACTGTTGGATGTCCATTGAAAAAGGTATGGTCATGGGTTTCATGGTTCCAGCGATGATATTAATTCTTATCAATACAGCTATAATCATTCTTGGTCTCCAAAGCGTAAACAAGAAACAAGCAGAAACTCTGACTGCGAAAATACAAGAACTTGTCGATCACCACATAGCTAATTGGCCTAAACAGGATCAAATTGAAGATAAAAATGGAAGTGTAGATACTTTAGACAATATTTATACGCCTGGTAGCAGCAGAAAGAATACGGATAGTTCAGAAACTTTGGACAAAGATTATAATATGAGTGAAGATGATTGTCATTATGTAAACCTGACTGTACCAGAAGAAAACGGTGAAAATTGCAATGACGTAAGTGATTCATTTATCTTACCGAAATGGTAGTTCACGAAATTTCTAAGCTAATGTGGCACTAAATATTTATTAATAATACTCATTTTAGGCTCATCTAACACAGTCAAAGATTCTTCAAGACAAAGGACTTTTGAACGTATTATACATGGACAGTGTATCATGGAAGTGGACTTTCAACACTGAAGGGAATGAACTAAAGGCCTATTTGAACTTATGTCTCGTTCTGGAGCCATTCTTTGCGATTAACTGGGTTATGGGGGTGGTGGCGATAGAGAATGCAGCTCATTGGTCTACGCCAACAATATATTTGATACTTGTTCTTACTATGGTAAGTTCAATAATTTATTTCGTTTGAAAATGATTCAGAATGACTCAATTCTAAGTAATGTTTTTTTTGTATTCTTTTCGATTTTGATTTGGAATGAATGAATGTTACTCCAGCCCCTGCAGATACCATAAGTACAGACACACAGAGAAATTATGGGTTAAATCTGTAATCGTGAGAATGACTTTGAATATTAAAGAAAACTAAAAAAAACGACACTCATTATGTGTGCACTTGCCTTATGTAAGCGACTGTGGAAGTTACCTGTGTTGTTTATACATAATTACACTGATGGAATCAGACAAAAAGACTCATAACATTCAAAATATTTGCTCCCAATTGAATTATTGTTTTTTTAGACGTAGGCACTTAATCATTAGATAAGTTTTTTTTTTTACTTTTCAGTATATTTATTTAACAACAACGATATGCACAACACTGCCCATAGTGAAGCCAAAGAATACAGCGCCATGCTGTGAAGCAGTTGTTACTGAACCTGCACTTCCTAGAAACAGGTGGGTAGATAATTTTACAGACTCAGGTCTCTAATATTTACAAAGAGATTGATTTTCATCACTATATTTTATCCTTTCCCTAAATTCATTTTGGTCGACGCAATTAGTTTTATTAATTCTCCTCTGTCATTGAACGGATCATTGCGTATTCCTTTTCTAGCCAATCTAGCCATTCATGCAGTCCATCCATCTCTCCTTTGGCCTTATACATATTTGCGAACTTCATACATGCAACATTTATCACTATATTTTTCCATTCTCGATACGTCACAGGTCCATATCATAATAACTTGTTGGTCATCAACTTTTTATCTCGCTGTATCTGCAGTTGTAAGAGAACGAGTGACAATTAGACTTAATTTTATAGGACCACCGACAGCATCCCTCTACTGGATCCTACCATCCAACAACCGAATGTGACTCCAGCCCCTGCAGATACCATAAGTACCATCAGTATTTAAATGAAGGAAGAGATATTATGGATTAAAACTGTAATCGTAAGAATGACTATGAATATTGAAGGAAACTAGTAATAATGGACAATCACTGTGTGCTCTTGCCTTAAGTGATTGTGGAAGTTACGGTTTGTGAATACACTTCGTGTTAACCATTATTAGTACGTTCTTAGTGAGTGTGTGTCTATAATTCACTCATTTAGATTTGGAGTGTAGATGTATTAAATCAAAGCTGAATCAATCAGTAAAAACAAAATAGTTTTAAAAATGCTATGGAATTGTTGAAGTTCAATAACATTTTTGTTTATTCGAGACTGATCAAGAATTTTATTAAGCTTGATTTAAAGTCATAGATGCCTATTGACAATATTTTTAGTTAATAACTTAAAGAACGCCAGTGAAATACATGGATTGATTAAAGCGACCACTGAAGACGGCGTCGTGTATAGGATGTGTTTAAAATAATGCAATATGTGTTTATTTTACCTTAATCGATAGTTACGTTACAGGAACTTTATACAATATTCGCTTATAAACCTTATGACAATGGACTAGTATCAAAAAAGGTCTAGATTTGTAAGTAAAGTTTTTCATACCATTTTAGTAGAATCATCGGAGCCTGGCAGCTTCTTCTTCTTTAAATATACACCTTCTCAGGGTATTTATCAGTTTTACAGGAAATGGGTTTTATATTTTATGCGAATCATAAATAATATAATAATAATGCTTAACTAAAATCTATTCCAAATGTGGATTCCAATGAACGTAGGACCATGCGTGGGAGAGTCACCAAAAATTACAGATTGCGGCCCTGTTAGAGATGAGAATTCCTTAAAATTAGCATATTAATCATAATTAAAAAAACGCGCCTAATTTTACATTTAAAATGTAAAAATAAACAAAACGTAGACGTTGTATTCTTGCCTTAATTAATATTTCTTTAGGAACCTATGTTGTTTTTATTTGCAGATGATCAGGTAATTTTAATTTTTACACTATCAGGCGTTTTTATTGATTTTCGTGTTGATTTTGGTATCAGTCAGTTGCTATTAACTTATCGACGATAACCGCTTTTTTATTTGCTCGTAGAGTCGCTATTCGCATATATATATCCTTAACAGAATTCAATAAGTAGTACAGTTGTTTTAAAACTTACTTTAAGATATTTTGATAAAATGATTGAAAACAATTAAGTATCTCTAGATTTTATAATCTATGTTTAGGAAGTTTTCTACTGTAAATTTTATGAGTAAAAAAATTAAGTACCTACCTCCTCCTTTTCGAATTCGGTTAATTAGTAGTTTCTGAATCATTAGATGTGTTTCAATTAAGCGTTATGACCTCTAGCAGTGATGAGGTACTTTGTCAATCAACTTAAGTTATTTATCGTAAATGGTACTAAAACATATGTAGGACTAATTATGTTTAATTCTTGTATTAAATCTCTTGGAAGGTAAATGATATTTTAGTTGTATCTGAGCCACTCTGATAGTGGATAGTTTTAACGGATATTACCTTATTTATCTTAATATTATCGGAATGCTAACGTATGGTTAAGAAGCACTGTGCATTTTGTTTTGAAATTATTAAAGTACATTCAAAGTTCTACGAACTCTATGAAATGAAATTTGGTTCGAATTTTGACCATTGTGAAATAATGTAGTCAAATGTTTACTAAAGCTTTTATTTTCATTTATACAGATCAACAGATGAAGAGGGATAAGTTTTATTAAAAATAGGCGCCAATAAAATAATGTTTTAAAATAAATTTTTAACGAGTTTTTAATGTTAAGTAGATGGACATGATTTTCCATACCTAACTATCTTATTTCACAACAATAAACTGTCTGTTACTAAAATTGCTTCCAAGGAGTATGTACCTAAATATTTAAGATCATAATAATAACAATATAAGTTGCTATGGTATTTATTTGTCATTATTACATCATATTTTATCTTTTAGCAATAATTAAGGCTGAATCATTCTTGTGGAAATCGAAGCCACCTAACGATCATCAATATCAAATAAAATGCGTACAAACAAATTGCACTTAACATAACTAAATCTAGCAAAATAAGGACAGTGACGTCACTACTCTTCTCAAACATAAGCCTACGGTAATACACAATTCCACAACTGTTATCAGAAAGTAGCAAGTGTGTAGCGAAAGTTACATCACGTCCAGTGGCATCGCATTCCAATAGAATATAGCCTACTAATATTAAAATACATTATTTTTAAAATTTTGTATGAGATGATAAAAACTAAATATGAAAACTACTACGATTGTAGTGGAGACTTCATTTTGTGATAGTCGATAGTGTGATAGCAAAGTTGTTGCCACGATGAATTTTAATAAATGTTTCGAATTATCATTCCAAAATTTTTTTTATTTCTAATGGTTACTAAATTGTTACATTAGCAGTAGTGCAACCGATTCCTAATTCAAATGTTACCAACCAAAATATTTATTATTAATCCGATAGATATTTTGGCACAACATTTCAACGATTTAAGAACCAAGTCCGCACGTACTGTTTAAATTTTACGTCTGTACTTCCAGGAGAGGTACCATGTATCATGTACTAATTATTAATGTCCCTAATGAGGATAGATATGAACAACCTCTATAAATTTGTGTTTTTTTTATTCTATTATTAATATATATTGAAGGTGGTAGAGCCACGCTGATTTCAGCACGAACGGGCCGGCTCGACCGGGGCGGTACTACCCTCGCACAGAAGATCAGCTTAAAATGACAGCGATCATGCTGTCGTGTTTCGTTGGTAAGTGCGAGACCGGAGGCCCAATGATGCAGAAGCATCACTAGCCCGCCATGGTGTGGGTCACCATGCTGCATTGTCTGCATTCGCAGTATGGTGACCACCACTCTTGAATTCCGCTCATGCTTTCCATCAGGCAGAGAAGTCATTTTGGCAGGGCCAAACATAAAAGAAAAAAAAAAATTAACTAATATTGTTTAGTAGCTACAATGACAGAAGTCAGTGGTAAATGATATTAAAACTTTTACAATGTTTTGTACTTGAATGTTTTAATGTAATAACTACTGGTAAACCATTAAAAAAAATTGCATCAGTTTTTAAAAGAGAACCTCTTTGCGGCCACCGTGTATCCTCCTAGCGACCTAGCCAGAATGTTAGCCATTAGGCTCAAGGGCGGTGGAAGCTAAGCAAACCGCCCTTCTGTGCTAGACTACTATAATGTTACTTTTTATTTACACGGAATGTATATCTATCCTATGTAAATACGGTTTCTCGAGTGAGAAAATAGTCGATAGATTCGACAGTTGGGGCGCTCGCCCACGACGACTTATTGCAGCGTTGCAACACTTTTAGACTAACGCTACGTGTCAAGATCATAGATGGATGCGAGATTTCTAGTTGGGTTGGGTGTTTAATAAAACAACTGATATTCTCTTATATCGAGTGTATTTATGGATAAATCGGTTACAAAATACTTATCCATCGCCCGCCACTGTCGAGCCGCAAGCTTACATCGTTAGCAAGATGAATCTCAAACGAAACTAGCTGATCGTATAAAATCGTACATTCTTTATATTACAATCTAAGTAGTAGAAAAGCCGACCGGCGTTCGCTAACCTGTATTTTATAATAAAAAAAACCACGCGTATGCGTTGTATTTAAATTTAGTTTGAGCTTAACTTACTCTTTAATTTATAGGAAAAAAAATATATAATAATTAGTATAAATTTAAATTATTACATAGTCTCCCTAATTGCAATAGTAATAGTCCGTCGCTCGGCCATTGATGCAATCTGTACAGTTCCGACCGTGTTACGTCCGAGGTGGACCCGGAAATCGTCTGCAAAAGCTTTAAGGATTGAAACAATATATAAAAAAACCCATGCGAAACTGCGTGAGACCGCGGGCCCGGCCAATACTGACTAAAAGTGTATCTTATATGTTGTCGTGGGACCGCGGTCCACACCTCGGCCGTGGAGATAAATGCTGACTTATTGGCGATCGGTGGCGCGGAGTTTTTCCTCGACGGCCTCTTGCGAAGCTTCCGATAGGTCGGTCGCCTGGATGTACTTCTGTACACCCACCAGGGACTTCTTCAGCGCGTCGAACGAGCTGGGAAAGAGGAATTACAATTTTAACAACTCGTTATTATTTAAAGCAGTTGGGGCATGTCATCACTGCAACTGTGGCTCAGGCAAAGACACAGTGGCTCTCTTGTATTCTAGGGGTTTTACTATTATACTCATTTTTTTACAGTCATTCCTAATTCGGTCTTGCATAAAAACACCGACCGCCTAAAACAGTAGCAAGTAAAAGTTTTGATTTTCTTTTTTGAGCCCTAACTTTTGCCCTATTTTGGGAAGATTGCAAGCAATTATTGCTAGCTGTTATAAGGCGCAACTACCCAAAAAATGCAAAATATAATAATTAAACATTTTCCTTAAAGGTACTTTGGCAATTTCGCTCTACAAGACAAATCAATCATAATTTATAGATAAATAATGCAATTCGTTTCAACGCTCCACAATTATTACAAGATTAGTTATCAAAACGATAAAATTATGTCACGCCCGTGTAGAAATTTAAATTTTAACCTATCTACACTATAAATAAACTATAATTAGTTGGCACAGGAGTCTATATTTTTATGCGAGACCGGAGGCCCAATGATGCGAAAGCATCACTAGCCCGCCATGGTGTGGGTCACCATGCTGCATTGTTGCATTGTCTGCGTTCGCAGTATGGTGACCATCACTCTTGGATTCTGCTTATACTTTCCATCAGGCAGAGTAGAGTCATTATGGCAGGGTCAAACATAAAAAAATTCAATATGATTAATTCAATGCTTTCATTGACATGCAGGATCATTTCTTTTTCTTTCTTTGATAAATTTTTGTGGTTAACGAAGATAATAAACACTCGATATAGGTTACTGAAACCGGCCGTAATTTAATATAAAAAAAATGAAAGTAATAATTACAACAGATCGGATTTTTACCATAAATATAGTTTTGTAATTGTATCTTTAGATTTAAACAGATTCTAGCAAGAGAGCAGAATCAACTTTTGACATGAAGTTGACAAGAAGTTTATTGACGTTCCAACTTCCCGCCATAGACAAAACAAGATTTCATGCCATAGACAAGCCATAGACAATAAGAAGAGGTGGTGTTACTAAATCGATCAGATCGATATGATCGTGACGATACGCCGATTAATGGTCAATAATCTCCTTGTATAGACATTGGTGCCATGACTATATTATTATTTAAAAAAATATACGTGATTCGGAGACACTTGAAACACTCAGCCTCGGAATTATCCACTATTATCAAATCATCTGCTGCCTCGTAAGAGCATTTATACGACTTCTACAATTGTTTATATAATGCTAGCTTTTGCACGCGGCTTCGCTCACGCAGACTTTCAGCCCCTGATTTACCCCCTTAGGAGTAGAATTTCCAAAATTCTTTTCTTATTGCTATAACTTGTTATATAAAGAACTTCCATGGAAATTTTAGGTTTCTAGGTTCAGCGGTTTGGGCTGTGCGTTTGATCCCTGGGTATGTTATGTTAGTCAGTCAGTCAGTCACCTTCCTCATTTATATATATAGATTAGCTATTAGTATATAGTACTAGCCGAGCCCCCCGGTTTTACCCGCGGTTATTGTCCTACCGCGGGTGAAGGGCGTAGCGAAGTTAGTCTAAAAAATGTACCCTAAGTTACTCCTTACATCTTAGCTATTTACCAGTGAAAGTCCCGTCAAAATCGGTCCAGCCATTCCAGAGATTAGCCGGAACCAATAGACAGACAACAGATAAATAATTGATTGTATTATTTAGCTCCCGGTCTATCTAAGCAAATAATATTGACATCGTTCACCACAGTCGTTCACAGAATGCTTCCGTAAGCAATAAACGGTTAAGATAAATTCTATATATAAACGTTGTGGTTCTGGCAACGATAGGAAGGACATTGCTTCATTATGAGATTATTACTGGAACATTATGGTTGTAATAAATCTGGATGAATTATGATCATGTTTCGTGTGTTTTTGATGCGAATACAACATGCCGCAAGGCCAAACAGTAAAGTTGACAAGTGATTATTTTTTAATAGGTTTGGCAGTCTGTGTATGTTTGTATAGTTCCAGGTCATCACCACCATATCATCTATAGCCTACTGAACAGATCAATAGATTCGTAAAAACGGCCCGGCCGACGAGGCAGCATAAATTTTGTCCAAAAATTTTACGTGATCAGGTCAAAGTTTTACGAAGTTCTATTTGTTAGCTGTTCTTTTACTTGGTTCAGTTTGTGTGATTCACAAATTGTGGTTCTGAGTCTGGGTGTTTTTTGTGTCCGTTTCAACGTATCTCCTCAGAGACTCAGGACTATTCTTAGTATGAGTTGTATGATCCCGGAACAAAATTAATCAGGAGTTGAAGTGTAATTACCTGGAGTACAACATCTTCTTCTTGACCTTGGCGGTGTCGGGGCACCATGACATGAGGAATAGCTTCTGTTTCTTGCTAGCCTCCGACGTTCCCTGGCACTGGTGCGTGTATTCAAAGTCGAAGAGACCATATCTGGAATGACATGACGTAAAAGTTTATAAAGGAAAATAGGACCTTAGTTCAAAGACTGTGGAATCTTATGGATACACTATCCCTATCCATCGTAATGTAGTCGTAAGACCTAGGAAGCTAATTCCTCAGGACAACATCGCAAAGATGCCATTGCAAAGAGAAGGAACTTGAAAATTTTTTTGTACGTGTAGTTAGCCTACGGGAATTAGGGACAAATCGGCAAGACTAAAACCACACGCTAAGCCTTGGAGATCCTTCCTGAGATAGGAACGATCCAAGCACGGCTGTGACGTTTTTTAGACCGTCTATCTAACATGGTAGGCCAAAACTTCTAAGGAGAGGCGTAGGCTGACAGGGGCTGGATGCGAGAAGCCGATGTTTAGCAGTGGACTGCGGTAGGATGTTGATGATGAAAGGCTGTTGAAGATGCCTTTATTCATAATGTTGCTTTAAGTCAGAACTTGATACAGACACGTGGAGACGAAGTTTCAACGATATATTGTAGGGTAAACATATTTTGCTAGCCAGTTACCTATATAACTATGTATTACATGTTAATAAAGTATTCTCATAACCGCCGACCTATTTATTATAAAATAAACGCAGACGTAATAAGATCATCGCGCGCTTCCAAGCGATATTATTGTTAGAATTTTAGGTTACACTTGCGAAGTAAGGAATTCATATTGATGGCAAAGTCAAGCTACTTTGACCACTGATTATTACACAATTGTAGTGGTCTTAGGTATCGTAGTAAGAGGGACATTTACATTTTATAAGGGCGCGGCCTCGCTTGCGTTATTCCTTTATTCATGTTTCTGACTTTGATTTATTATCTTACCCTATTAAGGATGAAATTCATAAAAAAAAAAACATTTTTTGTAAGTGCTTACAACACAAAAATCACAAAGAAAACAAATTTCGCAACAAACGAATTTTCAGATTTACATTTGAGTCGACCGTGTAATCGAACCCGACACCTCAGTACAGCATGCGCATGCGCATGCGCTACCACTGTGCACCACCCAGAGCAGACCATTACTACTCTACGTCTACTAACACACAGTGACATTAAGACAGGTATGTAACACACAGCGAACGTACCTGCACTCTCCGGTGCCACCTTTCTGCAAATCTTCAAGGAACTGATCGTATTCGGCATTACGCTCGCCAACAGTCTCTACATCGATCTGTTTCTCATCTCGAATGTAGAAGACCACGTAGCGGTGTTTCTTATCCTTCTTTATCTCTTCGTACGTCATTTTGCACGCGTCCGAAACTGTAACGCCAGACGCCTGTGAAAGATATACTTTATTAAATAATAATTCATTAAATAATCCGTACTAATAATATAAATTCGAACGTAAATCTATTTGCTACGCGTTCACGGCTAAATTACTGCACCGATTTCAATGAAATTTGGCAAGAAGATACTTTTATTTTTGACGTGGACGGAGCCACGGGCAAAGTTAATGATTAATATTATCAATTATTGGCAAATCAATTCTATGCATGTGGTGACGAAATGCGGATTGTCATTTCCATATCCATGGTTAAGCAAGATCCGACTAACTAAAGGAGTAAAAAAACACTGTAAAAATAAGGAAAAATTGAAACAAGCCCTATATATAACCGGTGTGGTCCACCAACTGGACTGCTAAACGCTGAATAATGAGTATCAATTATTTATGAGCACACACAGTACGTGGGAAGTGCCGAAGCGTGGCTCCTTCGGCATGAATGGGCCGGCCCGACCGGAGTGATACCACGGCCTCACAGAAAACCGGTGTGCAATCCCCATCCCCCAAAGGCCGGCAACGCACTTGTGACGCCTCTGGTGTTTGCAGATGTCCATGGGCGGCGGTAATCTAGCTTACCATAAGGCGACACGTTTGCTCGTTTGCCCGCCTATTCCATAAAAAAATATTTATGACATTTGCTAGAGTAGAAAGCGGCATGGCAACCTTTGAAACTATTAGGTCAACCGTGCAATCGTATTTGCAAAAAATGCAGTTAAATCATCAACATCAACAACCCATAACGTCCCACAGCTGGGCTCGGGTCTCCTCTCAGGAGAGGGTTAAAGCCATACGTCCCCACGCTGGTCGAGTGCGGGTTGGAAACTGACAAGACAACGTTGTGGCTACGTAATCTTGCCGTTGGATGGCAAAGGCCTCCAACTACGCTTCACGACTGTAATCCTGGGATAACAACCGGGACCGACTGCTTAACGTGACCTCCGAATCACGGAGACGCTCATGGTAAAATGCCACGAGCGGTCACCCATCCAGGTACTGACCGCGCCGTCGTTGCTTACCCTCGGTGATTGTTTCTAATCACCGAAAGCAACTGGGTTATGAGCGCCTCAGAATGCAGTTAAATAACGCTTATGAAAAAAGGGTTCATGTTTATGCAGCGCTAGACAGAATGTACGATAGGTTAAATAAAATATACTAATGTTTTAATGACCGTCAAAAGAAAAAAAAAATGCTGCCACTTCCTGTTACGGGTGATGATTTCCTCCCGCATGTCAACGGAACTAAACAATAGTAGGCCATTGTTACTTGTATATTGACACACTGGTAATTTGCTTTAAGTTGGCACCACGTTCATCATAACTTCGTGTGTAAACTACAAATTACAGTCTAAACGAGTTGTGATATAAGCAACAAAATATTTTTGAGTTATTTCGTTATTATTTTACTAAGGATACTTTGATCCTTACGGACTTACAGTAAAAATTAAAAAACCGAATGCGTCAATATTTGTCATCTTTATTAAATTTACCTTTTTTTGATTAAAACATAGGTTTTATTTATTTTCGTAATCACCGTTAAAACTTATTTATTTTGATACTACACTCGATTTATTTGAAAACATTAGTTTTTTTAGATTACTTTTTGGTGCCAAAAATCCTTTATTTTGTTACTTTTTTTAATTTTGATGTACCCAATGTCACTCTCACGACTAAGACGAATCTATTGACACCACTCACATAAAAAAACAAGCCGTTCAATTCAATACATACACTCGAAAAACCTAACCCTCCTTCTTTCGCATTCGGGTAAAAAGAAAGTTACTTTAATTATGCACCCTTTCAATTATTAAGCCGTTAATCCCCTTCAATGCCAAATGTTTTAGTAGTCTGACCCCGAATCACGCTGAGTTTGTTTGCGTTTTAAAAATGTGAGAGGATATTATTATTTACACATATAGAATAGACGGCAGAGTGGTCAGTTGATATACTCGTGGCCTATCCAATCACAGAACGGACGGGTGCGCAACCGCGGGTCTTTCGAGCCACTACAATCCTTTACCCTATCCCCTCACCCCATCTGTTCTTTTTAACCGGGACTTTTCTTTGTACCGATTCAAAAAGATTACATCAAAAGTAGGGTTGTGTCTGGAATTGATAAAAAAACTAATAACAAAGCTAGCGAGGTTGTGCATATTGATGGATATAAGGATGCCGACCCTAGTTATAATTAGGAGACGAACAGAATGATTACAGCGAAATTGAAGTTACGATATCATTCGAGATAGAATGTTGAACACAGTTTAGTCAGAATCTCGGGTCACTGCGAATTCTAAAACAGAGTCGCGCAGGCGCCTCAGCTGTCCCCACATTTCATGTTCTATTTCAGTAACAACCAAGGTTGATGCATTCGTTCCCAATTTACATCATAAACTTCACGTAATGTGTTAATTATTTCATGTTGTCGTGATTTAAATACTATTCTTATTATAATAATATTCTTCATTATTATCAACAGCCCTTAGTAGACCATTCAAGGGCAAGGGCCTCCTCCTTAGAAAGGTTTTGTCCTACTATAACAAATCTATACTAATATATAAGGCTGAAGAGTTTGTTTGTTTGTTTGAACACGCTAATCTCAGGAACTACTAGTCCGATTTGAAAAATTCTTTCAGTGTTAGATAGCCCATTTATCGAGGAAGGCTATAGGCTATATATCATCACGCTAGGTCCAATAGGAACGGAGCACTAATGAAAAATGTTTCGAAAACGGGGGAAAATTTTCACGCTACAGGCAATAGAAGACGCAAACGAGGTTGCGTGGGTCGGCTAGTGGTTTTATATAGGGTATTTTGTCGAATTTTTCTTTACATGCACTGCTTCTGTTCTAGCGTTGTTTGATTTCTTAGTCAGATCTTATAACGGGGAAAGCTTATTCCTTTCGAAAGACACAGATTAAGTTGCGTTTGTCACCATAGCTTTTAAGAATCTTTTATTACTTTATTGCTATAAGCTTAAAGTCTATTATCATTTGTGACTGTAAATGTCGGATGTTGGCCTGAGTCACCGAATGTTATCGAACGCTATCTGAGGTCGAAGCGGTAATGTTTTTAAACATTTATATCAATGTTCAGCGTTTGTACAGGTGAAGTTATCGCGTTACGGTTCAATGAGCAATTCATGTGTTGGCTAGCATATGGGCTGGGTATGTTCAGCCAATGTCAAGGTGATATACTCGTATACATACAAAAGGAAAAATTGTATTGGATATCACCACTCGATTCATTTTAAAGCCACTGATAGTTTTTTATCGTATCTTTCTGGATATTAAAAAGCAATTTCTAGAAGACAAAGCAGTCGTAGTACTAATACATTTATTATATCTATTTCAAGAATTCGCGTAAATAACATTTACGCGAATTCTTGAAAAGATGGTAATGCGAATCAATTTCTAAGATTAATTTATCACTTAAATAGTACTTCAAAGAAATTTAGATTATACATATATTATAGTTTTTTTTTAAACTATTAAAAGTGGATACTGAATGAAAATTAAAATTAGGGATGTGAAAAGAAACTTCAAGCATAACTAACGATGTCATTGTCAAAACCTTAATGCCACCTGGTCAGTAAATTGAACTAAAAACACAAGTCCATATTAGCTTCAAAATACGTATTTAAGGTATATATGTATATCTATATATACTAGCAAAACTTTCATTGAAGCTTGCCAACATCGAAAACATAAAACGCCAACAAGATTCAGTTATTTAATGAATGCCAACCACAAAGGTAGTACCGATACAGAGTGGTATCATAGTTAAAGATATTCTAAAAGAGATGTCCCCCGCGTGGGCAGTTAAAAATAGACTCGCCTGCGTCGAGACATTGGCCGTTGTCTAATTATATGTGGTGCATGAACCGCGCCACGTGTGGCTTTTGAAAGTATCCATACGGGAGAGGCAGCTTTTCAGTAGCATTCTTCGTTTGGAATTTAGGATGCTTTGTATGCATTTCTATTTTCGAAGGCTAATTGTTGAGATTGTTGGACGGGGTATCAACATGCAGCATAGCTTAAAGTTTCTTTTAACTATATATTTTATTCGAAACTTATTTAAAACTAGCCTTTGGCCACGGCTCCGCCCGCGTGTACGTCGATTGTATTCTGATGTTTACGCTATTTAGTTTTAAGTTTCATTTAAATCCGTTCAGTAGTTTTTGTCTGTGAGAATAATAAATATTCACATTTATAATATTAAGTAGGACAGGATTTTACAAAGTTATTCACCTAACTAGATCATTTAATACAATCAGACTATTTTTATATTTAGAAGGATTATCGTCTATCTCTATCGGTTCTATTTACGTAAGATGTTATTCTTAGATCATTTTCTTGTTTATATCTTGCGAATTAACGTAATACTGTAATCAAGAATGCTAGAATCTTGCAATAGTTATTGAAAACAATTTTCTTTTACTAATTGTGGCTGTGAAAGATTTTATCTCTTATGCAGTACTTTGCATAAGTTTATTTTTTTCATTAAGGTCTGTGTAAACAGAGCTGCGACTTCGATATTTCATAAATACTACTTAGGAAGTATTGTATATAACTGCGGCATTAATATTCATACTAATAGTATAAATTTAAAAGTAACTGTCTGTTTGTTTAAGGTAAACCGCAATTCAATGACATTTTGGCATGGAGATAGAGACACTTTGATTCTTGTAGAAGGATACTGGCTGCTCTTACACACACGTGAGTGAAAAAAGTATCTATACTAATATTATAAACGCGAAAGTATATAAGTATGGATGGATGTTTGTTACTCTTTCACGCGAAAACTACTGAACGGATTTGAATGAAACTTTACAGTTATATAGCTTATATACCAGAATAACACATAGGCTACTATTTACCGCGATAATCGACATATACGCGGGCGGAGCCGCGGACAACAACTAGTTTCTATATATTTTCTTTCTTGAATAACGGCCTGGCGCGAACACCGGACTGCAGTGACGCACATTCGTAAAAAATCACTTCAATAATTTATACGTTTCTGCGAGTTTGAATGTGATATTTTAAACGGATAGCTGAAATTTAAAACATTTACACAATTTACTTCGTCTACTGTTGGCGCGAAAGACACCTAAACAGCGTCATACTTCGAAAGTTTTTTTTTTATTTAGAGGGAATAAGTAATGAATTCTTGAAAGAAGGTTTCCACCGAAGGCCTCGCATCTCAAACTTGATAATATAAACTTTAAAGACTGCGTACACGATTTAATCTAGATTAAAGATTGTAAAAGTCCTTCTGTTGATCCATCTGTATAGTAAATAAATAATACTGTTTGCAGTATATTAAAGAGAACAAGACAATTGAGAAAAGACAAAGCGAGATAAGATGATAACATTACCCTTATCTAATATAATTTGTTGTGTTGCAAATATATATAGTTTTTCGACTTTAACATAACAAGAAAAATTTTTAAAAATATAACCCGACTAGACTATGTAAGAACTTTGATTAAAACACGGCCTAAGTCACTTGTGCCAAAATATTAGAAATTTATTTTCACTTCTATTATTAAAATCGGTTGAGTAGTTTAGGCGCTACTAACCCACAGACTGTCAAAACTAACAATTTTAGGTAAAATACAGTATAGATAGATACAAGCGATGTAATGCGATTTTTGTATACATATATAATTCCAAATCATCAACAACCCATAACGTCTCACTGCTGGGCTCGGGTCTCCTCTCAAGAGAGGGTTAAGGCCATAGGTCCCCACGCTGGCCAAATGCAGATTGGGGAATGGCAACACAACGTTGTGGCCGTTGGATGTTTTTAAGCCGCCCAAAAGCCTCCAACAGAGCTTCACGATTGTTATCAAACGATAACAGCCGGGACCGACTGCTTTACGTGACCTCCGAGTCACCGAGGCGCTCACTGCGGTCGTTGCTTACTATTCCAAATGTCAACGGCAAATCCGAGCAGATATGAGTCAATAAGCGGATATTGCTTCATATTCCATATTTAGTTGAAACCGTTCAAGGTAAATCAGGAATATATCATTAAAATATCCTTGTAGTCATAAATACACTACTAAATAACTAATTGGAACAGGTTTGAGGAATTTAACTCTACGTAGTACTACACAAGTGATAAAATATCGAAGTTTATTAATATTTGTGGCCTCATCGTAACGTTTGTAATGGTGATGTGACGAACATTCGAATTCACAAATATTCACAGTCGTGCTATATCGAAATGAATATTTAGAATTTGATAAACGAAAATGAAATTGTATATGGACAGGGAGTAAGAATAAGATTCAAATTTCCTAGGTCTTTTTACACTTATAACCGAATATGAAAATGACAATTGAACTCTTTAAATAAATTAATAAATATTTCGGACATCTAACACACAACGCCATCTAGTCGCAAGCTAAGCAGCTTGTGTTATGGGTACTACTAGACAACTGATACAAATACATATGTACTTTTTTGTAAATACATACATATTATACATAGCAAACACCCAAACTACAAAACAAATATTTGTAGATCATACAAACATTTGGTTCGACCCGGGAATCGAACCCGAGACCTGATGATCAGCAGTCGCACAAGTCAACCGCGAGACCAACGAGGCAGTCAAAAGTCATATTTAACTTTATAATATGTATCATTCTTGTTGGCTGTACCTAATGATCACCCTCCAATCACGGTCATGAATTGAGGCGTACAAATAATTACGATTTGTACCCCGGATCAATTAGCCAACGTGAAATGTCAAACCTTTTTGCCATTTTGCTTGACCTTTATTTCGAAAGTAAACATTTACATTCGAAATATTGTTCAAATTCCAATTCAATAATACATTAAAACAAAACTACTAATAAAAGCTTACCTATAGATTTTAAAGAAACTGAATACACTAAACAGATCGAATTAGATTTCGTCTCAAATACGTAGAATGACGTTTCTGTGTATTCATATACTCTTTTTTAACAGACTTCAAAAAAAGGAGGATGTTTCTCAATTCGACCGTATATATTTTTTTTTATGTGTGTTCGCTGATAACTGCGTCGTTTATGAACCGATTTTGACGCTTCTTCTTTTAATGGAGAGGAGATATCCCAATGGTGGTACCATGGTAAGGACACTAAGATCTGATGATGGGATCAAAGAGAAATCGAGTCAAACCTTGAAGACGGTTTTATTTTTGTTAAATTTTTATATGTAAAAGTTTCCAAAGTGACGCTGCTCCGACAGGTGAAAAGTGTGAGCAGAAGAGTAAAGGTCACCGTCCTCATTGCGAATGTCGACAATGTTATAGCATGGTGACCCAGAATTCGAATTTTATCTATACAAATAAATAAAATTGGAGTGTCTGTTTGTTATATTAAAATAACCCCTTTTTACTAAATGCATTCGAATTTTATCTATACAAATAGATAAAATTGGAGTGTCTGTTCGTTATATTAAAATAACCCCTTTTTACTAAATGCAAATATGTATGAGTTATGCACAGTACATGCATCAAAAATTTTTTAACTACATTTTTGGTATGTGTACTCTGTATACATACACATGCATTTAATAAAAAGCGGTTATTTTAATATTAGAAACATATTCAAGAATATAACAATATATAATTAATTCAAGGTAGTAGAGCCATGCTGATTTCAGCACGAACGGGCCGGCTCGACCGGGGCGGTACTACCCTCGCACAGAAGATGAGCGTAAAATGACAGCGATCATGCTGTCGTGTTTCGTTGATGAGTGCGAGACCGGAGGCCCAATGATGCAGAAGCATCACTAGCCCGCCATGGTGTGGGTCACCATGCTGCACTGTTGCATTGTCTGCATTCGCAGTATGGTGACCACCACTCTTGGATTCTGCTCATGCTTTCCATCAGGCAGAGTAGAATCATTTTGGCAGGGCCAAACATAAAAAAAAAAAAAAACTCCAATTTTATTTATTTCTATAGATGTATTGTCAGATAGTGCAGCTATAATTAATTCTGTTTAAAATTACCACGGTGAGTCATAGGTACTCATTGGCCACATCAAACGGCACGACTTACATTAATCAATTTCATTATTAATTGACAACTTTTTTTACAATTTCTATTGTATTATACTGTTTTATATTAATACGCTAAACCGCTGCAGCGATTTCAATGAAATTTAGCATCGAGATCATTTGATTCTTGAGAAAGGACATAAGACCTAAAGGTAAAAAGTTACCGCAATAACTGACAAACACGCCGACGGAGCCGCGCGCAAAAGCTAGTTCGATATACATATAAAAGAAATAAGACAGTGTCCTTAAAATCGTTGCGTTGAACGACCTCAATGACAGTATGCGTCACCGGCTGACTCAGGTGACTGTATATTTTATAATAATGACTTGCAAGGAGAGGAAACAGACCATTTAACGAAAATTTGCAAAGATACTATTGGGAAAACATTTGATTGCAGTAATTACTGTAAGTGACATCTTACTATGGGCCTCATAAGGAAGCTCGGGGTCACACAGCGAGTTATCGAACGGGCTATGCTTGGGGCCTCTCTATGAGATCGAATCAGAAATGAGGAGATCCGTAGACGAATTAAAGTTACCGACATAGCAGAGAGAGTCAGCAAGCTAAAGTGCCAGTGGGCAGGGCACATAACTAGAAGAACCGATGGCCGATGTAGGAAGGCCTCTCGCAAGGTGGACGGACGACCTACGTAAGATTGCAGGGACTCGTTGGAAGCAGGCCACTACCGACTGCTCCAAGTGGAAATCAATAGGGGAGGCCAACGTTCAGCAGTGGACTTCTCAAGGCTGATATGATCATACGGATGATAACACGGGGTTCACCTAGTTCAGAATAAACCTACAGTTACTAGCGTTATACCTAATTATGATATCGATATCTGAAAACGTTGTTATATTATCTTTACGGGTAGGTCTTCTAGAATCGATAAACGTTATGGATAGATAAAAACGATATTCATTATGTGTACATTTAGGATTTTTATCAAGATAGCACTGTTAACAGTATTAATATCACTGTTAAGGTGCAAAATGTTCACGATTTATGTGTAAACGGTCACACATACGGCGGATAAGAGCCCACTGCTGGACATAGGCCTCTCGCGGTAATCCCAGTGGTCATCGTGGTGAGGGTAGTACCGCTCCGATCGAGTCGGCCCGATCGTGCTAAAATCAGCGTGATTCTACTACTAACTAATAGGTCTTTACCTATGAAACTTTTATTTCTGTTATTCGAAGTAACCACCCATGCAATCGACGCATCTTTGCCAACGCATTGGCAGTTTAAAGATATAATAATAATGATAGAAATAAAAAAGTTTGAAAAAATAAGTACTTTCACTTATTGCATACAAAACGGCAATTTCAAGACCTAATATAATATTATAATCTAGTCCTAAACTAAGTAAAATTTGTACTATGGGTACTAAATATTTGATCCGACCCGGGAATCGAACCCGAGACCTCGTACAGCCGTCGCTTACGTTACCACTGCGCCAATGAGACAGTTATTTAAACCAATAAATAAGCTGTGTCGTCACTGTATAGAAAGAGTTAACATAACATTCTGATTCTAAAGCTACTTATGAGTCAGCTGTAACGTGATTCACGATTTTAATGGCAGGTTTTGTGTTGTCACCATATATGGTTGCGAACTCCATTGGTATATTATAGTGGAATGAATGTACGAGACGTATATGGCCGTAGGTAATATCAGTATGTTTCAGCTGTTTTTCTTCAATTAGTAATGGTTGTGATTAGTGCACATCGATTAAAAGTAAATATTTATACAAATAAATAAAATTGAAGTGTCTGTTTGTAATATTAAATACCTGCTTTTTACAAAACGCAGATGTATGTTTACACGATACATATAACAAAATAACATTTTTGGTCTGTCTGTTTGTTCCGGGTAATCTCTAGAACGGCTGGACCGAGTTTTCTTTCGGACTTTCACTGGATCCAGGGAGTAACTTAGGCTACTTTTTTAGACTAACTTCGTCCCGCGGCGTTACTCGCGGTACGACGATAACCGCGGGTAACACCGCGGGGCTCAGCTAGTTTACAATAAAAGCTTCGTTTTAACACGTTACAATTAGATTTACTTATATGTTTGTTTGTTTGGAAGCGACTTTCGCAAGCGTGCTTTTTAGTTCTTTACCCGAAGCGAAGCCAAAAGTTAAGGTAATCGTTTTAACAGTCTAAGATGTTCCACCGTAGCTCCAAAACTACTGAACCGATATTAATATATGAGATGTCAATAGAGATGCCTCGTAATAGTGGCGCTATACAAATAATGTATCACAAAATATCAGTAAGTACATGGATATCAACACCTGTATATCCGATTACATTCCAATTAGAATTATAAATAGAGATAACGGAAATGTTTATCTCTCGTAGTGAAATATGTTTTAATTTCAGCCAACCATAGAATTTTAAACCGTTAGGTAGTTTATAAAATAACTTCCGAAATACTAGGAATATATGTATTCTGTATCGCCAAATACATTAACGGACACAAAGAAACCTGAGACTCTGAACAACAATCAAATTACTGAATCACATAAGTCTTGCCCGATTTGGGAGACGAACTCACAACAAACACTTAGCGTTTTAGCAAGCAGGTCATCTCAACTACTGCTATGTTATAAATTCGAAAGTAACCATATCACGGATAAACCACTGCACCGATTAATGTATATAAAACTAGCCGAACCCCGCGGTGTTACCCGCGGTTATTGTCGTAGCGGATAACACCGCAAGGCGAAGCTAGTCTAAAAAAAGTTGCCCAGTTACTCCTTATATCATCAACTATCTGCCAGAAAGTCCCGTCAAAATTGGTACAGCCGTTCTAGAGATTAGCCAGAACAAACAGACATACATACACAAATAAAAAAAATCCTTTTTTGATATTTGTACCATGTTTACATACATATTATGCATATAGTAAAAAGCGGTTATTTTAATATCACACAAACAGACACCAATTTTACTTATTTGTATAGATATATAGATTTGTCATGTAGATACTTTGATACTTGGGAAATGACGTATCTACTATTATCGCGATAACCGAACCAACAAACACCCAGACGGAGCCGCGGGATAAAAGCTAGTGACAAAGATACAGATATGTACAATCCACAAGATATGAATGATACCCAAAAATAACTCCACCCCATAAAATAGGTTCTCGTTCTCCCTAAACCGAGTATGTAAGCAGATGGAATTTCATCCCAGAGGGCAAACGATGTTAGCTAAAACGCCCTCCTACGTTAGGGGTGGCGCATTTGCGACCCCTACGCTATAAATTTCACGGGTCATCACGTCTGTTTCGTTTGGGCACGATTTTATGGAAGGCTTTTTAAAAATATGCTGTCTCCGATGATCTTGTTGTCTTAAGGGACGTACTAGAAATACCTACTTAATATTATAAAATGCGAAAGTAACCGTATGTCTGTCACACTTTTACTGCTAAACCGCTACACAGATTTTAATTAAAGGCATGCAGACTTTGATATTTGAAGGCTACTTTTGTAACCGTCATACATCGGGACAGTGCCAAGTGCAAAACGTCTAGTTGCGTGTAGATAAGCCTAAATAAAAATCCGACATTTTACTCAATTTCACACAACTCCTGTTTAAGAAGCGCGTGATACCGGAATTTTTATTTATCAAGTCTATGAGTAATAAAACATTTTATGTGGTATTCCAGGCAGATAGATTTAGCATTTTATGCAATCCATACTACAATTATTAACTCAAGAATACCCAGGCACCCATTTTGACATTTGCCATGGAGATACCTATTTATGTACTTTGGATTCTTGACGAAGCACATAAGTTATTCTTTTTTTTTGGACTAATCCCACCCACACGCCCACTACTGTAACTCCTGTACACCAGGAACAACAGCAGTGACCCACGAACACACCGAGTTATGACACTCGGGAAGTCCCAGGAAAAAAATTAACTGTCTTGGAACCCGCAACGAAATTAATCAGAAGAAAAACAGGAGGAGTTGGAAATATGATAAGTCCACTTCCCTCCTTAGCAAAGCGGGAGACAAAATGAAGTCAAAATAGGCAGACACCTTTTTTTAAACCATAAGCACCACGGATAAAATATTATGGGTCCTAAGTGAGCTATATTTGATTACTATAGTATGTATGGCAGAATCGCCTAAACGCACGGAAATTCACCGAAGTTGACACAAGATCCTCATAGAAGTTATTCTTTGTCGGGATAACTGACAAACACTGCGGACCGTAGTCAAAAGTTAGTAAATTATGATTTTAGATATTTTGTTTATATATTTTACTAGCCGAGTCGCGCGGTGCTAACCGCGGGGCGTAGCCAGTCTAAAAAAAAGTAGCTTAAGTTACTCCTTATATCATCAGCTTCCTTCAGTGAAAGTCCAGTCAAGATCAGTCCAGCCGTTCCGGAGATTAGCCGTAACAAACAGACAAAAAAAAATGTTATTATGGTCTATGTATCGTGTATATACATGCATATGCATTTACTGAAAAGCGGTTATTTTGATATTACAAACATACACTGCAATTTTATTTATTTGTATAAATTTCCTAGACTGCGGCTAACAATCATGTTTATACAATTTTGGGTTTGTGGTTTTCGAGATTTGGGTAATCTCTGGAACGGCTGCACCAAGTTTGACGGGACTTTCACTGGCAGATAGTTGATGAGCTAAGGAGTAACTTAGGCTACTTTTTTTAGACTAGCTGTGTCCCGGCTTGGTGTTGCTCGCAGTACGACAATAATCGCGGGTAACACCACAGGGTTCAGCTAGTTTAATAATATATAAGTACTAGCTGTCCGCGGCTCCGCCCGCGTGTATTACGGTTGTAGTACAAATAATAGCAACAAATAGTAGCCTATAAGTTATTCTGATGTTTAAGCTATATTACTGTAAAGTTTCATGCGTTTAGTAGGTTTAGCACGAAATAGTATTAATAATATTAATAATAAATAAATAGTAGTAATGTTTAATAGCAGTCTAAATATAAATATCATAATACAGACTGCTTAGGTGAAGGTCGGACAGACAAGTCTAGTAGAAAAAAGTAGCCTTAGCTACTCCCTATATCATCAGTTAAATCAGTAGGTACATGAGTAAAAGAGTCCCGTTTATTACTATTGTAAACAGACAGACAGACAAAAACTTAAAATAAAAATTATTTTGGTACATGTATAGTGTAACATACATACACATTTATTTAAAAGCGGTTACTTTTATATTAAAAACAGACACTTCAATTTTATTTATTTGTATAAATATGATACATAAAAACATAATTATTATAGACGAATTCTAAGAAGAGCAGAGTCTTTGATCCTTTATTGTGTATCGGTGTTGACACAATAAATGATTGTGTTTTTCCTACAACTTTTTGTCCTCATTGGTGATCAAACCTTTCAGCTTAAACCATAAAATTATTAAAAAAATACTGGCTGCATCAATATCTTCCGTCTTTATTAAATACATACAAACACTCGCAAAACATAATCCTCCCTTCTTACGCAGTCTGGTAAAACAGGATAAAGGATTTGTAACTAGGTACTATTATTTAAATCTTATAAGATTCTTGTTCTAACAATTTTCTGGTTATTTATTTGCATAGAGCTGCTAAAATTACTAATACTGATGGAAATTAAAAGTTGAATACTCATTGTAACTACCACAGTAGAGCAGTGTTAACTTATGTAACTGCTGTGCTTGAGGTCTCTGGTTTGATTCCTAGGTAGGATCAAATGTTTGTATGATCTGCAAATATTTGGTTCGGAGTTTGGATGTTTCATTGTGATGTTTATGTATAATATGTATTTACAAAAAAAAAAAAGTATATATGTATTTGTATCAGTTGTCTAGTACCCATAACAAAAGTTCTGCTTAGTTTGGGACTAGATGGCATTGTGTGTTAGACGTCTGAAATATTTATTATTTGTTGTTAATGGTTAGTAATTATTATATTTAGCCCCAATATAAGGCAGCAAGTTGTCAATTGATGTAACATTCATAACCAGAAAGACTGGAAATGAGTCATAAATTACAATATTGTGAGTTTTAAACTGAATATGAATAATCTGTGCTAAGAATCATTTCTCAAGAGGGTCTTGCATTAAAGGTTTAAAAAAAAATATAGTATTCTCATTACTACTTTTAACATAGTGACTGGCTATATGGCTGGCATGCTCCGCTAAGAAATAATCTACTGAACATTACAGGAAGTTTTCGTAGTAAATGACTAAGTAATGAATCATACAACAATCATATCTATAAATATAACAAATGGGTGTTTCTGTTACTTTATAATGGCACTTTTGTAAGGTAATTATTCCAATAACTTTCTTATAGGGCTATGTTGATTCATACAAGGACATGATAAGATAGTAATCCTACAGAATTATATGATAATTATTTAAAGCTTCTGGGCGTTATGCGACCGACTTAGACTTTAGTAACCCGCAATAAGACCCGTTTTAGCGTATCATCTGTTATAAAAACAGTTACGATAGATTTTTAGGCAGCAGAAATATGTAACCTTGACATTGGTTGGCCAATACCCTCGGCGCAATTAATAATGAATTATCATACAGCCTTTGGCTCTCGAAGGAGCATATTTACCCAAACTAGGCATGAAATATATGTGACAGCTAGTACCGCAACCACTACGCCTTATATGGTCAAACGAAAGTGCGATTGCGCGACGATGCATTCCCTCTAAAGTTCGTTGCCCCCGGCACGCTACACATCACTGATAACTAGTCTATAGACCCTGTGACATTGTAAAATCGCAAAAACATCGTACACTATCCCATACGTTTCTCATAACTTGTCAAAAAAGGCGTTGTAGGAATAACCTTTCGAACGTACGTGAAATCCAATACCGGCCCATCGAGTAGTTATTTCACTCGGGGCGAGGCAGCAGTCAGAGATGTCCCGTGGTCATAAAATTAAAAACACTACACGTGGCGTAAAATCACTGAACGGTGACAACGATTTTTAGGAAAGAGCGTGCGAACTCTGCGGTAGGTTGTGCGAAATATGGCGGCACCGGTCACTGAAGACCAATTTCATGTGAAACTGCGGGATGTCGGTTTGTAATTAATCACAATTGCAATAACAAAACACACTGCCATCGAAATACACTGTAATTTATTTTCTTCACTTACCATTTTTATGAAGTTTTACACGTAAAAATTCCACCACTAAATTCACCGACACTACGACAACGGCGACCGGACGACACTGTTCGGAATGTTGGCTAACACTATTTGATGATAACCAATGAGCGCATGCGTCAAAATGATTGACGAAATCAATATGACGTCTTTTTAAAAGTATAGCAATGACTTAACAAACAATGCACTTTCTAAATTTTGAAATGTTTTTTATATTTATAATTTAATATTATTATAGAACTTATTAGATTCCAAGTAAAATATTAAACGTTCGTTACCGGAACAAGTGGACAACATTCAAAAAGTGAGACTGGCAACTCCGAAGTGCTACCAGACAATTTATACCAAGCACTCAAATAAAATTGTAATTGATAAATATAGCACTAGTAGAGTACAGTGTAGTTAAGATTAGATACGTAAATACATGACGCGCTGTTCAGTAAATGATAAATAATGTTATCTCAATCAACTTCAAAAGTGAGTCACTCATGACGACAGGTCATGAACCAATCAGATTTTAGTATTCAACAAATGCCCATATACGGACAGACGGAAACAGTGAGAATCACGCAATATGAAGTTTGAAATTTCGCGCCTATAGACTCAAAATAGTTTTTAGAGTTGGAATATATATTGTGCAATTTGTTTTCAGTAAAAACATGATTATATTATAAAGACTATTAGATATCAGCATGATTTGCACTTACCTACATGGTCCTTCATAGCCATATATGGCTACGAAAACTACAAATAGTCGAATTCTTTATCTTGATGATGCACTCAAAATATCAGCGTCATGTTTGAGTATTATTTTCCATTGTTCTAACTTTTTGCGCCATGATATTATCTTGAAGTGAGCACAACAAAAGAATTGATAAGTAATTTTGCGAATGTACTCTTAAGTTCATACCATATTTGGTAATTTCAATTACATATTTCAAACCTTTTGCACACGTTTTTTGATCCAGTGTGTATGTTTGCTTTACTTTAGACTGTCACATTTTATATTTACTTGTGTTTATTAAGGGATGTTAATACCTATATTCCTATGTCTTGAAAAAGGGACATTTCTGTAGAGTATCTAATTATTTTTTTACCTCTTCCAGTTTGCCAGGAGAACTTGGCTCGCACTTCTGTGCATTCTCTATCGAAGTACATATTTATCTTTTAATATACTTTTTAGTAATCCCATAGAGGTCATCCATCACAGGGATGTTGAGCATGTCTATTTTCCGGCATGAAAATGCGGATTTTCAAAGTCTCAAATCCGCGGATGCGAATGTTGTATCGCGAGTAACGCCGCGGGACAAAGTTAGTCTAAAAAAAGTAGCCTCAGTTACTCCCTGGATCATCAGCTACCTGCCAGTGAAAGTCCCGTCAAAATTGGTCCATCTTTTTTTGCCGCCGAATAAACAGACAGACAGACAGACAAAAAAATTTTCAACTACATTTTTGGTATATGTACCGTGTATACATATATATATATGCGTTTAGTAAAAAGCAGTTGTTTTAATATTATAAACGGACGCTCCAATTTAATTTATTTGTATAGATTCAAGGCTGTTACGCAAAGGTTCATAAATTAAATAATTAAAATCGCGGCACTAAATAATTTTTCGATAAGAACACTGCCTGGTGGTGTAGATAAAAATCTTCTTACTTCCGGAAATAATGTCCAAAATACCTCTAGATGATCACGCCATCATTTAAGAATACCCTTTTTTAGTGCTGTAAGAAAATAATTCCTTAGACGAAACTTGATGTCCCTGGTCCTAGTTGTTCCATATCTTTTCCCATGGAATCACTCATCCTCATTCTTTTAACCCCTCCGAAAACTCATTCTCATTATGTTTCATCATCAAAATGTCGTCTTTCTTTTTCTTTTCTTTAGTAGGTACATCTATCTCTTTAGGATCTGAGTATTAAGGTGGATAAATAAAGAATATTGTTTTAGTTTAGAATGATAAACTTTATCTACAATAAAACGGATTACCGGTGTAACATAATGGTATTTACCTCTGAATTTTAATTTAATAAGCTGAGTATAGATCAATATAAAGATTTCTCAATAAACAATTACTTAGACACAATGATCACACTGATATCTATCCATACGATAGGTACTACTATTGCTGATAACTATGTTCTCAAAAGTTTGCGGTAATTTTTTTTTGTTTGTTTTTGATACAGTTTTTTTATTTTATAATCCATGTTGTGCCTAGCTAGTATTCTTAAAGTATGTTCCACAATTTTGAATATTACAAAAATGGAGATCGTTTTTTGTTTTTTCGGAAGAATGGGGCCCCCGTTTCATCTCATCCAGATTTTTATATATTTTATCACGACGAAGACTTAAAGACTTAAGATTTGAAGCAGAAATAGGTGATCCGAGAGATCCGGCTGGTTGCCATTTCATCAAAAGAAGAAGACAAACTAAAATGTAAACATGTTTTGACGCGTCATATTAAATAAACAAAATAACTGTTATAATCGTGGTTATAATTATGTTACTGATGTCGGATTATTTTATTTAATAGTGATAAGGGATATGTCGCCTAAGCTATTGAGGGTGCCTAAGCTTATCGCATAAAGATGAAGCCACTGAACAAACCAATATTGAGTGCAGATAAAACCATCGATCGATGGATAAAACAATGTATTTAGTCCGTTAAAAGTTTAGCAGTCTCGAATAGTTTAAAATACACAGTAGGAAATATGGACTTTTAAGCAATAAATCGACTTAATATCTGTTACCATATATTTTATTTTGATATTTAGGGATTAGGTACATTAATAATATTTAATTACAATTTTATAGGTAAGTAAGTAAGGATATACAGGAATTTAAAAGAGGTATTTATTTAGGTACACGTATTTAGACATTTTTTCGAGATTTGAGTGTCGTACATGGGCTAATCCCGCCCACCACTGTAACTCCTATACACCAGGGTCAACAGCGGTGACCCACGAACACACCGAGTTATGACACTCGGGAAGTTCCAGTAAAAAATTAACTGTCTTGGAACCCGCAACGAAATTAATCAGAAGAAAAAACAGGAGGAGTTGGAAACATGATAAGTCCACTTCCCTCCTTAGCAAAGCGGGATACAAAATGATGTCACCACGGATAAAATATTATGGGTTCTAAGTGTGCTATATTTGATTACTATAATATGTATGGCAGAATCGCCTAAACGCACGGAAATTCACCGCAGTTGACACAAGATCCTCATAGTAAACCGCCCCAGATGTCATTAGTAAACTATTTAGCATTGTGTTACGTTCATTGTACCACTGACGAAATATTGTACCAAGGACTGTAGAGTCCCAGGGTGCATGATGAGCAGACTGTTCACAGCTAATATCAGGTGTTGAGCATTGACACGATGGTGTATCGACTAATTTAAATGAGTGTAGTTTGCTCGTAAGTTACCGTGGCCTGTAAGAAATTGAGCGACACAGTGATCTACCTCGAGCCACGTCCTTGACAACCGTTCGCGAACAGATGGAAAGAACTGGTAGAGGTGGCGCCCCTTAGATGATTCATCCCATCGTTGTTACCATTCATCCATTAGGTCGTTATTGACATTGGACTGCTGTTGAAACAATTTTATGATTCTATCGCGGTCCCGCACGCCCAAAAAATCGCATTGCATGTTTTGTAGTGTGGAATAGTACATGGCTGCACGTCTCTGCACCTCGAGATCGACCGGAAGAACACCCGCCAACACTGGTCAACACCGGTAAAGCCTCACGGCAACGCACTTGTGACGCCTCTGATGTAGTGGGTGCCCGTGGGCGGCGGTAATCACTTACCATCAGGCGATACGCCTGCTCGTTTGCCCTCCTATTCCATAAAAAAAACAGACATACATTCATATTTATGTGGTTAACACATACATAATAAAAATAAATACAATAATATCTGAGGTGACGAGGTGATAACAATATTTCTGTTAGTTGTTCGCGTTTTTGGCTCCTGTTATTTACTATTATTTCGTAAGTTCCCTGTAGAAGCCTAAAAAAAAAGACTACAAATATGTGTGTAGCTATTTAATATCCAACTTATAATTAAAACGGTATAATTTGTACAATATTCTTAAAACTAGACAACAATATACATATAAAAGATATAAATTATGTTGGAAGTGCTTGAAAACCACACAATGAGTGACAAGTCTTGGTACTGTGATAAGGAACAATGATGTTTTTCATCCCCCCATCTCGGAAAGTATTTTTGCCTTTCGATATCTGAGTGCAAAAGTCGTTTTTATCCGCTAGAGTGGCTAGAGCATAATATAAATTGAATTTAGAACATCGTGTGCACTAAGTTTGTGAATTCAAAACATCGTTAAACCCATGGTATAAAAATACAGGTATGCCATTTCGAGATACAGAGAGGACGAGATGACGTCATCATCAATAACGCTGGTTCTCAAACTTTATACTTTAGGGAGATTTTATAACCTACTTCATTTAGTCAATAATTCAAATTTAAAATTTAGTAACTATTTCGAATACATACATTTTGATCCTGATTGTGAGGGATAAACTATATATTTTCGTATTTTGTTAGTAATATCGGCTCGATAGGGAAACAATGTATGTTGTTTTAGCACTGTGTGACATATAAAGATTTGACAGACAGTCATCACTTTGAACGATTGGTAAAAAATAGTTTTACGATCGCTGTTTGGGCTCGTTCTAGAGGCAGCAAAACGGTTTTTATTGCTCCTCCCCATGAATTTAAGCAGTATTGAATGATTGATATAAAGACGAATAACCTTGAGTAATCAATTTAGAATCTGTTATAAGAACTTATATTATAATTATATTATTTTAATTGTATAAGTATTACTACTACAATTTTGTTATGTACTATAAATAAAATTAAATATTTGAGAATAACTGTATACACAGCACTGACCGAGACAGACTGCGTATAATAATGATAATGACATACAGAAAACACTGACAGCACGTTTCAGTGTTACCAGTAGTGTGAAATAATAACTCCCCAACCACCATTATTCCCTTTGTGAATTCGATAGAACAATTAAGTTTTACGTTACCATATATTTAAATTCAATATTTTGTTTAAAACAACAATTTAAATGCATTCAACATTTTTTTTAAATAGAAATGTGACTGAAAATGTTTCCATCATTTCATGTTATGTTGCTATAAAGTGGTAACTGGATAGTGACGTCACCTTGGATAGTTTTCGGAATGTCATACCTGTATTGTTATATCGTGATTAAACCTATTTAGATACGATTTTAAAATTCTTCGCTTGCTCGGTCATCAAAATTAAGCACGCGGTTAAAAAGCAAGGCTTTGTCGCTGTGCGACCACATCGCCCAACTTTGCACTCTTGTGTAACAAATAACTATTACAGTTCTCAAGGAACCATATTATATATTGTATGTCTGCGCTTTGTAGAGTATTTATTTGAAGATACAGTAACACCACCTGAAAATAGTAAGGATTCGGCTGTAGATTCAATTATACAAATATAATAAGTGTTTCAGTAACCTTCACTTATTTATATAAGACATTCTTAAACTTAAATTCACTTATTCTTTTATTACACTATTTTATAATGAAAAAAAAATCATTTTTTACCTGAATACGGGTTTTCAAGAATTCCCAACATATTTATGATATCTTTTATAGACAGTGACTAAATTATTCATGGTCACTTGTCCAGCGGAACCGGCCAAGGCTCGTTTTAAGAATGGCATAGCATGGCTGTCAGAAGCCTCTATGAGGAGTGCCACCGAATTTTCTAGATGTTGGCGGACCATTTTGGGAGGGCCTGTCCGTTCGAGGGACGAGCAGAGGTCTGCCACTGTGTAGGCAGCGATACCAGATAGGTGCTTCCTGCGTTTACAGATGCTGTGTGTTAATCTGGAAATGTATAAATAATATTTATTATTGAAGGTAATTTTTTTACAGATATGTTTAAAAGGCGCCGGCAGTTTCTAAGACTAACTCTGAGCAGAAATGCTGCTACAAATCACAGAGGAGTCTTACTAAAGTCTGTAAACATTGTTAAAGTAAAACTATTCGAGCACACTAACGGGGTCCGGGTTGTATTCTTGAAGAAAAGACTATGTTTCTGAACCGGAATATCTACAAAGACGACAAACGGGCGCCAACCCTCGTGTTGTTGGTATTAGTTGGTTTTGACGATTAGGTATGACTTGGAGAATTGGTTAGGCCGTGGTTACACTCAAAACAAGCAGAAAGATACTAAATATGAACTAACATTACAATACAAGCCTACACTATACATGAGTATAATAGAATACATAAGTTATGATTTAAGAAGTAACTTAGGTTTATTTTTTAAATCTTTTGCCGTGCTCGATTCGTTTTAAAATATAAAAAAATACAGTAAAACAAAAATACTCACTTCTCAATGTTGTGTGCGATTTCTGCGAGTTTCTCCTCCACGTGTCTGTCAATTTGCGCATGTGACGTTACGAGTTGCGCATCTGACGTAGATAGCTCGCACTGTGACGTCATCAGTTGAGCATGTGACGTAGTTCGCTGGCACAGTGACGTCACGAGCGCTCTGTAGCACTGCATGTAGCATGGCCATCTGAACATTCGTCAAAATAATAACATAAAAATAAATAAAAAACATTCACACACACACATTCACTGAAAAGAACGAGGCTGAGTGGTAACTTAGGAGTTCAGCATTAAGCAATACTACCCAGGTCAGTCAATATTTTTTAAGACAATTCTCGCATTAGGTATATACATTCCTGCGTCGCAGGGTACTTTACAAACATACATGAAACAGACACAAAGAACAACAGTTTGTGAAACACACAAAGTGTTACTAACTTTAGACTTTCGCGTTCCATGATATATTAACAATTATGTTTACGGGAATTAACGCGATCACTTATTACTTAGCTAACTTAATCAGCCTGTGACCACGGTCAGTGCAACCTGGTTGAAACGTCTGGCAAATCAGAGGTATGTAATACCTTTTAATAAGTGATCGCGTTAATCCCCGCAAAAATAATTGTTAACACAAAGTGTTGTCCCATGTGGGATTTAAACCCAGTAGAGAGCGACGTGGTGACCGCTTAACCCACTAGGCAACCGTGCAGTCAACTGATAGGTGCCCATCTCTGAACTCAACAAACACTTCCACTTTATAACTTCAGAACTAATCTATACCAATAAATTAACAGCAGTACATTAAAGGCATACGAAAATACATACGGTGCTTACATAAAAAAATAAATGTTTAAAAGTTTTGTATGTCTGTCTGTTCCAGCGAGTCTATGGAATTGCGGAACCGATTTTTACGGGACTCTTTAGAATAACTTCGCTCCTCTGCATTACTCGCGGTTGTTGTTGTACCGCTGGTAAACACCGCGGGTCTCAGTTAGTTTATAATAAAATCTAAATACTAGTATCACATTTCATGAAAAGTATGTATTAAAAATATATATATATATAACAGCTTACCTGTCTTCTAGAACCTCTTCTCTGGCAACAACCAAACTGTTCAAAACTGCTATGCAGCCTTCGTACAATGCAAACAGTGAGTTCCAAGATATCTCATGCGTTATATATCCCTTGTTATGTATTATATAATGGATCAGATGCAGAAGCTCGAATATGCTGTCCACAAACTTGTAGTCAAGGGATACCTGAAAAAAATGGGTTGGTAAGTTACAAACAAGTAAAAGTTTAAAAGCATGTTACATGGGGCATTATTACGAATCTATTGACACTTCATTCATAAAAATCGAGTCAGTAGTTTAGACACTGCGGTGGAGCATAACATACAACTTAGCAAAAAAGAGTATAATGTGGTAACAGTCGAAACTAAAATATATTATTTGTGGCAACACTGTTACTTGTCTAAGATAAGCAGGATTGATACTTGAAATTTACAATGTATATGGAATATAATACGATTTATGGTAAATTTGTCAATACAATAAGAAAAATAGTTGATGTAGTTGAAAAACTAAAGGAATTGAAAACACCTAAAAGGTCGCCCGAAGAAAGAAATTTATGGAATTGATTTGTGTGCAATCAGACAAAATGTTCACTTTTTATACCCTATGAAGCAGCTGGTGCGATTGCTGAACTTCTGGGTGTCGAGTTCAATCGGTCTCCATCTCAATCTCATCTTCAATCTCCGAGCTATCACTGTTAATGTGTTTTCCTGTTTAGAAATTTCTGTACGATATTTAATTTTATTCAGGAAACGTTTTCGTTTCTAATTGTTCATATAACATTCATCTCTTTAAAACTAATGTATTATAGCGAAATAATTCAGATCTACTAAATACGATAAAAATAAGAACATGTTTGCCTAGTCTTGAAATCTTGACTATTGAGAGTTTGAGAGACATTATTGTCTATTGTAACGACTCCCGGGATCTCGTGTTTGTGAATTAAAAGAACAAGTATCTAAACACTTAAATCCTAGTATAAAAGGTGGCCATACATACAAAAGCTCTCATTTTTTATATTCTTTTTTGCCGAGCTATACACAGACTGCCTAAACGTTACGTTACGTTTGACAACACAATAACAATATGAATTCGTACATATTTTAATATCATAATCAAAAATAATATCCCAAAATACATGGAGTCGGCTACTACTTTGACAGGTTTTAAATGAATGCCAGTTTTTCCACGGAGCGACTGAGATTGGATCTCTGTAACCCTAAGGGCGAACTGAATTCTAAAATTGAACTAGGAAGTTGTCAGTATATTTGAGAGCACTGACTTCCCGATAACGATTGCCATAGATGTTCAAGGCAACCGGGACCGGCTGCTTAACTTGCTCGAGACGAGACACGAGCCTAAAACACCGCTAACTTCTATACGCCGGACTGTTATCGAGAATTTTTCGGAAGATAAATCCAATAACACTTTTGGCCCGATCTTTGGAATCGAACCTAAGATCTCTTCATCCTTCAGTCGCATTCGTTTACCGCTAAATCAACGAGGCAGTTTGTACATATGTAATACGTTATAGTATACGTAATTAAACTACAAATAAATTGCTAACTTACTTTTTTCGCGGCCAAAAGTATGTCACTTAACGAATCCAAATCTACCCTCATTAGTTCACAAACCATATCATCAACTTTCACAACCTTCACCACCTTCTCATCTTCAGTAAAAATCTCAGTATTTAGTCTGGCAATATCATCTTGAAAGTCATAATGTTGTCGTATCCAATTCCTCAAATTCTTACAAATGCGGTGCATTAGTTTTGACATGGCAACACATTTTGATCCCACAATGTTGGCCTTTAAACATTGAGACCAAATACATTTGAATACTTTTCTATTTACTACGTCATTGTTGCCTTCAGATACCATTAGACTGGGTTTCTGAAATGTAATAATAATTAAATTAATTTACTCTATACTTATAAGGAAAATTCCATAACGGACCAGTTGTTCCTGAGACAAGCGCCTTTAACCAAACAAACTTTTCAGCTTTATAATATTAGTTTAGATACGTATGCACATTTAACATACCTTGAATACAACCAAACTGGATAGATCATTAATAAAATGATTGCTGAACAATTCCACCGACGATAGTTCACATACAAACTTCAATGTTACACTCAAATCTTCTAAACAACTGCTACTTAGAAGTTTCTTTTTCTGTTCTTGTAATAATCTTTCTTTTATACTCTTATACATTTGTAGGAATATTTTATCTTTAGTTTTAAATATTTCATGGGTTTCTAATTTCTTTATATTACAGAGAATCATATTCAATAGTTGAATAGATGCTTCTATGTGACTCGATTTTGAATCGACACATTCTATAGATTTTATCTGCAAAGTAAACACATAAAAATATTATTATTAAAAGCGGTAAAGTCTTTTGAGTTACTGTGATGGTAAGCACTTATCATCAGTTGACTTGTCTGTTCGTTAACCCATAAACAAGAAAAAGTATAAGGAACCATCACCATACTAGGTAAGACCTTTTGATAAGTGATAAGTTTAGTTGTGAAAGCTTATCAGATAGAGAGTTAAATTTAGTTATATTAAATATAATAGTAGTATAATATATATAATAGTTATATTAAATTTAACAAAACGGTCCCAAAATGAATATTACATAAAAAACTCTTCCAATAAAAATAAAGCAACATGGCAGATAATAAATAAATCTAAATTAAATATCCCTAATGATAATATAAATAAAATTGTAATAAATGGTAAAATATTTACAGATCCTAGCATTATAGCAAATCAATTTAATGATTACTTTATAAATAAAATTATACTAGTACCAGAATCGGGAAAAAATCCAACTAAATTAATAGCAAGTAACCCACATTCAATGTATTTAATCCCAAGCATACCAAACGACATAGTCAATGTTATTAATAATCTTAAAAACAAAAATAGCGTAGGCTATGACGAAATATCTACAAAAATTATAAAGTCTGTGAGTGACATAATAAGTAAACCCTTAAGTTTTATTTTAAATCTATGTATTAGTCATGGTGTCTTTCCTGAAAAGCTCAAGGTATCTATAGTCAAGCCTTTATTCAAAAAAGACAATAGGCAATTCATGCACAATTATAGACCGATTTCACTTTTGCCAATTTTTTCAAAAATTTTTGAGAAATATATATATGATAAAATATACTCATTTCTTGAAAAAAAACAGTATTCTGTGTAATGAACAAAAAGGTTTCCGCAAAAATAAATCCATAAACATGGCTATATACGATTTTTTGAATGTAGTGATATCACATATTGATAAAAGGACTCAGACTTGTGCGGTGTTATGTGACATGACTCAAGCATTTGATTGTGTGGATCATGATATCTTGCTGTCAAAACTTTACACCTATGGCATAAGGGGCAATGCATATAATTTAATAAAAACCTATTTAATAAATAGAAAACAATTTACAGCAATTAAAAAAATTAATATAAATACAAAAAGGGAGAATACGTATTTATCCAAAGAACGTAACATATCATTTGGAGTACCACAGGGTAGTGTACTGGGCCCTTTGCTGTTTATTATATATATAAACGATTTACCTAAAGCTATAGAACACCCATTGACGTTGTTTGCGGACGATAGTACGGTAACCATAGCGTGCGATACTCAAGATTCTTATGAATCCGAAATAAATAACACTCTAAACTCTATGATACGTTGGCTAGAAAATAACAATTTAAAGATCAATTTAGCCAAAACTCAAGTAATGCATTTTAGTCAGAGGCAATCAACCAGTTTGGATAAAATTAATGTTATATGTCAGGGTACTAAAATCAACGATACTTATAAAGCGAAATTTCTTGGCTTAGCTCTTGATAATCAACTAAATTGGAAGGCTCACGTAGAAGATTTATGCAAAAGAGTGAGTAGTTCCTCCTATGCTCTTTATAAGTTGGCTCGTGTAGTTAACACTAAAGCACTAATTACTGCTTATCATGGCACTGTCGCATCCGTGCTAAGATATGGTCTTATTTTTTGGGGCAACTCCACACATAAAGAAATCGCGTTCAAATGTCAAAAGAGATGTATCAGGGCTATGTTTGGGCTTCAGACAACCGATAGCTGTAGACCCTATTTTCTACGACATCAGATTCTAACACTTCCATCTCTATATATATTTGAGGTCGCATTATTTGTAAAAAGGCATCCTCATTTATTTCCTACCTTATCGGACACCGTTGTACGCAATAGGCGAAAAGATACTATTAGTATACGCAGAGCTAACACATCCCTAATGCAAAAGAGCGTTTTTTGTTTAGCTCCAAAAATATTTAATAAACTGCCTGAAGGATTTAAACAGTTGAATATAACTAATTTTAAGAAGAACCTAAAAAAACTGCTCACTGAGAAATGTTATTATAATATTAATGATTTTTTAAACGATAGCCTCTAATTCCCGTTAAAATAATTGTTAATATATCATGAAACGCGAAAGTTTAAAAGATAGCCTCTAAGTTTAGATAATATGGATTTTAATTTTATTTTAAAATTTGTACGCCACTTGTGGCCGAATATGCTGTGATTCATAATGTATGATTGAAGAACTTGTACCTACCATATTCATGCAAATAAATATATTGTATTGTATTGTATTGTATTAAAATAACCACTTTTTGATAAATGCATACATATGCATTTATCAGAAAGTCTCTCTCCAATTTTATTTATTTGTATAAATCAGAAATAACAACAATAACATTGAAACTTATCAAAATCATGTATACACAATACATGTACGGGGTTCAGTTAGTTTGTAATATAAGTATGGATTACATAGAAGGCTACATTATGAAGGACCATATTAACTTTTTCTATTTAGAAATTCTACATATCCCTTAAAATTAAACAAACATTTAAAAGAAAATTATACTTACAGCACACTGAGTAAAGAATTCCAATGCTGACCACAAACACTCTAGATTTTTAATTTCTTCACCATCTGTACTTTCACAATATTTTGATAGAGTCAAAGAATACGCCGGCATAGCATTCAAAGCTGCAACACTTCTATCATTTTGTACCGCGCTATCGTCAGGGTTGCCACTATCAACTAAAATACTGCCATCATTAAAATTTATGTTTTTAAATGATTCTAATAAAACTCTGTGAAGTTTCTCTTGTAAATCAGCCAGTATTGACCGAAAGGCGCTTGCAGTTAAATTTTTCCTCTGTTTCACAATGAGAGGCAGAATAAGGCACGTTACTTGGAACGCAGGGTCATTGAATGAATCTACATCAGACACTTTCTTTTTATTCTTTTCTAATAACTTTACAACTATAGTTTTTACTAAATCCTTATCACTGCGAACTTTTTTCACAGCCAATTCTAAAAGACTTTTGATTATTAACAAATTGTTTGCATTTTTCAGTTTCAATGTTAATATATTGAGTAATTTATTGTCTTGAAATGAGAATATGTATTCAATAGGAAATATTTGATATAAATCTGGTTGCTGCAAACTCAATTCATATATACTTTGCAGAATGGTATCTATGTTGCGTTTCAATTTCTTCACATCGGTAGATTTCTTGATCGCCAATAGAAAAAATATTGCTACCAATTGGTAGTTTTCCTCTAAATAGCAAAGAGGTAACTGCTTAAATATATTAACGTAACCATGTATTTCATCTTGATTTTCTTGTTTTATATTCAGTTGATCAAAATATTGTACTATTTCTGTCTCTTTTACAAAGGAAACCATATCAAAATCTGATTTTCCTAACATTTTGCTGAGCGGATCTTTGTTTTCGAAGCATTTCGCAACATTTTTGGCAGTTTCCAATACTAAAAAGTTAAGTAACGTTCTATTATGTGTCACAGAATTAGATTGTAACATTCCAAGTTCGGGGTCGGCTAAATGTAGTTTGATCAAACATTTGGCCAACTGTTTGGTATGTGTTTTGTCCAAATCCGAAAACAATACACTGCAAAAGTTATTGTTTTGTAAAAGTGTTGGATTTTCGCTAATTTGCTTGATAAGATATGCTTTGGTTGATGTCATAATCTTTTTATTGTATTCTTCACCATTCCTCACTGCTAAGATTTGACTGGCCATAGTTTTAATTAAGAGTAAATTATTCTGAAAAACCAAGAAGAAAAATATCATGACACAACAGTGTTTAACAGTCCGCAGGTATAGAGGACATAGGACTCTCCTTGGTAAGGAGGTCTTGGCTTGCTACACCACACTGGCTAGACAGTTCGATGTAAGGTTTATTTCAAGTTTCCTTCTCCTTGCAGTGATATTTCTTACGTAGTTTGCTACTGCTCCATCTGCGTAAGCGTTAATGGCAATGGCAAATTACGCGCTAAATAAAGCGTTAAAAATGCGCGTTGGCTATATTAAGGTAACAATGCCGTTAAGACTTAATTCTTCAAGAATTAACGCGTTAACACATAATACACACAATGGAGGTTGAAGCAGCTAAACTAGTTGCGACAATGAGCCTCTTAAACTATTTTATGCATTTATGCAATTTAAAAAGAGCTAAAAAACGAAAAAAAAAAAGAAGATGGTGGATGACTCAAATGCATCGTAGAAGAACTCGGTAAGCATTCTCGGCTCTGATTTTAATAGTTCTAAAAACTCCAGTTTTCTTATTCGACCACTCTAATGTCTAATACAGTTCAAGCCGAAAATAAAGTACACTCGTCCTTGCTATACGCGTGCGTCCGATAGAATGAGACCGCGTTAAGGCAACCAACATCAATTAGCGCGCTAATCTACGCGCTAAAAGCCTTTGATGTGTCCAAAAAACCGACACTCGAGTTATCGCTTAACGTTTAACGCCATTAATATTGTCGTTCGTTGGCCACACCTATGTAACGCCTAAATTAATGCGTTAAGACGCAAGTGGAGCAGTAGAGTTAGTCGGCTCTTACACCTTTGAGAAGAATGGAGGTTTTTTTTTGAGTTTTCTAAATCAACTTGCCCTTTAATCATAATAAATAATATACACTTTTAACAAAGACTTACCAAAACAACAACTGCTTCATAATCGTCAATCTTCCCAGTCAACTCTATCCATTGCTGTTTATCCAAACATGGCAGTATATCACTCAGGTTGAAGAGCTCCGATGTATCGGTGCTCTGAGTTATTTCCACTTTTACATTGCTGTATTTTATGTTCAGAAGTTTTAGCTGAGCAAAGTTTTGGCACAGTTTCAGGAATGACAACACTAGAGGTGGATTCTGAAAAAAATTTTTTTTCTTATGCTTTAACTCTTACGTGATATATTTATATTTAATCTGATATTATAATTTTTAACAGATTTGAAAGTTTACAAAAAGTTCCCAATTTTCGGCTGTCAGCTTAGATGTTTTGAAATGTTTAGGTATTATTATTATATTATTTGATTTTTACATGTAAATTAAGATGCTTTATGACCTGAATAACCAATATTATACGTAAGACGAAGGTAGACGATTAAAACTAAAAAAAAATAAGAAAAATTTGAAAGTTTATTTACTTTAATGGATATTACAATGAATCAACAATTGGCGTGGGACTTTCAGAATTGCAACTTGGCGGCTCGCAACTAAATTATTTTGACAAAGTTTTGAAAAATCGCAAGATTGTTATACCTCGTTGGATAGCTGATGAAACGTAGATATTTTTAAGCACATCTTTAAAACAGGCGCCATAATATTTTTTTTAGATATCCATTGAAGAAAAATAAACTTTTTCGACTCTACTATGCATGTATTACACACGTAAATATTCCTCTCGAATCCAAAGTGTTGTCCATTGTGGGACACTTGGCGCAGTAGAGAGCGGCGTGGCTACTGCTTATACGACTAGGCCAACCGTGCAGTCAAAATCAAACAATTAACATTAATATAGAAAATATACTCACATAACTGAGTTTTAAAATACATTGTCCAAAATTGCTCAAGCATTCTTCTTCAAACTTTTTATAGGCATTCCAGAAATCTTCAGCTATATTTAATGGAACAGTATGACCCGCCATCTTGTTGTAGTACATAAATGACGACAAGATGGCGGACAAGACTTCTGCGAGAACTATTACAGAAGGGCCTGGAATATTTGAAAAAAAAAAAATGAATACATTGTATAATATACAAAATTAATAGTAATAGGCTATGTGACTGATTTCTGATTCTTTATTACATAATAAGCATACTGCGTTAATATTTTGCGGAATTTCTACTGTATTGTGAGTTATAATCGATGATAAAGTTCAAGTTTGCCAACCGCGTCATAAAACGACATTTCTGTAATGACGCTGGTTAAGTGTATAACAGTTTTTCTTATATATCTTCTCAGTACAGATAGCAACCAGTTGCGATTTTATTATCTGTATTGATTAGTTGATTAAAGTGCAGAAATAAACTAAAGTACTAAACTTACTAACAAATCCTTCTTCTAACATCATCAAGCAATGTACTTCCAGATCTTTCTGAAGAGACTCCAACAACTCCTTGTTTTGTCTGAACATCAATTCAGAAGTCAACTTCCCATACATATCAACACATTCTTGAGGGAACAAATCAGACCCTGTGATTATTTTAGACTCCAGTTTTTCATAGTCTTGTCCGGACTCCTTAGCTTCTTTTACTTTCTGTTTGAGCTCAAATTGCTCAGTGTTGACAGCCTCCAAAATAGTTTTTATCGGTGGTAGAATTTCAGTAATAAATTGGGTACCTCTGCTTAGTTTAAATAATATTTCTAATAAACATTTCATCATTTCTGTATATGATTCTGTTATACTTGAGCTGTTTTTCTTAGCCGTCATAATGGCAGGTAAAATTGTTTGCTTTTTCTGTTCTACGAGTATGGGATCAAGTTTTAAAGCCGTTTTTATTATTTGTATTGTAGTTTTGTCAAGTTTGCCTTCTAATTTGAGTTGGCTCATCATCACAGCTTGAAGAAAAGAAGTGAAATTTTTCTTAATTTCCGCTTTTGGTATCTTTTCTCCGAATGTGTCTGTTAGACGCACATTTATATCAACTTCATTGTCTAACAAAACTTCTAACATGTTTAGAAACAGGGATCGTTTTACTTTGTTATCATTTTCTCCTAACGATATTGGTGTTAGGTTCATAGCAGGAGTTATAAAATTATGTTCCATTTGTAAAACATTTGTCACCATAATATAAAAAGCGAATACTATTTGATTTTCCTTCTGAAATGAGCTTACAAAGACATCAATAAAGTTTTGAAGAAATCTTGTTTCACTATTCGAACGATTCTTAGGAAACTCGAAAAAAGTATTCATGACTTTTACAACAGACTGTATGTTATCTCCTTTCTCTGCAATTAATTCTTCAAGATTATCTTTACGGATTAACGTTTGTAAGAAGTTAATAAAATATGATTTTTTTGTCATTGGAAATAGGATGTTTTGGCAGACATCTATAGCTGACATGCGACAGTCAGTATCCAGAAAACTAAACACAGTCTCTATATTTTCTCCATTTAACAGTTTTATGATAAAGTCCAACTTCTTTTTTGATTCTCTATAGTATTTGATGAAGTTATTTAAAATTATTTTACTTAAATGCGAACTGTTTTCAGCATGGCGTAAATGTTGGAGCAAGGTTATGGTAATTGTCAGATAGTCATCAATTTGGATGTGTAGTTGTGTTGATATTTTACTGTTTTCTAGGAACGATATTATATATTGTATGTCTGCGTTTTGTAGAGGATTTCTTTGAAGATACAGTGGCACAATCTGAAAATAGTAAAGATTCGGTTGTAGATTCAGTTACACAGATAAAAGTGTTTATAATAATTTCTTGAAATTAAACTTACTGGTACTTTTGTCATACTATTTAATTAGTTTTAATTTTTTTACCAGACCGGTTTGGCTAATGTCGGTTATCGCGGCAAAAAAAAGGCGGTAGCCTATGCGTTATTCTGATGTATAAGCTATATTACTGTAAAGTTTCGTCCAAATCCGTTTAGTTGTTTTTGCGTGAAGAAGTAACAAACATACACACTCACAAACTTTCGCCTTTATATATTAGTGTGAAGTGTGATTACTTAAAGAACAAGTGAGTTTAATTTCAAGATTTTATTCCATCAAAAACATAAATGTGAAATGAGAGCCAAGTTCAACATTATGAAATGTATTTTGGTTATTCACTTCAACAGAGAAGAAAGAAGTTTTCTCCCGTTCAGCTTAGCCCAATCTCTTTTATTGCCCAATACACGACTGATACACATAAAAAGCGTAGATAACGTTGTGGCCGATACGATGTCGAGAGTTGAGGCAATTTCTTTAGAGGTCGATTAGCATAATCGACCTCTAAAGAAAGCTGAATTTCAAAAAGCGAATGAGGAATTACATAAACTAATCAACGACGACTCTATTTTTAAACTAGAAAACGTTACTTTATCAGGCACAGATGTCAGAGTTATCTGTGACACATCCACTGGCAAGGCACGTTCTTTCCTTACTACCAACTTTCGCAGGAAATACTTGGAAAAGCTCCATAATCTGAGCCACCTTGGCATTCGCGCGACAGGTTCCTGGCCTTCAATAAGAAAAGACGTTCGTGAATGGACAAGATCTTGTCTCGCATGTTAACGCAACAGGGTGACAAGGCACACAATTTTTCCGCTCGGCCATCAGGTCGCTTGAGACACGTCCTTGTAGATATCATGGGTCCACATCTTGTCCGCGAAGGATTTCATTATCTTCTGACGGCAGTAGACCGATTCACAAGAAAGCCTGAAGCGTGGCCTATGCGCAGTATTACCGCGGAAGAAACCGCTAACACCTTACTCTTTGGTTGGATCTAAAGATTCGGTGTAGGTATACCGAATCTCGTATCACAACAGATCAAGGTAGGCAGTTGGAGTTGAGTTCAGTTGAGTTATGTATGTGTCGTAGAAGCGCGCCCCTCCCCCCCGCGCGAGCCAACCGACATATTAACGTGTTGCAATAAATCAGTGCATAGCGATCCGCCGCTCGTTTCATTACCTACTCCCGATTAGTCCCGATTTTGAAAAATTATACATAGAGAACACCTAAACTACGAAACGAACAATTTGCTTCGAACCTGAGAACTCATGCACAACAGTCGCGTACACTACCACTGCGCCAACATATACCTGTATATAAATATTAAAAATAAATTCATGACAATAAAACTATCTGTTGGACACGATTTCATTTTAATTTGTAAACGTTGGTGACTACGGAACCCTATTGGTCTATTCTATGGGTGACCTGACACGTATTTACCTGTTTTTATTAATTTCATGCTAGGTTTTAGAAACATTATAATTTTACTTTTTTTCTACAAAAAATACCTCTCTTATCAAATGTAGTTGGATCGGAATTATTTGATTTAATATTTAATTCAAATAATTCTATATGGGTATTGTCATACAGCGGGTGACGCCGCGGGACAAACCTAGTGTAAAAAAAAGTAGCCTAAGTTACTTCCTATATCATCAGCTACCTATCAGTGAAAGTTCCGTCAAAATCGGTCCACCCGTTCCAGAAATTACCCGGAACAAACAGACAGAAAGACAAAAATTGTAAAAAATACATTTTTGGTATATGTACCGTGTATGCATACATATGCATTTAGTAAAAATTGGTTATTTTAATATTACAAACAAACACTCCAATTTTATTTATTTGTATATATGTATAGATATAGATTTTTACTTCTAATTTTACATACTCTTTTGTACTAAATACCTACTTATGATAAAATGTGTTAATTTTTTATCTTACTAAAACTTTAGAAAATCTCTCGTTTTTTATGTTAACCATTTATAATCATTATGTTTCAAGTTTTAGGCAAAAACTTCAAAACCAAGCGAGCAAAGAGTGCATGTCTGCTTTACACCTTAATTTTTGATCATTGTTTTGAGGTAGTGCATGTGGTACGGAGATATGATGTGTGCAGTGCAGATATGATAGTATGCATTTAGCTTCCCACAGATGCTCAAAGTTATTTAGGCTACTATACACGTTAAGCCGAGTCTGAGAGACTGATTTGCCTAGTTTTCATATAATAAAACTAATTTCTTGTTTTATTCTTCTGAAATTTGGCTTGCTGGTATTCATGTGAAGACCTTAAAATCCACATAAACATAGGCTGTGATCAATTTTGATTGCCGATTCTAACATTCTAGGTACTATTACAGGCACTATAAGGATGTGTTCCTAATAGAATCAATTAATTAAAAACTTATAATAAAATTAACTAGTTTCTGATTAATTTCTATGCAACTGCCTATCTGGTTGCCAACTTTGGCCTTCCTAGGTCATCTGGAAGTTCCAAAATTCTTTTCTTCTATATGTTTAAGTAAGAATTTTGATCTATATGTTTCAGTGATAAAATAGACGATTTAGGATTTTTAATATCTAAATTGCCATTTGAGGTGTGTTTATGAAATTTAGAGGCATATGTATCTCATAAGTCTTAGTATATGAGTCAAATTTGACATGTTTTTCAGAAATGGTTTTTGAGTTATTGAGGGTGGCAAAGGTAGCTCCAAATGGTTAATGTAATATTACACACAATGCTGCTCGCCCGGTTCTGTTAGCTTGACACACTACCGCATGTCTAGAACAAGTTCCACCAAGTGCCGACAATCAAAGGTATAACTTTCATTTATATAGGTTTCTGGATAACTTCCTTTTTTAAAATTCATGAAGACAATGCCAATGTCCAGCAGTGGACTATTAAAAGCTGTTAATGAATAGAGTAGACAGTACTAGAAGCCTTTGAGGTTAGACAATGCATACAGCAGTATGTTGCATATGGATGAAACAACAGGTGGGCTGTTTGAATAGAGTGTATGTATTATAGCAATGTTACCTGTATCAATTTACTCTTCAATTCACTTGTGAAATCATCTACAATCGTCAGCCAGCCAAGAACATTATTTAAATCTTCAGTTTTTAAACTATTCCGTTCTGTAAGATCTTGTAGCCATTCTGCTACAATCCTCTCCTTAGGTGCGGTGGGGAAGTGATGTGAATGCACTACATGTTTGGCTAGGCAAAGGCGCTTCGGCAGTGGTGTTTTCACGTCATCTAGCCGCCTTTTTAATTCTAAAAAATATTATCGAAAAGAATGTTGAGGTTATGTCTAAGTACAAATATTTATAATTTATTTTGTTTTGGTTACTATCTTACCGTTAAGTGGATTTAGTGACATATTGAACAGGCACAGTCTCAAATTAATGATATTCTTAAACAATGTACATAATAAAACATGAAACATAAACGAGCACCTCACATGTACACGATTGTTGTTATTTTGTCATCATGATATAACAATCAGTGTTGCCAGCCGGGTATTGCCAGAAGTTACCTGAATTATTTAAAAAGTTACCTTTTTGTGTAAAAATAACCTGTCATATGTTATCTACTGAAAAAAAAACGAATTTTGATGTTCTAGCGTGAAATATCGATTCTCTGAATCGATTAAGCGCTACATTTTGATTCAGAACTAAAAAATGTTGACCAAAAAAATTTTTACCAAACAAAACCGAATTCAAGAACTGGAAGGAATTGAAATAGGATCACATGGGAAGCACCAGCTTTCAAATGAAAAATAATTATGCGAATCGGTACCCTCACTCCAAAGTTTTGAGGTAGCAAACATAAATAAATACAGTCGAAATGAGAACTTCCACCTTTTTTGAAGTCGGTAAAAAAAATGATTCTTCGATAAGTCGATTTTAGATCATCATCCTTACTGATTTGGCTAAAAACCCCTATGTACCTAGCTAAACCAGATCAGCGCTACGTAAGTACCTAGTCCCTTGGCAAAAGTAGGAACAAGAATACAAATACCTGGCGCATTAATGATACTAGTTAATAACAAACCTGAAAGTAAAGTGCCAGACCAGAACCTTATAGTAACGTTCTGGCCCACGTCGTTAGTTTTAGTATATTTATTCACATAAATATAAGAAATTGTGTTAATTCTACAAATATCGAAAAGTCACCTAAAAATAACCAACAGAGTTGAAAAATCACCTAAAATGTTACAAAGGTAACCTTCTGGCAACACTGATAACAATACATGTATGACCTCAGATACTTTTTGTCTCAGATAAAGAATTTATCTGAGCTTTTTGTTCTGTGGGTATGACATTCCGAAAGCTACCCAGGGCACGTCCCTACCCAGTTACCACTTTAAAGCAACATAACATGAAATGATGGCAACATTTACAGTCACCATTCTATTTAAAAAATGAAAAATGCATTTAAATTTTTGTTTTGTGTGCATAATCAAACAAAATATTTGAATTTAATTATATGACAACGTAAAACTTTATTGTTCTACAACTGGGACTAATCTCGCCCACACGCCCACCACTGTAACTCCTGTACACCAGGATCAACAGCAGTGACCCACGAACACACCGATTTATGACACTCGAAAAGTCCCAGGAAAAAAAAAATTACTGTCTTGGAACCCGCAACGAAATTAATCAAAAGAAAAAGCAGGAGGAGTTGGAAATATCATAAGTCCACTTCCTTCTTTAGCAAAACGGGAGACAAAATGAAGTCAAAATAGGCTGACACATTTTTTAAACCGGGAAGCACCACCGATAAAATATTATAGTTCCTAAGTGAGCTATATTTGATTAATATAGTATGTATGACAGAATCGTCTAAACGCACGAAAATTCACCGCAGTTAACACAGGATCCCCATAGTATATGTTCGTCGCCCCCTTAACCAACTGGACCCGAGGTGGCGGCGCGTAGTGTTCCCGTGCGCCCCTCTTAGATGTCGCGAGGGGAGTCCTTCCCTTGCTGACGAGAAGTGGCCCGCAGAGGCGGGCCGGCACCAGTCGGGGATTGCGGTTGTCTCTCAAGTTCCCGCAATCCCCGGCGAAGGTGAGAGAAGGAACACCGGGGGGTTTTAGTCAGTAGGAGTCTGACAGACCCCTTCGCCCCGTCAAAAAAAAAAAGGATCCTCATAGTATACCGCCCCAGATGTAATTTGTAAGCTATTTAGAATTGTGTTACATTCATTGTATCAAAGATTACACTCCCAGAGGACATGATGAGCCGACTGTTCACAACTAGTATCAGGTGTTGAGCATTGACATGTATCGACACAATGCACAATGAATTGTTTATTTAGCATTACGGTATCGAGTTAGTTTGAGAGTAGGTACAGCCAGTCGCCAGTCATAATGTAACGACGAACCGGGACACGCGCGTAGGGGAATATATACCTCGTGCCGTGTAGTAATTATATTTTATTTTATTCCTTATCCATGTAAGAGATAAATAGTATTTATACTCTTACAGAGAATGGTGAACCTAACCGTTCTATATGCTTTGAACAAGAAAATCAATGCAAGTCGTTGACCTTGTAGCCTGTGTTATGGGTACTAAGACAACTGATAGAAATACATATATACTTTTTTTTATGTTATACATAGGAAACACCCAAACTCCAAACACAAAAACAAATGTTTGTAGATCATACAAACACCTGGTCCGACCTGAGACCCGAGATCTCATGATCAGCAGTCGCACAAGCCAAACATGAGATCAACGAGGTAGTCAAAAAGTCGTTGAGGTAATTGTTTGTATAATCTGCAAATATTTGTATTTGTTCTAGTGTTTAGGTGTTCTGTTATTTCTATGTATAATATGTATGTTTCTCCATTAATACAAGTACAATTTTAACAACAATAAAACCGACTTCAAGGTTCGACTCGACTTCTCTTGGATGCCATCATCAGATATTAATGCCCTTATCATGGTACCACCGTTGGGACATCTCCTTTCTATTAAAAAAAGAATCATCAAAATCGGTTCATAAACGACGAAGTTATCCCCGAAAACACATTAAAAAAAAATGTATACGGTCGAATTGAGAAACCTCCTCCTTTTCTTGAAGTCGTTTAAAAAATATATTAGTATTTTATTAGTCAATCTAGCTTTCAAAGTACAAGCTATGTTGGCGTTATGTTTCAGTTAAGAAGTAATAGTAATAAAATGTAAATTAAGAAGTAATAGTTATAAAATGTAAATAAAAAAAATAAAAAAAGTATTACGTTCATACGAATGAAAAAACAAAAAATAAAAAAACATTAATTTTATAGTCTCATCTAGTAATGACTATACACGCTACGCTTGGTGCAATACCTACGGTTATCACTACTTCGACGATCGGTTGATGCGGAGTTGTGCGACGGGCAGTTTATCAAATTATCACACACATCTATCTACCTTCATTTATTGATTTTGTTAACATCAATTTTGTATGTGTAGTTTTAATTGTTTAGCTTTATTTTAATGCTAACTCTTTAGAGAGACATTGTAAATTACCAGTAATAGTTTTAAGTTCTCATATAAGCGAATAATGTATTCTTTTGAGAAATAAACGTTCTTAAACCGTAAACCGTTAACCGTAAAGAAACTGCTAGTTGATATTTAGAGTATTTAACTTGAGAAGAAACACTAGAAGTAATATTGTCAGTGGGTGTTTGAAAATGTGAATAGGTGAAGCTTGTTATAGGATAATGTCAGTTATGTAATTAAACGGTAGTTGTTCAAAGAATCAATTTTGTTTGCAATGCGTGGGCTTCAGAGGTAGTTATCTGTTCACTGGAAATGGTATATACATTTAGATAGATAGATAGATAGATAACACTTTATTTGTACACCAGGGTTTACAAACAATATACATTTACATACATACAATAGAAAAACATAACCCCCCTTCTTTTGCTGTCGGGTAAAACCTCCGCCTCCAGACATCTCTATGGGTTGGTGCGGCATTTCTTTCCAGAGGCGCCTTCTAGCTGTAAAAATATGTCTAAAAGTTTAACTTACAAAATTAAATATCGACATTTAAAGGTCTGTACATAAATTTGTACTACTGTAAATATATAAATAAAATTTACATAAATTTAAATAAAACATTTCGGACTGATGTATACGGCATACAACGCCATCTAGTTTCAAGTTAAGCAAAGCTTGTATCATGATTTTTAGATTTACTGATAGAATACTGATATACTTTCTGTATAAGTCAAATAAATTAATAGTGTAAGAACTGTTTCTTTGGATAGAAAAATAAATGTATGTGAGTGAAACCGAATATATGGCTAAAATTTTAAATCCGAAGGTAACTTTGTCTATCTATAACACGTTTATTGCTAAACCACTGCACCGTTTTCAATGAAATAAGCCATGAAAATGAAAACACTTTGATTCTTGAGAAATAATTTAATTTACTCTTTACCGCGAAAGTCGATATATAGGCAGGCGCGGAGTCGTGATCAAAAGCTAGTGCTTTTTTTTTTTATTTTATTTATTTATTTATTTGCAGAAATGTAGGTTAACAGAGATCTTAAATATATCATAATAGTAGTGACCCATTTACATTCTACCATTTTAAAATAGTGTGCAAATATATAGCATTGTATTATTATTATTTTTTTTTTTACATAAATGAACAATAAAAATAAAAAAATAAATTATGAAACAAACAAAATCAGTAATACAAATAACATCAATTAAATTGTTTAATTCATCCAAATGCAAGCTTAACAGATCTGATTTACTCAGTAATCCGTTTACATTTTGATGAAGTATATAAAACCTATCAGGCACGAAATAAATCATTAGAATTCACAGTAGATTTGATGGAAACATCAGAATCATTACAGTAATTATCGATTGTCTCATCTTGTATTATATATTTGAGATTTTGAAATATATTTTTCATACCAGTATTATTAAGTAAACCGTTCTTTTTAAACATGGTATAATCACAAGAGAGCTCCCTATTTGAGTCAAGTAATAATGCATAGTTATATGTATACATGTCAAAATAAACTAAGTTATTAAATACCTCTATTCGTCCATTGAACATTATAGAATATTCACTAAATTTATATGTGGGTAAGCATAAAATAATATTTGTATAATGTATTTTTAGTAATGTCTCTCTTAGGTATATAATTAAGTCAAAGTAATTGTTTGTTTTTCGAAAGTCTTCTTCACCTATCAAAATGATGCAGGAGTCGTCTTTAGTATAATTTAAAAGCTTTTGTTCTAAATTTAATAAAAGTTGTTTTATACCAACATTAGGATAACAATAGTGAAATATTTGAGAGTTTGTGAATGTGTCCTCAGCAATTGACAGGATGTTATTAGTATTATTGCTGCTGATTATGCATAATTTATTCGTGTTCTTCTTTCCTTTCTTCTTTGTATTTAAATTTAATTTACCATGTTCTTGCTCCGTGTCAAAGCTCAATTCTTGCTTACGTGAAATATCCGTCTGTGTCTCTTTATTCTTTTTTTGTATCTTTTTTTGTGGTGTATTATTCTTTACTGACTTGGCAGGGCTGCCTGTCAATGTTTTAAACAAATCGTTTTTCTTACTTAGGTCTTGATTAATGTTTTTTAGATCATTATTTTCAAATAATAATGTCTCAATCTCCTGATTTGCAATATCTAGATCTAACTCCAGTTTTTGTACCTGTTCTTGTAGTTTAATTATTAATTCATGTTGTTGTTGTTTCGTCAGATCTGGTAAACTATTAGACATACTTTCATCGAAATCGGTTTCTTCATCAAATGTGTTTATTATTTGTTCATTGATAACATTTGAATCAGATTGCGTCCTAACACGACGGAATGTAATATTCTCCTGATAACTCATATTTCTGTATATTTAATAATTTAATAATCTATACTTATAAAATAGTAAGTCCTGACTGACTGATTCATCATCGCCGAGCGTAAACTATGATAGTTAGGGCTATGAAATTTGGTGAGTAGGATCCTTTTATTGAGTAGACACGCACTAAGAAAGGAATTTTGGAATTTCTACCCCTAAGGGGGTGAAATAGGGGTTGAAAGTTTGTATGGAAGTCCGTCATTTTTTAAGTTAGAAACCTGAAACTTTACTTTTGGGCTGCTGATTAAAAATGAGTAAACACGTATTTCAGCGTTTTTGAATATTCAACCCCTAAGGGGTGAAATAGGGGTTAACATTTCGTACATAGGTTAGTCTGGAAGTACGTCATTTTTAAAGTCTGAGACATGAAACTTTATTTATGTGTTACTGATTTAAAAAGAGTAGACACGTATTTGAGCGTTTCTTGGTATTCTACCCCTAAGAGGGTGAAATAGGGGTAGAAAGTTTGTATGGAAGTTCGGCATTTTTTCAGTAAGAAGCATGAAACTTTATTTTTGGGCTACTGATTAAAAATGAGTAGATACCTATTTAAGCGTTTCTTGATATTCCTCCCCTAAGGGGTGAAATAGGGGTTGAAAGTTTGTATGGAAGTTCGTCATTTTTTAAGTAAGAAGCATGAAACTTTATTTTTGGGCTACTGATTAAAAATGAGTAGACACCTATTTAAGCGTTTATGAATATTCTACCCCTAAGGGGTGAAATATGGGTTGACATTTCGCATATAGGTTAGTCTGGAAGTCTGTCATTTTTGAAGTTCGAAACATGAAACTTTGTGTTCGAGCTACTGACTAAAAATGAGTTAATACGTATTTAAGCGTTTCTTGATATTCTACCCCTACGGGGTGCAATAGGGGTTGAAAGTTTGTATGGAAGTTCGTCATTTTTTAAGTTAGAAACATGTAACTTTATTCATGTGCTAAGGACTAAAAATGAGTTAATACGTATTTAAGCGTTTCTTGATATTCTACCCCCAAAGGGGTGAAATAGGGGTTAAAAGTTTGCATGGAAGTTCGCCATTTTTTAAGTTAGAAACATGTTACTTTATTCATGTGCTAAGGACTAAAAATGAGTTAATATATATTTAAGCGTTTCTTGGTATTCTACCCCTAAGGGGGTGAAATAGGGGTTGAAAGTTTGTATGGAAGTTTGTCATTTTTTAAGTAAGAAGCATGAAACTTTATTTTTGGGCTACTGATTAAAAATGAGTAGATACCTATTTAAGCGTTTATGAATATTCTACCCCTAATGGGTGAAATAGGGGTTGACATTTCGCATATAAGTTAGTCTGGAAGTCTGTCATTTTTGAAGTTCGAAACATGAAACTTTGTGTTCGGGCTACTGACTAAAAATGAGTTAATATGTATTTAAGTGTTTCTTAATATTCTACCCCTAAGGGGTGAAATAGGGGTTGAAAGTTTGTATGAAAGTTCGTCATTTTTTAAGTTAGAAACATGTTACTTTATTCATGTGCTAAGGACTAAAAATGAGTTAATACATATTTAAGCGTTTCTTGGTATTCTACCCCTAAGGGGGTGAAATAGGGGTTGAAAGTTTGTATGGAAGTTCGTCATTTTTTAAGTAAGAAGCATGAAACTTTATTTTTGGGCTACTGTTTAAAAATGAGTAGATACCTATTTAAGCGTTTATGAATATTCTACCCCTAATGGGTGAAATAGGGGTTGACATTTCGCATATAAGTTAGTCTGGAAGTCTGTCATTTTTGAAGTTCGAAACATGAAACTTTGTGTTCGGGCTACTGACTAAAAATGAGTTAATATGTATTTAAGTGTTTCTTAATATTCTACCCCTAAGGGGTGAAATAGGGGTTGAAAGTTTGTATGAAAGTTCGTCATTTTTTAAGTTAGAAACATGTAACTTTATTCATGTGCTAAGGACTAAAAATGAGTTAATACGTATTTAAGCGTTTCTTGATATTCTACCCCCAAAGGGGTGAAATAGGGGTTAAAAGTTTGCATGGAAGTTCGCCATTTTTTAAGTTAGAAACATGTTACTTTATTCATGTGCTAAGGACTAAAAATGAGTTAATACATATTTAAGCGTTTCTTGGTATTCTACCCCTAAGGGGGTGAAATACGGGTTGAAAGTTTGTATGGAAGTTTGTCATTTTTTAAGTAAGAAGCATGAAACTTTATTTTTGGGCTACTGATTAAAAATGAGTAGATACCTATTTAAGCGTTTATGAATATTCTACCCCTAATGGGTGAAATAGGGGTTGACATTTCGCATATAAGTTAGTCTGGAAGTCTGTCATTTTTGAAGTTCGAAACATGAAACTTTGTGTTCGGGCTACTGACTAAAAATGAGTTAATATGTATTTAAGTGTTTCTTAATATTCTACCCCTAAGGGGTGAAATAGGGGTTGAAAGTTTGTATGAAAGTTCGTCATTTTTTAAGTTAGAAACATGTTACTTTATTCATGTGCTAAGGACTAAAAATGAGTTAATACATATTTAAGCGTTTCTTGGTATTCTACCCCTAAGGGGGTGAAATAGGGGTTGAAAGTTTGTATGGAAGTTCGTCATTTTTTAAGTAAGAAGCATGAAACTTTATTTTTGGGCTACTGTTTAAAAATGAGTAGATACCTATTTAAGCGTTTATGAATATTCTACCCCTAATGGGTGAAATAGGGGTTGACATTTCGCATATAAGTTAGTCTGGAAGTCTGTCATTTTTGAAGTTCGAAACATGAAACTTTGTGTTCGGGCTACTGACTAAAAATGAGTTAATATGTATTTAAGTGTTTCTTAATATTCTACCCCTAAGGGGTGAAATAGGGGTTGAAAGTTTGTATGAAAGTTCGTCATTTTTTAAGTTAGAAACATGTTACTTTATTCATGTGCTAAGGACTAAAAATGAGTTAATACATATTTAAGCGTTTCTTGGTATTCTACCCCTAAGGGGGTGAAATAGGGGTTGAAAGTTTGTATGGAAGTTCGTCATTTTTTAAGTAAGAAGCATGAAACTTTATTTTTGGGCTACTGTTTAAAAATGAGTAGATACCTATTTAAGCGTTTATGAATATTCTACCCCTAATGGGTGAAATAGGGATTGACATTTCGCATACAGGTTAGACTGGAAGTCTGTCATTTTTGAAGTTCGAAACATGAAACTTTGTGTTCGGGCTACTGATTCAAAATGAGTAGATACGTATTTAAGCGTTTATGAATATTCTACCCCTAATGGGTGAAATAGGGATTGACATTTCGCATACAGGTTAGACTGGAAGTCTGTCATTTTTGAAGTTCGAAACATGAAACTTTGTGTTCGGGCTACTGATTCAAAATGAGTAGATACGTATTTAAGCGTTTCTGGATATTCTACCCCTAAGGGATGAAATAGGGGTGGAAAGTTTGTATGGAAGTTTGTCATTTTTTAAGTTAGAAACATGACACTTTATTCATGTACTACTGATTAAAAAAAAGTAAAGACGTATTTAAGCGTTTCTGGATATTCTACGCCTAAAGGGGTGAAATAGAGGTTGAAAGTTTGTATGGAAGTCCGTTATTTTTTAAATTAGTATCATGAAAATTTAATTTTGGGTTACTGATTAAAAATAACTAGATATCTATTTAGCGTTTCTGCATATTTTATTAATAAGAGGGTAAAATAGGGGTTGACATTTTTTTATGAAAATCTGTCATATTTAACTTAGAAACCTGAAACTTTACTTTTGGGTTGCTGATTGAAAATGAGTAAATACGTATTTCAGCGTGTCTTAATATTCTATCCCTAAGGGGTGAAATAGGGGTTGACATTTCGTGCATAGGTTAGTCTGGAATTCCGTCATTTTTGAAGTTTGAAACATAAAACTTTATTTATATGCTACTGATTAAAAAAGTGTAGAGACGTATTTAAACGTTTTTGGTTATTCTACCCTTAAGGGGGTGAAATAGGGATTGAAAATTTGTATGGAAGCTCATCATTTTTTAACTCAGAAATATTAAACTATATTTTTGGACTACTGATTAAAAATGAGTAGATACATGTTAAAGGTTTCTGGATATTTGAAATAGTGAAATAGGGATTGCAAGATTGCATGGAAGTCTGTAATTTTTTGAGTTAGAAACACAAAATATTATTTTTGGGTTACTAATTAAAAACACGAATATGCATATTTAAGCGTTTCTGGATATTCTACCCCTAAGGGGAGAAATAGTGTTTGGCATTTCATGTATTGGTTACTTTGGAAATCCGTCATTTTTTTAATTTAGCAGCCTTACAACTTTCGTTTTTATGTTTCTGATTACAAATAGATGTATACTTATATCAGTATTTATGCGAATTCTGCTCCTAAAGGCTCTGGGTCAAATGTTTGTATGAAAGTTCTTTTAAATGGGATAATGATCAAAAATAAATAAATACGTTTAAAACGTGAATAAATTACTGATACATTCTTTTACACAGTTTTAATTAAATGCATATAATCAACTTCCACGCGAGCAAAGCCGCGGGCAACAGCTAGTATTTAATAAATCACAAAAAGTGAATTTTTGAAATGGTTTCGAACTTGGTGCTACCGCTGTATAGGTATTACAGTCCGGGTGGTTTCGAAATGCGCTAAACAGAGTTGGTTAAGTAAAACGAAATAACTGTTTATATTACAACTCCAGTGGATGAAGTTTGTATTGATGACTCATGCTGCAAAAATTTGTTTGAACTGTTTAAACGAAAGTGCCGTTACAATTCAAACTTATCAAAATTCTTATTTGTATTATATTTCTTGGGTAAAATCTATTTGGTTTAACACTTTTTACACTTGTAGAACAGTTTATTTTCTTCATTGAATACGTTTTATCACTTGGATCAGTATTTGCTTACACTATAATATTTTATACATTCATTTTTCCTATGCTTTTTAGATATTAGGGATAACACTTGTACATCACTTTTATATTACACGGAACGTATTTATACTGTTTATCACTTCAATTAATAATTTCTACTTTATTATAGATTTAAATAAATACAGAGCAATCTTAAACTGTACTTAGTCGGACGGTGGCGCCCTCTCAGTCCTTTTGAAGTGAAACTTCTTTAGCAGCGCTTTGCATCTATTTGGGATGGGTAAAAAATGTTAAACTCGCGTCAGGACACGTGATCTGATCGAATATTCGTAAGACGGAGGTATGGTGTAGAAGAGGACGTAATATCCCTCTCTCTTTCTACCACGCGGCGAAAATATACGCCTATTCCTGCTATTTCGTTAAAGCGGTGCAGGGCGCTCGCGCGAGTGTGCGTGTGTGTTTGTACTACAGCATACTTACTAGCATACTACTGTTGTAATACGCATACACGGATGGTGACAGCTAATAGCTCGACTATATATGCTTATGAAATGCATGTAATGTACAATGAGTGAGTACTTTATAAAAATACAAGATGAAAACCCGGCTTCCCTCGGGTAATATGTTTATACTGTACTAGTTATTGCCCGCGGCTTCGCCCGCGGCTCCGCCCGCGTATATGTCGGTTATCGCGACAAATCCGTTCAGTAGTTTTTGCTTGAAAGAGTTACAAACATCCATCCATTCTTACTCCGTCGTGTTTATAATATTGTTTAAATATAAATATTATTTACCTATAACTTTATAACATCACAATAGGCATTTGTGTAGTTATCGGTTCTCGAGGAATATTAAAGGCCAAGCAAGTAATAGATTCGTATAGCATCGTTCATTGCGTTTAATAAACAGAGGAAATTAAAAAAAAAAAACAAAAATGCACAACGGAGTGCAAAATGGTTTTTTTTAAACGAGCAAACGTATCACCTGATGGTAAGCGATTATCGCCGCCCATGGACACCCGCAACACCAGAGGCGTCACAAGTGCGTTGCCGGATTGGGGTATTATGCTCCACCGGTATCCTCCTCAAACACAGCGCAGGCGCTATTTCGCACCGGTTTTCTGTGAGACTGTGATATCACTCCGGTCGAGCCAGCGCATTCATGCCGGAGCGTGACTCTCCCACGGTAAGTGCCACGCTATTTTAGTTTTGGTAGTTACTGATGCTTACACGTGGTAATTAACCACACGACCTAGAATCTGAGGGCGTTATCACTCCACACAACATTCAAACGTTATTTAACATTAAGCAAAGGTTCTGAGTTCATTTAAACCTTTCACTTACAGCATTAAAGTTAAAAGAACTTTTTGTACAAAAAAAACCGACTTCCAAAAAGCATCCAATGAAAACGCCCTGCCAAAAAACACTAAATAGCTTTTTTTTTTTTTTTTTTTTTTTTTTTTTTATGTTTGACCCTGCCATAATGACTCTAGTCTGCCTGATGGAAAGCATAAGCAGAATCCAAGAGTGATGGTCACCATACTGCGAACGCAGACAATGCAACAATGCAGCATGGTGACCCACACCATGGCGGGCTAGTGACGCTTTCGCATCATTGGGCCTCCGGTCTCGCACTCACCAACGAAACACGACAGCATGATCGCTGTCATTTTACATTGATTTTCTGTGCGAGGGTAGTACCGCCCCGGTCGAGCCGGCCCGTTCGTGCTGAAATCAGCGTGGCTCTACTACCTTAAAAAAGCTTAAAATAAACTGGCTTTTCCTAAATTGCTATGCCAATTCTTGTCTATGCCTAATTCTTTGTTCATTTAAATAGTAGTATTATTATGTGCTAGGTACCTAAAACCTGTTTAAAGTCGTCGCCAAGCCAAATGTAATAGTAGGTACCACACACACGGAATTGAGAAACCTCCTCCTTTTTTAGAACTCGGTTAAAAAAACCACAGAACCCTTGAACAGAAATTAGTTATGCCTGCTTAGCGAGTCTGCCACTTTACTGTGCTACTGCAGCAGTACAACATTACGTAGCTTGTACTACGCCGTAGCAATGATAGCGTAGCAGTAAAATACATGAGTTTTCGTATAGAAATTCCTGTCAGTTGCAACAAGCTAATTCATAGAACTTTTACCTAATTCATCCGATTTTACGGATACTTGCGTAATCCATACTTTAATGTCATAAACCAGCTTGTGCTCGCGGCTCTGCCCGACTCAATAGTGGCACACCGTGTGGTTTTAGTAGGTCCAATTTCGACACACACCGGTGTTGTGACGGCCCGTGGTGCTTCCTCACGTAAAAAAAGGTCCCTCAATCATCGGTGAAGTAAAATTAAAGTATTGATATACAACGACGAATTTCCGTGAGGATATTGGATCATTACAATTGACCGACTCCCTTTGTAGAAGGATATCTTTCAACTTCATCATAATTATCATCACGCCGAAAGACTTCCACTACAGGACATTCTGTCCTAAGCTACTAGCGTCCAACAGGTTCTCGCAATCTTCATCAGATCGTGGGACCACTTTCTAGGGGCCCTATCCACGTTCTGTCCTTCAGTAATAAGATTTCGCTCGGTTTTTATCCTAATTTCCGATCTGAAACCTTCAGAGAAGAGGAGGTTCAGATTCCCCTGGAATTTATGAATACAATGTCCCCTAAAACGTTTGTGAGTATTGTGCATGTATGTATTGCTGCTTGTTTCTGTATTATATGTATTTTTATGTTTGTTAATTCTAGATACATATTGTTTTGTACTGAGTATATTAGAATACTAAATGCCTCGTTGGTCTTGCGGTTGACGTATGCGCCTGCCGATCAAGAGCTCTCGGGTTCAAATCCCGGGTCGGGTCAAAAGTGTTATTGAGTTTTTCTGATTATAGAAATACTTAATAGCAGCTCGGAGATTGGAAGTTGGCATCTAAACCCCTGTACCTCGGAGAGCACGTAAATCTGTCGGTCCTGCACCTGATCCCTCCCCGGTCGTGTCGGTTAACCGTCCCATCGGATTATGAGAGTAAGGGAACAGAGAGTGTACCTGTGTTTACACACACATTTGTACACTATAATATCTCCTGCGAAGTTGGCTGGTCTCTGTTGAGACTGGCCGCCGTGGCCGTTATCGGCTAGGAGAACATCATGTTAGAATAAATGATTTTCCTTATTTTCTTTTAGTTTTAAATAGAAATGTGTTATTGAAAACTGATTCTTATACTTTTATATATAAATAACCTGAGTCTCGGTAACGGCTTGAAATTTAGTATACAGGGGGTTTCGATGGCGATAAAGAGATCTAGCTCGGAATCATATTTATAAAATTTACCAAAAAAAAATGACATACAGGTCATGTAGGTACTTAACTTAAAAATAGTACCAATTTGTTCTTTTTAACAAAAATAAAACCGACTTAAAGTTTTGACTCGATTTCTCTTGGATGCCATTATCAGAGCTTTGTGTCCTTATCATCGTACCACCGTTGGGATATCTCCTTTCCATTAAAAAATAATCATCGAAAGCGGTTCATAAACGACGAAGTAATACCCGAACACACATAAAAAAAATTACGGTCGAATTGAGAACCTCCTCCTTTTTTAAGTCGGTTAATAAAAGAAAAAAGATTCTGCATATCAATGAAAGTATTGAATCAATGAAGAGCAAACAAAATGAAAAAATATAAAGACTATATATAGTAACCGTAGAAGGAGTTTGCGGATAATATCTAAAGACAAAGTCGCTTTAGACTTTATTTAAAACTAGCTGAACCCCGCGGTTATTGTTGTACCGCGAGTAACGACGCGGGGCGAAGCTAGTCTAAAAAAAGTAGCCTAAGTTACTCCCCATATCATCAGCTACTTATCAGTGAAAGTCTCGTCAAAATCGGTCCAGCCGTTCCAGAGATTACCGGGAGCAAACAGACAGACAGACAGACAAAAATAAAAAAAATACCATTTTGGTACATGTATCGTGTATACATACATATGTATTTAGTTTAAATCAGTTATTTTAATATTACGAACAGACACTCCAATTTTATTTATTTGTATAGATGTGTGAAGAAAATATTTTGCTTCATTATTGGATAATAAAGGAGTTAATTTCATAGAAAACGTTATTATAAAACAATCAGTTTTGGAAATAAATCCTCCATCGACAAATCAACTTATAGCTATTTCCAAACCAACAACATTAAATGGAGTTCTAAAATTAAATGAATGACCAAAGCTGGTTCATTCACAAAAATGTCTACCATTTTGTGAAAGGTTACAAATAATATTTATTCACGGTAGCGTTGCGCTGTGATATAGGCCAAGGAGAAAATTTGCGCATGCTCCAAAGAATTGATTTTGGTCTATATGACGTCACAAGATGTCTGCCATTTGATGAAGTCGCGCTCAGTATAAAAAGTAAAAAATAAGATACGCTCGCAGTCAAGAAAAGACCAGCAGATGTATCAAGTTTATGCCAAATACTTTTGGCAAGAAATAGGAACATATTCCTTACGAAAATAAATAAATGATATAGATTCGCGTTGTGTTTAGTTCGCGGGTGATAGCGTAGCTAAGGAGATCACAAAATGGTTTATCGCATAGTACAGAAGAACTTTTTGACGCTGTTCGACGTAACAACGATGATGTTGGCCAAATTAATATGTTTATGTGAGTAAAATTTTATATTATTTTAAAATACCTGATACAAAACGAAAATATTTTATCTGCCTATTGTCTTGTCAATTGTTTTTTTTTAGACGTACAGTTAAGATAGGTAGGTATTTAAACATTTTGAATAAACCTTTTTGCTATTCCTTCAAATATTCAAATCATATTCTAATTTCAAAATATTTTGTGTTGTGTGTGTAAAAAAAAATGTTATTTGAATATTAATCAAATGTAATTAACGTTCATGTAAATTTTCCTTTGTTCATTCAGATTTTATAGATTGAATAACATTGTAATATATTCGTTATCGCGTGTTACAATTGTTACAGTTAATTAAGTTGAGTAACGTATCAAAAGGTGTCGAAAACAGTCGCTTTTCCAAGTTAACGACCTTCTTGATTACAATGTAATGAAATATCAAGAGGTTGTTGTAACTAGTCAGCCAAAGTTGGTCGAGTATATTTAAAATTTACCTTTTTTTATTTCAGAGTAATAAATTTCGATAAAAAAGTAAAGTGTGAGTCGTCTGTTCGGTTTTTTACTTTCACATCTATACGAATAAATAAAATTTGAGTTTCTATTTGTAATATTAAAATAATTGCTTTTACCAAATGCATATGTATGTATATACGGTAGATATACCCAAATGACATTTAATACAATTTTTGTCTGTCTGTCTGTTTGTTCCGGCTAATCTCTGTAATGGTTGGACCGATTTTGGACTTTTACTGATACATAGCTGATGATACAAGAAGTAACTTAGGCTACTTTTTTTAGACTAGCTTCGCCCCGCGGCGTTACCTGCAGTACGACAATGACTGCGGGTAGCACCGAGGGGTTCAGCTAGTATCTAAATTAAATTCAGTTAATGTCAACTTTTTGTATTATAACACATATAATTTAATAGATAACGCTTTTTTTATACATGTTATATAGTTGTCGCTGCAGTGCGTTTTTCCTGCTTAAGCATTATATCCCCTAAGAGACAGGCAAACTCGTAGTATAAGTATATTCTATCTTGACCTTTTGATACGGGTGAAGTAGAAGTAGTTTGATATGTCTTATAAACGACATCATTCTAACCTTTGATAAGTGATACAAGAAATTCGTCGAAAATTTACCCGTTATCATCGGTTAAATAATATGTACTATAAATATTGTGTTCGTTAAAATATTGTTTTTTTTCCTAATATAAAAACTATAGCTATTGCCCCGCAGATCCACTCGCGTGTATGTCGGTTATCGCAGTAAATGGTAGCCCATGTCGTTCCTCACGAAAGAAAGGATCTTCATTGTAAATATGATCTAAATCGGTTTAACGGTTTAGCCGTAAAAGCGTTACAGACAGAGTAAAAAAAAAAGCGAATCAAAAAAATCATTAAGATAATTGTTTATTTTAATTATTTTTTGAATCGCAACTAGATTAGCCCGTTTGCCAAGTGGTAAGCCTGATTGCTACGCCAGAAGTCATGGGTTCCATACCGACTCGATACAAATATGCAATAGGCAATGGGCACCTCAAATCAAATAAAGAAAGGTAGATAATGCACGGCCTTGTTCTTATTGTGGAGATATTATTCTGTCACCCGCCAATACAGGAAGGTACGAGGCGTTGAAAAGTAGACTACTATCCGTCTACGAGGAGTACGAAAATAAACAACTACAAAAGCTGCTGAATGAAGTAGAATTAGGTGACCAGCGACCCTCCCAACTTCTACGGCGTTTGCGTAACCTGGCATTCCCTCCGCTTCGTAGGTAGTAGAGCCACGCTGATTTCAGCACGAATGGGCCGGCTCGACCGGGGCGGTACTACCCTCGCACAGAAAATCAACGTAAAATGACAGCAATCATGCTGTCGTGTTTCGTTGGTGAGTGCGAGACCGGAGGCCCAATGATGCAGAAGCATCATTAGCCCGCCATAGTGTGGGTCACCATACTGCATTGTTGCATTGTCTGCATTCGCCGTATGGTGACCACCACTCTTGGATTCTGCTTATGCTTTCCATCACGCAGAGGAGAGTCATTTTGGCAGGGCCAAACATAAAAAAAAAAAAAAAAAAAATGTTATGGATCAGCTGCCTGCCCTCGGCTACACGAGCTGTTCTAGCGGTTAGCGAAGAATCAAAACTCGACGCACTGGCAGGGATGGCCGACATGAGGGCAGAACATACGAAACGAGTACACTCGGTATGTTCGTGTGGTCATGCATCATACAGTAATGATGCAGAAACAACTCAACAGGCCACAATGATGTGCGTCAGCATACTGCATTGTTGCATTGTCTGCATTCGCAATGAGTATGGTGACCATCACTTTTGGATTCTACTTATGCTTTTCATTAGGCAGAGTAGAATTACTTAGGCAGGCCTATATAAAAGAAACACAATCAAATCGTGATTACTTTTTATTTTTAAGATCTTTTTGAAAGTTTCTTAATAATTTAATAAAAATCGGTTGACAACTTAAAGTCGTGTGGAAACCCAGATAGGAACGAAGTTCCTTATTAACAATCATTATAATCTAGGTATTCAAATCACATTAATATTGTATTACTTCTTCACACGTAAAAGCTGGACCAATTTGGATGAACCTTTACAGTAATATAGCTTATACATCAGAATAACACATAGGCTACTATTTGCCGTGATAACCGATACACACGCAGATGGAGCCGCGGACAACAAATAATAAACCAGACGTAAATTCCTGATATGATCCGGAGAATAGCTGAAATGCTCTTCCAACCAACCCAACCTCATCTTTTTTTTTTACTTCTACGTCACTTTTTAAATAGTGGTGTTAAGAGTCTCCGCCATACCCTGTACAAGTTAGCTTGATGTTTTTGACAGACGGGCTGTGATCGGAAACTGAAAATATCTTGTAGTCCGAAAAATAACGTATTAAAATACTTGTAACTGTGACGAGATTTTGTGTGAAATTAATTTTTCGGTAGACATGTAAAACATTGGGTAGATAAGAGGCGGTGGGTCAATATTCCTAGTATAAGTACCTATTTAATATTACAGGGTTATTTTTGGACCCATGTTTCTTTGGAAAAGTTGTTAAGTTTCATGATCTGAACCACCTATTTAAATTTGGCGGGAGGTCCAAAATAACCCTGTAATATTAAGCTAAGCCCAGCGGTCATTTGACCACAAGCTACTTCCAACAAACGGAGCATTTTGTTTGCGGTGAAGGGAGGAGATGTATTGTTACATGCTGCGTTTCGTGCGAATGAAATATGTGATTGTTAAAATAATACCTACTATTAATGAAATAGGTGTCAAAGAATTTATCAAGAAAACATTTTTTTTACTGACCTTTGATCTGTGCTCATATCAGCTCTATGGCATTATATTTACAACTAGCAGACCCACGTAACCTCGTTTGCGTCTCCTATTGCCCGTAGCGCGATAATTTTCCCCCATTCTTGAAATATTTTTCATTGGTGCTCCGCTCTTAATGGTCTTAGCGTGATGATATACAGCCTATAGCCTTCCTCGATAAATGTACTATCCAAATCTAGAATATTTTTTCAAATCGGATCAGCGATTCCTGAGATTAGCGCGTTCAAACAAACAAACAAACTCTTCAGCGTTATATATTAGTATAGATGATAGGGTGGCAATCTGACCACTGTATGACCACGTTGCTTAGCTGCTACGTCCAGTAAATATACTTGCTCCCTCGATTTGTGTGTGGCTACCAGGCTAAGCAGCTCGCACTTGATTGCGCATTGTCATGTCCGTATTTACGCCCTCGTTTATGAGCCACGCTATTATATCGGCTTTTTTGTTTGCCGTCGCCGGAGCCCTCTCAAGTTGCGTGGAATGATAGGATGCATTATCCATTATTATTATATGAGGACCATTCATTTTGTCCATCATTTCATAAAACCATTCCGAAAGAGTTTCGAAGTTCATCTCTTCGTGATACTCATTTGTTTTTTTTGGATTTAAATGCCAGTAAACAGTTTGGCACAAAACCTTGAGTAGTAACTGCGTGGCAAATTATCAGTCTCTCCCCTTTTCCTTCTGGTACTTTTGTAGACGATTGGGCAGTATCATCGTGCCATGTTTTTTTAACAGTCTGATTGGCATTCAACCAAGTTTCATCTAAAACACAACTTGTTCCCAATCGGTAATATTTTTGGTCTTTCTTAAGAAAGCAACTCGTTTGAGCAATGTCATTTCTTTCCAAAATAATCTTGCGGTTATTGGATTTTTGACAGCGAGGTTCGTCCGCCGTTATATAAATCAGCTTCTCTTAGTATCACCAGCAACTTGTCAAGTGTGGGCAATTCTTTCCTTGAATAATTACCATAAATGTGATTCAGTATCGCCGCGCATTGAAAATCGACAATATTGACGGTAGATTGGATACGCCTACGTTTTCTATTAGGGGACGACAGTTTATTCTCCTCAACTTCTTTACCATATTTTTTTGTAGAGATTCGTGTCACAGTAGCTAATCCAATCTCCAAAGCGTCAGCTACACGTTGCCGCACTTCAGACAATGGCAATAATGGTCCCCCATTTTGTGACTCACGCTCAAAATAATCACGTAAGCGAATCACAAACTCACGCGTTTCACTTTTGAGTACAATTTTTTTCGCCGTTTTAGACATGTTTAACAAAAACTTAAATTCAACAATAATAATGTTAAGGGCAGGTAGCCTTGCTTACTCTTAACTTCTTCCTCTAACCTCTTCTTTCCTCTTGACTTTACTCCACACTACTGACCCCGAGTGTTCTCCACGTTCAGCTTATATAGCCAGTCGATGGAACGTCGGAATGCGTAATTCAAATTAGAATTCATTTTTTTTAACTTATTTTTCTAAAAAGAGTTATACCAGTTAAAAAGACCCCCACCTCTTGCCAACGAGACCCAAGCAAAAGGACCCCCGCTCGTAACAGAACTTAAGAATGATCTGATGAGTTTAAAAATTTTCGGATAACGCTTTCATCTTTAGGGACAACTCCGCAACGGCCCATAAGGAAATTCATTCCAAAAACCCCCTACGCAGCATAAGGTCGAAGATATTAATCAATTGTCAGTTAACGATTATACTAGCACGCGTGGAGCACTTAATCAAGTAATCATACGCCAAAATGCCTTACATCATTTTGGAAAAGAGCTGATACTCTTACACTGCTGGACCGATATTAATCAAACATAGCTAAGAACCACCGCAAGTAAACTGGATTTGAATAGAAAAAAAGCCACAGACAGACACACACACACCACACTCACAAGCAGACAGACATCGACGTCAAACTTATAATACCCCTCTTTTTGCGTCGGGGGTTAGAAACGTAACAGTCTTCATGTTACATTTACATACAGAACGATTTCAGATACAGATCGTTTCTATGCAATATTTTAAATCTAAAGCTCTGATGTCAGACGATATAAAAGAAATAGTTCATAAAATTATTCGAGAACAAAATTAGAGCTGTATCGGACAACGGTCCTAATATTTTTACGATATTACAAAAATTTAAGAAAACTGCTAAAGTACGCTTGGGTATTATGCCCTTGATGGCATTCCGAAATGAGGCCATCTTATAAAGAGAATCTGTTTTTATAAAAGCCATAGACTGTATTACAAAAATGAGAAAATTATTCATAAACTTGTTTTAAACTTTAACTGCTTGTTACTTTCTAGTCAGTAGCCAATTTAAAGACATTTCGCCAAAATGTGTTATCCGGATCAGACGCTATCCTCAAGGGAGGGCTTGGTAGTCATTGGGTAATAACATAGTATATCTATTCAAATAAATAAAGTTAATGTTATATTAATAATAATACTGTAATATTAAAATAACCGCTTTTTACTAAATGCATAAATGTATGTTTACACTGTGCATATACCAAAATAAATTTTTTTACAATTTTTGTCTGTCTGTCCGTCCGTCCGTCTGTCTGTCTGTCTATCTGTTCCGGCTAATCTCTAATTTACAAAAAAACTACCAAATAAAACCTCTTTTGAAAAATATGTCACCCCGTTATGTAAGGTTTAAGTAAACGTATATTTATATGAACTCAGCATAAAGGCACGTTTTGTTGTTCCTTAGAAGTCGTATCACGTCGCCATCGCTTGCTGGCATCTGTCGTGTACAACGACGTGTCGTGTACACCAACGTTATGATATATCTTATCTAAGTTAGAGGTGACTATTCAGCTAGAATTTCCTGATACGGTATTTATTCTTAAGTTTGTAAAGTCATATATCTATACTAATATATAAAACTGAAGAGTTGTTTGTTTGTTTGAACACGCTAATGTCAGGAACCGCTGGTCCGATTTGAAAAATTCTTTCGGTGTTGGATAGTCAATTTATCGAGGAAGGCTATAGGGTATATATCATCACGCTACTACTAATAGGAGCGGAGCAACAATCAAGAATGTTTAAAAAACGGGGGAAATTTTCACGCTACGGGCAATATAAGGCGCAAACGACGTTGCGTGGGTCAGCTAGTCTAATTATATAAAAATGAATCGCCGAAATGTATGTACGCGCATAACTTCCGATCGGTTGCACCAAATTAATTATTTTGTATGTGTTCGTTATTGTTAGGACAAGGTTTTTGTAAAAGAAAAATTAAAAGATAACAGGAAAAGTTTCTTTTTGTCCGCGACTGTACACTGCCTGTGGGAAGCTGAGACAGATTTGTAAATATGGCAGTACGAAGTTCGGCGGGTCAGCTTGTTTTATATTTAACTAGCCGACCCACGCAACCCCGTTTGCGTCTCCTATTGCCCGTAGCGTGATAATTTTCTCCCGTTTTTGTAACTTTCTTCATTGCTGCTCCGCTCCTGTAGGTCTTAGCGTGATGTTATATAGCCTATAGCCTTCCTCGATAAATGGGCTATCTAACACTGAAAGAATTTTTCAAATCGGACCAGCAGTTCCTGAGATTAGCGTGTTCAAACAAACAAACAAACAAACAAACTCTTCAGCTTTATATATTAGTATAGAAGTATAGATGAAAAGTCAAATTAGAATTTTTTGGTACCTTAGCTTTTGGAACACTATGTGACGGGCAGGTGTGTCATGTCCCTCCAACACAAAGGGAGGATCCTCCGACCAGGCGAGGTGATCATGCCTGGCGGGCCACTGCCCAACGGTTGATGTTGGGATGTAGTATATATGATTATCTGCTCGAGAACTTCTATTGCGCTATGCAGGATTGGTAGTTTCTTCGCACTGTAAGTTACTCCGTAGTTCAGTGTATCTTCGGTAGATGGCGCTGTCATATGATTTTCTTGATTGCGCTGTATGTGGAAGTCGCCACAATTTCAATAAAAATGAAATTCAGATCAGATGGCAACGACTTGCTTACTGTTATCATCAGCAACCAATAACGTCCCACTGCTGGGTCTCCTCTCAGGAGAGGGTTAAGGCACTTAAGGCCATACGTCCCCACGCTGGCCAAGTGCGGGTTTGGGATTGCATACTGTTAACCTTTCATGTAGTACTTATTGTTGTACCTAAAGATCTGACTTTTAAAAAGAGATACCATGAGTTCTTTGCTTGTATTCTTCTCATAAGACTCTACGTAAATGCGTCGTTGGTCTCGCGGTTGGCGTGTGCAGCTGCTGATCATGAGGTCTCGGGTTCGATTCCCGGGTCGGACCAAATGTTTGTATGATCTACAAATATTTGTTTCAGAGTTTGGGTGTTTTCTATGTATAATATGTATACATTTACAAAAAAAAGTATATATGTATTTATATCAGTTATTTAGTACCCATAACACAAGCTCTGCTTAGCTTGGGATTAGACGGCGTTGTGTGTCTGATGTCCGAAATATTTATATTTATTTTATACTAGCCGACCTACGCAACCTCGTTTGCGTCTTCTAATGCCCGTAGCGTGATAATTTCCTCCCGTTTTCGAAACATTTTTCATTGGGGCTTCGCTCCTATTGGTCCTAGCGTGATGATATATAGCCTATAGCCTTCCTCGATAAATGGGCTATCTAACACTGAAAGAATTTTTCAAATGAAACCAGCGGTTCCTGAGATTAGCGTGTTCAAACAAACAAACAAACAAACAAACAAACAACTCTTCAGCTTTATATATTAGTATAGATTGGAAACTGGAAGTTATAGATCGACACAAGGAGGCAGTCGATCTATGATTTTAGCTGTAGCTTCAATTTGACGTTGATAATAATAATAAATATAAATACATTCAAGTTAATAAGGATAACAAGCCGTACGAAGTAATCTTGTTTATTTATATTCGCCTCCCGCAGCAACAGAGAAACAACAGAATGTCTAAGAACTACTTTAATCAAGTAAAGTACAAGATGGAGGGAGGATAAACCAGATGAATGAGTGTAACCATGTGCGACCGCGGGCTAATTAATGTTCTGTGTTGTTTATTGTATAGTAGCTTTTACCTGCGGCTCTGTCCGCGTATATGTCGGTAATCGCAATAAAAAATAGCTTACTTACTTACTAAACAATCTATATCTATACTAATATATAAAGCTGAAGAGTTTGTTTGTTTGTTTGACGCGCTAATCTCAGGAACTTAGTCCGATTTGAAAAAATCTTTCAGTATTAGATAGCACATTTATCTAGGCAGTCTATAGGCTATCATCATCACGCTAAGGTCTACACGAGCGGAGCACCAACGAAGAATGTTACAAAAACGGGGAAAAATTATCACGCTACGGGCAACAGGAGACGCAAATTAGGTTGCGTGGGTCAGCTAGTTTATTATCATTTATATTATTTTACTATTGTTTGCGCACACACCTGTGCACTATAATATCTCCTGATTAGTTGCCTGGTCTCCGTTGAGAGTGGCCGCCTTGGCAGTTATCGGCTAGGAGAACATTATAACAAATTTAGTTGTGTATGTAATGGAGGTAAATAATGAATCGAACTGATTACAGTGAAATATTTCTAACCTCTTTAGACCTGACATAAATAGAATTCAACAGTACAGTTGCAAGTAATATTAAATGTTACTAAAATAAGAGCTGGTAACACCGAATACTGTGGTGGATGTCACCACTAGTAATGGCGAGCGGCCGGTATAAAAGAGAGTGGCCGCACGAGGTGCGTGGGTACTAACCTATAACCTACTGGAGATAGGCCTCCCAGTAAGACACTTTTGGTCTACAAAACAACGCTGGGCAGACAATTGACACATTTGCCAGGTTTTGCCAACAACTACCAATGCAAAGAGAAGGAAACTTGAAATAAATTCTATACCAACTCGTATGGCCGGCCGTGGTATACGAAAACCGAAGTAGACAAAAAAATACATACAGTGTAACACACCTTTTTTGAAGTCGGTTAAAAAACTGTTTATGTTTAAAAAAAACTGATTTATGAGAAAAATTAAGGTAAATCCTAATCAAGTCATGTGTCTCCATTGCTTCCTAATCAATCGATTACAAACACAAAATATATTACTTGGTACTTCATTCTAAGTTGTTAAAATCCCGACAGTGAAACTAAATCAAATACTCTCGTCCAACTCTTTCTATATGGATATAACATTCTAGAAATGAGTCACTACAAAACTTCACGGTCTTTTATCAACTAAAGCACCATAAACAAAAGCAAATGAAAATGGCGGTTGAAATAAAAAATAAGTATTTCAAAATAATGGTCAACATGGCCGTCTGTTCTACTTTTAAATTGTAACACGCCCAGATGAGTGTACACAAGTTTTATCTGTTTATTATACCTATTTCGTGGTAATGTTCTATGAAATAGTTCTTGTGAATAAATTGTTTCGTTTTCACTTTAGTTAGCGTGGGTAGTTAATAGCGTGGGTAGCGTTTTTAATTTTTCACCGAGATTGAAGAAGATTAAGTAGAGAAAAGAAGTACTCGATGTTATTATGGACAGAATTGCTTTAAATATATTTGATTTGATTTTATTTGATTTGATCAGATCTGTGACATTTTTTAATCAAAAACATATATCTATGGTTTTAGTATTCCATAGAGCAACATGGTAGGGAGAAGCCATACGCAGGTGTTCTGACTGTCAAAGTGTAAACCCAAATGAGCCAATGCGTTACGTTGTTATTACATAGAATGTTTTTATGTAATTTGTAAATGTTTTATTTTAATTGTTATGTGTGGGTTAGTATTGACAGGCGATTGTTTGTGTATGTGAGTTTAAAATGTGTCTGTGTGAACGTTTTCCTCCGCAAAAAATCGATGGCCTGTTTTGTATCTAAAAAGACTCCATGGCTTTTCAGTCTGCCGCCGGCTTATCTTGCTCTATGAGCACTCTAATTAGCAAAATTTCTATATATCGTAATCTATAAATCGCAAAAAGACACAAGAGACAAATGATGATAATTAATTTTGAACTGAAATTATGAGATTAATATTTTTTGCTGTTAATGTTATTGCTTTGGAACTAATTATTTCCTACATGAAAGATAGAATTCAATATGTAGATGTTAATGGTGTGAGGTATTCTGAATTTTCTGTTACTATGGGCGTTTCCCAGGGCTCTATACTGGGTCCTCTACTTTTACTCATATTTATAAAGGTTTTACGTTATTATTTAAAAGATCTCTGTTATAGAGTACTAGCTGAGCCCCGCGGTGTTACCCGCGGTTATTGTTGTACCGCGAGTAACGCCGCGAGACAAAGTTAGTCTATAAAAAGTAGCCTAAGTTACTCCCCGGTTCATCAGCTACCTGCTAGTGAAAGTCCCGTAAAAATCGGTCCAGCCGTTCCAGAGATTACCCGGAACAAACAGACAGACAGACAAACAATTTTAACTACATTTTTGCTATATGTACCGTGTATAATAGTAAAAATCGGTTATTTTAATATTACAAACAGACACTCCAGTTTTATTTATTTGTATATTTGTATAGACTATTTGCTGAGGATACGTCACTTATTTCTAAAGTCAATCGTAAGTTTTTGACGATGTGAATAGCACACTAAATAATGTATTGAATTGGTATTTGGTTTCCAACTAACAATCTCCTACTGAATTCTAATAATAAGTGTGTGAGATTTACTATGCCAAATGTAACACAGCTAGGCAGCAATATAAAGTAATAGTATAAACAGTATTCTTAGGAATTACATTAGACAGTAAACTATAATAGAGAGCCCAGATAATTAAGAAATTTTAGTTTAGATCCATATTGTTGTGATCTAAAATACTCGGTACAGAAGGCTATTTCAAATGATCTTTACTTCTCATCATTGGTATCATAGCCGAAAGTACTCCACTGCACAACGAAGGCACACCCGGCAGCTGTGGTTTCCTCCCGATAGAATATTTTTCCAATATAGTTACGTCACTGTGTAAGAAACAATAAAGCCTATGTAAGATATGAAGTAATTTCGTAGACACGTGTCGTTAATAATATGTAAATGTAAAATAATTTAGTTTGTTATTGGTTTTCACTGTTATCTTTATTAACCATTGAGTGAGGTACCTAGAGCCAAGCTTCTTGTAATAGAGCTACTTCACAAAAAACATTTAGTCCATATGGGTATATATGTGACTTGTGTAACATAAATAAGGAATATCAAGGATTTATAATTTAAAAAGTTAAAAAACACGGTTTTGAACTAAAAAGTTTAAAATAAAATAGCATGTTCAAGTTAAAAAAAATCGTAAAATCGGTGTGCCAGATGTTAATTGTTGTGAAAATTTTTGGTAGATATTGGTAAAATTAATTTTATTATGGTATAAAATATCTTGACCAACACCTTGAGTTTGAAGACACACAGATGAAGCTAATAAAAGTGTATTAATGAAATGCTGCGTGGTTTTTTCCAAAGAATCACATCAGATTAAGGGCTATATAATACTTAAGACAACAGCTGATGTCAAAAGATAACCTACATAATATATTTAGTGGCTTTCATCCCTTCGAGAGGACCATTCGATCCGATTAAAGCTGTTTTTCACCCACACTCACAAACAGAATTTTCTTTTTGTGTTGACGGATTATATTAACATGAATTTAATATTATGTCTTTGGAGCATATCTACATTAGTGGTTAAGATATTCTTTCTGTATGTTTGTTTTGATTGAATCGACCTTTTAGTATCACAGTCATACTTTTTCGACTACCCTGTCGAGCTTTGAATAATTCCTCTCTACTTGAAATTACTTATTTAACATTATCTTCCTAGCCTTTATTATTCCTAAGGTTATTTGGGGCGGATACTAGTTCAGTCGGTTTTACCTTAAGGTCAGATTTTTCACTGGCATCGGACCTCCGGAACTCTGAGGGCGAACTTAATTCGAAGATTAGTTCTCAGTATATTTGAAGGTACTAACTTCAGTAACGTTTGCCATAGATGTTCATGATGAATGAGGGAATGGGATGATAAATGGGATGTTAAAGTGCTCTTTGAGGAAAATTCATTATTTAACATATATATAATATATAGAATTTATTTTTCATAACTTTTTACTCTGTTTTTTTATTGGTTTTACTCGTTACTGTTACACCTTATGTTTATCTTCTTTCTTGAACGAAATTATCGTATTCTCAGATCTAGAGCGACCGCTTCTTCATTGAAATCTCTTCTACTTGATCTGAAAAAGGTATTTTAAAAGTATTTTACAAAAAAGTTCAATGCTTTCGGTAAACTAATAACCTAAAAATCACAGAAGAGGACTATTATTCTTTTGTTCTGTGCTAAAAATAATCAACTGTTAAGGTAGCGCTGATGCGACTGCTGCACTAAGGTTTCATCTTCGAATCACGGGTTGGACCAAACGTTTGTATAATCTGCAAATATTTGTAGATATGATGTCTTCGCTAACGGAGACGTGAGCTAAAAGGCCAATATTGACAATATTTAACTCTCTTCTCTTTGATCTGTATTTCTGCGTCATATATTGTTAAATTAATAGAATTTATACTAGCTAAGCCTGACCAGCTATATCAGCATATTTACGATCACGTAATATTTAGACATTCTTTTTCTCGTCGAGAATAAGACGTGATTATATGCATTGTATCGATAGATTTTAGAATATATAATGGAGCTGTAAGTTGTTATAACGAGCCACACGTAACCATGTAACGTTAGCGTATTATGGAGCCGTGGCTCCTGCATAATAAATACTACTTACATCGCCGTCATATTCATCGTACCTATAAGTTCGCTATAATCTACATACGTCAACAAATTTCTATTTTTAAAATGGCAGCCATTTTAACAAATTTGAAAATAGAAATGCAGAATCCATTTTTATTCACTGCTGAATATTGAGGCTTTATTTAGAACTATTCTTATTATATTTTCGGTGACGTATGCGAGATACAAAATGGCGAGATAGTGTCAAAATGAAGTCTTCCAAATACGTAGTTAGCGAAGTTCCGACACCGGGTATAATCATGGTGGATCGTTTTTTGTTTTTTCGGAAGACGGTCCCCATTTCATCTCATCCACATTTTTAATATTTTATATCATTAATTTCATCACCACCAAGACTTATTGACTTGAAGACTTATAACTTGAAGACTCTAAACACTTGACATTGGCAGAAATAGCTGATCCGAGAGATCCGGCTGGTTGCCATTTCATCAAAGAAGAAGAAGATAATCATGGTGGGTGAAAAAAAACAACGTATGAACAGCAAGATATTATAGACTAGCTTTTTTTACATTGAAATCGGTGCAGACGTTTAGTCGTGAAAGCGTAACAGATAGACTTTAAAATATCAGTATGGATTACAAACAAACAAGAAAAAATTACCGTGATCTACTTTTATATAGAAATAGGTATTTCTACAGGATAAGAGCATAAAACCCCCTACCTCAGGCTCGATGGTCAGAAACTTAGGATAGGTAACTAACTACCAAAGAGTTATTAATGTATTTAGTTTTTTGTTTTTTGGTCGGTCTGTTCCAAGCACGTCTTTTCAGGGATACAAATATACGTCTTTCATCACATAAAAGATAAAACGTCTTTATGACGATGTGATGAAAGACGTATATTTGTATGGTATATTGTTATGTGTATATCTATACTAATATTATAAACATGAAAGTTTGTAAGTTTGGATGGATGGGTGGGTGTTTGTTACTCTTATACGCAAAAAATACTGAACGGATTTGGATGAAACTTTACAGTAATATAACTTATACATCAAAATAACACATAGGCTACTATTTGCCGCGATAACCGACATATACGCGGGCGGAACCGCGGGCAACAATTAGTTTAGCATAAATACATCTTTCATGTGACTTTCTTATCTTCAACAGTCTTAGGCTGAAATTTATCAAGCATACTTAGTCTTTGCTTAGACTTACCTCACGAGTTAAGTGTGCGTTGAAATTTATAGTCATTATGCTTAGTTCAAGCTGAGCAAATGCTTTTAGCATTGTCTAAGTCACCGAAATCCTTGACTTAGCGATTACTTACGCGCTTGTAAAGATGGTTTGATGGTCCAAGTAGAAAAGCCGTAATCTAGTTTGAAAGCATTGTAACAGAAGTCCGTAAGGGCATGCCAGGGTCAAAGTTAAAAGGTATTTCTAGAAATTGGTAATTATATGCGATTGATCTGATAGTGATATGATCTGATTGGTAATTATATCACTGGAGTGATATCACGGCCTCACAGAAAACCGGTATGAAGCAGCGCTTGTGCTGTGTTTCACCGAGTGAGTGAGGATACCTGAGGCCCATAACCCCTCCCTCCCTCCCTCAACCCCTCTCCATTTCCCCCTCCCCTCTCTATTCTTCCCCCGTTCCCCAAGGGTCGGCGTCGCACTTGTGACGCCTCTGGTGTTGCGGCGGTGGTAATCGCTTACCATCAGGCGAAATGTCGGTTCGTTTGCCCTCTATTCCATAAAATATGTTATGACATTTGACTGACAAGTCAATAATACTCTTTTATAGGTATATGTGTTATTTTCGCCCTTTTACACTTAAAATTAATTAAAATCAACGGTTTAAATTGATTGAAATACAATTATATAATAATGTTTATAAGATTACTAATATTTTAGTTTATAACAGCTATTTTCAAATATGTAAAATGTTTTTAAAATATCTATATAATTCAAATAAATATGCCATGCGAATTAAAATGTTATACATTTTTTCCTGAGTTCTTGCTTAGCATACACTCAGTACATTTTTAGCCCAAAGGACTATAAATTCGAATGCTAAGATTACACTGAGCAGTAACTTATGTAAGTTTAGCGTAAGCAAAGTCTGAGCAAAGTCTAAGCACGCTTTATAAATTTCAGCCTTAGTGCACTGTTGGATACAGGTCACGCTTAGAACGGAGGTTTTGGTTTACTATACCATGCTATTTAGACGGGGTGGTACAGGGAAGTTGGTTGTTTTAAGTTTTCTTTCTATTAGCAGTAATGACAACTATGAGAGAAATAGGTTAGGGCCACTTTATATTCTTAATCACCGTCGATATGAATACAGATTATGTAACACACCTAGTGAGTAATTATACGTGTATAGGCAGAGTGCATGCACTTCATTGCCATAATTGCGTTCAAATTAGCGCAAGTTCTGTAGTTACGCTATAAATTACAGTTTCCGAACGGAATTTGCATTTTCCGGTTTTAGCACGCCTGCGGTTTTATACGAAAGTTGCATGTTTCTTGGCAGCCTAAAATAGCGGTTATTTACTAGATGTTAGGTAAAACAGTATCGACGTGTTACGTGTAGCTTAATCGGAAGATTAACTATTTTATTTACTGATGAGTTCTTTCATAAGAATAGGTATCCTTCTTTGCTTGCATTCGCAACGAGTATGGTAACCACTAGTCTTGGATTCTGCTCACGCTGTACTCCAGGCGGAGTAGAGCTACTTTGGTAGGCTCATATATAAAAAAAGATCTACGAAACCCTGAAGGGTAGCTCGAATTCCTTTTTACTTTATTATTTAACAGTTTTACAATTACAATCTTTCAACAGCCCACTGATTGTCATAAGGTTATCCTTAGAAAGGAGGTTTTGGTTTTTTATGGATCATACGTATCGCCTGATGGTAAGCGATTACCGCCGCTCATGGACTCCCGCAACACCAATGGCGTTACAAGGCCAGACGAGTTGATCTAGGGGTTGTATCAAGTTTTCCTTCTTTTGGCAGTGATTTTTAACCGACTTCAAAAAAAGGAGGAAGTTTCTCAAGTATTTAACTTTAATTTTTTATGTGTGTTCGCGGATAACTTCGTCGTTTATGAATCGATTTTGATGATTATTTTTTTAATGGAAAGGAGATGTCCCAACGGTGGTACCATGATAAGTAGATTAATATCTGATGATGGCATCCAAGAGAAATCGAGTCGAACCTTGTAGTCGGTTTTATTTTTGTTAAAATTGTGCTCGTGTTCCCTTAGTCACCTATTTCGACACCCATGGGATGAAGAGTGTATAGTGTTAGCATTCCCTACAGTTAATTAAAATTATTAAAAGAAATTAACGACGTGAACTATTTAATTTTATTCTTATCCCAATTCTCAAAAACAATATCGATCATCAAGTTGGTAATTTTCATGAAAAAGTAGGCAACACTATGCCGGCGGCCATTAAGCAATGAGATGTGAGATCGAAACGAGACAGTAACTTTGATTATTGTAAAATCGTAGATATTAATCTATACAAATAAATAAAATTGGAGTGTCTGTTTGTAATATTAAAATTACCGCTTTTTACTAAATGCATATGTATGTATACACGGTACATATACCAAAAATGTACTTTAAAAATTTTTTGTCTGTCTGTCTGTCTGTCGGTCTGTCTGTCTGTCTGTCTGTCTGTCTGTCTGTTTGTTCCGGGTAATCTCTGGAACGGCTGGACGGATTTTGACGGGACTTTCACTGGCAGGTAGCTGATGATCGAGGAAGTAACTTAGGCTACTTTTTTTAGACTAACTTTGTCCCGCGGCGTTACTCGCGGTACAACAATAGCCGCGGGTAACACCGCGGGGTTCAGCTAGTATATAATATAATTTGACCTGACTTCCTTATAATAGGAAGTGACATTGAGTATTCTTTTTAAATCATCACCGAAAATTTATTTCGGAAAGAATCAATATAAATAACTTATTGTTAACAACATACATTAGCTAATGTTCCAGTTCCTCGCTCACATTCGTGGAGAGTGGTCTTGTGAAAGTTATTCGTGTTTAAATTTTATTTCAATTATAGATACTCTAGAGTTACTGGTAAATTGTCCTTTCGTCGGTCCCTCCTACTCTTACTTGGGACATTTGCCATATGCAGCCGCGGCCATCTTGTGGTGTGTCGGACCTCTCGCTCAACGACAGTGCGTTACTGGACGGTATTGAAGATAGTGAAGTCAGAAAAGAACCTGCGGAAGGTGAGATTTGAAGCATCGGACATCCGTTTATAGATGGGTCGGTCTACCCCTGGACCAACTATGCAGTGACGTCACCTTTTAAACTAGAAGTTCACTTCCTATGAATTGCTAGAAGTATTCAGGTAGGCGCTTCTCACAAATAAGATTATTTTACTATTACCCCTATAACAGGCGCTAACAAACTTTGCTAATAAAATTAATACAGACACACAAAAATGGCCACGACACAGAACTGTGCGGGATGCAATAAAACTATCTTAACCAACAATCGAGAAATAATGAAATGTTCAATTTGTGGCCTACTTTATGATCTGGATTGCGCTAATATAACACCAAAACGCTTTCATTCGTTGATCAAAGACAGTAAACTGAATTGGAAATGCCCACAGTGCCGCTGCACAGAGCCTAAAACAGGTAATACAAATACACCGATTCGTGCCCCTACTCAATGCACGCAGGAAACGTCATTTGTAACCACAAGAAACACTCAGAAACCGCGACGGAAATCATCAGATGATGCGCCGAACGCGGATTCACAAATCTCTTCTGTTAATCTTCGCATTCTGATAAGGGAGGAACTCAGTTCGATATTAAAGACGACCATAAATGACATGGTTACTGTGCAGTTAAAATCTATAAACGAGAAAATGATATCATTTGAAGATACGCTAAACTTCTTTAACTCGGCTTACGAAGATATGAAAACCTGCCTTGACGCGAAATCAAAAACGATTGAGGCTCTAGAGAAGGAAAATGCTACTCTGAAAAGTAACATAAAAGATATAGGAAATAGGCTTACCGTAGTGGAACAATACCTAAGAGAAAGCAATTTGGAGATAAACGGAGTACCGGAGGAGATCTCGGAAAATCTACCATGCTTAGTCACACAAATAGCGAGAACCGTGCGCTGCGAAATCTCAAAGGAAGATATTATCCAAGCTACGAGAGTATCCAAACAGTTCAAAGAAAAGAACCGTCCACGATCGATAATAGTCAAACTTAAAAACCGTGCCACACGCGACAGCATGCTCTTAGCAACAATTAAATTTAATAAACAACAGGATCCTAAACTGAATAGTCATCATCTGGGCTACGGGGCCAAGCCAGTGCCAGTCTATGTGTCTGAACACCTTAGCCCAGCAAACAAAGTATTACATGCGGCCGCAAGAAGAAGAGCAAGGGAAGCGGGATATAAATTCGTCTGGATCAAGGATGGACGTATCTACACAAGAAAAGACGAGAAGTCCCCGGCAATGTACATACGTGATCATGATACTCTAACTTCAATGTCTTAACTGCATACCTTTTTTTTTTTCTATTTTTTCCTTTGTTTCTATTATAATTAAGCTATTATTAGATTGTAATCATTCTAATGGCTACAAACAATTTGATTACCGAAATAGACAACAGTAACATGCCTAAAACGCTACGCATACAAGAGCCGGATACCTGTAAAAAATCATTGAATATCTCCAGTAAAAGCTTCAACATTATTATGCAGAACATCCGAAGCCTAAACCACAACTATGATAACTTTACTACTTACAGGACTAAATTAAATTTTGATCTGGATATAATTGTATTTACCGAGTGTTGGCTCTCCAGAGGCTACCATACTCCAATTATGGAAAACTACAGTAGCTATGCCTCAACTAAACTATATAATCAAAATGATGGTGTGGTTGTTTATGTCAGAAATTTTAAGTTTTTCGAACCAGAAAATGCTGTAGAATTCAATTGCGTAGCTGTGACCTGTGGAAGGCAACTAGCCGTTATATGCATTTACCGGCCTCCATCATTCCACAAAATTGATAACTTTCTGTTATCTCTAAACGATGTATTAGTTAATTTCAAAGATTATACACAAGTTCTACTTTTGGGCGATATGAACATAGATATTACTGAAACTAAATTTAATAATCAATCATCAACCTATTTAGATCTTTTGGCATCACATAAGCTTATTGCTACCCATCAGCAACCCACTAGAGAAAATACATGCCTAGACCATAGTTTTGCTAAAATCCCAGATCGTGTAAATACTGCCATACTTGACTCTACAATAACTGACCATAATTGCATAATTTTATCATTAAATAAAGCTCCTAAGCATATTATACAAGAAAAAGAGTTCTGTACAAAAATAAACTATACCGCTATTCGAACAACACTTACAAAAATCAACTGGCATGAATTACTTACAGACGAGGACGTAAAAGTTAATATAAACATATTTATCAATAACTTACAGGAATTAATTAGCACACATACTTCCATTTTAAGGGTCAACCGTAAATTACGCAAAATTAAACCTTGGATAACTCCAGGAGTAATTAGATGTATACATAATAGAGATAGACTACATTTAAAACTAAAATCTGATCCGGGGAATGTCATATTAAAAATTACATATCTACGCTATAGAAATACTTGCAACAGAATTATAAAAAACTTAAAACACAATTTTTACAGAAACGAAATGCAAAAGTATAAGCACGATGTAAAAAAACAGTGGAATTTAATAAAAGACATCTGCAACTTTCCAAAAAACATAAGTAATACACCGGAATTACTAACCCTCGAAAAAACCCCTACAGATTCACTAAATAACATAAACAATTATTTTGCTGGCGTAGGCTCAAACTTAGCAAAGGTGATCCTTCATAGGCACAATTGTAATGAACACGATCTTGCGGAGGCAGTCAATAAATTACCGAGCCCTTTACACTCATTTGCCATGCTGCCAACTGACGAAAATGAGATTAAGGATATCATTAAGTCTTTGAAAAACAGTTCTAGCACCGGCTGGGATGGAATTCCAGTCAATATATATAAAATCGGAATCGATGTTTTGGCACACCCTATATCAACTTTATGCAATGCGTGTTTTGATAGCGGATCCTTTCCCGAACCTTTAAAAATTTCCAAAATTATCCCAATATTTAAAAAAGGAGACAAGTCTAACATAATAAATTACAGACCCATCTCGCTGCTGACAGGCTTATCTAAAATAATTGAAAAGGCTATTAATAATAGAGTAAGAAATTATCTAGAGAATAAAACACTAATTTCAAAAAATCAATTCGGTTTTCGTAGAAACATTTCAACACAGGAGGCAATTCTTGCATTGACGTCACATATTACAAAAGCTCTAGATGCCAAGGAAAAGTGTTTGGGTATTTTTCTAGACTTATCAAAGGCTTTTGATACTGTTTCAATACCCATACTAATTAATAAGCTAAACCAAATAGGAATTCGTGGAAAACCACTAGACCTCCTCACTGACTACCTAACGGACAGAACCCAAATAATACAAGTGGGCGAGTATCAAAGCACGACTAAAGAAAGTGTAACGTTTGGTGTTCCACAAGGCAGTGTCCTCGCTCCGACCCTTTTTGTTGCCTACGTTAATGATTTGTGCAATTTAGATTTGGAAAATGGTAATATTACTACTTATGCAGATGATACTGTTTTGTTTTTTAAAGGACAAACTTGGGAGGATGCGTACTCGAGTGCCAATAAGGGACTTAATTTGGTATCGAAATGGCTTGAAAACAACCTTCTCTCACTCAATCTATCCAAGACAAATTACATAAATTTTAGTATTAGAGCTGATGGTCAACCTCCAACAAACAAATACAATATTAAATTACACTATTGTAATAGCCACAACCTGCAAGTAACCAATACATCGTGTAGTTGCCCTACAATCAGCTCGGTAACATCAATCAAGTATTTAGGAATACAGCTTGACAGTAATTTGAATTTTAAAGAACACGTTCATAGCCTTTCTTCGCGTATTAGGAAATTCATTTTTATATTCAGAACAGTGCGATATATTTGCCAGACACAACAGTTAAAATGTATTTATCAAGCACTTTGTGAGTCCATTCTCATATACTGTATTATTTGTTGGGGCGGCTGCACTAAAACCACTCTTCTACAATTAGAAAGGGCACAGCGTGCTGTACTTAAAGTAATGCACTTTAAGCCTTTTATGTTTCCAACAGCGGAGCTGTACGAAATTTCTAGGACTCTTACCGTAAGACAACTATTTATTCTACAAACGGCCCTAGTCCAACACAAAAATTCCTGCGGTGTTGCATCTCTTAATACTAAGCGGCGCAAAGACAGAGTTTTCTCGGCTCCGCTGTGCAGAACAGCTTTTGCGCAAAGATTTATTTTGTTTCTTGGGCCTTTCCTTTATAATAGACTTGCTAGAAAAATTCAAGATCTTCCTAATTTAACAGTAAGAGACTGCAAACGCGCTGTTTTTAGTTACCTGGGATCCCTAAATTATGACGCCACCGAATCCTTACTTGACACTGTAGGTTGTAATGTAATATTAAATTAAAAAGTGTAAATTTGTTACTAATACTCACTAATGCTTTACTTACATTTTTAAACTGATGATTTAATTATGTAACAAATGTACTATCTCCACGTATTTGTAAATTGGAATATTACTAACACCGATGAACTGTTACCTTCTGAGATACAGTATCCACTAGTTCGGAAGGTACGGAACATACTACTAAAAACCTATGTAAATAAAATGTATAATGTTCACAGTGGAGTGAACTTAAATGTAAATAATGTAAGTTACTTACGACAATCCTCTCCAGAATGTATTAGGTTTTATTTTCAAAAAATAAATTTATTATTATTATTATTATTCTCTTTACTTTACATATATACCATATTGATTACATTTTTAAATATACAAATTAAAAAAAAATACATTTAAAAATATAAAAAATAGTAGACCACCGACTTCGGGTACAGGGACCAAGAAACCGGTGGTTAGGGCTCCAGAGACAGGAACCTCCTCACTATACGTGCCGTGTCTAGGAGGACTGCCTTCTGCATCAGACCCTTGATCCAACCGTCCAACGTGAGCCTCTTAAGGTGTTGGTCGAGGCTCTTGGCTATCAATCCGTGAACAGATACAACTATCGGAACAATGATCACCGAATCTACATCCCACATCTCGACAATCTCGTGAGATAAGTCCAAATATTTTATTTGTTTTTCTTTTTCAACTTTCACGAGATTCTCGTCATGAGGAACGGCGATGTCGACAATCATTGCGCGGCGCTCTGAACGATCTATCACCACAATATCAGGTTTATTGGCAACAATAGTCCTGTCTGTGATAACAGATCGATCCCAATATAACGTAGCACGACCATTCTCGAGAACTGGGTCGGGCACATACCTGTAGTATGGCACCTCTGAACTCACAAGTTTGTATTTAAGGGCAAGCTGTTGATGTACTATCCTGGCTACTTGATTGTGCCTGTGCAAATATTCGCCGTTAGCAAGACGAGAACAACCAGAAATAATATGCCTAATAGATTCCCCGGGACGGTGACATGCCCGACATATGTCAACCGTACCATCTTTCAGGATATATTTCCGATAGTTATTCGTCATGATAACTTCGTCCATAATCGCACAAACAAAACCTTCGGTTTCTCCAAAGAGGTCACCGTACCGTAGCCAGGAGGTTGAGGCTTTAAAGTCTATATCGGACCCGTTAAGGGCCCGATAAAACCGTCCATGAAGTTCTTTGCCCTTCCATACCTCCCTGCGTTCATTAGTACCAAGTACTACAGGTTTGCGCCAATTCTCTTTAGCCAGAGCGAGCGGAGTGAGTCCGGTATCCACTGCAACTACACTGCGATGCACTCCCACATCAGTATGAAGAAAATATTCTCTGAGGTTGTATATCTCGCGATTGTGTAGGGTCTTGACATTTAATAGACCTCGACCCCCAAACTTTCGCGGGATATACAACCTCATAACTGATGAACGTGGGTGATGCATACGGAATGCAGTCAGCAGTGTACGGACTCTCCTGTCTAGGGCATCTAATTCAGTCTGAGTCCATCTAAGTATACCGAAGGAATACATCAGAACCGGCATGACCCAACCATTGTAGGCTCGCACCTTGTTACCGCCTGATAAAAGACTTTTAAGTACTTTTTTCAGGCGGCCAAAGAAGCGTTCCCGCAACGACTGTTTCATGTCAGATTCCGGTATTCCCAAGGACTGTGAAAAACCAAGATACTTGTAGGTTTCGGTTGCAGACAGAGATCTGAGTCTTGTAGAATCTGAAAGCTCTATTCCTTCAGATTCCACAATCACACCTTTCTTTACATGCATGACTGCACACTTGTCTATACCAAATTCCATTTTGATAGAATTACTAAAGTTTTCCGTAACCCTTAGTAACGCTGTCAATTGTAATTTAGTAGGGGCAAATACTTTCAAATCATCCATATAAAAGAGGTGTGATATGACTGGAGCCTCTTTCTGCAACCTATAGCCTAACCCTGAACCCTCTAATAAAGTACTTAGAGGGTTCAAAGCCAGGCAAAACCACAAGGGACTCAGACTGTCACCTTGGAATATGCCCCGCTCGATCTTTATTGGTACATCGTTTACCGCAGTCTGACGACATCCTGGATAGCGAAGTACTGTTCTCCATTGCCTCATACATGACTTCAAGAAAGTGCACAGAGTTGTATCAATTTTATACAACTCTAGCACCTTCAAAAGCCATGTATGTGGAACCGAGTCAAAAGCCTTCTTATAATCTATCCAACATGTCGCCAGACTCTTACGATTACGACGTACCTGTTGGCTGATGGTCATGTCCGTGATAAGAAGCTCTTTAGTGCCCACTTCTACATCCATTCTGAGAAACTGAAATTATCGAATTATTATGAATGTGTTTAGTAATTTTGAGTCTCAGAATAGATGTCAGAAGTTTATATAAAGTTGGTAAACAAGTTATAGGCCTAAAATTTTTGGGATCCATGGCACTACCAGATTTATAGAGTAAGTGGGTTATACCAGTGGTTAAAAATTGTGGTAATGAACCCGAATCCAATGCTGCCTGGAGTTGAGATGCCAGACACGCATGTGAGCTACGGAACCATTTAAGCCAAAAGTTGTGCAGACCGTCTGGACCAGGTGATTTCCAATTCGGCAATGAACGGACTGCACAACTTATATCATCTTCATTAATGATAACAGGTTCCATAGATGTTATAGACTCACATGAGCGACTGACATCCCGCATCCAATCACCATCTGTGTGAGTGACAGGCACCGACCAAATGTTACGCCAAAATGAATTTGTGGTATTTTCATCTGGTAAGTCCCCATCACTCTCACATGGATTCGGTGCCTCCCACTTTCGATACACCCACTTCTCATTTCTTTGGAACATACGATTCTGATTGAACCGGTCTCCTCGTTTTTTGTACCGTCTTATCCTATTTGCCCATGCATAAACTTTTTGTTTCAAGAAGTCAATGCGCTCTGTGACACTCGACATATACTGTTGAGGACTGATGGTAGTCCCCAAGAATGCCTGTTTCACAAAGCGCATGACTCTTGGCCGTGTATTACCGAATTTGAACGCAATTAATTTACCGATGAGTGTCCTGGTCTCAGCAATACGACGTTCTATTCTGTACTGCCAAGCTGGTACAGTATTTTTGGGTCGAGTAGTGATTTGTTCAACATTAAATTTAATACCAGCTACTCGACAAACTGCAATAGCTGCACAGTACAAAATAGAATGAGCATCACTAAGATCTTCGCTATTACCAAAATAATCTGGCAATAACGAATTCAGGGCACTCACCAATGCTAAATTGCGTTTATGTATGGGCAAACGGGGTAACCGAGGTCTGTTATTATAATTAACATACCGGTAGTCCTGAATCGCATCTTCCAAAGCACTCCTTATCCTATCATTATATTGGGTACTTACGGATATAATTTCACTCTCCACTTGTTCATCAACATCTTCATTGTATGGTAGTTGTTGGGTATTACCTACCACATCCACAGCATGTGATGAAGAAGGGACAGTCAAAGTATTCCGTACGTCCGAGCGTATCCTCTCAAGTACGACATCATCCAGCAGGTGACAGCGCTGTATAGCTCGTACTTGATCCGACAATCGTTGTGCGGATACGTTAACGGCTGGCTCAAGCTCCTGAAACAGAGAGACTAGTCGAACACGGTACGCAGTAAGGTTCGTTCCCAACTCTGTAGCCCGAAAATATGCCCGCATGACATTTTCATTTATAGAACGTGTCCACTTCATGCGGCGCACATCACCACCAGTAGCGGGGGCCCTGTTCGAGGTCAGTGGTCCTCGGGATCCCAAGCTGGTCGGTGGCCGGCCTCTCCCCTGCCGACGTACAGGTGTTGGCGACGTCGGCGGAGAGAAAAACTCGTCGCTGGAAGATGAGCTCGACGCCTCTGCAACAGCCGAAACTTCTACTGTTGCTTCCCTGGGTGGTAAGGCGGAGCAGAGCGACGAGTCCGGGGGTGACAATTGTGCTCTAAGTTTAGCTCTTGTAAGCATTTAGGAATATCTTTTCATCGTTGTTGTGACATGACGTTCAAAACGTCATGTCTTATGTAGCAGATTTTTTTTCGTAAATCGCTCCAAATCCGTTTTTTTATTATTATTATTATTAATGTAGATTTTGAATTCAACTACTTTATAACACGCATATAAGTACAATTAATAAATACTGATGTATACAGAGATTTCGTTGATTTCATTTAAAAAGTAATTTAGTTAATTAATTTACGTTGAGATACGGTTATTTAAAGCTTATATTTAAAAGAAATATTACCATATATTAATTGGTTTAATAATATTTGTTTTTTGGCCAATTTTGATTAACACGATCTTTATTTAAAAACTAGCTGAACCCCGCGCTGTTACCCGTGCTTATTGTCGTAGCGCGCTAGTCTAAAACAAAGTAGCCTAAGTTACTCCCTATATCATCAGCTACCTATCAGTGAAAGTCCTGTCGAAATTGGTCCAGCCGTTTCAGAGATTACCCGAAACAAACAGATAGACAGAGAGACAAAAAAAAAATACATTTTTGGTATATGTACCGTGAATACATACATATGCATTTAGTAAAAAGCGGTTATTTTAATATTACATACCGACACTCCAATGTTATTTATTTTTAACATCCATAAAAAGGTACTTCAGTATCTGAATGGGTCTGATTTGGGCCTTCTTGAAGGCCAGCGTCAGATATTTGGCTTGACACAATGCTGAATTGAGGCCACTTTTGGTACAGGTTAATAGTTTTTGTTACATGTATTTTTTTTGCTTATTAATGTCAAAATAAATGATTTTTCTTTTTTTTTTAAATAGTACATTTATTTGTTTATGATAAATAAGTTCATTTTTAATCTAATTTTTGTATTCAATTTTATAGAAATCTGCTACGATATAATAGTTATGAAGCGGTAAACTTATAACCTCTATTCTTGAAAAACCAATGACCTATTTCGCTTCGCCTTCTCATAAAACCTAGGTCTTATAAAAAAAAAAAACAAAAAAACGAAATGGGTTCTCTTTTCAAATGCTAGTGCTGACACGTCCGACCGCCTCTGCTGATTCTCGTTAGCTCTGTTAATGAAATCGCTCACCAGACCGGATCGCTCTACGTGACCGAACTCAATCGCGATAGTGAAAACTGTATCTATAGCCTAGTTTTGTTTTTGAAAGTGAAAAATTCTTTTGGCGCATTGAACACTTGGGTAAACAAAAATCATGGAGCTCACGTCATCGTCACTGAACGTTTTCCATGAGCTATATTATTTTTACTCCTTTTTATCGCACATTTTATTTAAAGAGCAAAGAGGTTCATTTCAGGTGAGCTTAAATAACTATTTGTTTACAAGTTTTGAGTTTTCACTTCTGTTGGCAGTCCTCATGAGTGCTTTGTGATTTTTGATGTGAAACATCTATAGGCACAGGTAAACCTGATTTTTGGCTTGGCGACGCTTCGCCTTACCGAAGTCACTGATAAAAATAATTGAGTTGTCGCGATTTCAAATAAATAAAAAAAAATTGAATTTTTATATTCAATAAAAATTGAAGTTAATATTATAAACAGTCATTTTATTTTATGGAACGAATAACTAATAAAATCACATCTGCTGGGTTCCCTGTGACAGCTGTGATTTATTAGTCTGTGTTAATGAGTTTCGTTTCTTTGCAACTTAAAGTTCCAATAACTAGGTAGTAGAGCCACGCTGATTTCAGCACGGTTGGGTCGCCTCGACCGGGCCGGTACTACCCTCGCACAGAAGATCAGCGTAAACTGACAGCGTTCATGCTGTCGTGTTTCGTTGGTGAGTGTGAGACCCGAGGCCCAATAATGCAGAAGCATCACTAGGCCGCCATAGTGTGGGTCACCATGCTGCATTGTTGCATTATCTGTACGAGCAATGAGTATGGTGACCACCACTCTTGGACTCTGCTTATGCTTTCCATCAGGCAGAGTACACAGACACATATAAAAAAACACGACTTTAACTACCTTTTTTTCTTTTTTTTTTAAAGATATCATTTCATCCCACCCATTTCGTATTATTCACATTTTTTATCATTAATTTCATCACGACGAAGACTTGGAGACTCAAAGTAAGTCTTTGAGTTTGAGATTTGAAGACTTTAAATATTTGACATTGGTAGACATAGCTGATCCGGCTGGTTGCTATCTCATCGAAAGAAGAAGACTTTAACTAATTATCAAATAACGTTTTACGCTGCTAGAATTATGTAGTTATTTATGCAACTGTTGTATAATGAGGGGAATTAAAATATGAATGTGAGTTTATATAATAGCTGATAATAGTATCACATGAGTGTTTTAATACCTAATTATGTACAGTTGCATACAAGACTAACTACACCCATGATTATGAATCCTCTATAAAAAGTTCTAAAACAGTTATCTAAATGGCAAACAAAAATGGCGGGATACGACGTGATTCCAATGAAATGACAGTTCTTTTTTTAAAATACTGCGCTGTGGTAGTGAATAGCGCGTGCCTGACAATGTTCTTTTTTTGAAAAATGGATTGCACTATGAAATTAGAAGCTTGTGTAAAGGATTTATAGCATGGGTGTGGATAAAATTATTAGTAGACACCTATTCGCCCAGTGGTCGAAATTTATCACAGTTTTTTTTGTTAATGTTCTGCACTCCTTTTATAATTAAACTTTACCTGTGCCAAATCTCGTATGCCTCCGTTCCCATAATTTTCGAAAAAAGTAGTACACAATTTTTGCTTCACATATTAATCTATACTAATATTATAAACGCGAAATTTTGTAAGTATGGATGGATGGATAGAAGTTTTTCACACAAAAACTACTGAACGGATTTGAATGAAACTTTACAGTAATATAGCTTATACATCAGAATAACACGTAGGCTACTATTTACCGTGATAACCGACATATACACGGGCGGAGCCGCGGGCAAGAACTAGTATATAGATATAGATTCATTCCACTGAAAACGGTCTGGTGTCAAACTCCTGGCTGGTCTTATCACTAGATGTGTGATGAATCTATACTAATATATAAAGCTGAAGAGTTTGTTTGTTTGTTTGAACACGCTAATCTCAGGAACCTCTGGTCCGATTTGAAAAATTCTTTCAGTGTTAGATAGCCCATTTATCATCACGCTAAGACCTACAGGAGCGGAGCAACAATGAAGAATGTTACAAAAACGGGGGAAAATTATCACGCTACGGGCATTAGGAGACTCAAACGAGTTTGCGTGTGAGGATAAGAGGCAGGCTCATCAAACAAGTGATAAGTTCAAAATTCAAATGTGTAAATAGAACTGTTGTTCGCGGCTTCGCTCGTGTGATCATTTCTTATTATGTTTTTTTAAGTATGAGCCTGCTAAAGTGACTACTCTGTCTGATAGAGAGCATGAGTGGAATTTAAGAGTGGTGGCCACCATACTCATGCGAATGCAGAAAATCCAATAATCCAGCATGGTGACCCACACTATGCGGATCCGTTGAGATGCTACTGCATCATTGCTAACGAAATATATAAATACCAGCTGTCCCGGCAAACGTCGTTTTGCCATAACTACTAATAAATTAAAAATTAATTAAAAAAACATTGTCCAGCGGACAAAATTGTGAATCTAAACCATTCCCAGATCCCCTTGAACACACACAAAAAATTTCATTAAAATCGGTCCAGTCGTTTGAGAGTAGTTCAGTGACATACACACTCACAGAAGAATTATATATATAAAGATAAAGATTTCGGATATCTAACACACATCGACATCTAGTCTCAAACTAAGCAGAGCTTGTGTTATGGGTAACAACTGATATAGTTACATATACTTTTTACACATTACCGCCGCCACTCTCTGGTGTTGATGGACCACCCGTAACACCAGAGGCGTCACACGTTACCGGTTACTGGCCTTTAGAGAATGGGGGGGAGGGGGGTAGATAAGGTGGAGGGTTGGGGTATGGGCCTCCGGTGTCCTCACTCACTCGGTGAAACACAGCGCAAGCACTTTTTCACACCGGTTTTCTGTGAGGTTTTGGTATCACTCCGGTTGAGCCGGCCCATTCATGTCGAAGCGTGGCCCTCCCACTCCCACTTAACTAAACAAATTTAACCTCAATATCAGTTTCTTCAAGGAGCGATCGGTATTGTAAAGCTAAAAATCGGCAAACGTATACCATTTGCCATTATCATTATCGAGCAAAAACGATCAAGAAAAGTCACGTTAGTTGTTTGGGAGCCCCCTTGAATATGTATTTTATTCTATGTTTTAATGTTTGTTGTTATAGAGTCACAGAAATACATCATCTGCGAAAATTTATATATAACTAGAAAAATATCATTGGTCTTCTAGTTCGTGTATGAAATTTTCTACAATAGATTCAGGGAACAAAGATAACGGCACGGGCCAAGTAATGAAGTGATGCGCGTGCATCGATATTTAAATATATCGATATAATCGACAAATATCTAGTTTTTATATTTCGTCGAAAACACGGCTGTTTTTTTAGTGTCACTAATGTCGTTTCAGGACTTACTAGATACGTATATGGTGTGATTTTTTATATTTGTAATGGATTGTATTTTATTTACTTTATAAAACTAGCACGTAAAGAATGAACTGCAATGAAATTCTCTATTTTTGCTGTTAAGTTACAAGAACCCCCTTGCATTTTAAACTTTTTTGAGCAGATTAGTTCGGCGTTTCTAATAAAAATATAGGTGATACAAAATAAAATTACTTGTTTAAAGTTATTTCATCGGTTTTGTGGCCATTTGTCACAACCCAATGTCAATATATATCAAGCTTTATTGTAAGGATTATAATAGAGACAAGTACATTTCCATTCAGCGTAGTGAAACTGCCAGCCCTCTGGCATATGGAGGTATTTTTAATGCGTGCATGTCAGTCCAATGTTAAAATTGACCTTTATAATATTCAATATTTTTTTATAAAGGATCGTTTAACAAATGATCAGCAAAGCTATATAAAGACACTAATAAAATAACTGTAACATTGACTATACTTATGGCCTACTAGTTTAAGCGGTTGCCACGCGGCTTCCAAGTGCTGTGGGTGAAAATCCAACATGGACCAATACTTCATGTGACCTACAAATTTTTGTTCTAATTCTGAGTATACTTGGTGTAAAGTCCTCCGCGATCCTATATATATTCCTAGAGCGGGAGTTGTCTTTAAAAAGAACAATTTAGATCACTTATGCTTTTTTGGAGTATTCTGCTAACTATGCTATGTTACAAAAGATTGCACGTAAAATGAGTTTAAAAAGTTTGAATAAGTAGGTAAAAGCATGAAAAGCAAGTAAACTACTTCTCGGCCATAAATGTTAAGTGTGTGTTAATATTTGTTAGTACTTTAAAACGATTTTACAAAACGACTAATCGTAAAATCTAAGTATTTTTAATATTATTTACGTTATATGGAATGTCTTATCAATTGATATGAACTACACTATGGCGGCCCAATCGAGAAGCTTCTGCATCATTGGGCTTCAAGAAACACGACAGTACGTAGTAACTGTCATTTTCGTTTGGTCTCCTGTGAAAGCGTTGTACCGTCCCGCCTAAGCCAGCTCATTCGCGCTTAAATTTAGTGTAGCTTGATTATCTCATAAAACATCTTCCTAGCTTTTAATATTCCCAACATTACTCGGGGTCGGCTATTGTTAATATTATCTTTATTTTTATTAATACAAGATTCTATTAAAAAGCATAATTGATATCCTGAAATCAGCTATTTTACTATCAAAATAAAAATAGAAGAAAAAGCATTTGTGCAACACCACACGTGTTATAAATAAACCTCTATCATTAAATGATGACTGTCTATTTTTATAAATATGGTCTACATATTATTCCATCATCGGCGTACAATAGGCCTTTGTACTTTAAAATCCAAGCGTTTGCATCATTAATCAGTCTGGGTTTCACACTAAGCCAAAAATACATTAGATGTGCTTATATCGTTTACGAGGGAAAATGTATATTCATTCTTGTCATGTGTAATGAAATTGGCGGGAACCGGGGAAAATTTCAAGCAAATTGTTACGGGTTGCCTCTATTGTGTGTGATTTTATAACCCAATTTCACTAGATACGCTGATCCTGTCGGCGGATTTCATGAGATAAGGAATAAGGTAGCTTCATGTTTTATTATGTTAGTTTATAACTGTTCTTTGTAGGTGTTCTGAGCACAAAATGTAATTATGAAGCCTAAAGTATTTTTTTCCTTGATTTTGTAGCGATTATGATATACATATGTATGAGAGTAAATATAAATAAAACAATACTTTAAAATGCAGTTTCTTTTAAACAGTTTGAGGTCAGACAAGTTAGAAAATATTCCTTTTATTAAAGCCTTTTTCAGAATCTTGTTTTAATATTTTTTTGAGCCATTATCCAAAAAATATCACAACGAAACAAAATTTTATAGCAAATTTGTTTAATACGAGCAGATATACAGAGAAAATATTCTAAGTTGATGGAAAATTTCTCAAGCTAGTTAGACTCTCAGGTATAAGGGTAGATATCTTATACATGTTTTCCTTAGACCTCGTAATAGAGTTTCTAACTCAAACTGCTACTTTACGTTAGTTTTGGCTCACCGAACAGCAACTTTGTTCTTAATTTCTTAACTACTTAGATCAATGAAGTAAAATAAAGAGATTTCTTAAAAGTACGCACCAAAAACATCGTAATTGAATTTCCATGTCCGAAGTTATGTTTCTTTCCAGCTAACTGAGTTTAGTTAGAAGAACCGATTTTGATTTATTCAATTACTTTCAGAACCCCTCATCATGGGCAGGCTTTAACATTCATCTCCTAGATATTATAGCCTTCTCTTTAGAAAGAAAGTTTTGGCATAAAATCCGTCTGGGCAGCGCCAGACGGATTGGTACAGGGCTTGTTTTATGTTTTCCTTTTCCAGTGATGTTGTCCTGCATATTTGCTACCTTACGACAATTAGTTAAAAATCCATATAAACTGTGAAAGTAAACGAAAATAGATTTGTTTAAGTTTGTATTAATTGTAAAGAAAATATGTGACGTCAATCTACGGGCCCGCCATAGTCAAGCCGTCATATGTAGTTTTCCCATCGGCCAAACCAATACGCCAGGCTAGAAATGGGAATGTGTCAATTAAGCCATAACCAGTAATTAATACGCTTTTATTAGCTTCACTAACGTTTGTTTGTTTGTTGGAAACCGACTTTTCAAATTTTGTCTTTGACTACCAACTTCAACTTATTGATATGGAACGATTACGAATACGAAAATTAAAAAAAACCTTGCAATATATTTTTTATCGATACTTTCTTTCCACATCACTAGGTTAATCAAGATCGTTATAGATTCATTTATCAGTGCATATGCAAGATGACGGCATTTGTAGTCGTGTATAAACAAATCTTTTGCATATTAGTAATATTTTTCTAGTGTTCAGTGTTATTTAGATGTAAAATATTACATAATATGCACTCACAAGTATAGTGTTACTACGTGAAGTATATTGAAATGTGTTCAATGATTATTTAGTTAGTGATAGTGCTCTAAACAATCAATTGTGTTTCACTCAAGAGAGTGTGTCCTTTACAGTTCAGGACTAAATTGGGGTTCCTAATGTTAAAAGAACAATTTGGGGTTCCAATCGAAGAACAGTTTGGGGTCCCTGCCTATGTTTTTGTGTAGTGTTAATTGTTATTGTTATATCTATGTGGTATGTATTGGCAGTTCTGGTGGTGTGCTCAGTGCAGAGCTTGCAGCTCGACAGTCAAGCATCCACCAGAAGACCGAGGGTCACAAAGTATAGTAAGACGACGGTTGCGCCTGGAGGGTCTACGGTGAGTTGTAATGATTTAATCATGAATACGAACTCCAATTAACATAGCATATATTCATAACTAGATTTTGCACGCGGCTTCGCTCACGCAGACTTCCACCTCTGGATTTATCCCCTTAGGGATGGAATTTCAAAATTCCTTTCTCAGTGCTCACTTACGTTATGTAAAGAACCTACATGCAAAATTTCAGGATTCTAGGTTCAGCGGTTTGGGCTGTGCGATGATCTCTGGGTATGTCAGTCACCTTCCTTTTTTATATATATAGATTGTGGTAACTTCTACATATAGCGCTAAAACAAAGACATGTACAGCGCCATCTATTGAAAAAAAACGGAATTACCTAGTAGCGAACTGCGGAGTAACTCCTGTTTAGTGATATCGAAATTCTCGCGACGATTAGTATACATTTCAACTCAACGGGAGATGATCACGCCAGGCGTGATCATCTCCCGTTGAGGTTTTATTATATTCCGATGTATTAACAAGTATATATTTTATTTACAGGAAGCAGTGACGGAACGCAGTTTGAACACAGCGACGTATCGATTGATAGGTAGCAGCGAAACTTGTATACTGTTGATGGTGGATGCACTACTAGACATATCATACGTCACCAAACTGAACGAACGTGCGGTAAGTGTCTGTTCATCATCATCACCATCATCATCACTATCAATTTAGAGTCCACTGCTGGACATAGAACTTTCTTTAGAAGTTAGTTTAAATCGAGATTTCTTTATTTAAAATTGTAAGTATTTCTCCTAATACTTTAAAATTTGAAAGTACGCTTTCATGGCTAAACCGCTTTACCGATTTTGATGAAATTTGGCATGAAGATCATAACTTGGGCGCTAAATTAAATAATCTTTTTTTATGTGTTCGTCATTGTTAGGACACGGTTTGTGTACAAGAAAAAGTAAAGGATGACGGGAAAAGTCATTTTCTTGTCCGGGACTGTACACTCAGGGCCTGATTAATCCTTAGGCTAATTAGGCTGCAGCCTAGGGCGCGAGGATCGGGGGGGCGCGCTGAAGATACGATGTCTTGGCATGCACTATAAATCTAAAATCATTGCATCTACCTAGACAGCATCTAGCATATTTCAACTAGACCGAGACAAAACACTAAAACTAAATGCGTGAACTGCAAAAGCCCTGATTTTAACAATAAATTATGAAATTTTAAAATGCGCGCGTAAACCGTATCTACACTGACTCATCTTCCTAGCCTTTATTATTCCCAAGATTTGGGGTCGGCTACTAGTTCAACCGGTTTTACCTAAATATTAGTTTTTACACGGAGCGACTGGCATCGGATCTCCGCAACCCTGAGGGTGAATTTAATTCAAAGATTGAACTAGTTGTCAGTAAATTTAGCACTCCAATACCACACGGCTAGTGTCAGTCGTGTAAGAGGACCGAGAGGACGGCGACCCATGTCGTGCGGCGTTCCGCAGGGGTCTGTCCTTGAACCACTCCTGTGGAACGTGGGGTACGACTGGGTCCTTCGGGAGCGGCTCCCCCCCTGGCTGGGCGTAATTTGTTACACCGATGACACCCTTATAACAGCAAATTTCCAGGAGGCGTCGTGCCTGGCCACCATTGGTGTTTCTCTGGTGGTCGGGCGCATCGAGGCACTGGGCCACCCTGGCCCAAGGCCCTGGATAAGACGGAGGCCCTGTTATTTCATAGGCCACGTTGTGGGTCGTCCCCCGGCGTCAACTCGGTCCTCGTACCGGTTCGGGCCCAGATGAGATATCTGGGCCTGATCTTCGACGGTAGGTGGCTCTTCAACGAGCACTTCCGACAGCTTGTTCCGAAGCTAGTCGCTTTTGCCCAATTTGGCCGGAGCCAGCGTCGTAACGCGACACCTCTACACGGGGGTGGTATGTGTATATATGTATGTGTATGGGGCACCGGTGTGTGTGGCGGCTCTGACTGCCTTCAATAAGGCCCGCTTCTGGCGGCCTCAGAGGGTATTATCGGTCAGAGTCATACGCGGATACCGCACGGTGTCTACCGAGGCGGCGTGCGCCTTGGCAGGAACACCTCCGTGGGATTTGGAGGCGGAATTGCTCGCCGAAGTTTATCGACGGGTGGCTGAATACCGGGCGGAGTGTGGCATTAGCCCTTTGCCGGCAGAGGTACGCGAGTGGCGTGAAGCCGCCCGTCACGATGGTTAGTTGGTGGTTCCGGTTGGAGACTCCACGCGCTGGCTTTGCCGCCGTGGAGGCTCTTCAGGAGGTCATCCTCGAGTGGGCAGGGCGGCAGCACGGGACTCTTTCCTTTCGACTGACGCAGGTTCTTTCCGGGCACGGATTCTTCAGAAAGTACCTGTACTCGGTTGCCAGGAGGGAACTGAGTCCTGCCTGCCACCACTGCAACTGCAGTGAGGACTCGGTCCAGCACACGCTGGCGATTTACCCCGCATGGGCGTCGCAGCGCCAGGCCCTCGCTGCAGTCATCGGAGGAAATCTCTCGCTACCAGCCGTCGTACGCTCCATGGTCGGTAGCGACAGTAGTTTTACCGCGGTCGCAGCCTTCTGCGAATACCTAATTTCGCAGAAAGAGGCGGCGGAGAAGGGCCGAGAGGATGACCTCCACTAGGACCCGATCCGCGCTTACCAGCCTCATGCCCTCATGGTTTTCATGCAAGGGGGTGACGTTGTGCGTGTGCCGTACGTCGCCTAAATTGAGAGATTTATTAGCAGACGGTGCTCACTTCAGTGCGGGCAAGCGCTGGGAGGGGTCCAGATGTGTGAATAACACACCGTGTGGTTTTAGTCGGTTCGATTTCGACACACCGCCCCGCCGCAAACTCCAGCGGGCCCGAGGGGATTTGAACAAGAAAAAAAAAAGTTGGCAGTATATTTGAGGGCACTGACTTCCCAATAACTTCTTTTTTGTTTTATGTGTGTTCGCGGATAACTTCGTCGTTTATGAACCGATTTTGATGATTCTTCTTTTGTTGGAAAGGAGATGTTCCGGCGGTGGTACCATGACAAGGAAACTAGGATCTGATGATGGCATCCCAGGGAGGATCGAGGATCGAGGGAAACCCTAATTTTTTTCAGGCAGATACTACGTTATTCGTATATTTTCTGAAAATACTCTTGAATTTGCATCTGGTAGTCATCATTTAATGATGATGAGCTGATAAAGTAAGGTACAACTCCTTAACGGTTAGGAGTTGGAGGATAAATATTTAAATGTCATATGTGTGTCAGTATATATGTAGTCGTATTGTTTCAAGTTATTTAGGTAAGCTGATTATGGAAGGTACAACTCCTCAACGGTTAGGAGTTGGAGAATAATTCTTTCAATTTGATACATATCTATAGATCTTTAATTGTATACTGTCAAGTTTTTGAGGTTTATTCGAAAGGGTATGCTTCCGAAGGGGTTTGCTTTGTCACCATATCGGGATCTGATGATGGGATGCCTGGAAAATGGAGGGAATCCCTCATTTTCTTAGGCACGTACTATAAATTATATGAAATAGTTCAACTGACTGATAACCTACGATTGCTTGCACTAAAAATGGAAAAATAAAAACTTTTAATAAAAAAATAACCGACTTCCAAAAAGCATCCAACGAAAACTCCCTGGCAAAAAATACGAAAAAGCTTAAAATAAACTGGCTCTTCATAAATTGCTATGCCAATTCTTGTCTATACCTAATTCTTTGTTCATTTAAATAGTAGTATTATTATGTGTGCTAGGTACCTAAAACCTGCTTGAAGTCGGAGCCAAGTCAAAGTGTAATAGGAAATACCACACTCGCCGCTGCCGGATACCTACTCCTTGTATAGCACAAAATAGCCCAAGCGGGCTGGCACGCGCTGGCTAACGTCGTCTCGAAATATAGCTAGTGTGGTACCTACTATTACATTTGGCTTGGCGCCGACTTCAAACAGGTTTTAGGTACCTAGCACACATAATAACACTACTATTTAAATTAACAAACTAAGCATATTCCTTTGTTCTGTGGTAACACACCCGGCGGGGGCGCATCCTCACAATTAGCCTAGGGCGGACAGAACTCTTGATCAGTCGCTGTGTACACTGCCTGTAAGAAACTGAGACAGATATGTAAATATGGCGGTATGAAGTTCTCAGGGTCAGCTAGTATTAGTATAGATTTTAGACAAGCATTATCCTCAGTGGTCCTAACAGTGTTGCATAGAAATAAAGTTTTGGCCTACTTATATCACGTCGGATTGGTAGGATTTTTTTAAGTTTTATTTATTTGCTAGCCGACCCACGCAACCTCGTTTGCGTCTCCTATTGCCCGTAGCGTGATAATTTTCCCCCGTTTTTGTAACATCCTTCATTGGTGCTCAGTTTCTGTAGGCCTTAGCGTGATGATATATAGCCTATAACCTTCCTCGATAAATGGGTTATCTAACACTGAAATAAACTTTCAAATCGGACCAGCGGTTCTTGAGATTAGGGCGTTCAAACAAACAAACTCTTCAGCTTTATATATTAGTATAGATATAGATAAATACAGTATCAAATTTGTGAGGAATCTGCTGCATTTTGAGTAAGGAGAGCTCGTACCTGACTGGGTGCCATTCTGACTGCCTGAGGAAGAGCATTCCAGAGAAGGACAGATTGGATGAGGAAGGAAGTTTTCTTTCTTCTTGCAATGCTGTCGTTGTCCTACGCAGTTTTCACCCTAGAAGTTGTTCCATTTTTAATGATCCTAATTTAAAAAAAGTAACTTTAGATTGTTCTTTATTAATTCCAGGATGCCAACACATTCGTGCCCAACAATGCAAACGTAGGGGGATCTTGTAAAGATGGCGATGCACAAACATTGGTTCTTACTTTCAAAGACTTCTCTTTGGAGTGGTCTTTCGCTAAGGTAAGCGTTATTTAACAATACACTAATGTCTAATTACGATCAATCACCAAGTTCTCATCTAAGCTAAAAACATCAACAGAATTAGCACAGACGTCACAATAATAAAATTAACTCTAATTCTATTGTTGCGTCACATAACTAAACTAAAATTTGTCTTAATGTCATGAATGTCTAATTAAATTCAATAACAAATTTCGCAGCTAAACTAAAAACATACCATACTAATTTGCTTAGTTTGGGACAGCATTGTCTAACTGATGTACAAAACATTATCATTACTTAACTAAACCAAAATTTCTCTAAATTCATATTATTTTGGTAACACGATTTCCAAAAGGATATTTTTGCATGTATGTGTTTAGACGACGTTTATTTTAATTATGTTACTTTAGCAGGGCTTTTTTGTCAGAGTCAGGGCACGCGGTGGCACACAGTGACCTCAAAAGTTTGGAAAATTAGCGTACCCCCAAAGAAGAAGTGATAAAAAAACTGAATTTTAGTCAATCTTCGGCGTTAAATACGATGATTGACAGGAAAAATCTTACTTTTACAGATTTTAGTTTAATTTATAGAGAGAGAGAATTTAGAGAGTTTTTGCATAACAGAATGTCAGAAAGTCCAATGCAGAATTAAAATTTTTACTCAATTTAAACTTTACTTTGGTAAAATCGAAGTCGGCTCGATTTAACCCTTATTAAATCAAAAATATATTATTCTGACGTACTTTCTGTGAGTCTAAAATTAGGTATGCCACACTAATATTTAATGTCTTACAGACACATATCAACACCTGTTAGTCATATAAAACTCTTTAAATTATTCCCTGTAAAGTTTATTTATAATTACTTTGTTTGACGTTTTGTTTTCATTTCTTCCATTATTTTTTCAAATTGATTCTCATTTAAAATAGAAAACCAGGTAAATAAATCTTAATAAAAATTACTACAGTTGTATTATAAATATGTAATTTAACCATTTTATACCGGTTATCGGAGCCTAAACTGATTTTGTGGTAAGGACTCTTACAACGCTTTCATTACTCTTAAGTTGCGTCCCGTCGCGGATACCCGTCTGCTACTTTGCCTAGCGATATCATGAAGAAAAGTCTTCATTTCACGTTTTCACACGTAATTATTATTATTTTTGTTGTAATTTTCAGACGCCTGGCGGTGAACGCTGGTACGCGGATAGCATCAAACTAACATATAATTCAAGTGCCAGAATTCTAGAGCATGCGGCGAATCAAGGTAGAAAAGTGACGCTCAGCACTGACGTCAGGGAACTCTTATTTCCTACACCCGTAGGGAAATCTTACTCCTGCCCTGAAGAAACTGTGATCGATCTCCAAGAAGAAGATGCTAAGTAAGTTATTCAATTTCTTTCTTTCACTCTTTATAGGTACAGAGCGTCACGTAACGTTACGCCTCTACGACACCCGACGAATAGTGGTCTTGACACTTCATTAGTACATGTAATCATCATCATCAGCTCATTGCAGTCCACAGCTAGACACAGGCACCTCCCTAGGTACACCACAGGGTCCTATAACGAAAGTCGTTATGCCATCCATACATACGTTTGCCTAAATGTGGTCACTCCAGAACACGCTTAATCCAGCGTTTATAGGTTCTGTTGCATATACATGTGACCAGGCCATTGCCTCTTCAAGCTATTAACTTTTATTTTGTCGGTCTTTTTACTATGTTGGTCTGGTACTGTGATGAATCACTTCGCGGTGAAATTTTGTCCTTCAGAGAGGCTCTGTGCATAATAGATGCGAGAATTATATGAACCAGTAGATTGTCATCTTTATGTGATATATTATCTTCCGTGCAGCCCTACGACAGGACACCGTGCGAAGTTGTACCTACGCGAGATGCGGCTGCAGCCGTTCATGTACAAGCGTGGTGGTGAGTTCGGGCCGCCGTGGGCGTGCGCTCGCGCGTCGCGCGCCCGCGCCGAGGCGGCGCCGGTCGCGGTGGGCGCGGCGCTCGCGCTCGCCACGGCCGCCACGCTCTGCGCGTACGCAGCCTGGCGCTACTTCAAGGTCAAGAAAGTTCAGTATGATACCATGGAGTGAGCCGTCAGTCGTTTAAGCGATATCACACCTTATTTGTAACGGCTTAGAGACTGTTATAGATTAAGAGATAATGTACGAACTAAAACAGTCTTTAATCGTTACGGGTGTTATTGTTATAATCCGTTTTGTTTTAAAATTGATGTTTCTCAGTTAGTATATTATTCAGTCACGAAAAAAGAAATGTGTTAATTTTACTGTGGATTTCTTGAAGTTTTATTTATTAACATTAAAGTTTTATATGTTAGATTAAATTAAAGTTACCATAATATATATTTGGATAAATAAATTCATTTAAACGAAGATTATTAAAAAAATAATATTAATTGTAATCGAAGTGATGAAAGATAATAAAATAATTAAAGAGTACATTATTTAGATAAATTCTAGATAGTTTATCATACTCAGGAATAAAAGTTAGAAAATGGCGATAATTCTGTTGTTCTTAAACTCTATGCGCTAAACTAATACCACAAAAATTTTATTTCGTTCTGTCAATCGACGATCTCAATGTCAAGGATAAACTACTGTGTTTAACTAAAAAATACTTTACGTAAAACATATACACAAAAAATTACACTAATATAGGAGAATTTTAGAGAAATTTTAGTTTTGTGTCGCAACAACACAATTATCACCAATGTCGCCAAGTTCGCTGTATATTTTGACTTTTGTAAGAATATTAATTCATCTCCCGTAATGACTTGAAAGTTGTTAGTTTTTATTTTAAATAGTAGCTTTAAGTTATTGAATCGTGGTTCTGACACGTAGATCGTTGTTAATGACCACAGAGCAACACAGGCGCGCCAACAAGAAGGGAGTACCAATGACTTTTTCCGATACAAAATGGTCTGTCATTTTTGCGGGAGAAAATCTTGACACATGTACATTTTATAGCCCCAGTACACGTTGGACCAACGCGACGTCACAATATGTCGCGTCACAATACATGTGTATTGGGCCGTTTTGTGTCTATTTGTCGTTAGCAACCAACATTGGCCGAAGACCCGATTAGTGTCGTTTATTCGTGCACAGATCAAAATAATTAAGAAACAGGCCAACGTGTGAACAGTACCACGAAAATTGTTGCGCGTTGGCGCTCGGCGCTCGGCACACGTTGTACCAACGTCCAACGTGTACAGGGGCTATTAGATTCACGTACAAAAACAATCGTCTGTCACCACAAACACACGCATAACAATTAAAACAAAACAATACACTCATAATTTCACGCACACAAATACATTCTGTGTCATAACAGTGTAACGAGTAGGCCCATTTGCGCTTACTTTGACAGAGGGGAACGCCTGCGTGTATCGATCTATCATGGTATATCAATATACTAGACCAGGTATGGCATTCCGAGATGCAGTGACCAGACAGAGAGATCGAGATGACGTCATCATCACTATCGCTGGTTGTGGTTGGTCAATGATATTATATAATATCATTGTGGTTGGTTCATTTCGTGTTGTGTTGCTATAAAGTTGTAACTGGATAGTGACGTCACATCGAGCCACTTTCGGAATGCGATACCTTTTTTTGTTTTCTTAGATCATGCTCCCTATCATGTTGTTCTATGTTAACGAGGGATCTCATTATGAATATATTATCGAAATGCCAAGTGGTTGAATTTCTTAGAATGGTAGACTTAACTGTTGTTATGTGTAAGACAAGTGAGATATATTTTAATGATTATTTGATAATAAGGACACATCATATTCATTGTGTGATGTAGTTGAGTCTTTAAAATATCGATGTAAATGGACGGGAACTAGTGCATTAAATCCTGAAATCCTGGTATGAACCAGATGGTGTGGAACGAATCAGATTAATTGTGACTACGTACATTCAATTTAGTTATGTTGGAAGAACTTTCCTTCATAAGATATTTTGAAATGAAAATCCAATAGTTGTATCTTTAATCAATTAACATCCGAATCTATGATGTGTCCTTAGGAATATTAATACTTTTAATTATATTAAAGAGATTAAAAATTAAACTGTCAAATGGCTATTGCGTCTTTTTAAGGAATGGATATATTAAGCATTGGTATAGATATTATCACTAACTGCCATTTTTAACCGACTTCAAAAAAAGGAGGAGGTTTCTCAATTCGACCGTATATTTTTATTACATTTGGCTTGGCACCGACTTCAAACAGATTTTAGGTACCTAGCACACATAATAATAATACTATTTAAATGAATAAAGAGTTAGGTATAGACAAGAATTGGCACATTGCAATTTATGAAGAGCCAGTTTCAATTGAGCTTTTTAGTGTTTTTTGGCAGGGAGTTTTGTTTTTCGGAAGTCGGTTTTTTTTTTTAGTTTCACACAACAGGGGACGAGCCATGTCAATTGTATTGTATTTTGTATCAACACTTTGTGTTATCCACAAATTCCCAGTCTGGGCGTTCATTCTGACTTGTGGTTGCCTCGTTGGCCTCGCGGTTGGCGTGTGCGACTGCTGATCGTGAGGTCTCGGGTTCGTTTCCCGGGTCGGACCAAATGCTTGTATGATCTACAAATATTTGTTTCGGAGTTTGGGTGTTTTCTATGTATAAAATGTATGTATTTACAAAAAAAAAGTATATATGTATTTGTATCAGTTGTCTAGTACCCATAACACAAGCTCTGCTTAGCTTGGGACTAGATGGTGTTGTGTGATAGATGTCCGAAATATTTATTAATTAATATATTTATTATTTATTGTGTCCGTTTGATGAATATTCGTAAAATTCCCCGCAACACATGTATATTTCAGTGAGATCGTTATCTTTTTTTAAACATCAAAAATAATATTCTTTTTTATCCACCATCTCGGAAGGGAGTATTTTTACCCTTCAACATCTGAGTGTAAAAGCCGTTTTTATTTGCTAGAGGATAAACTAAAATTAATTTTGAACGTCATAAAACCTATTTACTTTACCTATATGGTGCTGACTTTATCATACAATCATTTTTTAATTTGTTATAAACTCCGACACGGAACCTTCTTGGTGTACATTTTTTGATTTGCTTTGCCCGCGCCATTTTCCTTTCACGTCATTTAGTCATTTCCTCGCTGAGGTGGGATGAAAAGTTACGTGTTGCAGTCGAGCGCAAAGATTTTTCACCTTGTGCTCTTTTGATTCCCTCGCTCACGCTCAGGATTCTAATTTTTGCATCACTCGCTGCGCTCATGATTCAAGATTAGAGTCCTTCGCTTGCTCGGTAATCAAAATTGAGCACGCGGTTAAAAAACAACTTTGCACTCTTGTATAACAAATACCTATTGTCTTTGTTTTTATAAAGTGTGATAATGAAATGACAGCTATAATCTCTTTAATATATCTGTAAGTATAACGTGTCAAAAGTATTTTACAATCCATTTTTATAAAAAGTCTGAACGTATTATTGGCTGCCATCAACATAATATGGATTACGTCTCCTGTAAATGTTTAATGAAGCTTTTAAATTAAATCAAAAAAGGCCTGACCACCTTGCTTATAGTGTCGACAAATTTGAATTACGACCCACCATAAGCTTATTTTCTTACAGACATTCAAATACAATTAGAAAGACATTCGCGTAAACGTACATGTCTATGGTAACGACCTTGTTATCTGTCATTTTATTGCACGGAGAATTATCTCTTGCAGCATCCAGAAAATTATTTTTTCCGAGTTATCGTTAACTCCAAAGAGCATTAAAGGCGAAGCTAATCTAAAAAAAGTAGCCCATGTTACTCCTTATATCATCAGCTACCTATCAGTGAAAGTACCGTCAAAATCGGTGCAGCCTTTCCGGAGATTATCCGGAACAAACAGACAGACAGACTGACAGACAGATAGATAAAAATTGTAAAAAATGATATATACCGATATACCGTGTATACACAGAGTAACATTGCATAGATCTCCAACCAGTATTGACGTATCTTGCTTAGTATTTAAAACGTCATAAGTGCACCATGCACTGTAATGAAGGGAAATCTTTATTGTTTTGACGATTGCAAAGTGGGTCATGAGTCATGATTTAAGACTGTCGATAGTAGATTAAATTACCTGAACGCGGAGTAACTTGTCGGTGCACAAAAGAGATAAAAATTCAATCTATGAGGGTTTTTTTCCCACGGTTAAGTTGGTCACACTATATTGATTCAATATTAAATGAACAATCTGTTAGTTAGTTTTTTACATCCACAAACACAATATTTTACATTCAGATTAGTTATAAAAATGTCTGCAAAGCGAGCGAAAACAAAACAAAGAATAACTTTAACGAGTTTAAAGTAACGTGCGAGTTATCGATAAAAATGTATCGATGAAATTTTATCGATATACGATATATAAAATAGTTACACTAATATTTAATCAAATGAATGTTTTATATTTAAATGGATATCCAAAATGGAGATTATCTTTCAAATAGTCAAAAAATATTAAAGATTGTTTAAAAATGTTGTTAAAGGTTAAATATATAATGTAAAAATGTATTTAATCCCCATATATCCCCAAGTAATTTAAAATAAGCTAGTTTAACAAATAATTCATTGTGTTTGAATGAAGTTTGGCTTACATATAATTTTAAAATGTCTTAGAATTAAGATAAATATGGGCGTAGTCGGAATTTTGTTCCGAAATACACTTTTAATTATGTCTTTTTTTAATTCATAAATATTATGTTAAGAAGTATTCATTCTAAAGTCTATCATCGAAGTATTTTTTAGGATATATATGAACTTGTGGACTGAGGAACTTTATCAAGGAGACAAACCTGTCGATGACATACAATATACTATGTGCGCTCAGGCATACTTTCTGTACACCTTGAATGTATTTTAAATTAATTTTCTTTATCTGCGGTCCTATTATTTCATTACGTTTCGTATGCCACAGATACAAACAGGATATTGGTACCTTTTAACTAACACTAAAAAAGCCAGCCACTGCTAATCTATTCTAATCTTAAAAGACTTGCAAACTTTAGTCAATGAGTTTATCTCGCCTAAAGATTTTCAATCTTCAAATGACATAGCGAAACATGCTGTACCGCCATCCAGTGAAGTAATACCGAACTACTTCGTAACTATTGATTCTGTATCGCGTAATGACTGTTCCCCTTTTAATTATTTTATTTTGTATGTTATAATGGTTGTAAATGTTTTTTTTTTATTCTAACTGCGCCCATGAGAACACAAAAATGTTGTCAATAAACTTTGTTTATTATAGTGAATAGTTTTAAATCATCATACTCATACATATCAGATGATAATAATATATATATAATTCAAAGACAATTATTGTTGTAATTATAATAAAGGAATATATTAATTTGTGATTTTTTGCGGTAGATGACACTACTCGATATTACGTGTACAAGCAATAAATACGTTTTTTATTATACGCTGTCGATGCGATATTGGTGTTGTATTTGTGCGCAAAACTTGCTTCCCACTAGTGTTTTTTTTAGTCTTAGAGTGTGTAATTTTAAGTAAAATGTAGTTAAAATACCATATTATCGTTAAACCACTTTTTTATCATCCTATTTTATGTTAATTTTATTTTTATTGATGTAACTATTTTTGGCCAGTTTTTCCTTTTACTTTCTTGTATCTCAGAACTCCGTTATTTGTGAACTAATATAGAAAATTATTTTACTTTTATTTTGGAGAGTACACGTCATCACTAGTAACTAACGTCATTATTTATAAATATTATGTAACTCTAGTAACAGTTCTCTGTTATTTTCAACTCTAAACTTATAGCTTTAAAGTTAAAAACAACACAGAACCGTGTATGAATAAGAGGTTCGTCTCTGTTTAGGTTGAAGCGAAAATTTCATCCTTTTTAGTAAAAAATATTAATGTATAATATAGTTTAGTTGATTTATTATTATTAATAAGTATTTTATTCATTTATCTGTAGGTCCTATATAATTATTTTACGGCTTTGAGAGGTATCTCTGGGTTAATGCCTGCTTTAGTATAAAATACCTGTAAATATATATCTACCTACCTCTTTTACCGACCGTTATAACTATTTTTCCAAACAAACTTCCACCTTTGTTCTTTCAGAAGCTTATTTTAGCAATTAAGAGATATTTACTCTCATTTTAGTATTAAAATTGTTTGTATAGTTTTAAGATATATTTTAGAGAAACGGAGATATTATTTATTAATATAATTATTATCTCAAAGACACTAGTAGGCAAGTTTTGCTAGTTAAGGATCGCTGTGTGTTATGCTTTCAACTTAAAGTCGAGTGACGTTATATTATTTATTTATATAAATCATCAATTACAAATGAACATATCGTTTTCTAATAGTAAAATAAGTTAATGTTAAAAATGCGTTTGTGATCACGGTTGCACCTTAATTTTTAATTTGTAATTTTAGAGTAAGGTTAAGTATTTAGAGTCCCTGGTCGCTTTTAGCTGTATATTGCTTTTGTATTTAAAAGCTATATCTTGTGTTTTATTTGTATTTTAAACTTTTCGATATATTTATATATATTACAATGGCTTCTCTCGTTCTATTGTAATGTAAATATTTCTCGATTAAGTAAGCCACTTTTCGAATTTTCGCGATTTATATGTCACTGACCTTTCGATTTGGAGGTTTGCTACTTATAGGCCCGGCTGGATATCTTGGTTTTTAAAATTGTTTCACCAAAGTTTTCTCACATTACCCAAGCATTAGAATCTTGAAACAATGGCTTGTAAATGTTTTTTTAAATGTATTGATCGTATGAGATCTGTAAATGTGGTATCTAGTTAAAAGCCCCATCTTTGGGTGCTCATTCGATTCCAGTACCTTTCTCGTCATATATATTGAACTACTGTACTGCAGACATAACTACTCTCTATGCACACTAACACTATTGAAAGCCCGAGGTGCACTCATTACAGTATTATGGCAACTCAAGGAAGTGGAACAAGAAACCTAAAAATACGTGCACTCATCATCATCAGCCCGTTGCAGTCCACTGCTGGACATAGGCCTCTCCCAAGGAACACCATAGAGCCCGGTCTGTTGCTTTTTGCATCCAGTCGCTACCAGCCCCTCCCTAAGCAAGTCGTCTCGTCATCTGGCCAGAGAGCGTCCCACACTACGTTTGCCAAGGGTATCCACTCCAGAACGCACTTACTCCAGCGGTTGTCAGGTCTGCGACATATATGACCAGACCATTGCCACTTCAACCTACTAACTTTCAGAGCTATGTCGGTCACATTGGTTCTCTGACGAATTTTTTCGTTTCGAGTTTTGTTCTTCAGAGAGACTCCAAGCGTAGCTCTCTCCATGGCACGTTGAGCGACTCTAAGCTTATGGATTAGCCCCACAGTCAGTGTTCACATCTCGGCACCGTACATCATTACAGGGAGGACGCACTGGTCGAAGACTTTTGTCTTCAGGTTCCGAAAATATATTATTTAACTTCCTAAATACATATATACATACGTGCACTCCACACAGTTACATTTCGCCTAAAATATATTTTGATTCGTGTTTCTAACACCGTCTTAATGCATCTTTCAAAATAATCACTATCTATTCTATTATTCGTTTAGATTTACATTTACACTATGATCAAAGTCATTTGCCCATTAGATTTTGCAGTTAATCTTTATCCGTCGGGCTCTTACTAAATAATAAATAACATTAATTTATTACAATTCTGATATTTCTGAAAACTTTTTCTACTAGATGAGATTAAATGAAAATATATAATACTATTTTCCTAATATTTTGTATTGTACTTCTGTAGATCGTTTCCCTCAATAGTTTCGTAGCATTACTTACATATCGGTGCATGTGTATTAAATGATATTGTACTAAAATATTATATGCCATACAATTTGTCTTCCAGTAACATCTTATAACAATAGCGTTAAAGTATTGTAGCTTATTATATATACATAATTATTATGAATATAACGAAAAAGTGGTGTTATTATGCCTTTATTGTACCCTTCTGTCTGACCTTGAGGTTTTAAACCTTCTTGAATTGCTTCATGCAAATCGTGCCCAAGTTTTCTTGTAAGAAGTGTAATAAATGTGTAACACCAAGGTATTTGTGATGTTATAATGACATAATAGACACCACTGATTAGTATATAAGTGACATATCTCAAAGTTATTGTAATTTAGTGCGTTCATTTATTGAATTGTCTTTACTAATAAATGACGTCAAAATATTCAAGTTATTTTTATTTAACTTATAACTAAACATGGCTCAATACCCGCTCTTTGATTGAAAATATATTAAATGCAGTTTAAATTAACTAAACAGAACAAACTAGCTAACTAAACGTAGTGTGTAGGGCGCCCTACGACACAATGGACTGATGCTTTGAAGAAAGTGGCTAGCTACGGATGGATGCGGACTGCTTAAGACCGGGTCAGTTAGCGCTCCTTGGGTGAGACCTTCATTCAGCACTAGACAGCGATTGGTTGATGTTTAAACTAAAAAATACCCTTACAAATTCAAAGTCGGTTACAAATGTGATGACGGATGTGTCTAAAGTTATTGTTACCAACAGTTTTATTAAGTTTAACTGAATCTGACAGCAGGTTAAAGAGCAAGTCATAGAGATAAGTGTAATTATAACTTATAGGACATTAATTGAAAAAAACTAAATGAATTATGTTTTCTAGTAGGCCTGTAAAAATTGCAATTATATCTTTGTCTTACTAAATTTGCAATACATGTACCTAGTTAATAAAAAAGTCTACATAACAATATCGTTTTTTAAATGAAATAATGTTATTATTATACACACATACGTAAATTCTCATGCTATCTAATCGATAGTTTATTTTTATCGATAGCAAATACGATTCTCTGCACACATCACTACAAGTTTTTATTAATAAACTAGCTGTGCCCGCTACTTCGTACACGTGACATTTGGATTTTTTTAAAACGTTTAAACCTTCCCTGGACTACGACAAACATTTCAAAACCAAAATCAGCCAAATTGTCCAGATGTTCTCGAGTTTTAGCGAGACAAACGAACAGCAAAAAGACTAAGATTGACGCCCTCTGTAAAGTTTAAAACGTACTACCTAAGAACTAGCAAACTGCATTTTACCCCATCTAGGAGACGTTGACTAAAACTTTAGTACATTTTTGCTCGTACAGATGGCGGTAATGAATATAAACAGGAACGTAAAAGTTACAGACATTACATTGTGTTTGATGATGTTACCGACAATCTAAAATTCAGATATTTTACACAATACCTAAGCCATGTAGACAATACCTAGGGCGTCCCGGCAATAAATGATTTGTTAGGAATATAAATGTTCACTAGCTGAACCTCGCGATGTTACCCGCGGTTAATGTTGTATCGCGGGTAACGCCGCGGGACAAAGCTAGTCTAAAAAAGTAGCCTAAGCTACTCCCTGGATCATCAGTTACCTTCCAGTGAAAGTCCCGTCAAAATCGGTCCAGCCGTTCCAGAAATTACCCGGAACAAACAGACAGACAAACCTTTTTTTGGTATAGGTATGTACCGTGTATATGTATTGTCACGTAGCGGCTTTAGGAGCCCGGAAGATGATGGTGGTTAGGCTATGAGGTCCAGTTGAAGATAATTTAAACACAATAAATACTTTAGAATGAAGATTTTCACACTATTTTACTGGAAATATAGGTTTACAATAGTTACTTTTGCGAGCACAAATGCGGGCGTAGCTTCTGAGAGTTCGATTGCGGTCGCCTCCGAGACATAAGAGAGGCACTCATCTCTGTAGTTGGTCCACGGCTTAAGAGGCCGGGCCCCGTAGCAGCGGCGCAGCCACCGGGCGTGGTAGACGCCAGCAGGAAGGGTGGTGCTGGACTCCGGCGTTGGAGGCAGGGCGGCCCAGCCTCCGGGCGTGGTAGACGCCAGCAGAAAGAGAGCGCGCCGAAGGTCCTTATACGTGTCCCCAGCGGTGGTGGGCCGCAGTGGTAGGAGGCGACGTTGGACACACGTAGTGTCGGGGAGGACGATGTTGGCGCGTGACAGTATATATACTTACATATTGATTTAGTAAAAAGCGGTTATCTTAATATTACAAACAGACACTCCAATTTTATTTATTTGCATAGATGTGTATTATTCATCTCTATATATTTTAATGTATATGTGTAGTAGTATTATATTAGACTAGCTAGACTAGGTACGACAATAACCCCGGGTACGCCACAGAAAAATTTAGTCTAAAAAAAAGTAGCCTAAGTTACTCCTCAGATCATTAGCTATCTGCTTTTGCAAGTCCTGTCAAAATCTTTCCAGCCGGTCCAGAGATTACCCGGAACAAACAGACAGAGTGACAGACAAAAATTAAAAAAAAAAAGTCGATACATGTGATGTTCTCCTAGCAGATAACGGCCACGGCGGCTGGTCTCCGTTGAGGACGCAGGAGATATTATAGTGCACAAGTATGTGCGCAAATGCAGGTACACTCTCTGTATCTCTCACTCTCATAATCCGATGAGACGGTTAACCGACACTACCAGTGCCGGATTAAGCCAGCGCGGGGCCTGTAGCAAATTTGGCCAAGGGGCCCTAGGTTTACTCTAGGTTCTCAAGTTTATGGTAATTAGGTAATTTTTTTGAACATTCAACACGATTGCCATTTAGTCCCAAACTAAGCAAAGCTTGTATTATGGGTACTAAACAACTGATATAAATACGTACATACTTTTTTTTGTAAATACATACATATTATACTTAGAAAACACCCAAACTCCGAAAACATTTGGTCCGACATGGGAATCGAACCCGAGACCTCATGCACTGTCAATGCTAGAAGGCACAGTGTGAATCAAACATTCAAACTTAGCGACCTTATTTTGCACAAGTTTTTCTATTGCCGGTTGCGATTGCGATTTAAATGTCGAGAACTAGTTCCTAAATTTAGCTATGTAATGTAATCGTACTTTTAAATAATTTTCTTCTATTAGTAACTTAAAGTTAAAGAAAACTTACATTATTTAACCATTCGTAAGTTTAGTCAATTAGTACGAAACACATTAATTACAGATAGTTTGCCCAATTAAAAGAAGACAAATTCGATAAAAACTGACAACACTGAATTTTGTATATTCGCATTTGAATTTGTAACTGCTTCGGTTGTTTCACATTTGTTTTTCAGTGCGCATCTCCAAATTTGTAATTTCCAATTTAATACAGAAAAGTTTTTGTTAATTATTAAATGAAACAAAACTATTTTAAGTTTATTTATAACAAATAAACTATTCTGAATTTAATACGAGCAGAAGTTAGACATCACACACTTTCAGTTATATACAAATGATGCTCTACAGTCATCAAGATAAGATGATTAAGTCCTTCTTGGCCCATTGTGTTCCATAACTCATATTAAAGCGTTTGAATGTTGAATACTGATCGTTTTATGTATTTCCCTTTAACGTCAAAGAGAACTTGGGATGCAAAAAGTTCCTGTTACCTGCCGCCACTTCATCCATCTTCGATTTCATTCGTCGTTGATTCGATGTTCGCAGACATATTTCGCTATTATTTTGTAACATCGAACCGAGGTACTTGCAATCAGTGCAGACCGGAATCGTTGTTCTATTCAATGACCCGGCAATAAGGCCGGAGAGACCGCCGAAATCACAGAACATCTATTCGGTTTTAGTTTTAGTCTTTGCGTCTTTGTTTCTAGTCTGCGCTGACCCTAGAACGCGATCAACACAATGTCGTCTGCAAATATCATGCACAATCAAGAAGCAGCCGATCTTATAAAGGTGCGAAATCCTCTGTACCTCGATCGAATCAATACCACAGTGGTGGATATACCACGAGGCTCAGTAGGCTGGAGTCTAGGGCGGCAAATTTTAGGGGCGGCAGGTTTGGCCCAATGTTTTTATTTCTTACAATAATAATATACGATCAAAAATACGATTGAAAGAAGTTTTGAAAATTTAACAATACTTTAGGGCCGAATAGTGTGCCTATAGATTACCCTCAATTTAAAAAACATAGCACTGACCGAATCATAACATTCTCCTTTTTTTTCGCGAAATGAGATGAGAAGATGTTGCTGCCGCGACGATTGGGGACCTTACCACGTCCCCTTCGACGCCTCCTTCGAGCGGGATCGGTACTTTCCCAATCACGCTCTGCGGTCTCCTTTTGGAGCGTAACACCCTCAATACAATACATACCGCGTCCCCTTCGACGCCTCCTTCGAGCGGGATCGGTACTTTCCCAATCACGCTCTGCGGTCTCCTTCTGGAGCGTAACACCCTCGCAGAAGAAGACCGAGGCTTCCCATCGCTAACCACTCACCAGCATTGTCATGATCAATACTGGCGGTGACAGGTTTCACCAGATCGGTCGACCAGAACTCGGTGGCATCAGGCCCTGGAATCAGTGAGTCCACTATCCGGTTTGCCAACGACTAATTGTGTCTAAGTAAGAATCTTTCTTCCGAGCCCTCTTCGCCGCCTCCATTCGCGCGATGACATCTTAGCAGAAGGGTCTAAGCTAAAAAAATTATAGCCTATCCGCCACTGCAATGCCACATACTTAGCAAGGCACTCTTTCTTCTTTCAAAGCCTACTACAAAACCTCTCGGGGTACTCTACCATATGCCATTTCTACATCAATAAACACTATCTGCAAGTCTTTGTGCGTCTTTCTGTATTTCTCACTCAATTATCGAATTGCAAATATGGCATCTGTTGGCCCGGCAAAAACCCAAATTGGTTTCTACTTATTGCACTTTTCAGTCTCATTCTCCTCTCAATTGGTTTCTCTAAAACTTTCATTTTATGTGGAATGAGCTTTATTACTCTATAACTGCCACATTCCTGTACATCTCCTTAGATTTTAAAGATAAGAAGGAGAAGAGACAAGCGAACTTAAATACCGTTCATCCGGGATTACCTAATGGCATGCAAGATACTTTACGCTCATTTAAACCTATTTATTTTACGGCCAATGGGCGATGGCGTGCGGGGCCCCCCAAAGCGCGGGGCCCGTAGCATTTGCTACTCTTGCTACGTGGCTAATCCGGCACTGGACACTACCGGGGAGAGATCAGGCGCAGGACCTACAGCTTTACGTGCTCTCCGAGGCACGGGGGTTCATACCCTAACTTCCAAACTCCGAGTTGTTATGAAGTATTTCTATAAACAGATTAACTCAATAACACTTTTAGCCCGACCTGGGATTCGAACCCGAAACCTCTTGATCGGCAGTCGCATAGATAAATCGCAAGACCAACCAGGCAGTCAATGTACCACGTATACATACATATGCATTTATTAAAAAATGGTTATTTTAATATTACAAACAGACACTCCAATTTTTTTTTGTATAGGTGTAGATTATGTCAGTACCATATTATATTGATGGCAATTATAACCTCTGACTTCCACCACGATGCACCTGCCTGCCTCAGACTATTTCTCCATCACCCAGAGGTTGGCATTAAGCCCGCCGTTGTACATGTCTGCAGTAAGTTTAAAAAAAAAACAGTGATGTACAAATCGTTATAAATATAAAAATTCACACCTAAAATGTGTCTCGTAAGTTGTAACATGGCACTAGTGACAACTGTACCTACAGAGATCAAGCTAAATTTTAAGCACTGTAAAATTATTTAACAAAATTTTACCAGTAGTTTCGAAGATAAGAGATTCAACTAAACAAACTATAATATTAGTATAGACAGAGGTAGAGATATGTGATGTCTTTCATGGCGTTCTATCTATACAAATAAATAAAATTGGAGTGTCTGTTTGTAATATTAATAAAATAACCGCTCTTTACTAAATGCATATGTGTGTAAAAAATGTAGTTTAAAAAAAATTTTGTCCGTCTGTCTGTCTGTCTGTTTGTTCCGGGTAATCTCTGGAACGGCTGGACAGTAACTTAGGCTACTTTTTTTTAGACTAACTCTGTCCCGCGGCGTTACTCGCGGTACGACGATAACCGTGGGTAACACCGCGGGGTTCAGCTAGTAGATACTATGAGTTTACAAACCATCGCCCCTCATATTACAGTGAGCAATTTGTCGTGAACATCACCTGTCACTCTCTAGGGATTCGATTACAAATCACTAGGGATGATCCTTAGTTGATTACTGGTGATTACACGGCCGCTTATTTTGAACATACGGTGTAATAATAGAAGGGTTTGTAATTGCAAATTAACCGTGAAATTCTTTCTTTTTAAATTGGCTACATAGACACGGTTCTTAATTTAAAAATTTAACGTTGTTTTTTGTTGAGATAGGTTTTTTAACATTTTAATCATGTCTACAATAATTTAGGTTTAGGTAAAGAATTTAGTTACACATCTAGGTTAGGCTCGATTTGATATGCGACTGCCTCGGTGGCGCAGCTGTACTCGAGGTCTCGGGTTCGATTGCCGAGTCGGACCTAATGTTTGTATGATCTGCAAATATTTGTTTCGGAGTTTGGATTCGGTTTGGTTTGGATCATACAAACGTTTGATCCGACCCAGGACCTCAAGCACAGCAGTTGCTTACGCTAGCACTGCGCTACCTTTATTTTATTTTTGGCCCTGCCAAAATGACTTTACTCTGCCTGATGGAAAACATAAGCAGACTCCAGGAGTGGTGGTCACTACACTGTGAATGCAGACGACCCACACCATGGCGGGCTAGTGATGTTTCTGCATCATTGGGCCTCCGGTCTCGCACTCATCTACGAAACACGACAGCGATCAGCTGTCATTTTACGTTGATTTTCTGTGTGAGTACTGCCCCGGTCGAGCCGGCCCATTCGTGCTGAAATCAGCGTGGCTCTACTACCTTGCAGCTACCGAGTCAGTCACACACAATAATACAAGAGAAAAGAGCTAGTAGAAAAAAAATAATTTAATGTTGCGACTTTTCTAAAGGGCTAAGTTTTTTTCCAAAAATATAGTCACCTTTTACGATATCTATACTAATATATAAAGCTGAAGAGTTTGTTTGTTTGTTTGTTTGTTTGTTTGTTTGTTTGAACACGCTAATCTCAGGAACCGCTGGTCCGATTTGAAAAATTCTTTCGGTGTTGGATAAACCATTTATCGAGGAAGGCTATAGGGTATATATCATCACGCTACTACTAATAGGAGCGGAGCAACCATGAAGAATGTTTCAAAAACGGGGGAAATTTTCACGCTACGGGCAATATAAGGCGCAAACGAGGTTGCGTGAGTCGGCTAGTAAACCATAAAGTGTCACCCTAATCTTAAAACCAACATAAATTTCACAATATTCTTATCACTAATAACAATTTATGGCAACACCGTCCCTACGGAGTCAATTAAATTCATTAGCGCGCGCAGATTATTTTGCAGGGGTCGGATAACAATGTTGCCATGCTAAATAATTGTTGGCAACTAATTATGCTTCCAATTGGAGGGACAATTTGTCTATCACCGTGGCTTTAAAGGGTTGAAGACAATTGACAATAATTGGATATCTATACAAATAAATAAAATTGGAGTGTCTGTTTGTAATATTGAAATAAACGGTTTCTGCTAAATGAAATAAAAACAATTTTTGTCTGTCTGTCTGTCGGTCTGTCTGTCTGTCTGTTTATTTGTTCCGGGTAATCTCTGGAACGGCTGTACCGATTTTGACAGCACTTTCACTGTCAGATAACTGATGATCTAAGAAGTAGCTTAAGCTACTTTTTTTAAGACTAGGTTTGTCCCGCGGTACGATAATACGACGATACGATAGTACGACAAACCTATTTTCATATAGATTAGATATTTTTTAGCCGATATCCTATTGTATTGTTACTTTACTGTCTGGTAAATCTGGGTTCGAATGCCACCTAGAAAAATAAGGAAATAAATAAAATAAAAAAAATCGGATATCAAAAAAAAAATCGGATATCAAAAAAAAAAAAATCGGATATCTAAAAAATAACACCATCTAGTCCCAATCTAAGCAGAGCTTGTAATATGATGGGTACTAGACAACTGATATAATTACATACCTATAATTATTTTTGTAAAATATTTGTTTCGGAGCATTTATGCATACTCCGAAACAAATATTTTGCAGCATCGTCTACTTGCAACGCCTTTTTAGGGTTCTGGAGCCAAATGGCAAAAAAACTTTGTTGTTGAAACTTGGTAAGTAGATCTATTCTCTGAACCGAATTAAGATATTCACACAAAAATAGAAAAAAAAATCAATAATTTTGGGAGTTCCCCATACTTAGTCCAAATTTTTTTTTCATCAAACCCATACGTTTGCGGTATCTATGGATAGGTCTTTAAAAATGATATACAGGTTTCTAACGTCATTTTCTTCTCAACTAAATAGTTTGCGCGAGAGACACTTCCAAAGTGGTAAAATGTGTCCCCCCCCCCCCTGTAACTTCTAAAATAAGAGAATGATAAAACTAAAAAAATATATAATGTACATTAGCATGCAAACTTCCAGCGAAAATTGGTTTGAACGAGATCTAGTAAGTAGTTTTTTTAATACGTCATAAATCGTAAACCATAATTTACCTTTGAAAAAAAATCCACTATCATTAATTTACATTAACATCGATCAATGTTACAACGAACTACAAGAACTTTTACATTATGTTATTTGCTGCTACAGAACCCTTCATGGGTCGTTATGGGTGAGTCCGACTCGCAATTGGCCGCTTTTTTTTTCATTACTAAAAGAAGTCATTTTATAACATTTTCAATTAACAGCTAAACTGCAGTAGTTAAACATTTTTTTTATAGAATAGGGGCAAACGAGCAGACGTATCGCCTGATAGTAAGCGATTACCGCCGCCCATTGACACCCGCAACACCAGAGGCGTCACAAGTGCGTTGCCGGCCTTTGAGGGTGGGGAAGGAGATGGGAGGGAAGGGGAGGGGTTGGGGCCTTCGGTACCTCGGTGAAACACAGCGCAGGCGCTGTTTCACAACATTATTCTGTGAAGCCGTGGCATCACTCCGGTTGAGCCGGCCCGGCCCATTCATGCCGAAGTGTGGCTCTCCCACTTTAAAATATGAAAAAAAAAAATGTGTTAGAGAACGCAATATTCATAAATAAAATACATATTGTTAGGTCACCAATCATTCTTTTTTTACGATAGTCGTGATGTGTCTATTTTTTATTTGTAAAACATGGTAAAGTATGCATATCTTAAATGCAAACTTAACCTTTAATTAACGGAACCTGTGTATAATGTGTGCGGTGTCGACTATCGTCAGAACACGCTGTGACGTCACAGCATTGACAGATTTATTATGACAAAAAATTGTCACCGCACACGCCCCGTGCTGTGACCTTTTTTGACGTAGATTAATATGGATAAGACTGAAAACGATCTTCTAATTATGTTTATTCTGTAACTATCTGTAACTGTTTATGATAAGAGTATAAATTACAATCAAGAGTTTACTAGGACTTTACAAACATTTCTAAAATGAACTTAAAGAACAACCATACACAGAATAATAATTTGTGTATCACATAAAGCGTTGTTACGTTTAGATTCTTTTTTTTGATATACTTTTTTATTATATTATATATATTATTTTTATACATAGATAGTGAACCCATAACTCTCAACACAGTAAGAAACGTTGGGGTGACCGCTTTAAATACTACAATATAGTATACACGTGTAGTCAAGATAAATTTTTCAGGTTTTATCTTTATAACTATAAAATTACTAGTAGGTATTATCAATACTATTCTAATGTACCCTTCATTATTGATTTAAAAAACAAGTCAGTAGCTATAATGAGGTGTCGTATGACAAAAAATCAAAACCAAATACTTAAAATAGTCACATTTTTAAAATAGTCCCCATAAAAACCATTTAGGAATCCGTTAAAATGTGTTCAGATATGTTTTGTTTTTTCGCACCAATTTGTCTTAAAGTGTCATGGCAACCATTCTGTCATTTGGGTCAAACCGTCAAACGTTACTTTAATTATTCGATTTTCAATTTTCGAACGTAGATTTACCTGATTGTTAGCCATCTCTGAATTTGACAATTTAAATTCGTTTAGTTCAAAAGTAAAGTAGTAACTGTGTTCATCTATTACGATTGCACGGCTAACCCGCTGCACTAATTTCAATGATATCGTGCATGGAGATACTTTGATTCTTGAGGAAGGAAAGAAGGAAGGTAGGCTACTCTTTTACTACGGTAACTGTCATACACGGGGGCGGAACCGTTGGCAAAGACTAGTATATATTTATCTAGATGTGTAACATGTTTTTAAGAAGGATTGCGTTTATTATATTTCGGTTGCAACAATAGAACGGGCATCACGCATGGCCTGTTTCAGACACACCATGAAATGGAAATGTCAAAATATTACACCGAAATCGAGACGCGACAGAGTCTGACAGAGACGCTATTTATGAATTTCTAGGGACCAAAGTATTCTTCTCAAATTATAAGATGGGTGTATCCGTTTATCTGAATATAACTAGTGGAATAAGTAATTTGATTTATGTTGTTAATTGTCTATGTGAGGTTTAGTCTCTGGACCGGACGAAATGTTTGTGTGACCTGCAAATATTTATATCGGAGTTGGAATGTTTTCTATATATAATACGTAATAATAATAATAATATATCGCTTTATTGTACATCAGATGCATTACAAGGTAAGCTTAATTAGAGAAGTACAATTGGCGGTACAGTACTAAATACAGAAGTATAAATACAACGTATTTATCTATAGAAACAAGTATTTACGTATATCTTTTTATACAATTCACATTATGACGTATGTCACTCGGTCCATTAATAGGATTCTATTGGCGCTTCATTTATTCAAAGCGGTTTAGTAATGTGCGCTGCGGTGGAATAAATATACACATACACACAAAGATTGATCATCACAGGTCATTGTCTAAACGACTACGTACGACTCATTTCTTCGACAAGCATTTTTCCAATTGCCACACTCAAACCAACCAGAGCGAAGTACATGCTTTTTTTTACAAAAAGAACAGTCAGTAATAAAAAAGATACGAGTACAATATTACGATAAGCCCCGTCAGCCATTTTGTGTCGAGTTACGTCAGTTCACATGAATGACAGAATAAAATGACACGCTACACCTCTTTATCGCGGTGTTTTGTTACACCTGTTCTGTCGTTAGGGTATGAAAGGGGAATTAACAAGTACAATTTCAACAAAAATAAAACCGACTTCAAGGTTCGACTCGATTTCTCTTGGATGCCATCATCAGATATTAATGTCCTTATCATGGTACCACCGTTGGGACATCTCCTTTTCATTAAAAAAAGAATCATCAAAATCAGTTCATAAACGACGGAATTAGTTATAAAAAAAAGTAAAAAATATATATATACGGTCGAATTGAGAAACCTCCTCCTTTTTTTGAAGTCAGTTAAAAACGACTCAGACTCTGTAATTTATGGTAAAAGCTGATTTAGTGAGAATTAAAAGTTCTAATCCTATCAATAGGTACCTAGTTTTCACTACTATAAAGATGACAACCATTCATCATTCATTTGCCAAATATATGTTTGATTATATTATAAATTCATCCTACTCTGTATTTTAAAGTGTTGAATAGTTGAATTTATTTTTAATTCGTAAATTAATTATCATCGTCGTCACGAACAGCCTTTTAAAGTCAGGCTTTAGGCCCCTCCTTAAGCCGGCTGTAGGTACACATGGGGCCAAGGTGTTGGGCCAACGTGTAGAGAGCTACTTGGCGGTATGTTGGCTTAATTGGTCTAGTTGGCGCCAACATTGGCAGGCCATCCGAATAGTGTCGGTTTTTTTACATAGGAGATTTAAGTCTACTACTTTGCGCTGGGCAGACGGGTTGGTCTATGGTTTGTTTCAAATTTATCTTCTCCTTGCAGTGATGTTGTCCTGTGTAGTTTCCTCATTTAGTTGGCCCTTACGACACCTTTGGAATGAATAGGGGTAGTAATATTCCGCATTCTTAATTCGTCTCCATACGGACATAATCTGTCACCAAAAGGACAGGTTGGGTTATCCATAAATAAGACATAAGCTGACATAAAAAAGTAACTGTTTAAAAAAGAACTGAAAACCCAGCAATCTACAAATCCATTACTTTTCAATGCAGTATGCACCCTAAACAATAATAAAAACTCGATATTCCTCACGTCAGCAGAGGGGTGAAATTGACCATAAAATGCCAATTCACAATGATTGTACGCCATTTTGCCAACATTACGTCACTCACTACCCATTTTCAAAATTCTTTTAAATTTCGAAATTCAAATCTTTCGCGCGATAATCTCATTGAATGGATGTCGCAAATGTGTACTAATCCATAATCCTATTGTAAACATAGACCAGAAAAGTCTTACAATTAAAATGTCACCTTAACTAGTTGAAATAAGATTTAATTTTGCAAGTGCGAAATTTATTGCTCTGATTACAAAGTTCAAATTGTGAACCAATTTTGTACTAAAAGTGTTCTAGAAAGAAAAACAAGACTTCGCAAAGATAAGTTTGTTAGGTACTTTTTTATTTTGGGCATATCAAATCCGATCTTTTTGGAACAGATTATAACATTGTGAGTTTTAGGGTTCCTTCAATGTGCCATATTTTATTTTCAAGAACAATTAGCTAGGTATCTGAAGAGGCCTATGGCCAGCCAGTGGACGACTAACGGCCGTCACAATTTATGACTCATTTATCATTTATGACTCATTAGTTGCAGTATCTGGATGACCGAGCTTTCCTTGTTATTTTTTTTGTACATTTTCTAAAAATGAATCATAGCTAGATCGATTTATCTGTCATGAAACGCCTTACATATTAAATTTCATGAAATTGGTTGGAGACGTTTTCGAGATTCAAATTATCCTTTTGACCGTTTGGGCTATCTTACACTAAAATATATTTCAAATCGGACCAGATTAGTGCGTTCAGGCAAACAAACTCTCCAGCTTTATATATTAGTATAGATATGTATGTATTTACATACAAAAATTGCTTGTTTAAAGGTATTAAGATTTATTAATCTTACTAATAAATTGTTTGGAATTATTTGCAAAGATTACATTGGCTAAATATTGTGCCACAGATAAAAGTGATTCTGAATTCCAAAAACTTTTTATCAATTATTTAAATATGCTTAGCTATCATTGCAGTAGGTAAAGTTGGATTTTTTTTATATCACAAAATAAATCGCTAACTTTGTAACGGACAACAGACGCCATTAGATTACATAACCCTAATTAAAAGGAACATCTCAAATTCACATAAAACACAATTTATTTCATCACTCTAATATATACGGAACATCTCTAATTCAATCTTTTTTTACAGGTTAAAGAAGGGCACAGACGCTATAATAGGCGTGACGCGGTTAATCCTCTGTTACGAGTTTGACACAATAGGCTCTGTGACAAATGAACAGCTCTATTGTTGACATACGTAATAGATTTACGTTGTAAATTAAATTGTAAGTTTCGAGAGGTCCTCACGAGTTTATTATAAATATTGTCCGTGTGTTGACGGATTGAGAGTAAAGAGTGTGGCCCCATTCATATTGTGAGTGTTGTAAAAGCCGACTAAGAAGCAAATTGCGCGGGAATACAGCTCTAAAACGAGAATCAAATCATATACCAACTCGTCTGGAGAGCGTGCAATGGTATAAGTAAACTAAAACCTATCTAAAGGCATGTATTCACTTTAATTAGTGCGAGTGCAAGTGCGTGGTGCAGGTGATCAATCATTGGTGGAAAATACGTGTGAACATTTTCTACCAATCATCGATTACCTGCACTTCACACCTGCACTCGCACTAATCAAAATGAATACGCCTTAAGGACAGGTCTATGTCCAGCAGTTGACTATTAAAGGCTGTTGATGATATAATAAACAACATATTATTTTTAAATGTCATTTTGTTTCGCTCACACTTTACTGGCAACATCTCTGTACTATGCGGGCAACATTGCTACAGAGTAAGTAAATAGTATTTATATTACCACACTACGGTTGCAAAATCACGCCTATAAATACCTAAGTAACAAAGCAAAAGTATTTAAGATTTTTTTTGACTTTTATTATCGTTCTAATGTTTATAAATAAACTAACAATATGTGTAGGTAATACTCAAAACTATTATTGATCAAATATATAATAAAACAGCTGCTACGAGTAAAACTTCTGGGCGCAGTTAACCGAAAATAAAAGTAGCCTTAGTAATTCCTTATATCCTCAGCTATATGCTAGTGAAAGTCCCATGAATGTCGGTTCAGCCGTTCCAGAGATTATCCGAAACAAACTGACAGACCAGACAAAAAAATTAAAAGTTGATTGTTTGATGTAAGTATAGTTATATCCTAAATACTACTTTCATATGCATTTAGTGAAAAGCTGTTAATTTGTAATAAAAAATACAAACTAACAGTTTAGATAAATGCTGATATTTAAAATAAGAATTCTAAAAGTATTTCATTCATATTTTTATCAATAAAATCGCAACCCAGAACCGCGAAGAGCTGTCAACAATTTTTTTTATTTCCATGCAAAGGCGTCAACAGCGTTAATCCTCTGTTACGAGTGTTGTACAATGACAATAGTTTTCAACAAAAGCATTTCACTATTGAGCGTAAACGCAATGGAACATATGGCCACGAGTCGAATAATGATGCAGCTTCGTTTTTAACCGACTTTGAAAGGACGAGATTCAAATTTGGATTTAATTTTTTTATACTTAGAACTCTACTATATGTATATACATATGTATGCTGTCTTTAGAGAGTTTGTTTTTGGAAGTGTATTTGGTTCGATTCAAATTTAAAGAAAAAAAAAAACCTTTAAAGTTTAAAATTAAGTTCAGAGGAATATAGTTCACTAGCTGACCACGCAGCTTCGTTTGCGTGTCCTATTGCCCGTAACGTGATAATTTTCCCCCGTTTTTGTAACATACTTCATTGGTGCTCCGCTTCTGTAAGTTTTCAGGTGATGATATATAGCCTATAGCCTTCCTCGATAAATGGGCTGTCTAACACTGAATGAATTTTTCAAATCGGACCAGTTGTTCCTGAGATTACACAAAAAAACAAACTCTTCAGCTTTATAATATTAGTATATATTACCATTCACATTGATTGGTGTATTTTGAAATCGGTTATACTTTAATTAAAAGGTTGAAATTACAATTGAGATTCCTTTTACACAACGAAAGTTAGCAAGTACCTACTAAATGAGTAAGTAAGTTTGTTTTGAAACTATTTAAAAAATGTAAAACTCTAGATAAAAATGTATGTCAAAGCAAATACTTTTGATAAATCTAATTCAACGAAGAATATTTACATAATTATGAGTATTTTATGCAACGTTACACAAGTTTTGAAAATACACATAAAATTATTCCTCATATCTACATTAAATTATTCGAGTTACAATACTATTCCGATCACACTACCTCTATTAACATCGCTAAATCAGAGTACTACAATAGAGCGTCAATAGCGAACATAGAGTTGCACATTTGGTCCCTGCAGAGACCAAAATTCTATAGAGCACGGGTCTCGTCAACAGAGGTGTCAGTTATCACGCCCCGTTCGTACTTGACTACAAAAAGCACAGACAATATATTATTTGACCATAGATCGCATGAGAAAGTTTGATGATAACCACAGAGGTTAATTTAAAAAATATGTTTTAAATAAGGTTTATTGACTGCTTCTGTGGCGCAGTGGTAGCGTATGCGACCGCTGTGCTTGAGGTCTCGGGTTCGATTCCCGGGTCGGACCAAATGTTTGTATGATCTGGAAATATTTGTTTCGGAATTTGGATGTTTTCTATGTATAATATGTTACAAAAATAAAACGTATGTATATGTATTTATATCAGTTGTCTAGTATCTATAACACAAGCTCTGCTTAGCTTAGGACTAGACGGCGTTGTGTGTCAGATGTCAGAAATATTTATTTATACATTTTTTATAGTCTTTTCTATCTTACAAATAAATAAAATTGGAGTGTCTGTTTGTAACATTAAAATAACCGCTTTTTACTAAATGCATAATGTATGTATACACGGTACATATACCAAAAATGTATTTTTTTTTATCTGTCTGTTTGTTCCGGGTAATCTCTGAAACGGCTGGACCGATTTTGACGGGACTTTCACTGGCAGGTAGCTGATGATCCAGGGAGTAACTTAAGCTACTTTTTTAGACTAACTTTATCCCGCGGCGTTACTCGCGGTACGACGATAACCGCGGATAACACCGCGGGGTTCAGCTAGTATATAATATGAAGCTGAAGAGTGTTTGTTTGTTTGGAAGCGATTATCTCAGGAAATACTTGATAAAACTCTACATCAAACATTCTTCCCTAGATTAAGAGAAATGCCACAAACAACATATTATCTAAATCCGATCTTTCCAGAAAACTGTGTTTATCTGTGATCTGATAAAGGATTGTCCTCCATCAGGGCTGTGAAGTCGTGTGAACGTGATTCTGTCGATAGGAGGTCGGATTAGGACGAGGATTAATTTGAGAAGGTGTGAATCATAAGCTTGGTAACACTTGCAGAAGTGTTGGAATTGTCTGTTGGTCTTGTATAGTTAGTGTCCTGTGACTGCTAAGCCAGAGGTAGCGGGTTCGATTACCATCGTGAACAATAATTAGACTGCCTCAGTGGCGCAGTGGTAGCGATGCGACTGGTGTGCTTGAGATCTCGGGTTGTTGATATTGTTTCGGAATTTGGGTGTTTTTAACCGACTTCAAAAAAGGACGTTTCTCAATTCGACCGTATGTATTTTTTTTATGTGTGTTCGCGGATAACTTCGTCGTTTATGAACCGATTTTGATGATTCTTTTTTTAATGGAAAGGAGATATCCCAACGGTGGTACCATGTTAAGGACATTAAGATCTGATGATGGCATCCAAGGGAAATCGAGTCAAACCTTGAAGTCGGTTTTATTTTTGTTCAAATTTTACTTTCTATGTATAATATCTGTCTACTTATAAAAGGAAAGTATAAATGTATTTATACCAATTGTCTAGTAACCATAGTATAAGTTCCACTTAGTTTGGGACTAGAGGGATATGCGTACAAGTATAATTAACAAAAAAATATTTCTAAACTGCTAAAAAAGATAATAACTATGTATTCCCATTACCATAACCATTTTAATCCCAAAACCAGTTTTAAACCATCCGGTAATTTTACACCTAAGCACACCTGATCAAACGCGGCAATCTGATTGGTCAATTTAAATTTATAGGGTGAGTGATCTGAGCTGTGATTGGTCCGCACCAAATAGGGGTGTATCTGCTATACGTATCAAGTTTCTACCCTTATTAACTGCGAGTGATTTAGAAGCTGGTCGTTGAGGGTTCTCAATAACTTTAGTTTATTTGTGTTAAGTACTAACGTTAGGGCGCGGCGCTGCTCATTAATTTTTTTTGAAGTAAAAACTTCTTGAGTCGCGTTGAGTTCTTTTTGGTAGGAGAAAATCTTATGAGTTCGCATCACCGACATGCTGACATGACATTTTCGAAGTGAAAAGTTCTTTGACCGCGTTGATAACTTTTTGTTAGGGGAAAATCTTATGGGGTCGCGTCACCGACATGCTTATGTTTGATGTTGATAATTTTAATTTAAACATTATGAAATTTCTAACTAACCGACTAAAAACAAGAGGAGGTATGTTCGAGGTTGACTTCGTTGTTTATAAACCGATTTTGAAGATACTTTTTGATTGTAAAAGAGATATCCCAACGGTCGTACCATGATAAGGACACTAAGAGCTGATGATGGCATCCAAGAGAAATCGTGTGGAACCTTGAAGTTGGTTTTATTTTTGTTAAAATTTTACTTGTTTTACACATAAATTTTACAAATAACATTCTAAGATATAAGTTTTGACTTCTATCGGCAGTCCTTATGACTGCCAATTTTTTTCTATATATGGCCCTGCCAGAATTACTCTATTCTCTCTAGTTTTGGTAGCAATAACCATGATATAACAATATAGTTCGCCAGGAATGGCATTCCGAGACACAGTGACGAGACAGAGTGACGTCACACTGTGTCGCTCTCGGAAGGCGAGACCTTATTTTCTTAGACCATGGCAATAACTTCATTTATCTCATACACGACAATCTGATCTCAAACTGGGCAGAGAATGTACTATGGTAAATCAATTTAGTCAATTTTGTGGGTTCCCAAATTGTTGATGTGAGTCTTGGTGTTATTTTTCTTTTTCATATATATTTACAAAGTCCTCCGCGACACAGGATGTATCCTATTCATAATGGCAGGTTGTCTTTTTAAAAAAGAAAGAAAAGAAAAAATGAAACCTTAAACCAACCCATCATTTATAGCGAGTGAGTTATAAAAGATCAAAACCTTCTATTAAGTAGAAACCTGTGTCTAGTAGTCGAATATCTATACTATATTTATACTTAATATTATAAAGCTGAAGAGTTTGTTTGTTTGAATGCGTTAATTTCAGGAAGTACTGGTTCGATTTGAAGATTCAAATTACTTTAAAATAGCCCATTTATCGAGGAAGGCTATAAGCTATATATCATCGCGCTAAGACACTGGGCGGAGCAACAATGAAGAATGTTTGAAAAACGGGGGGGAAATATCACGCTACGGGCAGTAGGAGAGGCAAACGAGGTTGCGTGGGTCAGCTAGTTGGTTTATAGTTTAACAACGAAAACATACTCTTTTAGGTTAGCAGTAGATATGAATAGGATGTTTGTTTATGTATCTGTTTCACTTGGATCAAATTCATTACAATTTACTTGCCAAACGTGGGAAGAAACTTTTCATAAAATACGCGAATGAAACGAAAGTAAGTATCGTGGACAAGACAAGGATAGTTGGGCCCAAATATCCTTGTCTTGTCTACAATCATCTCTTTTTCTAAGGAACCCCGACTGTTGGGGTTCTTTAGAAAAATAAAGTGTAAAATACATTTAAATGTAAATGAATATTTCGGACATCAACATATAACGCCATCTAGTTTTAACTAAGCAGAGTTGGTACTATTACAGCTGGTGTGATTTATAGAATACTTATACTTTTATTTTTGTTACTATAAATATAGAAAACAGCTAAACTCCAAAAAAAAAAAATAGCAGATCACACAAGCATTTGAAATGACCCGAGAATTTAACCCAAGACCGCAAACAGTCGCATGCGCTACCACTGCCACTTTCCTAAATCTTATTATTATGAACTGAATTCTTTAAGTTATTGACCTTCGTAATTGAGCAATACTATATTCTACTTTCTTCAGTCGTCAATGAATAAAGTCGTATCAGCAATTGTTTTAAATACAACGAAGAAGTCAATGACACAAAAATAGTAATTTAGAGCAATAAATTGCAATTTAATCTTAACTTGAAATCCATACGAAAGTATCTCTGTCTACCTATCTGTTACGCTTTCATGGCTAAACCGCTACACTGATTTCGATGAAATTTGGCTTAGAGATACTTTGATTCTTAAGGAACGTCATAGATTACTCTTTACTGCAATAACCAACATACACGCCGGCGAAGCCGCAGGTAAAAGCTAGTATTGTAACATATTATTGCCTCGTTAGTGTAGCGCTTAGCGCATGCGACTGCAGATGAATAAGTCTTGGGTTTGACTCTGAATCCGATCGAACTGTTGACGAGTTTTTCTTACAAGAAACGTAATTCTTAACAGCCCGAGGTTAGGGATGTTCAACGCCCGTGTCTCGGAGAGCACGTTCAGCTGTCGGTCCCGGCTTCTACACAAACATTTCAGACAATCGTTACGGGTAGTTGTAGTCTTGAAAAGATAGACAACAGTCTTTCATTTCGATACCGCGTTGTACTTGGGTTATGGTGGACTGATGGCTGTCGATCCTTGTAAAAGATCAAAGTTCAGCAGTAAGTGAAAAGTAAGCTTAAAAGCCGACTTCTACTTAATTTGGGAATCAAGAAAAAGTTTAAAAAAAGAATACCGGATTACTTAAAATTTTGTGATTAAAGTGATATAGCCAATATAACCCGGCACATTATTAACAATCTATTGATACCTCATTTATTAAAATCAGTGCAGTAGTAATCAGTAGTCAACATAAAAACTTCATTTTGACTTTAAAGTAGTTCAGTTCAATAAAAGAAATCAGAGGAAAGAATGAGGCTTTTAAAAAAGTGTCTCTAATAACAATACCAAATATAAAAATCTAAACAATCACAGCGGGTCATCGACATAACAATTACGTAATCGAAACAAAATGGCGCCAATTCTCACCTCAAAATGGACCGCCCAGAGTGGCAACAAATTTGGCGGCAAAATGAGCAACGGGTAAGGATATCGAGTTATTATAAACATTATGTAATATGATATGTGAGTAGGTATTAAGACAATTGATGCTTAAAATAAAGGAGTCAGATTAAATTGGTATTTTTATTATTGTTATTTTAGTGGCTAACTGTCTAACACTGTAGCTAGTGGTTAGTGACCTAGCTTTCTTCAAACCTTCAAGAAAAGAGGTTGCTCCTTCTTAAAAGGCCGGCAACGCACTTATTACGCCTATGGTGTTGCGGGTGTCCATGGGCGGCGATAATCGTTTGCCCCCTATTTAGTTTGTACTGCGGTGTTACCCGTGGTTATTGTTATACCGAGAGTAACGCCGCGCGACAAAGTTAGTCTAAACAAAGTAGCCTAAGTTACTCCCTGGATCAAATGCTACCTGCCTGTCTGTCAGACAGACAGACAAAATTCTTTTTAACCACATTTTTGGTATATGTACCGTGTATACATACTTATGCAGTTAGTAAAAAGCGGTTATTTGCATATTACAAACAGGCACTCCAATTTTATTTATTTGTATAGATGTATAGATGGGATTTTTTAATGTTAAAAAATAAAAATATATAAGTACTTATGTTTATCAGCCGTCTGGTAATAATGGCACAGACAGGCTCTTCCTAGTTTAAAATCAGACTGACGTGTATGAGATAGATGTGTAAAGTTACCATTATATTACTAGCTTAACCCGCGGCTCCACCCGTGTGAAATGTCGGTTATAGCGAAAATACTCTTATGTCCAATCTATCTCTACACTGAATTTCTTTTAAATAGATTCAGCTGTGAAAGCGTGTAACAGACAGAGACATTTTCGAATTTATAATATTAGTATGGACGGGCTGGCTCCACGGAATTGATACCAGTGCCTCGTAGAAGTGATTCTTTCGTAACTTTTCATCAAGTGAATGAAGTTATCAGGATTAGGAGGGAAAGGGAAGAAAAGACTCAAAAATAGGCAACGCGTTCGTAACATTTAATTGTTCATGGATGTTCCGTCTACTCATTTGATGCCTATGTCATAAAGAAAAAAAATCCATTAACAGCATTTAACAGTCCGCTGCTAGATATAAACAACTTCAAAGATGAGGTTTGATGAGGTTTTGGCCTACGATATCACGCTTGCCAAACGGGTTGGTATATAAATTGTTTTAAGTTTAACTTCTCTATAGATTGCTGTTGTCCTGTGTAGACGTTGATAGATAGATAGATAGAAAACTCTTTATTTGTAAACCGTTTTACATATTTACAAGAGAGTACATAAGATGTAGTGACATATAATGTAATGTACAAAGGGCGGCCTTATTGCCAAGAGCAATCTCTTCCAGGCAACCTTCGGTAACTCTTAGGTTTAGGTAAATATTGCTCAAGTATTCACTTCTTCTTCTTCTTCTTTGATGAAATGGCAATCAGCCGGATCTCTCGGATCAGCTATTTCTGCCAATGTCAAGTGTTTATAGTCTTCAATTCATAAGTCTTCAAGTCGTTAAGTCTTCGTCGTGATGAAATTAATGATATAAAACCTAAAAAATGTGGATGAGATGAAATGGGGACCGTCTTCCGAAAAAACATAAAACGATCTCCTATTCACTTCTTATAAATATAAATATTTCGGACATCTAACACACAATGCCATCTAGTCCCAAGCTAAGCAGAGCTTGTGTTATGGGTACTAGACAACTGATACAAATACATATATACTTTTTTTTTGTAAATACATACATATTATACATAGAAAACACCCAAACTCCGAAAGAAATATTTGTAGATCATACAAACATTTGGTTCGACCCGGAAATCGAACCCGAGACATCATGATCAGCAGTCGCACACGCTGACCGCGAGACCAACGAGGCAGTCACCAATTATGACACCCATGGGATGAACAAGGGTGGTCAAACTCCGTATTCTTAATACCACACAGGATAAACATTCCATAGACAAAGTAAACTACTAGATGTTATATTCACTTTAGTCTAAGAATAAATACACAACCCTAGATAAGGATTTGTAATACGATCTCTTTGCTGGTCAAAGTTACACCTAGACAGAAAAAAACTAGGGCAAAACGCCATAAGTGATATGATATTATAAAATAAATACAGGTTACAACTTACAAATCAAAACACCGTTCATTCACACGGCGTTTCCTGTATTTTTGCAAACGGCAACATTACTTTAATAAACAATTACTTGTACTAAACAGAAAATGCGACTTATGCATGAACTTGGATGTTGTGAAACTAATGAGTCAGGAGTATTCCCACGATATGAATACTTGGTTTCAACTTGTATTACTAGATAATGGTGGTAATTATATTGTTTGAAAACTCTAAACTAAACTAATTCTTCTCTTGATTAGATAGCAACCATCCGAATAATATAAAAGCTATTTCTGCCAATGACAGATTATTAAGGTCTTCAATTGTAAGTCTTCTAATCTTCAAGTCATCGTCATAATGAAATAAAGATTAAAAATGTGGATCACTGTTTTGCTGTTAGAAGCGTCATTTGGCAGCTAATATAAAAAAATAAGAACCGTGTTTTGAAAAAACAAAAAACGATCGCCTAAATCATATCTGGGAGATCGTTTTTTGTTTTTTCGGAAGACAGTCCAAATTTCATCTCATCCACATTTTTTATATTTTATATCATTAATTTCATCACGACGAACGCTTTTAGACTTGAAGGCTTAAAATTTGAATACTTTAAACACTTGAAATTGTCAGAAATAGCTGATCCGAGAGATCTAGCTGGTTGCCATTTCATCAAAGAAGAAGAAAAAGTTTTGTTCTGCCACAATTCATTTCGTTCTACATTCTTCATTTCACATGTTCTCACAATATAAAATGGCTTTTAGGAAATCGCTTTTTTATGTATGAATCTTGCAAAGTAACTTCTCTACCCGATGGTAAGGCATGAGCAGAATTCGAGTGTGTCTCATTGCGAATGCACACACGCCTGCCTATTGAAATGCTTCTGCATCTTTTGCTTTACTAAAATATGAGTATACAAGATAACTCTAGAGAAATTTTAGTAATGCAACAACACAATTAACACTATTATCTGTCTGTCTGTCTGTCGCACTATCTGTGTGAATATTGTTGTATCATTTTACGGGAACAGTGCATTTGCTCGGAATAAAAGGCACGTGCTATTCCAAATTATAATCTATCTCTGTACCAAATATAATGTAGATCCGTTCAACCATTTATGCGTGAAAGAGTTATAAACATTCATAAAACCTTTCGCCTTCTTAATATTAGTAAAAGCTAAAGTGTTTGAGATAATACTGACGACAGCTTGTAAGCTAGTGAGGCTCTATGGTAAAATGTTCTCCTAGCCGGTAACACAAATGTGTGCGCAAACACAGGTGCACTTTCTGTTCCCTCTCTCTTATAATCCGATGAACGGGTCTGACACGATTGGGGAGAGATTGGACGCAGGACTGACAGCTTTAATAAAATATAATAACTGAAGTAATGAATAGAAGTACATATATGTATAACAATAACACAGATTATCATGTGATGGTAAGCGATTACCGCCGCCCATGGACACCCGCAACATCAGATGCGTCACAAGTGCGTTGCCGGTCTTTGGGGGATGGGGAGGCGATGGTATGGGCCTCCGTTATACTCCCTCGGTGAAACACAACGCAAGCGGTATTTCCCACCGGTTTTCTGTGAGGCCGTGGTATCATTCCGATCGACCCTGCCATTCATGCCAAACCGTGGCTCTCCTACTGGCTATTATTTTTTAGGAGAGATAACTCCCGCATTTGGAATATACATCCTGTGTCGCGAGGACTTTACAAACATACATGAAACGGACACAAAGAACACCCAGACTCAGAACAACAATTTGTGGATCACACAAAGTATTGTCCCATGTGGGATTGAACTCACAACACTTAGCGCAATAGAAACCAGCGCGGCGACTGCTCAAACTACTACAGAATAACTTATAGTACCTACTGACGTACACTGGACCAACCGTGCAGTCGAAAACTATGATATAACTTTACTAGCTCTTACCCGCGGATTTTACCATGACAACCGACAAACACACGGGCGGAGACTTTTGCAAAAGCTGATTGTCCATAAAAAAAAATAAGAAACCATCAAGACATGCGTATTTCGTTTGCCATGCCATGAAAAGAAACGTAATGGCTTACAAATACCTAAATCTGTAACACTACACGTTTAAGGTACTTGTTATAAGGTCATATTTCAAAGGAAATGCGCAATGAATCCAAAATGGCTCCCTCCACAGTTTACCTATCTAAATATTTGGTATACTATTTCAAAATAAACAGTTGCGTTCTTAGAAATAAATATTGCGTGCGTGTAAATTAAAATAATGGAGTTTTTGTATTCGCAGTGATCAATCATTGAAGTTGATAGGTCAAGTTTTTTAATGAACGTATGGCTTAGTGGTTTGTCCTACTTCGTCAAGTGTTGTGAGTTCAAATCCTAAATTAGGCAACACTTTGTGTAATCCACAAATTGTTGTTCTAATTCTGGGTGTTTTTTGTGTCCGTTTCATGTACGTTTGTAAAGTCCCCCGCGACACAGGATTTATTCTTGGTGTTGCCTTTACAAAAATAGAAAAAGGTTGTTAGTGACCCTAATTGATAAGCTGGAGGCTTAGATTTTCTCCCTGGATAAATGATTCCCGGGATCCCCAAGCTCTTGGAGCTGGACTGGGATCCTGACCAGCAAAACTTCACATGGAAACAGCTAAAAATCCTTCCATCTTTTGACTGTAAATATTATTTCACTAACAGTCTAAAGATGGGCGAATTTTTGGCTATTTAAATTTAGAAAAGCAGTAAATTTAAATTACTGAATTAAAATATGTGTCATTTTCTCACCTTTAAATAAACGGTATGTTTTAATATAAAATGAAATTAAAACTGACATTTCTTTTAAGTCTCTATGTTAAACTAGCTGAACCCCTCGGTATTACCCGAGCTTATTGTTGTGCCGCGAGTAACGCCGCGGGACAAAGTTAGTCTAAAAAAGGTAGCCTAAGTTACTCCCTGGATCATCAGCTACCTGCCAGTGAAAGTCCCGTCAAAATCCGTCCATTCGTTCCAGAGATTACCCGGAACAAACACACAGACAGACAGACAGACAGACAGACAGACAAACATTTTTTAAAATATGTTTTTGGTATATGTACCGTTTATACATGCATTTTAATATTACAAACAGACATTCCAATTTTATTTATTTGTATAGATTGTATAGATATATCTATACAAATTAATAAATTATATTTATATATATATATATATTTAATTAATTAATAATAATAATTTATTTGACACCTTATTATTTAATATCGGTTTTGTAGTTTAGGCGCTACGGTGGAATTTAGAACATATTATTTTATTCAAAGACTGCCAAAACTTTCCTTTCTTTTGACTTTGTCGCTAGTAGAGTAAGAGAATGCCCTAAACGTACTTAATCACATATGAAATACAGACAAAACCTATAACAATATGTCCTCCACAAATCTAAGAATCGCTTCGTGTGTTGTCAATTTTCCTGGCGTCAAATGTCGTATACTGCGATACCAGGAATCGCGTGGGAACACAACACCTAACTGTCTTTTTAACATCAGTTTGAATGGTTTAGCTGTAAAGAGGTGTAGCGTTGCGCAGGTTAATGCCTGTTAGATTATAATATCTATGGTCCTGACAGACAGGGAACTTTTTTCTGAGTGAAACTCGAAAATGTTTGTCTATGGCTATAATTTTTTTGTAAATAAATACAAATCATCATCTAATTCGTCTGTGAGTTGACGGATTATGAATAAGTAGTGTTTTAAACCTCTATTCATCTTGTTCTAGTGAGTTTTGTAACAACAGACGAAAGGGACACACTTTGCAGGATAACAGACTGCAAAGTGAAAACGTCCTGTCTAAATCGAAGTAATGCCCAATAGTGTAATCTATCGAACAAAATTAAATTGGAGTGTCTGTTTGTAATAGTAAAATAACCACTTTTTACTAAATGCATATGAATGTATGCACGGTACATATACCAAAAATGTAGTTGTAGTCTGTCTGTCTGTCTGTTTGTTCCAGGTAATCTCTGGAACGGCTACTTTTTTTTAGACTAACTTTGTCCCGCGGCATTACTCGCGGTACAACAATAACGGCGGGTAACACCGCGGGACAAAGTTATTCTAAAAAAGGGGCCTAAGTTACTCCCTGGATCATCAGCTACCTGCCTGTGAAAGTCCCGTCAAAATCGGTCCCCCCGTTCCATAGATTACCTGGAACAAACAGACAGACAGACAGACAGACAAAAATTTTTTTATCTACATTTTTGGTATATGAACCGTGTATACATACATATGCATTTAGTAAAAAGCGGTTATTTTAATATTACAAACAGACACTCCAATTTTATTTATTTGTATAGATTATACGTTACTGTTTGATGGATTGAGAATACGTAGTATCATCACCCCTATTCTTTTTTTTACGTTTCGCCCTGCCAAAATGACTCTACTCTGCCTGATGGAAAGCATAAGCAGAATCCAAGAGTGGTGGTCACCATATTGCGAATGCAGACAATGCAATAATGCGGCATGGTGACCCACACCAAGGCGGGCTAGTGATGCTTCTGCATCATTGGGCCTCCGGTCTCGCACTCACCAACGAAACAAGACAGCATGATCGCTATCATTTTACGTCGATTTTCTGTGCGAGGATAGTACCCCGGTCGAGCCGGCCCGTTCGTGCTGACATCAGCGTGGCTCTACTACCTTGAAAATTCAATTTCTATTCTATTCATCCCATGAGTGTCGTCAGAACCAACTAAGGGGCTAAACTACTAGGATAAAATCACTGTAAAGAGAAGTAAAAGTTAAAACAAACCCTATAACAATTCATTAGGCCAGTGTGGTTTAGTAACGGGTTTTCCCCTCCATCCGCTCTAGTGGCTACCCGCGAGCGGGCGACGTTACGCGTGTGCCGTACGTCGCCCAAATTGAGAGCTTTTACCAGCAGACGGTGCCCGCTTCAGTGCGGGCAAGCGTTTGAGGGGTCCGGATGTGTTAATAACAGCAGTTCCCGGACCCCTCCGTCTCAGGCGCAGAGTGGCACACCGTGTGGTTTTAGTCGGTTCGATTCCGACACACCGCCCCGCCGCAAACCCCGGCGAGGTGACGGCCCGAGGGGGTTTCCACACGTAAAGAAAAAAGATAATAAATAAAAAAAGTGTGGTTTAGTAAGAAAAAGCCTCTTTGCTAACGAGAGACGTATGTATATGAATATTACTAGCTGACCAACGCAACCTCGTTTGTCTCCTATTGCCCGCAGCGTGATAATATGGTGATCCGTTCCTGTAGGTGTTAGCGTGATGATATATAGCCTATAGCCTTCCTCGATAAATGGCCTATTTAACACTGAAAGAACTTTTCAAATGGGACCAGAAGTTCCTGAGATTAGCGCGTTCAAACAAATAAACAAACAAACTCTTCAGCTTTATATATTAGTATAGATTAGCTGACTCACGCAACCTCGTTTGTCTCCTATTGCCCGCAGCATGATAATATTCCCCCGTTTTTGTAACATTCTTCATTGGTGATCCGCTCCTGTAGGTGTTAGCGTGATGATATATAGCCTATAGCCTTCCTCGATAAATGGGCTATTTAACACTGAAATAATTTTTCAAATCAGAGCAGTAGTTCCTGAGATTAGCGCGTTCAAACAAACAAACAAACTCTTCATATCATGTCTAGCAGTGGGCTGTTAAACGATGTTTATTATGTGTTGTGGTTTAGTGTTTTACTTGGTGACCGACTTGAGTGAGTGTAGTTTCTGTTTTAAAAGACAACTCCCCCATTAGGAATATACGTCCAGTGTCGCGGGGGATTTTACAAACATACAGACAGACACAGACTGAGAACAACAATTTGTGTATCACATAAAGTTTGTCCCTTGTGGGATTTGAATCCACAACTCTTAGCACGGTCGAAAACGGCATGGCCACCGCTTAAACCATTTTGTATAGCAACAGGGATCGATGGCTTAAAGTGCTCTCCGAGACACAATCTCAACTTTTCAAGTATGATGACATTGTTAACATATCCAATAGAATAAGAGAATAATGAGATAATATCAATGTATACAAAAATGTATCTTTTATTTTGTACTCTAAAGTAAACCGTACAACGATATATCTTGGCAAGTTAATCAAAAACCCGTTCTGAAAATACATAAAAATTAAGGCTCTCAAAACCAGCGCCATTTTGCAAATCAGACGGGACCAGCTATAAAATCCCGCCTTTTAGAGGTCAAAAGCTAAAAAATAAAAGAAAATTCATACTTGGAACACCCGGCGATGCTCCGCCCATAGTTTCTGTCTCTATCGCACGAAGTTGTCTCGTTCTAGGGCTTTGAAATGCGAGACAGCTTTTGTTATATGACCCGTAGTCATCGTGCTGTGAGGGTGTACTTTAATGAAGACGATTTTAAAATACGATTTTTTTTTCTGTGATTTTGTGATTTTGAAGTGCAATATTTGAATTATAAGTGCGTTTAAAGTGAAGGTGAGGTTATTTATTTATTTTACTAGTTGGTATCGAGTTGGAATTGTGTTTAGTTATATATTTATTTATGTAAAAAATCTAGGTTCTTTAAATTTTGTATGTAAAGTAGTGGATGCCTTGCCGGCACGTAAAAAGTAAGTACCTACTAAAATATATAGTAATAATATAAAATATATTATACGTATTTGCTTTAAGATATTAATTTAAAATAATATATATTTAAAATTTTAAAAGAGAAATGCTATTACGTTATATAAAGAATCTACATGAAAAACTTCAGGAATCTAGGTTCAGCGGTTTGGGCTGTGCGTTGGTCTCTCTCTATGCCAGTCACCTTCCTCTTTTATGTATGTATATCTATATATGTAAGTATATAGATTTTGTTATAAACTGGCAAATAAATCAGTAGGAACCATAATTACAAAAATATACAAAAATACATACATATATCAACCAGAAACACTTGTTTAACAATGAATTTGACTCGAATTGCTATTTTAATGTTTATGATAATGAATAGGTATTAAAATTAATAAAACATTTCGAAATTCAAATAGTAAACCGTTAGAGTTATCCCAGAGAGCCTTTGTGCCTTTTTTTTTAATCAACCTAATTCTTTAGTAGATCTATAATTTCACAATAATGAAATTATATAAACAAGAAGTTATGGATGTTTGTTTTGAAGTTTTAAAATGTAATTGTTTCAAATTAGATTATTGCTTCAATTAAAATAAAAAAACCGGCAGGTGTGAGGACTCGCGCACGAAGTTATAATTATCTAACTAACTAAAACAAGCGAAAAAATCACGTTTTTGCATGAGAACCCTTAAATATTTGTTTTATTTTTATTTAATTAATATTTATTTTAAACTAAATAAATATCTATAAACATTCTGTGAATATTTCAAGCGTTTATTTATCTGTTGCCGTGCCGTATTAATCAATTTCGAGCAAAACGAGCAAAAAAAAAACACGTTTGTTGTTTGGGAGCCCCCTTAAATATCATTTCTTCTGTTTTTTAGATCGATCTCGATCTATTTTTGGGTACTTTTCTTGGTTTTATTACTTAAATCGTGTTTTGACTCATTACCATCATGTATCTGGTCCCAAGTGCGGTTTCCGAGACGAACCAAAATTGTTGTTATGTCTTTCTTACGAGTAATGAGTAATTAACATTATAAGAATGGAGTTTGGTGATATTTCACTCCCGTGCCTCGGAGAGCACGTTAAACCGTCGGTCCCGGTTATCATGAACCTCTATGGCAATCGTTATTGGAAGTCAGTGCCTTCAATAATACACACCTCAGCTCAGTCTAGGGACTTTTTATATTTCATCAAATATCTAAAAATCTAAGAAGAATTTTCATAGATAGTGAATGGAAGAAAATTAGCTTATTTTATGGACTTTAATAAAAGAAGAAAGCGATTCGTGATTTATTTGTTTTTAATTAAAAAGTAAACTTTTTTAATTGTTGTAGAAAATTGGTACGAAAACAATGTCATAGAATTTTTGTAACATTATTAATATTAATAAAATAAGTAAAAATGTAATAAAATCTAATTATTAATAATCAGTGTTGCCACCTCTTACATTAATTACACATCGACATCAATAGTTCATACTTAAAATTAAATTGTCAATGTCTTGCTGCGGTATGAGGTCCCAAGTTCTTTGCTAATGTCTGTATAGTTCTTGTTCCGTCGTCAAATTTGGCGGAAAATCTCGCAATGCTTTTCGTTGTAACATGTCCCAGGCATGTTCGATGGGATTTAAGTCGGGCGACTGCGTATGAGAAGGAGCATTATCGTGCATGAATGAAACTCTAAAATGAAACTCCAGGCCCATTTGGATTCTGTGTGGGATAATCACAGGCTCTACTCTACTACTCTTCGAGATATTTTCGTGCAGTCATGCTGCCTTGAATCCAAACGAGCTGGGTTCGCCCACCAAGACGAATTTCTGCCACCACCATGATTGTCCCGCCTCGGTAAGAGTGGATCTGATCAGTGTGCCGCAGACGGCTAACCCTGCCTGGAGTTCTCCAAACATGAGTATTTCTTGAATCCGGATGAAATCCAAACTGGGATTCATCAGTGACCAGTACCAATGACCATTATTGATCACTCCAAGACAAATGTTCCCGAACACACGAAAGCCGGCGACCGCGATTGCCACGTCGCAGAGCTGGAGCACGTAGCGGTCTTCGAGCACGAAGGTTGACTTCATGCAAACTCCTTCGCACGGTTTAGTCGCTTACCAGCAGCTGGTGGTCCTCCTGGAGCCTTTGCACAAGTAGCAACTCCGTGATATTGGATTGTCTTTTGGCGTTCATTTGGAGGAAGCGATCCTATCTTTGCGTAGTAACCCGTTGTCTACCACTGTGCCGTTCAGCCACATCCCCAGTACTGCGATAACGTGACCACAATCTCGAAATCACGTTTTGGCTGGTATGTAAGGTCTCAGCAACGACGCGTTGAATATCACCATTTTCTAACATGCCCATGGCTCGTAACGTTTCATCTCGATTCAAATGGTGTCATGTCATGTCTTTTGAAGGTAGCACAGCAAGTTCAATTAAAAAAAGACAATCTAATCAATTTTAATTCATTACCAGCATAAAAGCAATTTTAATTTTTCTTTTCGTAATGAATTACCAACTATTTTGCTGCCATATTTTGTTTTCAGCATAGTTGTTCTTTTTATATTTTTAAATTTTGAAAATAGAATAAAAGAGGTTTTATTTAGTATATACACTTTTTATGGAAACTAAAAAGATTTTTAACTACAAAGTCGTCAATAGTATAGGATTTTGATATCCCTAGACTTTGTTGAGGTGTGTATATTGACAACTGGTTCAATCTTCGAATTCAGTTCGCCCTTAGGGTTTCTTTTACCAAGTTAGTGAGGTTCTCACCCCTTATGAAGGGGGCCAATTTGCCCAAAGACTTGATAAATATTCCTAAACAAAGATAATTATTCTTTTCAATTGGTAACATACAATACAACGATACAGTTCATAAATATTATTGTTAAATTTTACGAGTTAAAGTAATATTATCACACGTTTAAAACTTTGAACCATTATCGATTGGGCGTGTTATGAGCTGATTAACTTAACTTCAATTGCCTCAATTTGCAAAGTTAAGTGACCCTAATCAGATCAGTCTTTGGATAATGACCATTCTTCTTCTCTTCTCCTCAACCAATCGCCGTCCACTGCTGAACCATTCTTAGCACATGTTATTTATTTACTTACCTACTTAACACATTAAAAATAGGTACAAATAACTAGACTGTGAATATTTTCCAAAATGTCCAAACCGCTCTTTGATAATCTCTACTTTCAAACTTCTACGATCATTCACTTCATTAATCTTATATCTTGCCGCAAGACACAGTAAATATTAATATTAACATGGTCACTATCCTTTATTTACGGTGGGGAAACCCCTTTTTGCGGCGGAGTGGCTTGTCGGAATCAGACTTGCATAAACCGGTGTGCTGTCATTACGATATCAGGACATGGTCACTGTTCTAACCTAACCTTCATAATTCAATAACAATGTTATAGTGTTCTTAGCTTTTACAATAACATATTTAAACATATTTTCATATACACAATGTTGCTCTTAAAATTAGAATAATCTATTACCTCAAACGCCAAAATGTATCCAGCTATTTAGGCTTCAGAGTGTGCCATAGAAAAACAGTCATTCTTCTGACGGAATCTTAGATACCAAATAATATTTTTTTCAATTTTTGTCTGTCTGTCTGTCGTTCTGTCTGTCTGCTTGTTCCGGATAATCTCTGGAGAAAAATGGACTCATCAAAAGAAAGCTTATTTGACTAACACCTAACTTGAAGTGTTGTGTGAATAAATATAATCTGTATAAAACAATACATTTCAAGATATTTTACTTCTTAAACATTTTAGTAGTTATCAGGCCGATTAGAATTATTTATCTCTGTATTCGTCAGAGTATTTATTAAGGACGATTATAGTTAATGTTACACGACGCTAAAACTATCGGGAGTGAAGCAGATTGACTGTATGACACGTAAACTTCTGTATCATTAACAAATTTAGTTAGCATAAAAATGATTATAAAAAGCCAAACTCAAAAGATAGACATCGCTTTCGCGGTCTTTTTAATCAACAAAAATACAATCAAATTGATAAACCTCCTCCTTTTTTGAAAAGAAGGAGGTTATCAATTCGACTGTATTTTTGTTTTATGTTTGTCACCTCATAATTTTCGACTGGGTAAACTGATTTTGATTCTTTTTTTTTTATTTGAGAGCTAGTGCTGCACGTGTGGTCCCATTTCAATTTGGTCCAGTTTTTGGTTAAAATTTGTGGTTATTTTACATGTTTTAAAGGAGACCAATTCTGTTACACATTGTTTTTATGAAACTGACTGTTTACGCAGCGCACGCAATGGAATCTCTCAAAGTTCTCTCTCCCATTTTGGTCGTAGAGTGATGATACATAGCCTATAGTCTTGCTCGATAACTCTGACAGTGATCGGACGAGTACTTTCTGAGATTAGCGCGAATATTAGTAGGTATCGATATAAAACCTGGGGACAGTGTTCGGCAAGGAAGTTATTTACTAGTCCATATTTTTACAAACAGGTGAACAATGAATTGATCCATATCTTCGTTTATGGTATATTTTCTTCAATTTCTAGGAAACTTGAGTTCATTTGAAATCTTATGTTTTCGCTCTGTGTCCGGCCGATGTCATGTGTTATGTAAACAAACTCGTATTTTTACCGAACGACGGTGAATTTTCTTTTATTATTTATAATTGTAACGGACAGACAATATCCGTTCGATAGCTGATACCTATATTTATTTTTGTGGTAGTGGACATTGAGAAGGTAGCTTCGGAAAGTCGGTGATGTTTGACGCGTATTTGCCCTTATTCTAAGTAAACGCTACTGACAAATTAAGCCATGTTTTGTATTTTTTAAACGAAAATTCAAATAGCGACGCAACGTCTTTGATTCGGCCTAGTTACAAATAGTTTATGTATTTTGTTTTTAATAGTGAAAGATAAAAGGTGATATGGATCATTTAGTAAAAGGTAAATCTTACTAATATTATAAACGCGAATCTTACTAATATTATAAACGTGAAAGTTTGTAACTATGGATGGATGGATGGATGGATCTTTGTTACTCTTTCACGCAAAAACTACTGAACGGATTTGGATGAAACTTTACAGTAATATAGCTTGTACATCATTTGCTGCGATAGCCGACAAATACGCGGGCGGAGCCGCGGTCAACAACTAGTTTAGCATAGTGTTGGACTCTAAAATACCAATTAAGTAATGTTTAGCTTAAATTTATGCCCGTCCATATTTGACGAAACAACGATATTTTTATTTTTTTTAGCTAATGAACTTTTCACTGTGTTTAATTGTTTTTTCGGAGATTATATAGACACATAAACACAAAGAACTAAACTTAAGGTTAAAGCGCAGACAAAAAGGTATCTAAAAATTTTTTTGGCGTAAATAGTGTCTGGCAGTCAAATGAATTACGAAAAATAAATTACATACATACATTTACAACACAAGCTCTGCTTAGCTTGGGACTAGATGGCGTTGTGTGTTAGATGTCCGAAATAAAAATAAAAATAAAATAAATAAAAACATTTATGTAAATGTAGGATAATGAATTTTTATCGTTTATGCCTATGGTCAATCTGGGATACCTCCAGCCGTCTCTAGATGTTTTCCACTATGTTTTTCCAAGTCAAGATTCACAAGTCAAAGCCTAAGCGGCCATTTAAAATTATTATTCAAATTTAAAATTGACAAGACCTTTTTAAAAGATTTTACAAGGTAGTAGAGCCACGCTGATTTCAGCACGAACGGGCCGGCTCGACCGGGGCGGTACTACCCTCGCACAGAAAATCAACGTAAAGTGACAGCGATCATGCTGTCGTGTTTCGTTGGTGAGTGCGAGACCGGAGGCCCAATGATGCAGAAGCATCACTAGCCCGCCATGGTGTGGGTCGCCATGCTGCATTGTTGCATTGTCTGCATTCGCAGTATGGTGACCACCACTCTTGGATTCTACTCATGCTTTCCATCAGGCAGAGTAGAGTCATATTGGCAGGGTCAAACAAAAAAAAAAAAAAAAAAAGAGACCCATTGGTAGGTACTCATGAGCACTATTTGTATTCCTTGCTCATACTGTTTGGAAACTCTCTAAAACTCACTACACAAAAAAATACTAAGATTAGATGTGATTAGATTGAAGTCCGTCAAAAGCAATACAAAAATAGCATTTTGGAAATTTCTTCAGTTACGGTGTCTGACTCTACAACAGAATTCGCACCAATGTCTTGTTTCTCTATGCAGTCTACAATAAATTATTTAAGCTTACAGATTTCTTTAATAAATAAATGTTGTTTCAGTTTACATAAATCCCTAAACTACTAGAAGTTACTGTGATGAAATCCACAAATATGGAGTCGTGTTCCGACCGTCTAAGTCCGTCAAGTGACATGACAAGCGAATCGGAGACATCACTCCCGCCTTTTGCATATGATAACCAAAATGGAAACTTTTATCAAGCGGAACTAAATGATAAACAGTATTTCTCTTGCAAACAGAAAACAAGAAATGATGAAAAAAACCCAACAGAAGCATATTTACAAGAAAGTAATAAAATGGCATTTGACAGCTATTTATCGCCACAGAGAAACAAAAAGTATTTGAATTTCGAATTGAAATTGCCGCCAACCAATGAAAATATATTTTCGCAAATTGAAGACGAAGATCGCATGCGTTCAGGCTATTTCAATGAGGTCCAAGATCTGAAAAGCTGCGTTCAGAATGAAAATAATCCAAACTTATCTGATATGAAGCTAAATCAACAGATTTTCGATAATGCCAGTATAAATAATGAAAGAGAGAGAGTTTCTCAAACATACTTTGCTGAGAATGAAAACAGTAATATGCGTAGATGTATAAATTTTAATTCAGAACAAGTGCAGTGTGTTTGCGAGGCGTTACAGCAGAAGGGGGACATTGAGAAGTTGGCAGCTTTCTTATGGAGTTTACCTCCAAGTGAACTCCTTAGAGGACATGAAACAATACTCAGGTACCTATCTATTTTAATATTTTTTCAAGGTAAATTCTACTGATTTTAGTTTGTTTGTTTGTTTCTCAACTAAATAAATAAGGCTATGCTGGTGGTTGATGGTTAATAGCTGGCTAGGCTCAATGTCCATAATCTTTTGTGCCTCACCTGACAAGTCAATAAAACTGTACATATACATGGCAATGGAATAAACAAAATATTTTTAACTGAGGTTATGTTATCTTAAGAGTATCGCCATATCAGTGGTTCGCTTTTACAATTTAATTTAAAGCCAGAAATAGAAATGCAAGGTACTTAGTAATTGTTGTTACGGCGCCAAAAGAAATTCATTATCTCGTAGTTAGCGGCGTCTAACTATCCGGGTATCCGGTCGGGAACCGTAAATCATACTAGGTGATCTGAAAACTGGCCAATTTGTTATTTATTATTAGTTATTTATTGTTATTTATTATCTATATAAATAAATAAAATTGGAGTATCTGTTTGTAATATTAAAATAACTGCTTTTTACTAAATGCATATATCTATACTAATATATAAAGCTGAAGAGTTTGTTTGTTTGTTTGAACACGCTAATCTCAGGAACCGCTGGTCCGATTTGAAAAATTCTTTCAGTGTTACATAGCCCATTTATCGAGGAGATATATATCATCACGCTACTACTAATAGGAGCGGAGCAACAACGAAGAATGTTTTAAAAACGGGGGAAATTTTCACGCTACGGGCATTATAAGGCGCAAACGAGGTTGCGTGGGTCAGCTAGTGCATATGTATACACGGTACATACACCAAAAATGTAGATAAAATTTTTTAGTCTATCTGTCTGTCTGTTTGTTCCCGGTAATCTCTGGAACGGCTAGACCGATTTTGACGGGACTTTCACTGGCAGGTAGCTGATGATCCAGGGAATAACTTAGTCTACTTTTTTTAGACCAACTTTGTCCCGCGGCGTTACTCGCGGTATAACAATAACCAAGGGTAACACCGCAGGGTTCAGCTAGTTTGTTAATAAAAAACTACTTCGCATTTACATTCTATCGTCATCTCTGGGAGAAGTGTGTAGAGTTCAAGGAGATTATTGGTGTTGTTGATACGAAGGGCTTTGCCACCGCATCACCAAAAAATCATAGGTAAATATGACGTCATTTCTTTCATTTCCAGAGCTCGAGCATTGGTAGCCTACCATCGTGGGGTATACCAGGAGCTATACGCAATACTAGAAGCACATTCCTTTCCCCCACGACACCACAACGCGTTGCAGAATCTCTGGTATAAGGCGCATTATAAAGAAGCCGAGAAAGTACGGGGCAGAGCTTTGGGTAAGTTTCAGCATTTTTTTTGTGTGAAAACTTCTTTTGGGTCCTTTGGCAAAGTACCTTTACTCTGCCTGATGTAAAGCAGAATCCAACAGTGGTGGTCAACATACTCATTGCTCGTACAGACAATGCAACAACGCAGCATGGTGACCCACACCATGGCGGCCTAGTGATGCTTCTTATCATTGGGCCTCCGGTCTCTCCCTCACCAATGAAACACGACTGCACTAATTCTGTCATTTTAAGTTTATCTCCGGTAATATAGCAGTATCGTCCCGGTCGGGTCGGCCCATTCATCTATACATCTATACATATAAATAAAATTGGAGTGTCTGTTTGTAATATTAAAATAACCGCTTTTTACTTAATGCATATGTATGTATACACGATACATATACCAAAAATATAATTAAAAATTTTTTTGTGTCTGTCTGTCTGTTTGTTCCGGGTAATCTCTGGAACGGCTGGACGGATTTTAACGAGACTTTCACTGGCAGGTAGCTGATGATCCGGGGAGTAACTTAGGCTACTTTTTTAGACTAACTTTGTCCCGCGGCGTTACTCGCGGTACTACAATAACCGCGGGTAACACCGCGGGGTTCAGCTAGTGCTTAAATAAACGTGTCTCTATTACTTTTAAGTCTCTCTATCTAATTTCATGAGCTAGTATGGTATTCTGTTTCATTAGCTCCCTTAATGACAGCCCGGTGTTTTGAAATTGAGTCTCAGTCCCCCGTGCCTCAAAGAGCACGTAAAGCCATCAGTCTTGCGCCTGGTCTCTACAGGTCGTGTCTAATAGTCGTCTCATCGGATTGTGAGAGTGAAGGACCACAGAGTGTACCTTGTTAGTGCACACCCTTGCGATACGTATTGAGTATCTACAGGTGATTACTCTGTGGACCACAGACTGACTATATATCTCGCTATCAATTTCTTTTTAATTTATCGTACATCTAACCAACAAAGCCATTTAGCTTCAAATTATTCAGTGTTGCAGTATATAAGCTAGATGGACTGATAGAATACTTACTTTTTGTAAATACATACATATTACGCATAGAAAACGCCCAAAATCCGAAACACACGACAACGACAAAGATGCTGCCGTGTTTCGTTGGTGAGTGCGAGACCGGAGGCCCAATGATGCAGAAGCATCACTAGCCCGCCATGGTGTGGGTCACCATGCTGCACTGTTGGATTGTCTGCATTCACAGTATGGTGACCACCACTCTTGGATTCTGCTTATGCTTTCCATCAGGCAGAGTAGAGTCATTTTGGTAGGGTAAAAAAAAAAGATTTGGTCCGACCCGGGATTCAAACTCTAGACCTCAAGCACAGCAGTCTGATCATTGTCTGGTAGCTGTAATAACCTCACATTTTAATATTCACCTATGTTATTATAATACTGTACTGTACATTTCTAGGTGCCGTAGATAAATATAGATTAAGAAAAAAATATCCACTTCCGAAAACGATATGGGACGGTGAAGAAACTGTTTACTGCTTCAAAGAGAAGAGCAGGAACGCGTTAAAAGACTGCTATTATAGAAATAGGTAAGTTTTTGTAAAGACTTATTTGACTTAAAAAAAAACAGCCAAGTGCGAATCGGACTCGCGCTCGGAAGGTTCCGTACAATCCTGTTGATATATTATACGATGTAACTAAAATTTTATACTTTTCGCAATGTTTCCTTTATCTTTGCTATAAAGTTTACTTCGTACCAAATTTCAAGATTCTAAGTTGACCCTTGCAGGATTTGATTCCCTTGCGAGTGTCGAAAATTTGCAGCATAAACGGCTGTATCTTTTGATTGCGTTGGCATAGAAGTATGATTTTTTTCACAACTCTGTATAACTGAGTATTTGATATAAATATAAACATATATATCTATATATGTCAGCTTGATACCTACAGCGTCCCTGAGAAAAGGGGTCTTGACAGACAGACAGACTGACAACAAATAGATCCTACAAGGGTTCCGGTTTTTCCTCTTGAGGTACGGAACTCTGAAAAAACAATATAATTCGCCTAATTTTGAATAGTATTAGATGTGATAACGGATTAGGTAAACGGGAGTGTCATTATTTTTTCCCGTGGTTGTCGTGGAAACCGATTTAAAGGAAGCACATTACGTAGGATTACCGTGGGAGAGCCACGCTTCGGCATTCATGCCGAAGCGTGGCTCTCCCACTCTCCCGGGTCGGCGAAATAGCGCTTGCTTGAGAGAGAGAGGATACTGGAGGTCCTTACCCCAACCCCTCCCTCCACCCCCTCCCCATCCCCCAAAGGTCGGCAACGCACTTGTGAGGCCTCTGGTGTTGCGATACGACTGCTCGTTGGCACTCTGTACCATAAAAAAAAACACTTAACTGCTACGCAAATTATTACGCACAAATAAATAAAATTGAAGTGTCTGTTTATAATTTAAAATTAAGTTTTTTACTAAATGCTTGTGAAATTGTAAAAGTATATAGGTACACGATACTTAGATAAAAAATATTTTGTACATTTTGTTTGTCTGTCTAAGGTGTCTAAGGTTAGGTTAGTTCTTTAGCCGTTAGAGAGGCACCAGCAAAGAGAAAGAATTGCACTTTTGGTTTATGGAGTTTTAATTAGCAGAGTTGAGGTTGTCCGGCTTTCTTAGTTGGCTCTTACTACACCTACGGGATGAACAGACGTGGTAACACTTCGTACTCTTAATCCACCACCACCTGTTGCTGTTAGCAATATCGAGCTAACACGAGCAAAAAATCATGTATGTTGTCATGTCATGTAGTTTTTGAATTTTTTAGTATTAGTTGTTATAGCGGAAACAGAAATACGTCACATCTGAAAATTTCAACTGTCAAACTATCACGTTTCATGATATACAGCCTGGTGAAAGATGGACGGACAGCGAAATCTTAGTAATAATGTCCTGTTTTACCCTTTAGGTACGGAACCCTAAAAACTAACTAAACAGTTTCAACTTTTAGGTACCCAACTCCAGATGAAAAACGGGCCTTAGCTCAGAAGACAGGGTTGACTCTGACTCAAGTCTCCAATTGGTTCAAGAATCGACGACAACGAGATCGCACTCCACAGCAGCCGAACAGACCGTAAGTTATTTCCGTAGTGTTTTTTTATGTTTGGCCCTGTCAAAAAGAATATGCCGCCTGATGGAAAGCATAAGCTGCAACAGTGATGCTTCTGCTACTTCTTCTTCTGTGTTCTTCTGATGTTTTGTTGTGATATTGATATTTTGTATATATATCTATACTAATATATAAAGCTGAAGAGTTTGTTTGTTTGTTTGTTTGTTTGTTTGTTTTTTTGTTTGTTTGTTTGTTTGTTTGTTTGTTTGTTTGTTTGTTTGAACACGCTAATCTCAGGAACCGCTGGTCCGATTTGAAAAATTCTTTCGGTGTTGGATAGTCCATTTATCGAGGAAGGCTATAGGGTATATATCATCACGCTACTACTAATAGGAGAGGAGCAACAATGAAAAATGTTTCAAAAACGGGGGAAATTTTCACGCTACGGGCAATATAAGGCGCAAACGACGTTGCGTGGGTCAGCTAGTATATATCTATACTAATATATAAAGCTGAAGAGTTTGTTTGTTTGTTTGTTTGTTTGTTTGTTTGTTTGTTTGTTTGTTTGTTTGAACACGCTAATCTCAGGAACCGCTGGTCCGATTTGAAAAATTCTTTCAGTGTTAGATAGCCTATTTATCGAGGAAGGCTATAGGCTATGTATCAACACGCTAAGACCAATAGGAGCGGAGCACCAATGAAAAATGTTTCGAAATCGGGGGAAAATTACACGCTACGGGCAATAAATAGGACGCAAACGAGGTTGCGTGGGTCGGCTAGTATATAAATATATCTACAGAACACATATGAGTAAATGTACATGTGTTATTCATTCCTTATTCTCTAAGATGGTTTTTCTTTTTGAAACAAAAAACATGACTCTCCTTCTGACGCAGTCGGGTAATTAGGTACTAATCTGTTATTATACTTACGTTGTTTGTGCATACATTCATAATATTGTACACGAAAATTGATGCTTTTCTAAAAGAGTAACTTATGGCGTTACTTGCCGGTTCTTCTCCATAGGAATGTGATTGTGGAACCGCGCAACTAGAGTCATTATTGTAAGGTTTCGTAAGTGCCTTGGTCTACTTGAAATTTATAAACGCTATTTGATTTGATTTTTAACCGACTTCAAAAAAGGAGGAGGTTGTCGATTCGACTGTATTTAGGGTTCTGTAGCCAAATGGCAAAAAAACGGAACCCTTATGAATTCGTCACGTCTGTCTGTTTGTCCGTCTGTATGTCACAGCCAATTTTATTCGAAACTCATCATCAACCCATAACGTCCCACTGCTGGGCTCGGGTCTCCTCTCAAGAGAGGGTTAAGGCCATACGTCCCCACACTAGCCGAGTGCGGGTTGGGGACTGGCAACACAACGTTGTGGCTACGTCATCTTGCCTAAAGGTCTTCAACTAAGCTTCACGACTGTTATCATACGATAACAGCCGGGACCAACTGCTTAACGTGACCTCCGAATCACGGAGACGCTCATGGTAACATGCCACTAGCGGTCCGAAACTATAAGAACTATAATGTTGAAACTTGGTAAGTAGATGTATTCTGTGAACTGCATTAAGATTTTCAAACAAAAATAGAAAAAAAAACAATAAATTTTGAGAATTTGAGAACTTAGAACTGAAACACAAAAATTTTTTTTCATCAAACCCATACGTGTATCTATGGAAAGGTATTCAAAAATGATATTCAGGTTTCTATTATCATTTTTACCATTAAAAAAAAATTGATACCTTTGATTACCTTGTACATAGGTACATACAAAATATAATTATGCATTTAGTAAAAGGCGGTTATTTTAATATTACAAACAGATAATCCAATTTTATTTGTTTGTATGCATAGTCTACTGGCTGAGTCCCGCGGCGTTACTCGCGGTTGTTGTTGTACAGTAAGTAACACCGCGGGCCTCAGCTAGCCATTCATAAAATTTTAACTTAGAAAGATCATCACAATTATTAGCTTTGTACAAGAAATTGAGTGTTAAAATCGACATTTACTTGATCAAAGCCGAGGTTGAAACCTAGTTCATATTACTGAGAGCTTAAGTGTGTCCACAATTTATAGCTATAGCGTATACAAAGGTATACGAAACTAAACAATTTATTGTTTCGCACAACGACGCCATTGTTTTGGGCACGGCGAAGTTCGGACGTACGTCTCAAGGACTTTTTTAACATTATTACTTTGTAGGGTAACTATTATTTAGGTTTAAAGTAGGAAAAGTTTATTTTGTTAACAGACTTCTAGAAAGGAGAAGGATTGCAATTCGACGGTATATTTTTTATGTTTGTTACCTCAGAACTTTCGACTGGGTGAACCAATTTTGATGATTCTTTTTTATTTGAAAGCTGGTGCTTCCCGTCTGGGTCCCATTTTAATTTGATACAGTTCTTGAAGTCGTTTTTTTATTTTTGTATATGTTTAAATATTAAGTCAGCCTTAAAACAAACTACAAAATTTAAAAAAACCGGCAAATGCGAGTCGGACTGGACCATGAAGGGTTCCGTAGCAGAAAATAACATTTTTTTTTACTTGATTGAATAATAATAATAATATTTTTTAATAATGTTTTTTTTAGTTTTATCATTCTCTTACTTTAGAAGTTACAGAGGGGGGGGGGGGGGGGGCACATTTTACCACTTAGGAAGTGTCTCTCGCGTAAACTATTCAGTTTAGAAAACAAATATAATAGAAACTTCAATATCAATTTTGAATACCTATCCACAGTATGGGTTTGATGAAAACATTTTTGAGTTTCAGTTCTAAGTGTGGGGAAAGTTTTTTTTTTGTGTGAAAATCTTAAAGCGGTTCACAGAATACATCTACTTACCAAGTTTCAACAGTATAGTTCTTATAGTTTCGGAAAAAAGTAGCTGTGACACACGGACGGACAGGCAGACATGACGAATCCATAAGGGTTCCGTTTTTTTGCCATTTGGATACAGAACCCTAAAAATTATAACCTGACTACGTAGAACTTTTATTTAAATCTGTACAGTCTATGTCACCCGGGCTATTAGTAGTATTATTACATTAGTCCGAAAGTACCGGCAACTCATTCATTAAAATAGGGTCAGTAGTTTATAAGCTGCGGTGGAACATACAAACGAAATGAAATGAAATGAAATCATTTATTCTGCAATTAGGTTATACAAAACACTTTTGCAAGTTAAACTTTTTTTGAGCAGATGAGTTCGGCCTTTCCTAACTGGACTAGCCCTGAGAAGAAAGGACGAAACAAACTCAGGGATCAACGTCTCTTTTAAAATTCAGACAATTTTCATAAAACAAAAGACATTATATCAATAAAAAAAGCGATAATTACAATTTGAGTCACAATTATAATAATCTGTACAGATAATTTAAAAAAATGTCAACTATAACAATATTAGATCAATTTATTTCAAAGTATAAATTATCGTCACGTCAAAATAATTTTAAACATTCAAGGTAAACAGCATGTGCAGAGTGGGCAGCTCAATCCCAGGCGGTTTTATCATGTAGATATTCTGCTATGGTATAATACCCCTTTGCGGATAGCTTGGATTTAATGGTATTCTTAAATTTTTTTAATGGCAAATTCCTAATAGTAATAGGGAGCTTGTTGTAAAAGCGTATACATTGTCCCATGAACGAGTTGCCTATTCTGTGGAGACGAGTGACGTGAACACTAATATTATGTTTGTTTCTAGTATTTACCGAATGAACGTCACTGATTTTAAGAAACTTTGATATATTTTTTTGAACATAAATTAAATTTTCGTATATATATTGTGAAGATACAGTCAGAATATTTATCTCTTTAAATTTGGAACGGAGAGAAGCTCGAGGGCCTAATTGATAAATGGCTCGTACAGCGCGTTTTTGTAGAACAAATATGGCATTAATATCTGCACAGTTACCCCAGAGTAGGATACCGTAACTCATTATGCTATGAAAGTAACTGAAGTAAACTATTCTAGCTGTATCAACATCAGTTAAATGTCGAATTCTTTTCACAGCAAAAGCCGCTGAGCTTAGCCTACTAGATAGTTTTTCTATTTGGGGACCCCATTGTAACTTAGCGTCAATAATTATACCTAAAAATACAGTAGATTCCACAGGATCCAACTCTAGTCCATTCAATCGAACATTGGTTTTAACATGCCTAACATTTGGTGTAGAGACATACATAGACTACCAAAACTATTACCCTTTCTTTAGGCCTTGCCAAAGTTGGATAAAGAAATTATACTAAGAACTTTCGACTGATATGAGAATGTTAAAATTGTCTTGAATTATAAGAGTTCATACCAAATAACGATACATGATACAAAGTAATTCTTGGAATTCTCGAAATTCTTCCTTATGTATAATATGCTTTTATTACACAACATATTATAAAACTTCCACTTGAATGACTCTATATGTTAACAAGTACAATTTTAACAAAAATAAAACCGACTTCAAGGCTCAACTCGATTTGTCTTGGATGCCATCATCAGATATTTCCTTATCGTGGTACCACCGTTGGGAGATCTCCTTTCCATTAAAAAAAGAATCATCAAAATCGGTTCATAAACGACCAAGTTACCCGCGAACACACATAAAAAATAAAAATAAATATATATACGTTCGAATTGAGAAAGTTCCTCTTTTTTTTGAAATCGGTTAAAAATTGTAACAAATAAAAATCCGTTGAGGACAGTGGAAGCGACTGTGTACTATGTAAAGATTAATACTTCATCAATGCAACTCGATTTCAAAACGAAATCTACGTGAAGTCCCGCGTCTCTTTAACGTATGGTTACCCTTTTCGACGCAAAAGTACTGAAGTATTTGATTTATTATAATTTTATCAATAACCACACTTTCAACAAAACCAAATATGACTTCAAAATGAGAGCAGGAATCATAAACATTATTATCTACACAAGTAATTAAATTGAAATGTCTGTTTGTAATTTCAAGTTAATAGGTTTTCACTCAATGCATTAGAAAACATTTAAAAAAATGTCTGTACATTTTTATATTTATTTGCATGTGATCGTACCCACTCATCATTATCAGCCCTAAAAATACCACAGAACAAAGGAATATATACTTTCTGTGAAAAATACCATAGAGACCGGTTTGATGCTTTCAATGATTTCTGCATCTAGTCGCAGCCAGCCCTCTTCGTACCCTTATTACACGTGGGAGAGCTACGCTTTGGCATTCATGGTCAGGCTCGACCAGAGTGAAACCACGGCCACACAGAAAACCGGTGTGAAGCAGTGTTTGCGCTGCTGTGTTTCACCGAGTGAGTGAGGATACGTGAGCCCCATACTCCAACCCCTCCCTTCACCCCCCCCCTCCCTATCCCCCATAGGTTGGAACGCACTTTTGACGCCTCTGGTGTTGTGATACGACTGCTCGTTTGCACTCTGTACCATAAAAAAAAACATTTAACTACCACGCAAATATTTACGCACAAATAAATAAAATTGAAGTGTCTGTTTATAATTTAAAATTAAGTTTTTTACTAAATGCTTGTGAAATTGTAAATGTATATAGGTACACAAACGATACTTAGATAAAAAATATTTGTCGACTGATTTTGACGGGACTTTCACTGGCAGATAGCTATTGATATTATAAGGAGTAAAATTAGTCTTCTACCTCGCCCAACGGGGTTACCCCTTTTGTTGCAAAGATACAAAGCAAGGAGCCATAACATATCATTATGTAAATTCATTTAAGTTAACACCCATTATGTCTATGCATACTGATTTATTTTTTATTCGAATGCAGTAGCAACCACATGGTTGTATTTTTTTTTTCATACTTAGAATGCATTGTCATAAACCCTCATTATAGCTCATTAATCAAAGACAAAGGTCAGTTCATAAAAACTAGCCACATGTGCAACTACTGGCCGGTTCATAGTCGTATAATCTACTATTAAAAAAAAAAGATTTGTTAATGTGTCAATTTTTGAACAAAGAATTTGTTTTTATTCCTCCAGCTTGGTTGTCTATAGAAATCTTAGAGCATTTTAATAGAACTAGCCGACCCACGCAACCTCGTTTGCGTCCTCTATTGCCCGTAGCGTGATAATTTTCCCCCGTTTTTGTGACATTTTTCATTGTTGCTCCGCTCCTGTAGGTCTTAGCGTGATGATACATAGCCTATAGCCTTCCTCGATAAATGGGCTAAATAACACTGAAAGAATTTTTCAAATCGGACCCGCGGTTCCTGAGATTAGCGTGTTCAAACAAACAAACAAACAAACTCTTCAGCTTTATATATTAGTATAGATAGATAGATAAATTAATATAAAAAACTTTTTAAAGACAAGCTTTTATTGGAATGCCCTGGCTGGCTACATCATCAGATCGAACTCGATAGTTTTGCTACGGTTCTTCACAGAGTTCTTATGGCCACCTTTCAGCTCCAACATCAAATCAGCTCCATGTCATTACAATATTGTATTGTCACGCTGTATATTATATAGTTGAAGATATCTGTTTCAAAATTGAGTTGCAAGATTCCCACCCAAACATACAAGCATACTACATTGCAAGTTAATAAAAAACTTGTAAAATACGCAAGCGTCGATTTATGTGATTGAAATGTGAGATTTGATGTAACATCGATGTAGGGTATAACGCCTGTGTGTCTTTATAAAAATTTGTAAGGTGTTTAACTAATACTCTTTCCATTATACAGACTGCCTCGTTGGTCTCACAGGTGTGGTGTGCGACTGCTGATCGTGAGGTCTCGGGTTCGATTCCCGGGTCGGACCAAATGTTTGTATGATCTACAAATATTTGTTTCGGAGTTTGGGTGTTTTCTATGTATAATATGTATGTATTTACAAAAAAAAAGTATGTTTGTATTTGTATCAGTTGTCTAGTACCCATAACACAAGCTTGGGACTAGGTGGCGTTGTGTGATAGATGTCCAAAATATTTATTATAAGAAAAAAAGACGTATTTATAAGCGAACTGTAGATGATACATAAAAGAATGGAAGTAATTAAAAGGATGGTTTCAAGTTCAAATTCTTAATACGTCACCATACATATCTACGAATTGCCTTTTTAAAATTAGTGTTATATATTTTCTTGTTTAAGGGAGATGCTAGTGCCAGCGCAGTATGCGGGTCCACAAGGCGGTTTGGCACAAGCTTTACTGCCAAATGCCTACTATCATCAGCTACAAGACCCCACACACTACCTACATAGTGGTGCGCCATAAAATTATATAGTAAATAAATTATTTTTGTGTTAAATTCTAGTAAGAAATATTATTTTAGTTTCTAAATAAGACATTGATTGTTAAAGTGTTATTTATATTCATAATTAAAGTAAGATAATTTAGGAATATAGTGTATTGAGTTGTTGGTTATTTAAGTATATCCAATGCATTCAGAATTGGAATTGGTAAAACGGAGTTGTAAACATACAGAGTTTTGACATAGTAAATTTTATAGTTACGGTTTTTTTGTGTATGGCACTAGAGCTGTCATGGTGCCGATGTCAAACTCAATAAACTTGCCCCTGTTATTACCTGTAAATACTGCATTGTGAAATTCTGAAAGTATTGTAAATAATATAATTAAGTCATATGAATCTGTGTGGAACTCATTAATACCTAGCAGTTGAAAATTGAATTCAGATTTTAAAATTGTAATTTTAATTTAGACATTTTTCTTTTAAAATTTCATTTTCAATAGGTACACTCTTTTTTTTATTAAAAGTCATACGCGTACCAAGTTTAGTGTAGGAACCTACTAATGTAATTTTTTTTAACTTTTTCTGATATTTATCTTATTTTAGATACCTAATTTAAAACTTGATGTGTTTAAAAATATTATTTAGTCTACTTGTATCGTACCCACTTAAAAGTAACCTTTTGACTAATTGGAATAATTTTTCCGCATTAGGCATACAGCTATACGTTTATATTATAAATATACCTATTTTTTACCTAAGAGAAATAGTTCCTTGTATGCCAAACTTGTACTTAATTTAAATGTTTTGTTTTTGTTGTGAAAATTTGCATTTAGTAATAGAATGACTACACTATTATTTTATGTGAAATAAGAAAACACCGTCCTAATAAAAGACATAATGTATATCAGGTTTAAGCCTTAACACTACTGTGCGTTAATACGCTCAATTAAAGAATATTCACATTTATTTTATCAAGAGATATTAAAACTATTCTCATTAAAAGGTTAATATCATAACGAGATAATTTTTAGTCGATTTTCCAATTAAATTTAATCTACTAAGTAGCATTGGATACTTCGGTGAGTTGAGCACTTCTTAGAAAATGTATCATTATATCAGACTCTAGCATACTTTATATATTTTTGTTCCACTGTATAAATGATTACCGCCTTACTTTATATTTTAGCCACCTACAAAAATATGCACCTAGTTAAAAAAAATATTTTTTTGGTTTATATTCTAACTATTGTTAATAGGTGATGTCTGCAAATTGAAAACCGATTGTCTAAAACCATTTTATTCTAGTCTGGAATTAAAATTCTTTAAGAATAAAATATTTGTTTTCTTTTAACCATGCTTTACTTACGCTCTTCTGAGAGGAGACCCGAGCCCATCAGGGGACGCTATGGGTTGTTGTTGATGATGATACCTAACCAGAAGATCAAACAAGGTGAGTATTATAGTTTTTGCAGTGGCAACAAAAACTAAACAATGAACTATTTTAAGACTGGTTTATGCGAATCCAGTCCCACTCAACACACGTATATCAATTTATAATATTTGAAGGTTTAAGTCAGAGCCGTTTTAGTAGTACTTTTAAATAGGACTATTATTAAGGACCAAATTCACAGTCACACAGCATCAAATTCAATCTATGGGCTGGAATTTTCATGTGATCGTCTCCACATTGTTTTAGTAGAAACATGACCACAATATTTTTTTATAAACCTTTATTTTATTATAAGATTAGTATTGATCTTAAAATAGATCAGATTCCTGTTCTTATTCCACTTACAGATTTAAAAAAAAATCTCGTTCATTCGTCATCTCCATCTAGTTATTATTTTGAAATTTTTTGACATATAAATACACACACATAATTATCAAATATATTTATAAAAAAAAGTAAAAACTAAAACCCAACTACGACTAAAAACGACGCTTAAAAAGTAAGAAACAAGTTTCAAAAGCCGTAGTCACGCGTTGTTAAAGTGTTATGGACTATAGAACATTCCTAAGTTTAAAAGCCGTAATCCATGTCGTATACCATAGTCCACAAAACTTTAACAACGCGTGACTACGGCTTTTGAAACTTGTTTCTTACTTTTTAAGCGTCGTTTTTAGTCGTAGTTGGGTTTTAGTTTTTACTTTTTTTTATTTAAAATGTTTTGGTGCCTTTATAATACTCATTGTTGTGCAAAGTTTATTTCAAATAGGTACCATAGAAATATCACACTTATCGAATAAATACGGACAAAGTCACGAACAAATGCTAATAATATATATATATTTGAAATGTACAAGTAACGCCCTTTCCAATGATACCAAACACGGCATATTTACTTCAAATTTAGTTTTTAATACAGTACTTTATGTCGGCTAGAGGGCGCCACATTCGATTCAGTGACACGTCATATAACCTCTAAGCAGCGGACAATCAAGACACTTCTAACGATACCTCATTTGTCTTATTCTGACTAGTTTAGAAAGAATGAGTGAACAAAAAAGCATACCATAGAATTATCACACTTATCGAATAAATACGGACAAATGCTAATAATATATGTATTTTTGAAATGTACAAGTAATGCCCTTTCCAATGATACCAAACACGGCATATTTATCTCAAATTTATTTTTTAATACAGTACTTTATGTCGGCTAGAGGGCGCCACATTAGATTCAGTGACACGTCATATAGCCTATAACCAGAAGACAATCATGACGCTTCTAGAGACACCTCATTTGTTCAAATCTAATGAGTAGTTAAGGAGCTAGGAGGGAACAAATGAACATACATACATACATACATACATACATACATACATACATACATACATACATACATACATACATAGCCTGTCAAAATCATAACCCTCCTTTGGCTTTGCCGTAGTCGGGTAATAATATAAAATTTAAAAAATGTTTGCCTAAAATTATGATATTTATCTTACCTTGTTTTCAACATTACAAACAATATTATTTATTTCAACTTAAATGGTTTTGTACCTTTAGTCATTAGTCGACTATTATAGCGAATAGAGGTGCGTCTCTAGTGATGTAAAACTGTCAAAGTCAATCATAAAAAATAAATTTTGATAAACAGTTGTAAGTCTTTGTTTTCTTCACGAATTGCGCATTATTAGTCAGAAAAAGCTTTATAATAATTTAAAGTCTTGTTTGACGTCTGTGTGACTTGATTTCATCACAAAGTTAAATTAAATACTGATTAAATTTGTTCATGACGTAATAGTGAAGGGTGAAATTTAATTTTAAAGATGAGTGATTCAAAAGCTTTTGTAAGTTTCTCTTGTCAGCGATGCTTACAACCTCTAAAGCTAGACGAGTCTTTAAACAACCTGGACGAACACACTATGGCTGATCTTACGCTTCAGATACGAAGGAACAATGAAGTGGACTTGGAAATGCAATCGACAAGCTTAGAACACTATGTACCTCCATTTCGGATATCTGAGTCAGGCAACGGTATAAATGGCTTCATGGTGATTTCAGATGGATGGGAAACTATGTCCTTAGGCCACCAAATGCATGTTAAAGCTACTTTATTTGATATATTATCTAATAACTCCGACATAGACCATCCTCTTTGCGATGAGTGTACAGATTCTCTTCTAGAAATTATGGACGATCAATTAAAACAGGCCGAGGCTGAATGGAAAGACTACAATGACTATTTGAAGAAGTTAGAAGATGATAAAGAAGATTTAAATTTAGAAGGTTTAGAAAAAGAATTGGATGACTGGAAACAAGAACAAAGCAGATTATTACAAGAACTATCCTCATTACAGAAAGAAGAAAGAGCTATGAATGAGGAGATTGAAGTACAAGAAAGGGAAAAAGAAAGATTAGAAAAGGAACAAGAGGTTTATTGGAGAGAATACACAAGGTATCGGAAAGACTTGATGACGGTTGAAGAGCAAATGAAGTTCTATGAAAGTCAGTTGGCATATACACAGTCACAGTTGGAGAAGTTAAAGAAAACAAATATATTTAAGGCGACATTTCATATTTCTGATTCTGGACAGTTTGGTATAATTAATAATTTTAGACTCGGTAGGTTACCATCAGCGCCAGTGGATTGGTCTGAAATAAATGCAGCGTGGGGACAAACCGTACTCCTATTGTCATCATTGGCGCGAAAGATAAATTTCAGTTTTCAACGGTACCGATTAGTACCTTATGGTAATCATTCCTATGTAGAAGTATTAGATGATCAAAAAGTTTTGCCACTGTACGGTTCTGGTGGTTTCCGGTTCTTGTGGGACACTAAATTTGATGCTGCGATGGTAGCATTCTTGGATTGCTTGCAGCAATTCAAAGAGCAAGTTGAGAAAGGCAATACAGGATTCTGTTTACCGTATAGAATTGACAAGGGTAAAATTGAAGATACTGCTTCTCCGCCACACGCTTACTCCATAAAAATCCAATTTAACTCGGAGGAACATTGGACAAAGGCTTTGAAATACATGCTTACAAATCTAAAATGGGCTTTGACATGGATTTCATCACAGTTCAGTGAAGATAAAGCAGAAAACCAATAGTACAAGATGAACTCCTTTATTTAATTTTTTCTAACACTCCTCTTTGCCCTTTTCTAACACTTTATTAATCCAAAGCTAGGTTAAAAGGAAAAATAACTCGGTAATGTGATCTCTTTCTAATTTTTCTCACACTTACTTAAAATTAAATTGTAGGTACAAGACATGAAAATTTTCTAAGGCTACATCACATAGAAAATTATAGCTGCAACTTAAAACATTAGCTTTAAAAACACTAATAAAAATCGGTTGCATCCAAATGTAGAAACAGATGTAGTCTTTAAAAGTGTGTTCATAAGAAAGTGTGACTTAAATTACAATAAGGACACATTTCATGAAAATGATCAAATTAATTTTGTCAATGTGTCATTCACATTTCTGGTATGACGTCCTATTGATGACTTATATATTTTTACCTGACTATGGCAAAGCCACTTTTGGCAGTCTATGTAGATTTCCACCATAGATACTGAATTTTTATTAAAGAGTTGTAATATTGGCACAGATAACATAGGCTGTATGAATTTAAAACTTTTTAAACTTGTTCAGCTTGAAGATGGTTGGTTAGAGAAAGAACAGCTTAGGTTAGGTTTGGAAAATTTTTTTTTTTATTGTTTTTGCGTCACAAGTAGCTTCTGTAGTTAAATAGCTGGTTGTATTCAAACCTTTGTCCCGTTTTTATATACATTGTTGAGCGCTAGTAAAATTTACTTTGTTAACCTGTAACGGTTAAAGATATCCGTGAGTCGAGGCTGTGAAACAAACTTGAGTATTACAGATTGGCATCCCATCTGGTTTTATTCTTTCTTTTGTTCCTCTAAATTTAAGTTAAGCATGGCTTAGTTAGTAAATATTATTTTTAGTGATAAAAATGGACTGATTTGTTTAAATATCGATATATATAAATATATATTTATGGTTATGAATTAAGAAAGTAGCAGGTATCTATTGTTCTCTGAATAAAAATGATTTAAATAACTTACTTAAAATGCAATGTTAAACACATTCTTGTATTTCAAGGTTTCCTTACTGGAGGCAAGTTCACAAAAAATAAATTCTATATGATTCTTTGTATGTCGTTATCTGTAGTGTTTGTCAGAACCCTGTCTCTTAGGGCTCCTACACACAATGCCGCCAGCCCTGCCGCGCAGACAAGCCGCCCATGGTGTGCAATTATAATACAATTTCAGATTATATTGCCTTCTCTGGGAACACTAAACATTCTGTTTGAGAGTTTAAATGAGAAAAATTGATGAAAATATTTAAAAGTTCACAGCATAATTTCTTTAATTTAATTAATTACTGCCAACACTAATCTTAGCTACCTTGAATACTATGTTATTGCTACTGTTCAGTACTGCTTCAAATAAGAATATATTATATTTAAGTTTTATAAACACAAACACTGCATTGTTAAGACAATACTGTAATTGTCTTATATACCTAATGTGTATATTTGTTAGTAAAATTTGTACATATGTTAAAAGAATAATACAATTTGAATAATAAAGTATGTCTTATTTACACTGATGAAATAGTTGAGAAAACAAAAATGAGGAAGGAGACGGAAAAGAAAGCAAAGCAGTAGAAGGCAAAGAATATGGTTTACAAACTACAGGAATGGACTGAGGAGTAACTTTTCCACCAATTCAGTGTTGCAGTTCCTCCAAATATGTCCTGGCCGATGGATTTAGGCCGCCAGCACATGCCGATGGAGATCGCACGAGAGGTTTTCGGAGTTCGCGGCATGGTGTGTAGGTGGAGCATTATTTTCTGTTAAGTTTAGTTAAGTTAAGTTAAGTTTTTTATTTTTAAAAAGACAACTCGCACTAGGAATAATTCCTGTGTGCGGGGAACTTTACAAACATATGAAACGGACACAAACACCTTGACTAAGAACAACAATTTGTGGATCATACAAAGTGTTATCCCATGTGGGATTTTAACCCACAACACTTGGCAAAGTAGGGAACAGCGTGTCGACCGTTTCTATCACTAGTCACAACGTGCGGTCGAATTGAAGTTGTGCTTCAAATAATTTTATAATAAAAAGGACCTAAAAATGCATAGAAAACATTTATATGGTAAATGCGAAAGTTTGTAAGGCTGTGTGTTTGTTGCTCTTTCACGCTAAAACTACTGAACGGCTTTGGATAAGATTTTAGCGAAATATAGCTGATACATCAACACAATACAACACATAGGCTACTATTTGCCGCCATAATCGACATACACGCGGGCGGAGTCGCTGGCAACAGCTAGTATTTAGAATATACGTAAGTCCAAATGTCTTATTAATTTATAAAACTTTTCTCAGGTAAGAACAGAATGCTATTTAAATTATTGGGTACTAAGGTCATCAGAGCTATTAAAATTAACATTTAATACAACTTTTTAAAATAACTTGGTAGTCAGAGGCGTTTAGTAAACGTAGCGCCCTAGTAAGCTCTCAGATTCATTATAACTGCCGCGGCCGGCGCCCCTTTTTTACTTTTTTTTTCCGGTGCCGATATGTTCTCGGTTACTACCTCCTACGACCTGGTGGCATGTCGGACTTGAACCGACTAAAACCGCACGCCGTCTTGGGTACTAGGAACCGGGTAACCAGGTACACCCTAGATAGGACAACCCTGGAACCCCGACGTACCTCGGGCCACCTACGATTTGTAGATGGCCCTCTCCTGTGTGAAAACCCCGATATTTCCGTTGCTGTCCCAAAAAAGGTCACGTCACCCACCCGGGCCTACTTCTGCTAGGGTGACAGATGGCCTCATCTATCACCATCAGTGCGCGTGCCCAGCGCTCGGTTGCCCCAGTCGTTCCTCCTATTCCTCCACGAGGACCTGGCCGAGTTGGGATTTCTGATTATCGATTTCTCGAGTCTCAGGACTCCTACATACTCAACTCCCACCGCAAGAGACATTGCGCCACTGATAAAGGGCCGCAAGGACTCTCTCCTCCAGGTCTAATGGCATTCCTGTCGCCAGGAGACTTGCCGCCTCATAGGAGATCGTGCGGTACCCCCTTATGATGCTGATAGCCAGCATTCGTTGCGGTGGTCGCAATGTCGCAATGTTGCTGGCTTTTAGGACCTACACTCATACTGGGGCCTTATAAAGGGCCATGGACTGCACAACCCCCCGTATAATTTCCTGCAGGAGTCGTCGTCGTCGGGTCCCACGGCCGACGCCCTACCATCTTTGCTCCCGTGTGTACAGCACACCCTGCACTTTATGTAAACACTCTCCTGAGTAGGTACAGTAGATAACCTTCTACTCCTGGCTTAGATTATGTCTGTCTATCTGATTAAATAACAAAGATAAATTCATTTGATTGATAACAGAATTGGCTCCCATGAAAAATTTGAATTTCTTATAAACCGTTCTTATTTTTTGAAGTCATATTAATTGTTTATTATAAACAGCAAAATCTAGAACGTCTGTTGTAAGAATCAGGTAGGTAGGTATACTGACGAAATATATTGTGTCATTGGTGTTAAACAAATATGCTCAGTGGCGTAGCGAGGGGGGGGCGGAGGGGCGGACCGCCCCGGGCGCCGTCATACGAAGGGCGGCAAAATTGGAAAAAAAAAAAATTTGTGCGGTCAGTATATTTTTCAAGGAGTTAACTTTTGTTAAAAAAATGTAGGACGAAGCTATGTGCTAACAAGCTACAGCCACTTGTTTAACCAATATTTTAAGCACTAGAGTTCTAATAAATGATCGACAAAAATAATTGACAGCATTATAAATATTTACGATAAATTCAGAAAAATATTTTTTTATGAAAATGTCTTGCAAGTCAATTTTAGTTGGTTGGATTTAAGTAATTTTTTTCTATTTCACTAAAATTATTGAAATTATTTGAATTATTGAATGAATCCGACAAATATTTAGCTATACCTACTCTCAGCATCGATACGACCACGATGACGGCGGGATAGAGGGTGCTAAGAATCACCGGGAAGCCACTACCTACAAGCGATTGATCTTGGCAACTTTTAATGGCCGTACGTTACGGCTAGACTCGCATCTGGCACAACTCTAGGTGGAACTTGAGAAGATTAGATAGCATATTTTAGGGTAATGTGAAGTCCGAAGAGAAGGGGAGGACACCATAACTGACTTAAGTCATCATATGTACTTCCGTGTGGGAGACCAACTATCTCAATATGGTATTGAGTTTCTGGTTAATAAAGGAAGTGGACTTTAAACAAAGCCCCAACGCTATGACCAAAAATGAGATCGATTTGATCTTGACGGACCAAAAGCACATATTCAGAGACGTCTCAGTTTTATCAATAGGTTTAACACCGGCAGTGATAACCGAATTGTCCGCGATGGGAACTGAAAACTTTCAGTTAAATCTGGGAAACCGATTTGCTACCATGGAAACCACAACACATGTAAACCAGAACCTGGAAAATGTGGTTCGACTTTCAAGGAAGAAGGTATGAGATTTTGTAAAATGCAGCGTAAGGACAAGAAAACAAAGCTTTCGGAAGGCTAATGAAGGAATGACGTGAAAACCCACTTTTAACTTCGTCGGTAAAGCGGACTAAACCAAGAGATCAGCATACTCGTACGACACGACCTCCGATGCTCCAATACTCTTTCAATCGAACAAGCGATCGAACAGAGCCGGGGTTCAAAAGTGTTTGTACAGTCTCTCGGAGGAAGCCGCCTGATGAAGTTGACCACAGCAAGTGGAAAAATCGTTGCTTCCAAGCAGACCGTCCTTTCGGAAGTGGAACGTTTCTATGGCGATTTATACGCTGACAGAGGCAGCTGAAACTATTTAAAACCTCAAACCCTAGGAAAGATGCAGGAGCTTTACTAGTAGTGATGCAGTCGTTCTCCTTTCTCTGTTTCTTGGGCCTTTGGCAACCGGTGCTACATGAAGTGAATGATACCTACACAAAAATATTTACGAATACAGGGACTTGACATAAGATTCTGTGCTCAGAAACTAAATGTTTTGCAAATGATATTGATAGAGAAACGAGAGAAATAGGCAGATGGCGTTGTAAGTTATGAAAAAAATATGTGTGAAGAACTAATTCTGATATTCCCATAGAACCTTAGAGGCACATAAATGAAGGCATATTTTTGATGACAGAACTAGAGATGTTAACATTGATTTGAAATAGTAGTTAAATTCGCTATCTTGTCAATTGAGCAAGTGAAAAAAAATGTGTGACGCTATAGACATTGATGGTGTAATAAAATACTTTTTTATTAAACAAAGTAAACTTATAAATATTTAATTAAAGGCGGAAGTTTGACTTTTATTCTCTATTTATTCTATATATTTATTTTATTATATTTATTATTATATATTCTATTATTTTTCAAAAAAATAATATAAGTACTTTTGAAACTTATGTTTTTTTTTGAAATATATGAATAATTGATAAACAAAAATATAGTTCTAGTTTATATGAAAAACTAGCTGACCCACGTAACCTCGTTTGCGTCTCCAATTGTCCATAGCGTGATAATTTTCAGCGGTTCCTGAGATTAGCGCGTTCAAACAAACAAACAAACTCTTCAGCTTTATAATATTAGTAAATATAGATTTGTGTTTTTGATTTCGCTAATCATTTCATTATGTCTATCGTCAAGTTGTAACAATGTTTCAAAGTGGTTGAAATAATAAAAAGTGTACTAATAAACAATAAGTGATTGTAAAACTTAGATTAACTTATTTATTTTAAATCTAACCTGTATTATGCCAAAATAAAGTGGACTGTTCTCACCGAAAAGATCTCTAGAATTAATCTACCTATGTAATGTTTAGTGGGTATACATTACCTTTAAATATCTAAATAAGAGGGCGGCAAAATTATCTGCCGCCCCGGGCGGTCGACACTCACGCTACGCCACTGAATATGCTCCCGGTAATCTATTGTTTTATTGTATTTAATATTATGATAGATAATTAGAATAAAATAAGTGACCCAAATTATGTAATCATTAAGGAAACAGAATCGCACACAGTACAATTTATTTTAGTAACAATTATTGTCATGTTGTTTTTAATAAAGTTGCGTTTAACGCCATCTGTAGAACATTTAGAATACTATTTTAAAAGATTGGGATCAGCAGCACACTGAACTGAGACTGAGCGAAAATATAAATGGTGCAAATGGTGTTGGAAGAGGTCTCGAACTTTGCACATTGGAGTATTCTTTTATGTTATTACAGGTAGATGTCGCATGTTTCGCTTTATTTTTTCCATTTGACATTCGATGTTTGCCGCCATATTTTCGGTGAAAGGGGATTCTTTGTAGGTGTACATAATAATATTACGAACCTTAACAGTAGGTAATCTATACAAATCAATAAAAGAGAAGTGTCTGTTTGTAATTCCAAATTATAGCTTTTCACTAATTACACGTGGACGGTGGAAGTATATACGGTATTCCATCAAAAATGCATTTTTTTTTATCGGTATGTATGTTTGTTCCGACTAATCTCTGGAACGGTTGGACCGATTTTGACGGAACTTTCAATGGCAGATAGCTGATGGTGTAAGGCGTAACTTAGGCTTTACTTTTTTACATTACCTTCACCCCGCGTTTACTCGCGTTGGTTGTTGTACCGCAGCGCGGGAAACACCGCGGAGCTAAGCTAGTTATTTTTAGGATCTGGATGTGAGTGAGTATGTATTATATTTTTAGAAGTACAATTGTATATAAGTATGTAGGTACTACAAAAGGTAGACTTTTTACTGATCATAACTTTTAACACGGACAGGTATAGTTCATTCGCTTAGATACGCTCACATAGACAGCGCCGCCGCGACAAGCCGCCACAAATTTAAAGGGCCCGCTTGCGGCGTACACCCACAAGCAAGTATGATTTGTCAGTTTACGCTGCATGTTGTATGAATTAATATAATCGTATTTCGCAACAATAACCACAATTGCTTGTGGGTGCACCAACACTATATAAACGAATGGATTTTTCATTGGTAAGGGTTAGTTTCACTTGCTGATAAAGTTCCTGATAAACTAATGTCAACTTATCAGTGAAATAACTACAGATTTCGGTTTCACAAGTCTTGGATAGAGACATTTATGTCAGACTAGCTTTTGGAAGCGGATTCGCCTACGTGTATGTCGGTTATCGTGGTTATTCGTAACCTATACCTTTTCTTAAAAATCAAAGTATTTCCATGACAAACATTACGTTGTCGTTTAGACGTAAATGTGTAACTAACTGTGTTAAGTGAAGTTTCATGTAAATCCGTTCAGTAGTTTTTGCGTAAAAAAATAAACAAACATGCAAACATCCTCATAAACTTTCGCATTTGTCATATAAGTAGGATAAGAATGAAGTAGGACACCAATAACTTTTATCTATTAACTATTTGCTGTCCGCGGCTCTGCCCGCGTGTATGTCGGTTATGGCGGCAAATAGTAGCCTATGTGTTATTCTGATGTACAAGCTATATTAGAGTAAAGTTTCATCCAAATCCGTCCTGTAGTTTTTGCGTGAAGAAGTAACCACTCACAAACTTTCGCCATTATATATTAGTGTGCAGTGTGATAGATGGCCTCGTTGGCGCAACGGTAGCGTATGCGACTGCTACTACCTTAAACTATCTCATAGTCATGTTTTTCTCTCCATCCAACGGTTGCCTGTAAGGGATTGCCTCCGGGCGATAAACCGTTAATTGTTCTTCTCTAATTTTAAGCTTACCAAGTAATGCATCTGGTGTACAATAAAGAGATATTTTATTATTATTATAATCACATTAAGATGGTCGATCACAGATTCACAATAAATATTCTAAGCTAATTTCATTATATATTACAAACTTTAGCCCACGGCTACTCAATGCTCCTGCGTCATATCTATAAACCAGGTTTATAAGAGAGATATAAACCGGGCGAGAAGAACCGTTTCACCTTGTTCTTCGTTGTGACGCTCTCAATGTACCCACCCGGGTTGAGATCCGGCAAATATCCATACCCAGGAATAAGGATCCAAGCTTTTTTGCAATGGCAGTTGAGTGTTCTGAAAATAGGCAAAGTGAAGGAATAGAGACTTTTGGTAGACTAGAAACTTTTGAATTCATTATAAAAATATTCTTAGAATATACAACTGCACTTTTTTAAAATAATCATAGAAACATAATTTGAATAACCAAACTAAAATAGAATTCATTTCATAGACAACATAAAGTGACTAGGTTTTGAAGACAACCTTTCAAAATGGCGGTTGCTTTGTACTGAAATGAAATGAAATGAAATGAAATGAAATGAAATGAAATGAAATGAAATGAAATGAAATGAAATGAAATGAAATGAAATGAAATCATTTATTCTGCAATTAGGTTATACAAAACACTTTTGCAAGTTAAACTTTTTTTGAGCAGATGAGTTCGGCCTTTCCTAACTGGACTAGCCCTGAGAAGAAAGGACGAAACAAACTCAGGGATCAACGTCTCTTTTAAAATTCAGACAATTTTCATAAAACAAAAGACATTATATCAATAAAAAAAAGCGATAATTACAATTTGAGTCACAATTATAATAATCTGTAAAGATAATTTAAAAAAATGTCAACTATAACAATAGTAAATCAATTTATTTCAAAGTATAAATTATCGTCACGTCAAAATAATTTTAAACATTCAAGGTAAACAGCATGTGCAGAGTGGACAGCTCAATCCCAGGCGGTTTTATCATGTAGATATTCTGCTATGGTATAATACCCCTTTGCGGATAGCTTCGATTTAATGGTATTCTTAAATTTTTTTAATGGCAAATTCCTAATAGTAGTATACTGTTTCCCGCGCTTTGTACTGCGTCACAAAGGCACGTGTCTCTAATTATTACAGACAGTCCTTTGCTTTCTGCAGAATTATCAAAGTATTCTATTTAATGAGAATTGTATTTAGAAAATAACGGTTATATTTTGCTCTAGAAAATAAACAAAATGTCTGCTCTTTTTAGTTTTTACCCAACAAAATCAAAGGAAAGTACTTACCTATTAATTTTGGCAGTCTATTTACACTATCATCAACATGAACACTTGCTTTTGCCCGTGGCTTTATCCGCTTGTATGTCCGTTATTGGATAGCCTTTGTATTATTCTGATTTATCCATACCTATATTATAAATGCGAAAATAATTGTCTGTCTGTCCTACTTACACGGACAAACCACTGCACCAATTTTAATGAAATTTTGCATGGAGATACTTTGATTCTTGAGGAAGGACATAGGCTGCTCTTTGCTGCGATGACCGACAAACATGCTGGTGAAGCCGCGCGCCTTAACTAGTAACCTATATTACCGTAAAGTTTTATCTAAATCCGTTGAGTAATATTTGCGTGAAAGAGTTACAAGCATCTACTCATCTCCGCAAACTTTAGCATTTAAAATATTAGTAGGATTTAATTTATTTATTACTCTAAAATGATACAAGTCTGTTCAGTTGTAGTAGTACAAGCGTAAACAACACTCATCCTTATTCACAGACTGTTGTGTGGTACTAGAACATTGAGCATATCGCGATTTGAGGTTATGGACTAAATGACATCTTTGTGAGAAGATAAATATTACAAAATGGCGGGTTTCAATGTATTTGGGAACGCTTACGATATGGAAAACTTATTTTATCGCATGAGCCGATAGAATAGCGGAAAAAATACACATCAACGAGCCAGAAGGGAATATTTTTTTGGAGATAGGAAGTCTTTAGTTAGGAGTTTAGGTATAATAGTGTCTGTTGTTAATGATGGCAAACGATCACATATATATTTGAGCACGGTGGATAGTCTATGACATCATGTTTGTGTTTAGTGGATAAAATCGTCATCAAGTAATTTATCAATAAGTAAAGAATTTCGAAAGATACTTATTTATGTTTGTAAAAAAATGATTTAGCCCAGTTGTGGCTAATTACGAAATCTCCAAACTGGGCTAGGTTGGAAACAAGCGTTGCCAGACATCCCGATTTACGCGGTTTTTGGGACCGCATTATAATTTTGATCCAAAAGGACACAAGCGGGACAGGGTTTGTCCCGCTTTTTGGGGATAACTGGCAGGACGTCCAAAGAGTGAAGTTAGTTAGTTAGCCGTAGTGTTTAATTAGGTCACTCGCACTCCGACTTTTCTGTCATAATTTGACATTACGTGTATTTTACTCTTTGTCCCGCTTTCAATTGAACAATCCTCGCTATTTTTCACTAAAGTGACTCAAAATCCCGATTTGATTAAAAAAATCTGCCAACGTCGTTGGAAACCCGCAGTTTTTGTTGCTTTTAATTATTGTACCCTATTTCATAAGTTTAAACTCTGGAACCTTATTTTTTTTTTAAGTAACCTAGATTACTTATTATAAGTACATAAAAGTCTCGTCAAATTCGGTCCTGCCAGAGATTAGCCAGAAGAAACAGATAGAAAAAAATTAAAAATTGTTCACTATGCATTTAATAAGGTACTCAGTTAAAAAGCTGCTCTTTTTTAATTATCCACTTCAATTTTATTAATAAACTAGCTGAACCCCGCGGTGTTACCCGCGGTTATTGTTGTACCACGAGTAACGCCGCGGGAAAAAGTTAGTCTAAAAAAGTTAGTTAGTTAAGTTAATCCCTGGATCATCAGCTTCCTGCCAGTGAAAATCCGGTCAAAATCCGTCCAGCCGTTCCAGAGATTACCCGAACAAATAGACAGACAGACAGACAAAAATTCTTTTAACTACATTTTTGGTATATGTATCGAGTAGACATACATATGCATTGATTTAAAAGCGGTTATTTTAGTATTACAAACAGACACTCCAATTTTATTTATTTGTATAGATGTATAGATATACCTTCTAACAATTATTTTTGCTTGCCGAGACCCAAAAATAATTAAATTTATCTACTTTGTTTAATTATCATCAGTCACCATCGGTCATCGGCAGTGTTCCAGCAATCATTCATTTCCACCTCTGATAAAACTGACAGCAAAATTTGATCGTGTATTGGTCGCCTAGCAATTTAATTTTTTGGGGTTCCGTGGGCTTAATTTAGAACTTAGCAGTACCTAAGTAATAACAAGTAATGAATTATTTAAAAAAACCCCGACTGCGTCAATTTTGCCATCTTTATTAAATCCATTGAAGAACTGAAAAGATAGAAAGAACTGAGAAGAAAAGTATTTTTTTAATTTGCAGTGCCCAGTATCACTCTCAGGACAGACGAATCTATTGACACCACTCACATAAAATACGACAAGCCGTTTAGGCTCTAGGGCGTGCCAAAGAAATATGCATAACTACTATTACATACATACATACATACACTCGAAAAACATAACCCTTCTTCTTTCGCAGTCAGGTAAAAAGGGCTACTTTTTATATTTATATGTTCAATATTTCATACATTTAACACAATCATTTAGTTACAAAGTAAACAGAGCTTGTAACTTGAGTGTTTACGAAATGGTTAGTAGACCAGTTATTATTCCGTTATGGAATTCCTACAAAAAACTCGTGGCCGACTTATTGTTTTAGAAACTAGTTGATCCACGCTACCTCGCTTGCATCTTCTGTTGCCTGTAGCGTGATAATTTCCCCCCGTTTTTGTAACATTCTCCATTGGTGATCCGCTTCCTCGGAGACTGCCTCAATGGCGCAGTGGTACCGTACGCGACTGCTGCTCTGCTTGAAATGTCTCGGGCTTGATTCTTGGTTCGGACCTAATATTTATGCATAGTATTTATATTTTTACAAAAAAAATATAATATGTATTTAATATCAGTTCTTTAGTACCCATAACACAAGGTCTGTTTAGCTTGGGACTAGATGGCGTTGTGTTAGATGGACGAAAAAAAAAGTGTCGGTTCCAGCGACCACCAGTCCCCCTGGAGGCATGACCGGCTCTTTTCCACTTCAGCGTGCTAATTCTCGATCACAACGAAATATAACAATTGACTACAACAGTTATTTGACTATATGAATTGTGTGAAAGTGAAGTTGTTAAAGCGGTCGTCTGGTCGTTTCCCGCAGCGCTGAAGTGTTGCGGGTTCGATTCCCACATGGGACAAGACTTTGTGTGATTCGTAAATTGTTGTTCTGAGTAAGCGTGTTCTTTGTGTACATTTTATGTATGTTTGTAAAGTTCCCCATGACATAAGATTTTTTCCTATTCCTAGATATATTCTATTACCCCATAAGAAGGGTAGTAATTAAGATAGTTTTAGTAGTCTATGTAAGTTTCTACGACTTTGTTTGACCACAGCGCCTGAACAGTTGAATGTTGCGTTTAATTAATCATGTGTTAATAGATTCGTAATAATGACACGGGTGACACAGGGTATATAAATTTTCACAAAAGTGTTTTATGCGGTAGGGATATTGTTTTTTTGGAACAAAGTTCTAAGGAACTTTGTTCCAAAAAAACCCTAAGGGGCGCGTTGCGAAAGGGGGCTAGACGGAAAAAGTGTAACGACACTTTTTGCTATATTAGCATTGAGTTGACGTCATAGTGCTAGATTCTACTAATATTATAAATGCGAAAGTTTGTAAGGATGGATGGATGTTTGGATGGATGTTTGTTACTCTTTCACGCAAAAAGTACTGAACGAATTTGGATGAAACTTTACAGTAATATAGCTTACACATCAGAATAACACATAGGCTACTATTTGCCGCGATACACGACATATACGCGGGCGGAGCCGCGGGCAACAACTAGTGTTAAATATAACAAACTGATTGACGACGTCCATACCATGTTGAATACACCGGTTTTCGTCCGATCACCGAAACTAAGCAACATCGGGCGTGGTTTAGTATTTGGATGGGTGACCGCCTGGGAATACCACGTGATGTTGGCTTTTTGCATTTATTTATAGAAAATATATTGTTTTATAGTATATTTTGTATAGTCTGATTATTTCTAAATTAATTTGTGTATTTTATGAGCATTTTTATTAGTAGTAGGATATAGTAGCTTATATCTATACTAATATATAAAGCTGAAGAGTTTGTTTGTTTGTTTGTTTGTTTGTTTGAACACGCTAATCTCAGGAACCGCTGGTCCGATTTGAAAAATTCTTTCAGTGTTGGATAGTACATTTATCGAGGAAGGCTATAGGCTATATATCATCACGCTCGGACCAATAGGAGCGGAGCAGCAATGAAAAACGTTTCGAAAACGGGGGGAAATTATCACGCTACGGGCAATATTAGACGCAAACGGGGTTGCGTGGGTCGGCTAGTACTAATATATAAAGCTGAAGAGTTTGTTTGTTTGTTTGTTTGAACACGCTAATCTCAGGAACCGCTGGTCCGATTTGAAAAATTCTTTCAGTGTTGGATAGTACATTTATCGAGGAAGGCTATAGGCTATATATCATCACGCTCGGACCAATAGGAGCGGAGCAGCAATGAAAAACGTTTTGAAAACGGGGGGAAATTATCACGCTACGGGCAATATTAGACGCAAACGGGGTTGCGTGGGTCGGCTAGTACTAATATATAAAGCTGAAGAGTTTGTTTGTTTGTTTGTTTGTTTGAACACGCTAATCTCAGGAACCGCTGGTCCCATTTGAAAAATTCTTTCATTGTTAGATAGCCCATTTATCGAGGAAGGCTATAGGCTATATATCATCACGCTAGGACCAATAGGAGCGGAGCACCAATGAAAAATGTTTCGAAAACGGGGAAAATTATCACGCTACGGGCAATAAAAGACGCAAACGAGGTTGCGTGGGTCGGCTAGTATGTATATATATAATATATACTTCGTTCCATCAGGGTGTCTTTTGACACCTCTCAAGTTTTTTAATCTTGTTTAAAGTAATTATTGAAAGAACTACCACTCCATTTATAATGATTATTTATTAAACAGTATAATTAAGGCTAAAACGATACACAAATGAAACATTAACTAAAATTATATTGATGTCTTCATATTTATTGGCCGTAGGGATCATAGTCGTCGGATCTTGAACCTGGACCTCCAGGTCCTCCAGGTCCTTGAGGCCAATTAGGCCTGCCACCGTACCCAGGTCCTGGAGCGCCGTATTCATCTTGTTGATTTTGTTCCCAATAGGGTACTGTCTTAAAATATGCTCCGTTTCTTGATTGTTGGCAAGCGCGTCTTCTGCACTGGAATGGTCAGAAAAAAAAGATTATTTGGCATTCCCGATGGTTTAGTATTTAGTGAGCTTCACTGTTAGGACAAAAGTTGTGGGTTCAATTGAAACACGGGACAACGATAGTCAACGGTAATAGGGCCAGTACGTCCTGCGATGACACAACCATGCAAACAACCAATTATCAAGCTTTATAATGTTAGGTTTTCAGTTATAAATATTAGGTGGAAGCTGGAGTGAAGTTAAGCCCTTTTTATAGTATATGAGGCAAACAAACCGATAACTCACTTGATGGTAAGTGACTATGGACATCTGCAACCCAAGATCCCAAGTGGGTTGACACCCTTAAAGCTTCCTCCAAATAAGAACACTTATTGAAGCGTGCGCGGCTCTTCCATGGGTATGTATGTCTAGAAATCGGTGCAGCCGTTCCAGAGATTAGCCGGAACAAATAGACAGACAACAAGAGTGAAAAGGTTATTTTGCTATATTTACCATGTATTTAGCTAAAAGCGTTTATTTTAATATTACAAGCAGATACTTCAATTTCATTTATTGGTATAGATTATGTAGTTGTACCTGTAAATTTATGTCGGCTGTATATTTGTATTGATGAAAATTATAACTCTGATTTCGATCTCGATGTAGTTGGTAGGTTATATAGGTGTAAATTACTTTTCTCCTAAAGAAATTATATAACAGCTAATGCTTACCGATGCTTCACATGCTTTACCCCAACACTGTATAAAAAATATTTGTGTTTTTAACCGATTTCTAAAAGGAGATTCTATATTTCATTGCATGATTTTTTTTTATTTACTATGGGGCAAACGAGCAGTATTAGGTATCATTATTTACCCTCGGAATTAAAAAGATTGCAAAACTAAGGTTACTGATTGGCTTCAAAGTTTGGCATATAAGGAAACCGAAGAAATTCGCAGTATTATCGTAGTTTGTACGTTTTACTTATTCTAATTGTTTTCCGAGTTTTCATTACGTTCCATTTAGTATATTATTTAATAATCGTTTCAGCGTTATTTTACCCCTCTATGAATTCTCACTTCTTACACATCCTCTCAAACACACATGAACCTGAACACACACGTGCACACACACTCCCACGTACAAAAACACCCTCATACGGATATAGAGAGGTTTACCTTACACTTTTTATTTCGTTATTATTATTTTGAATTTTTTAAATTTTCTTTTATAATAAACACTAATTAAGTTACGTAAGGTGAGATGCAGGTTTCTACCGAGATTGGCAAAGGAGGCTATTTCATGTTCGATTTAAAACTTAAACTACTTTTAAGTTGAACAGTTTTTTTTCTTTTTTTGTTTTCGTGCATTAAATGTATTATAGATGGTAATTTATAAAAAAAGGATACAAAAATTATGAACTTTTAAACTTTCGCGTTCCATGATATATTAACAATTATTTTTACGAGAATTAACGCGATCACTTATTAAAAGGTATCACATACCTCTGATTTGCCTGACGTTTCGACCAGGTTGCATTGGCACTGTTAGCGTCATGAGACAAATTATGAACTTGGTTCTACAACTTTTAATAGGAAAATTTTGATTTTTTAATTTTGACATATTTGGTTTTACGACCGGGGATCACAGTATTATGTACCGAAATCAAACCGTCTAAATTCACGATATTCCGTCACGTGTAGGTAAGTAAATAAATAATAAATAAATATTTATAGATCATACAAACATTTGGTCCGACCCGGGAATCGAACCCGAGACCTCATGATCAGCAGTCGCTCACGCCAACCGCTAGACCAACGAGGCAGAAAGTCTATTACAAGTGATTAGTATTTACCCAGGGAAGGAAGTGCCCCTAAGAAGAGTATGTCCCTCTAAAGATATTGAAATACTTGGTTTTAATTACTGAATTGGTCTCAGGAACGTAAACGAGGTCTATTAAAATAAAAGAATTGTAATTTGTCAAAAACAAAGAATTACAATACATACCCTCGCGTGGCAGTTCTCTCCATCGCACTAAAGTCGAAAGAAAATAGTAATGTAAATAAAAGAAAGAAACTTTTGATTTTCGTGACTTTCACAACCAGGCTAGCTACTAGTACCTGGATGACGGTAAATATTCTAAAGGTGAATCCTAGGTAGATCGATTTATCGAAAGCCTAAGATACTAAATTTCATGAAAATCGTATAAGCCGTTTCCGAGATTCAGATCTATGCTAATATCATAAAGCTAAAGCTGTTTGTTTGTTTGAACACGCTAATCTCAGGAACCGCTGGTCCGATTTGAAAAATGGTTTTAATGTTGGATAGTACATTTATCGAGGAAGGCTAAAAGCTATATATCATCACGTTAAGACCAATAGGAGCGGAGCACCAATGAAGAACGTTTCAAAAACGGGGGAAAATTATCACGCTACGGGCAATAGGAGACACAAGCGAAGTTGCGTGGGTCAGCTAGCGTATAAATAAATTGGTGAAAACAACAACGTAGCATCTGAAGGCAATCGGTTGATGTTAATGTGGGGAGGCCAGTGTGTATTTTAATTTTTTAATTAAGCTGACCCACGCAACTTCGTTTACGTCTCCTATTGCCGGTAGCGTAATAATTTCCCCCCGTTTTCATTCATTGGTGCTCCGCTCCTATTGGTCTAAGCGTGATGATATATAGCCTATAGCCTTCCTTGATAAATGGGCTATCTAACACTGAAATCATTTTGCAAATCGGATCAGTAGTTCCCGAGATTAGCGCGATCAAACTTTAAAATATTAGTATAGATACTAACCTAAAATACCAACTGGTGAAAGAAATAACATTACCATCCTTCTAACGCAGTAGGATAACAAGTAGAACTATAAACATACCTTGGTAGTGCAGTATTCTCCAATGCACTGTAAATAAAAATTTTCTTCAAGCGTTTGTACCCAATTAACTCACCACTTTGTTTTAACTGTACGAACAAATACTACTTCCATACAGATGCTATAAATTTTGAAGTGATTCTGTCTGTTCGTTACACTTTCATTGCTAAACCGCTGCAACGATTTCAATGAAATTTGGCATGAACATACTTTGATTCATAAACAAGGACACGGGACACTCTTAACCGCAATAACCAACACACTCACGACATATCTACGGTTGAATCCGCGGGCAAAAGTTAGTAAAGTAATAAAATATATACTGAGAATTTTCCTACTAATTTATAAGCTTAGTTAAGTCAGAGGTCGTGTGTTTGATTCTCAGGACTAGGGATTTCAACCCGGAAAACCGCATCCGGTAACCTGGCGGATCCGGCATAAGTATACGTACTATTGGTACTATTACATCAAGTCCGGTGACCTGACCCGGTTAATTTGTATTTTGCCAAAATAATCGCGCTGTCACGAATGTAGGGTCATGCGTCCCGTAACCGCAGGTTATATTTGTAACTCTGTTATATAGGTATAACTTATTCATCTATACAAATAAATAAAATTGGAGTGTCTGTTTGTAATATTAAAATAACCGCTTTTTAATAAATGCATATGTATGTATACACGGTACATATACGAAAAATGTAGTTAAAAAAATGTTTGTCTGTCTGTCTGTCTGTCTGTCTGTTTGTTCCGGGTAATCTCTGGAACGGCTGGACGGATTTTGACGGGACTTTCACTGGCAGGTAGCTGATGATCCGGGGAGTAACTTAGGCTACTTTTTTTAGACTAACTTTGTCCCGCGGCGTTACTCGCGGTACAACAATAACCGCGGGTAACACCGCGGGGTTCATTTATAATATATACTTTGAAGTATATATGTATGTTTATCAACAGTTTGGCTACAGTCTAGTTTGGAATAAGACTGTTGGGTGTGAGGAATTAAATTATCAAACTTATTATAATATCAAGTATTTGAAGCACAGATTTTTATGATAAGTATTTTGAGGATAATTACCATTGTAACACATCCTGGACCTCTACACTAAAATTAAAAAAATATTAATCCAATTAGAGGCAGTAATATTGCACCTACTGTTTATTTATTTAAAAAAATTCTTACGAAAGCATTACAGGAAACACCAATGCACTGTAAATAGGAAATATATTTATTTAGTTGATTATTTATTTCTTCTAATAGTTTATTATAATCAGTATTATTATCTATACAAATAAATAAAATTGGAGTGTCTGTTAGTAATATTAAAATAACTGCTTTTTACAAAACGCATATGTATGTATACACGGTACATATACCAAAAAGGTATTTAAAAAAAAATGTCTGTCTGTCTGTCTGTCTGTCGGTGTGTCTGTCTGTCTGTCTGTTTATTCCGGGTAATCTCTGGAACGGTTGGACGGATTTTGACGGGACTTTCACTGGCAGGTAGCTGATGATCCAGGGAGTAACTTAGGCTACTTTTTTAGACTAACTTTGTCCTGCTGCGTTACTCGCGGTACGACGATAGCCGCGGGTAACACCGCGGGGTTTAGCTAGTCCTAAGTAATATTGTAAATGGGAATGTAAGCTTATTTGTTACTCTATCACGCCTAAACTACAAGACCGACATTGAAAATTCTTACGCTAATGGTAATCTATTTTATCAGCGAGTAATATATAGGCCGCAGATGGAGTCGCGTTCGAAAGTACATTATAAATGGAAAAATAGCTTTGTCTGTATGTCTTTTACACTTTGACGACGAAACCGCTGAATCGATTATAAAATCAGTTTTATTTGTTAGTTTTCTATTAGCGTTTACGTTTGTAGAATGTCAACTTGACTATTATCACAATGTATCACATCGAGTCGTCACATGATATAAGAAGTTTTTATCAATGTGTAATATTGCACATTAATGCATGGTGGGCCTAGTGGCTTAAGCGGTCGCTACGCTGCTTTCTACTGCGCTAAGGGTTGTGAGTTCAAATCCCACACGGGACAACACTGTGTGATTCACAAACTGTTGTTCTGAGTCTGGGTGTTCTATTTCATGTATATTTTTAAAGTCCCTCGCGACACAGGAATATAATATTCCTAATACGGGAGTTATATTTAAAAAAAACCGAATATGTATGACATGGTAAAACTAATTTCATGGAATACGGTTGTAAGCACTTGTGAAGCTGACAGGTTTCATTTGTGACCCCAAAATGCCTGTAACGTTGAAGGGATAGATCTATAAAACAATTATTAAGCCTGTCCTCTTACATAGGTGTGAAGGGTGGCCAGTGCTGGAACGACACAAACAAGAGCTGCGTGTCACGGATATGTACATGCTGCGGTGGATGTCCGGAGTCACGCGAAAAGATCGTGTAAGAAATTCCCGCACTCGCGGCGGTCTTCATGTCCGTGATATTGCAGACAAAATGCAGGAGAGTCGCCTGCGCTGGTGCGGCCACGTTTAACGACAACCGCCTTCCTACGTGGGAAACAAATGTCAGGCCATGCCGCCTCCGCCGGGTACACTCAAGAAGTACAGGCTTGACGTCGTAAAGGGTGACATGCGTGTCAATGGTCTCACTACCAGGGATGCTGAAGACCGGGCAAACTGGATAAGACAGAGCAGGAAAGCGGACCCTGGGCTCCAAATGTTAGCTTTGGAAGCAAACGGGAGCAAGGATGATGATGATGACGGTTGTAAGCATATCACTATGTAATGTTTAGAACCCTTTCAGCTATTTCTTTTTCCTTAGACTTAGAATTATTTATATAAAGAACTTACTTACTTAGACTTAGAATATTTTAGTAGGGCGTTTTGCTTACCCCTGACCCACAAGAATCGCCTGAGCACTGTAAAAAAGTAATACTACTCGTTTATGTACGGAATAAATCTACAATAGTAAAAATCCCTTTATTGTACACCAGATTACTAAAAAAAGCAAGCTAAAGCTAGGAGGTACTATTGGCGGACTTATCGCTCGAAGGCAATCTCTTACGGGCAACCATCATATTATATATTCTTCATCTCAACCAAAAGACATCCACTATAGGGCACAAGTCTTCCCCAAGATTCTCCACAACAAATAAAAAGTATTGCACAAACTAAAAAAATGCTTTTGAGAGATGTAGATGAAGTTTTACGGGTCAGATAGGATTAAAATCAATTGTAACATAGGAAATGTAACAGTGAATTGCAATGCACTGTCTCTTAACTTGGTAGAGCTCATGCGTTTGTCAATACTGCACGGCTGGTCTAGTGGTTAAAGCGGTCGGCAGGCAGTTCTACTTCGCCACGTGTTGTGGGTTCAAATCCCACATGGGACAAAACTCCACAAATTGTTGTTCTAAGTCTGGGTGTTCTTTGTGTCCGTTTCATATATGTTTGTAAAGTTCTCCGCGACACAGTTGTCGTTTTAAAAGAATAAGACAAAAAGTAATATCAGGTGACCTGGCCCTTCGTTTGCTTCCTTTGCCATAAAAAAAGTAGATTAAAAGTGTTGTATACTCACCGCACTGTCGCAGTTCATGGTTCGGCACTGAAATAATACGAAATTTAGATTGAAACCGATTTTTAACAAGATAAAAGCAAACTAAGACATTTATATTTCGATATATCAAACAGCGGTGGCCATTATTTATAGTTTATGTCATATATAAATATTCCGGACATCTAACACACAACGCCATCTAGTCCCAAGCTAAGCAGAACTTGTGTTATGGGTACTAGACAACTGATACAAACACATATTATACTTTTTTTTTTGTAAATACATACATATTATACTAACAACCCGACCCGGCTTCGCCTATGTTACTCTGGAGAATATGTGCGGCTCAATTTCCGAGGTCTTCAACAAATATGGAAAAATATATTGTGATGTTGTTAAATATTCGTTATATTTTACCCAATATACTCAAAAAATTTACAAATTATTTATATACGAAAACCTTCCTCAAGAATCACTCTATCTATAAGTAAAAACCGCATAAAAATCCGTGCAGTAGCATTTGAGTTTATCGCAAACAGTCAGACGCGGCGGTGGACTTTGTTTTATTATATCTAGTGATCATAGTACCTACTCAATTCTATATTGATGATACGGTAGCGCAGTGGTAGCGACTACGACTACTTTGTCGAAGTTTCGGGTTCGATTGCCGGGTTGCACTATATGTTTGTAAAATCTGCAAATGTTTGTTTTGGAGTTTCCTATATATTATACGTATATACAAAAGAAGTATATAAGTATTCTATCAGATAGAAATCTAGATTGACTGATAACAGACCACAACACCAGCAAACTAAACAGAATTTATACCAACTCTGCTTAGTTTAAAACTAGATGGCGCTGTCTCAGTTGTCCAAAATATTTATTAATTGCTTCCACAATGCAAATTGAACAGTAGGTATAATCGAGATTCATTAAGAAATCAGCCAAAAGAAGTTGGACATGTATTGTATGTATCCCCAAGTTTCACATCAACTGGTCTTCTTATGTTGACCACATCCTATGGCTTCCTGCGACCTTTACCAGGTCAGGTAGGGTGCCTACAAACGTTGGTACAAACTCAGATACAAGGTTGGTAAGCCCCAATTACGATTCCTGTCGGGTACAGTATAAAAGGGTTCGCTCTTAATAGCTGTTGCTGTTGTCTGTAGAGAGAACTGGAATTTATATTATATTCTTAAGGCTTTTTACTCGAAAGGTTAAAAATTAATATACATACCCTAGATTGGCACCCATCTCCGGTACACTGTAAATAAAACATCTTACTACAATCAAGAAAATATTTATAATTCCTAATGAAAAATGTGGAAAAAGTTCAACTATTAATATAGTACAATGCTGGTTAGTAAACGTGAACAATAAAAATAATATGTGCTCTAAGTTCAAATCCAATAAATTTACTAGTACTGAACAATTCAGCTATCCTCCTATTGACCCTATCAACCTTATCAAAGTCATAGAATATCTAATATATAAAATTCTCGTGTCACAGTTTTCGTTGCCATACTCCTCCGAAACGGCTTGACCGATTTTGATGAAATTTTTTGTGCTTATCCGGTATTTATGAGAATCGGCCAACATCTATTTTTCATCCCCCTAAATGGTAAGGGACACCCATGCTTAAAAAAAATTTATGGCAAAACGACGTTTGCCGGGGACAGCTAGTTAATATCTATACAAATAAATAAAATTGGAGTGTCTGTTTGTAATATTAAAATAACCGCTTTTTACTTAATGCATATGTATGTATACACGATACATATACCAAAAATGTAGTTAAAAATTTTTTTGTCTGTCTGTCTGTCTGTCTGTCTGTCTGTTTGTTCCGGGTAATCTCTGGAACGGCTGGACGGATTTTGACGAGACTTTCACTGGCAGGTAGCTGATGATCCGGGGAGTAACTTAGGCTACTTTTTTAGACTAACTTTGTCCCGCGGCGTTTCTCGCGGTACTACAATAACCGCGGGTAACACCGCGGGGTTCAGCTAGTGCTTAAATAAACGTGTCTCTATTACTTTTAAGTCTCTCTATCTAATTTCATGAGCTAGTATGGTATTCTGTTTCATCAGCTCCCTTAATGACAGCCCGGTGTTTTGAAATTGATTTTGAGTTTTAGAGATTGAGTATCTACAGGTGATTACTCTGTGGACCACAGACTGACTATATAGAGACTGCCTCGGTGTCGCAGTGGTAGCGTACGCAACTGCTGTTCTTGAGGTCTCGGGTTCGATTCCCGGGTCGGAACAAATGTTTGTATGATCTGCAAATATTTGTTTCGGAGTTTGGGTGTTTTCTATGTATAATATGTATGTATTTACAAAAAAAAAAGTATATAAGTATTGATATCAGTTGTCTAGTACCCCATAATACAAGCTCTGCTTAGTTTGGGACTAGATGGCGTTGTGTGTTAGATGTCCGAAATATTTATTTATTATTATTATTATTTATTATATATCTCGCTATCAATTTCTTTTTAATTTATCGTACATCTAACCAACAATGCCATTTAGCTTCAAATTATTCAGAGTTGCACTGTATAAACTAGATGGACTGATAGAATACTAACTTTTTGTAAATACATACATATTATGCATAGAAAACGCCCAAAATCCGAAACACACAACAACGACAAAGATGCTGCCGTGTTTCGTTGGTGAGTGCGAGACCAGAGGCCCAATGATGCAGAAGCATCACTAGCCCGCCATGGTGTGGGTCACCATGCTGCACTGTTGCATTGTCTGCCTTCACAGTATGGTGACCACCACTCTTGGATTCTGCTTATGCTTTCCATCAGGCAGAGTAGAGTCATTTTGGTAGGGGCAAACATAAAAAAAAAAAGATTTGGTCCGACCCGGGATTCAAACTCCAGACCTCAAGCACAGCAGTCTGATCATTGTCTGGTAGCTGTAATAACCTCACATTGTAATATTCACCTATGTTATTATAATACTGTACTGTACATTTCTAGGTGCCGTAGATAAATATAGATTAAGAAAAAAATATCCACTTCCGAAAACGATATGGGACGGAGAAGAAACTGTTTACTGCTTCAAAGAGAAGAGTAGGAACGCGTTAAAAGACTGTTATTATAGAAATAGGTAAGTTTTTGTAAATACTTATTTGACTTAAAAAAAAACAGCCAATCGGACTCGCGCTCAGAAGGTTCCGTACAATCCTGTTGATATATTATACGATGTAACTAAAATTTTATACTTTTCGAAATGTTTCCTTTATCTTTGCTATAAAGTTTACTTCGTACCAAATTTCAAGATTCTAAGTTGACCCCTGTAGGATTTGATTCCCTTGCGAGTGTCGAAAATTTGCAGCATAATATAATATAAAATTATATGCATATCAGTTTCACAGTCATTTTAGTCATTTCAAATCCCAATCAGCGGAAAAAAATCCTAGTGAGCTAAACTTTTGTAGACACCTTTATTACGGCGTTGTAACGGATACGTGAAAAATCGTATTTTTTTTTGTTTATATGTCAGCTGCCAAAATGATTCTGCCCTGCCTGATGGAAAGCAAGAGCAGAATTCAAGAATGGTGCCACCATAGTGTACGTCACCATCCTCATTGCGAAAAAGGACAATGCAGCATGGTGACCTACACTATGGCCACTATAATATATAAAGCTGAAGAGTTTGTTTGTTTGTTTGAACGCGCTAACCTCAGGAACTGCTGGTCCAATTTGGAAAATCCTTTCAGTGTTTGATTCATTTATCGAGGAAGGCTATAGGCTAATCATGCTAAGACCAATAGGAGCGGAGAACCAATGGAGAATGTTTAAAAAATGGGATAAAATTATCACGCTACGGGTAATAGGAGACGCAAACGAGGTTGCGTGGGTCAGCTAGTAATATATAATTTAATAGTAAGTATCATCAGCTAGGTAAAATATAATAGAATTCAAGCGAATAGCATGATATATAAACATCAGTCATTTTCTAAAATGAATAATTTTTTTTTAAATGTTTGATCCTGCCAAAATGACTCTACTCTGCCTGATGGAAAGCATAAGCAGAATCCAAGAGTACTGCGAATGCAGACAATGCAGCATGGTGACCCACACCACGGTGGCCTAGTGATGCTTCTGCATCATTGGGCCTCCGGTCTCGCACTCACCAACGAAACACGACAGCATGATCGCTGTCATTTTACGTTGGTTTTCTGTGCGAGGGTAGTACCGCCCCGGTCGAGCCGGCCCATTCGTGCAGAAATCAGCATGGCTCTACTACCTTGACCTACTACCTAACAATACCTAACAATCATACTTAAGTATACTTAATTTCATGAAAATCGCTGGAGCTTTTTCCGAGACTCAGATTATATATATACTCGAAAACGGCTCCAACGATTTGTATGATACCTGTAAGAATTGGTCATTTAAAGGTAATAGATATCAACAGCTAACTCAGACGAATACAGGCATTCTTTCGAGTTTTTAATACTCTTTGCAGCGCTCTCATCCTGCAGAGTTGACTCCTCTTCCACCTCTCACAACGCCTATATAACTTATACCAATAGAATATTTTATTTCACGTACTTCTTTAATTGCAGCCCCTTTGACGTTCAGACTGACAGCTTCAACAGCAAGCCAATCCATTTCATTGGTTCTGTTCACAACGACGTTCCTCAACACGGTTTGAATGGTTTCATAATTAGGATACGGCGTTGACTGAACTGGTGCTGCTTGAGTCGTTGTCTCTTCAGCCTTTAGAATACGAAGAAATTGTTAGGAAACATATTAATTGGTAAAGTCGCACTGTAAGGAATATTTGGTGGCTCGCAATGAGAAATGGACAAAGTTGTGGTTTAAGCGGTAGTCACGTCTCTTCCTACATGGGAGAAGACTTTGTTTGATCCACAAGTTGTTATTCTGAGTGTATTTTGTCTCCGTTACATGTATGTTTGTGAAGTCTCCCGCGACACAATTTGCTTGGTTTATTGACACTTGAATTCGAGTATGATTGTTATCGTTTTCAGATAGCACAACGGATAAAGATAGGGAAAAGATCAGTACGGAATAGGACAGACCAGGACAGAGCAAGAAAAACTGAACTCCTGAAAATAATGTAGTTTACCATAGGTCCCGACCGTAATGGATTGCGATCAGCAACTGGCACGTATATTGCACCCTGGAAAAACCAAATAATACTTTTTTTTAGGAAAACCTTTATAATATTTTGACACCAACTTTTAGCTGCGTCTCCCCTCGGGGTATGTATCCTACTAATATTATAAACGCGAAAGTTAGTAAGTATGGATGGATGAATGTTTGTTACTCTTTCACGCAAAAACTACTGAAGGGATTTGGATGAAACTTTACAGTAATATAGCTTGTACTTCAGAATAATACATAGGCTACTATTTGCCGCGATAACCGACTTACACGCGGTCAGAGCCGCGGCCAACAACTAGTTGGTATATAATACCACGTTATTTTGGAATATGCTACATGAATTATATTAAAAGTTTTTACCTAGTCCGGTTAAAGATTTTTAAAATTTATTTAGTGGCTTCAGGTATTACTGATACGTACCTACAGCGATATTTGTTTCATAACAATAACACAACCAATCGTAATGAAACTTTGCATATAAGTTACTAAAGTAACAGAAAAGATATACGGTATCTTTTGTCCAAAAAAAGAACTATATCTAAGGAATATTTTTACGGAGTAATTATACATTGAAGTTATTAAAGAAGATTATTTAGAAAATGAGATTTATTTAAAAAGTGTATGCTATACCTCCATCGTGTACTGACGATTCCTCATATTTGATGGATCCTATAAATATACATGAAAAAGTATTTAACAAGCGTAATATCTTACTTAAATTAAATTAATAACATGTTAAATTAACTATAATTAAAGTATTTTAGTAAAGTAAAGTAAAAAAGTAAAGATTGAAGTATGATAACTATAAATATTTGGACACCTAACACACAACGCCATCTAGTCCCAAGCTAAGCCAAGCTTGCGTTATGGGCATATAAATACATATATACATATTTTTTGAAACTACATACATAATAAACATAGAAAAAACTCAAACTCCAAAACATATATTTGAAGATCATATAAACATTTATATTTTTTGAGGTTTTTTACAGGTTATTTCACACATCACAGTATTTTTAAAAAGCATCACGCTACCAATTTCTCTTCCTATATGAGTTCGGGTCCTTTAAGCACGACGTGAAAAAGTATTTTACTAGGCCTTCTACACAAGTTTTCCATCAGCCTGCTAAAGTGACTACTTTAGCAGGCTGTCCCAAAATAAAAAAAAGGAACGGTGGAAAAAATACTCCTACCTTCCTCCTTCATCACTCCAATAAGCCAATAATGGATACAGGATTTATATCTACACGTAGTTGACTTAGAAGTGTGGTTATTTGATGTGTTCGAGGGGCACTGCTGTTGATTCTGGTGTCCAAGGGGTACCTAACTGTTTACTAATCTGTGCCAGGGATTACAAAGGTGGACATGTATGAAGTTTACTATTCATCCAAGATGTACGTAGTTAAAAATTCTAACGATTCCATAGCACTCCTTATAGTAGAAGCCATGGAAAATAATTTAAATAGCGAATATGATGGTGGCTGTACTAAATTCATGTGGTACATAGGATTCCCATTGGAAAATTAATTATATTATTTTCAAATGTTACATTACCGTAACTTTAGCTAAGCCGTCCACAGTTTCATGCTGAAAAATATTTTATTATTTTTAACTGTGGATGTTAGACCATTTCTGTATAAGTATAGTATAAGAGCAGAATAAAGAAAGTTAAGTAAAGATAAATTAAGTAAAGGTAAGTAAGTAAAGATATGTTTAAATTATAAAAAAGTCATGTGGTATCGTGGGACACGAGATAGGAACGAAGTTTCTTATCAAAAATATAGATGGCGCTTTACAAAATTTTATGTTCGCGAAATAAATAAATAATTACAGTGGCGCTTTTCGATCAACTGTTGATCTAAGGTGGTGCTATACTAAATTTTTCGTTCACGCTCTTTAAAAACCACAAAATTGTCTTTAAACCTTTATTTTATTTAAAATGATTTATAAAAGTTGTATGCGAGGTAAAGAAAATAACTATTCAGGTATACATTTTTTATTATAATTTTATATCGATAAAAATATACTAAACTTTCATTTGTGCTGCCACCTAGTAATCTCTACTGTAACAACTTCTGTCTAGAATTACTCTGTACTTGTTACATATAACTTACAGATTACTATGCTGTACTAAGTTTTTCGTTTACGAAATAAAGAAATAAATATTTCGTTCAACTTTTTTGGTGATAACTACATATTACGTACATACATACGTACATAGAAAACGTCCAAACTCCGAAAAATCAAATATTTGCAGATCATAAAAATATTTGATCCAACCTGGAATTCGAACCTGAAACCGAGGCGTCAATCTTACGTTACGGACGTTTTTTGCAGGCTAGGGTACTCCTCCGCAACCGGAGTTCGTTCCAAAATCGGGGGTACCAAAAAAGTATAATCGTTCGATACGAATCAGCGATGTTTCCCTGTCAAAGCACATCCTAAGCACTACTGAACGAATTTTTGTAGCCATATAAAGTAGAATGGAATAAAAAAAGAAGTATCTATAATTGGACATCAAATACTTACCGAATTGAATTTCACCCACTTTACAGGCGCTCCAAAGTCATCCTAAAATGTACATATTATATAAAAAATATTTATAAACTTAATTAAATATTAATATTTTAAATATTTGGGACATCTAACACACAACGCCATCTAGTCCCAAACTAAGCAGAGCTTGTATTATGGGTACTAGACAACTGATATGAATACTTATATACTTTTTTTTTTGTAAATACATACATATTATACATAGAAACACCCAAACTCCGAAACAAATATTTGCAGATCATACAAACATTTGGTCCGACCCGGGAATCGAACCCGAGACCTCAAGAACAGCAGTCGCGTACGCTACCACTGCGCCACCGAGGCAGTTTAATATTGTTTTATTTTCAAATGTTATCTCTTTTTATGTATGGCCTGCCAAAATGTCTACTCTGCCTGATGGAAAGCATAAGCAAAGTCCAAGAGTGGTGGTCACCATATTCATTGCTCGTGCAGACAATGCAACAATGCAGCATGGTGACCCACACTATGGCGACCTAGTGATGCTTCTGTATCATTGGGCCTCCGGTCTCGCACTCACCAACGAAACACGACAGCATGAACGCTGTCATTTTACGCTGATCTTCTGTGCTAGGGTAGTACCGCCCCGGTCGAGCCGGCCCGTTCGTGCTGAAGTCAACGTGGCTCTACTATCTCATAACTTTTTGTCCAAAACTGAGAAAGTTATCAGACTTTATTAATAGTGACGTGACAATGGGATACTTTATTTATTGTAACCAGATAAAACATCTCTGAGAGCCCTTCAAACACAATCAACCCTGATGTTTCAATATCACTTGATTTATTTCACCTTTCATCCGACTTTTTGTCCTACTCTCAAACTTTGTCATTTCAAGAAAAATTACTCAAACATTGCTAATTAAAATATATACCTTATGACTATTCAGACAGAGTGTCTTTTGGCATACATTTAACATGATGAATGACCACGAATTTTTTTAGGTACTAAGTTACTACATCCAAACTATGAAATTCAATAATGACTTTTTTGTTAATGGCGGTAAGGTAGAAAATAGAATACAACCTGTCTTATTCTTGTTACCCTTGAGTTATGAGATATTTTTACTTGTACTTTGTTCCCTATAGCAATAATAAACTGAAAATATTTCATACTTCGGATTTGAGTAATAAATACACCTAGCAGTGTTACTAAGTTAGTAAGTCAAAACAAGAATTCATCCTAAATACTTTTGTAGAAATATATTAATGTAAATTGCTAGCTGATCCACACAGTTTCGTCCGAGTCTTTTCAATAATGATCGGCTCCTATTGTTGTAAGCGTGATGTTTATCCATCTCCTATCTTAGACACGCCAGCAAACCGGTTAGATAGTGTCAGAGATCATCATGAGTAACAAATATATATAAAAGTTGACTTTTCCCGTTATCTTTAACTAGCTGACGCAACCTCGTTTGCGTCTCCTATTGCCCGTAGCGTGAAAATTTTTCCTCGTTTTTGAAACATTCTCCATTAGTGCTCCGCTCCTATCGGTCTTAGCGTGGTGATATATAGCCTATGACCTTTCTCGATAAATGTACTATCCAACACTGAAATATTTTTTTCTAATTGGACAATCGATTCATGAGGTTAAGTGTTCAAACTAACAAACTTTCAGCTTTATAATGTTAGTATAGATTTTTCTTGTACACAAACCTTGTCCTAACAATAACGAACACATAAATAAAAGAATTATTGAATTTGTTGCAGTCGATCAGAAGTTATGTGCGTAAATACATTTCGGCGATTCATTTTCATATATACATATAGAGATATACATACATATATAATTTTATACTTACAAACCGCGGTAACGCTTTTAATTGAGATTTTAAATCCAAGGGCTGAAAAAAATATAAAACTTAGACCCTTTTACACCAGTTTCAGATAGCTTATCTAACGGATAACATGACTACCTTCCATTTAATTTGTGTCAAACCATCTGTCAGATAAGCTATCCGGGACTTATCTGTAATTGATAAAACTGGACTTTAATACAGCAAGTTAACCAGCTTTAATTAATGGGCCATATAAAACTAAAATAATTATTAAGTGAGAACCAGTCGTTCATGAGATTAGCGTTTTATCAAATAAACCGCTAGTTTTATAATATAACTAGTATTAGCCTGCGGTTTTAAAAACGCATTTTTTAAAACCGCTTTGGCTTCAATTAGTTGTTACAATATAGGCTTCGATCAGTGATCGAAGATTATAGGTACACAAGTACAATTTTAACAAAAATAAAACCGACTTCAAGGTTCGACTCGATTTCTCTTGGATGCCATCATCAGATATTAATGTCCCCAACATGGTACCACCGCTGGGACATCTCCTTTCCATTAAAAAAATAATCATCTAAATCGGTTCATAAACGACGAAGTTATCCGCGAACACACATAAAATATATATATATATATATACGGTCGAATTGAGAAACCTCCTCCTTTTTTTGAAGTCGGTTAAAAATTAACTTTAAAGCAGAGATTTTTTTCTCTCATTTTTAAATCTTCTCATTTTTTAGTTTTTGAAAATTTAAAAGTTACTTAATGAGTACCTAAGCCTAAAAGCAAAACTTTTTGTTATTTATTTACATAGTATTAAATTAAGTCTTATCCGCTGTCTGCCCGCTTTGATCTTTTGAAAAACTCAACAAATTTCAATGCAGTTTTCAACAGTATATAGACGAATCCAAGAGGAAGGTTTATAAGCTTAACTAATGTATACATAACTGACATATACAGCTTCGTCTCCGTCAATAACGCTTGGCTATTAATGTTCTAATGTGTGATGTGAACTATATCTTGTTTTAGGCACACCACAAAACACAGTTTTAAAAACAAAAACGTGAACGTCGGTTATACTGTTTCAGTTTTATATTAGAATGTTTCGAGGCAGGCTTGTTGAAACATAAAAGGTTCTAACTAGTTACTAATTACGCAAAAAAAGTCTAAAATGGATGTTAAGCTAGTACTTACCGGCATTGTTGTATATATCTGTATTAAACAATAAATTGTTACGTATAAGCCGAAAAAATAAACAAAAGAAATAAATATTTCGGACATTTAACACACAATGCTACTTATTTAATTACTATTCTTTTTATAACGTTGCTTTCTCATCTGATTCCTATGTACGCATGACTGTGCCTTTACATTTCTCTGTTTTCTTTTATACTTTTTTTTTGTGGAATGTGGGGCAAACTAGCTGACGTACTACTAAGCCCATGGACACCCGCAATACCAGAGGCGACACCAGTGCGTTGCCAGCCTTTAGGGGAAAAGGGGGAGGGTAGGGATTATGGGCTTCCGTTATCCTCACTCACTCGGTGAAACACAGCGCCAGCGGTATTTCACATCGGTTTTCTGAGGCCGTGGTATCACTCCAGTCGAGCCGGCCCATTCATCCCATAGATGGAAATGGAGCCGGGGAACCAGGCGCACCCTAGAAAGGAAAACCCTGGAACCCCGTCGTACCTCGGGCCACCTATGGTTTGTAGATGGCCCCCTTCTCTGTGGAAACCTCGATGTTTCCGTTGCTGCGGTGGTGGTGGTGGTGGCGTATCGCCAAGTACGGGTGTTGGAGGTATGATGACAGTCATTCAACGTAAAAACTCAATGTTCAGCCATATCGTACAAGACTAATTGGAGAAAAAGAGTCTCGCATCATCAATCAAAGGGCCTTCTAAGAATCGTTCACATAATTCAACGATAATATTCTCCCACAAGGCGGTAACAAGCTGTTCAATTAGCATATTACAGTCAAAAGAACAAGTGACATTCGTTTTACGTGACCGGCGTATGTAACAGTGGTTATGTTGTTTTTATTTAAGTAAATAGCTTACTTATACTGGACTAAGAATCAATTTAAGTAGTAGTCGGTACAAGATTTGAAAACTACTTCTTACATCTGACTGAAGATACATAGCGTTATCTAAATTAATGAATTTCTGATATTTCCAAATTAGAATCAGCTACAAGGATGTTTACAATCCTTTGGACTGGAACTCATCCAGCGTGACGTATGGCCTTAACTCTCACCAGAGAGGAGACCCGAGTGCAGCAGTGAGACCTTATGGGTTGTTGATGATGATGACAAGGATGTTTGAACCAATTGAGGAGAGATAAATTCATTTCTCTTATCATTTAGTGTCTATCTTATGATCTTCGTGAGAGATGAAAGGTTACGGAATTTCTGGATCACTATTAATTTCTCTTAAGGATAATAAGTTACTTACTTTAGAGTTATTCCCCTGCTTGTATTTCTCATCTACTTTTTTGTATAACTGAAAATATAATAATTAAAATAATTAAAAGGTAATTCCAAGAAATAAAATGGACAGGAAAGGGGACTATTATTCGGACCATAGGAAAATCATACTTCAGCCACTCATGAGAAGGTTTTACGAATGAGACCACGGTATCATAGAAAACCGATTTTTACGGTGTCGGATTAATCTCTGTGACAGCCATTACATTCCAAATTACAATATTATTATGGATTGAAATTCATTTATGATTAGCTGAACGCCACGGTGTTATCCGCGGTTATTGTTGTACCGCGAGTAACGCCGCGGGACAAAGTTAGTCAAAAAAGTAGCCTAAGTTATTCCCTGGATTATCAGCTACCTGCCTGTGAAAGTCCCGTCAAAATCCGTCCAGCCGTTCCAGAGATTACCCGGTACAAACAGACAGACAGACAGATAAAAAAAAATTAATCACATTTTTGGTATATATACCGTGTATACATACATATACATTTAGTAAAAAGCGGTTATTTACAGTTATTTACGGTTATTACACTCCAATTTTATTTATTTGCATGGATAAAACTTATTCATAAAGAATGAAAATATAGGTGATACAAAACAAAATCGCTTGTTTAAAGTTACTACGTCGGTTTTGTAACCGTCTCTTATAAAGATTGCGCTATAATTTAAGGACTGTAGTGACCTTGATTGTTTTTGGATAGTAATATCTTACCTCAAGTTTATGTCTGGTTAGTCCCACTAACTGCTCCCCAGTTGGCTGAAATGTAGAAATTACAATTTTGAAACTATTGAGAAAATAATTTTGTACAGATCTTGTTAGATATTCTATATATATATCGTATCCCGTATATGTCGGTTATCGCGGCAAATAGTAGCCTATGTGTTATTCTGATGTATAAGCTATATTACTGTAAAGTTTCATCCAAATCCGTTCAGTAGTTTTTGCGTGAAAGAGTAATAAACATCCATCCAAACATCCATCCATCCTTACAAACTTTCGCATTTATAATATTAGTAGGATATATGTTTTGAGATTACTTTGTAGATATAGTAACTGCCAAAAAATAATATGAGTTATAGGAATAAACCTTATTTTATTACAAGCTTTTTATTAACTTGCAATATATGTATGATATGTATGTTCGTGTGGAATTTTGTAACTCAATTTTAAGCAGATATCTTCAATAGATTTTGCTGAAATTTTGTGAGCATATTTATACAGCGTAACAATGGAATGTTATGACAACATGGAACTGATCTTATGCTAGAGCTGGAAGGTGGCCATAACTCTGTAATGAAACGTCGCAACACCGTCGAATTTGGACTCGTTTGATTCGTCTTGACGAGTAATTCTTTATAGGGTATTCCAATAAACGCTTGTTGTTAAAAAGTTTTTTAATTAAACTTATAACACAACATTTTTAAACAAAAATGCCTAGTTACGTTTTTGAGACCTTCTGTAAAAGTGAGACTTACTGTCTGTTCACACCACCAGCCTTTAATAGTCCACTGCTAGCAATGACTGCCTCGTTGGTCTAGCAGCTGACGTGTGCGACTGCTGATCGTGAGGTCTCGGGTTCGATTCCCGGGTCGGACCAAATGTTTGTATGATCTACAAATATTTGTTTCGGAGTTTGGGTGTTTTCTATGTATAATATGTATGTATTTACAAAAAAAAAAGTATATATTTGTATCAGTTGTCTAGTACCCATAACACAAGCTCTGCTTAGCTTGGGACTAGATGGCGTTGTGTGATAGATGTCCGAAATATTTAAAAAAAAAAAGAAAAGAAAAGAGGTTTTAGTCTACTTTATCACCTTGACCGGACGGGTTGCTATAGGTTTTATTTCAGGCTTTACTTCCCTTTGCAGGGCTGTCGTCCTGCGTATATGTCGGTTATCGCGGCAAATATTAGTATATGTGTTATTCTGATGTATGAGCTATATCACTGTAAAGTTTCATCCAAATCCGTTCAGTAGTTTTTGCGTGAAAGAGTAACAAACATCTAAATATCCATCCATCCATCTATCTATCCATACTTACAAACTTTCGTGTTTATAATATTAGTAGTGTAATGAATTGATGATAACTAATTTTATTTTATTCAATCTATAATATTCTAGTCGATGATTGTATTTGATTTAAATGTTTTAATCATTGTCAGTAATTAGTCGGTTTCTTGGAGTATACATAACCTTGCTTATGTATACTCTAAGGTCGGTTCAAAATGCCAGTACTTTGTTAGTCTATGACACAATTCGTGCCTTCCAAAAACGAAATGTATATGAAATTATTTTAAAAAGGAAAAATGTATGGGCATTCGGACGAGAGCTCTCGACCGAGACAGTTTTTGAAGTAATAGTTGAAGCGTTGACATTTTGTATAATTATTGTTGGTTAAATATTGTAATTACACTATCTTCATGAATCGCCTGTTTGATTAAACGACTTAAACAGCTCCCTGATCCCGAACAGTGAGAAAACATCACAGTAGGATATAAATAAATATTAATCGCCGAAATGTATGAACGCACATAACTTCCGATCGATTGGACCGAATCAAATAATTCTTCTTTTTATGTGTTCGTAATTATAACGACAAGGTTAAGATTGAAGAAAATTAAAAAATAATCGAAAAAGTTTTTTTGTCCGCGACTATACGCTGCCTGTGGGAAGCTGAGACAGATTGTAAATATGGCGGTACGAAGTTCGCCGGGTCAGCTAGATTTTGATAAAACAAAGAAATCTATGGCGATAATTACTTCTTGATTGATAACCACGTAAATTAAGATGGAGCTTGGGTAGGTAGGTAGGTGGTGGTGCAGGCCGTAACAAACCGTTGACTGTTGGCAGGATAGGACTGGTTGTCGTGGGGAGCCTTGGGAGAACGCCCATATCAAACTGTGGACATCTTTCGGCTTAGATGATGGTGATAATGATTAAGAAGAAATTTCATATAGGAAATAAAAAACAAATATGAAGTGTTCTCAAATCAAATACAGAAAGGTAGATAATGCAGGGCTTTGTTCTTGTTAAAGCTTTATCTTTAGCTTCTGGAGGTAATAGACCCACACTGATTTCAGCACGAACGGGCTGGCTCGACCGGGGCGGTACTACCCTCGCCGTTGGTGAGTGCGAGAGCGGAGGCCCAATGATGCACAAGCATCACTAGCCCGCCATGGTGTGGGTCGCCATGCTGCATTGTCTGCATTCGCAGTATGGTGACCACCACTCTTGGATTCTGCTTATGCTTTCGATCATGCAGAGTAGAGTCATTGTGTGAGTATCGTAACTTGTACGATATTGACGAATAGTTGCGTAGTTTCTTAGCATGTGTGTGCGTTAACGCGTATGTTTACTTGAAAGCTGCTGAGCTTTGATTCAACAAGAACTAGGCCGTGCGTTAGCAGCCTTTCTTTATTTGATCTGAGGTTGTGTTATACTCTTGGTGTTTTAAAGTGTCATGCAATTATGTGTCCACTTACCACCCAAGCGTTTTGTCGCACTTCGGGAGGGATTTGAGGTACATCGTGATTGATACTCTGTGGAAAAAATACAGTTATAGTTTTGTGGAAAAATAATAAATCTTTACATAATATAACACTCCATATTAAAAAGACAAAGATGGTATCTTTATGGTATGGTAATATAGTTTTGTATTCTGAGCCTTATAACATCAGTTAGTTTGCTAGTGAAAGTCCCGTGAAAATCATTTCAACCGTTCCAAAAATTTAATGTAAGTACCGTTTATACTTTCATACGTATTTAGAGCAAAACTATTAATTCAAAATTACAAGCTGACACTTCAATTTAAATTAAATTAAATTTAGTATCTCCAGTACATAGATGTTCATGTAAATTTGTTTTATGTACTGTTTAAATATTCAAAAAGTTCTGCGCCTTTTAGGCTATATCCCTACATCATTGAACTCGCGATCTCAAGTTCAGCAGTAGTAAATGCTATCACTGCGCCACCGAGGCAGTCAAATGACACCTAAATAAATGACAAATCATCCTTCTCTTAACATATTTAATTGTCCGGAATGAGAATTGAATCTACAACTTCTGGCTTAGTAGTCCAACTAGATTACTAGGCCGCCGAAATACGAATAAATAATATTGAAATGTCTGCTTGTAATTTCAAATTAACAGCTTTTCACTAAATGCATATGAAATAAATATGGCATTCACATCAAGAATCAATTTTTTTACATTTTTGTCTGTCTGTCTGTTTCTTCTGAGTAATCTCCGGAACGGCTGGATCGACTTTGGCAGTGAGCTGATAATAGGAGTAATAACTAAGGTTACTTTTTGTTAGACTAGCTTCGCCTGGAGGCATTACATGCGCGGTTGTTTTCGTACTGCGGGTAACACCGCAGGACTCAGCTAATATCAAATATGATGTAGGTTCTATAATTGTCAAACCATCTGAAACGGTGTAAAATAGCGCTTGCGCTGTGTGTGCATCAAGTGAGTGAGGATACCGGAGGCCCATACCCCCAACCCCTCCCGTCACCCCCCTCCCCATCCCCCTAAGGCCAGCAACTCACTTGTGATGCCTCTGGTGCAGCTGTCCATGGGCGGTGGTAATCACTTACCATAAGGTACGTACGATAAGGTTACGTTTGCCCCTAGTCCATAAAAAAAAACAACTTATTATGAGAGAACTTACATATTGTATTTCGTCTTGTCCACTTCCAGAGGGTAGGAGGGCTCTAGGATCAGGTCCACCCCTAGCTCCTACACCCATGTATGCTTGTGAGCGTGGACCTGGCGGTCCAAACCCAGGTGGGGCACCAGACCTGCCGTATCCAGGTGGGGGCCCTACAGGATCTTCATACCCAGGAGGAGGTCCTCTAAATACTGGTGGACGTCCTCCGTATCCAGGCGGAGGTCCTCTATATCCAGGTGGAGGCCCTCCAGGTCCTCCATATCCTGGTGGCGGCCCTCCTGGCCCACCAAATCCAGGAGGGGGCCCTCCAGGTCCTCTATATCCAGGTGGTCTTCCAGGTCCTCCATATCCAGGTGGACGTCCACTTCTGCCATCTGGTCTACTTCTTAGCACTGGTTCGTCTACTGTGTAATCTACAGCCTGTCCCTCACTATTTGGCCCCTTACTAGGCATGTCAGATTCTTTGTAATCTGGAGGTGGTCCTTCCTGAAAGTTATATTTCATTGTCACTAAGAGATCTTGAGAAATAAAATTGTTACCTAATACAAATGGTTTAGATAATTACTATAATAATATTATTTTTATTCCTATTTACTGTGTAATTCATAAAGTAATTAATCAAAACCTATGATTTTGTTTAATAATTGGTAACATTTTTTAGTACCAATTTAGAACAAAAGATACAGCTCGAAATAAATATCATAGGTAATTAAAACAAGTAAAATTTTGATTTCTCTTGGATGCCATCATCAGATCTTAGTGTCCTTATCATGGTACCACCGTTGGGATATCTCCTTTCCAGTAAATAAATAATCATCAAAATCGGTTCATAAACGACAAAGTTATCCGCGAACACAAATAAAAAAAAAAAGGTCGAATTGAGAAACGTCCTCCTTTTTTTGAAGTCGGTTAAAAAAGATTTTGTTCCAAATTCAAATTTTAAATACGTCCATTTAATAATAATATTATGAACATATGAGGTACCCCTTGGATGGCCTAGATGTTTCGTGAAAGGAGGGTCTAAAGAAAACCTTCTTTAGAACTGTACACGGACGGGTTGGTTTGGAGTTTGCTTTATGTTTTCCTTCAGTCTGTTGTCCCGTGTAGTTTGCTCCCATATTCGGATAATACGATACCCACAGAATGAATAGAGGTCATGACATACTATATTCTTTAACTGTCACCACAAGAATATCGTACCAATAATAAAAAAACTAATTATTAGCTACGTATAAACTTTTTTTAATGTTTAGTTGACATTTTAAGTAGGGTTTTAAATAAAAATGTATCACTAATTATGTCGCGAAACTCGAAACCTTGACCATTTGTATTTAGCCGACTTCTACAAGGAGGAGGTTCGCAAGTTGATTGGTATTTTTTTTATATTATATTAAGGTACAAGAAAGGTTCTTATGGATAAAAAAAGCGTACAAATGGCGAGGTGTCTTTTCCCATATCAACTATAGAGTAAATTAAAATATAAATACATGTTTTGATATTGTCATCAGAACGAAGTCTTTCAGAGCACCTATCTAAAACACTCAGATTCTCACTTACGTTTTACTACCGGGACAGAAAAAGTATCCCAAATGTCATATTTCTTCCACTAGTCAGTAACTTTAATTTCATAAATATTAATTTGTCACTTTTTAAATATTTCTCATTATTGTCTTAGATATTTAATTCACATTTGATATTATACAATTAACCTAAGAACATAATTAATATGATTTCACAAGAACTTTAGAGCGAACATAAAAGCGGTGGTAATTTAATAATATTTTTTACTGCTACCCACACTGTCACAACTTCGATTATACATAGCATACGTCTGTACATACCCCATACGAAGGAAGGCCTCTGCTTCGACCCTGTGGAGAAATCTATATCTATACTAATATATAAAGCTGAAGAGTTTGTTTGTTTGAACGCGCTAATCTCAGGAACCGCTGGTCCAATTTAAAAAGATATTTTAGTGTTGGACCATCACGCTAAGGTCAAAAGGAGCGGAGCACCAATGTAGAATGTTTCAAAAACGGGGGAAATCACGTCAATCAATCATCACGCTACGGGCAATAGGAGACGCAGGCAACAGCTAGTATTATATAATGTTATGAAGCTCAATATTCTCGAGGTGAATTAAAAAATGCAAAGTAGACATGAGGACTACCGACAGAAGCCAACAAACAGCTGTTGTGAAAGAGGTTCTCAATTTGATTGTGAATATTAAAAATTATTTGTTTGATCTTAAAAAAAACTTTGTTAACCTGTGTTATGTGTATTGGCAGTATAATCCATTTGTTTAGATAGTGTCGCTGCACCCGTGCGTCTATGTGGTTATTGTTATGAAATACGAATATATTAATTCAAACAACGACGTAAACTGACAAATCGTACTGTGGGTGTACGCCGCAGGCGGGTTGTTTGATTTTCTGGCGGCTTGCCGCACGTTCGATTGCGGCGCGGTCAATGTGACCGCATCTAAGCAAATGGACTATACATGTACCAGTAAGTAAATATTTATCAACTAGGTTTTGCCCCCAGCTTCCCCCGTGTTTTTGTCTGTTATCGCGGTAAAGCCTAAATCGCTGCAGTGGTTTAGCCGAAAAGCGTTACAGAGAGACAGAATAATTTTCAAATTTATAATATTAGCATGGATGCATTCAAGCTGGTTCAAGCTTTAACACATCACGTGACATGTCGATGACGATGTATGAGAATTTACTTAGGTACGATCCAAACCTGGTTATAGAAGTTATCATTTCAAAAATAACCCTATTATTTTAGTGTTTGAATATTACCTTCAGAACTACGTTTCATCAATTTTAGACCAAGGTTGTCTGGATAAATTCATGGATTTGCATCAAACGAAAAGTACCTAAAGTAAACTAAATATTTAAGTTGAACTTAGAAGAAGCTTTAGGCAATAAGTTCCAAACCTTCTTCTGCGTAAAGAAATATAAAATCAAATTATGAAATTACTGGATATTTCGAAGGTTTTTTTTTTCTTGGTCAAAATTCAAAGTTTATATGGAGGAAGAGGGCAGAAAGAAATGAATAAAATTATGTGACCTCAATGTGACCACTAGTAGGAAAGTATTATGTGGGACTGGGGATGCGAACTTGGGAAAATGAGAGATATATATTCTACAACATTGACTCAACGTCATCCAGTTCCAAATTAAGCAGAGCTTGTACTATGGGTACTGGACAAATTATTTCTTTTATAAATGTACACATATTATACACAGAAAACACCCAAACAACGAAACAATTATTTGCAGATCATGCAATCATTTGGTCAAAACCGAATCGAATCTGAGACCTCAAGAACAGCTTTCGCACATGCTACCATTGCGTCATCGAGTCAGTCAAATACGAAATGAAAGGTAAAAACGTGCGTTAACCGCACCTCCAGCCGCCTGTATGCAAAGAGTAGCTATGGCCTCAAGAATCAAAGTATCTTCATGTCAAATTTCATTAAAATCGGTGCAGCGGTTAAGTCGTGAAAGCATATAAGACAGACAGACAGAGTTATTTCCGAATTTATGATATTTAAATAGATAGGTTACTTACGCTTCCCGAGTTACCTCCTCCTTTGCGAGTATCAGGAGAGTTAGGGTTCTCATTGTCTGCATAAAACTGGTCATCATCAGCATAACCATCTTGTTTACCATCCATGGCTCGTCGAAGACTCAGAGTAATGGACTGAGCATCAATGGAGTTTGGCGGTTCTTTCATTTCTGCTTGCTGTAAATAGGTACCATTACCAAGGATAAATAAAAAAAGTCACACAGGTATACAAAATACCTGGGTGAATAAATCTAGGTGAATAAAGGATACCGCTTAAGTAAAATCAGTTCATCTAGGTGAAAAACTTCCAAGGTGGAATGAGGGTCCCAAAAGTCTACTTTGTTCCCTTTATTATCTATACAAGTAAATAAAATGAGAGTGTCTGTTTGTAATATTAAAATTACCGCTTTTTACTAAATGCATTTATATGCATGCATATATGCATGTATGCATAAATGCAATGCGTGTGGGTGGGATTAGTATACATAGTACATATACCAAAAATGTAGTACAAATTTTTTTGTCTGTCTGTTTGTCTATCTGTGTGTTTGTTCCGGCTAATGGCGGCGTTACTCGGGGTACGACGATAACCGCGGGTAACACCGCAGGTTTTAGCTAGTAGTAAATATATATTATTGACTTTGTTCATATGGGTGATATCACCAGATGGACAAAGTAGAATAAACCATTTATACTCTAGATTATCGTCAAACAAAATTATCTGTTTATTTGGCTGTTAAGCTTTCACGCCTAAACCGCTGTACAGATTTGAATAAAAACAGGCATGGAGATATATATCTTCTTCTACTTTTTAACGCTATAACCGGGCAAAGCTTGTAAGTATACAAAAATTACTCTTAAAGTACCGCACTTAGTGTTAAAATATAGCCATTCAGTCGTGAGTAAAAACAATTGCCGTCTCAAGGGCTTATAAAATATTATAAGAATATAAAATACTGAATAAATAAAACATTACTGATGTTATTCCATTAAGTAATGATTTACATAGTCAGCAAAAAAAAGAAAATTTAAGTTTTTTTTTTTGGAGTTATTTCCTAGCCAGCGAAGAAACTGTATGGAGATGGAAATTGAGCGTTACCCAAAAGGGAATTGTAACGCTGCAGCGCTTTGTAATTAGTTATGTCGTCTAAGAAACTATTAAAACAAACAGCGCATATTATTGTTAGGGATGGTATTTGGCAAGCAAAATTGCGCAGAAGCCGTGAATTTCATGGTGCTTACGCGTTTCGTTCTATCTATAAATTTAATAGTAATATAAAGATCGTTGTATTGTCTGCATTCGCAGTATGGTGACCACCACTCTTAGATTTTGCTTATGCTTTCCATCAGGCAGAGTAGAGTCATTATGGCAGGTCCAAACATAAAAAAGAGGTAAAGTTTCTTACTTTGTTTGTATGGATGTAGAAGGTAATCTTTGGAAGTACTGATCCGATCCTCAAAATTCTTTCACTAACAGAAAGCAACACTATTAAGGAGTGACATCAGCCATTTTTTATTATGATTGAACAAAAAGTCGAAGAAAAGCAGGCGATTAACGCGCAACTGACGCTGTTATTACAAGCTTTTTATTAACTTGCAATGAATATGTATTTATGTATGTTAGGGTGGAATCTTGCAACTCAATTTTTAAGCTGATATCTTTATCAAATACTATGATGACATGGAGCTGATCTGATTATGGAGCTGGAAGGTAAGCTTAGGAACTCTGTAAAGAAACGTCCTAGCGGCATCAAATTTGGACTCGTAATTCGTCTCGACGAGTACTTTGTGATGGCATTCTAATAAAAGCTTGTTTTTGTAAAGATTTTTAATTAAATTTATTTTTCATTATGCTTAAAACAATCAAGTAGCAAATATGATGATGATAAAGTGGCAAATATGTATTGCGAAAACCCATGAAAACTTTTGAAATAATTATACATAATATACTGTTTATTTTCCATGTAAAATAATAAAACAAAAATGTATAAATGCACGGTATGATGCATCTGTTTGACTAATGGTTAATGGCCGGCAACGCACTAGTGACACCTCTGGTGATGCAGGTCCATGGGCGGCGGTAATCGCTTACCATCAGGCGATACGTCTTCTCATTTGCCCCTTATTCCAACTAAAATAAAACATCCTGATCCTCAAGCCAGAGGTAGTGAGTTTGATTTGCACCCAGGACAAATCTTTGTATAATGAATACGATTATTTATTCTTTGTATGGGTGTAATTCCTGCAGTAGACTGCAATGGACTGATGATGATAATGAGTCGCATATACTTCATATTTAATTCGATAAAATATAGATTTTTGTTGCTGACCTTACCTACATCGTAATGGAGAACATTATTATTTTTGAAGCAGTAATTTGTTGTGTTTGAAATTGAATTCGTTTCAATAAATTTCTTATTATAATGAATTCGTAGAAAGTAATACGAGACACGTTACATCTTCATCTTTTTATGAACTACTAGCTATTGTCCGCGGTTCCGCCTATTTGTATTAAATCGTAATCGTGGTAAAGAGTAAATAGCCTTTGTCTTTCCTTAAGAATTAAAGTATCTACATTCTAAATTACATTGAAATCGGTGCAGTGGTTTAGCCGTGAAAGCGTTACAGATATACTACTTTAGAATTTATTATGTTAGTATGAATTTCATATTATCCAGCATTCATTATAACATTTTTTTATTTAAATTATTAAATTCATGGCCTAAAAGTTATCCTATGTGAGTCGTTGAGGTTAATATAAAAGCTAAATACATTTTTTTAAATTAATATTTAGTTCGTTGTTTGTTTTAGTTATTTAGATGGGCGTTACGTCCGTCCCAGATAAAGTGAGAACTTTCTTTGTGCTACGTACAAATATGTCGTTACTCCATAGTTTGGTGGGTCTTCGTTAGATGGCGCTGTATGTTTCTTGTATGTGAAAGTTGCCATGTTTTTGAATGGATTATTTGCAAATTAATTTTAATAGAAGAAAAATATGTGTTTGTTGTGTGTGTTTCAAAGAATAAAGTACAGTTTATTCCTTTTTTTTACAATTTTATGAAACAAATTACAAGAAAAAGATAAGCTTTTTACTTACATTATCGATTAATGGTTTTGGTGTAGCTACAGAGACGATGACTTTATCAGCCAGGTTATGAGCTTGTATACCAGGTTGAAACTGTAGGATTCAAAATTAAAAACATTCTTATTATATATTTCAGAAGTAATAAGGGCTAGGGTTGTTTACTAAATCATGTAGACCTACTCTATAAACTATAACATTAATAAAGGACGTTAAAATACTGTTTTTCACACAACGTTTATTTACATCAAGTGCTCCACCATTAGCGATATACCAAACGCTTCGAAAATACACCTGTGTCAAGAATATGAAGTAACGAAAAAAAAGGTTCATAGGCATCATGGCAGGCTGATTTATGTAAACTTAAAGTTCGAATATTCAAAACGTACAATTATTTTAAAAACGATGAAAAATTTACACGTGTTGCATAAAGTACAAGAAATATTTTAAATTAATGATACTCTTTTCTATAAGTTGGCACTTTTTATTGACCTTCTTTGAAATCGGATAATATTCTATTTCTTCTTATAAAAGTTGGCAACGATATTCGCGATTTCAAAATGCAGGCGTTTATGGGCGATGGCAGTCATTTTTCATCAGGTGATGTTCCGCTTGTATGCTTGCTGTCGCAAAAGAAAATGCAAGAAGAAGGGAGGATAGCTCTTATGAAAGAACGGTTTTCAATCCCTTGGAGACAAGAAATCACAAGACAAGCATCTAAGGTAAATATCTGAAGTTTCCTCAACTCTTGTCCAAATTCTCGTTACTATCAAAGAAAATCACAACCGAACGTAATTACTTACAATTGCTGTTAATAAAAACACGCTGATATTTACTATTTCATCGTTTGGAAATCCGTTCTGAAATCAAAATTATTTTTATATATTTTTTTGTAGAAAATATAACTTAAACTATTAAATTACATTTACTTACCAAACAACGATTGTGAGATTACTCAATGAACTAAATTTAATGAATGAAGTAAAGAGTATCACTTTTTAAGTTCAATACGAAGTCTTTTACACAGTTTTATTTTTAAAAGTAAAGTTTATAAGTTTTGCTTCGATACAAACCACACACGCAATAATGTTGCCAGGATTGGATTGTAATAGGCTGAGGATGATGACAAACTAAACTAAATATTTATTTCATTTATTCTTAGCTCGATTTTGTTTATCATTTCTCATCAATGCAACCATAATTATTATTTGCGATCACAGTGACAAGGACGCAACTAGTTAGTTTAAGTAGTAAGTTATTTTGACTGCTTGGTTGGTCTTTGTGGATTCAAATCCCACATGGGACAACAATTTGTATGCTCCACAAATTGTTGTTCTAAGTCTGGGGGTTCTTTGTGTCCGTTTCATGTATAAAGTCTCATACGACATTGGATGTATATTCCTAATGCGGGAATTATCTTTCTAAAAAAAGATCTGAGTATGAATACCGTGTGTGTAGTGTAGATGTGTTTATTGGGTGAAATTATGTTGTACTAGCTAACCCACGCAACTTCTTTTACTTCTCCTATTACCTGTAGCGTAACAATTTTTCTCCGTTTTTGCAACATTCTTAATTGGTGCTCCGCTCCTATTGGTCTAAGCGTGATTATATATAGGCTATAGCCTTTCTCAATAAATAGACTATCTAACACTGAAAGAATTTTTCAAATCGGACCAGTAGTTCCTGAGTTTAGCGCGGTCAAACAAACAAACTCTTCAGCTTTATATATTAGTATATATATGGACAGTCCGAAATAAGTACTGGAACCCGGAATACGTGTATTCTATTACAGCAAAGCATTACAAGTATCCATAGTGCCTTGTATCTTTTACCTATTATCAGAAAAAAAAAACTTTAATTTATGTTCTACTAAAATATTTCATTTTTAATTCAGCTGTTGTCTTTTAGATAAATCTTAAAATATGTATGGATATTTTTAAAATCTGACGCGTTCATATAGGTTCTCCAAGGTCAACAAATATAATATTATGTTATTTAACAGTACACAAACGATTCCAAAAAGTAACGTCACAATGGCTAATACGTAATAACAAAATCTTGATAAGGCAATGTAGTGAAGTCTAGTTGGCGATCATTATTTTGCTCCTTCATAGAAAACGGTGTCAGTGTTACTTTTAATCTTTCTGTCTCTGTTGGTTCTATTGCTCCTATCTGTGTAGTTTTTATTGATACCATCTCTTTAGTTTCTGTTGCTCCTAAATCTGTAGTTACCACTCGTCCTATATCTGTCGTTCCTATAGTTCCTATCTCTGGAGTTTCTATTGCTTGTACCTCTGTAGCTTCTTCTATATGCGCATCATTTTCCAACAGTAAATCACTAAATTTAATTTCATCGTCTGTTTTGTTATTATCATCAACTTTGAAATCTGTGTCTGTCAATTTCCTTGAACTAGTTTCGTGTTTCAATGAATCTAGCATAGATTTTTCTTTTTGACTTTCAGCGGTTTGATGTAATAAATTGTAGTAAAAATCTGTTGATAATGTTCTTAGATCTTTAGCAACTTCTGGGCGACCATTTCTCAACACACTTTTAAAGTTATCAGTAACCAGATTATCATAAATTTTTGCATTTTTATAATCTGATTCTTTTTTGTGCGTGGATTTTTTGTTGTATTTGTGCAATTTTTTGAGATTTTCAAATTTAGTATTGTAATGATTATGAGTTCCTGTGTGAGTCAAATGGGTTTTACTGATACCAGAAGATTTGGATTCTAATATTTTCTTAATGAGACGAAACGATGGTGACAAAAACCCTCTATCTGTCTTTGTGTTTGATAATATTTTAAAGTTATAAACTTTAGTCATAGGTCGATTCGTTTGCCTGTCAAGTATAAAACGCCAAAAGACGAATGGAAGCGATATTGATGATCTGAAATTCTCTTGCTGATAAAGAGTTCTCCATGATGAAGTCTGCCACAACAGGTCTTGCAGGTTTTCATCCAAGTCAAGCTGTGGGCAAAATATTTTATCAAAACTGGAGGCTTACCACATAATCCGTGTCCCTGTCGCGTAACTCCTGAGAGGGCCACACAGCAACAGGAAATACACGTTCAGGCTAATACAAAAGTAAAATAAATAAAGTAAGTTGTTTTAGTTACTACTACATTACGAACAAGGTAGTAGAACCACGCTGATTTCAGTACAAACGGGCCGGCTTGACCGGGGCAGTACTACCCTCGCACAGAAAATCAACATAAAATGACAGCAATCGTGTTTTGTTGGTGAGTGCGAGACTGGAGGCCTGTGCATGACATGGGTCGCCATGCTGCATTGTTGCATTGTCTGCATTCGCAGTATGGTGACCACCACTCTTGAATTCTGCTGATGCTTTTCATCAGGCAGGGCAAAACATAAAAAAAGACTAGCCCGTTGTAGCTTGTGACCTTGATTGATGAGTTTGAAATCAGATGGCTATGTTAAAATGTGCTAAGATTTTTTTTTCCTACTTTTCATTAAAACATTTTACTTATAGCAAATTAGTTACAGTCTTACGTTTTTCGAATGGACCTTTTTATAGGTAAGGACTATAATAGATGCTTACTGTGAGTCTTTATAACAAGTTCAAACTTTTTCACTTACCCCTGGTTTCGTTTGATTAGTCTGAAAGAAAAAAAGTTGTATAAATATTCATACAATCTCCACAGTACAAAACCCGATGTTAAATTTTATGCTAAGTTAAGGTGAAGTTATATTTATATTTTTATAAACAACTAGCCGATCCACGCAACCTCGTTTGCGTCTCCTATTGCCCGTAGCGTGATAATTTTCCCCCTTTTTGAAACATTCTCCATTGGTGCTCCGCTCTTGTTGATCTTAGCGTGATGATATATAGTCTATAGCTTTCCTCGATAAATGGGCTATTTAACACTGAAATAATTTTTCAAATCGGACTAGTAGTTCCTGAGATTAGCGTGTTCAAACAAACAAACTCTTCAGCTATATAGTATTAGTATAGATTTCGAACAAGATAAAGTTTAAAAAACTATAACATGACTATGTGTTAAATTGATAAAATGACCATAAAAAATGATATAGACTACAACGTGTAAGGCTACAAATTACAATTAACGTTACGAATCTATTGACACCTCAGTTATTAAAATCGATTTAGAAGTAGCTACGGTGGAACATATAGACATACATAGACTGCCAAAAGTATTTCTCTTCCTTTTCACTTCCTCGCTTTGTATTCAATTAGAAAGGTGGAGGTACTGAATTAGGGACTTATTTCTTTATTACCTCAGAAGTTCTTCATCTACGAAATGATTTGGAAAATACTTTTTTTTTAATTGGAACGGCATCTCAGAATTGAACTTGGTTGACAAAACATTTTTGTATATGCATACAAGTCCCAACGATAGAAATGCAAAACGAGAACCAAATATATACAAAGCACTTATGTTTCGAGCAAACTGTCTCATGAACATACTTTCACAGCCTTTGTGTTACGCCTTCATTGCTATTGTAGAAATGTTGCAATTTAAACGTAATTGTACAATGACTGTACAATTTTCTTTGACAAATATTAAAAACGCGATACCTATGCAATATAAAAGACGCGAAACTTTGAGAATAGCAATTGTGAAAATATCTTACAATTTGATGCGAATTGTTTCCAGGATTTCAATGAAGTTTGGCTTATACTTTGATTCTGGATCAGGAAGGACATAAGCATTCTTTACCGAGATAACCGTAATTTATGAGGATGGAGTCCCGGACAAAAGATAGTAGGTTATAAACCTTCAAAAACTAAATATCTATATATATAAAAATGAATCCCCATTTGCCTTGGTCACGACATCACGCGTGAACGCTGGAACCGATTTTGCTAATTGTTTTTTTGTTGGATAGCCCATTTAGCGAGGTAGGTATTAGGCTATGTAACACCACTCTACGATTAATAGGAGCCGGGTATCGATCGAAAATGTTGGAAAAATGGGAACAATATATTTACAATGGAGAGGCGCAAACGACGTTGAGCGGGTCAGCTAGTATATAAATGAAAATGAATAGACTAAATGTGCGTATGCGCATACCTTCCAGACTTTTAAGCATACCTGTAATGTACATTATGGAACGCAATGATTTGAATTAAATATCTATACAAACTTTCGTCTTTCATTTAACTTAGTTTTTACCTTGGATTGCAACGTATAAACTGTAGTTTCTTCGCCATTATCATCGTCCACGAAAAGTTGTTGCTTATACTGAAAATATCAAAAAAAATCTTGGGTACAGATCCAGTGTGTACACTGTTAATGAATTTTACTAGTTTAAAAAAGTAGAAAGTAAAACCTGATTAAATTAAAACTTTGGATAAAATATGCATTATTCATTAGAATCGATTTAATAGTTTAGGTATGTTAGAATTTACAAACATACCCTTCCTTCCCACCCATAAAACTATTTCCTCTTCCTTTGGACTTCGCTATAATAGGTTAAATATATTGTCACTTGAATTCAAATTTATCATTTTGAAGTATCTCTTAATACTAACGTTGATAACGACAGTATTCAGAGATAATTCGAAATGATAAATCCTTAGATCGTTCTAGTATTTAGATAGCTGTGACACTATCCAAAAATAGAGTGCAACAGTTGGCCACTAAGTTTCTTCTTCTATCAAGCAACCGATTCAAGTATTACTTCCTTTGTTTGTGCGTATGTAAGAAGAAAGATGTACAGTGGTTATGAATGCCTCGTTGGTTAGAACATGGAACCGTTGATCGACAGATTTCGGATTCAATTCCGGGATCGGGTCGTTTTTTCGGTTTTCCTTACAAGATTTTTTAATAACATCTCGGTGTATGAACGTTTGGCGATGTTTTACGACCGTACCGACCATTGAAATATAACATCTTGGCAATCGTTGTTGGGAACTCATTGCACTCATATATACTGACAACTAGTTCAACCTTCGAACTCATATAGTCCTCAAGTTTGCGGAGTTGCAGTTGCATCGTCTAAAAACTGATATTCAGGTTAAACCGGTTGACTAATAGCAGACTGCTAATAGTCTTAGGAATAATAGAGACTGGAAGATAGAGGTTATGAGTTTTCTTTTTATGAAGTTACTAGTTGTTGCCCGCGGCTCCGCCCGCGTATATGTCGGTTATCGCGGCAATATGTAGCCTATGTGTTATTCTGATGTATAAGCTATATTACTGTAAAGTTTCATCCAAATCCGTTCAGTAGTTTTGCGTGAAAGAGTAACAAACATCCAAACATCCATCCATCCTTACAAACTTTCGCATTTATAATATTAGTAGGATTATCTGTTTGTTATGTGTATATACTTACAGACGGTCGTCTCGTACTCTCTTTGTTGTAGTGATTAAGTCTACTGAAGTCATTTAAACCCAAGAAATACTGAAATAACAAAAGAAATAAAAAATAAGCTGTCGTGTAGCTGATTTCAAACCACCGAATACTGTTAGGTCTTAAACCACTAGTTTAAAATCTATAAAGATGAATGCTGCTTTTAAAGGATGGCTGTTTTTGTAATCTGAGAATGTATGTATAATTTTTTGTTATTCATTACAGTCAGAGTGGCTCATCGTATCTGAATGAAATTTGGCACACAGATAAATTTTGGTTTGCCATATCACATAAAAAATATGACTCACGCTAACGTGAGTGAAATCATAAGTAGAAGTTACAATGATATAATCAAACGTACCCTCATCGAACTCTTTCCAATAAATTCAGGATTATCACATTTTACTAACTTAATTATACCAAATAATATCACTAAAACCCGCGCCACTATAGACATGTTCTTTCTGTATACTAAAGTTTTTTAGATTGGTGATAATAAGGAACGAATCAATTATATTCCAATTTATCGGATGAGAGAGGCACACTTTGTTTCAAAGATAGCATCAACAATATGTCTGCTTATTTGGGTTGTATTACATCAATTGACACTGGGTAAGACATATTGCTCGCAGACAAAACGGCCGATGATTCCAAAAACTTCTGTAGTGGCAATTACGTGCTGGAAAACAGAGCGTGTGTAACCTCCTACAAGGTCTGAAGTCCTGGTGAAGGTCCCGGGAAAGCGTTAGATGCGAGCAGCACAGGGTCAATTTTTGTGGAGAAACGGAGACGAAGTGGACATCCTTGGGTTGACATAATATTACATTAGCTTTACGTTAGTTATCCGTGGAAGAAATATTCTTAGGCACACATATCTGACTGCTGAAGCTCGACTAGTTGATACAACGGCCTCATAAAAACAGGTGTTAAGCGATTAATTGCTTTTGGCTCTGCCCTAGTTGGGTAAAAGGAAAAAGAACTTACCATGGGAGTGCCATGCTTTGGCATGTATGGGCCGGCTTGACCGGAGTAGTACCACGGCCTTACAGAAAACCGGTGTGAAATAGCGCTTGCGCTGTGTTTCACCAAGTGAGTGAGAATGCCGGAGGCCCATACCCAAACTCCTCTCCTCATCCCCCAAAGACTGACAACACATTTGTGATACCTCTGGTGATGCGGGTGTCCATGGGCGGTGGCAATCGCTTACCATCAGGTAACAAGTCTGCTCGTTTGCCCCCTGTTCCATAAAAAATGATTCATAAATAACCAGTCATCTTAGTTAAGATGCAAGTGTTACCAGTCTTTTTCTAAAATCCGTAATACTTTTCTCTTGGGTTATTGGCTAATATTTTATTTTAGTCACGTGATTTAGCGTTCAGATGACGCCGTTCACAGAGACTATCATCACTGACGAAATAAATAAATAAATATTTCGGACATCTATCACACAACGCCATCTAGCCCCAAGCTAAGCAGAGCTAAAACACCCAAACTCCGCAACAAATATTTGTAGATCATACAAACCTTTGGTCCGGCCCGGGAATCGAACCCGAGATCTCATGATCAGCAGTCGCATAAGCTAACCGCAAGACCAACGAGGCGGTCTTCATCATATCATCATCGTCGTCATCGTATACATTTATTAGTTTTCTAATAACGTTGATGTTTGTAGAATGTCAATTTGGCTAGAAAGGTTGAATTTCGAAACCATACAAAGTACAACTACTATTCATAAATATCAGTATTATAAGTCCCAGATCCCACGGTTATTGACAATGATGACGTTGATTTTTAAGACCGCTCTGCATAGAATACCTTAAGTCAATAAAAAAAAATCTAATCACATTACTACGCAGCCAACTCATCACTGGCACTAATCATTCGCTGTCCGCACGTATTTTCTACTAATCAATAATCACCTGCACTCATCACCTGCACCTGCACTAATCAAAGTGAATACCGGCCTTAATCAATTGTTGGTGAGCCAAATAAAGAAAAAAGATATATTTATATATACATAACTGTATAAAGTATATACCAGCAGTTCTTAATGAGAAGAAAAGTTAACTTAAAATCGGAAAGAAACACAAATAAGTCCATTTAAATGCATTGAAAATTCGACTGACGAAACACTGCTCTGTTTTAATAAGAATACTCATTGTTGAAGTCAGTGTTGCCAAGTATTATTGTTATTTTACCCCACAGTAGGAGGATAGAGTAAATAAGATACTTTATTTTTTTTAAGTTAAATGCTACCTATGTTAGTAGACATAGCTTATTAAATAAATATAGGCGAATAAATATTATATGATTTTCCGATTAAACAGCTCAGAGACCGTAGCCCAGGCCAAATCTGATCTACTCTAAATAGGACGATCCATATTGCACACTGCTCAGGACAAGAAAAGGTGACGAATTGTCACTCGCAAATAGAAGCCACGACACTCGGCATCAAGGACAGCGCGGCAGCGACACAAGATGGACTGGTTAAATAATTTTTATTGAAAAAAAGAGTATCACTATATTTTCATAATATGAAAAGTTAGTGTGTGTGTCAGTTAACGACAGCTTAAGAACCAACAATTTTTTTTTTATGGAATAGACGGGCAAACGATCAGACGTGTCGCCTGATGGTAAGCGATTACCGCCGCCCATGGACACCTGCAAACACCAGAGGCGTCACAAGTGCGTTGCCGGCCTTTGGGGGATAGGGGAGGGGGTTTGGGTTATGGGCCTCCGGTATCCTCACTCACTCGGTGAAACACAGCGTAAGCACTATTTTACACCGGTTTTCTGTGAGGCCGTGGTATCACTCCGGTCGAGCCGGCCCATTCATGCCGAAGCGTGGCTCTCCCACGGTATCCAAATCAGTTTATAATTGATTTGCAAACTGATAATAGGATTTTACCTACATACTGGAGAATTTACGGACGAAATTATTTTCTTACAAAACTAAACCTCCCTTAACTTTTACCTAAGAACTAGGCAAATTATACTTAACCGGTAACACTGGTTCAAAAGTTAAGAATGCTCAAATGATGTTAATATTTAAATTTACTTGATGTGACTTGACGCTAAATGTTGAAAACGAGCTCGGGATGCTGCCAGTCGCAATAATATATCTCCAAATGTAGGGCATGAAATTGTGTATCTACATAGAAATAGGTAAAACTGTTCGGTGCTTTTTCAGCTTTGTTTCTTTTAGCTCCACTTTCTAAAAATCGCAATTAGTAAAATACTTGTTAAAGATACCATATTTTTACATTTTATCATCGTCATTACAATATCGCACGCCGCAGAACGATACGTAGAAATGTGGCAGATCAATGGGCAGATATCTTCGGGTATATAACAGAAAGGGCATCACAGCGCCGAGACCTCGCTGCAGTCATCGGAGGAGATCTCACGCTACTGGCCGTCATACGCTCCATGGCCGGTAGCGACAGCAGTTTTACCGCGGTCGCAACCTTCTGCGAAGACGTAATTTCGCAGAAGGAGGCGGCGGAGAAGGCCCGAGAGGACGACCTCCACTCGGATCGGCCGCCGGCGAACCGGGCGGCGGAGGCGCGCCTACCAGCGACTCATGCCGCCTTGAGTGTAGCCGCGGATGGTCGGGACGGGTTTTCCCCTCCATCCGTTTTAGTGGCCACTCGCGAGGGGGCGATGTACACGTGTGCCGTAAGTCGCCTAAATTGAGAGTTTTACCAGCAGACGGTACCCGCTACAGTGCGGGCAAGCGCTGGGAGGGGTCCGGATATGTTAATAACAGCAGTTCCCAGATCCCACCCGTCTCAGGCGCAGAGTGGCGCACCATGTGATTTTAGTCGGTTCGATTCCGACACACCGCCCCGCCGCGAAGATGACAAAACCCACGTACAATGGCCCAATGAAGAGGTTAGTGCGTTAAGTAAAAGTGTAGCGTAACGCTGCAGCGCTTTGTCTTATGTTGTGTCGTCTAACAAACTATTTAAACACACGGTGCTAGAACGTTTATTATTAGGGATGGTTTTCTCGCGACCAAAATGACGTAAGCGCTGAGAATTTCATGGCGCTTATGCATTTCCTCTACCTATTTGGCACGCTTGTCGGGCTACAGCCACAGGTGTCGTGACATAAACTCCAGACGTATATTGGAGCTCAACACACTTTTTTCCATATAAAAACCTATTTCTATAATGCGTTATTTCGAAGTTACTCTTTGAAACAATTTGTCTATATAAGCGCTATCCATTTATCACAAATTCATCGCCCTATCATTATGAAGGCATGACATATTGACAGATTTGACACGAGACCCGCCAAATTTCTTGTCATTAAGCTGTCAAAATTTGAATTTAGATATCTTCACTTCTATTTTTATGTATAATATATTTAATTAGCTGAGGATCTTTTGAATGAAGTCTTGTTCTATTTATTGCCCAGTATAACTTGAACTCTCACTTACTTAAATTAATTGTTAAAAAAAACTTAGAGACTTGATAAGATTCTTGATCATGGACTAAAATTATTGAAACACTTAGTTATTGATGTTAAATCTTAATCTAATTTTTTTCTACAATCTGAGTAGCGATAGATCTAATAAGAGAAAGTTTAAAACCATAACCCGACTTCGTAAAAACTTTTGATGAAGTTACCCCATGCACCTGCCGGGTCATTGTTACGAATCTATTAACAACTCATTCATTTTATTCGCTTCAGTAGTTAGTATCTAGCTTCAGTAGTCGCAACAGTGGAATGCCAAAACTATTACTCTTCCTTTTTGCGTCACCGCAGTCGGGTAAAAAAACCCTTTAAATAGACGTCAAGATAGATATTAATAAACATGAGATCGTGGTAATAAAAAGGAAAACAACGTTGTCTCGAGTAATACAGTGGGCTTTATTAAACTTTTAAATTATTCCAATTAAAATCCTTGCATCTCATTCCCCGTGATAAAATGTAAATGCATGTAAACGGGATGGAACATTAATTTATTAAGTTTTAATTTGGTCGGACTTCAGGGGTAGGCCCTTTAATGCGATGGCCAGTGATGAAAATTTTTTTTGATACTATTTTTACAGTTTGTAGTATATTTCGTATAAAATGAGTTTCATAAAGAGCAAACTAGGTCTATTTTATTGGTTTAGTAAAATATATATATAGATTGAGTGTGTTTATATTTAGTGTTTCTTCCAGGCAACCGACAAAAGTATCTTCTAGGTAACAATAGTTTATTCTGTAAAAGTTAATTATCTATTTTCTTAAATATCTTTGTAAATATCAAGGTAGTAGAGCCACGCTGATTTCAGCACGTACGGATCAGCTCGACCGGGCTCGACCGGGGTGGTAGTACTCTCGCAAAGAAAATGAACGTAAAATGACAGCGATCATGCTGTCGTGTTTCGTTAGTGAGTGCGAGACCGGAGGCTTAATGATGCAGAAGCATCACTAGCCCGCCATGGTGTTGGTCACCATGCTGCATTGTTGCATTTTCTGCATTCGCAATATGGTGACCACCACTCTTGGGTTCTGCTTATGCTTTCCATCAGGCAGAGTAGAGTCATTTTGGCAGGGCCAAGCGAGCCAGAAAAAAAAGAATGTTGCTAAGCGCTTAACTCGAGAATGGCTGCACCAATTCGGCAATTTTTTTTTGTATGATCCTTAAGGTCCACGAGAGGTTATAATAATAATAGAAGTCGATGGTCTACATATTTTTTTATTTTTAAATGTATACGTTTTCATATGTATATTTAAAAATTTAATTAATATGTATATATATATATATGTAATAAGAGAATTGTTAAAGCAGTTTGCCCGTTAATATGTGATCTGCAGCAGAGGGCGCAGTTAGGCCTGTACTATTCTCGTCGAGCTATGACGTCACAGCGCGCGGACCAATCACGGACGATCGTCGCTTGATATACAGCCAACCGCGCGTGTGAACACGTTGAACTTTTTCATTGTACTCGACCCTCAGACGCATAGATGTTGACATATATGCGCGGAGAACAGTACTCTACACACCATCGGACCTGGGTTTTGTGAAGAAGACAGATGCTTGGGCCAGGAGAACCATCTTACCTTGTTCAGTACAGCTAACTTCAACTTCATCGAGGCCTTTCTAGTAATGCCGTCACTCACGAAGGTTGAGATCACGGCAGATATTCATAGCCAGAATATCGAGCTTATTCTGCAGTGGAAGATGAAAAATCTGAAAAGTGGAGAAAGGAAAAAAGATTTTTTGACACTTGTACACTTGGGGTTTAACTCGACCAGATTCTCATAAACTCATGAGAAATGCGGCCAAGATTCAGGTCAAGCTTAGTGACAAACTGCTGTTGGCTTCCTTTAATTTTCTAAATATTCATGACAGTTTTGCGATAAAACAGCCATCATAGGTGTGAACACACCTGTATTGCTTATCTATTTCTATCTATCATCTATTTGATGAGTAATAAAAAAATGAAAAAGTTCTCGTTTTCAGATGGGTATAAGTCGATCTTCACCGGCTCTTGTACTGTTATGTACTTTAATCTATTTATGTATGCAGTACTCTTTTGGATTATTCAGAAAAAAACATAATCTATATAGCTTATAAGATCTCTTGTCAGACCATCATCTCAGAAAAATGATATTCTGATACATACTTCCTTACATAAAAATTCAAAATATACCCTGGTGTTGTATAAATATTATGAATCTTAGTAACAAGAATAGGCTTATCAGCCACAACAGTAAAACAGCCAGCGTGCCCCAAATTTTATGTACAATAACATCTTGTTAGATTTTCCGTTACATAAAGTTTCTTACACAGTTTTTATACCATTTTTACGGCAAATGAAGTTACGGCCAGCACTAATTTTAACGTTTCAAGAAATTTTAAGATGGCGCCATCTTGCCTATAACCTTATCTGTTTATTAAAATTATTGTTTTTCATTGTCTGAGAGGTGACGATTAAAACACGAAGTCTACCCCTATTCTTGCCGTGGATGTCATAAAAGCTGAATAAGGGATTAAATTACGCAGGTTAAGGCCACTTCTATAAATAGGAAAACTTGAAACAACCCCTACACGAAAAAATCTGGGAAGCTCTCTGGCCAATGTGATTTAGTAGGCCAAAACCTATTTTCTAAGTAATGAATATTTCCGTCAGTGAACGATGATGCATGAACAAATAAATAAGTATCTAAATAAATAGAAACGACACACCGACATGTATAGAAGAAAATCAAAAGATAACTTATACTCTCGACTGTCGAACTTTGAAAATGACATAAGGCGAAAACGGTCAGGTGTAAATTTAATTAAAATAGTGGAATAAGTACAAGTGAGATTATTTCTAGAATGTATCAAAAGATAACCTTTATTTTTTTTTCTTTTACCACCTGTATAAAACTGAAGCGGGCATAATTAGTAAAATAGGTTTTACTGTAGAAAATATTTACAAAAGAAAAATATGGCAGTACGTAGTTTGCCGGGTCAGCTAGTTTAGCATAAAAAAGTTCATTCTATTGCTGGTTCGAAGTTTACCCTGTAAGTATAAAAAAAGCAACATGGTCGAAACGTCAGCCAGTACCAAGATAAAAATAAAAGTAAGATACCATAGGCATATGAAAAATACCAATCATTTACCTTCAAATAAACCTTGAACAGTTATATTGCTACGGCTTCCAAAGACAATGTCTATCTTGAATCCGTTAATTAGAAACAAATCAATTCGTTACTGGTTTCTGCCAATTTGGAATAGAATTCAGTATTTTGATAAAACATGGGCATGTCGGTATGGGTGGCTGTGATTGGAATCTTTGAAATATTCCAGTTAATAAAATGTGAACAATATCCTGAGTTTTTCTCAGAAAAAGATTTAGTGGTGTGTATTGTTGATATCTATATGTATTTTAAAAACGCCTGACTGTCAGGGAAGTGGTATTAAATTGTAAACTAGTTTTGTAAGGCTTGGATGATTTTGGGAGAGTATGGAAAACTAACTGTGCGCGCGACTTTGTCCACGTAGAATGGTAACTTTGGGTAGCATTTATACACCCCTTTTAAAACTTCTTTCTCAGTAAAAAGTATCATGTGTTCTTTCTCAGGCTCTCGGATATCTGTGTACTTTCGCATTTATAATATTAGTAAGGATAGTAAGGATTAGTACTATAGTTAACTTCATGATACCGGTTACATATTTTTGTCTTCCAATTTGAGATGGAAGTTTTTAGATGAAAGTCATTACTAATAGTTTCCAGACATTAATATATTCAAATACAATAACTCCGACCCGAACTGTAATATCGTAAGTTTTTTCTTCGTAATAATAAGTATCTCCTTATGGTGTGAGACCAACTGTAGGATGTATATCCAAAATGTTAATCACATTTTTAAAATTATTGAATGTACGTTCTTTACGACCACAAAGATAGTTTGTGTCGCTTGACGCAGTATTTGTATCTGTTTATTTAAAAAAAATATGAATAAATGAGTAAAAAAAACATAACCCTATTCATTTGTATCAGTTGTCTAGTACCCATAACACAAGCTCTGCTTAGCTTGGGACTAGATGGCGTTGTGTGTTAGATGTCCGAAATATTTATTTATTTATTATTTAGCAGAATCTTCGGACCAGTCCAGTTGGTGGTCTGTTACGGTCTTCTCCTTCGTCTGGCCTTTTCCCGTTTCTAATCGGGGTCGTCTCTCCTTATCCTTCTCCTCCTTTTACGGTATAGGGAGCAAATGACACCACTACTAAGAGTCAGAAATGCGTGGTCGTAATTGATAACCGTTCTGACAAGAAAGTCTACTTGATAGACTTATCAAGTAGACTTTCTTGTCTTGAAAGTATTTGATCAAATGACTATTTGATCAAATACTTTCTGCTACTAATAATAATGTTTTTTTGCAGGAAACATTTGGTAGAGGTACTTTTAACAGAGATCATCCATATAGACCTCATAAGAAACCGAAGCAGGTAAAATAAAAATTTATTGAATATATATTTCTTTCATTCGTTATCTTTTTAAAAATACGACCAATCGATTTTCTGTATCATCATGATGAAGATGAGATAAAAAAAAATTTCATAAAATTTCTGATAAGCGTAAAATTTGTCTCGTCAAATATTTTTTACCCTCTAGATGTCAATACATTCAGATTTGATGTTGTGGTAATTGATTCTCGCTGCTAAACTGGAAGTCGTGGTTTCAATTTCCATCTAGTACCCATGTAAAGTTCTATATAATGACGATAAAGTTTATCGCACGTCAATCCGAGAAAAACAACTGTTATTCTAAAATGATTTATTCAATTTTTCCTTGTAAATGTATATTTCCTTTATAAAAATGTATTCATAATAAGTATTGTATTTTCTGTAGGAACGTATCATCAAGTACGGAAGTAGCGTACCCTATGGCCCACACAATGTAAGTCTAAATGTACTTAGAATCTACATTGACGTTCGCCAATTCTGATTCAGAAAGAAGAAAGATCGAATTAAAAAATCGAAACAAAAAAATGTGTTTGTAGTTTATGGCCCGTTTCGCAATAGACTACAGAAAGCTGAGCATGTTGATGAATACAATGGAAGATTTCCCATGTGCAGGTTCTGAATAACAAAGATTGACACGGGATGTAATCTTTATAAGCGATGGTGACCTCCTAAACGAATAATAACCGTATGCATTGGACAACAAAACTGACTTTCATTTGATGTTACTCTAGTATTTAATGTTACGCGACTACCAATTTGGGCTCGATTTTCAGGTCAGGCCAAAAGTGTTGTCAGGTTTTTCTTAATAATATCTCGGGATATTTGACGCCCGTGGCTCAGAAAGTACGTTAAGCCACCGGTCAGGTTGTCATCAATATTTATGGCAATCGTTATTGGGAAGTTAGTGTCTTCAAAAATACTAACAACTAGTTAAATCTTCGAATTCAGTTCACCCATAGAGTTGCGGAAGTCCGATTACAGTCGATATTTCCGAGGAGATCGTTGAACTAATAGCCAAACTTAAATAATCTTGGGACTAATAAATGCTAGGAAGATTATTTAGAAATATAGAAGTATCTTTGTCATCGGCTTTGTCTAATTTGGGATCAAACAACCGTGTAAGAGATGTGTGAAGATATTGTTCTATTACTGTTCTGCTCATCTCATTCTGGTTATATTTACAGGTTGCAGGTCAAAGAAATCGACTAACACCAAGAATATCACCATGGTCAAGTTATACCCCAGGCCCATTACGTGTAAGATTATTACTTAAGATCATTTATATGTCTTGACGCAGTGTCGTAATACAAAAAAAAAACGAATAAAAGCTGACAAACTTTGTTATGCAAGTGTGTGTGCAAATTGAGAGTTTATAGTGACACACACACAACATTGTCTCTTTAAAAAACAGAGTTCCAGTTATTAATATTAACTATGTGTCTGTGTATACAAATATTGTTATTTGTGTAAATAAAAGATATTATATAAAGGCTCACGCATACCTAATCACACCCTCAGCACACAGACACAAACACACACGCAAATTTTCTGATACAATTGACTAATGCCACAAGTTACTTTAAAAATATTGTGTGTGTGTGACTTTTTAGGCAATTATAAAGTAACTTATTACTGAATTTGTCTAACACCTAGAAAAGTACTAACTATTCTCAAGATATGAGATTGCATTTACGAGAGCAAAACTACTTAATAAAGAATTATTTTTAATTATAATAACTTTTTTCAGCAAGGGGAAACTACCCTACTGGTGAGTTAATTAAGAATTAATATTAATATAGTTAACATAAATTAGTAATAAATAGAGAAAGCTTTTTATATTTAACTATTAGATTTCTTTAACGATAATGTCTTAGAATCAAAATTTAGCGTCAAAAATCGCTACTAAGGATTACGAGGATATTCCTATAGGATGTCATTATTTATACTCAATCTTCTTTTTTTTTTGTTGACGGGGTGGAAAATCTCTTTCTATCACAGGCTCCTCGGGGACTAAGGAGATTGTGATACGTTCAGGTCGCATTCTTGATGAGAATTTGACTAATAATAAAAGCACATTTGATAATGGTGATGCTGGTGAAATCACGTTTAATCTATCACCGATGACAACAAACTTCTAATAATGCACTTTACTTAGATGCTACTCGTAGCCCTAATAGAAATAATTAAGGCAACTAAATGAGTTCCTAATAAACTTGAAACCTTAATAATATATTATTTATTTAATTTTCAAGTTAACTCTGTAAAAAAATTTGTTTTTGTCTACATACAAATATTCTGTTAGTAATTTTGAAAATTTTACTTCGTATTAGCCTGAAGAACGTTTATTTCCTGATTTTGAGTGGCCACCTCGGGATGAGAGCGGCAAGGACATGGCTGAATTGGTAAGACTCTAGTTTGATGTATCCTTTTGCCCACAGCTTGAATTGGATGAAAACCCGCTCCTGAGAATGCTAGCGCTGCAGCCTACATCAACAGTAGTGACTGGCATAGACATAACAGCCACATTCACGGTATCACTATTACCAGCGATCACAATATGGTATTTACCTAGCCATTTATCTATGCCAAAGCAGGTAATTTACAGAGTTACTAGACAAACGCAACTCCTGACCTTGTTTAGAAAACCAGTCGTAAATTCAGATGCAAAATTGCAATTGGATCTAAAACTTATTACGTTGCTATCTTTACCAATGCAAGATAATTTGCCATTAATAAATGTTCCAGTGGATAAAACAAATTGGTATCACAAAACATTGAAAGAAAATCATTACAGTAATGACCAAAAATTGCAAGACATCAAGAAAATTGCAACGAGATCTCAACGGCAGAGAGAAATTAACCTAGAAGAGCTTGCTAAACCGAAATCCGTTATAGTTGTGGATAATGACAATCTCACGGATGTAGAGCTCCTCAATAGTAACCCAACTTTAGTGAAAAGTAGAGAACAGATTCCTTTACAACGGTTTCATTTGCTACACACTTCAAATATTCCAAATCTATTATGGAATGAAATGAGTAATCAACAGATAATGTCTGAATCAAACGAAGACCGTGAAACAAAAAAACATATAGACGATTCCATTAAACATATACATTATCAGACTACGTTATTGAAAGCTCCGAAAGCGTTACATCAAAAGAACATTTCACCATTGTTAAATTCACTAATGAAACCAAAAGTCACCAAACCCTTGAAACCACAGATACAAAATAATTTTGAATCTGTGCAAAAAAATATATATCCAGATGAGCAAATGGAAGCAGAAGATGATATTGATTTTAATGATTTATTATCAGAAGAGCATAAATCAATAAGATCCACTGTAACGAAACCACCTGATACAGGTCTTGATAATACCACATTATCAACCAAATAATTTGTTGTCACATATTAAGGTCTATATTTCCTTGACATTACGATACTGTTAGTTCTTTTTAAGCATAGAAATAATATGATACCAGAATTTTATTCATTTTGAGGGTGATTTTGATTATTTTTATTTTAGAAGCCCGAGTTAAGAATCATTTTTATTGCTCCTATTTTAAGCTTACAAAACACTGCATAAGTATCAGAAAATTTGATCATCTTTACGCATAAAATGTCCATGCTACGATAACCTGTTGCTCCTCAACTTTTCATCCGCTAATGCTACTTTTAACATTTCTTTAATGGATTAATTCTTCGCCTTGTCCATTCTAGTTACACCACTTATCGCATTTCTGCGATATGCATATAAATGAAACTATCATGGCACTAGTACTTCAGTAGCTTTTTAGGGTTTGATTTCCAGGTCAGATTATATTTGTATGATTTGCAATCTAGTGTCTAATATGTACGTATTTACACAAAAATGTAGTTATATATTTATATCGGAGGTCTTGTACCCATAATACAAGCTCTGCTTAGTTTAAGACTAGATGGCGTTGTGTGTTCGATAACCGAAATATTTTTCAGTTTTTATTTTATTTATTCCTGTATGAAAACCCAAGAAATGACCTAAACTCAGTAGGCTGAAATCAGAATCTGAATGCTACATGAATTGAAATGTACATTACAATCCTACATTAGTAATTTTCGACAAGAATATCGTTATTTAGTATTTTTTGTAGTTTAATAAAAATATGTTAGTTGTAAAATTTTAAATAAAAGAAGTTACTAGATTAAGATGATTTACTCTTACCTTAATATGTTTGATACGTGTACATGCTAGGTATATTTAACCCTGTTTCCATCCCTCACAAATTCGACAGTAATGTAGGTATGTGTTTCTGGGTCTAATCCATTAGATTTAACACTAGACATATAATCTTGTATCGTGTTAAAACCACAAAATCAACAAGTAAGTATAACCTTTACTGATACATACTTGCCTTTTACAAGAGGAGGAGGTTCTCAATACGTTGAAATATCTTTTTATTTGCATGTAATATTTTCGAAATCTTATTTACTTCAATAATGAAAGTGATTGGTTCAAGGTTTATTCTAGTTTTCCTTTTTTTAAATTGTAATCTACAAGGGTTGTTTTTTATCAAATACTTTCAATAATATTGTATTAAAAAAAATGTCTAACGGTATTTCAGGCAGTTGATTACTATTTATCATCAAATTGTGTTGATGTGATAATACTGAAATCAGCTCAATCTTCAATAATTTAGCCTATCTGAAATATAGAACAAGAAAAGGATATTTAGGTGGTTAAAAAGACTCAAATGAGAAGAAAAAGAAAGAAAAGAGATCCAAAACAGTTTCATAAAATATTACGTCTTGAGAAAAAATATGTGTCGAGAGACATCATAGACATTTTAAACCGACTTCAATATATTTTTTTATGAATTGCATCAGTTTAATCCAAAGTTAGTCCCATTTTAATTATTGCAACAATAAATATATAACTTATTAAATTAATATAGAAATGTAGCATTGAAGTCGGTGCTATTTTTTTGGAAGTTAATTTATTACAACTGCATTTTATTTATTTTTTAGCCCAAGAGACTGACAAAAACTAACAAGGTATACTTACACAGTAAAACATAATTAATAATAGTTTCGTAATTTTAGGTTTGGGAATATCTCTGGCTATGTAACCCTGGTTTTTTTTAGCCTACTTTTTTTAGCCTGTAAACAGGATATATAATGGAAGTAGAAACTTACGATTTCCCTGACATACTTACAACTCTTAGCTGCAGTTGTCCATGAGACATGCTAGTCATTTAGTCTTTAAAATAAAAATAAACTAAAACCACAAGTCCAGAGCCTGAATATCAGACTAAAATGACAGCATTCGTGCTGTCGTGTTTCTTTGGTGAGTGCGAGATCGGAGGCCCAGTGACGCAGAAGTGTGTCACCATAGTGTGGGTCACCATGCTGCATTGTTGCATTGTCTATATTCACAATGAGTATGGTAACCATCACTCTTAGATTCTGCTTAAGCTAATGCTATTTCATCAGTTTTCTGTGACAGTTGTCACAAAATGTTTTTAGAACATTTGAGGTGTGGATTTTATACTTATGTAAAACTTCATTTGTGATAAAAATAGCAGGTTTAGAATGAAAATATAGGTGACAGAAAATAAGATTGCTTGTTCATAGCTAGTTCGTCGGTTTTTTCTGTCTGGAAGCCATCTATTACAGAGATTAAGCTATATTTTAAGGACTGTAGGTGTAGGTCTTATATCTAGTTATTACTCATATCTAAGTACCTGTTCCTATGCAGTTTTGTACACTTTTTACTTCGTTGAAGAATTCGTATGGATGGAAAGACCATGCGGATTTTAATGAAATTTGGTATAGAGGTTTTTGTTATAGTTTAGTATCACCTAGATTAAAATGATGAAAAAAAAACAAAAAGCAGTCATGAGAACTGCAAGGAGAAGTAAAATCATAAAACTATAAAAATAGCTCATAGGAAGCGTTCGGTGACGATGACGTGAGTTTTAGTTTTGTTTACCCACATTCACAACAAGCTTAAATAAGTTTTCACTTCAAAATATTGACGAATATTGATATTAAGGCACCCAAGTGAAAGCCAATAACATTCAAAGATTAAAATAAATTATTTATTATTTTTCAGTGGGGTGAATTCCTGTCCTTGATGAAAGAAGAAGCGGTACTATAAATTCTCAGTTTTTACTTTTTTAAATACTTTTATAAACATAGTGCTGTATAGATTTTACAGTAAAGATCATTTATTTTAATTTTTATATTCGGTATGCAAATTAAAAATCATCAAACCACATCTCGTACAGTTTTGATAAGGTTCTGGCAACACGCCAAACGAATTACCTAATTAGGTTTGTGGAGGAACAGGTCATATTCCTCTAATACAGATGGAGCGAAAGTTGAATATATGCTGTTCAGTGCGAGAATTTCTATATCGCGATACAGGATTAGTTACACGGCAGTCGGTATATCTTTGGTAGACGGCGCTGTAGTACCTACTCGTAGTGCACACGTGTGTGCGCAAAACACACGTGCACTCTTTGACAAAAATACCCAAGTGTAGAAATGTAAGTTTCATAAATTCTTTATGATTACAGAAAAAACATCCAAAAGGTGAAATCATGCCAAATGTGAGTATTTGATTTAGTAATATCGTCATTAAATTAAGAAGTATTGTTGTTTATTCGTTTAAAAACTATTTACAGAATTGTTTTAAATTATTTAAACCATTTCACAGTGGGAACAAGATGTTGAAAAATGGGCTGTGAGTATATCAATTTATTCATCATCATTAACATTAGTAGCTTTTAACAGTTACTTAGTTTTACTGCTTATTATTAATGTGAAAACGTTGTTACCAGGGATATTCTAGACAGTTATTGGTGCGAGATAAGGTTTGTTATTATTTCTTCGTATAAAATTATTGATAGAATTTAGAAAAAGTAGTTGAATTTGTTGTTGACGAAGGAATATCTGCTAAGTAACGATAGGGTAAATGACACATTAATCAAATTAGATACGTTTTATCATCTGTCAAAACTTGTGACGTCACTGTTTTAGACTACTCAATTGAGCAATATATGTCAATGTTTAAGGAACAACCCATAAGGTCTCATTGCTGGGCTCGGGTCTCCTCTAAGGAGAGGGTCAAGGTCATACGTCCGCACGCTGGCCAAGTCCGGGGACGTATGACTAATGTTTATTTGATTAAAATTTGTAACAGACATAATAGCTGTAATAATATTTTTTACCGAGATGTTTCGTAATATTCAATTTAATGAACGAGACATCGGTATTTATTTACGATTAGCTGAATCCCGCGGTGTTACCCGCGGTTATTGTTGTACTGCGAGTAACGCCGCGGGACAAAGTTAGTCTAAAAAAAGTAAGTTACCCGGAACAAACAGACAGACAAGCAAAAATTTTTTGAAATACATTTTTGGTATATGTACCGTGTATAGATACATATGCATTTAGTAAAAATCAGTTATTTTAATATTACAAACAGACACTCCAATTTTATTATTTGTATAGATACAGTCATCTACTCTATTCACCCTTTTATTCCCCCTTGTATCCCCAGATAGCGCATGAAGTCGTTAGAAAACAGATAATTTTGACAGGATTTCTGATTGAGTAGCTATTAATCTTGACTGCTGAACCAGAAGGATTTGATTACCATGAAGATAAATAACTATATGATAAGCGCGAGAAGTTTTTCTATGTAGGGGTGTAAATTAAATTGTTTATTATATGTATGTCTTTAGCTGTCTGGTTACTAGAATAAATAAATAAATAAATAAATATTTCGGACATCTGACACACAACGCCATCTAGTCTCAAACTAAGCAGACCTTGTTTTATGGGTACTAGACAACTGATACAAATACATATATACTTTTTTTTTGTAAATACATACATTTTATACATAGAAAACACCCACACTCCGAAACAAATATTTGCAGATCATACAAACGTTTGTTCCGACCCGGGAATTGAACCCGAGACCTCATGATCAGCAGTCGCACACGCCAATCGCTAGACCAACGAGGCAGTAAGTTAATAAGCTAGGAATAGGTTTTAATGTTTTATTACATTCTGTATCAGAACTCCTCTTATCGTCTGATTATCGAAGGAGTTCTTAAGTTCGCACAAGAACTTGATAAATAATAATAATATATTGGACATCTAACACACAACGCCATCTACCCCCAAACTGAAGCAGAGCTATTACTATGGGTACTAGACAATTGATATAAATATATACCTATTTTTTGTGGAAAAACGTACATATTATATATAGAAAGCACCCAACTACTAAACAAATATTTGGAGATCATACAAACGTTTGATTCTACTTGGGAATCGAACCCGAGACTTCAAGCACAGCAGTCGCTTACGCTACCACTGCGCCACCGAAGCATTAATGAATAGATCATGTATTACATGAGTTTTATGATCTGATGATATTTCTAATTATGAAATTTGGTTTTATAGTACGAGAAAGAAAAAGCTGTAAGTAAAGTACAGAACCGTTGCTAAGGGCTGCCACACATAACTGCGATGCGATGCGGCGTGAAGTTCTTGCGGTGCATTCGTGCGAGCTCGCAGTTATTTGCGGCTATCCTACCTACGACCTACGTTACCTCGTTTGCGTCCCCTATTGCCCGTAACGTGATAATTTTTCTCCGTTTTTGAAACGTTCTCTATTGCTACTTCGCTTCTATTGGTCTTAGCGTGATGATATACAGCGTATAGCCTTCCTCGAATACTAAAATAACTTTTCAAATGGGACCAACGGTTCCTGAGATTAGCGCGTTCAAACAATCAAACAAACATACAAACTCTTCAGTTTTATAATATTAGTATAATTGCGTTGTGAATTCGCAGTTATGTGTGAGAGGCCTTAAAGTTAAATATCGCTTAATTGATTAAGGCCAATTAAGGCCATTAGAACAGATATCTAAATAATTAATGTTACAGCTAAGAGCAAGCAAAGAGATGGCTAAAAAAGTTTTGCCAGTTCAACCTCTAGTCACACTTCGACCTCTTCAGCGTACACCAAGTCCTGGCGTAAGTTATTTTTATTTTATTTTTAAAAATATATGATAAATGATAAACTTATAAAATGGTATTTATTTAGAGTGGCTTATATATAGAAGGAAATCTTGACCTGAACTATATACCAACACTAGCTGACCCATGCAACCTCGTTTGCGCCTTATATTGCCCGTAGCGTGAAAAATTCCCCGTTTTTGAAACATTCTTCATTGTTGCTCCGCTCCTATTAGTAGTAGCGTGATGATATATACCCTATAGCCTTCCTCGATGAATGGACTATCCAACACCGAAAGAATTTTTCAAATCGGACCAGCGGTTCCTGAGATTAGCGTGTTCAAACAAACAAACAAACTCTTCAGCTTTATATATTAGTATAGATGTCTGGCCAGCGATTAATAAGCCATAACCTTCTTCATAAGGAGACTAGCCGACCCACGCAACCTCGTTTGCGTCTCCTATTCCCCGTAGCGTGACAATTTTCCCCCGTTTTTGTAATATTCTTTATTGGTGCTCCTCTCCTATAGGTCTTAGCGTGATGATAAATAGCCTATAGCCTTCCTCGATAAATGGGCTATCTAACACTGAAGGAATATATCAAATCGGACCAGTCGTTCCTGAGATTAGCGCGTTCAAACAAAAAAACAAACAAAACAAACACTTCAGCTTTATATATTAGTATAGATAGATACCCATGTCCAGCAGTGCAGTGCACTGCTAAAGGTTGTTGTTGATGATGTTGATTATACATAGAGTTACCATACTTTTAACTAGCCGACCCACGCAACTTCGTTTACGTCTCCTATTGCCCGTAGCGTAATATTTTTCCCCCGTTTTCGCAACATTCTTCATTAGTGCTTCGCTCATATTGGTCTAAGCGTGATGATATATAGCCTATAGCCTTCCTCGATAAATGGGCTAACTAGCACTAAAATAATTTTTAAATCGGACCAGTAGTTCCTGAGATTATGTGCGTTAAAACAATCAAACAAACTCTTCAGCTTTATATATTAGTATAGATTTAAATGTAGCACTTAGGGAAGGTAAAGAAGTAAATTAGGGGAACTGTACTTCTCGGGGATTTCTTTTAGAGAATATACTCGAGTCCCGGAACATCGTGTAGTTTTGAGTTTTTCTTTATAAAAACAACTTCTGCATTAGGAATAATTTAATAATAATTTTATTTATTTCTCTTTTCTTACAATCACCAATACATGCTGTTATGTATGTGTCGTAGATGCGCGCCCCATTCCCCCGCGCGAGCCAACTATGTCGGTTGGCTAACGTGTTGCAATAAATCAGTGCATTGCGAACCGCCGCTCGTTTCATTACCTCTACCTACCCGATATTGAACACATGCAATATGATTTTTTTTCACAATACAAAAATGGGACAACAATACAGCAATTGTAAGAGGACTGTTGTCTGAATTAGACGTGAGTCTGTAGCTCAGATCATCAGGCTAAATACACATCCTGTGTCACGTGGGACTTTACAAACATACATGAAACGGACACAAAGAACACCCAGACTCAGAACAACAATTTGCGAATCACACAAAGTGTTGTCCCATGTAGGATTTGAACCCAATACACTTGACGTAGTAGCAGTGCCGGATTAGCCACGTAGCAAGAGTAGCAAATGCTACGGGCCCCGCGGTTTGGGGGGCCTCGCGCTCCAACGCCTGTCTGACCGGAAAAAATAAGATCAACGTAAAATATTTTGCATGCCATTAGGTATCCCGGATGAACGGTGTTTAAGTTCGCTTATACTCATTTTTAAAATCAAAGGAGATATAAAGAAATGTGGCAGTTAAAGAAATATAGAGGAATAAAGATCATTCTACATAGTATGAAAGTAAAAGAGTGAGAGAGGAAAGTGCAATAAGTCGAAAAGAATTTGGGTTTTTGCCGGGCCATATTCGCAATTCGACAATTGTGTGAGAAATACAGATAGACGCACACAAACTTGCATAAGGTGTTTGTTGATCTAGAAAAAGCATATGATAGCGTACCCCGAGAAGTTTCGTAATGGGCTTTAAAAGAAGAGAAAGTGCCTGCCAAGTATGTGGCATTGATTGGGTCGATGTACAGAGGATCTAGCACTTATGTAAGATCGGCTACGGAAAACACCAACCAAATCAGTGTCTCTGTTGGTTTGCACCAGGGATCGGTTCTTAGCCTATACCTCTACCAACTGATAAGAATGCTCCGACATATAGAAGGAGGCACCATGGTGCATGCTATTTGCAGACAACATTGTGTTCTCGGTGATGACGCGTCCGAGGTCTCGCACAGACTGAGACATGGCAGCAAAGACTAGAGAATTTTGGCTAGAAAATCTGCAGAACTAGAACCGAATTCCGCGATTTCAGTGGTCTCTTCGGTCTTGCTACCGTGTCACTGAATGGAACAACAATTCCGGTCTGCACCGATCAAGTACCTCGGTTCGCTGTAGAAAATAATGGCGAAATATGTCTGCGCACCATTAAATCAATGCAGATGGATGAAGTGGCGGCAGATAACAGAATCTATTTGCGATGCCAAGTTCCCTTTAACTTTAAAGAGAAAAATATATAAAACGATCATTAGACCTGCCGTCTTGTAAGGATCTGAATGTTGGCGAGTAAATAAAACGGATGAGAAGCGCCTGCATGTAGCTGAAATGCGAAGGTTGAGATAAACTTGTGGTGTGACTAGAATGAATAACGTGAGGAATGGCTAGATTAGAGGAAGCCTGAAAGTAACACCACTGGATGGAGAATTATAAAGCAACAGGTTAACATAGTATGGCCATATGATGCGTGGTGTTGGTTTGTTGATTGGAAAATTGATTTTGTAAATATCTCAATAATGGTCCGTGCTTACAAAGATGATTTAGAGAACAGCCTAGGCAACGAATTAGTGGAAACAGATGTGGATACTGTCATTGACATCAAACTTTTTCTCTCTCTCTCTATCTCGGATAACTTCGTCATTTATGAACCGACTTTGATTATTCTTTTTGTAATGGAAAAGAGATATCCCATGATAAGGACTCTAAGATCTGATGGTGATCAAGAGAAATCGATCGATTTGTTCTTTCTAAAAGTCGGCTTTATATTTTGTTAAAATTTTATTTGTTCAATATAAAAACGCATTAAAAATAAGTCAAGGAACACAATGGGCAAGGACGACTTAATCATCTAACTTTCATCAATATAGACTATGATTTGCTTAACATTGAAAGTATTATCTCTAAATTTGCTCGTATTAAAGCCAGAAAAGTTAATTTCTCATTATAAATAAAATGGTTGAAATGGTTTTGTTTTATTTAATACTTAAAAAAACTTTTGTGGATTAAATATGAGCAAATTTAGACACGCGCAGTGAAAAATAAGAGTGAAACCACAAAAGCAAATACAAATTCAAATGTCGCTAATGTTGTATATGGTTGATTCACATTTTTAGTCTAGTATTGTATTTTAGTTGCATCACTTTCTTTAAATAATATACGTTTGTACTTTTTTATTACCCAAAGTTTAAAATAGCCAACCAATTTGATCTGTTACAGTAATAAAAAAAATAGGGAGCTTATTTAAAAAAACTGGTATCATTACACGCACACGTATTCCTATATAACTGCTCCCGTTAATCACGCACACATGTTTTCGGTTTTATTCCCTAATCTGAGTCTAATACTGATATTTGGCTGCCCCAGTGGCGCAGTGGGAGTGTACGCGACTGCTGCGCATGAGGTTTCGGGTTCGATTCTCGGGTCGGACCAAATATTAGTATGATCTGCAAATATTTATTACGGAGTTTGGGTGTTTTCTATGCATGACATGTATGTATTTACAAAAATAAAGTTTATATGTATTTATATCAGTTGTCTAGTACCCATAATACAGGGCAATCGTGTGTTAAATGTTAGAAAAACCATAAATTTGTAAACCTAACGCAAACCAAGGGCCCCCTGGCCGAATTTGCTACAGGCCCCGCGCTACCTTAATCCGGCACTGCGTAGTAGAAAGCGGCGTGGCGACCGCTTTAACCACTAGGCCACCGTGGTTCGATTTCACCTCATTGGGAGTTTTGTACAGATTTTTTTACATATTAATTTTTAGTTTTTCTTAGTTTACTAATGAAATGCCTATTTGAATTTTAATAATTTCAGATGGCAATGTACTGGGGTGATCCACTAAAGTCCGCAAAAAAGGTGAGTGGTAGAAAATCAATTTCTACAAATTTTTATTAAACTTGTTTTTTAATTCACATAAATGCAGTCATGACTTTTATTCCCAAAGAGTTTTTAGGGTATAGGACAAATAAACAAACAGATAAGTGATTATCAACGCCCAAGGACACTTGCAATTCAAATGTCACCAGTGCGTTGCCGACCTAAGCCTAAGTTCCTCCACGGAATTAGAATAGGAATTATGAGTCCGGTATTGCCAGCCGGTGGTATCCGAGGGAATTTCCGCATGAAGAAAGGGGGAATTATTTGTTTTCTCGGTAACCTACAGTTCTTTTAGGGTATATTCTAATCCCTTGCAATAGATCTATTTGTATTTAAAAACCCTGCCGTTTTGGTGGATTTGATTCTGATTTAACACGATACCAATATCTCGGAGTTGTTTAGGTACTTTTCACGTCTACCGCGCGATACCAAAATTGAACTTCAATCTAAAATTTACACTCATTTTATAAAGGTAAAAGTTTGTGAGTGTTTTTGTTTGTAAGTTTGTTATATCCTGCTCAAACAACTTGACGAATTTTGTCATTTTTTATGGAGGTAACTAAAGCCTAGGATTAACCTAAAGGCTAGTTTTATCCCGAAAAATGTAGTGTTCCCAAGGTATGAGCAAGGAAATAACCTTACCTAAATAATATTTAAAATGTAAATGTGAGTTTGATTTGCACGCCTAAACCACTTAACCGATTTAAAAAAATCTTCCACCAATGAAAAGTTACACAGTTAGTAACATAGGGACGTCATACATATGTATATACACGTAGTTGCAAGCAAATTGGCGGGTAACACAGTTGGCTGACTTACAGCCATTTTTAACCGACTTCAGAAAAAGGATTTCTCAATTCGAGTGTATATTTTTTTATGAGTGTTCGCGCATAAGTTTGTTTTGTTTATAAATCAATTTTAATAGTTCTTTTTTTAATGGAGAGGAGATATCCCAACGGTGGTACCATGATAAGGACACTAAGATCTGATGATGGCATCCAAGAGAAATCGAGTCAAACCTTGAAGTCGGTTTTAATTTTGTTAAATTTTTTGGTAATCTATCTCGTTGTAACCAGAGTTAGGTTATTAAATAAATACATAATTTTCTTTTTACTGCATCGTTTGAAGAAAGTATCGAATATATATTTGTATTAAATAATACGGTGGCAAACGATATTAAGCTGTTAGATGCTGTAAGTAGTAAAGCCCTATCCAGATGCGATCTCAGCGATGCTAGTGTGAAGCAAGCTTAATAATCCTCCTCTATTGTGCGAGGATACCCTACTTTAAACTTAGAGACGCTCTTGTGTATATTAAATCGTTCAATGCGTTTGAAACATGAAAATTTGTAACAGGTTTGTATCTAGATGGCTTACTGCAAATAAATTTGAAGTTCTAGTTCTAGTTTGAATATTTAACACACAGTGCCATCTAGCCCCACGCTAAGCAGAGTTTGTGTTATGGGTACTAGACAACTGATAATAATACATATATTTGATTGTTTGACTGCCTCGATGGCGCAGTGGCAGCTTACGCGACTGCTGTTCTTGAGGTCTCGGGTTCGATTCCCGGGTCGGACCAAATGTTTGTATGATCTGCAAATATTTGTTTCGGAGTTTGGGTGTTTTCTATGTATAATATGTATGTATTAGGAAGAGGATATATATATATATATAAATAACGCAAATTAATGATATGCATTTCTACCCTCCTGTATATTTTCAGCCGGCTGCTCAAACCAGCTCGAAACCATCACAACCAGTGTCATTCATCAAACCGAAACCCTTCTATACTTATGATAGACCTTCTGGTGCGCGTCGAACTATACCTGGATTAGACGAACCAGGTTTTCCAATCGATGAAGACCCGACTTACGCAGGTGAAGAAAATCCAAGGAAATATGGAGCGATGGCTGGATTGAGAAATGTAAGCAAAGCTTTGGAGCCTTTGGAATTATTGAAAATACTGTAATTATAATATTGAATTATTTGTACTGACAGTTCTGTTGGTGATTGACTCCCAGATGGTTCTGTGGGTTCGATTCCCAGAGGCGTCTCTAACTCCTGAAGGAGCCGTGTGCAATCATTACTCTAGCGCCCTTTATTGAGCATAGCGCAAATGCATCAAAAGTGCCGTGGTTGGCGCCCCTAACACTGCTGCACCCAAAAACGCCCCTGTCGTTCTCGATCATGATACTCTACAAGCGTACACTAGAATAGAAATTAATAAATGTATAGAAATCTCATCGCTAAGTCACGTGTTGAAACAAAAGGAATGGTAGGAAAAAAATCAGAGGTTAAATTTATATATTATTATTTGTTTTGTGTCTGGTATTATACATTCAATATTAAGTATGTATTCAAATATTTTTAACTAGGTTTATCAGCAGTCTATAATGACCGCGTCCAATATCAGTGTATGTCCAGTAATGTGATGTGAAGAATTAGGATTAAAGAGAACTGTATCTCAAACAATAGTTTATGATGGATTGAGAGACACATGCTATGAATACAGAGTACAATCTAAATCTCTTCATCAACAACACATATTGTCCCACTGCTGGGCTCGGGTCTCCTCTCAAGAGAGGGTTAAAGCCATACGTCCCCACGCTGACCGAGAGCGGGTTGAGGATTGACAAGACAACGTTATGGCTACGTAATCTTGCCTTTGGATGTTTTTAAGCGGCCCAAAGGTCTCCAACTAAGCTTCACGACTGTAATCCTGGGATGACAACCGGGAACGACTGCTTAACGTGACCTCCGAATCACGGAGCACATGGTACAATGCCACTAGCGATCACCCATCCAGGTTCTGACCGCACCATCGTTGCTTACTCTCGGTGATTGTTTCTAATCACCGAGTGCAACTGGGCTATGAGCGCCTCCTATCTATCTCTAATCTAAATCTCTCTCTTTAATATCCACAGAATCCCAGCTCAGGATACATTGGTGATAAACCATCGCTCCGATCTAGTGGAGCCGTGTATGTAAGTACCTAATTGAAATCATACATAGACTTACGAATCAATGAAGAATCTACTTGTTTAGAAGCCTTTAGTATTTTATGCTATGTATTAGAACTATTACTTTCCGTTTTGGAGCTGACACATTCATATATAGTTCTCAAATATCTTTCCTAAAGTGTATCTAGTATTTAATCCTCTCATTTCCATATTTTGGTGTGAACCTTTAAATGTTGAATATAATTTGAACTCTCATGAAAGGCCAACTTGATGAAGCTATAGCTATTGGCCATTGCCATTTGTTCGATTTCTAATACAAGTTATTTTAAACGTTTTTCCAACTAGACAAATCTTAAATACCTACACTAAATATCACATACGTTATATTGTTTGTAAAAATCGAAAAAAGAATAATTTACTATTACTAAGATCTTTTTTATTTATGTTATTTAAAAAGACAACTCTGTCATTAGGAATATACATCCCTAGCCGACCCACGCAACCTCGTTTGCGTCTCCTATTGCCCGTAGCGTGATAATTTCCCCCCGTTTTTGTTGTTGCTGCAACATTCTTCATAGTTGCTCCGCTCCTGTAGGTCTTAGCGTGATGATATATAGCCTCGATAAATGAGCTATCTAACACTGAAAGAATTTTCCAAAGCGGACCAGCGGTTCCTGAGATTAGCGTGTTCAAACAAACAAACAAACTCTTCAGCTTTATATACCTATTAGTATAGATGTGTCGCGGGAGACTTTACAAACATACATGAAACCGACACAAAGTATACCCAGACTTAGAACAACAATTTTTGGTTCACACAAAGTGTTGTCCTATGTGGGATTTGAAACCACGACATTTGGAGTAGCTATAAAGAGACTAAACCACTAGACCAACTGTGCAATGTTGATGATGCAGTTAAAACTAAGCATAGTTTGACTCAAAAGCATATAAACACATATATACACTTACACTGATGCAAACAGACACATCGATGTATAAATATATTTCTATTTGTCATTCACGATCAATCAAGTCTCGATCGGGTAGAAAAAGTTTGGAAATATTTTTGTCGCAAGGCCCGAAGTATAGACATGTCAGGATAACATGTTTATGTTGTCCCTTATTAATAAATATATACATAGATACATTATGTACATCTTTATTGCCAAAGAGGGAAGGTATTTTGAGGTCATGCGCCTACATTTGGTTATCTTTAGTTTTATATTCATTTCCACGGGCCTCTTGCTTCAGTGGTGACCTTGACTGCTAAATTGGAGGCCGTTGGTTCGATTCCCATCCAGGATAACCATTTCGTGATAAACATGATGATTTCCTGTGTCTAAGTACCATTTATCTATCCATATTTTGTACGCATTTAGAAACACTTAGATGTGTTTATCAGTTTTCTGATTTTTATTAATAAGGACTAGGTCTATCTAGTTTAAGATCAGACGGTTGCGTGATACCTGAAGTTATTGAAATTAATAACCTGGTCAAAATACCTGGACAGTCACCAATTCAAAACCTGTACCTGTACCTGGATGGGTGACCGCAAGTGGCATGTTACCATGAGCGTCTCCGTGATTCGGAGGTCGCGTTAAGCAGTCGGTCCCAGTTGTTATCATATGATAACTCTCGTGAAGCTTATTGGAGGCTTTTGGGCGGCTTCAAAACATCCACCGGCAAGATTACGTAGCCACAACGTTGTCTTGCCAGTCCAGAACCCGCGCTCTGCCAGCGTAGGGACGTATGGCCTTAACCCTCTCCTGAGAGGAGACCCGATCCCAGGAGTTGGACGTTATGGGTTGTTTCTGACCTAAAAACTCATGTAATCTGTTTGGGTTGTCCATTTTCTTATGATTCGTTATGGGTTCCAAGACAGTTTAATATTTTCTGGGACTTCTCTTACAAGGTAGTAGAGCCACGCTGATTTCAGCACGAACGGGCCGGCTCGACCGGGGCGGTACTACCCTCGCACAGAAAATCAACGTAAAATGACAGCGATCATGCTGTCGTGTTTCGTTGGTAAGTGCGTGACCGGAGGCCCAATGATGCGAAAGCATCACTAGCCCGCCATGGTGTGGGTCACCATGCTGCATTGTTGCATTGTCTGCGTTCGCAGTATGGTGACCAACACTCTTGGATTCTGCTTATGCTTTCCATCAGGCAGAGTAGAGTCATTATGGCAGGGTCAAACATAAAAAAAAAAAAAAAAAAAAAAAAAATCATAACTCGGTGTGTTCGTGGGTCACTGCTGTTGATCCTGGAGTAAAGGAGTTACAATGGTGGGTGTGAGTGCGAATCATTCTAACCGTAAAAAACTGTTTGGTTCCAGACTGATTATTCTGACTACCCTGCTGGTCGTTCAACTAATGTACAATTTACAATACCCGGGGAAGAAGAAAACAGAGCAATGAAACTATTCAACCCTGGAGCCCTTAGAAGTGGGCCATCGGGTGGAGCGCCACCGCCTCCTAGTAGACCAGGCGATCCACCTGGGTTTAGGGAAGCAGGAGGTTCCCCTGATGATTGGCCTGGAAGTTCAATTATAAGACGTGGACCTAGGAGACCGAATAACAATGGTGGTCCTGGAAATTCATATGGCTATGGTGGACCTATAGGACCATCTGGATACGGGGGACCTCCTGGTCCACCAAGTTATGGTAGACCTGGAGGTAATCCTGGATACGGTGGAGCTCCTGCGCCACCTGCGTTTCGAGGACCACCTGGATTAGGTGGCCAGTCTGTTTATAATCCTGCACGAATGGCACTCAGAGGAGGAGGTCAACCAGATTATGTAAGTATTTAATCCAAGCATTTTTTAATTACGGTGTTTGGCTAGATGTGTCATAATTTAATTTTGCGTATAAATAAATATTTCGGACAACTAACACACTACGCCATCTAGTCCCAAACTAAGCAGAGCTTGTATTATGGGTAGAAAAATATATCTTTTTTTTATACTATTTTACAGATTTTATATACATAGATTCTATCAAACTTATTTAAGAGCCATCTACTAAACAAAATGTAAAGTACATAGCGACCAAATGTCCTGCATCGCTCTATTAAATTTTTTACTATCAGGACGATGACAATGCTCCAATATTTACTGGCTGAGGTGTTTATTACAAAATTTTCTCGAAGGGGTTAAAAATCAAACTAATGCAAATATATTAACAAGAATTACAAATTTATTTTAGGTGGGTAGGACAGTGAGAGCTAGTTCGATAAGGTGATAATTCTTCATCGAATAGCAAGCAATGAATGGGCCAAAACCGTGCACGTGCCCTTTTTTATAGACATTTTTCTTAACAATATAATACAGATGTTTCAAGAAACTTGTTACACAAATAAAAATTGAACTGTCTTATTTTTGGTATCATAATAATGGTGTCCATATTATCTGTGTAGTGAAAAATTCAGATTAAGGAGTATGACCACCTCTAGTTATTCCGAGAGTGTTGTAATAGCCAACTGTGGGAGCATACTACGCATGAAAGAAACACTGGAAAGAGAAGAACAATTTAACACAAAGCCTATTACAGTTTGTCCAGCATGGTATAATAAACAGAAACCTTATTTTTAAGGAGAAACCGATGCCCAACAATGGAATCTTAAAGGCCAATGATGGAAAACAAGATCAGATATTTGTAGAGCTAGAATGTGAAATTCCAGAGAATAATCGATAGAGTGATGTTTTCATCTCTTTTCCTATAGCGCAACAGAGTAGATAGAGAAGAAGAAAGTATGGTGCGAATGGCAGAAGCTATTTTAGAGCATGACTATCCATCTGAGACGCACAATTCTGAAGAAAGAGTCCAGATGTTTGAAAATGAGCTTGAAGAGAAATTAAAGAAATTACGAGCTAAAGGGTAGTTGGAAAATAAGCTTTATTAAATTCCAACTTGAAGTTAAAAATTAATCTATTACCCAAATTATTTATTTTGTAATCCAATACAGAATAAATATGTACAGAATATTTTCTTTAGTTTTTATTATCATGTGATATAGGGAACTTAATCTAAAAATTGTTATCTTCTTACCTTTTGTGGAGTTAGGAAGATACCGCATCTTTCGAACTTTTGTAAGCTTGCGATGAAAACCATATTTCTTATCTGAAAAAAGCTCTCCAAACCACACTGACTTATTTAGTTTTGCTAAAAGTTGTACAATTGCTTAAGTTTTGCCACCATTTAAGTAATTTATGCAAGGAAATTTCGAAGGTAAAAAGGGAAAAAGATATCTGATACGCTGTAAAAAAATAATAAAGCTTACTAAGCTAATAGTAAAACTGGTTAGACATTGCCAACCTAAAAATAATAAAACATAAGATAACTGAGAAAAATTCACCTCAGGTCACGTTAAATTATTGCCATTATTTTCTTTTTCCAAAGATCAACATCAACATCAACATAACATAAATAACTTAATTGTAATGATATATTTTACAACATAAAACTTTAATTTGGAAATTGATAAAATGAGATGAAATAATTCTTGTAATCTGTTTCCCTTAGCATCGCCAAAGATCGAAAAACCCTCCACAAAGGCCACAGTTATTTCCAAATACTATGGGGTTAGAGGTAATACCTAATACTGAATCACCAGTAGAGAAACTGAAGGTCTATAAGAAAATGTGGGAAGACTTAGTAAGGAAATTAGAAGCTGAAGGCAAGTTGCCTAAATAATGCCTGAATAAAATAAGTCATCAGATTAGCATAACAATTCATTTCACATCAAAACTGTGGAATGAACTGTCGCCTGGGGTGTTCCCGGACCAATACGACTTTCACACCTTCAAGAAAAGAGCATATTCCTTCGAAAAACGTCGGCAACGCACTTGTGATGTCTCTGGTGTTGCGGGGTTTATGGGTGGCTGTAATCGCTTACCATCAGGTCATTCGTTTGCTTGGTTGCCCCCTATTGCACAAAAAAATGAATACTGTTATTTTAAAGGAATATTGTTTTGTTCGTGTTCAAATACGTCTAACCTCAAATATACTCATTTGTTATAAAATTCCACTCGTTTTATTTACTTTACCTGATCCACATTCACAAATCACTTTAAAACTGTCAAGAAATTTTTCATCCAAGATTCAAAAATGACTAAGATTAATTATATAATTTTTACTTTTTACTTAATCAATGCTTTAAGTCATGTCATTTTAGGATACTAGCTAAATTTACGATGCATTTTAGATTAATTCGAATCATCATCATGAGTCCGTTGTAGTACATTGCTGAAAATAGGCCACTTTCAAAGGACACCAAAGAGTTCTGCTGCTTTAACTTAGCAAGCAAGGATCCAACGATTGTTTAAGTTAAAAAACCGTAAGGGTGTTTGGACAGTATTTTTTCTGTAATCAGATATTACGTGAATAACATTGAAAAAAAATATAGGGAAAATTATTCCTTACAGACGCTGCTATAAAAACGATCTGTAATATATTTTTTGGTAAAATAATCAGAAAAAGGTTATGGCAATCAATAGATTTTTTTTCCGAAAATGTTCATAGATTTTCACCTATAACGTTGTTATTTTTTAGTTCTACGACTAAAAGTTGTTAAAAAGTTGTAGATAAATCGATTGGTAACACAAAACGTTTTTTTTTTGTCAGACCAATACATTGTCAGATGAACCATAAAAACTGTTTGCATCCCTTTTAGTAGATAGCGGCCTAAAAAATAAAATTGCGTCCTTTGAGAGAAACGCTACCCCAAATGTAACTTTTCAATGGACTACAGTTCTTAGACTTAGTAGAGCTACACACGTGAATTTGTTTTGATAGTAAAAGAGTGAACAAACATTTGTGATATAGATCTATTTAAATTTTAGCAATAGAATAGAAATAAGCTTAGATGTAGTACAAACTGTTGCATTCATTGAGACTTATAAGGAAGTTCTTTGCAATTTCAATCAATGGCAGGCTCATTCTTCTACCAAAATAGAAGCAGAAGTCATAGGAGTTGCCACTCCTATGACTAGTCATTGAGAAGCTGTCCGGTTTCTGTGCAAAACATTTTTGTATCCGAAACCGTAACAGTTAGACATAACGATGTCAAATGTTGAGTACTATAAATAAAAATTATTATCAGGTCACTGTACACATCTATATATAGCCTAAAAATATAGCCTAAGGTGTATGGATGCCTTTATTAAATTTAAGAGGTTCATGAAAAATACATTGTTTCAGAAAGGTCACTTTAGTATTAACGATTTTATAAACGACAAAGCTACTTGACAGTGACATAAACTGCCCGATCTTGTTTATCAATCCTGTTATTCTCTTACCTGGATTATAACAACATTTAATAAATATGAACAAGTCGACTTGACAGTTGAAAGTCTTAGTAGAAGCTTAAAAAAGTTATGAATGAAAATATATGTAATACATAATGTTTCACTTTTTTTTTATGGAATAGGCGGGCAAACGAGCAGACGTATCGCATGATGGTAAGCGATTACCGCCGCCCATGGACGCCTGCAACATTCAGTCTTTGGGGGATGGGGAGGGGAGATAGGGAGAGGGGGTTTGGGTTATGGGCCTCCGGTATCCTAACTCACTCGGTGAAACACAACATCACTACATATCCTTACATGTTTTAAAAACAAAGTCCTCCGCCGTTAGGGTTAGAGTGATTCTTGGGCGAAGGGTTTAGGAAATTTGTTAAATTATTGAGTATATTGGCTAAAATATAACAATATTTGTTGAAGACGTCGGAAAAAAATAAGCCGCACATCTTCACTGGGTAACATAGAAGGTGCGAAGCGATCGAGTTGCTAGTTACAGATAATATAATTAAGAAACTTATTGGAACGCAGTTTAGCTCGGTGTCGCAATGGTAGCGTATGCGAATGGTGTGCTTGATCTCGGGTTAAAATCCCGGGTCGGATCAAATGTTCGTATGATCTCCAAATCTTTGTTTTTTCGGAGGTTAGATGTTTATATCAGTTGTCCAGTGCCCATAACACAAGCTCTGCTTAGCTTGGGACTGGTGGCGTTGTGTGTTGGGTGGCGTTGTGTGTTGGGTGGCGTTGTGTGTTAGATGTCTGAAATATTTATTTATTTCGTGAACGAAAAAAATAGTATAACGCCATCTGTACGTTAAATGTAACAAGTACGGACTAACTCTAGACAGAACTTGTTTCGATAGAGAATACTAGGTGGTATTAAAGGTGTTAAGACAATTTTGTGGTTTTTAAAGAGCGTGTGTGAAACATTTTGTATAGCGCCATCTGTAAGTTATATGTATTTTTATATTTTATGATAAGAAACTTCGTTTTTATCTGGTGTCCCACGACACCACTCCATTTTTTATTTTTTACTAGCTGACCCACGCAACCTCCTTTGCGTCTCCTATTGCCCGTCGCGTGATAATTTTCCCCCGTTATTGAAACATTTTTCATTGGTGCTCCTCTCCTATTGGTCTAAGCGTGATGATATATAGCCTATAGCCTTCCTCGATAAATGGGCTATCTAACACTGAAAGAATTTTTCAAATCGGACCAGTGGTTCCTGAGATTGGCGTGTTCAAACAAACAAACTCTTCAGCTTTATATATTAGTATGTGTGTAAAAATCGAAAAAAGAATAATTTATTATTACTAAGTTTTTTTTTATTTATGTTATTTAAAAAGACAACTCTGTCATTAGGAATATACATCCCTAGCCGACCCACGCAACCTCGTTTGCGTCTCCTATTGCCCGTAGCGTGATAATTTCCCCCCGTTTTTGTTGTTGCTGCAACATTCTTCATTGTTGCTCCGCTCCTGTAGGTCTTAGCGTGATGATATATAGCCTATAGCCTTCCTCGATAAACGAGCTATCTAACACTGAAAGAATTTTTCAAATCGGACCAGTAGTTCCTGAGAGTAGCGTGTTCAAACAAACAAACAAACAAACAAACTCTTCAACTTTATATATTAGTATAGATAGATATAGATTTCGAAAATGAAGTTTTAAATTTCCAACTAATACAATTTGTTGTGGATTAATTTCGTTGTGGGTTATTATATTATATATATATAAATATATAATATATATATATATATATATATTATATATTTATATGGGTTATAAATTAGATAGTTTAACAGTTCCTGGGACTTTCCGAGTGTCATAACTCGGTATGTTCGTGGGTTACTACTGTTGATCCTGGTGTATAAAAGTTACAGTATAGGTGCCGGCAGCTTACTTGGCCAAGCGCAGAAAGTCGTTTTTAATATCCCTTTGGTGATAGAGGGCCGCGGGGATTGTAGTAGCAACGTTCCGAGCTATGCGCGAACTTACCCCCACTACGCCAAAGTTTGGCCAAGTTATTTACCTATAATTAATTACTAATTACAAGTTAGTTACCTATAATAACGTGTGGGAGGGATGAATACCATCATCATTAGTTTATCGCAACCACAGCTGGACTGGTAGTTACAGTAAATCGTACAGAGTATATTAATTTTAACACTTTAATATTGATACGTGTGAAATCAAAAGACCGACCTTGTTTTTTTTTAAGGAATCGGAGTTTGTTATGTTTACTTTTACAAATAAGCTGAATTCGCTTTTATTTCGTGGTAAGAAAGTGTAATATACTACGTTTTGATATGATATAATAAACGAAAAAATAAAAGCACTCGGTAGCTCATGTTCCACGTATTTCTCAAGTAATTATTTTTAATATACAAATATGGAGTGTTACTATCCACGTTCATCTCATGGGTGTCGTAAGAGTCAGCGATAAACTACGCAGGATATCATCACTACAAAGGAACTTGAAACTATATGTATATGGCGACTTCCACATACAGGAGCAGCAAAATCATATGACAGCGCCATCTACCGCAGATACACTGAACTACAAAGTAAAGCACAACACGGAGTAACTACCAATCCTGAATCGCGCAATAGAAGTTCTCGCGCCGATTAGCATATATACAACATCCCAACATCAACCGCTGGGCAGTGGCCCGCCAGGCATGATCACCTCGCCTGGTCGTAGGATCCTCCCTTTGTGTTGGTGGGACATGACACCCGTTCCCCCACACGAACTAACCGTCTGCGCAGTGTGCTATTGTGAGCCAAACCTCCTTTCAAAGAAGGGGTATATTTCCTAATTAACTGTTAAAGACATGTTCTCAACCGACTTCAAAAATAGGAGGTTCTCAATTCGATTGTAATTTGTTTTTGTTTGTTGCCTTAGAAGTTTTGGCTGACTGGGTGACCCGATTATGGTGTGTTTGACAGTTTCCCGTGTGGTACGATTTTAATTCAGTCCAGTTCTTGAGTCTGTTTTATTTTGTTAATTTTTTTACTATTTAAATTTTGATCATTAAATTAGCAAAATGCAATGTTGTAGTTATGGTGTTTTACCACATAGTTCGTCGGGTATTAGGCGTTCGGGGAATAAGTCGTTTGGGGAATTAGACGTTCGGAGAATAAGACATTCGGGTAATAGACGTTCGGGGAATTAGACATTCGGGGAATTAGACGTTCTGAGAATTAGACGAACTGAACCTACTAGACGTTACGGGAATTAGACGTAAACGACCGCTCCGTTTATTTTAGTTTTGTTTGTTTTTTGCGTTCATGATGATGAAAGATTTAAATCTCTATTTTAGCCTGATTATCCAATGGAGACGTCTCAGCAACGAGCAATCACATCTCATGGTCTACGAGACCAAGGAGCCAGTCAGACACCATCACCCGAGGACCAACTCAAAGGTTATGACAGAATGTGGCAAGAACTAGAAAAGAGGTATCAACCGGGAAGCTCTTAGGCGTTGACCATTTAATTCTTTCAGTAAAGAAATATCTTTTTGACTCAATAATAGGTACTTATTTAAAGTGATATGTGTATTGTTCATTTTTTAGATTAAAGGTCTTTAAATCATCAATTTGGAGTTTATTTTCGAAATAAAAATGTAGTAAAATTTAAGTCAAACTGTTTTTTTCAATTAAAATATTAATACAATAACAATACGAGAGGTCACGGCTCTATATTAAAAAAGATATTCAACTAGCTTTAACTCGGTTGCTTATGGTATTAATCCCTCTCACAATGCCACTATTGTAACCTATGTACACCTGGATTAAAAGTGACAAATGATGACCCACGAACATATTAATGAGACTCACCCGGGAACACATTAATGATACTCAGGGAGTCCTAAGAACTGTTAAATTATCTTGGAACTCGTAAACTAAGTTAACATTTTAAGGCAAATTGGCCAAGTTAGAAATATGATATCTATTTCTTTATGTAAAAGAGACCATCTAAAACCGATGACTTGACTTGAAGATTTTTAATCTATTTTATATTTTGGTCTTAGAAAATTATGAAATTCTATACAAACGTCTATTTTTTATTAGGGTGACAGTTGAGGCCGCCTGTGACCTTAGCAGTAGCAGGCCGGGGTTACGACACGAGCGCTATGGAGCGCGCACCTTTTAGGGGGCATAAGCAGGGCTTTACAGTGGGAGAGCCACGGTTTGGCATGAATGGGCCGGCTCGACTGGAGTGATACCACGGCCACTATTTCACACAAAAAACCGGTGTGAAATAGTGCTTGCGCTGTGTTTCACCGACTGAAACCACCATAAAATAACTCCCCCCCCACCTATCCCCCCCCCCCCCCATCCCCCAAAGGCCCTCAACACACTTTTGACGCCTCTGGTGTTTGCAGGTGTCCATGGGCGGCGATAATCGCTTACTACAGGCGATACGTCTGCTCGTTTGCCCGCCTATTCCATAAAAAAAAGAAAGGAAACACCAGGGCTCCCACATAGGAGAGAATCACCGGCAAGCCGTAGATGGCCCGAGATAAGTCGGAGTTTCAGGAATTTCCATTCTAGGTGTGCGATTTTTGACCGATTCGAGTCCAACATAATAAATGGTTGGTCCGTAAATGCAAAAAAGTGTAACTAATTGTATTATCACACTAATATATAAATGCGAAAGTTTGTGAGTGTGTATATTTGTTACTTCTTCACGCAAAAACTACTGAACGGATTTGGTTGAAATTTTACAGTAATATAGCTTGTATATCAGAATAACACATAGCCTACTATTTGCCGCAATAACCAATATATACGCGGTTGGAGCCACACACGCGGGCACCAACTAATATCCTTATAAATTTAAAAATAAACACAAAACAAAATTTGAATTTGATTACCACGAATAGATACAATTTTTTCTTCGAATAGAATAGAAGAATAGAATAGAATACATTTATTAGTCACACATAACATACATGTAAAAGAGAAAGATAAGACATTTAACTTAGAGTAAATAACAACAAACAATATACAAAACAAACAAAATAAAAGCAGTGAAATGTCTAGCTGTGTGACCAAAAGGCCACAGCTCAGCTTATGCGAATCTTCTCCGGAAACTAGCTTAGGGTCTCACCATTACAATAAATGGTCACCTATCCATATTGATAACCTATTCGATAACCGCTTAACAATGAACCTTTTGTGAATAGCTGTACAACGAATGACTAAAATTAAATATTCGATGAAAAAGTCAAAACATTATTACATAAAAAAAAACACAGTGTAAACTTAAACGACCGTGTATACCAGTGTGTGTGAACTATTACGTTTAACGTATGTTTGCGTGGTGATGTGAATGAACTTATACGTTCGGCGCCGCCAAGACTGATGGCATAAGGTTTTGTTTGATTGATTACGTTGCAATTTTTCCAAGTTATTCACTTTTCCGTACATTGTTCTTTGTCTTGTATGAGTTCCTGAAAATATTATTCACAGCTAGTAACAGTGTTTGCTAATTTTTTTTCCGTTACGTATTATTTATGTTTCTTACTGTTTAAACCTTTCCTGAACTTCCACAAATTTTCAAGATCAAAATTAGCCAAACAAGCTCAAGCTTTGCCCCGCAGTGTTACCCGCGTTTGTTGTTGTACAGTGGGTAACACCATATTTATATAAATATCTATCTATTTATATAAAGAAAGTCGTGTTAATTACACTATTTATAACACAAAACGGCTGAACCTATTTTGCTGAAAGTTGGTGGGGACGTAGATTAGAACCACGAGACGGACATAGGATACTTTTTACATAGTTTTTTTTGGACTTTGTCCCGCAGCGTTTCCCGCGATTGTTGTTGTACAGCGGGTAACACCGCGGGGCTCAACTAGTATATATATATATATATGTATGTATAAATTCTGCCACAATTATGGCAGAATAATGTTTTTGGAGTTAATGAAATTACTTTAACTTCAATAACATTGAACTTTCATACAAACATCCACCGTTTTAATCTCAAAAGGGGGTTGACAGAGCATACATTTAAAATTTCAAGTCTCTTACTTCAAAAACATAGGACTTTTATACAAACTTCTAACCCCTTTAGGGGCAGAGTTTCGTGAAATTAGTTATTAGCGGATGCCACCCTATAAGGAACCTATCTGTGGGTATAATAGTATCTGAGATTTCGTGATTAATCAGTGAGTTGTATTTCGCTTTTATATACACACATATATAGATTTAAGATTAAAGTCTCTATAGTTGTCAACGAAGCCACGATATTATTGCGAAGAATGTATGGCCCTCCCACAGTAGTTGGTACGGCAAGCGGCACACATTCTTTAAAAAAAAAACTATTCCAACACTAATAATACACCGGTATAGCGGGGGATTTAACAAACATACCTAACACGGACACAAAAAACACTCAAGTAATTTGTGGATCTAAACTGTCGGGGTTTAAACCGGCAACATTCAATCGAGTAGAAATCGGCAAGTGCCCCCTTAAACCACTGGGAACTAAATCCTACTAACATTATAAATCCTACTAATATATCTACGCGATAGTTTGTAAGTATGGATGGATAGATGGATATTTGTTACTCTTTCATGCAAAGACTACTGAACGGATTTGGATAAAACTTTACAGTAATATAGCTTATACATCAAAATAACACATAGACTACTAGTTGCCGCGATAATCGACATCCACGTCGGTGGAGCCGCGGGCAACAACTAGTATACAATATTTTTGTTTGCTTAATGTGAAATTGAAATACATCGTTTTCGTCACGTATTAATATAATGATGATTGACTCATACTCAATGTGTAGGGTGTCTACAATTAGAGGTTATTTAGAACTCAATAATAATCACCTGCTATAGTTTCCGAAATCATATGACTTCCCATTCATGCTATACACGTCCAAACACATTTTTGTTCTTTAATTTATTATAGTTAATGACCGTAACAACACAATAAAAAAAAATGAATATATATTAAGTAGGTTTGACATGTGTAACGAGTGTGCCATGATGTACCTAAATTCGCAGAAATTTGAAAGCAAATCGGGAAAATTATAGGATATGCATTATCATAGTGACTTAAAGAGGAACTTTGTCCACAGAATACTTATGGTGATATTCCTCCGAACGCTGGAGTGAACTTACAAGGAGCGGGAGCAGTGAGTTAATATTTAAAAATATGTGGCGACTTCCAGATAAAATCAACAGAAAACACTTTACAGCGTCATCTACCAAAGATATATCAAACTACGGAGTAATGAACCACGAAATAACCACTAATCCTGAATCGCGATATAGAAGTTCTCGTGTCGCTTAGAATATCTACAAAATCTCTGGCCGGAGGAAAAAAAAATCTGTATCAATCCCTAAAACTAAAAAAAAACACAAGTTACGCTTCTGTCTATTACGAGATCATGACTAAATTTTATTGAATTTTGACATAGAGTTACTTTAATACATAGTCTAGAAATATGTGATGATGATACGGCTCAGTGTAACATCAGAAATCTCATCATCACTATCTCAAAATTGCGCACGCGCTGTTTTTCATCCCTTTTTGCAGAAAAATCACAATCAACTCTACATATAAATGAATAATAAACAAATTTTTTATTGCAGTCATCCGGAAAGGAATTGATAAAGTTGGCCAAAGAGAAAATGGAGGTAATTATAAAGAGAAATTGAAATGAGTTACTCTCGCCGTATTCCTTAATATTTTTAACCTCATTTCTGTTTTTCTGGTAACCTAATCGGTGAAAAGTTGTTTCACACTGGTTTAATATTCGGGTTAACTGGTAAACCGGCTTATTTACTGGTAGAACAGAATGAATTGCAATAACTATTGCCATAGAGTATGTTTTCTTTAGTGTTTATACTTTTTTTTCTGGGAAAGTATGCAAACGAGCAGATGTATCGCCTGATGGTAAGTGATTACCGCCGCCCATGGACCCGCAACACCAGAGGCGTCACAAGTGTATTGCCGGCCTTTGCTAAGTAGGAGTACGTTTTTTTAAGGTCGTTTTGGTCGACAGTTTATTCCACAATTTTGTTGTTGTGGACCTTTAAATACGCCTTGAAATCTGTATTAACTTATATACGTTTTAATACATATCCTGAAAACTACTGCCGTATTGGTCACTCTATATTCAATCGAAGTTTTTATGTTACGCCAGCCAGGTTTCAATTACCTCGAGAACCCTGTAGTTATTCGTACATATCCGAATAATTTTCAGAATATATCCGGATAGCTCCTGCAAATTACTAACGTTTGGTAACCCAATAGAACTTTCTAAAGGGCTTATTCCATCTGCCTTTGTTTCGTTATCTCTTCCCGTCAGTCGTACTGTTCTGAATACCTGTTTGTGTTATTAGAACAAATTTATAACTGTTTATTGTTATTAATTATTATATCTCAATGCTTAATCCTCAGGAATACAAGAAACTGAAACAAAAGTTTATGACTGATAATAATACTTTAACTAATGTAAGTATTTATTTGTTTGGTATCGAATCATTTCATTATTGTTTATTATATTTTATCTTTTTTAAAATACAACATCCTGTGGCACTGGGGGACTTTACAAACATACATGAAACAAAGAACCACCAACAGAACAACAATCTGTGGATAACATAAAGTGTTGTCCGATGTAGGGTGTGAACCCACGACACTTGAAGCAGTAGGAAACGGCGTGGCGACTGCTTAAGCCACTAGGCCTTATTTACTACACTAGGTTTATTTTTATTATGGACTAGGTGGACAAACGAGCAGACGTATCGCCTGATGGTAAGCGATTACCGCCGCCCATGGACTGTCGCAACACTAGAGGCGTCACAAGTGCGTTGCCGGCCTTTGGGGAATGGGGAGAGGGGCCTTCGGTATCCTCACTCACTCGGTGAAACACAGCGCAAGCGCTATTTCACACTGTTTCACACGTTTTCGTATTTAATTATAGTTTGCGTATATGCTTCGCCTTTCTTGCTTAAAATACTTCCTTTCCCCGAGCCGTTTTTATCAGCCGGCAGTCGAGACTACAAGTAAATAAATATTTCGGACATCTAACACACAACGGTATCTAGTCCCAAGCTAAGCATAGCTTGTGTTCTGGGTACTAAACAACTGATGTAAATACATCCTATACATTATACATAAAAACACCCAAACTCAGAAAAAAAAAATTGCAGATCATATAAAAATTTGGTCTTACCCGGAAATCGAACCCGAGACCTCAAGCCCAGCAGTCGCATACGCTACCACTGCGCCACAGAGACAAGGCTGACGCGACAGCTTAGCGAGCTCTCCGATACACAGAACTGTCTAAATGCGTTAAAATGGTTACCCATCTAAAGGTTGACCAGGCTAGGATTGCTTAACTTTGCAATGTGTTAGACACAAATCCCTTAAAATGTTGTGGTTAATGTCATGTGTAATGTATTTTTTAATTAATACAGTACTATACAACTGTGCCGGTAAGTTTGAAACAAAGGCAATATGCCAGCTATTAATATAATAAATAAATATAATAAATATAAATATTTCGGACACTTAACACACAACGTCATCTAGTCCCAAACTAAGCAGAGCTTGTATTATGGGTACTAGACAACTGATATAAATACTTATATACATTTTTTTTTTCGTAAATACATACATATTATACGTAGTAAACACCCAAACTCCGAAACAAATATTTGCAGATCGTACAAACATTTGGTCCGACCCGGGAATCGAACCCGAGACCTCAAGAACAGCGGTCACGTACGCTACAGAGGCAGTAATAAATTATTTATTTGTTATGCTTTGTATTTATTAAATAAAAACTAAAAATACATAAAGAAATGGCAAGACGACGGACTCACGATGACTTTGAATGAAACAGATTATTTGTTTTACTTGTCCCAATGGTTTTAATATCTTAAATTGCTCTGAAACTACGAATTATAGTTAACAACGAGTACTTTTTTCCTTCAAGTATATAATAACTTCACACATGATAGTTTGATTCAGGGTTAGGCAGAACCGTATTGAGCGAGCAGTATTGAGTGTCTATCCTAAATACATACATTTAAACCAAATTACTGCTCATGCTTCTCAAGAGATATATTTTACTAGTTGTTGCCGGCGGCTCCGCCCGCGTATATGATGTCCGTTATCGCGGCAAATATTATTATAATTTCTACTTGATGGGATATGAAACCTCTACCTACGGCTGAGTAAACAGGGTCGCTAAATACGAGTTCAGCAGATAAGTGACATAAGGTTAAAAATTCCAGCCTCTAAGCCTCAAGGCGCAGCTACTGTCTTTACCACATTATGTAAGTAATCTATATATTATTATGTGAAGCAACATCCTTGTTATAAACATTATAACGATGAATGTGTATGAAATTTGGTAAAGTTAAAGTTTATAAACGGAGGAGGGCTGCCGAGAGCTTAAAAAAACAATTAAAAAAATAAAAATATGGCCAATTTCCTATCGCTGGGCGACCAATAGTAGTAATGACTACCTGAGAACTCTGTTATTTATAAACCAACTAGTTGTTGCCCGCGGCTCCGCCCGCGTATATGTCGGTTATCGCGGCAAATAGTAACCTATGTGTTATTCTGATGTATAAGCTATATTACTGTAAAGTTTCATCCAAATCCGTTCAGTAGTTTTTGCGTGAAAGAGTAACAAACATCCATCCAAACATCCATCCATCCTTACAAACTTTCGCATTTATAATATTAGTAGGATTTAGACAATTGTTACTTGATTTAGGAGGATGCCATTCAAATTTGAGGAAATAACACTCCTAGGCTTGGAAGAAGGAGTAGATATGACGACGATGTACCCGATTACGAGACCAGCCAACTACGTAAGGTAGGGCTTAGTGCACTGCGCAAACACGGGTGCACTTTCTGTTCCCTCACTCTCATATAACGATGAGACGGTTATACATGGTCTGGGAGTTATTAGAAATTGAAAGGAATAGCTCATCATCGATTTTCTGTTAGGCCATGGTGTCAGTCCCATTATTGAGTTATTCCGGGTTTCCATGGTTAAAATATGGGCATGTAATATATGTTTCTGTTTTGAGATAATAACTTGTTATGCGAACGTGTATCTTATTTAGGAGATATTAAAGTTGAATGAACTGTATTAGTTTAATGAAGTGACTTTTAAATAATTTTTAGTATCTAAACTACGATGTATATATAACTTTTAGGATGATTTTGGATCGCCTGTAAAATGGGTCAAATTCAATTCGGTAAGTGTTTTACATGTCAAATATGTTTTATAACTATAATATTTAAGTAAATATTACAAAGCTGAAGAGTTTGGTTGTTTATTTGTTTCATAAAAACGCTAATTTTAGGAATTACTGGTTCTAATTGAAACATTCTTGAAACTTTTGAAAACTGATAATCTATAGATATAAAAATGAATCCCTATTTACCTTGGTCATGACATCACGCGTGAAAGGCTGAACCGATTTTGCTAATTCTTTTTTTAGTTGGATAGCCCATTTAGCGAGGAAGGTTTTAAGCTATGTAACATTACTCTACCACCAATAGGATTCGGGTATCGACCGAAAGTGTTGGGAAAATGGGATTTTTTTTTCTTATGGAGAGACGCAAACGAAGATGAGCGGATCAGCTAGTTGTTTCGTAAATTAGACTAGATATATAATAGTTACTTTAGTTTTATTTTCTTCAAATTAGACTAATATTTATATACTTTAACAGCCGGAAACTGTGGATGGCTTAGCTCAAGTCATGGTAAAGTATCAAATACATTCATTTTAATAATACATACATTTATTTTATTTTGACCATGTCCATCCCACTTATAAGTTTTTCATGTAAAATGTTGTCAAGACAACTGCATATGGCTTACCCTGTGAATAGGATATCAGATCTCATGTAGAGCCAAGCTTCTGAATCCACGCGCTTTAACTCTACCAACCCTAACTTCACAAACTCTACATCTCAATTGGTAAAATTTGTATATTTAATTAGTCCATAATTGACATCAAATCCTAAAAATTATCTAGTATATCGGCAACCAAAGTTATGAGGGTTTAAAAAAAGTGACAAAGCACTCCGAAAAAAGGTCGGTAGTGCTCATGCGCTTCGCTTGGCTCGTGTTGGCAGGGGCACGACCTTGTTCCTAGACATAACAAATTGTTGTTCTGAGTCTGGGTGTTCTTTGTGTCCTTTTCATGTATGTTCGCATAGTTCCCCGTGACATAAAATGTATATTCCTAATGCGGGCGTTGTTCTTTTAATAAAATATGTTTCAGGACGAAACTAAAACGAAGAATCAACAACATATTGTCCAGGTTTGCAAAACTTTTTTACACTACAACTACAATAATGTCATTGTAATATTTCCATTCTAGAGCAAGTTACAATGTTTAATGATAAAATGAAACTCAATTTTTCCGAGATGCTTTTTACGGCGATTCTGATTAATAACGAAGTTAGAATCACAGAAATAGTTTTTCATTCCTCTATTTGCAACACAAGAATGTTGTCTCTACTATTTCTAAAGGAGTGAGACTTTTATTATTGTGAAGAAAAAGACCGTGTTAAGATTTCTGGAAAGTTCCACATTTTTCTTACATTTCTATACAGTACATATATAGGTATTGAAGCTAAAGAATTCATTTCTTTATTTCCTACTTTATCGGACACCGTTGTACGCAATAGGCGAAAAGATACTATAAGTATACGCAGAGCTAACACATCTCTCATGCAGAAGATCGTTTTTTGTTTAGCTCCAAAAATATTTAATAAACTACCCGAAGGATTTAAACAGTTGAATATAAGTAATTTTAAGAAGAACCTAAAGAAACTGCTCTCTCAGAAATGTTATTATAATATTAATGATTTTTTAAACGATAGCCTCTAAGTTTAGATAATATGGATTTTTGTATTATTTTTAAATTTGTACGCCACTTGTGGCCGAATATGCTGTGATTCATAATGTATGATTGAAGAACTTGTACCTACCATATTCATGCAAATAAATATATTGTATTGTATTGTATTTAGTAGGTTGAACCTTCTAATCTCCGTAACTACTGTACTGTACGTACTACGTTCGAATTGAATAAATATTTTAGTATTGGATAGCCCTGATTTGGATTGGGGCAATCTACAATGCGACTAAAAGGGGAAAGCAGCTTTTAAAAATATTGTAAGTCTGGGAAAAAAACATTTCTTTTCAAAGACGTACAAGAAGTTTCGCAGCAGATCAGTTGGTTGTTTAAAGAAATTGGTTAAATAAAATATTTCCTTTCAGGGGACTATTTTCGTGCCAATTATTGACCGCAGTATGCTACGCTTAGGAATGCCGGTATGTCGTATACCTATAAATCTATTGTTCTGCTTTGGGATTGAAAAATAAAGAATTTTCGCTATCCTTGCCATTATTCTTTTCACGCTTTCCTTGACCTTACATCTCACACACATCTATCTAACAGAAGCCTTATTTGAAACTATGCATACGTATCGTAAATCAATAAAAAGAGGAAACTTTAAAATATAAAATATAGAAGTAAAGTAAACCGGTTTTAATTATGTATATAAATATCGTGGGAGAGCTACGCTGCGGTATGAATGGGCCGGCTCGACCGGAGTGATACCACAGCCTTACAGAAACCGGTGTGAAACAGCGCTTGCGTTGTGTTTCACCGAGTAAGTGGGTATACCGGAGGCCCAGGCCCCAAAGGCCGCAACGCACTTGTAATGCCTATGGTGTTGCGGGTGTTCATGGGCGGCGGTAATCGCTTACCATCAGGCGATACGTCTGATCGTTTGCGCCTATTCTATAACAAAAAAAGTCAGCTTGATATAAAGTGACAACACTTTTTATCTTGAAAAGTAAACGTAGTGAAACTTTTTTTTGCCTTTCTGAAAAATGAAACAATCACTAATTTGACAATACTGTTATTTGGCCATGGGAGAGTTATATTTAGCACAAATTATGAGCCACCTAGACCTTTTTATTCAAGCTCAAATCTTGTCCCTCTGCTTTTAGGGGCAGGATTCTAAATTGTTGCAATTGTGACTTAAAAAGTTTGGATAAAATATATATAGCCTATTCGAACTATTATTAATTTATTGTATTATAATGTATCTAATACATTTAAATGAGCAATTCTTGTATATTTATAATCTGAACCTCGAAAATGGCTTCAACGATTTTCATGAAATTTAGTATGTTGGGGTTTTCATTTTTATAAAATATACCAAAAAAAGAATACCGAAGCTCAGTCGTTCAGGTACTTATGCTATTATACGCTAATGACACCTTATTCATTGAAATCTATTCAGTACTTTAAATTCGCAACAGTATAAAATAGAAACATACGTACATGGAATGCCAAAACTTCTCTTTGCCGTAGCCAGATAAAAGTAGCCTAAAGAAGAAGAAGCATATGTACTCGTATAGTTTATTGTTTTAAACTTTCATGGTCAGTAACATTAAAATAGGAATCTGCGGGATTGCTACCATGTACCTTTTTGTTTGTGAGCGCCATGGTCACGGAGTAACAGTTACTCCGTGATCATGGCGCCTGCAACAGCGCCGAAATATCGGATACTCACAAACAAAAAGGTACATGGTAGCAATCCCGCAGATTCCTATTTTAACTCGTATAGTTATCGCAGGTGCGAGTGATACCACACATGCGACATACCTTGTCTAATTCTGTGATATATTTCAGGAGGAGATCACAACTGAATCAGTAACCGTGGCTACTCCCGCGTCTGACCATAGCGTCATGAAGACCATGTTTAGAAATATTAATCTGAATGAGACTAACGCCATGGATTGGCTCGCTGTCGAGGCTATCACCTTGGATCATCAGCCAGCAGGTGTACTGAACAGAGATGTAAGTATGGTATTCTGATTAATATATGAGTTTCTTACTTTCCTAAGTGTTCGAGAGTCCGCAAGTTCTAACGTTTTTAAAAATCATTAATTATGACACTAACGGCTTTAGTAGATACTGTCATATGCTCCGTGTTGTATGCAATATTAATTTTGTTAACACATTGGGGACGTATGGCTTTAACCCTCTCCTGAGTGGAGACCCGAACCCAGAGTGGGACATTATGGGTTGTTGATGATGATGAATAATCTTATAATACCAAATGATCATGCTTTTTTATGACATTCTTTGTACATCTTTTTCTACTCTAATTTTTTTGTTTAACTATTACAGTGTCAAGAAGAAGGATGTAAGGCTAGGGTATGTATTTAAGAACTTTAAAAGTAAACAAATGTGACAAACACACGTTTGGTCACTTTTAACCGACTTCAAAAAAAGGAGGAGATTTCTCAATTCGACCGTAAATATATATGTATATATTTATGTGTGTTCGTGGATAACTTCGTCGTTTATGAACCGATTTTAATGATTCTTTTTTTAATGGAATGGAGATGTCCCAACGGTGGTACCATGATAAGGACATTAATATCTGATGATGGCATCCAAGAGAAATCGAGTCGAACATTGAAGTCAGTTTTATTTTTGTTAAAATTGTACTTGTAAACGTTTCATTAACGTTATCATTAACAACACGATTTTATATTCGACTACTAAACTGCCTAAATATCCTCTTTATATTAGAACGATTTATTCAGCTCAATATAAATCTTTCTAGCACTTTCCAGAATTGATTCGATTTGTTACAATATAAACCTTTGCGTAGTGTAGGACGTCCACAGGCCAGGTGGAGTGATGATCTGCGCAAGATGGCTGGCAGGAGCTGGATGCGAGAAGCCGAGGGTCGAACCAAGTGGCGCGCAATTGGAGAGGCCTATGTCCAGCAGTGGACTGCGATAGGCTGATGATGAAACCTTTGCTTTAAAAAAACACAAAAAAATTTGCCATTCTATACATATACATTTTGGCACAATGTTACTCCATTCGGAGTGATATTAAATCACTACTACAAAATTTTCGTAGATTGAAAAGAATTTTTCCTTTCATTTCAGTGCACAAGAACAAATTGTCAGAGTGTGGTAAGCTTTCAGAATCATATAACACGTTCTGAATTTGTAAGCCTGTCGCTTTTTATCATGGATTGTCTTTTATACCATCACAATCTTAAGCCTCCCAGTGCTGAACGGAAACGGAGTAGTCCGTTTCGATCTTGGTTTCCAGCAACTTTCTTTAAGTCTTTGTTCCACCACATTGATCATCGCGGTCTCTATTCTAGCATTACGGCCTCAGTGACCACGAGTCTCTCTAAACCCATATTAGATTTAAATGTTAAAATAACACAACAATAATCTCAAATAATTAAATTTAGGAAGAAAAAAAAAAAAAAATATTCTTCGTCTCTTATTTAACCTCTTTGAGAATGAAGTTTTAACAAGATAAACCGTTGGCTACATTTTTTTTTTATTTGATTGCCTAATTCGATATTTAAATTACCATTTACAGTGCTCAGGAGATACATGCAGTTCTGGGGTAAGCTTACAATTGTATTGTAAGTATAATTGGTTGTAAGGAAAATATGCCTGCAACATTAATGTTTTTTACTTTTGTAGGCATTCTTATTAGCAAAATACTATCATATTATTAGGAAGGGAATCTTGATACAAACTAAAGGTCCTACAGAAGACACACTGCTGTGCTAATGTTTCTTTATTTCAAACTGAATGTACACTTATGCGTCGTTTTAAATAAATGACTCTCGATAAATTAAATTAAAAAGCTTTTTAAAACAAGCGTTTACTAGAATACCTCGAGACGAATAAAACGAGTCAAAACTCTTTCTTTACAGAGTTCCTATGGCCACCTTCCAGCTTCAGCATCAGATCAGTTGCATATCATTATAATATTGTATTGTCACGTACACATGTTTGCAAAATTTCAGCAAAATCGGTTGAATATATCAGCTTCAAAATTGAGTTGCAAGATTCCACCCACATATACATGCATACATACATTGCAAGTTAATAAAAAGCTTGTAAAAAGGGCCTTCTTCTCAATCACAAAAACAGTTTTTAATAGTCCACTATATGACATAGTTTCCACACGTAAAAAACAAAGGGCTTATTTCAAGTCTGGGAGGGGTCTGGATGTCTTAATAACAGCAGTTCCCGGATACCTCCCTTTTTAGGCGCAGAGTGGCACACCGTGTGGTTTTAGTCGGGCCGGTGGGGTGTCGGCCAGAGGGGATTTCCACACGTATATAAAAGAGCTTGTTTCAAGTATTCTTTCTCTTTTTAAGGATATCTCCTGCTCCTGCATACTTTTTTCTCTTGCAATATCTATGGGATGAGTAAGTCTCACTTCAATGTTCTTAATTCGTCAGCATGTGAACGGTATCTACAGTAGACACGAGTATACATACATGTATATCCAGAATAAAGTTTCGGCACTTGCAGTAAAAAAGCGGACTTACTGCTTCAGGAGTTCTCTGCCTCTCGACATTTGAATGATGTAGAGAAAACCCAAAAACTATTATTTTATATTTATAAAATAGTTTTTTGAATTGTTATAAGATTTGTTTGACATCTACATAAATACGTCGAATCCATTTTACAACCTCATCAATCAAGAGTTAGATCATGGGGTCTATTTATAAATGGTTATTTTTTCACTTTTCAGTGTATTGGTATATCCTGCAGTGCTTACGTAAGAGATAATTATTATTATTGTTTTTGCAATTTTATTAAAGTACCAAACTCAGACTTTGATCACATTTCACGCTTAAATAAGTAGGTGCATATATATCTTTACAGTGAACTAATACAGTCTGATTTTTATAACCATCCTGTCTACAAACGAAATTAATGCATATTATTTACAAATCTATATCTAAAAGCGATTTACCATTGTTATGTTATCTGTTTGAATGGATCAATTTGGACGAGACTTTCGCTGGTTAATACCTGATGATAAAAGGAGTATCTTAGACTACTTTTGATTTAGACTAGCTTTGCCTCTAGGGTAACACCGGGGGAAGCAGCTAGTTTTGTATAAAATTATTAAAATACATTAGCTAAATAGCGTAATGTTACATACATAATACATATTTCGTAATGAGTAGGTATTTCATATAAAAAAGGAAATAATATTAATATATATTATTATTAATATATTATTATTAATATATATAATAAAATAATATTAATATAAAGTAAATCATATAAAAAAGGAAATAGTTACTCCGTGATCATGCCGAAATATCGGATACTCACAAACAAAAAGGTACATGGTAGCAATCCCGCAGATTCCTATTTTAAAAAAGGAAATAATTATTATCTGACTGATAATTCTATTGATTAAAACTTTAAAATAAATTAAATTAAAAACTTTTTAAAAGTAAGCTTTTATTGGAATAAAAGGCCCTAAAAGGAATAAATCGTGTTGCGACAATTTTTTATAGAGTTTCTGTGGCTGCCTTCCAGCTCCATGTCATCATAATATTGTATTGTCACGCTGTTTACATTTACTTACAATATTGCAGCAAAATCGGATGAAGATATCAGCTTCAAAATTGATTTGCAAGATTCCATCCGAACATACATACACATATTGCAAGTTAATAAAAACTTGTAATAGAAAACAATCCAAATCAAAACTTTTCACCTGTAATATATAAGAAAGGATTATAAAATACTCATTCTAATATTGTTTTTTCAGTGCAAAGGACCTGGATGTTTGTCTATGGTAATAATTTTAAATATGTTCTTCACTTTTAAATCAGAAGGCTGTAAAGAAATCAGTATGGTCTCGAAATTTCTATAAATAAAGAAATACAGTACCAATCTATTGCTAATATAACAATTTTTAAATTCATAAGTAACGTGGACTTCTAAACTACTGCATGGATTTCTATGAAATACGACATGAAGATATTCTGATTCTTCAGGAAGGACATAGGGTACTTTTTACTGCGATATGATATAAATGCGGTTGGAGCCGCGTGCAAAATCTAGTTATTTATACTTTTGATATACTGAGATAAATATACTAAAAATTAAAACGACTGATCATTGAGGACCATTCATTTTACGGATTCAGGTAAAATAATTAATTTCATCACAAGAATTTTCCCTATTTTGCCGATAAAACCCTTTGCGTATTATGAGTATAATTCTAAACTCCTTGCATTACAGTTCTAGCACGTAATTAATTATTAATTCAGCTGTTGGCTGGTTCCAACGCAGCACCGGGGAGCGTAATACTAGAAGCAAACACTTTAAGTTTGTTTTTAATTTGCAGTGCATTGGCGAATATTGCAATACCAAGGTACAGTTTCGTTTCATCTACCGATATAACTGATGTTTACTTAATATTTTAGTTTATTCTTAGCAAGCTCAAAAGAGCTCAAGATTGAAATTTTCTATTTTCTTTTTACCCGAATACGGCCAAAAATAATTGTATGATTTAAACAGTCTATCTAAGCAAATTTGTATGTTTCAACGCAGTGCCTAAACTACTGAAATTACATGTGTAAGCATATTATTATGAAAATAACTTCACCGAGAAATTAAGTACCAAAGTACCAACTGTTTAAATATGTTTGAAACTGAGATTGATATGTCAAATTAACCACTTCTAGTATGAAACTTCATTCCTTAACCAGAGTCTTGAGATCTTATGAACCGAGGACTTAAGCAAAAGTAAAATGGTTGGCAAAAGACCGGGATGATTGGCGCTCTTTGGGGGAATCCTTTGTCCAGTCAGACGCGATTTTGCCCGTGAAACGCCCGTGTAATCAATCCTCTAGCGCCCTTTGGTAAGTGTAGCGAGCTTCAGTAAGCGCGCAGATTCTTTAAAAGTGCCGCGGTCGGCGCCCCTAACAATGTTGCGCCCGTGTGAATTACACACCCTGCATTATAGATAAAGAGCGAAGAGAAGGGAGAACCACGCTCGACCGGAGTCATACCACGGCCTCACAGAAAACCGGTGTGAAACAGCATTTGCGATGTGTTTTACCAAGTGAGTGAGGTTACCGATCGCCCACACCTCAACACCTCCCCCAAAGGCCGGCAACGCACATGTGAAGTCTCGGGTGTTGTGGGTGTCCATGGACAATACGATACGCAATGCAATCAGGCGATACGTCTGCTCGTATGCACGATAGTGGTGGATCGCAATAGGCTAAACGAGATTTATTAATTGCTGCTTTTGAATCTGGATGGTGTTAGACGGTTCGATTCCGACAAAACTTCCCAGTAGGATAATATCCCATGGGACTTTCAGAAACAGGTTAGTCTTTAGGTAATATGTGAAAAAAGCTTCAGTTAAATTGTGTAGTACAAAGTACTTCAGTTCCTCTGTGCGCCATACCTTTCCTTTAATATGATTGGTTCGTTGTTCCCAGAAGTACGATTGCGATCAAATATAATTTGTATTGTTTTCTTATATTGAATTAAATTGTTTTGTTTTTAGTGCGATGGGGAGAGCTGTAGTGCTAGGGTACGTAATAAAAGTAATTGGTATTTATTAGTTTATAGTTTACAGTTAACTACGCAGTACAATATCACAGCGACGAGAAAGAAGACTTGTCTGGGCAGGGTAGTAGATATAGTAGGCAAAAATCTTCTTTCTTTCAAATCTTCTTTACCTATGTTCAGCAGTGGACAGTTAAATACTGTTTTAGAATGATTTGCATTAGTATGAAACTAACATTTTTTATTGTAAGCCCTGCCACAACGACCCCACTCTACCTGATGGAAAGCATAAGCAGAATCTAAGAGCGATGGTCACCATACTCCTTGCTAATGCAAACAATGCAGCATTACTGGGCCTCCGGTCTCGCACTTACCAACGAAACACGACAGCCCGAACTGTGTCATTTTACGTTAATTTTCTATTTTAACCGTGGGCGAGCCACGCTTCGGCATGAATGAGTCGGCTCGGCCGGAGTGATACCACGGCCTCACAGAAAACCGGTGTGAAATAGCGCTAGCGCTGTGTTTCACCGTGATAATGATGAAATACATATAGTGATTTTATTTACATGTGGCTGCTACTTAATGGGCATTAAATACTAATAAAAATATTTTAAACAGTGTTCGGGCAAAGGATGTGAAGCGACTGTGAGTATAATGTCAATAAAGTTTTTATTACATACATCTTTCGAACGCACCTTTTGCTGCACCAATTCTTCTTGTAACTATTAGTCTTGATAGTATCATTTTATTTATTTTTTACCTGTTAACACGGAGAAATACTTGTCTGTATGACACATTCTAACGGGATTTATGCCTTATGGTGACTCAATCTATCGAGGAAGGAAACTTAATTTGTATACAATGTGTTCGAAACAAAACACAGCACGATCTTAAGTGCCACCTATCGAATAAGAATGTAAACCAAGTATACAAATAAGAAATACGTGTATAGCGCCCTTTAACCAAATACAAAACTGTATTAGGACACTATTGGTAACAAAATAAGAATTGCAAATTTTTACACAAAATTCAAAAGGAATCGTGAATCACACCTGTTTGACATTTCTGTGGAAATTATGTATCCTACACACACGCACGTGTCATTTTCTATTCTTATATTTTAAACTAGCCGTGCCCGCTACTTCGTTCGCGTGTCATTTGAATTTTGAAGAAATTTTTCATTTTTTTCAAACCTTTTCCCTGGACTACGACAAACATTTCATAACCAAAATCAGCTAAATCGACCCAGCAGTTCTCGAGTTTTAGCGAGTCAAACGAACAGCAGTTGAATTTTACTGGTTAGGTTAGGTGACTCGACGAACTTCGTACCGTCATATTTTTGTTTCAATTAAATTTCCCCGTTAATTTTTGTTTTTCTATATAAACCTTGTCCTAATAATAACGAACACATAGGAAAGAGAGTTATCCAATTTGGTGCAGGCAATCGGAACTTATGCGCGTACGTACATTTCGGGGATTCATTCATATGTATATAGATATAAGAATAGAAAATGACATGTAAATAAATAAAAAGTGTTTGTGTGTGTGTTTTTGAAATTATTATTCATTTTATTTTACAGTGTACGAAGTTTTCTTGCATGCAGTCAGTAAATGGAGAATATAAATTATCTAGCACTACATGGGAAGAGGCCTATCCTCAATATGGGGGTAGTCGTGTCCCAGGCGAGGGCAAAGGGCAAAGTGTGATTTATAGACCTGGGGAATCTGGTGCACTGGGATATGCAGGCCCGCGTCCGAAAGCATGGGATGGTAACGATGCTGATGAAGAATAACTTGAAATACATGAATTTAAATAAACGTATTAATAAGGATATTATAAACGTATTTATTTTGTCTAGGGATCTTACAGAACCAAATTTAAGCTAACTTATTTACTACATGTAACAATCTGTATCACAGTATTTTTTTTCTAATCGGAACCTCTTCGTGAGGGTCATGCTATTATTAAAAAAACCGGCCAAACCTGTTACCTACAGTCTACGGTCGCGAGTATAAGTAAAATTATGCTTTTCGTAATTTTCCTTTATTTGTGCTATAAAATGTTGCTTCGTACCAAACTTCAAGATTCTGAGTTCACAGGAAGTACCCTGTAGGTTTTGAACTCCTTGCGAGTGTCGATAAAATGCAGCATAAATGGCTGTATCTTTTAATTAGCTAGATTTTTCACAGCTCCATGGGACAGTAAACCTGAGTATTTGATATTAATTTCAGCTTGATACTTCCACGCGCTCCTAAGAAAAAGGGTCTTGACAGACAGGCAGATAACAAAGAGATCCTATTAGGGTTCGGTTTTTTCCTTTTGAGGTACAGAACCCTCAAAATGGCTAGTGCGGACAGCGAGCGGCGAGCGTTGTATGCATTTGATATGTGTATTATATACCCACGATTTGCGTTTGTATAATGTGACTATATCTTATTTATTCTAATCGACGACCTTAATACACGGTAAATCTCCATTGAGATTATGATTGCATCATTATTATACCTCCCTTAACAAATAAATCAATTAATAGAAAAACCACGAAGCTGTCATGAGGACTGCCAACAGAAGTGAAAACTCAAAACTATAAACAAATTGTTGTTTAAGCTCACCTGAAATGAAATCTTTAAATAAAATGCGCTGTTAAAAAATATAGGTTAATGATATACAGTATAAACATACCACCAGAGCGAAGGCGGGTTTTCATCTAGTATTTTATAAAGTACTCACTCATTTTTTTTCACTATTTCTTCATCACTTTTTTCATTACTAAATACACTTTGTTCAATTTTCATATTTTAAACGCTTATATGTAAAATATACATATAAATTTCTTATATTTATTAAACTTTACACAATGAACGATGCTATACGAATCTATGCCTTACTTTGCCTTTAATATTTCTTGAGAACCGATAACTACAAAAATGCTTATTGTGATGATAAAAAAATATAGGTTAATGCCTTATAAACTTATTACCCGAGCTAAGCCGGGTTTTCATCTAGTATTTTTATAAAGTACTCAGTCATTTTTTTTCACTATTTCTTCATTTTTTTTACTAATAGATGCACTTTGTTCAAGTTTCATATTTTAAACGCTTATTTATTTCACAAATTCGCTAAAAATCAATTTTAATAAAAGTGACGGCTTTGTCGACTCGTCGTCAAGACGCCCTGACGCTGCCGTATTCGCGCAAGCGCCTTGCGCCGCCATACTAGGTCTGGTCACGTGTCTTGATGCCCGTCGCGTCAGATTTCCTGACGCGAGTTTAACGCATTTTACCCATCCCAATACATTTTTTAAAGTGCACAATACCCGCTAATGAAGTTTTCACTTCAAAAAAGTAAAAAAACTATGTGCCTCCGCAATATAGGAGAAAACACAATTAGCAATTTAGTGTATGAGGCAGATACACATATACAAATATATTCATAGTAGAATTGTGTTGCTTTTGTATTCTCTTATGCAAGTTCTAAGTTCTAAGTTCTAAATGTGCACCACATACCGCCAATCTAAAGATTGCCTGGAAGAGATAGCAGTCTGCGATAAGTACGCCCATTGTACATTGTACGAAAATCGAATTAAATAGTTTTTTCATTTACATAATAAAATATAAATACTTCGGTCATTTAATACACAACGACATCTAGTTCCAAGCTAAGCAGAGCTTGTGTTATGGGTACTAGACAACTGATACAAATTCATATATACTTTTTTTTTGTAAATACATACACATTATACATAGTAAACACCCAAACTCCGAAACAAATATTTGTAGATCATACAAGCAATTGGTCCGACCGGGGAATCGAACCCTCATGATCAGCAGTCGCACACGCCAACCACGAGACCAACGAGGCAGTCAAATAATATATATTTCATTTTGTTAATTTTGCCACCTAGGAACGTATCTCCTACATTTCCATATACCTTTACCAATCCATATTCACGGTTTCTGTATTTGCAGCATATTTACGGAACGTATCACACGTGAATGAAGACCTTTGACAGTATACAGATGTAGTGTGTTAAAACCACAGGTTCTAGAAAGTTTCATTTGCTATGTTACAAGCTAACCTACAACACACGGAGCTAACAATTAAATTACCTCGACTAAACGTGTTATAACTCCCTGTAACTAAATACAGCCGGTGTAAACCGGTTATAAGCGGTACTGACTAAGGAATATTAACATAATAAAACGACTACTTAAAGTAAATTAACGAAGTTTAAGAGAATTATAATAATATGCAACGTATTTTAGAATCTGAGTGGTGATAGTATTTTTTTTTCTTTTACGTTTGGACCAGCCAAAATGACTCTGCTCTGCCTGATGGAAAGCATAAGCAGAATCCAAGAGTAGTGGTCACCATACTACGAACTGCGAATGCAGACCTTGCAACAATGCAGCATAGTGACCCACACCATGGTGGGCTTTAAGAATATGGAGTATCACCAGCGTTGTTTACCTGTGGGTGTTGTAAGAGTTGACTGGCAACTGCAGAGACAGGGAAAATTTGACACGAACTGTAACCCGTCTGACTGACATAGTAGTCGTATAGTAGGCCAGAACCTCAATTATAAGAGGAAACTTTTAACTCTAGAGGATTAACCGTGGGAGAGCCACACTTCGGCATAAATCGGCCGGCCATACCGGTTTTCGCTGTGTTTTACCGAGTGAGTGAGTGCGTTGCCGGAAGCACTTGTGACCCCTCAGGTGTCCATGGGCAGCGGTAATCGCTTACCATCAGGCGATACGTCTGCTCGTTTACCCCCTATTACATAAAATAAAACTAATTGAACAGCATGATTCCTAAGACTGAAAATAATGAAATCGGGAACACAGCTTACTTAAAACTACCACAATGTAGAACTCATTGAAATGTACAAAAAATGAGTGATTATAGAAAAGAATACGTTTGTATCTTCTTCTTCTTTAATGAAATGGCAACCAGCCGGATCTCTCGGATCAGCTATTTCTGCCAATGTCAAGTGTTTAGTCTTCAAGTCATTTAGTAGTAGAAAATTTAGTCTTCGTCGTGATGAAAGTAATGATATAAAATATAAAAAATGTGGATGAGATGAAATGGGGACCGTCTTCCGAATAAAACCAAGAATAGTTCAATACGTTTGTATTTGTTAAAAGTTTAGCGGTCACTTTTATTGAAAGCATTTATATGCATACAATAAGTTTGTATATAGCCTGAAATTTGGTGATGCCCACTGTACTAAACGAGGCAGCTGTGCATTAAACTAATTATGTAAACAGGCTGCAAGTTAATTAAAAACTACCTACTTCTAGCTATCGTATAGAATTTGTATATATATGTAGTTTCATGTAAAAATATGATAGTATAGAATTTATGTAGCTGGCAACATAAGTATCTTAAGAGATAAATTTTCACAAAATTAGTTTTTGGTAGATGCTCACAAATTGAAAAGATGCCAAAATTTCAAGTCACCTGCTAAGTAACTAACACAAGTTTCTCCTTTGAAGGAGAAACCTATGTATAGCAAGTATTGGCCTACTACGTATAATTTACTTTATATAAAGACTAGCCGACCCACGCAACCTCGTTTGCGCCTTATATTGCCCGTAGCGCGAAAATTTCCCCCGTTTTTGAAACATTATTCATTGTTGCTCCGCTCCTATTCGTAGTAGCGTGATGATATATACCCTATAGCCTTCCTCGATAAATGGACTATCCAACACCGAAAGAATTTTTCAAATCGGACCAGCGGTTCCTGAGATTAGCGTGTTCAAACAAACAAACAAACAAACAAACAAACAAACCAACAAACAAACAAACAAACAAACAAACAAACAAACTCTTCAGCTTTATATATTAGTATAGATATATAGATTGTCTCAGTAAGAGTGCACTTTTTACCCGACTGCGAAAGAAGGAGGGTTTTGTTTTTCGAGTGTATGTATATTTCTTTGGCACGCTTTAGAGCCTAACCGGCTTGTAGTATTTTTATGTGAGTGGTGTCAATAGATTCGTCTTAGTCACGAGAGTGACACTGGATACATCATAATTGAAAAAAAAAATTAAGGATTTTGGCGCCAAAAAGTAATAAAAAATGTTTTCAAAATACATCGAGTGTGGTATGAAAATAAAGAATGTTTAATGGTGATTACGAATAAATATATAACTTAAATGTTTTATTTAAAAAAACTGAATTTAATGAAGTCGGGATTTTTTACTTTTAATAATTAAATTTAGTGTCATTTTTTTCTTGTGCAAGTGGCAACTCTGAAATTTTGCAGCTGGCTCATATGTTCATTCCGAGTTTGAAAAATTGTGCACTTTACGGAAGAACAACGAGAAAATTCCTGAACTTAACGCACTTGTGAGGCCTCTGCTGTTGCGGGTGTTCATGGGTGGCGGTACCATCAGGCGATAGGTCTGCTCGTTTGCTACCTATAATATATAAAAAAAAAACAAGATCGAACGCGTCATTGGTGAGATATAGCCCCATTCAGAAAAAGTTACGAAAATTTTCATGAAAACAGTAATGGTCCTTCATTAGAGCCATGGACTATTTGACAGACATTTTGTTTCATATTTAATTGGTATGTGGTGGTACATATATTATACTCTTACAAACCAATAAAAAAATAACAACTCGTGTTTTTAATTTAAAATAAAAAAGTCTCTCATACTGGGACAACCTTTAAATACATTGTATAGATGATATTATTATTCCCTGTAAGCTGGACTATCAGATCAAGAAACCGATATCCAATGTAATGATAGTCTTAATGATAGTATTGTATCCACCACGCCTCCACAGTAAACATTCACTATATCTCACCAATTAATAGTTCGCACCAGACTTGATGTACCATCGTCGCGCCCTTATGTGGAGGAAATTAAACTGTTACGGTGAAAACCTTCATAAGTGACGACACGAAGACGACACGATTTACATTTTGTGTTATAAAATGTCAAGAACTATCACTGTATTTAACAACACACTTCTTGAAAAATTCTTTCAGTGTTAGATAGCCTATTTATCGAGGAAGGCTATAGGCTATTTATCATCACGCTAAGGCCAATAGGAGCGGAGTACGAATGAACAATGTTTCAAAATCGGGGGAAAATTTTCACGCCACGGGCAATAGAAGAAGCAAACGAGGTTGCGTGGGTCAGTTAGTATCTAATATATTATCTACTACAGTGATGATAAATGTAAAAAAAGCATTGATCTCCGACCGCTATTGAAATAAGTTTCATTAATCCTACTAATCCTACTAATATTATAAATGCGAAAGTTTGTAAGGATGGATGGATGTTTGTTACTCTTTCACGCAAAAACTACTGAACGGATTTGGATGAAACTTTACAGTAATATAGCTTATACATCAGAATAACACATAGGCTACTATTTGCCGCGATAGACGACATATACGCGGGCGGAGCCGCGGGCAGCAACTAGTATTTAATACACCTTAAGTGTGACATGCACTCGGAGGAAAATCTTTATTGTTTCGACAGTCTCAAACAATTTATCAGCAAAGTGGGTCATGATTCAAGTTTGTCAATAATATGTCGTGACATCTATTCAAATGAAACTATAGTGTTACAATATTATCTTCCAAAAAATACATCAATTTTATACGTAACTAGCTGAACCTCGCGGTGTTACCCGCGTTTATTGTTGAACCGCGAGTAACGCCACGGGACAAAGTTAGTCTAAAAAAGGTAGCCTAAGGTACTCCCTGGATCATCAGCTACCTGCCTGTGAAAGTCCCGTCAAAATCCGTCCAGCCGTTCCAGAGATTACCCGGAACAAACAGACAGACAGACAGACAGACAAAAATTTTTTTAACTACATTTTTGATATATGTATCATGTATACATACATATGCACTGATTAAAAATCTGTTATAAAAAAAGGAGGAGGTTTCTCAATTCGACCGTATATATATTTTTTTTTTTTTTTTTTTTTTTATGTGCGTTCGGGCATAACTTCGTCGTTTATGAACCGATTTTGATGATTTTTCGTTTGTTGGAAAGGAGATGTCCCGACGGTGGTACCATGATAAGGAAACTAGGATCTGATGATGGCATCCCAGAGAAATCGAGTTGAACCTTGAAGTCGGTTTTATTTTTGTTAAAATTGTACTTGTAATATTACAAACAGGCACTCCAATTTTATTTATTTGTATAGATTTTCATGTCAAAAACTTTAATATATATAAAAGAAACTAGCAATACCTATCGATAAAACCGACAACCCTTAAGCCTTTACGTAGTATTTCTTTACACAGATATAAGAGAAAATCCCCCACACCATAAAGTTATCCATCATCCCATAAAAAGAGGTATGTTAAGCTTGTATCGCCATTATTTCCTCTATACACAAAAGGTGAAAACTTAACTTAAGTTATTCTTTGACAATGGGAAAAACCTTTTGAATGTATCAGGGAAAACTTTATTAGATGCGGACGATTTGAATAAATAGCTGTTTAGAAAGATCTGGTAGGGAAACTTTTTTGTTTAGGATTGATCGTTGTTGTCAAAGGTTGCTTTATAAAGAGTTTATTTTAGTTATACTAGGGGTATGATGTGTGGGTTCGACGAAATATATTAATATCTTAAAATATATTATAATGTATGTCTTACAACTTCGATATCGTGCATTCTAAAGCTTCTATACACGTTACGTCAAAGTGAACGACAATCAGCGTTAAATATGGACTGACTTTGACACACCCTGTATCGCAGACTACAACGCCGCATCACGAGCAGGCAGACATACTGCGAATTTACCGGTAAAACCTATTTCACTGATTAAATTAAATTTACTTATTTCTTACTTATAGTCAAGAATTAGAGTTTTGAATATTGTAACATTTTGTACAGATTAATATGATTATCTACTAAGTATTTCCTATTATTCTTTGTTTGTCAACACAATATCATACAGTTACAGATAGAGGGCAAATGAGCAGACGAATTCCCTGATGGTAACCGATTACCGCCGCCCATGGACACCCGCAACACCAGAGGCGTCACAAGTGTGTTGCTTTTAAAAAGGAGTACGTTCTTTTCTTGAAACTTTGAAATACATTAATAACTCTAGTTGAGTGGTTACATGACAAACTTACTTGAGTTTTGGAAACATTTCTGAGGATTTGTAATTATGATTAACAGTAGCTGGACATTGGCCTCTCTATAGAAATGAGATCTTGGCTTAGGTATTATGTTACGCTGATCAGACGGTTTGGTAAAGGGCTTGTTTTTTAACTTGCAAAAGTGTTTATATAACCTAATTGCAGAATAAATGATTTCATTTCATTTCGATTTCATTTCATTCATTTCAAGTTTACCTATTTCTTTTTACAGTAATGTTGTCCTGTCTTTGCTCCTTTAGTTGCCTTTTACTACACCCACGGTTCACCAAACGTAGAATTTATGCATGTGTACTATGGCGAAGCCATAGGATTATAGTAGTTTAAATCTGTACGCCGCAACGTGCTACATTAATAGTTTTATTACGTGCCGTAGCAACGATATTAGAATAGGAAGTAGAAATAAGATATTGTCAATTTAGCAATTTCAGTAAACAATAGTTACTAGTTACCCCCACCTAAACCTGTCCATAAATCTTGTATATAAACTTTAGTTTAAGTTTAATTAACAGAGTCATAATTAAATATTACAATCAACGTGTCGTCTAATTGTCTCCAAGGGTAAACACGCAATAATTGGTGACCCCGACGTGATCTATTGGTTTCTAGTGCTGATATAATACCGGGACGACCGGAACCCTATATGGTTTTCAGCAGTGAATCTAGAGAACAATAGCATTACGAAATTATCACATCCCAAAAATGGCTCCAACAACAACAACTTCTTCAAGAGGCGACACTGGGTGCGAATCAGTTGCTGCTATCACGGTCACAGACAAACTACCTCAATTTTGGACAGACTCCCCACGTTTATGGTTCGCCCAGTTTGAAGCAATAATAGCACCACAAAAACAGGGCGAAGATTACAAATATAACATGGTAATATCCAAACTACCAAAAGAGGTCGTCCATCAAGTTAGTGACATTTTAACTAAGCCGCCCAGCGAAAATAAGTACTCCACCATCAAGGAGGGTCTAATAAACTGCTACGAAGAGAGCGAACACCGACGTTTCCACAGACTACTATCAGAAATGGACCTTGGAGACCAGAAGCCTTCCCAGCTCTGGAGAAAAATGAAGGAAGCTGGATGTGGAAAAATAAACGACGACACTATTCGCCTGCTGTGGCTAAGGCAACTCCCCGCTTCGCTAACAGCGATATTATCTGTTACAAACAATATATCGTTAGAAAACTTGAGCGAGTTAGCCGATAAAATATACGAAAACTTGACCTACAACAAGAAAAATACTCAAGAGACAGCGGTTGACATTAACCTAGTTACAAACATATCGTCGCAACTTGAAGCCATGCGAATAGAAATAAATGCATTACGCAGCATACGCGAGAAACAACCTATGCAACGCAGCAAATACCAAACACGACATACGTCACATTCACGGTCAAGGTCGCGCCACAGAAACTCACATAATGGATTATGTTATTTTCATAATCGTTTCAAGCAGGATGCATATAAATGCAATAAGCCTTGTTCATGGAATATAATTAAAAATAACAGGCTATCGGAAAACTAAATTTAGCACAGAATACGACGGGCCTCTGTGCTATCCACCCAGCAAACCGTCTAACTATAACTGACTCAAACAGTGGTTATAGATTTTTAGTCGACACGGGTGCTAACATTTCGGTCATAAATAGCACAAATAATAAGAATCAAGCATGCGAATACCAATTATTCGCCGCGAACGGGACCCCTATAAATACATACGGGGAACGCGTTTTAACGCTTAACCTAGGACTGCGCCGAAGCTTTAAATGGACATTTACCATTGCCGACGTCAAGATGCCAATCCTGGGAGCTGATTTTTTGGAGCATTATCAATTATTAGTGGATATACACGGAAAAAAACTGATCGATAAAAAAACAGGTTTGGAAACGCCTGCCGAAATAGTGAGAGCAAAAATTTGCATCCGTTCGATCGTTAAACGCTCCTCTCCAGGAACCAATAAAGGGATTATTAGAGAAATATGAAGATATTAAAAAGCCTAGATCAATGAATCTACATACAAAGCACCGAGTACAGCATCAAATAATAACAAAGGGTTTCCCAGTATTTACGCGAGCGCGTCCATTACCTCCTGACAAATACAGGATGGCAAAACAAGAAAAATAAGTTTAAGGAACATTATGAACACTTAGAAGAGGTGTTTAAGCGCCTACATAAAAAAGGCATAACAATAAATATAAACAAATGCGAATTCGCCAAGTCGGAGATTGATTTCCTCGGTTATCATACAACGAGCCAAGGGTTGACTCCTACTATGGAAAAGATTCAAGCTATAAATAATTACCCTAAACCACAAACGATAAATGAGTTACGACGTTTTTTGGGTATGATTAATTGCTACAGAAGCAATATTCCACATGCAGCAAAGCATCAAACACCGTTAAATAAATATTTTATTAATTGTAAGAAAAATGATAAAACGGTTATCCAGTAGAATACTGAAGCAAACCACGAGTTTGAACGCTGCAAGCAGATAAGCAAACAGAAACAAGGACACGTTCTGGTAGAGTCTCCCACCAGACGGTTAGATTCCAATTATAATGATATTTTTTTTCTCTTCAGAGGGGGAATATCTATGGCGAAGCCATAGGATTATAGTAGTTTAAATCTGTACGCCGCAACGTGCTACATTAATAGTTTTATTACGTGCCGTAGCAACGATATTAGAATAGGAAGTAGAAATAAGATATTGTCAATTTAGCAATTTCAGTAAACAATAGTTACTAGTTACCCCCACCTAAACCTGTCCATAAATCTTGTATATAAACTTTAGTTTAAGTTTAATTAACAGAGTCATAATTAAATATTACAATCAACGTGTCGTCTAATTGTCTCCAAGGGTAAACACGCAATATGTACTTCTGAGCATCTGAGATAAATCTCAACTTTAACCTTTCTGAATTCATATTTGGACATATTTTCTTTTCTGTTATATGTATATTCATCCGATTTTGATTGAAGTACGCGGTTCCTTTTTGGTCTAAGAACTATATAGAAGGAGTTCCTTCATTAGAACTTCGACGACTTAAACTGTCAAAGGAACAATAGGTGTGCATTAAACTTCAACTGTTTTTTTTAAATATAGCTTAATCACATAATGTCACAGTTGTCTCTAGTGTTATTTTAGGATTTCTAGGTGTATTTTAGGTGTGATTTTTATATTTATAATGTATTACACTTATGTAGTTCTCGGTCACTTCACTTACTAACGCATTTATTCATTCATTCATATTCATATTGCATTGTACACTTGTGAGCAATAAACGTTTTGATTTTGAATAAAATTAGAAAGTACAAATTAAAAAATAAATACCTTCGAAGGATCACAGAAGCCAAAAGATGAAAAGTTTATGAACAAAGTTTGAAAATTCATTTTGACCTTTCAAAATTTTGATATTTATAACTGTCTACCCTACATTGAAGTTACGTGAAATCTATTTCGATAACTTCTCTTGATACCTCTGCGACCCTTATTATTTTTACAATGCTGTCAAAACCATCCCTTGCTGGTCGATGAGAATTTTGTGTACTTTACATAAGCTTCTAACCAGACCCAATTTAATTTATGAATAGATTCAATCTGGCTATTTATGCGTAGATCGTCACTGACAAGTTAGACCGAATTTGAATACATCGTAAATATTTTCTTGTTGTTGCAAAAGTATGGCAATAAGATAGGAATCTGAGGTATAACCTTATACCTCAGATCAAATAAAAAATGGTCGAAAACACACTGCATTGCTCTTGTGGCGGGGTGGGGTGTCCTAAAACTACACGGTGTGCTACTCTTCGCCTGAGACGGTAGTATCCAGAAACTGCTGTTATTAATACATCCGGAGCCCTACCAAACAATTACTACTACAGCCTATTGCCGTCTACTGCTAAAGGGATGCCTTCCCTAAAGAGCGCCAACCATCCCGGTCTTGGGTCGTTCGCATTTATCGGTAAGCAGTCACAATTATTGACAATCAAAAGGCCCATCGGTAAATGATTATTTTAAATTACTAACGAAGGCAGACAGACCGTTATTGGTCATGAACCGTCCAGAAAAAAAAACCATAACTCAAATCAAATGAGGAACACGATAAAAAGATGATGATCTAAATACTTAGTAAACAAAACGTAATACACAGGGCTACAGAACTTCTTATATTTTTACTTTGTTTTATTTTGAGCATTAGGCGAGGCACTTTAAAGTTTGCCAAGACCTTTCAACTTGACGAAATTATCGTCTGGATGCGCTTAAAGTTTATCTTACGCGTTTCTAGACGGTTCTGGTTATTTTGTAAGAAATTCCAACATTGCAAACGTAACTTATTACTACTATTTTAAAAATATGTATTTGTACTAGTTACTGCTTGCAGCTCCACTCGCCAGTATTGTCGGTTATTGCGGTAAACAGTAGCCGTGTTTTTCCTCAAGAATCAAAGTAGGTATCTCCGTGTTAAACATTGAAATCGGTGTAGCGGTTGGAAAGCGTTACAGACAGGCAGACAGATACAGCTACTTTTGTAGTTTAAAACTAGGTATTAATCTTTTATCATCTTTTTATTTTCGCTTAACCTAGTTTTAAGTTTTCTTTTTACAGTAAGACTGGAGTTGACTGTGTAGTTTTCTATGTATTTTCTAAATATATGTGGGAAACGGAACGCAAGATGTGTGAAAGAGAGAGAAGGTGTACGAGTGAGAGGAAGAGGAGAATGGCGGCGGACGAAAGACGAGTGAACGTGTGCGAAATTCAACATATAGTAAAATTATTAAACGAAGTTATTTCAAACCCTAAAGACTTTAATTACGCCATCCCACATTTGGGGGCTCGTCCGGGATAATCAGAGTTAGGTGAGAAGTTGGATTTCGCAACAAAAAAAAAAAGACGAAGAAAGATTGTGCCGGTTACCACGCGCTCGCGCACAACGTGTAGTGATTTTACGACGATACAGGAAAATACGTTGGTTGCCGTACTATTTCTGTATATTTCAAGACGATTAAGACGAACAAAAACGTTTAATTACGATGTCAGACGAAAATAAAGGTGCTGAACAGACCACGATGTCAGCATTATTCCTCGATGGAATCACGAAGTTTAGCGGCGACGACAGGACCGTGTCATCAACCAAATGGGCACAGGATTTGGAGGATAACGCAGAAATTTTTAACTGGACGCCCCAGCAAAAACTAATTTTTGCTCGAAGATCTTTAGTGGGCACGGCGGCATTATGGCTAAAGAGTGAAAAAACGTTCAAAACCTATGAGTGATGCATTGTTCTGAATGAGGAAACATTGTGGATGAGGAAGAATGTCTGAGGACAGACATTGTTGCAGGAAGGCCGAATGTTGGAAACGGAACGCAAGATGTGTGAAAGAGAGAGAAGGTGTGCGAGTGAGAGGAAGAGGAGAATGGCGGCGGACGAAAGACGAGTGAACGTGTGCGAAATTCAACATATAGTAAAATTATTAAACGAAGTTATTTCAAACCCTAAAGATTTTAATTACGCCATCCCACATATATATATATAAATAACACAGTCATACTGTCAGGACAAGGTTTGCTTATCCATGGGAGAGCCACGCTTCGGCATCAATGGGCTGGCTCTGTGAAATAGCGCTTGAGCTGTATTCCATCGAGTGAGTGAGAATACAGGAGGCACATACTCAACCATCCTCCCCCTCATTCTCCATACTTTTCCCCATTCCCCATACTTTTCCTCATTCCCCAAAGGCCGGCAACGCACTTCTGACGACTCTGGCGTTGCTGGTGTCTATGGGTGGCTGTAATCGCTTACCACCAGGCGATACATCTGCTTGTTAGCCCCATATTCCATAAAAAAAGAAAAAAGAAATAGAAAAACTGGTAATGCTATTTCTTTAACTGTGATATACGGCCACAGGTTAGGTTGGAACTTCTATAATTAATCATAAATTAATTTTACTGACAAAACAATTTTCTATAACTAATTCTAAGGCTGTGAGGTATTTTCAACATGAAATTAATTTACAATCACAAAAATACTTTACATTGGGCAACAAAGACGAATTAACAAGCAATCAGCGTGCGACTTGCTATTCGTCGATACAATTTCACAATCTTTCGACTGTTTGCGATCTCGCGAGATAGATTACAATCTAACGGTTTTGTAAATCTTACGGTAACATATTCAAAGTTCACGAGCCAAGCTGACACTTTACAAGTTTACAAGCGAGCTGCTATTGGAACTAAAACGACACTAAATCATAACCCCGAAGCTGAATGTCGAATGAATTTATTCCTTTAGTTACTTTCCCTGCTTTTGTAAAAAAATACAGGATCATAAAGCAGAGTTTCGGCATCAAGTTTTACTGTGATGTTATTTTATTTAAAAAATGGTACATATCTTTTTGATCTAGGTAAACATCAAAATTGTTCAATTTTACTTTATCCTTGAATAATAAACTAGTTATTAAAACGCGTTGACTTGGTTCTTACTACCCACCCTTTCAATAATAAATAGAGCCCTTTTGAACTTGTTTCGTTCTCATGTTATCGATCTCTGTAACATGTGACGTAGATCATGAAAGTTTCTTGTTTATGAAAATTTGGAGAAACTTTACGTCTTGTGTACTCCGGGTAGTTAGCCCGGAGTATACAAGACGGCGGTGTCTCACGCCCATGCCTCGCAGAGTACGTTGTGCCTTGGTCCTGGTTCTGGAAAATAGTCATTGGGACGTCAGTGTCCTAAGATATACTGACTAGTTCATACTTCAAATTCAGTTCGCCCTCAGGGTTGCAGAGGTCCGACGCAAGTCGCTCCGTAGAAGTATGTTCATCAGTTGATTGGTTGCCAGTGTTTGGGATCTGACTGTCATCATCACTGGCATTCTGAGATAAATAAGATAGTTTGAGGCAGTAGAGCCACGCTGATTTCAGCACGAACGGGCCAGCTCGACCGGGGCGGTACTACCCTCGCACAGAAAATCAACGTAAAATGACAGTGTTCGTGCTCTCGTGTTTCGTTGGTGAGTGCGAGACCGTAGGCCCAATGATGCAGAAGCATCACTAGCCCGCCATGGTGTAGGTCACCATGCTGCATTGTTTGCATTCGCAGTATGGTGACCACCATTCTTGGATTATGCTTATGCTTTCCATCAGGCAGAGTAGAGTCATTTTGGCAAGGTCAAAAAAAAAAAACAAAATAAGAAGAGAGAAAGAGACAAACAAGTATAAAATCATTCATGATCTTTTTATCATACACATTCATATTACATCTAATTTTAATAGTGTTATTGATATGAAAATCCTTCCTTTTTTCTTAAAAATACAAATGAACTATAGTAGATAATAAATTTAATAAAAATGATTTAATGGACATTATTATGATAAATTAGATCGTGGTATTAAGATATTGGTTTCCTTGAAAAATTGCGGTCAGTGGTGGGTAATAAAAAGATTAAGCGTACCTTATATGTTTGATAATGGTATTTTTAAGGAGAGTCATAATATGTTCAGGAGTGGAGTATTAGAGTTATTTTTATATATGAAACTGCTATAGTGACTCTACTCTGCCTGTTGGAATATATGAGAAGAATCCAAGAGTTTTATCTGAGATTCTTATTGCGAATGCAGGCAATGCAACAATGTTAAGGACATTCACGCTATGGCGGTCCCTATAAGTACCTCTCAGTCGAGCCGGCTCGTTTGTGCTTAAACAACCTTAAGGCTGTTTATAATGACGAAGATGAACAGTCACTTCGTAACAGAAATAATTCACACAACATAATACATGTGTATTAAATAGGAATATACCAAATACTGTTATTAAACGAGCTTAATAATTTAGAGTAAAATATATGCTGAGCTTACGGTAACAGTTATCCTTTAGCCAAATATTCATTGGAAGATACATCCATACTAATATTATGAATTTGCAAGAATTGTCTTTCTGTCTGTTACGCTTTTACGGGTAAACCGCTTGACTAACTTTTGCCTGCGACTCTGCACGGCTAAACTGCTGTAGTGATTTCAATGAAATTTGGCAATTAGATAATTGGATTATTGAGAAAGAACAAAGGCATCTCATTACCGCAATAACCGACTTAGAGGCGGAGCCGCGGGCAGAAGCTAGTAAATAATAAACATCATAATCATTTGTTCTATTTCAGTGTGATTTGAATAAAATATGGACGTATACGTATTCCTAGCCGATTTCGGCCGCGGCGGTATACACAGATGCACTCTCTGTTCCCTCACTCTCATAATCCGATAGGACGGTTATCAAACCCGGCCAGGTAGGAGGCCAGGTGCAGGACCGACGGCTTTACGTGTTCTCCGAGGCACGGGGATTATGACCCCAACTTCTAATCTCCGAGCTGTTATTAAGTGTTTCTATAATTAGAAAAACTCAATAACGCTTTATAGCTCGACCCGGGATTCAAACTTGAGATCTCAAGATCTGCAGTTGCATACACCAACCGCTAAAGGTACTAACGTGGCAGAGTATAAGACAATATACAGGTAGGTATGTTTATCAACATGTTTACCGTACTACAACTTCTGCCTAATTTGGAATCGGCTGCGTTTGAGATGTCTCAATTTATTACTATCAAACATCGGTAAGAAACCATTACGTCATCCGCGTAGCCAATTCAGTAAGAAAGGACTTCAGAACGACTTATTGCCGCTAATAAATAGTTGTAAAAACTTATCAACAAGAAAGGAAATGTGCGAGGTCATCAATTTTATCCGGAGGTGCAATGAAATTTTCCGACAAGACGTCAAAGGGGCGCGGCAAGGCGGCAGCGGGGAATCAACAGTTTCAGTAGGCTCAGATACAGCTTACAGCCAGTCTGCTCCCGTATGCCGTAACGGACTGTCGTGTCCACCGTGCGCGAATTTTCGTATTACGTCTTGAAATAAAACATGTAAATATGTGTTTTAATTTCTCAGTATAATACTATCGTTTATTGTGCGTGTATATTTTATATTTCTTTAGCTTAGTATTTTTTTATCACGCAAACGTAACTGTTTTCGGTCTAACTTTGTCTTGAAACGCTAAGGTTTAATCGTGTGTGCGACCATATTGTTTATTTTATGTTCCGTTTTTGAAATTTATTACTTTTTTTTTGGTTGTGGTATTTGGTGTATTTTGTGTTAAGATTTGGCATTTGGAAAAATAAGGTATGTAAGTTTTATTTTTTTATTAAATTTCTAGACGATAATATTCTAAAAATAGTTCGTTCATAAACATATTCATGATATTTTAAAATAACAATGATTAAAAATATGTGCTGTTTGTCCATGTGCCCACGCGTGTTCTTAAGGGTCATAATTGCGTATACACTAACAGGTTGTTAGAACATATTTAAGCCCTCAATCGTCTAAGTCTTGACAATACATAATCAACTTTAATAATATATTTACCAATATAATAGTCGATAGTAAAACTTAAACAAAAATACTTTACACGCAAATAGGAAGGTTTGCCTGTACAATGTGAAAGTAAAAGTAAAAAATATAAATCCCTAGCTGACCCACACTACCCTCGTTTTGATAACATTTATTATTGGTGCTCCGCTCCTATTGGTCTAAGCGTGACAATATATAGCCCATAGCCTTCCTCGATAAATGGTCTATTTAACACTCGAATGATTTTTCAAATCGGTCTACTAGCTCCTGAGATTTACGCGTTCAAACCAACAAACAAACCTTCAGCGTTATAAATTAAGTATAGATTAGTTTGAATTTAAAAAAAAGTGTTTCTAGTTGATGGTCGTAAAGATATTTTAACTTACCTATTAGATCTTAGCCGTGGCTTCTCTTCCATAAAATGTTTTTTTAATTAATTACCAAACTTTTAACAGGTGTACTTCAAAATAGGATCTTAGTTTGAAACACTATTTATTCCATTACTAAAATAATAATATTCACAATAAAATTTAAACACACAAATAACAAGACAATATAAAATTCTGACAGTTTGACTGTAGGAAAGATTTTTTTTTTACCCGACTTCGAGAAAAGGTGGGTTATGTTTTCTAGTGCATGAATGTAGGTATGTATGTATATTTCTTTGGCACGCCCTTAAACCAAAACGGCTAGTAGTTTTTTATGTGAGTAGTGTCAATAGATTCGTTTTAGTTATGAGAGTCGCACTGGGTACATAATATTTAAAAAATTAACCTGAATTTAAAAAAGATGGCGGATAGTGACGCAGCAGGTTTTTTTTATTAAATAATTTCGCTTTTTTAGTAAATGTACAGATTTCTTTAATTTATTTCTGTTTCTCGTCCGATTCTAGAATGTTTTTTATTATTAAAAATTAGACAGAAATTGTAAAAATGCTTTTTTTTTAATAATAACTTATAAATAGAGTTTATTGCCGGTTCTTCTCCATAGGATTGACATTTAGAAGCGAGTAACTAGTCTTTATTGTAAAGTTTCGAAAGGCCTACTTTTGATTTCGTCATAATAATACATAGAACAATTTCTACCTAAATATGGAACAATATGCAATTATTGCGTTACTTGCTTTTACACGCGGCTTCACTTGCGTATTTGTCCGTCATCGCGACAAATAGTAGCCTAAGTCCGTTAATCCATTGAAAAGTAAAGTTTGGGGTTGCATTGCAAGGAGTTGTTAGTGTAAAGTTAAATTCAAGTTTGTGGGATTGCAACCTTTGTCCCCCGCCGCCATCTTGGAAGAAGGGGTGTACATGGTTTTTATAGTTTATCTGAAAAAATAGCCATTCTATAGTTTAGCAGATAAACCATTCTAAACCAATCTATACGGATGATGATCAAATATCTAAATGTACCTGTTAATCCACAGCCTTTACCAGTCCACAGTTAGAAATAGTTTAAAAGGTTTAGAAAGGACGTTTTATAGTATATACTCGTACTAGCAGACCCACGCAACCTCGTTTGCGTCTTTTATTGCCCGTCGCGTGATAATTTTCTTCCGTTTCTGAAACATTTTTCATTGGTGCTCCTCTCCTATTGGTCTTAGCGTGATGATATATAGTCAATAGCCTTCCTCGATAAATGGGCTAACTAACGCTGAAATAATTTTTCAAATCGGACCAGTAGTTCCTGAGATTAGCGTGTTCAAACAAACAATCAAACAAACAAACAAATTCTTCAGCTTTATATATTAGTATAGATGTGTATAAATATACTTTTATTCGCCAAAAATAAAAATGTACAACAAAAATGGCGGCGCGATACTTTTATCGCAGGTCGATATTGAAGAGATAACTTTTACACCGTCCTCGTGACATTTTCTAGTTCTATAACATGTGGACTACACCGAACGGGAATATAAAAAAACATTTCTGATAAATATAAAACATTAAGGCTATGTTTCACTGGTAACAAATAAGTTTCGGATAGTTTATGCGACGGATAATTTGACGTACTTTTCTTATAAATTGTGTTGAACTATCCGTCTGATAGGCTACCAGAACTTATCTGTAACCTGAATGGTTTATTTATTTAAAACTAGTCGTGGCCCTTGCTGTTCCCAAGATTGAGATTTTAGGAACACAACATTGTTCTTATTCAAAAATATTTTGTGTACTATTCCAGACAATAATCTATCTCTGGGCGTAAATGCACCCAGATCCGTTGAGCTATTTTTGCGTGAAAGCCTAACAAACTTTCGCCTTGGAATATTAGTAAAATTTATTTAGACACAATTTTTTTCCCGGGGCTCCACTCGTGTGTATGTTAAGGGTGGGTCCTTCACCAGAATCACAAAATCTCCATTCCAAATTTCATTGAAATCGGTGAAGCGGTTTAGCAGTGAAAGTTTAACAGACTGACAGACTTACTATCAAATTTATGAGAATGGATTAGTAAGATTTATTAAAACGTTCACAATAGACTCTCTCTCCATATAACAGTTGATGTTTTTCACTGAATGAGGGTGCATGTACATGAACATAAATTATATAGTCTGCCAAAACTTCGTGTCAAAAAATACAGTGGAACATATAACTGTCTCCTTTTTGAAGTCTGTTAAAAATATTTCCAAGTAGTTGCTGGAAATATAAATACTTGCCATGTCCGTAGTATTTCCAATCATGAAATATATAGCCGTATAGAGAACAATACACTGATGTTTCCACAGATAATAAAAGCCCTCGCTGGGGATCAAACTTCAATTACGCGGATGCAGTTTTCGAGTTAACCACTTCAGTTTCACGGTGAATTTAGTATTGTATAGTACATTTCCTCATTCTTTTCTTCTTTATTTGTTTATTCGTTTGGTTCTTCGTTTAGTTGTTTGTTTCGTAATTTTTTTTTCTAATTTTACTATGCGAACAACGTTAAGTATAAATATGTTTTTCTTCTTTACTATCTCGCCCTCTCTACTTCTCTTGCTTTATTTTCTTGGATATTTTGAAAAACTTTAAGTAAAGGGTACTTAATGGCTCAAATCAGACCCCTTTTTTTGTGTAGTAGCCCCCTCGGGCCGTAACTCCGCCGGGGTTTGCGGCGGGGCGGTGTGTTGGAATCGAACCGACTAAAACCACACGTTGTTCCACTCTGCGCCTGAGACGGGAGGGATCCGGGAACTGCAGTTATTAACACATCCGAACCACTGAGACAGACCCTAGTAAGACCAAGCGTGTTGACTTCGTTATGTCTCGTCACATCAACAGCATTTAACAGTCCAGTCCAGGATATAAGTTTCTCCTAAAAATTAAGTATACAGTGCCAAGAAGTGGAACTAATAATTGTTTTTAAGTTTTACATGGAATTCTTTTCTTGTTGTGTTGTGAATAATAAACGTCTTTTATTTATTTCTTTTTCTATAAATATAAGTCTATTAAAGTAGATTTCTAGAAAAATGGCCGGGTAAGAAAACTTTTCACCCAATCGGTGGCACAGTGGTAGCGTGTGCGATTACTGTGCTTGAGGTTTCGGATTTGATGCCCGAGTCGGACCAAACATTTGTTTTGGAGTTTGGGTGTTTTATATATATAATATATATGTATTTACAAACTATATAAGTATTTATATCAGTTGTCTAGTACCCATAACACAAGCTCTGCTCAACTTCGGACTGGACAGTATTGTGTGTTCGAAAAAAAATCATTGTGGCTTAAAAGGCCCTCAAAGAAATATTTTTTTCAAAAGACTCCTGAATTCTTTGCTTGTTGTGCAAAGGGCCGTGTCAAAAGCTGTTATGTGGGTAAATATTCTAAAAATGTTCACGAAAGGCATTTAGATTGGAAGAAACTTACTTCGGTAACATTATTGACCATTAACTTAGAAATAAAAATAGTTTTGCGGTGTAAGATCAACAAAATGGAGTCGATTCACTTACCGTGGAACTTGTAGGTATTTTCTGTGCCAAATACCAACTACAATTTATTCAGGTTTTCATTTCATTTGCCTTTCTTTCACTGCCACCGTTTTATCATAGTCATATTTTTGTACCTAAGATAAATCTTATTCGAATCCGATTTCGCGAACGGTAACTACTAAGCAAAGTTTATACTACATTTTATTCGTATCGTAATCTCACTTATTTCATAAACTACTAGCTGAACCCCGCGCTGTTACCCGCGATTATTGTCGTACCGCGAGTAACGCCGCGGGACAAAGTTAGTCTTTCACATCAAATTCAAAGTCAAAAAAGATTTTATTCATATGGGCACTTATTTTACAGGCACTTATGAATAGTCAATATTTAAAATCGAGTGATTCTAGTCACCAGTTCTAAGTGCAGCCTACCCTTCATGGTTAAGAATCTTCAGGCAATACTGTTAAGCGGATTTGGATGAAATTGCTACATAGATAGTTTATAATTTAAAACAAACTGTATTATAACACGTTAATTGAGACATACGCTGACGAAGCTAGTTCATACTAAACATTATAAAAGCCGATCAAATTACAGTTATAAAATAATATAGTAACACAACCTTCCTACGATTCTCCGAACTATTAGCGTCGAAACTAGAACATTTCACATAATATCGGTGGTTGAGTTAATCTGTGGCTTTATCACCGCCATATTACATACCAACCTATCTCCTTTTGACCTACAAAACTGATACAAACATACTTAGGATAAGTACGAGAACACGCAACTGTATCGAGTTTTGAAACTAGTAAGAAGGAACTTGTCAATCGCATTGGAAGTTTCAAGATCAGATGAACGGACAGGTTTATATTATGAGGATTAATAGACAGATAATATTAATATTAGGTATTGCCTGAAGATGCCATTGAGATTCCGTAGCTACAACTCTTTGGAATGTAGATGGTCTAAGTAGTTCACTGGAATTTACAGGTGCTTTACAGCTCTCTGAAATTCAAAGGATATCTATAGTTCTTTGGAATGTGCAGAATAATTATTAAAATTTACTCAATTAAAATAAGAAATTGAACTTAGTACCTGTTTTATCATTTACTGGGAAAACCTCTGATAGACTATTTTGAGCTAATATACCAGATATAGAGAAGCCAAATGATGCAGAAGCATTTCAATAGGCCGCCATAGGGTGTCACCATGCTACTTTGTCTGCATCACAATCTTGGATTTTACACGTGCTTTCTATCAGACAGAGTAGAGTTGCTTTGGTATGCTCAAAAAAAAGATTATTACAGATATTGGTTTCACAGTTCTTGAATAGAGACATTTATCTAACTAATGCATTTAAACGATAAATTCTTTTGTGTATATATAATTAACCTGTATCTTGGAAAGTGCTCTAACAATTTTCATGAAATTTAGTATGCAAGGGGTTTCGGTGGCGATAAGTCAATCTAGCTAAGATTCATTTTTAGAAAATTTCCCGGTCATCCAGGTACTAACTGTTTAATAGTGTTATATAACAGACTAGCTGAGTGATAACCGCGGGTAACGCCGCGGGACACGGGTCCCGCGGTCGTAGCGCGAGTGAGGCCGCTGGGTGAAGCTACTCTAAAAAAGTAGCCTAAGTTACTCCTTACATCATCAGCTACCTATCAGTGAAAGTCCCGTCAAAATCAGCGCTTCAGTTCCAGAGATTAGCTGGAATAAACAGGCTGACCGACAGACAGACAAAAATTGTAAAAAAGTGTTATTTTGGTATATGTACCGAGGATACAAGCATATAATACGCATTTAGTAGAAAGCGGTTATTTTAATATTACAAACAGATTCTCCTAATTTATTTATTTGTAAATGTATTTATGTATAGATAAACATGTTATATTGATAAAAACTTATTTTGTATCTTATCTGTATAACTACAATCCATTTTGAAGAGTGTACTTTTATAAAAAAAATGTCTTTACTCGGTTAATACAGTCTAATAGATTCTATTTGTGTTCCGAAGTAAAAGAATAATTGATTTATTAGTAGTTTTGAATAAATTGCTTTTGAATATGTCATAAGGGACTCACAAAATATTTATATTATCTTATGAATAGGCAATCTAGCTAAGATTCATTTTTAGAAAATTTACCAGTCATCCAGGTAGTAATTGTTTAATAGTGTTATGAGTCCCGCGGTGTTACCCGCGGTTATTGTTGAACCGCAGCTGAGTCCGCGGGGTGAAGCTAGTCTAAAAAAAGCAGCCTAAGTTACTCCTCACATCATCAGATATGGTTATGAATAGGTCTATCAAAACACATTTAATTTTCTGCTCCGATAGCTAAGAACCTGGAGCGGTAACAATACCACTTGAACGTATTCGGTGTATCAAACAATACATTTTGGTGAAATGCTGCCTATGTATGATGTATCCTAACTGATTTGGTCAGGTCTAAATTTAAAATGACAGCCTTTGTGTTTTCGTGATTCGTTGGTGACTGCCAGACCGACCGCCCAATGATGTAGAAGTATCTCAATAGGCCTCCTGAGTGTGGGACACCATACTGCATTGCTGCATTGTCTGCATTCCCAATGAGTATGGTGACCACTTCGCTTGGATTGTGATCATCCTTCCCATCAGACAGAGTAGACTTTTTTTTTATGGTGTAGGGGGCAAACGAGCAGATCTATCGCCTGATGGTAAGCGATTACTGCTGCCCATGGACACCCGCAACACCAGAGGCGTCACAAGTACGTTGCCGGCCTTTATTGGGATGGTTGGGGTATAAGCCTCCGGTATCCTCACTCACTCAGTGAGACACAGCGCTAGCACTGTTTCACACCGGTTTTCTGTGAGACCGTGTTATCACTCCGGTCAAGCCGGCCCATGCATGCCGAAGGGTGACGGCAAACCTACCATTTTGGCAGACTCACACATTTAAAAAAATATTTTACTCTATCTTAACTTCTAATAATATCATGGCTATAAAGTTCTTAGTCCTACTATTAGATTATTTGAGTCTCCTTTTCACACGATTGACTCAGCACCCTTAAGTAAGCTAAGCAAACACTCCCACACATCCAACGCTTGACCACACAGCGATTTCAACCATCTAATCCTATAAATTCACAAAGTACCTATAAACTGAAGGGCCTCTTACCATTCAGTTGTGTCTTCATTTCGGCAGTATTCCATCCTCGACCCGTGAGCCATTATGAACGGATATTAAACTGTTACAGTTGGAACGTGATCACAATCTAATTAAAAAGTTGGGTGTCTAAAGCGTCAGTGGTCCTGTGATTATGTTCAACGTTTTACTGTTTTGTGAATAAATTGGGAAAATGGGACACGTGATATAATTTATATTATTCCCTTTGTCACGGGGCTTAGTCTGGTATTTTTAGAGTTTAGAGAGGTAAAATGTCACATTTAAAATCGAGTTGGGGATTTCGATTATCGATATTGAGTATCGAAAGGTTACTCTCTCTTGCGGTTAGCGTAGCATATGTTTTACGAATCTGAAAACAGCAAAAGCATTGCATTTTTTTTATTTTACAGCGTTATATCCTACTTCTTCTTCGCGACCATTATGAGATGAAATTTTTGCATAAAGAAAACTATTTTTATCATTTTCAGCGTTAACACCAGTAAATTATCTAAATGTTGTCATAAACATTAAATAAACTAAATCTATTTATCAATTGGACTAAATTACAAATACAATTTTAACAAAAATAAAACCGACTACAAGGTTCGACTTGATTTCCTTGGATGCCGTCATCAGATATTAATATCTTTATCATGGTATCACCGTTGGGACATCTGCTTTCCATTAAAAAAATAATCATCAAAATCGGTTCATAAACGATGAAGTTATCCGTGAACACTCAGAAAAAAAAAAAAAAAAAAATATTCGGTCGAATTGAGACTTTTTTTGAAGTCGGTTAAAAATATATTTTAAAGCTACTTTGTCCAGTTCGAGATAAAGCTTGACATATTTGTTTCCAACTGAGACTTGTGAAACCGAAATCAATAGGTAATTACCTTGCAGAAAAGTTCAAAACATTCTGTCAGAGGCTATATCAGTAAGTACTAAAATGACCCTTAAAATTACGACTTCATTCTAAAAAAGACAATTACTTACATAAAAACACTTGTAACTTAATAAAATTAATTAGCATTCCTGTATAAAGTAGCCCTCAATTTAAATATCTACAAATAAGTAAATGACAGCCGCAATCGTTTCAAAACACGTTTCAAGATCAGAACCGGGGCTTCCTTAAAAATCAAACCTAATTTAAGTTTTGTAAGAACATTTCAGGATTGAATGGTACCAGTAATAACTTTAGGCATACAACATGAAATTTCCATCAATCAATATTCGTTGATCATTCGAAATTATTGACTTTACAAAATTATATAGCAGTACAACAGTATGGATTATAAAATCAAAAGTCATATAGATTTAGTAACAGGTTTGCATGGTACTTGACAACAACTATCATAATCAGCCTACCGCAGTTTACCACTGGACATAGGCTTCTCTAATTGCACGCCACGTGGTTAGATCCTCGGCTTCTCGCATCTAGCTCCTGTCAGCCGTCTTGCGCAAATCATCACTCCAGCTAGCCAGTGGGCATCCTACATTACGCTTTTAAGTGTGGCCCTTCCAAAATTACCCTGAAAACATACGCAGAATCCAAGTGTGGTGATCACCATACTCATTGCGAATTCAGACAATACAACAATGCAACATGGTGAACCACATCATGACGGCTTTTGCATCACTAGGTCTCCATTCTCGCATTCACAAACTAAACACGACAGCACGAGCGCTGTCATTTTACGTTGATCTTTTATGCGAGGATAGTTCAGCCCCGGTCGAGCCGTTTGCCGTACGTTTGCCGAGACAAGAACGCTACTCGGCAGCAATCAAAATTAATACTCTAAAATTTATCATAATCATCAAAACCTTCTTTCTACGGACATAGGTCTGTCCGTAGAAAGGTTTTGACCTGGTTACACGGGTTTGTATAGGTTTGTGAGAAGTTTTCCTTCTATTTTCAGTGCTGTTGTTCTGTATAATTGACTTTCTTACTGGGCTCTTATACCACCCACGATACGAATACTGGTGGCGGTACTCTGTATTCTTAATCCGTCAATAAACGAATACGGATGTCTCGCTCTTTTCATTTATCAAATTAACATTGTATGTGATGTAAGTTTTTGTTTTGACGTGACAACGTCTTATAAATTGGTTTGCCGGGTGACACTTCAAGAAACTGCGTTACGCTCCGCTCACGTTATGCGCTCACAATGAGAGCGAGTGAGAGGCACGCGTCCCTTCCACTCGGGCATGGTTAGCCCGCCTAAGAGCGAGAGAGACAGACATAAAAAGTGAAAGGCACGCGTCCACTTTACCACTCAAAGTCGTTGTCACGTAAAACTTTCGCCCGTATACCGACTTTACAGGCAACCAATTTTTTTGTCAATGAAAACTATTACTCAATACTTGATTCCTGTAAAGTGCTAGTACATAATGGCTGGGGCTCGTATGCCGATTCAAAACTATGGTTCTTTCTTCCGCAGACTGTACTCGCATAGTTTTTATTTCGTCATTGTTCAAGGACTTAGAGGAGACACCTTCCTGGTTTGTTTTAGCATTTCTTCCCAGTCTTAGGAAATGCCGTCGGATTCCAGCTGTAAGCCCGACATGTATCTGTAAAAAATGTTGTTTACATTTCATTTTTCATGTGTGCATTTACCAAACGAAAATCAGAAATAGGTTATTTAATTCTAAGATTTTGTTTGTATAAGTAGTTATACAAAAGTAACGCTAATAGAAATGTGTTAAAAGGTGGCCTTATTGTGACATGCCACATTTACTTTCAATTTTGACATGAATCATCTAGAGACATTACGGTATTTGCTAAATGTATATATATTTTTTTATGTTTTGCCCTACCGAAATGACTCACCTATATCAGGCATGATAGAAAGCATAAGTAGAATCCAAGAGTGACAGACAATACAACAATGTAGCATGGTGTCCCACACCATGGTGGGTTAGTGATGCTTCTGCATCATTGGGCCTCCGGTCTCGCACTCACCAACGAAACGCCCGATCGCTGTCATTTTACGTTGATTTTCTGTGCGAGGGTAGTACCGCCCTGGATAAAGTATACTTCACGCAATAAACCTCCTTTCTATGGATAAACCTATATCTAGCAGTGAACTATTAAAGACTGTTGATGATGACGCAGTACTACACGAACAGATAGACAGACGGACAGACAACGATTTTAGAAATTGATTGTTAGATGTAAGTACCATATAGACTTTCTTAAGCATAAAATAAATGCTGTTAATTTGAAATTACAAACTGATCCTTCAATTTCATTTATTTGTATAGATGTAATCTTAGAATGATGCTTACAAAATACCATTTGAAATGCATATATGTCCTTCCTAATGATTCTAAGTATCTATATATATTCTAATGCCAAATTTCATTAAAGTCGGTGCAGTGGTTTACCCGTAAGTACGTTACAGACAGACGTACAGATATAGTTACTTTAATTTTTTTAATACACTTATTTTTATTATGGGGGCAAACGAGCTGACGTATCGCTGATGGTAAGCGATTGCCGCCGCTCATGGACACATGGCAAAACCAAAGGCGTCACGAGTGCGTTGCCGACCTTTCGGGGATAGGGAAAGGGATTTGGAATGGGGTGGGATTTGAGGTTTTAGTTTGTATACTGGTACTTTATATAATATTGTCATCGAAAGTATCTCTGAGATTGTTTTGGGATGTGTACTACCCTCGCCTCCCATAGACGACTCCGTATTTCACAGATGACATCGGCAGTTATTGCCCACTTAGGCCAGTCAAGGTTAAGGAAAACTATTTCCCAAAATCTCAAAGGAATACACAACGCTCAGATTTTAGTTAGTTACATAGCGATATGTTGCTGTTTTCGTTAATAAAGTGTTTTTTTTTAAATGAAATATTTTGTGTGTTTGTTTGTTTTGTGTGGCATAAAAGGGAGATACTAATTAGTTATAAAATCTAATTTGTTAACATGAGTCCGAAACAGAAGCAAAATAACCTTATGTGGGAGTGTACGTGGGCTTAATAATCGTTAAAAGAAAATAAAATAAAAAAAATGTTCAATGGTTATATAACATTTATATATATATATATATAATAAATACTTAAATCTAATAGATATTATATATGTATATGTTTTCCTGTTTTCACTTCTAATTTTTTTGTGAATGTTGTGTTTGTAAATTAGCCTAAATTTTACAAGATAAACTCTAGACTAAGTAATGTTATGAATGTAAGCAAACCATAAATATTAATAATAATAAAAAACATGTAATACATAGACATTGGGCAGTATTTCAACATTTTTTTTATGTTTTGCCCTGCAAAATGACTCTACTCTGCCTGATGGAAATCATACGCAGAATCCAAGAGTGGTGGTCACCATACTGACAATGCAACAATGCAGCATGGTGACCCACACCATGGTGGGCTAGTGATGCTTCTGCATCATTGGGCCTCCACTCTCGTACCCACCTATGAAACACGACAGCACGAGCGCTGTCATTTTACGCTGATCTTCTGTGCGATACCCTCGTACCGAACCGGTCGAGCCGGCACAACTATGCTGAAATCAGCGTGACTCTACTACCTCTAAAAAACATAAGTAATTGCTTTTAAGCTTTAAATTGTAATTTGATGTTTTCAATTTCTGCATCGTGGTATTAATTGGCGACCGTATGGTGTAGTAGTTGCAGCAGTTGCCTCTGTTTCCTACTACATTGAGTGTTACGCGTTCGATCTGGGCGACAACACTGTTTGATTCACGTAGTGTTGTAATGGGTCTGGTTTTCTGGGTCCTCTATTTTTCCAAACTTGTACCTAGTTTGAGAACAGGAATTGAATGGAAGCAAATCAGCGCTGCAGTCACATTGACTGTAGAAATATGCCGAGATAGGTGCCTTCTCTGGCACTGCACAGGGCATTATAATTGCTTATTATGGCCTATAACCGCAAATATGCTTGTCCTGTGTATGTCAGAATAAATGTATTTTCTTTCGGTCTTTTCTATAAGTAGACATGTATTTTCACAGTGTAATATATACCTACACAGGCAGATAGATCTCAACTGAACTTTTAACCATTATGCCATTACGAAACAAAATTCACAGCAATACAATCACTAAAATTGCGTGAATAAGGAAAACTACTTTTGCACTATAATATTGAATGCGCACGTAGCATTTGATATCTCTTTTCATAAATAGAATTGTATGATAAATAAGAAAGGTTTTTCATGGCTTACGCTAATCTATTACACTTGTCAGTTTAGATTAGCGCAAAGGGTATTTAAATATTCATAGTTTCAAAACTTACTAGCTGACCTAATTCTCTCGACTTCATTTTAATAATTACGACGTATGGCCGTATGGCCTTAACCCTCTCCTGAGAGGAGACCCGAGCCCATCAGAGGGACATTATGGGTTGTTGACGAAATTATCTATACATATATACAAATAAATAAAATTGGAGTGTCTGTTTATAATGTAATTTTTTTTTTTAATTTTGTCTGTCTGTCTGTCTGTCGGTCTATCTGTTGATTCCGACTAATCTCTAGAACGGCCAGACTGACATTGACGGGACTTTTACTGACAGGTAATTGATGATTTAAGGAGTAACTTAGGCTACTTTTTTAGACTTGCAGCTACATTGTCCTACAAATTGTATGGTACGTCCCATCCCTGTATGACGCTCAAAAGTTTTTTGTCCCTCCTTCCCTTGTTGTCTACCACAATTGAGACCTTTTTTAATAATTAAGGAGAGGGTAGGGGGGGAGGGGCTCATCAAAATGAAGCCACTTATGAAACATTAGCTTGATAGTAATAATTTGTAAAATTCGTTCCGGGGATAATAGTTTTTCTTATATATCTTTCATGTAAAGATAGCGACTAGTTATATTTATAAATTGATTACTAAATCTAAAAAAACGTTTCCAGTAATATGAATGTCTCAATAAAGAAAATATCAGATTGTCTATGCGATTATGCTCAGTATTTTGCTTCCAAAATCTGAAATAACTATTGTTTTATGAATCGTATTTCACAAAGGGAGCTTCGCCGAGATTTTCCTTCCGACTGTCAGGCTGTCAGGAACACGACAATAATAAGTTTTTATGTTGGAAGGATTACACACACACACACACACACATACATATACAACTGCGGACTATTTGTAACAATGCAGCATGGTGACCCACACTATGGCGGCCTAATGATGCTTGATGATCTAAAGATAGATATTGTGATATTACTATTATTCCATTCTAGATTTTTCAAAGGAATAGTTCATGTTTATGTCTTTATAGATTTACGTTCATCACATAACCTTTGTTTATATAATATACTAGCTGTTTAGCATTTTGAAGTTACTATTAATTTTTTACCGCTTAAACCTTTCCTGGACTAAGACAAATATTTCAAAACCAAAATTAGCTAAATCGGCCCAGACGTTCTCGAGTTTTAGCCAGACAAACGAACAGCAAATAATATTTATATATAAGGTTAAATAGTAAATAAAACGATAGCAAAATAATTAGAAAGTAGGTCAACAAGAAGTCGGTCAAAAACAAAATAAACAAATGACAATTAAGAATTTTCAAGTGTTACCATTTTTTTCAGCCAAGTGAACATATGTAGGTACTAACTGGAAAATGTAATGAAAATTATGATGATATATTTATTGAATTAAGAAGAAAACATATTACAGCTCTGTTTTAGAATAATAGTCACTCAATTGATAAAAAATTACAATATCAAGTCGATGTTAAACTTTTACACAAAAGTACTGTCTCATTATCTTCCTAGCCTTTATTATTCCCAAGATTTGGGGTCGGCTACTAGTTCAACCGGTTTTACCTGAATATTAATTTTTACACTGAGCAACTTGCATCGGACCTCCGCAACCCTTAGGGGGCACTGATTTCGAACTTTGAACTAATTGTCAGTTTATCTGAGGGCACTGACTTTCCAATAACGATTGCCATAGATGTTCATGATAACCGGGACCCGGGGCTTAACGTGCTCTCCGAGGCACGGGACACAAAAGTACTGTATATTTTATATAATTACTAGCTGTCCCGGCAAACGTCGTTTTGCCATAACTACTAATAAATTAAAAATTAATTAAAAAAACATTGTCCAGCGGACAAAATTGTGAATCTAAACCATTCCCAGATCCCCTTGAACACACACAAAAAATTTCATCAAAATCGGTCCAGTCGTTTGAGAGTAGTTCAGTGACATACACACTCACAGAAGAATTATATATGTAAAGATATACTAGCTAGCTATTGTCACGGCAAACTTCGTACGGCCATATTTAAATGTATGGCCTTGCCGCAATGACTCTACCCTGCCTCATGGAAAGTATAAGCAGAATCCAAGAGTGGTGGTCACTATACTCATTGCGAATACAGACAATGCAACATGGTGACACACCATGGCGGCCTAGTGATGCTTCTACATAATTGGGCCAAAATATAAAAAAGAGCTTGATAAATACTTACTTATGACTTACTTAATATGATCAGTTTAGTACACGACACTCTCTATTATAAACGGTCGACACACACTTGCCCACTTTTAATTACATTTATGGACTGCGCTCGTAAAAGTAATTCATTCACTTTTATTACTTTTTTACGGGTAAACCTCTGAATCGATAGTTACCAACTTTTTATCTCTACTTACACTTGGATATTAAAAGGCATCATGATATGGCGATATTTGTTTATCCCCATCATAAAATAGTAACTTATAAAACAACAATAAATAAATAAATATTTCGGACAACGCCATCTACTGCCAAACTGAGCAAAGCTTATGTGTATTATGGGTACCAGACAACTGAGAACACACCCAAACTCCGGAATAAATGCTTGCAGATCATACAAACATTTCATCCGACACCAATAATCGAACTTGAGATCTCAAACACAGCCTCAAGCGAATGAAGAGTTTTAAAATTGCATTTGGTGTTTTATATGTATATTTTGAATGTTTTTAGACTTGTGTCAAATTTCATGTTCTCGTTCACATGCTGAATATATAGTTTTAGTGTACGAGGAAAACCTGTTATTGGCCATACTTTCTGTGTATGTTATTATTTTAAAAATATTGTATCGCTGTTGGTTTTTTCAAATAAATAAATAATAATAATAATAATAATAATAATAAGCCCCCTGAAGCTCCAACCATACGTCCGAATCGACCATCAGATTCACGTAGGGGGCGGACACGTGATATAAAATTACTGGCACGGCTAACATGGCTCTGGCAACCCATTAAATATGGAGACACGTCTAAAAAGTAAACGTATATGGCCGCTGCCCGGGGGTGATCGCCGGGGCACACCTGGAGCTGACGCTGGGTGTGACAGCATACGAACCGTCGGCGGAGTGGAGCTGAGTAGGCGGGCTCCCTCCGGGTCACCCGAAAATACTACAGCCAACTTGACCTTGACTCTCGACAGACAGACTGACAATATGGATAGGATTAGCTCACCATGCCCCTCAACAGAAGAACCATATAGCCCGTCAACCGTATCATATACACCATCAGAAGTTTCTACGAGAACACCAACACCTATAGACACACCGGCCTTAGATGTTGCGCAGGGGGTGAATACCCTCTTACCTGCGTCCACTAAGACTGGTAAACCACGTGTACGCATGAGATGGACAGAAGATGTAAACATATTCATCATGCGTACCTACTACCGCATTACTAAATTAGAAACAGACATGACAACATACAGAAAATTACTTCATGAACACTTTTTAAAACAGTACCCTCACGTTACAGTTTCCGAACAACGAGTTTCCGATCAAAGGCGAGTTATCATCAGAAATAAAATGCTTACTAATGAAAAGTTAGAGCAAATTAAAGAAGAAGTTAGGGTAGAATTAGAACAGGAAAATATTTCTCTTCAATCACAACCATTACTTAGAGAGCCACAAACAATCAATACTACAAGCCCAACTACACAACAAACAATACTGACAAATACACAATCATCCCACAACTACCTAAATACTACTGAATATGGCATATACAACACACAAACACCACTTAGTACTAATATATCAACACAAACTGAAACTGCACTGCTATTGATGGAAACAGAAATAGAAACTGTGCAGTCTAATGACCTCCTAGATCCGTCAGAAAAGAAACTGAAAGAACACTTACAGACAGCGATAATTGAATTTTCAGGCTTAGACCCTACACTCAGGCCACGACTCCCTAAACTTAAATATAGTTTGTATCTTTCCAAATTAACCCAATTTTTTAACAATACCTTACTGCATGAGTTCTTCTCTGATGAGTCACAACTAACCGACATTCATACACTCATATATTGTAGTGCCCTAGTAATTTCACGAGAACTTGGATATAACACAGAACCACTAGCCAGACCCCAACACATTTATAAAAAACCAGCCTGGCAAGATAGACTAGAGAGAGATATAACGCAACTTAGATCTAATATAGGTAGACTAACACAATTTTTGAATAATAACAGGTCAAAAAAAGTAGTTGATACAGCAAATAAAATAATATCTAACAATAGAATACACAGCAGTCATGAAAATAATAATAAAAGACCCGAAGACGTTCTAGACACATTAAAGCAGAAATTAGCATTAAAATCACATAGACTAGCCAGATATAAAAAAGCACTTCAAAGAAAAAACGATAATAAACTCTTCCATACCAATGAGAAAACATTCTATAGAAATTTAAATAAAAATAAAGAAAAGCCAACAAACAATATTATAGAAACCCCAGCAGTACACGACTTAGAAGAATTCTGGGCAGGTATCTGGGAGACAGAAATACATCATAACGGGGAAACACAATGGATAGCCGAAGAAGAAAGAAAATGGGCAGACTTAGATGAAATGGAATTTAAAGAGATATCAGAATCGGATATAAAATATGTCACAAGCAGACTACATAACTGGAAATCACCAGGTATAGATAAGATACACAATTACTGGTACAAAAAATTTACTACCCTCCATAAAATCATAGCTAAAAATTTTACTAGCATTATTCACGGACAACAAAACACACCACCATTTATAGCTAAGGGTATAACATACATGCTTCCTAAAGGCCAATACACACCACAACCATCACAATACAGACCCATAACTTGCTTACCGACTATATACAAAATTCTCACATCAGCTATAACACAAAAACTCACCACTCATATAGAACAGCACAATATACTTGCCGAAGAACAAAAAGGGTGCAGAAGAGGCCATATGGGATGTAAGGAGCAGCTTATTATTGATTCTCTTATTCATAAACACGCAACTACAAATAAAAGAAATTTACACTGTACATATATAGATTACAAAAAAGCATTTGATAGCATTCCACACTCCTGGTTATTACACATTTTGAAAATATACAAGATCAGTCCTGTCCTAATAGAGTTCTTAAAAAACATAATGCCACTATGGAAAACCACACTTCATCTAAACAATATTACTAGCAGAGAAATAGCAATAAAAAAAGGCATATATCAAGGTGACTCCCTAAGTCCTCTATGGTTTTGTCTCGCCCTAAACCCTATATCACAGATACTGCAGAGTTGCAAGGCTGGATATCGATTAAAGAATAATAGCACTGAAACTAGTATATCACACTTAATTTACATGGATGACATAAAGCTTTACTCAAAAACAGCAAAAGAAATGAAAGTTCTCATAGACGCTACAACGAAATTTAGTAAAGATATCAGCATGCAATTTGGATTAGATAAATGCAAAACAATTCACATAATAAAAGGAAAAATCCAGCCAGGCGATTACGCAGTATCTCATGATGAAACAATTACAGCCATGGAACCAAATGAGTTATATAAATATTTAGGATACCAGCAATCAAAAGGAATGGACCATAGTAAATTAAAAATGGCCTTAAAAGATGAGTATAAGCATAGGGTAAATATTTTAAGTAAAAGTAATTTAGCTAGCAAAAACTTAGTAAAAGCAATAAACACTTACGCTATACCCATACTGACCTATTCTTTTGGTATCATAAAATGGACTAAAACAGACATTCAAAACATACAAATAACAACAAGAACCACTCTCACCAAACACAACTGTCTTCATCCAAAATCTGCAATAGAAAGAATCACAATCAAAAGACAGGAAGGCGGAAGGGGCCTTATCGACATATCTACCTTATGGACGACGCAAATATCAAAATTAAAATCATTTTTCTTTGAAAAAGCTAACAGTAGTGAAATCCATAAAGTAATAGTTAGTAATGATCTGAACCACACACCACTAAACCTAACCCAAGAGATCGAAATAGATAACGTAGAAACTAACTCCCAAACTTGTAAAATAGAACAATGGAAAAAGAAAGCACTCCATGGTCGACATCCACATGATCTTGAACAACCACATATAGACAAAACAGCATCAAACAAATGGCTTACTCTTGGATCCCTATTTCCAGAAACTGAAGGCTTCATCATAGCAATCCAAGACCAAATTATAAATACAAAAAACCATAGAAAGCATATTATCAGAGACCCTACAGTAACAGACGATAGATGTAGAAAATGTCATAATCAATCAGAAACTATTCAACATATTACTGGAGCATGCCCCAACCTTGCACAAACCGACTACACACATAGACACAACCAAATTGCAAACATCATACACCAAAGACTAGCTGTCAAACACAAACTCATTCCAGATACACATACGCCATACTACCAATATACACCTAAAGCAGTTTTAGAAAGCAATACTCACAAAATTTACTATGACCGTGCAATACTGACCGATAGGACCATACACTACAACCGCCCTGATATAACCGTACAAGACAAAATAAATAAAACTACTTACCTGATTGATATAGCTGTTCCAAACACTCACAACATACAAAAAACAATAGCAGAAAAAGTACATAAGTACACAGACCTTAAGGATGAAGTTTTAAGGATCTGGAAACAACAAAAAGTATACATTGTCCCTATAGTATTGTCCACCACTGGTATTATCCCGAAACACATACACCACAGCCTGAAACTCCTTGATCTGAAACCCAATACCTATATACTCCTACAAAAAGCTGCTATACTGAACACCTGCAGAATCGTCAGAAAGTTTCTGCAAATAGACGAGCAGACACACAATGCAATAGACTTACACACTTAATTCACTTGTACATAAAACCGTGACATTTACTTGACTTAGTCCGTAAATGCCACTTACATACTACCAGCGAAAGCTGAGAAAAAATAAATCACCAAAATAATAATAATGTCTTTATTGTACACCAGGTAAATTTTTAAAGTACATAGTATAAGGTATTAAAGTACAATTGTCGGCCTTATCGCCCGGAGGCAATCTCTTACAGGCAACCTTAGGATGGAGACAAAACGAAGTAGGGAAACTAGAGGGTTATGTCTGGTGTATTATTATTATAAAAGAAGGGGAAATTAAAGCAGTATACTTGATATATAAGGTGGAAGTTAGACAAAAGTTGGTTAATAAATGAAATATTAGAAGAGAGTGAGTGGAATGTCTATAAAATATTATAAACATAATTCTATGAGATAAAGTGACTTGTGTAGTCACACAAGAGAAGTACATAAGTTATGGGACCTAGATGTCTCCCAGGTAATGCTCTTTTACTAGTCGCTTGAAGGCAGTTATTGTTGGTGCACGTCTTATTGCGACTGGTAGGGCGTTCCAGAGTCGAGCTGCTTGGACAGTAAAAGAGTGGTCGGAAAATTTTGTAGAATGTAGCGGTATTATTAGTTTCAAGTTCTCAGACGATCTCAGCAACTTGGGATGTGTATCATGTAGGAAAGTGAACCGTGATTTAAGATAAAGTGGGGTAAAAGGACTAAAGAGAATGTTGTATAGAAGAGAAAGAATGTGTGCATTCCGGCGAAGGCGGATTGGTAACCACTTAAGCTTTTTACGATAATCGGAGATGTGATCATATTTACGCAATCCGAATATGAATCTTATACAGAGATTTTGGAGTCTTTCTAGCTTATTTCGTTGGTCTTCAGTGAGATCTAAATAGCTGGCATCAGCATAATCAAGGATGGGGAAAAGAAGGGATTGTGTGAGAGCAATCTTGGTAGAGATAGGTAACAAATTGCGTAGTCTGCGCAAAGACCCTGCAGCGGCAAACATTTTGCGACTCAGCTCCTGCAGCTGAGGACGCCAGGTTAAGGTGCTGTCAATATAAATACCCAAGTTCTTCACCTTATCACTAAAGGGAATAGGTGTGTTACCGCAAGAGACTTGAGGCAGTATAGTCCAATCGATTTTGGAAATCAGTCTAGAACTCCCTACCACTATGACTTGAGTCTTGGTTGGGTTAATCTTGAGACCGTAGGAAATGCTCCACTTGCATATTTTATCCAAGTCAGCGTTTATTGTATTAATAGCATCAGCCAGTTCAGAAGGTGGTGCTTTAGAATAAATCTGGAGATCATCTGCATATAGGTGGTAGGAAGAAGTGAGATCATTAGTGATGGTGTTAATAAAAACGGAGAAAAGTAAAGGAGATAGCACGCCGCCCTGAGGAACACCAGCTTTTGTACTACACCAAGAAGAGACAGTGTTTTCAATACTAATGCGCTGCCGGCGATCAAACAGGTAGTTGTGAAACCAGTCAATCACGGTTGGAGATATGTTAAGAGAGCGTAATATGCATAGCAGTATGTCAAAGTCAACGGTATTGAATGCGTTACTGAAATCGAGGAGTGTAAGGACCGTAAGTTTACCGTTCTCCATGGCATCTCTGATGTCCTCAGTAATCTGAATTAGAGTAGTGGTGGTGCTGTGGCCGGGTCGGAAACCAGACTGAAGAGGGTTAAGGAGTAGGTTTTTGGAGAGGAAATTGGAAAATTGAGCATGGACCAAACGCTCAAGGACTTTAGATAAATAACTACTACGACGACTAAATAAATATATTTCCAAAAAAAGTATATATGTATTTGTAACAGTTGTCTAATAACACAAGCTCTGCTTAGCTTGGGACTAGATGGCGCTGTGTGTTAGATGTCAAAACAAAAGGTGACCGTATGTAAGCGTATGGACTATTCATTCTCTTCTTCTGGGGCAATTAATTAAGCGTGGCATAGTAGGCAAAAACCTCCTAGCGTGGGAGAGGCTTATGTCCAGTAGTGGACTATTAAAAGCCATTGAAAAACTATTTGACGAAGTACTACCTATTAATAACCTAATTTATCTTAAGCCGATACCTATATGGTTTGTACAGAGTCAATTTACCTTCGTAAGCCGGTAGTGTGATGTTGCATTGTCGATTACTGATATTAGTTATCGTACTGTGATTAAGCACCCGCCATATGTAAATTGTAACCCAAGAACCGATGGCCTTAAGGGTTATGGAACAACGTAATATATTTGACTAACGAGAAGGAAGGATGATAGAATTACTAGTAGTCGCCCGGTAGTCTAAAATCGACCTTTTTTTTCTAACTTACTGCACTCCTCTGTATCTAGTACCTTTAAACAAGTAATCTAGACTAATATTATAAAGCTGAAGAGTTTGTTTGATTAAACGCGTTAATCTCAGGAACTGATGGAAAACGGAGGAAAATTATCACGCTACGGGCAGTAGGAGACGCAAACGAGGTTCCGTGGGTCGGCTAGTTCTTGTATATCTAAATAAATGATTTGAATCACTTTCTTAGGATTTTCATGAAATTTAGTTTGCGGGAAACATCGTGTATCACAGCTAAACACTTATTAAAACTTATAAAACGACTTTAGATATAAGATTTCGGGGGGGAAAATCGTTCTAGCTAGATTTATGTTTAGAAGAATATGAAAAAAAAATACCGTACAAAACTCGGTCATCCAGTTACTTAACTGTAAATGTGCTAGAATATATATTATTATTATTATAGGTACTCATCCGTTCACATGATATTCGTAAAAAAAGGTACAAAGATTTGATTTCACATATTAAAATGTGGATATATGTAATATAATATTTTTCGGACATCGGCTCACAACGAAATCCCGTCCCAAACTAAATAGAGCTTGTACTATGGATACTAGGTAACTGATACAAATACATGAATACTTATTTTTGTAAATAGATACACATTATACTTAGAAAATACGCAAATTTTGGCACAAATATTTGCAGATCATGTAAAGTTTACATGATCTGCAGATATTTGTTCCAAAATTGTTGTTGTTCCAAAATGTTTACATTGTAAACCATTTGATACAACCCGGGAATCGAACCCAAGACCTCAAGCGAGTAGTCGTTTAGGCTACCACTGCGCCCACGAAACAGTCGACTCAACATGTGCCAAACGTTATCCTGTTTGGATATTTTTTTTAAATATTGTAATATGTTTGAAGTTTTGGCAAGCTTGGTAATATAGAATCGATCGAATGGCAAACTTGTCTCAGTGCTTTAAAAGTTGGCATGAATCCAAATAGTCCATGTTCAGTGATCTAAAGACGTTTCTAAAGCCTTTGTTAGTTTGAGAAAAAAATAGTTCGATTGGCGGCGCTTGTCATGAAAAGTCTCGATGCTCCGATGAATTTTCTGACCAATTAATCGCAGTATCAATGTTTCTGGTATCAACGTTCTAAAACTTCATATTAGTTATTTAAGTGAAGTTAAATGTAACCTATGCACTTAATAATTTACGAGACCATTGAGGCTTTCCATTTCAATCATGATGAATTGTGATAGTATCAGTCCCATACTATATAATAAAATAAAAACTGTATCCCAACTTAGTACCAAAAAAAACTTTTATGTTAGAAGAAAATTAAAACCAATGGAATATTCAATTATATGATTTACTAGCTGTCCCGGCAAACGTCGTTTTGCCATAACTACTAATAAATTAAAAATTAATTAAAAAAACATTGTCCAGCGGGCAAAATTGTGAATCTAAACCATTCCCAGATCCCCTTGAACACACACAAAAAATTTCATCAAAATCGGTCCAGTCGTTTGAGAGTAGTTCAGTGACATACACACTCACAGAAGAATTATATATATAAAGATAAGTAACAAACTTGCGGATCACCGCGAGGATACGCTAGTCAAATTAAAGTACAAGACAAGAAAAACAATTGTTCACAATTTCCACCTTTGAAAATTTCCTTTGATACAATGAAATGAAAATATGAAACGTATTTTAAGTACAATATCGATGTAAAACTAATACCGACTAGTTAGTGCGCTACAACTAGTAGTTAGCTACAATCCTTTTAATTAAAAGTCCTTTATCTATATACAAATAAATAAAATGGGAGTGTCTGTTTGTAATATTAAAATAACCGTTTTTTTACTAAATGCGTACAAAATACACGGTACATATACCAAAAATGTATTTTTTAAATTTTTGTCTGTCTGTCGGTCTGTTCCGGCTAATCTTTGGAACGGCTGATGGGCCACACCACATATTTCTAACTTCCAACCCAAATCCCAAGGAGCCGGAGAACCTTTGGATTTCAAAAGTTTCTAATCGAAAAAAAATCGTTATCGCCAGGTTCTACTAATAACGTTAATAGTCAATTGGGTTAGACCATATTTAAACCGAACTTTATTATAAGTGTAAGTTCTTATAAAGATATTAATCATAAAAAGATATATGAAAGAAGTTCGAGTCGCTCTCCTTTAGAGTAAGTATTCAGTTCTGAAACTTTACGTAGGCATAACTGATGTGAGATTATTTCTTTTGGACTTTCTATTGAGTTAAGCCGTTTGACAGATTTATTCTAACGAGTTTCTGTTTCTATAAACTCGTAAATTTCATCTTTAGGTTTTTTATATAGCTTTAAAATAGGAATCTGCGGGATTGCTACCATGTACCTTTTTGTTTGTGAGTATCCGATATTTCGGCGCACTATTATTTATATTTCGAACAACTGAAACACAACTGAACAGTTATGGCGCTTGCAACAGCGCCGAAATATCGGATACTCACAAACAAAAAGGTACATGGTAGGAATCCCGCAGATTTCTGTTTTGATGTTACTTACCATGAAAGTTTAAAACAATCTATTTTATATAACTTAATTCTTTACTTTTTCATTTTTTTCTTAAAAAAAAAACACTCGAATTAAGAATAGGTATACATCCTCTGTTGCGTGGAACTTTACAAACATACATGTAACGAAAAAAAAAAGAACAACCAGACTAAGGACAACAATTTATGAAACACAAATTGTTGTTCCTTGTGGGATTTGAACCCACGATACTTGACGCAGTAGAAAGCGACGTAGCGAGCGCTTAAACTTTGCAGGCAAAAAATTATTATATTGAAAGTTTTATCTAGCAGTAACGTATGTGATTGGTCACAAATGTGGCGTATGGAAGTTTGGCGGTGTTTCACGCCCGTGCCTCGGAGAACACGTTTAATTGTCGGTCCTAGTTGTCATGAACATCTATGACAATCGTTATTGGGAAGTCATTGCCCTCAAATATGCTGAAAACTGGTTCAATATTCGAATTCAGTGAGTCCTCAGGGTTGCGAAGGTACGATGGCAGTCGTTCTGTTATATCGCCCCTTTGTATGATACTTTACCTACTCATCTTCCATTTTGCGCTATCAGCTTTCCGTTGTTCTCTCCCACACACACCCGTCGCCTCACATCCTCAGTTCTTTCCCATCTCTCTTCTACGCTGGTTCAGTTTTAAAAACAATTGATTTGTTTTATTTTAAATTAATTAATAAACTTTATTTCTTCAATTTCTTTTTTTAAAAACTAATTTGACAAGGTCATTATAATATTTGGTGGCAGCTAAAAGGGATTTTAAAGGTCCCTGGTAACGCTTCCAGTGCATTAACTCATTGTGTTGTGTGTGTAACATTCAACAAAGTGGAACTATTATCAAAAAAAAAAAAACTCTCCATATACCTTCGAGTTCTGTGCAACATCAAAGTAAATCGAAATCAACCTTCCTAAATCCGAGTTACCGCAATCGTTTTCGATAACAAATAATCAAAAACCCTAACTACTATTTACTGTGGCGACGTGATTGTGTGTGCCGCGCCGCTGTATCCTGATCCTGTAACGAACAAGGAGTACGACGCGTTTTCATCACCTACCATGTTCCTGTTTATCCTGTGAGTTATAAAGTTTCGTAATATACTGTGATATAAGTGTTCTTCGTGACCTTCGGCGAAAAGCGACAAATAAAGATTTGTACCAAGTTTACTATTTTTAGAAAGCAACATATAAAGTGATTAAAAAGTGTTAAAAGTAATTTATGTTATAATAAATTAGATACTAAGTTCATTATCATCACCAGCCTATAAGTCCACTGCTGGACAAAGGCCTCTCCAATTATTCATTACATACTAATTGTTATCACATTATTATAAAATTCAGAGAATTGATCGAACAGTCTAAACAATCAACGGACCGTCGCTCATCGCCCACGCATCATTTTCTAGGAACTGATAACACTGTCTCGCACCCGAGTCACTACACACTTATAAGATCATTTTATTAATCGTGTTTTAAACTTGAACCTTACCTTTTAATTTTACTTTCCTATACAAATTCTTTTATTTTATTTTTTCTACATAACCTTTAATATGCCCAGAGCAACAGAAGTAAAAGACGAAGAAATGCAAGTAAAAATGTCGGATCTCGACCTTAATGTACTTATTAAATTTATCGGAACCTTTGACGGGTCTCGAGACACCCTCATACCATTTCTTAACAACTGCCGCAACGCAATTAATTTAGCATCATCCTCACAACAAGAAATTCTTTTTAAATATATATTAAGTCGACTGACGGGGAAAGCCGAGGCAGTATGCGCCATTAAGGAACTCACAAAATGGTCACAGCTCGAAGAATTTTTAAAAAACCAATTTGGAGATCGAAAACATTATGCACATTTACTAACTGACCTTCAAAGTTGCAAACAACACCCAAATGAAAACGTCAATCAATATTCGTTAAGAATAGAGGCTTGCTTGTCAAAATTACTTACCGAGATTAATATTACGATTCCAACAAAAAAGAAAGATGAACTGTCAGGCCGAGTAGCTACCATGCAAGACTTAGCACTAAATAGATTCATGATGGGCCTTGATTCTCGATTAGCAACAGTTGTAAGATGTCGCGATCCGTCCACATTGAATGAAGCCATAAATTTCGCCACTGCTGAGGAAAAAATCCTCGGTATTACCTATAAAAGAAATCATTTTGTACCATCTAGCCAACCTAACAACAATTTCAGACCCACTTTTAACTCATCCTATTCTAGACCTCAAGGACAATCATATCAATTTAGACCACAAGGTCAATCTCATTTTGCCAGACCTCAAGGTCCAAATCAACCCTCTGGTTCACAAGCCCCAGTGTGCCGATATTGCAAAAATATTGGACACACTATCGAAAATTGTCGTAAACGACAATACAATTCTAATCGGCGCAATAACCCTGAATTCAAAACCGTAGGCGATTCACCTAATAACAACTTCAATCGTCCTATCCACAATATGACATATGACAATGCCGAGACTGAACGTAGCCAAGACGGTTATGACACTGTCGATAATAATAATTTAAACGAGTAAAATTTCCTGAACGGTGTCGCACAGGAAATTCTAATTTCAAAGTCGATACCAAATTTTCTAACTCCACTGCTCCTACTAAATCCATTTTAACCAAATTACCTACTAAATCCACTGCATCTAAAATATATACTAAATCCACTGAATCTAATAAATGTACCAAACCCACCGAGTCTAATTTCACCGAATATCCTAAATTCACTGCCTCTAAAAAATATACTAAATCCACTGAAACTACTAAAAACACAAAATCCACTGTATCTACTATATCTACCAAACTTGCTACATCTAATAGAAATGCCAAATCTTATGCACAAGTTGCAGCCACGGCAACTTTTAACGAGCCTAAACCCGAACGCTCTGAATCATCTGGAACTATTAAACAAATGGAAATTTTTAAGATCAATAACGCCGGTAAAATACTACTTCCCATTGTTAAAATAAATTGTACAATATCCAATGCACCACTAACTCTTTTAATTGATTCTGGTGCATCAGTGAGCCTGATTAAATCAACTTCTTTATCTAAAATTCCTGACCTAGTGAAAGAACCTATCCAAATTAAAGGCATTGATCCTGTCGAACACAACCCTACAAAAACCTTGGGGCACTTACAACTAGAAATGCATTTCACAAACCCTACAAACTCTCGCACAGTATTATTTCATAAAGGAGAATGGCAGATCCTGTACCGCTAGTGACATGTGATGGCTGGTCTTGAGATTTGCGCTGTTTATAAAGTGAATCATCCTGAATATTCTTATGTAACTCTCATTTTTTTAATAGTTTGCAAAGAGTAAATAAGATCTTCTCAAAAAATGTTATGAATGCTAAACGTTTGAGTTAACGTCAACAAAACGTATTCGTTATTTTCTAAACTTGCCATGCATAAAATGTATAAAACATTATATCGATAATCATAATTAAATCGATAGTCATTAATGAGGTCACTTCTATTATTAACATTTTAATACAATATTTTTTTACTAAAAAGATTGAATGTACTAATTTAAAGATGAAGTAAAAGAAAACTATTTTAAATCAATGTATTTTAGTTTTAGGTTCATTTTGTTTTCTAAGTAACGTAACGACTAGAATAATCGATTCCAATAAGGGCAAATGTCATACATCTGATTTGACCGGGCAACATTTTATTGACGAAATGCGAAAATCGTAAACAAACGTCAATAGCTTGTTTACCATTTTTGTTGTTTTGGTTTCAAAGAGCGAAACCTTATTACGCGTTTTTGACAAAATCCGGTATACATTAATTTGATTTGTCTCAGACAACACAATCTTGTAGACGAAAGTGAAAACCTAACCTCTAAAGTGTATATTCAATATACAATTGACTGTGGATTTATCATGGACATGTAGGTAAGTAGTTTTACAGACATATAAAGAATTATTCTTATTTATTTGTAAAATAACAAAAATGTTAAATAAGTATAATGTGTATTATTGTGTTTTATATTTAAATATTTTATTTTAGATTTCATCGGGGATGAAACTTGTATTCCTATTCCGTTCATTGTTGGTGAAGAGAAAAACCCATTACCACAACTTGAAATCCAATCTGTATCACCAGAGATTCAATGTATAAACTATGGTGACCACAAACCTAACATTATTAGTGGTGTTTGTGGGTAGGGTGGGTCATCTAAAATACCTTTTGCTAAACAACATAAACCTGAACATACTGCTTGATTACTTTGTTGGAACATGAGCAGGTATAATATTTAAAAGCTTTTATGTAAATAAAAAGTAAATAGTAACACTAACAGTCAGAGTTTAAATATTTAAATTAAAAATAAATCAATCTCTATAAAAATTATAAAAGTGGTTAATCCTTTTATCCATAATAGCAAAAGGACCTTAATCTGATCATTAATGTAATTGTGAAGCATGAAAGGTTCCTACTTTTACAAAGAAATATTTTCAAAAGTTGCTGCTGTAACATCTTATTATTATGTTTTCAGTTTTCATCAATGAATGAAGTATGTGGTGCATGCTGACAAAAAGTGACTAAAAGAAATGTGTCACAAGTGGTGGTCCTTATCGCTCAGAGGCAAACATGAAGACTAGACATAACAAGGAAACTAAAATATTTTAAGTGTTATAAAAAGTGATAAGTTAAGAGTATATTAAATGCATGATCTATTGTATAAATAAATAAAGTTAAAGTGTCTGTTTGTAATATTAAAATAACTGCTTTTTACTAAATGCATTTTTATAATTTTTGTCTGTCTGTTTGTTCCGACTAATCTCTGGAACGGCTAAACCGATTTGACGGAACTTTCACTGCTAGATAGCTGATGATATAAGGAGTAACTTAGACTACCTTTTTTAAACTAGCTTCGCCCCACAGCTTTACCTGCGGTACGACAATAACCGTGGGTAATACTGTGGGGTTAGCTAGTGAAATAAGTTAATATTATTTACTTAAATAAAATAATGTACCTAATTGACTAAAAGAAAAGTTGCTCAAGGACATTGATGTCTCCTAGATAATGCTCCCTTACTTATTTCTTGAAGGCAATGAGTGTTAGTGCACTTCTGCATATTTTTTTTCATAGCGACTATAGCTTACATGAATCGTCGGGATGCAATATTAAACTACTGCTGTAATTATTGAAGGTTACTCATTGAAACACTATAGATTACTTTGACATAGACATAGAGATTTAATAAAGATCATCAAAAGTTTATTTCACACAATATTAACCACTGAATTACATTATACAAATACTAAACATTTTCAAAGTTCAGTTCCTATTATATAATTTTTCCATGACATAGAACAGTCATATTCGAAGAACTTTCTTTTTAATACATTTTTTCTTTATTTTGACAAAGGAGGTCGCACATTGTTTATATGCAACCTCAATATCTTCTCTCAATGAAGACCTATCAAAATTAAGAGCTTCTGCAGCCTTGGTCTGGCTTAAGCCTTCGTGAATGTATCTGCAAGCTTTCTCCCTCAAAGAATTCATCTCGCAGTCCATTGCTTGTTCCCAAAGATCCCGTTCAGAGCTTTTAATAGTATCTCTATAACAACTTGGTTCTTGGTAATCATAGCTAGTCATGTTCAAAACATAGTCTTTGAGTTTTTCAGATGGACGTAGTAATGATCTGTCTCTGAGAATCCTTCCACCATGTTCCATGATTTCTTGCTCAGGGATTTCATCTTCACCTACTTCTCGTATCTCTCCCCCTAACTCAAAACTGTTCAGAAATATCACTTCTAGCGTCATCAAATGCATCATAATTTTCAACTGAAACGTCTTCTCTATCAACAAACTGTCTTTTCATCTTCTCTACCAACGAAGTCAGTGTCACTGATTTCAGTACCAACACCTTCTTTAACATTTTGATGAACATCATTGTTGTCAGTTGTTCCACCATTGATCAAATTTTCTGCATTCTGAGCAACCTTCTGTAGACTCAATGGATTCAACGCATCATTCGAATTATTATGTATCAGTGGCAATTCCAAAGGAATTTCAATTTGAGCTTCTTTAGAAGCTTTTATTGGAACTTCCACACCCAAGGGCTTTTCATCAAAGATTATATCCCTTGATCTCACTAGCGAGTTGTTTAGTTTATTCCAAAGCCTGTATCCATCATCATTATCATATCCGATTAGGATACATTTTACAGCTTTCTTATGCATTTTCTTCCTGGTCTGTTTTGGTACATGCGCAGAACAAGGCGATCCAATAATCCTTAAGTGCTTTATTTGCGGCTTCTTACCAATCCACAGATCAAATGGCGACTTGTGTTCCACTGTAGTTGGACCTGTTCTGTTTAAAACATAGACAGCAGTATTCACCAACTCAGCCCACAATGCCTGAGGCAGCTCCTCATGTGCATGCATCATTGCTCTCGCTGATTCAACAATCGTGCGATTTTCCCTTTCACTACTCCCATTTTGTTCCGGTGTGTAAGGCATTACTAATCTTTGCTTTATCCCCATATCCGACAATACTTTTCGTACTTTCCGATTGTCAAATTCACCGCCATTGTCACTCAATAACTCTTTGACTGTATGACCAGCTACCTTGACAGATGCCAACATTTCTTTGAGTTTCTCATGAACCTTTCTCTCTAAGAAAGTATACAAATCTATAACGCGTGAATTCATCTTTGAACAGTACAAAGTAACGATACTTGGATATCGATAGCGGGAATGGACCACACACGTCAGTGTGCATGCGTTCTCCAGGCTGAGTGGCTGTTTCCCTTATACCAAATTTGAGTCTGTGTGATTTCCCAAATATACAGCCTTCGCATAATTCTCCACTTTCCTTGGTTTTTATACCAAGTTCCCTCTCGATTAGACTTTTCACATGTCTTTTATTCTGATGTCCCATCCGCTCATGGTAGAGTTGCAGCATATCTACTTTCTGAACCAAATTTACAATTTTCTTACATGGCGGTACAATCCTACAGTTCAGCCTGTACAGACCTCCATACCTCTCTCTATGCCCTGTAACTGCAATTTGTCCATCAATTTTCATTGAACAAGTATTGACCCGCGACTCAAACACGCTTCCCGGATTTCTGTCTTGTGTTGACAGTACTGAAAACAGATTTTTGCTTATTTGCGGAACGTACCAAACATCTCTCAGTGTTGACTTGACAACCTTATTGTTAACCACAGCTTCAATGCTTAGTGAACCTTGCCCAATAGCTTTAATCACATTTCCATCAGCCGTTGTTACAGTGTGATCCACATCAAAATATTTAAAATCTTGATACAAATCTGCCCGCATAGTAACATGATTTGTAGCACCGTTATCTACGTACCAGTTATCACGATCAGATTCAACCGTATTCACAGACAGTAACACCATGTTAACTCCTTTGTTGCCTTCCACAACTTGATGAGATATACTCCTTTTAGGGCAATCTTTTTTAATATGACCAACTTCTTTGCAGTTGTAGCATCGTATTTTTTTGCCTAAGCCCGGAGTTACGTCACTAGCCTTTTTAGCAAATTTCTTTTCTGTTTTCACCACAAGAGCATCACAACTAGACTCACTGTCTTTACCGTTGTTGCCAAGAGCCTTTTCATGTGCACACAACTGACTTGTAATGTTCTCAATAGTCCGATCCTTCTTAGACATCAGCAACCAGCTCGATTTGAACGAAAAATAACCTTCTGGCAATGTGTCCAGGATTTTGCAAATTAATAAAAGATCTGGAAGTTCCTTACAATCCTCTTCTTTCATTAATTCTTGCCTTAACCTGTACCAAAAATTTTTCAGCTTTGAGATGTGCGTTGCAATATCATCAACAGGATCCTTTCTGTAACTGAAGAACTGCAAACATAAATCATACAAGCGGTCTTCACTAACGCCTTCATATAATCTATGCAGTTCATCCCATACTTCCTTGGACGTTGAGAATCGTATAACCTTGTCTAATGTGTCATCAGCAATATTGTTGGTTATGAGTAGTAAGGCCGTACTATCCATCCTGTTAAACTTTTTTAAGTTCTCTTCATAAAGCACCAATCCTGCAGCAGCTGTATCACCAGCCCCACTTACAGGCTTCTCTGGTCTCTTTATATTGCCCTCTATAATGTCTATTAGACCGTCTATTCCTCTTAGTAGAGCAGACATACGGTATTTCCATTGTATCCAATTTGTACCTTCAAGTTTTGCAATTTGAATTTTCGACAACTCCATATTAGTGATTATAGGCCCATAACCTATTGAAGGTTACTCATTGAAACACTATAGATTACTTTGACATAGACATAGAGATTTAATAAAGATCATCAAAAGTTTATTTCACACAATATTAACCACTGAATTACATTATACAAATACTAAACATTTTCAAAGTTCAGTTCCTATTATATAATTTTTCCATGACATAGAACAGTCATATTCGAAGAACTTTCTTTGGTATAGCCTTCCTGTTTTTCGGAAGAGGCACAAGGACCCAAGTCTTATAGAGATACTATTAAAAGCTCTGAACGGGATCTTTGGGAACAAGCAATGGACTGCGAGATGAATTCTTTGAGGGAGAAAGCTTGCCCATTGAAACACTATAGATTACTTTGACATAGACATAGAGATTTAATAAAGATCATCAAAAGTTTATTTCACACAATATTAACCACTGAATTACATTATACAAATACTAAACATTTTCAAAGTTCAGTTCCTATTATATAATTTTTCCATGACATAGAACAGTCATATTCGAAGAACTTTCTTTTTAATACATTTTTTCTTTATTTTGACAAAGGAGGTCGCACATTGTTTATATGCAACCTCAATAGTAATTCTATAGTTGGTTTAAAAACCGTACAATGCTGCATAGGATCTGTTACGATACAAGTGGACATCCATGAAGGTTTAACTAGACCAGCTCTTTTCTTAGAATACATTATTTTCACTAATTTGTGTGGATGTTTATACAATTGTCTACAATAAATGAATACAATTAGAAAGATTCATCTTTTGCATGAATACTGCAATATTATTTGCCATTTATATCATAAGTATAACAGCAGCACAAAAACAACTTAACAAGAGGGGCTTATGTCCCACTAGACAACTACCTACTGGAGGTTTATGATAATCATAAGAGTACAACATAAGTCTACCTAACATGGTTTATTATAATGCATGTATGCACATTTGTGTACAATAAATGAGCACTGAAATTAAAATATGGTTTTATTTGCCTTAATACCAATGATATTTTGAAATATCATTTATACCATTAAAATAATAGCATCTCAAAGAGAATGAATTCATGAAACAGAATTCTGTACGAGCTTATGTGGACAGTGTGGCACACTGGTGTAATAGGTTAAAATCTTCATCATAGATGATAGCTGTTCGTTTTTATGATGGTCAGAACACAACACAAGTGTTAGAGGTCATGCTAGATAAGGTTTTGTTCAGAGCAATGCTAGATACATAGGTATCTTTTACGTATTATCTAGTAATGTTAGGACACCATAATATTCCTTCTCAATCTTTCTTTGATGAAACGGCAGCTATTTCTGCCAATGTAACAACATTCCTTCTCTTTCGAAACGATATCATTGTTGACAATGTCCTGTGAAGTAAGTAGTGGGTTATCTTTTTTGACAACTCATTTGTGACAGCTAGCTGTCAGAGATTGCGACCTCATTACAGATTATATGAATGATTTAAGTGAATTTAAAACTGAAATATCTTTTGAATGTCAACAGCTAAAAATCTGTTAATTTAAACTGAAGTTGTTGATGATATAACTAACCTAATCAATATAATAAAAATCTCAACCATGAGAAGTCGTAAGCGGTACAAAAGTCCCATACAAACCTGCCATTGTCCTTTCACGTAATCAACGAAATCCACCTCCCATTCGACGGCGTGATTGGAACCGACATGTTAAATAATTTTGGGTGCAACATTGATTATAGCTTAAATAAACTTACCATTAATGATATCCAAGTACCACTACAACTTCATGAACCGATATATTACCTTCCTGCTAGATCTGAAACTGTAATCGAATGCTCCATCTCCAACCCTGAAATCAAAGAAGGATTAGTCCTAGATCAGAAACATTTCAATAACATTTTAATTGCAAATTGTTTAGTAAAAGTTAAAGAAAATAAGAGAATCAATGTTTCAGTAATCAACACCTCCGACTCACCTGTAACTCTTAAACCTAATCTGAATATAAAACTTGTTCCATTGTGCTCTGACGATACAACCCACTTACCTGTTCATGTTACTACAGACGACCAGAACTCAAATAATGACTCGTATCTCCGCACCCAAGAAGTCTTGAACCTCCTTCGAATCAAACATTTAAATACAGAAGAAGCTAATGCCCTACATGATATTTGTTGTGAATACTCCGATATTTTCCATATTCCTGGCGATAAACTCACATTTACCACTGCAGTCAAACATGAAATTAAGACTACATCACAAAATCCAATTCACGTCAAATCTTACCGTTTCCCTGAAATCCACAAACCCGAAGTAGCTAGACAAATCGACCAAATGCTAGAACAGGGTATCGTAAAACCTTCCATGTCTCCCTGGTCATCACCAATCTGGGTCGTTCCAAAAAAATTAGACGCCTCAGGGGAACGCAAATGGCGCGTAGTTATAGACTATCGTAAATTAAACGACGTAACTATAGGTGATAGTTACCCACTCCCACAGATATCCGAAATATTAGACCAACTAGGCCAAAGTAAATATTTCTCCACACTTGATCTAGCATCCGGGTTCCATCAAATACTTATGGACGAGAAGGATGCATCCAAAACAGCTTTTAGTGTACCTCAAGGTCATTACGAATTTACTCGCATGCCGTTTGGACTTAAAAACGCGCCGGCTACCTTCCAACGGCTCATGAATACTGCATTAGCTGGCCTTCAAGATATTCGGTGCTTTGTTTACTTAGATGACATAGTTATCTACTCGCACGACCTTTCCAGCCATATCGAAAACTTAGAGCTTGTCTTCAAACGCCTTAGGGAATTTAACTTAAAACTACAGCCGGATAAGTGCGAGTTCTTGCGCCGAGAAGTAGCTTATCTCGGCCATGTAATCACTGAAAAAGGCGTTAAGCCTAACCCTGAAAAGATCGAAGCCGTTACTAAATTTCCAACCCCTAAATGTCCTAAAGACATCAAATCGTTTCTAGGTTTAGTCTCTTACTATCGCCGATTCATTCCAAATTTTTCAAAAATTGCTAAACCTTTGTCCCATCTCCTTAAAAAAGACATTCAATTCCTCTGGCAAAATCAACAACAAGTTGCATTCGATGAACTAAAAAATAAACTAACCTCTGCGCCTGTTTTGATATACCCAGACTTCTCCAAATCATTCATTTTATCATGCGATGCCTCTAACTACGCAATAGGTGCAGTTCTTTCTCAAGGAGCTAAAGGATATGAAAAACCAATAGCTTTCGCGTCCCGAACACTCAATAAAAGCGAGTCAAATTATAATACTACAGAAAAAGAACTCTTGGCTGTTATTTTTGGCTGCAAAACCTTCCGTCCTTACATTTATGGGCGCAAATTCTTCATCATCACTGATCATCGACCATTGACCTGGCTCATGAACCACAAAGACCCAGGCAGCAAACTTCAGAGATGGCGTCTTAAACTTTCTGAGTATGAATATGAAATTGGTTACCAAAAAGGTAAACTAAATGCAGCCGCCGATGCGCTTTCACGATACCCAGTAAACCCCATAGAAGACTCTGAACCATTGAACTTTGACGATAACATAAGCCCATTTAATGATGAACTTGACATTGATTTCAATCCTCTCGACTTACCTAATCCAGTTCAAAACACACCTCCACCGCTTCCAACTATACCTGCTCCTGAAATAACTATGCCCGATATTAACTTGCCTCTGAATCCTCGACTCGCCTCTGATTCTACACAGGCCCAGCCTTCAACGTCCCGACTCACTCCTGGTTCGACTACTGACTATCCGTTAGAACCAAATACCGACGACGACTCTCCCGCCTTACCTCCTTCACCCCAGTATACATCAACTAATAACAATTACTCCCAATTCCTGAAAATTATAAATAGTAAAACATTCACATCAGATGCAACGATTGTAGAATCCAATACCAGTATTCTTAAAAGCAATAACAAAATTATTATTATACCTACTTCCATAGATCTCGACGAAAGCAATCCCTATGTTGAAGAAATATTATCTGAAATCAATGAAAAATCGGAAATTTTAGAAAAAGAGCGAACATTGCACTCTTTTCTTAATTTGAATCATAGTGGACGCAGCGTCTTCTTTCTGTTCACTAAAGTTTACCACTTTGATACCGCGAGTTACGAAGACATATATTCATCCTTGAGAAATATACGTAATACGCTTATTCAGCAACCTGCAACCCCAATAAGCATAACAGATTTCAGAGACCCGTTTGAAACGCACTCCTACACCAAACTATATAATATAATTCAATTCCTCTTCCATAACACAAACATCCATGTCACGATTTATCGTAATACTATCATATTTCCCTCACTTAGCGAAATTAAGAAAATTCTTCGTGAAAACCACGACATACCTATCGCCGGACATTTAGGTAATGTTAGAATGTTAAAACGAATACAAGAAAGATATTATTGGAAAAGAATGCGTAGCGATATTGAAGATTATATTAAATCCTGTAAGCTGTGTCAAGAAAACAAAGCGCTCCGAAAGACTCATAGAGCACCTATGCAAATTACGACAACATCCACTGCCCCTTTCCAACGCCTGGCAATGGACATAGTTGGGCCATTGCCAGAAGCAGGTTTAGCTAAATTAAAATATATACTCACCTTACAAGACGACCTTACTAAATTTTCACTAGCATATCCCATTAGATCCACGACAGCCGAAGAAACTAGCGAATGCCTCCTACATTTTATATCTCTATTCGGAATACCTAAAACAATTTTGACGGACCAAGGTACCAACTTTACAGCGGAACTTTTTAAGAAAACATGTGATCACTTGAAAATAAAACAATTGTGGTCAAGTCCTTATCACCCACAGACTCAAGGCGCACTTGAACGTAGCCACTCAACTCTAAAAGAGTACTTAAAATCTTTCGTAAACGTTGATCAAAGTGATTGGTCCCGCTATGTCTATACTGCTATCCTTGCCTATAATACTAACATTCACTGCACAACCAATTACTCACCCTATGAACTTTTATTCGGCCATAAACCTTTCTTACCTGACTCCATCTATAACTCACATTCTGAAGTGACTTACCCAGAATATTTAAAGGTACTTTGCCACCGTCTCAAATTCTCAAGGGACAAAGCCATAGAAAATATTCAAAATTCTAAACAGAGATCAAAAAACTATTATGATCAACACTCTAGAATCGTAATTTATGAAGCAGGAGATCTCGTTTACCTAAAGAATCATCTGCGACTTAGAAAAGCATTGTCTCCGTTGTGGAAAGGTCCATACCAAATTGTCAAAGTACATAATAATAACACTGTTACTCTCTCCATCAATAATAAACACATAAGACATCATGTTGATCAAATCAAACCAGCCACAGCTAACACTGCTTAAATTCACAATCCTTAAAACTAAATAATAATATTTCCTTTTCAGAATTATTCTACCAATGCAAATTCTTCTTACTACGTCTCAGGAATTCATTCAACCCGTCACCGACAGCCCGGGTATTTTCTTCGACCCTTCTGGAAAAATAAAAATAATAAGAGACCATACTCACATTCTAATCCCCGTAGACATTTCTTTTGCAACATCTCACATTGAAAACATTAAGTCCGTTTTTGGCACAATACGCTTCCTATGCCAACAAAGTTACTTATTAAATAATATTGAATGCAACAACATGATCCAACCTCTTGATACCCTGTTTAAAGATATAATTCGTGATTATAATTCGATTTCACATCTATTACCTATACGCTCAAAGAGAGCCGCTTGGTTTTCCGCCGTTGGTACGGTTTTTAAACATGTTTTTGGCACTTTAGATGAGGATGATGCGGTTAAATACAACCGAGCTATAAAAAAAATTACAGAATACAGACAAAGAATTAGTAACCAGCCTCTCTCAGAATATTTTCGTCTCTAAAACTGCGATTTCTAGTTTTAATTCATCTATTTTAGAATTAAATAAAAATCAATTCCTACTCAATGATGCGATGGAAAAAATATCATTAGTCGTTAAGAATATCTCTGAAATAACGAATTCTGTTTACTTTAAGAATAACTTAGAAGAAGTATTAAATGTATTACAAGCTCACTTGTTAATACTTTCATATAAAATGGAAGATATTGTAAATAGCATTTTATTTGCAAAAACTAATACATTACATCCGTCAATTCTTACTGCACAAGAGTTGTTTAATGAATTAATGAACAATATAAAAAACCTACCAAAATTTAAAGAATTACCATTAGATTTAAACTTAGATAATATTCACTCACTAATAAACCTATCAGATATTGTATCATATTTTCTTAATGATAAGCTAATTTTTGTTATTAAGATACCTATGGTCGATTTAATTACCTATGACCTATTTAAATCTGTACCAATACCTGTTCCACATAATAGTGATAAGCCAAACTCTTTTGCGTTAATAAAACCCTATAAACCATACGTAGGGTTAAGTGAAGACCGTAATACTTATTTTTATATAGATAATTTAGATGTTAAATGTAAACTAATTATAAGTAAACTTTTTATTTGTAAGCCCATAGATGTTTCCAGTGTTACAACCAACCCAACTTGTGAAATTAATATTATGACTAAAGCTATCGATAGTCTCCCAGACAATTGTGAAACAAACTTTATTTTCGGCGATATTAACATCTGGCACAAATTAAATGGTAATAAGTGGATATTTATCCAATCGAAACCTGTCAAACTCACCATTCACTGTAACAATAACCTTTTCAAAGACAATATCATCTCGGGAACGGGTATCTTAAACTTAGAACCAAACTGCATTGCATTTTGTAAAGAAAATAAGCTACAAGCAGTAGAAAACGTAAATATTACCACCAGTCCTGTCGTTTCTAATTTTAATATTATAAATGATACATGCTGTAATATAGATACATTCTTGAAATTAAAAGTCAATATCTCCACTACCAAAATTGAAAATGTAAATTTAGACAACATAGAATTTATTCCTGTGCCCATAATAACCGATGATAGTGACATACCACTTCCTCATGACACTGTCCTCAATTATACTGGATTCTGCCTTAGTATAGTTTCAATGTTATTAGTTATAATCATAATTGTTTTAATTAAATTAAGAAATAAACATGCTGAACCGGTTCCTGATAATATATCCATCCTATCTTTATCTCCAACTACTCCACCCCGCTTACGCGCTACCTAACTATTATACTATATAATTTCCCAAGTAAACTCATCACAACCATGAGTTCACTTTTGTTGGGGGAGGTGTTATATCGCCCCTTTGTATGATACTTTACCTACTCATCTTCCATTTTGCGCTATCAGCTTTCCGTTGTTCTCTCCCACACACACCCGTCGCCTCACATCCTCAGTTCTTTCCCATCTCTCTTCTACGCTGGTTCAGTTTTAAAAACAATTGATTTGTTTTATTTTAAATTAATTAATAAACTTTATTTCTTCAATTTCTTTTTTTAAAAACTAATTTGACAAGGTCATTATAATAGTTCCGTGGAAAAACCGATATTCAATGGACTGAACTATTAGCCGACCCCAAGTAATCCTAGGAATAATTAAGGCTAGGAAGATGATTCTAAGTAACATACAACAGAGGAGTGCTCTTAAATATATGGATACTATTCCTATCTAGGACAAATATAAAATCATTGGTTCTGTTTCTGGATGTAAGCTGTACCACTGGTATAAAGCTGAAGAATTTGTTTGTTTAAACTTGTTTAAACGTGTCTAAACGTAGAAACTAAAGAATACAACATTTTTTCGACTTGAACTAGTTCCAATTGGAAAATTATATAAATATTGAAAGGTCATAAAACATCACGGGACGGCCATCTGACTAGCTGAGCATCAATGCAAATTTTCAAATATTTTTATAAGAGCTACGTTAAATTCAGCACGAACGAATGCGACGACTTGAATCGTCTATTGCCAGGTTGTTTCAAATCGGCTGAACTCTGGCGCTTCGTAGAGATGTGGCTTCGCTATGCTTTCGTTATCTTCTATCGCACTTACTGTGGGAAGTGCTCCGAGGAATTGTTCGAACTGATTCCTGCCGCTTCTTTCCGCCATTTGCCTGTGCGACAGCAGTTTCATCCCCATCATTTAGATAGTTGGCAGTTCCCAACTGTGCGCTTCTCTCGAAACTTTCTGCGTCGCACAACAATACTGTGGAATGACTGTCGCCTACGGTATTCCCGGACCAATTGAACCTTCAAACCTTTAAGAAATGAGCGTACTCCTTCTTGGCTGGCGACGCACTTGTGATGCGTCTGGTGCATGAGCGGCGGTAATCGCTTACCAGTATGAAGACCAACCCAAATGTGAAATGTGTAAAAACATACATAATAACGATTCCAGTTATATAATTTCTCAATCTTGAAAACAGGCTTTCTTATTTATTTTTCGCGAGTCAATGTTGACATTTTCATTGTATTTTCATTGTTGATGTAACTCGAGTAATTGTTATAAATGAACAGCGTCCCCCAGCTTCTATTGTCGTCTTTAATCAACGAATTGACTTGTTTGAATTAGCTGTAAAAGCTTGAGTTTTTTGTGTAAACTTTTCTAGAGAGTATTTGCTATTTGTTGAATGAAAAACAAATACTGAACTGTATAAAGGAGTGATAATGAAAGAGTTAATTGTTTATTGAATCATTTACTGCATAGTATTTTAGGCAACAGATTCATCCATTCAATACAAATGAAACACACAAATTAGATATTTTAAAGATAACTTTATTTTCAAAAAAAACAGTCAGGATTTCATAATAATGTAATTAGTATTGGTCAGTCTCTTGAAACGCGTACGCTAAAAAAAAACACGTTTTTTTTATTGTCTTTTGTTTCTCATCGTCAAGCTTGTGCTGGGCTGGTATACCACAAATAAATAAAAATGATCAATAGTCACACAAGTGTATGACATAAGTAAAGTAAACTATAGTCACATCAGTGTGCCAATTTGGTGCCAGTCGAGGATGTGATTGACGTTTACTGTTCGTCAGTGACGTCATAACAAATTGAAAAGCAACTTCTTGTGAAAGAATATGAACCACCATGGTGGTGATAGTTTACCGCCGATCGTGATCATAGTTCTATTTTTGATAAGCGCCATTTAAAGAGATAATACATATATGTACGCTGAAAGGACCGCAAATATCCCATGTATTTATTCACCAAAGTTCAGCACGGATTATATTTAATAATAGTGCAAACTATTCAATACAAATTGAACAAAGTAAATAATGACCGATTACGCTTTGAATCTATATACAATGTTTATTGAAATGTCATTTCCATGGACAGCAATTTGTCATCGAAAGCAGCTTTAATTCAAATTTGAAAACAAGGTTTGAACACAATGTTATACTCGTAATACATTTACTATAGAATTTTGACATATTTAATCTGTGGGTTTAACGAACATCAGAATGGAGAAGAAAATGGCGGCAAAAGTTACAGTACCGCCAAAAACACTAACACCTTTTACAAGTATATGTTAAATAGTCGAGTAACCAGTTAAAACTTCTAAATGTGATTGTTGAAAGTAATAAAGTGTTTTAATAATAATTTAAATATTCAAATTTAGTTAAACCACCTAAAAGAATAATATTAGAATTTTAAATCGTGTACTGTACCTTCTGAAATATACATTTAAACTATTTAGATTAAAAACATAACCATAAAAGACTAAGTTATTCATAATTTATTTAACATCTAAAATATTATTTTTCAGTAATGAGTTTTTATCAACTCGTCTAGCCAGCGTGCCATAGTAGGCTAAAATCTCTTTTCTAAGTACCTAAGTCCAACATTAGACTAAAGAAGTTACTGACTGGAGTTTATATACCTACTACTTGTTGCCCGCGGCACCGCCCGCGTGTATGTCGGTTATTGCGGCAAATAGAGCCTAGGTATTATTCTGATGTGTAAGCTATATTACTGTAAAATAAATAAATAAAAATAGCCTTTATTTACTCTGACCTTTGCACAATATAAAAATAAAAACATGATATTATGCTAACTATACTTAACTATACTATATTAACTATACTTCTATCTATTTTATGTATGTATATAGCTTAACATTTAATGTCAGTTACCAGGTCAGGCTGTCTTGCGACATGGGCCTCCTCAAGATCCCTCCACATTTGCCTGTCCATTGCTGTCCTTCTCCAACCCTTGGGCAAATCGTCTTCCCATCTTTTTTTTCTGCCTTCCTCTACGTCTTTTTCCGTCCCGCGGGTACCATTCTGTTACTTTTTTTGTCCACTTTCCTGTTGTTGATCTCATCATGTGACCAGTCCATTTCCATTTCAAGGTTCGTGTTTTTACTTTTACATCTGCTACTTTGGTGATGCTCCTAATTGAATTAAAGTTTCATCCAAATCCGTTCAGTAGTTTTTGTGTGAAAGAGTAACAAACATCCATCCATACTTACAAACTTTCGCGTTAATAATATTAGTATATATCTACATTCTTACAAAGTTATGTATTGTGTGTATTTACAATGTTCATACGTGCTATTTATGAATAATATGTGTTCCATCGATGTAAATAACTTCATTATGAGCTGAGAATACACTTTGTTGTACCAATCTCTCTAATATAGGTATGACTATACAAATGTATGAAATTAACTTATAGAAACGACCCCTTAAGATCGGTGTTGACAGACGGAGTGGCAGCGAAGAGACTAATTCAGTAACAATTTAAATTCAACCTAAAGTTCTTCAGAATAAAACTGTTTTTGATGCAACGACATAAAACCTCCCCTCCCCACCATTTTATTTCTTCGGCGCTGACCCTCTTGCGCAGAGATAGCGTTGCATCGATTCGAAGCGGTTCAGTTCTTGTAAACTTTAGTTTTAAAATTTAAAATAAGTGTCTCATAGTCCTATGACAAAAAGGATCTTTAAAAAGCCAGATACTAATTTGCAGATTTCTATTTGTCGTGCTATAATCCTGCTAAAACACCGCTTTAGTTTGTCTGCGATTTGTCAACTGTCCAAGATGTTCAAACCGAGGCATTCATTTTTTTTTGTTGTAAAATCTTGGATTGTATTTGAATTCCTTATACATCAAACCAACAATCCCCTATCTGGTTTAAGAAGGAAGGAAATCTATAAGTATAAACAAAATTATACAGCGTAATCTCGATTACAGAGCAACATTTATTTATTTATCTAATTGCCTTAAATCGGCAAAAGGGTGTTCAGTCTCTAAAGGCTTTGGTTTTGTTTTAAAGGATTTAGTAACTGCTTGATAAAATGAGTTGATAAAAGTGGTGTGTTATGTATTTTTCTTATTTAAATTTATTTAGTGATAATTTTAACTGCATTTAGAACTTCCTTGATGTATGGTTGCCTAAATATCATCTTTAATGTTTTATGCTTCCACCGCCAATAGCCACTTGAGGCTCAAGAGTGACAAATAGTATATAGGCCCTTTTCAGACTCGGAGGGAGAAGGAGGGTTGAGCTTCCTGTAACCTCTCTCACTCAGCAGTGAAGGAACTGGTCAGCTCCAGTTTTCTGTGAAGCCTTGGTGTTTCACATCGGCATCATCAGGTTTTAATGGTCCACTATTGGACTTAAGCTTTTATTTCGAAAGAAGGTTTTGGCCTCGTTGGCTGAACCACGTTGGCTAGTTGGGTTGGTATAGAATTTGTTTCAAGTAAACATTTAAATTGTAGAAGCGTATGTCCAGCAGTGGACTGCGATAGGCTGATTATGATGATGATGATGAAACATTTAAACATTTTGGACATCTAACACACAACTCCACCTAGTTCCATGCTAAGCAGAGCTCGTATTTTGGGTACTACACAAATGATATAAATACATTTATACTTTTTTTTTGTAAATATGTACATGCATATTATACATAGACAAGTAAAATTTTAACAAAAATAAAACCGACTTGAAGGTTCTTATTGGCTGCCATCATCAGATCTTAGTGTCCTTATTATGGTACTACGGTTGGGATATCTCCTTATATCTCCTTTCCATTAAAGAAAGAATCATCAAAATCGGTCCATAAACGACGATCCGCGAACACACATAAAAAAATATAATATACGTCTTTAGTCTTAACATGATTGTTTGTTTGTTATAAACAATACCTGATTAGTTTACTAGGCATAAACATCTTGGAAGTCAAATACATCCTTAAAATATAGCTGATCTGTGTAACAGTTGTCACTATTGTTTTTCTTTTTATAGCGCCTCCATTATGAATATGTCCTGTGTCGCGGGGACTTTACATACATACAAGCAATGGATAAAAGGAACACTTAGACATAGAACAAAATTTTGTGGATCATATAAGATGTTGTTAAATGTTTTGCCTCTGTAGGCATAGTGGTAATATATTCGTCTGTTGTGCCGACGTCTCGGTTTCGATTCCCGAGTCAGATGAATTGTTTTATGATCTGCAAATTTTTGTTTCCGAATAAAAAGGTATATAAGTATTCTATCAATTAATCTAGCTGTCACAGTACAAGCATTACTTAGTTTGAAGCTAGGTGGCGTTGTGTTTTAGATGTCCTAAACATTTAATTAGTGGTACCTGCCTATGACGTACTTAAAATTACAGAATTACTGAGAATAAGACAAAAGAAAATCGACATAAAACATACAAAGGCGTGCGAACTCACGCGTAAATAGTTTTCGTAAACATAAACTCATTTGATTTTTGATTGAAATCCGACTCCCAAGTGACGTCAAGCATCTTCAAGTACATGGAAAGCAAGCCCAAACATGTCCACATAATTGTACCTATGGGCGCTAATTGTGATTTGGGAAACGTGTAAATTTTACATGATAGAGTGTGGGTGCTTGTGTGTGTTTGTATACATGCGGTAAGTACGAAAGTGTGCGGTTACGTTATTAACCAAATGTGCCACTTCAATGTGTATCCTCTACAGATAAGCTGTGTTATCTCATATGCTAGATATTGTTGGCAACAAAATTGTTTGGGTGATAAAGAGAATTCAGCGTTTCGATGTAAGCATTATTAAATATAAATTAATTGTAGTATTGTTTCAGTTAATGAAAAGTTTAATTTCTTTTGAAAAATGGACGATGGACATACTATTTTCTAATTATCAAAGATCATCTAGTATTTATGTATATATTATATAAATATATATGGGCCTGCCAAAGTGACTCTACTCTGCCTGATGGAAAGCATAAGCGGAATCCAAGAGTGTTGGTCACCATACTCATTGCGAATGCAGACAATGCAACAATGCAGCACGGTGACCCACAACATGGCAGATTAGTGATACTTTTGCATCACTAGGCCTCCGGTCTCGCATCGCACGTACAATAAATAAATTTATGGAATACTTTTTTCCTCTCGTTTTAAATGATAAATATTCTGATTTAAAGTCAACAATCATATAACTATCATATTTAAAAAAACAATAGCTAAATATAGTTGTAGAAATACTGTGTGTTAAACTGTTCGTCAAGTGAACTTGTGTCGTCACTCTCTCATCGGAGATAGATAACAGATATGAAAGACGTACACCAATATTTATATTTTAAATATAAAATTTTAATACAATCACTTCTGTTTTTAATATTACAAAGCAAAGCACGTCATCACACGTTATCACTCATATGGCTGCTAAAACTACACATGTTTTTTCCTGCCCACTGATTTTTTGCCCAACAGATAATGAGATAAAATCGTTAGCGGGATTTTTTGGTTAGGTGTATACCTAGCCTTTGTGCATCGATGCATTGAGTGCGTCTATGTGTATTATCGAATGCTTTATTTTGATAACTTCCTACCCACCTTTTTTACCTGACCTTAAGTACTCTTGATATTATTTGTTACTACTTCAATCGGTTTTACCTGAATATCAGTATTTCTACAGAGCGAACTGAATTTGAATCAACTTGTATACTCTTTTTAACCGACTTTTTCTATGTTCCATTGTATGTATTTTTTTACTCTCTCTCGTGATACTCTGACAACTTCTATACTCTCTTTTCTCTCTTGTTAATAAAACCGAATAACCCTAAAATTGAAAGTTTAAAACATAACATTAATTAAGTTATAATTTTAATGATCCTTGTAATGATTTTAGGTGATAATATGTTTCATAATGTAATTTAAATTTGCATGTCAATACTGACGAAATATATGATTTTCTTTTTTTTATGATGTAGGAGGGCAAACGAGCAGACGTATCACCTAATGGTAAGTGATTACCGCCATAGACACCTGCAACACCAGAGGCGTCACAAGTGCTTTGGGGGATGGGGAAAGGAAATGCTACAACAAATTGTTACATTTAACTCTTAACTAAACAATCCTGATTAAAATATACTTTTAAAATATTTATAAGCCGATCCTGAACCTTAAAAGCTTTCTTTCAAAGTACAATTATACCACTTTAATACGAACTCACTCGAAATTATTTATTTAAAGCAGCTCCATGTAGTCAAAAATACGTGACAATATACAGCCTAGTGGATTTCCGTGACAGCGTGGCCTTCTACGAGTAATTGAATAGTTAAAACCTCTAAGAGCACAATTAATGTACTTAATTAAAATTGAGTTTTGTTTTAGCAATGTTCTAATTCTGAAGAACACATTTTTATTAAGAATGTAGGAGGGTATGGTACTTCGTATTTCAGATTGTCGAATACTAGAATTAGCCCGCGGCACCGCTCATGTGTTATTGCAATAAAAAATTGCCTATGTCTTTCTTCAAGAATCAAAGTATCTCCATACCAATTGAAATCGCTTTAGAGGTCTAGCTTTAAAATCGTAAAAATCAGAGTAACTTTCAAATCTATATAAATAAAAATGAATCACCGAAATCATACATTTAAAAAAAGAAAGAATTTCGAATTTTGTCTTTCTTTCTGAAGGACAAAATTCGAAACGAAGAAATTCGTCAGAGAACCAAGGTGACCGACATAGCTCTGAAAGTAAGTAGGTTTAAGTGGCAATGGACTGGTTACATATGTCGCAGACCTGACAACCGCTGGAGTAGCGCGTTCTGGAGTGGAGACCGCGTCTTAGTAAACGTAGTGTGGGGGCTGGCAGCGACTGGATGCGGAAAGCAACAGACCGGGCTCTGTGGTGTTCGTTGGGAGAGGCCTATGTCCAGCAGTGGACTGCAACGGGCGGGTGATGATGATTTTTATTTATATAGATTTACGCGCATAACTTCCGATATAATGATATTTTTTATAGATGCCCATTATTGTTAGGACAAGGTTTTTACGTAAAGAAAATTAAGAGGTAAGCGGAAAAATATTTTTATTTGTCCGCGACTGGCGGGCATAATTACTAATACAAGTTTTTCAGAAATTTACGAATGAAAAATGTGGTGGTCCAAAGTTCGTCGGGTCGGCTAATTTATAATATTAGTATGAATCTTTAAACAAATAGTAAGAACTAATTGAGATCAATTCTTAAGTTTTTTAGAGTTGGTGTTTTTGAAAAAATCTTTAAGCTGAAAATCAAAATCAATACTATTTTATTTATACTTATATCTACTTCACGACTTATATCAATTCGTAGTAAACAAGGCAACTAAACACAATATATTGCATTCAATTTAAGTATAAAAATTTTCGTTACGAATTCAATAAAAACTGTCTCAAATAAAAATTGAATTTCAACATCTTCAGATCACACTTTCTGCGCTTTTTATCGTACAAATGTGAATATATAATTTAATTTCGAAAGATACGAAAGTATATGTCGATTTTATTACTGCTGGAGAACCTTATTTCAAAAGTAAATAGACTTAACAAGGAGTATATGTTTGCAATGGATGACAGAATGATGTAAATAAATATTAATAACCCGACACATATCACTATAACCGTTCCAAATTAGCCTATGCCTGTACTATGAGAAACTTCACATCACAATTTTTTTTTATGAAATAGGCACGACAAACGAGCAGACATATCACCCGATGGTAAGCGATTATCGCCGCTCATGTACACCCACCCGCAACACCAGAGGCGTCACAAGTGCGTTGCCAGCCTTTGGGGGATGTGTTTCACTCACTCGGTAAAACACAGCGCAAACGCTATTTCACACCGGTTTTCTGTGAGGCCGTGGTAACACTCCGGTCGAGCCGGCCTATTCATGCCGAAGCGTGGCTCTCCCACGGTTTGTCCCACATGAACAGCCTTTAACAGTCCGCTACTGGAGATATGTCTCTACTCAGAGTTAGGTTTTAGCCTAGTATTCCACGCTATCCAGACGGTATGGTATAGCGTTTGTTTTAAGCTTTCTTTCACATTGTAGTAACGTTGTTCTGCGTAGTCTCTTTGCCTTTCTATGGAATGAATAGGGTTGGAATTATTTTTATTCCTAACTAGCTGACCCACGCAACCTCGTTTGCGCCTTATATTACCCGTAGCGTGAAAATTTCCCCCGTTTTTGAAACATTCTTCATTGTTACTCCGCTCCTATTAGTAGTAGCGTGATGATATATACCCTATAGCCTTCCTCGATAAATGGACTATCCAACGCCGAAAGAATTTTTCAAATCGGACCAGCGGTTCCTGAGATTAGCGTGTTCAAACAAACAAACAAACAAACTCTTCAGCTTTATATATTAGTATAGACATATCGATCATGTTTCATATGATTACTACATAATGTACGATACAAAATCTTTGATAGTTAAATTACTTAAAACAAGTCAAACAATTTATAATTCAACTCTATTATCCTTTCTTTATGAAAGGAATAGAATAATATTTTCTTAAAATTTGTTAATGAAAGAGAAAGAAAACTAAGTTAAGTACTCAAATAACAGCTTTTGAGACATTACAATATTAAAATATCATTGTTACCACGTACTGATGAAGTTCTTGATAGAATAATCTGAACCGCTCTTGGCATAATGAATAAAATTAAATGTAATAAAGTAATGAGTTATGTATACAAACTGTAGATATCTGTTTCATAAGTTTTGGATTTACATATGCCAGATAAACATAAATAATATAGCTGATTTCATCAAATTCTGTAAAACAGTGTTTTATGGCAGACTAGCTGAACCCCGCGGTGTTACCCGCGGTTATCGTCGTACCGCGAGTAACGCCGCGGGACAAAGTTAGTCAAAAAAAGTAGCCTAAGTTACTCCCTGGATCATCAGCTACCTGCCAGTGAAAGTCCCGTCAAAATCCGTCCAGCCGTTCCAGAGATTACCCGGAAACAAACAGACAGACAAATAAATTTTTAACTACATTTTTGATATATGTACCGTGTATAGATACATATACATTAAGTAAAAAGCGGTTATTTTAATATTACAAAAAGACACTCCAATTTTATTTATTTGTATAGATAACAATTTGAAACTTTTATCATTATTTGTAAATAGTACCTGGGTAATCACTTTGCTCGGTACTTTTTTGGTATATTTTCTAAAAATTAATCTTAACTAGATCAATTCATCGCTCGACACTCTCTACATATTAAATTTAATAAAAATTGAGAAGCTGTTTCTGAGTTTCAAATTATATAATATACTAACTGAACCCCGCGGTGTTACCCGCGGTTATTGTTGTACCGCGAGTAACGCCGCGGGGCAAAGTTAGTCTAAAAAAAGTAGCCTAAGTTACTCCCCGGATCATCAGCTACCTGCCAGTGAAAGTCCCATCAAAATCCATCCAGCCGTTCCAGAGATTAGCCGGAACAAAGAGACAGACAAACAGATTTGACAGTCACAAACATTGTAATGAATACATTTTTGGTATACATATACATTTAGGTAAAAAGCAGTTATTTTAATATTACAAACAACCACTCCAGTTTTATTTATTTGTATAGATAAAGATGTAAATATGGTATAGATGTATAGATTAATAGCTGAAATGTATGTACGCGTTTAACTTTTTATCGGATGCACCAAATTAAATAATTCATTTTTTTATGGGTTCGGTATTATTAGGACAAGTTTTGTATAATATATAATAAACAAATATTTTCAAACATCAGACAGACAACGTCATACAGTCTCAATCAGAGCTTGTGCTATGGGTACTAGTTAACTGATATAAATATACTAGCTGACCCACGCAACCTCGTTTGCGCCTTATATTGCCCGTAGCGTGAAAATTTCCCCCGTTTTTGAAACATTATTCATTGTTGCTCCGCTCCTATTAGTAATAGCGTGATGATATATACCCTATAGCCTTCCTCGATAAATGGACTATCCAACACCGAAAGAATTTTTCAAATCGGATCAGCGGTTCCTGAGATTAGCGTGTTCAAACAAACAAACAAACAAACAAACAAACTCTTCAGCTTTATATATTAGTATAGATACATACCCTATTTTGTAAATACATACATATTATACAGTGCAAGCACACTGTGTTTCACCGTGTGAGTGAGGATACTGGAGGCCCATACCCCAACCGACCTCCCATTATCCCTATCCTTCTCCCCCAAGGCTGGCAACGCACTTGTGACGCCTCTGGTGTTGCAGGTGTCCATGGGCGGCGGTAATTGCTTACCATCAGGCGATACGTCTGCTCGTTTGCCAGTTTATTCCAAAAAAAAAGAAAAAAAAAAACAACCAAAGAAATGACTTTCTTTGCTTTGAAATTAATTGTGTGCATGATATTAAATCTATTAAGACAGGCATGGGATAGATATACATAGGTACATTAATTACAAAATCTAAACCTTGTAAATACGTATAATAAAAGCATTCAGTTAATTAATAGAGTATTTCATCAAAATCTCTCTTTCTCATAGAGAACATAATCATGTCGAGATGTCAGCTTTATCTAATGGACATTAGTGACAGATGCCCACGGGGCATGGGTATCAACGAATTGGGGCAGATACAATGGGGAGTTCTAAGAAATTTTGTGTACATAACGCTATGAACTGACAACATAATGACATTAACATTTCGCAAGCAAAATCCAACCTTATAAAGATTCCAATGTTCTATTAATGCGTATTCAAGGACAAATGCTCAAACTAAATTAATCACACTAATATATAAAGGCGGAAGTTTGTCAGTGTGTATGCTTGTTACTTCTTCACACAAAAACTATTGATTGGATTTGGATGAAACTTTAGTAATATCTAATGGACATTAGTGACAGATGTCCTCGGTGCATGAGTATCAGCATTTAGTAAAAAGCGGTTATTTTAATATTACAAACAGACACTTTAATTTTATTTATTTAAACAAATTTAAACAAAAAAAAATGTTCCAGCCGTTCCAAAGATTACCCAGAACAAACAGACAGACAGACTAAAAATTTTTAAACTATAGTTTTGGTAAATGTACTGCGTATACACACATATGCAGTTAGTAATATATATATAATGTTCTGTCTATTTCTGATGCAAACGAAGTCTAAAAGAGGTGTTTTTCAACCAAAAACAGCATTTCGTATACTCTTCTCTTCATTTAGATCTTCTGTAGCACCATATTTTCAAGTATCTTAAGCCCTTTATGTAAATTAACTGTCTCAGTTAACGTGAAATAAATTCTTGTCATGATGCTTAATACCGCCTCTGTAGTCACGTAAGCGCCTTAGAGCGTAACTGCTGTAAACCTTTATGACTATTGGGTGAAGAAACAATCCCCCTTTAGTTACCTTTTACTCAACAAAATACCAAACTACAATAAAATTAAGTTCAAACTAGCCTTTATTTGTGTTTTCGGATCCCTAAACTTTTGAACAAGTCATTGTAAGTCCGTGGTCTGAATGTCAGCGGATTGAATAAGCGGGTTTGATATTACACATTTTTATAGTTATACTAGCTGACCCGGCAAAAGTTGTTTTGTCGTAAAACAAATACAATTTCAACAAAAATAAAACCGACTTCAAGGTTCGACTCGATTTCTCTTGGATGCCATGATCAGATGTTAATGTCCTAATCATGGTACCACCGTCAGGACATCTCCTTCACATTAAAAAAAGAGCTGCGCCAAAATGACTCTGCTCTGCCTGATGGAAAGCCGAATTACACTTTTTATATGTTACAGAAACTTATGTTTATGCAGTCCGCCAACAGTCATGCCACGTCTTTATGTAACAAGCTGCCATTAATTAGGTAAAAACGAGGTACAAAGAGATTTCTTCCTGTTGTTTATAGTTGTAACGCGGGCTCGAAACGCCTTGGGGAACAACAGATTCTAAACTATTTCAATAGTGAATAAATTGTGTCTTTATTTTATGTTTTACTAGCTAAGTCCCGCGGTGTTACCCACGGTTATTATCTTACCGCGGGTCTAGTGTAAAAAAAATAGCCTAAGTTATTCCTTATATCATCAGCTACCTATCAGTGAAAGTTTCCTCAAAATCGGTCCAGCCGTTCCAAAGATTGGCCGGAACAAACAGACAGACAAGTAGACCGACAGACTGACAGACAGACAGACAAAAAAATGGTAAAATATGTTTTTTGGTATATGTATCGTGTACATATAAATGCATTTAGTAAAAAGCGGTTCTTTTAATATTGATTATTTCTTTTAAATGATAATTTTAAACAGCTTGGAATTTTTGTATGGGATTGTTTCACTAATATAATTGTGTAGAACACGTTTTTGAATATAATAAATAAATATAAATCATTTATTTGACTATCTCGGTGCCTTGTTTATTTATTTGACGCCCTGCACAACTCGATCTGGCCATTGCGCAGTGACATGTAATATTGATAAACATATCGGACATCTGACATACAACGCCATCTAGTCCCAAACTAAGCAGAGCTTGTATTACGGGTACAACTAAAATAAATACAAATTTACTTTTTTCTTGTAAATACATACATACTATACATAGAAAATACGCAAACACCGAAACAAATATGTATATTCAGATCGAACCCGAGACCTCAAGCACAGCGGTCGCATTCGCTATCACTAAGCCACCGAGGCAGTCAAGATATAGTCAACGTAGGACGGAATCTAGGTCTATGACCAGTAACGGACAAATATGAGTATTTTAGTCAACATTCACGCGGTGAAAATATTAAAATATTTATTTATTTATTTTATTTATTTAACAACTTTATGCACAGAACGTACAATGGCGGACTTAATGCCACAGGCATTCTCTACCAGTCTACCGTTGGGTGGTGCGGAAATAGTTGAAAAGGTGTACTACACATTAGTTACGGGTTCCAAATAGACAATTAAAATTAAGAAACAAATTAGAAAAAGAAAAACAAAACAAAGGAATATTGTATCTAAATATCCATACAATTTGTCATATATAAACATACACATATACAGTTATATATAAAATACATGCATACACATACATATTATATATATTAAAAATCATCTTTGTGATGACTCCGCCCCTATCTCCGCCAGGTGAGCCCGTACCTTGACCCTGAAAGAGTTACGACTAGGTGCCATCCTGATTTTCTGTACACTGAAATACAGTTTCTTATGTACGAAATATTTACTCTCACAAATGCCTGATGTTTTATTACAAAATTTTATTATTATTCCCATAAGCGCCATCAAAGTTTAAAACGCGAGCTTAAGTGTTATAGGTGTCGGTAATGGCCATAACTTCTAAACGAAGATCCAAGTGGAAACGAACATTAAAGTGGAATTTAAGGGCTTCAAATGACGAGACTCATGCTGATGTATGATTCCTACGTAGATTTATAAAATAGAGAATAGACTATTAAGTGCGATGTTGTTGTATCTTTGTTACTAAATAATTAGCATAATCTCAGTCGTGGGAGAGCTACGCTTCGGCTCGGTGGGAATGATAGAAAATCGGTGTGAAATAGTGCTTGCGCTGTGTTTCACCGAGTGAGTGAAGACACCGGAGGCCCATACCCCTCCTCACTCCCTCACCATCCTCCAAAGGCCGGCAACGCACTTTTGACGCCTTTGGTGTTGCAAGTGTCCATGGGCGTCAGTAATCGCTTACCATCAGGTATCGATACGTCTACTCGTTTGCCCGGCTAGTACTTAAAAAAAGAAAATCAAAAGACGTCCACTGCTAGTTATAGGCATCCCCAAGGCTCTCCACAATAATGGGTCATGTGCTGCCCTCATCCAACGAGTTCCCGCGATCTTCTTCAGGTTGTTTGACCATTTTGTAGAGGGCTTACCCACGCTACGTCTTACGGGACTACTTACTTACATTTTTAGGCAAGGTTTTTGAAACACTGGTCTTACCTGGATCAGGTAGATCACAAAATTGATATATTGACCATACTTAACAACAATTTCAAAGTTTAAGCATTGTAATTTTGTACTAAGATATAATAAATAATTAGTTCTAATCGTAAATTAATTTAAGAATTAACAGTTTGCTTATTTTAAGGAAAAACACACTCAAATCTTGTACATTAAGTATGGAATATATTTTTCTGAATCATACGGCCCTCAGTGTCAAGTCACATTACATTATAATTTTTCAATTAAAGAGAAAGTCAGTTACCTTCTATAATAAGAAGTTAAAACATCAAATAATGGTACAGTGACTGCACTACTATGTGACTATCGGTGACGTCATACAAGCACATATCAAGTGCATTTTACGAGTGCTATTTATGGGCAAACTTATTTAATAGGTCGGCCTCCATCTCGTGTCAATTAAGTTTGAAATGTTTGCCGTAACTGGGCTATCTTGATCAGTTTATGAATAATTTATGGGCAAGGATTGTTTATTGAAAGTTGCGAGGCTTTTAAGGCTTATAGAAACTTAAGTAAACTAACTTTTGATTCTATAGAATTTCCAAGAATTATTGAAAATATTTAAAGCTTTATAATCGCGTGTAATTTTGTAACTTTCGAAATAAACGGGAGCTCTATTCGAAGTAGCACCAGTGACAATGGTGATCGATGGTTTACTAATATATATACACATTTTTTTTAAACAAAAGAAACATCAAGTTAAGTTATAAAAACAAATTAAGAATGTTCAGGGTACAAATGATAGTAGAACTCTGGCACACATGATAAGATTTAACTTCTGTTATGGGTACCAGGGCGCTCTCTCGAGGTAACAACGTTGTCTACCTAATCTATACTAATATATAAAGCTGAAGAGTTTGTTTGTTTGTTTGAACACGCTAATCTCAGGAACCGCTGGACCGATTTGAAAAATTCCATAGGCTATATATCACTAATAGGAGCGGAGCACCAATGAAAAATGATTCAAACACGGGGGAAAATTATCACGCTACGGGCAATAGGAAACGCAAACGAGGTTGCGTGGGTCTGCTAGTAGTAGTACAAAAGGCAAATACAAAATTAAATATAGGTGTAGACAACGTAAAGGAGCAAGAAAATATAACAAAAATATTTTGAAAGAATATAAATAGTAATTTGAGTTGCCATAAAAACTTTTCGACGAAATATTCATTTATCATCCCAATTGGTTTGTTATGCCTTTGTTATCTACTTAAAAACATATCAATCAAAACTGCAATGTCGACGTCAAGATAACATTATATGAAGGCATAGACAGGTTGTATGAGTAATATTTTATGTAAAATGTGTTTTTAAACATATAAGAACAGTCTAGAAATATCTCAATCTAGCTAAACAACATTTTTTTTTTAATTTCTTACATCTAAAATTCTTTCATTAACAAAAAGCAGCATATACTGGAGTGACATAGGCCATATTTTATTATAATTGAACAAAAATTCACAACACAAAACATTAACGCCCAACGAAGTGAGAACGGGTCGGCTAGCAATATATAACTCGTGAGTGACTCGAACCAACTAAAACCGCACGCCGTCTCGGGTACTAGAAGCCGTAGAATCCAGGGGATCCAGGTACCCGTAGAAAGGAAAACCCTGGAACCCCGACGTACCTCCGGCCACCTATGGTTTTTAGTTTGCCCCTCTCCGTTGTGTGTGAAAACCCTTTTGTTTCCGTTCTTGTACCCAAAAAGGTGGAGCCCGAGTGCTGTGGAGTGTCCCCACCCGGGCTGCTTCTGCTAGACTACATCATCAGGCTTGCGCTTGTGGAGGACGTATATCATTTTACGACCTTTGGCGCCTGAGGCGTCTGCGATACCTGACGCGTTCCCCGGCCTGGCGGACCGGGAGAGTTCTCAACCTCTCCTGGTCCCGCTTTACCATCTTTTTGGCAAGTATAACTTGCTCGCAGAAAGAAACGGTGGAGTTCCACGGGCTCTTGCTCCGCAACATGACCCCGATGACCGCTACGAGATCACGCCTCGGCTCTTCCCACGCCGGACATTCTGCCAGCGTGGAACTGGAGCGCCATATCTAAGGTCTGGCCATCGCAGTGGTCTAGTGTCTACCCCTAAGCAGCGACGTGTAATCCAAAGAAAGTTCCAAAGTGTTATGCAAAGAGTGTTCCAAAGAGCTTGAGTAAATCAAGGCCGCATACCCATTTAAAGTGGGTGTTGCTAAAGTCTGAGACCTTCAAACCAAAGGAAATAATGTTGAAAAAGGATAACTTGTTCAAATTTAGTTTAAGAAAACTACTCGTAGTTTGCCTACCATGTTTCTTCAGAGAACAACTGAATTATTATTCACTTAAGTCTTCAAAGCAGCTTAAAAATCTTACTAATCTGATGTTTTTCGCTCCATCCAATGTCTACGAATTAAAATTTCAAACGACTATTTGAATCAAGAATCCGGGACCGTTCGAAGATTCCATTGATTACGTAACATCAGTACTCACGTTAACTCTACAGACTCGCTTTGTAACCATCTTAACTTGAATCTTGACTAAGTTCTTTCTCTGAGTGATATACTCAACGAGTATCTTTCATTTGAATCTTTTATTTTAGTCTGTCCGTAATAAAATTGAGACAGAACGCGTTCTTTGTAAATACGGTTTTTATTGTACCTGCGTCTTTTATTAGGTATAAGGTTGGTACTAGATGATAATTAAATTAAATCTGAGCGTCACGAACATAAGAGATGGGTTTCATCCATTTCAACCAATTTTAGAGTAAGTAGATAATAAATATCAATTATCATCCCGAGATTTTTGGGGTTAGCTACTAATTCAACCGGTTTTACCTGAAGTTTTTCCATGGAACGAACCTTTGCAACGCTAAGGACGAACCAGGGCAAATGACTGGGTGTGATCTATGTATAATACGTATTTTGAAATATATAATGTACGTTTGTCAGCAGCCTAGTTGCCAAAGTACAGTCTTTGCTTAGTTTGAAAATTTGCCAGCCGCGTGTAAAATGTGAGGTGATATTTAATGTTACGAAAATCACGGTATTACAGCAGCCGATACTGAAAGTGTTTCGTTCTACTATGAAGATACAATTATATGTGTAAAGAGATCGTTAGCGGAGCATAGCGCTTCACGATATTTCCTTTCACAAATACTTTTCTGATACTTTGTTAAGTAAAATATAGTTTTAATGAACCGGATTTCGATATTTCTTGACTGTAAATAGAAATGAATATAGTTCTTTATTGTGTTTCCTTTTCAATGGTGCATGACAAACAAGCAAATGCATCTCGTAATGGCAAATTGTAAATGCGTTACAAACAAACATGTAAACTTACTTCGGCATATTGGTATAAGATAAGAAGTAAATGTCTAAAAAAATATGATACCACAAGTTTGTTACAAGCAAATGAAAATATAGACAGAACTAATAAAATCAGTTTTAAATTACGTAAAAAAAAATCTACGTCTGTGGTAAAGCCATATAAAGCCCTTTAGTCAATCCATATCGACTATCGGATATACTCAAACATGCGAATTTCACCTGGTCCAGGGGCAATCCGCAGAGAACGCCATATAATCTGGATGTTTCCATCTTTCGCTGTAATATTAATCGCTCCAGTATAGATATTATTTAGAACAGTTTTTATGGTTTCTACAGTCATAAACTTCCAACTGGTCTCTAGATCAAATCTTGCTTAGGGCACGGCAGGTATGTGTTTTTATTGCATAGTTCCTTTTGATCCATCAATCCTTTGGCAGAAAAATACTTTTATCCGCAACTTCTACGAACTTGAAAAATCTAAGTTAAATGAACGATCATTTCTACGAAAATCATATTGTTTTATATTAAAAGTCAAATAGTGGCACGACGAAATGTTATCCTTTGACACAGTTTCTTATCAACAAAAGTGGTACCGCAAATAAGGGTAATTTCACCAAGACTTCCAATTATTTTGCTTTGAAGTTACTTTAATCAAATAAATTCGTCAGGTTTCTTTCAAAGTCGTGCGAATAAAAAACATCTTATAAAAGTTTATCTCCGAATTTGAAATATTTGCTTGAACACGAATGTATAATCTATACGTATAACGTAAAAAATACGATTTTTTGACCTGACTGCCTAATTCAGTGACTGTTTGTGTAACTAACTGCAACATCTTTGATAATAATTATTTAAATCAGGTATCAACTGCTAATTTTAATGAAGTCAACAGTGCAAGCAAGTGAAAGGTGATATATTGCTGTAATACAAACAACTAAATGCAATATCTTTCTTCTGACTGACTGTTCTGCCTGACCTCGAAGCTGGTAAGTAGGGAGGGAGGCCGCGTCATCTACCGGCTGACGCAGATATTTGCTTCGGTGAAAATCTGAACAAGTTCGAACGCGAGGAAACGGCATAATGATGTCCAGCATACGCTGGAAGATTGCTCCGCGTGGCCGTCTGAACTCGAAATCCTAGTTGACTAAATCGTACGAGGCCTGTCCCCGCCAGCTATCATTGCTGCCATGCTGGCGGGTGAAGTCCTGGGGCGAAGTGAGTGGTCTCTTTCTGTAAAGCTGTAATGCTCTAGAGCGAGACCGCTGAATAGGATCGGAAGAGGGCCGGTCTCGAGAACAGACGACAGCTGCCAGAGAGCGTGTGGCAGATTCATTGCTGAGATCAGTGACAGCAGATCAGCCTGGTCGCAAACCGGTCCGGGTCCTCCTTATAAAAAAATGAGTTTAATTTCAAGAACGTATTTCAGCTAAGTTTTGCCAAGTGCCGACAATAGAGAGTATTAGTTAATAATGACACTGTGGCAACTTCCACATACAGCGCATCAAGAAAACATGACAGCGCCATCTACCTTACCCCTAGGTTACCCCTACGGCCTCATCAGCGTAGTTGCAGTGTGCTGTGCCTAGAGCATAGCACACTGCATCTACGGTCCATGTAAGCAGAGCTTCTCTCTCCCGTCTACACAGCAGCCAGCCACTACGCAACAACCGCTGGGATCAGCGAACTTCAGCCCCGACTCACTGGGACTAGTGGCATTCAGTTTCAACTCAGTGGCACTTGCGGCACTAGTTCTGACTCACTGAAACTACTCACTCCTGACACTGGTAAACTCCGCAACAGATCACAGACAGCTGACTCATCATATATCAACCTCCGGTCTTGGAGTGGAGTGATGTGGCAACTTCCATATACAGCGCAAAAGAAACGCACTACAGCGCCATCTACTGAAGATACTTTGAACAACGAAGTAACGGAGGAAACTGAGAAACTACAAATTCTGAATCGCGCAAGTTCTCGCGCCGATTAGCATGTATACAACATCCCAACATCAACCGTTGGGCAGTGGCCCGCCATACATAACTATTCTAATAAATCGACTTATCGAAACTTTTCTTGGCCAGAAGATTAGACGGCTTTATTTTGTCAAACACGTTATCAGACTTCTCAAAATGCAACCAATAGGTGATATAGTGATAAAATTTTATGACACATTCATGTATTTGTTCTCGATTTCAGTATGACAGAATAGAATGTATAAACATAATGATTAGTTCGTCACTAATGAATGTGTCACATGAGAGAGTGTAAGTACATCAGAAGTATTTCCCTTGGCTACAATTGATGCAAACCTGACAAAACGTCGTGGAATTCTAGTTGTAAGGTAACAAAGTATACATTATTGTACCTTAAGAGATTGACACGATTAATTTTCAACAAACATTTTCAAAGCAAAAATGACCCTTCCAAAGTGATTCTGCCTGATGAAAAGCATGAGTTATTTGGCCGGCTTCGAAGAATAGAGGCCATCATACTCATTGTGAATGCAGATTATTTAGCACACCATATTATGAAGGCATAGTGAGATGCTTTTTCACGACCCGCTTAAAGGATTCCAAACCACAGAGGAAGATAAACACGAACATGAGTATGAAACTGTATAAAATGGTTTGTTATAGAGCTGAGATCTTTCTCATTTAGATAACCAGCCTTGGCTTAAGTCCAGTAATGGATTATCAAAAAGCTGAACTATATAAACTGACATATTTATGTGTTTATATACCTTTATTGTATACATGAGATCAAAACATAACAAAAGATGAGGTAGAAAGTTGTACTCGTTACAATTGGCGGTCTTATCGCTCGCGGCGATTTCTTCAAGACAACCTTAGTATGGATATTGGAAGTTTATGATTTGTAAGGCACTTTATACACCTGTAACACACGATTAAGCGAATAATCAAACAATAATTTAAAAAAAAACATGCATACGTACCAACACATATTCATACATACACGTAAATATATCAGATTTCAATATAATATACTACATGTAGTTAACCAAATTAATCATAACGACAGATAGTAATTATATACCAGGTTTTTAAAAACAGACAAGGTTTTAACTTTTCGAATAGTCTCCGGCAAGCTGTTCCACAGTTTTTGTGCCTGCATAATAAAATACTAGTCTGTAAACTAAGTGGAATGTTATGGAAATATTAATTTTAAATTCTCCAATGACCTCAGGTCCCTGCAATGTGTATAGTGCAAGACTAGAAAACGTTCTTTGAGATTATAGGGTGTGTGAGAACATAATGAAAAAAACATGAATTTTCATTTTTACATTTCTTTTGTTACAGATCGGTGTCAACATACAAAACATCAGGTAATGTAATTTTAGTTTAGTAATATTTTGAAACAGAAACCAGTAAGCATATTTTGTTTGGATATTATAACAATATAAAATCAATTAGGTAGCATTGCCATTCAACGTGGCAATGCTGCAAATTTTTTGGGAACGCTACCATTGGGCGAAGATGCGAAAGAATATTATTTCCTATTATTTTGATTTCATTTTAATACAGGTATTGTGACATTTAAAGATGATAAAAAGATTAATAATGTAAAAACTTATGATAACGTTTTACTTTTGTACAAATTATAACAATGTAACTTAAATTTTCTATTATTATTACTCACCCAAGCTGTATTCCTAAAATCACTTTTATATGTTGGCTTCGGTACCATACAATTTCAATACCTCTTCAAATCCATTACTCAGCAACGCCGAACAAAACTCATGTAACAAGAGAGAAAAAACGAGGGTTGCTACTTTCTCTCCTTCACCAGTACGCAGTTGGACAGCTTATGAGTGACGGCGTAAAGCTTAATCGTATTGCTTTATGCCCCATTTTTTTTCTAATAAGGTCTCGGGCCCGTAGTCTATAAATTAAGTGCATAAAATTTCGATAAATAAAACAAAAGTCCTGTAGAATTCACTGCATTTGTTTTGTTTCATACATAGTTGTTGTTTTCAAGGCAGTAGAGCCACGCTGATTTCAGCACGAACGGACCGGCTAGACCGGGCGATGCTACCCTCGCACAGAAAATCAACGTATAATGACAGCGATCATGCTGTCGTGTTTCGTTGGTGAGTGCGAGACCGGAGGCCCAATGATGCATAAACATCACTAGCCTGCCATGGTTTGGGTCACCATGCTGCATTGTTTCATTGTCTGCATTCGCAGTATAGTGCTTTCCATCAGGCAGAGTGGCATCATTTTGGCAGGGCCAAACATAAAAAAAAATTGACTAAGAAGTTAATAACACAAAAAATCAAGATCAAACTTTGATATAAATTCCTACGAATATCTTTAAGATTTATTATTTTTTGAAACAATACTTGGTCTCTGGAGTGAAATTGGATATTGCTATACCATTTACCAGGATAAACAGCACCCCAAGCAAATCTCCGCAATATTACACTGCCTAATAACGATTACTAAAACATTGTCGGTTACCTAATTGGCTTCTATCATTATGTGTATGTTTCGTTCCTGCGTTAAGTAGGTTAATGGTAAGAAAACAATTTATTACTTAAAACATGTTTGTATTTCAATCAAGTCGGTGTGATACAGCCAAGTTTGGATAAGCAACATTGTATGAGATTGGATAATGATTTTATAAGGGAAACTTAATTGGACGCGATGTTTGAATAGACGTAAATATATATAACTAAAAAAAACTAAGTGAAAGAGACCTATTATGAAATGTTTTTATAGTCAGAGGTGCATTTTTTTATAAACTCAGCCTAATGGAAAGCATGAGTCAAATCCGAGAGTTCAATGTGTATACGGAAAATGCAGTATGGTGACGCATACTATGGCGACCTAGTATTAAAGTTGAATTGTAGTTGAAGGACCCGGATCTTAGATTGAGTAAAACTGGTAGTGAGTTCCAGGTCCTAATTGCTCGGCACAGGAAGGAAGAGCCGCTTCTTTCGAGAGAGTAGGCCAACTACATTATAGCGGTGCCTTCCAAGGCCAAGCAGTTTGAGATAAATACTTTCATCGAAAGATAATTCAACTGGTCAGATTTTTAAAACTAGTATAAATGGAAAAAGCTTAAAAGTTAATATAAAAACGTATCAGGCAAATGTAACAAAAGAAAGTGCTATAGTATTAGGATATTTTAAAACAAGGCAATGTGATGATAACAAGAAGACATAAAACTAAATAAATATAATAAATATTTCGAACGTCTATCACAACGTCAACTAGACAACTGATGTAAATACATATATACTTACTTTTTTTTGTAAATACATACATATTAAATAAGAAGTTGTAAAGATTTTTCTATTTCTGTAATTCATGGAATAGGGCATAACTTTATTATCTCAATGTTTTATTTTTTGTAAAGCGAAATGTGCGGCTTTAGGCGTTGGAGCTATTAAAAGGTTGCGTAATCCAGGCAGACTTGGAGTGAAAACACGAAACGAAACTGAGAGATTATTAAGTGTGCTATATATAGATGGAATAGTAATCTCCGAGAATTGTGATGTTTTAGTACGTTTATTATTTGCTAGTATTACCTATTTGAGGCCATTACTTGACTGCTTCGGTGGCGTTGTGTTAGCGTATGCAACTGTTGTACTGGTCTTGGGGTCGACGAAATTTGAGGTCGGACCAAATTTTGTATGATCTATAAACATTTGGGTATTTTCTTTGTTAACTATGTCAGTGTGTTTTACAAAAAATAAAAGTATTGAGTATTCTATCACTCTATCAAGCATTCATAGTACAAGCTCTGCTTAGTTTGGAACTATTTAGATGTCTCAATTATTTATCTATTATTTCTACCTTTGACTTATACGATTTTCTTTTTATTTGTTTCTTTTGTAGCAATTGTGAGTTTTGGAAGAAATAAGAGATATTTATATTCTATTTCTTTCTTTACTGAGCTTGCCTGTGATGACGGTGACCAGAAAAACATGATTGAACATCGAAGATGGCTCCGCGTAAATGTTGGTTTTCGCGGTAAAGATTCACCTGTTTCTAGCCTGTTGAAAGAAATATATCTCTCCCACAAATGAAAGTTTCGCTATAAAGAAATTCGAACGTATAATAATATAGTATTTATTTTGTACATTTTCAAAAAAAGTATCTTCTAGCTAAGATAAATGTTTAGAAATTTTAAAAAAATATTATACATCCATTTAACGTCCACAAAATCCCCTGCGCAGGTACTACATTTCATGAAAATCCTTTGAGACGTTTCTGAGAATTAGATTATATATACTTAATGTGTATATTAAATATAGTAATTGCTCGTTTAAAGGTAATGGATTTGATAGTTTTTTCTATATAGTTTGGCAAACGAGCAGACGGATCACCTGATGGTAAGCGATTACCACCGCCCATGGACACCCGCAACACCAGAGGCGTTACAAGTGCGTTGCCGGCCTTTGGGGGATGGCGAAAAGGATTTGGGGAGGGGTTGGGGTATGGGCCTTCGGTATCCTCACTCTCACAGCTTCATGTGGAAGTGTGGCTCTCCCACGGCTTTTATTTTAAAAAATTGTACATCGGCCGACTTAATGCCCAATGCATACCTATCAAAACAACCTTAGGATCGCGTAATCTTGTAAGGCCTACAGTAGTTACATTATAAAAGTTATTACAAACGTGTTATGTGCATTATGAATAATAAAATGGAATTTACGAAAGCATGCCATAAATAAATTTCAACATCATCCTCGTTATTCGTGATATCGTGATCGGAGTCCCTTGACACAAAACTCGTTGTTTTAGTATTAATTAACATGTCTGCAGTGGGCTGTCCACTCGTTCTGTGTTAAAAAATGTTCAACGTTATATTACGTTATCGAGTAACGTAAAATCCGATGAAACGATCACGATTTATGTGGCTATAAATGAAATTTTCTGTTTTAAGTTTTTTTAGTGGATGAGTCAGCGAGAAGGTGTAACGAATTGATGTTGATGCCGCAGTATCTTCATAGGTCAGAAGTAAAAAGCATTGCTTCAGCGATTTGATGTGAGACTGTAGATATTCTAGTAGTCTCCTAATTCTAAAATCATCATCATAGAACTATTCGTGAGTGTTGGGCCTATTCATTGCTCTGACTGCCTCGTTGGTGTCGCGGTTGGCTTGTGCGACTGCTGATCTTGAGGTCTCGGGTCGATTCCCGGGTCGGACCAAATGTTTGTATGATCTACAAATATTTGTTTCGGAGTTTGGGTGTTTTCTATGTATAATATGAATGTATTTACAAAAAAAAGTATATATGTATTTGTATCAGTTGTCTAGTACCCATAGCACAAGCTCTGCTTAGCTTGGGACTAGATGGCGTTGTGTGATAGATGTCTGAAATATTTTTTTATTCATTTATTACGTACTACTCTAACCGACTCTGCCAGAAAGTATTATTTTTCATGTATTTTTCAGTACCTTGCCACTTGCCACTTTGCAGCGTAAACGTCTAGATGGATTTTGATTTGGGAGAACTCGTTAGATTCGTCTTAGTGGGTAACACTGGGTACATTGAATCTATACAAATAAAAACGGCCGGTCAACGCACTTGTAAAGCCTCTGGTGTTGCGGGTGTCCATGGGCGGCGGTAATCGCTTATCATTACACGACACGTCTGCTAGTTTGCCCCTATTTCATAAAAAAAATTACCCTAACATCAATTTTTTTTAATACTATTTATATTACATTTTATTTAGCTTTTTTTACTCACCTGTTCATTAAGGCAATGACCAGCTACTTTCAAACCTAATAAGGACCCAATTCAAAGGAGTCATGTCACGATGTTATATATTATCTGAATTTTCGCCTGGAAAACCACAATAAATCAAATAGTCACCCATCCGATTACACGTGACAATGGAACAATGATCGCAATATTAACTGAACCGATAGAGGTCAAGAGGTGGGATTAGGAGCGTAAGTCGATTTGCGATTTGCCAACAATGGCTAGAGGGGATGATTTATTTGGCAATGATCGCATCTCGACAAAGTGGGGCTTGAGATAGTTTGTATGATCTGTTATATTAGTAGCGATTGAAATAAATTGATGTAATTATTTTTATGAAAGTTGATTATTATATACAACTAGCTGAATCCCGCGGTGTTACCCGCGGTTATTGTTGTACCGAGAGTAACGCCGCGGGACAAAGTAAGTCTAAAAAAAAGTAGCCTAAGTTACTCCCTGGATCATCAGCTACCTGCCAGTGAAAGTCCTGTCAAAATCCGTCTAGCCGTTCCAGAGATTACCCGGAACCAACAGACAGACAGACAGAGCGACAGACAGACAGACAAAAAATTTTTGAACTTCATTTTTGGTATATGTACCATGTATACATACATATGCATTTAGTTAAAAGCATTTATTTTAATATTACAAACAGACACTCCAATTTTATTTATTTGTATAGATAAGTAACAAACATGCGAGTCACCGCGAGGATACGCTAGTCAAATTAAAGTACAAGACAAGAAAAACAATTGTTCAAAATTTCAAATCAATCAGATTACCCGGAACAAACAGACAGACACCAGACAAAAAATTTTTCAACTACATTTTTGGTACTTGTACATACATACATGACATACATATGCATTTAGTAAAAAGCGGTTATTTTAATATTACAAACAGACACTCCAATTTTATTTATTTGTATAGATGTATAGACTACGTAAACTAATTTTTGCCCGCGGCTCCGCGCGATTGTGTATCGGTTATCGCGGTAAAGTTTATCCTTTATTATTTCTCAAGAATCAAAATACCTACACGCTAAATTTCATTGAAATTTGTGGTTTTAAGGTGATCCTTAAATAAAAACATAATAAAACAAGTTTTTTTCTCTTAAACCTTAACTTAATTCCTTTGACTTAAATGCTGGTTAAAAAAACCGTGAGGTATGTTTTACTTTTCTTGCACTATCCATGATTTTTCTAATCTATCTTTTCACTCGTTTGTGAAATCATCGTCGATCTAGATAGAAATCTAGACAAAAAAAACATAACAAATAAAGTAGTTCACATCGCCAAATATCCCCTTAGCTTTAGATGAAAGTGCTTGTCGTCGATTGTCTTTCTAAAATTCTCTTGTATTTGGTTTTAACCCTGTGACTTAGCGTTGTGATGACGTCATTTCAATACATTTGTTAGTTTTATAATAACTTTTATGTTTGTAGAATGTCGACTTCGTTAAAGGGTTGTTGCTATAAAATTCTATCGACTAAACGAAATAAAGGTATATTGAGCTAAATTTATCCTAACTAAAACTGGACAACATAGTCATCTATTATTACTTCATTGACATGTTGCTCCACGTCACCAAAACCTAACAGTTTCTAAATTAAGAGAAGTCTCGCTCTAAAATTAGATCTCAAATCAGCAATTTTATTGACTAAAGTTTGATTGATTCGGTACCAAACACGGTATTGGAGATTTAAGAATTGAAGCACTGAGGTTTATTTGATTAGTTGAGTTAGATTTATATCTATTTGAAATTCGTACAGATTCCAATCAAGAAAATCAATGAAGACTGCCACGTTGGTTTCGCGGTTGGCGTGTGCGACTGCTGATCGTGAGGTCTCGGGTTCGATTCCCGGGTCGGACCAAATGTTTGTATGATCTACAAATATTTGTTTCGGAGTTTGGGTATTTTCTATGTATAATATGTATGTATTTACAAAAAAAAAGTATATATGTATTTGTATCAGTTGTCTAGTACCCATAACACAAGCTCCGCTTAGTTTGGGACTAGATGGCGTTGTGTGATAGATGTCCAAAATATTTATTTATTTATTTATTTAATTTGATTGAAATATAGACTTCAAAAAAAATAAAAAGTTTTCGACTATATAAATGTGATAACAATACAAGTACCTTGAAACTTCACAACTCAGTCTGAAATTTTCAATGGAGCTATTCTTATTGTTTGCACTAAAGAGTATTAAAACAAAGCCTGAAGTACATTTGTCTATTATAATAGGATTACTAAATAGAAGGTTGTCTATTGCGCATGCAAACCTCTCTCAAAGGGTATTTTTTTAGTATCGGTAACCGCTTACCGTTAACTATTCGTGGGTAAAGAATTTATTTTTCTCAAAAAGAAATTTAAACTTTTCACTATAATGCAAATGAAGGTATATACGATACTTACACTTACTGTCTGTTTGTTCCGGCTAACGGTTGGACCGATTTTGATGGAACTTTAACTGATAGGTAGCTGATGATATAAGGAATAAACTAAGGCTACTATTTTTAGACTAGCTTCACCCCGGGGTTCAGGTAGTTAAGTAAAAATAGTAAAGAACATTAATCTTACTTTTAATTTTTTACACATCGATTTTTAAACAATTTGGATATATTTGTTATTTTATACTTATGTACTGTACAGTTACCGATTAGGTTAACAAATCAATATTTAGCAGATTAATTTTGGTAGTAGTGTTTTCGAACTCACTATACTTTTAAATACTCTTTACTTAAAGAAAACGAAATGTTATTAGAAACATTTTTTTCAAAAATACCCTAATAAGTTAAGTTAAAACCCCGATAATCCCTATTATTTAAAAATTTCTGATAAAATTTAGGTGGATACAATGTCACTCCGGACATTAATTAAAATCATTTTTACCACCACGGCCAGTGCAACCTGGTCGAAACGTCAGGCAAATCAGAGGTATGTAATACCTTTTAATAAGTGATCGCGTTAATTCCCGTGAAAATAATTGTTAATTAATTAAAATCAGATCAGTAGTTTAGACGCTGAGGTGGAACACACATTGATTTATCCTTAGTAACTTTACCATAGTCTAGTAAAAAGGCGTGTAAGTTTGTATGGGGAACTATTTTGTTTACTTTTCGATTTAAAACTTATACCTATCGTCTTAATTGATTGTATCCCCTACGATGTCCGATGTCGGATGATATCGCAAGCAAAAGATGGTGTTTCATACGTATTAGCAAATTAATCTGTTCTTGTATCAGATATCCGATCACATTATTAACCGACTTCAAAAAAAGGAGGAGGTTTCTCAATTCGACCGTATATATTTTTTATTTATGTGTGTTCGTGGATAACTTCGTCGTTTATGAACCGATTTTGATGATTCTTTTTTAATGGAAAGGAGATATCCCAACGGTGGTACCATGATAAGGACACTAAGATCTGATAATGGCATCCAAGGGAAATCGAGTCAAACCTTGAAGTCGGTTTTATTTTTGTTAAAAGTTTACTTGTTTTTATCAACTTGAAATGTCTAAAGCCTAATTAAATAAATCTTACAAATGTAAGTAGATTAAAACTCTTTCTGTTAAACAATAAAGTTCTAACAACATATAAAAATATAAATTAAACATTCGTTTCTAGAAGTTACCTATAATTATTTTTTGCTAAGCTGATATAAGTCGAGTATACTCACAATAGAGTTCATTTTTGACAAACGGTTTGTTCTCAAGATATAAAATTTGTCTCACAAATGCTTGTAATAGAAGAAAATAGGGAGTACGGGACACTGAATCGAGGACGGAAATACGTCTCGCCTGGTTTCAGCTAGCAGACATGGGTCAGCTAGTAAACAATTATGAACCATATACTTAGGTGTTTAAGTTACAATTTAGAACAATAAACTGACTCGATTGAGAGTTTGACTGCATTATAGCCTGAGGAATGATTTGTCCAGTGGAAAATTAGGACCTTTGACGAGGTAGTAAATTGAAGATCTTGACAGTGATATTAATTAAATTACTAATATTACATAAATGTTACTAGAGTATGGTGATAACAAGTACGGGTTGAGGAATTGGGCAATAACTTTGATTGCACTACTTCGTTAAATGTTTATGGTTCAAATCCCAAATGTATCAATACCTTGTGTGATCCTCATATTGTTGTTCTGACTTTGGCTGTTCTTTGTGTTCGTTTCATGTATGATAATATTAATAAAAAAAGTGACGAAGAAATAGTGAAAGAAAATGAGTGAGTACTTTATAAAAATACTAAATGGAAACCCGGCTTCTTTCGGGTACTATGTTTATACTGTATAATACTATAGAACATATCGCATTAACTTATATTTTTGTAACATCACAATGAGCATTTCTGTAGTTATCGGTTCTTAAGGAATATTAAAGGCATAGATTCTTATAGTATCGTTCATTTCGTTTAATAAATGTAGGAAATAAAAAAAAATACAAAAATGCATAACGTTAATGTTCAAGTTTTTAATTCTGCCGTCACTCCCGGAGTGCAACCCGTTTTTTATGTACCCTCTTTTCTACCACAGGTATTTACTGAAAAGCTGTTAATTTTATTACTTGTTTTATTTCTTTTATGTTCAGATAATAACGTCACACGTCTCATACACGAACGTCTATCTGATCCTATAGTAAGTAGAGTCTCTACTATGGCTCCGTTCAATTGGATCCCCCGCTTAAATTCCCTGGAGGATTTATGTGAAATTTTCATCCACACTGATCCTCATATCAAGCACGTAATGATAACACTAAGTTTTTATGTTTCTCGTTCTATAATCTATACTTACCTATAGATGACAAAAAAAACTGAAGAGGTGGTTTGTTTCTTTTCTTAAAAGCTTCTTATCTCGGAAAATACTGGTCCAATTTGAAAAAAAAACAGTTTTAGATAGCCCATTTATCGAGGAAACTATCAATTAAATGTATATCATTACGTTAAGATAAATAAGAGCGGGACACCAAGAAGACTGTTCCAAAAACGGGGGAAAATTATCACGCTACGGGCAATAGGAGACACAAACGAGGTTGCGTGGGTCAGCTAGTATGCTAATAAGCAAACTTTAGACTGTCGCGTTTACCCGTATTCACGAGTGGTGTAAACTGTGCGAAACGTCGGGATATAGAAATAATTCGCGCTATACAACAAAAACTATATTTAAAGTCGTGAAGATCTAAACAGTTAAGCTTATTACCGTTTTAAACATTAAAAACATTTGAAATTACGTACAAATCCTATAATTTCAACGACACAACTTAAGTTCTTCTAAGCGTTATTGGCGCACCTCAAATATTTAAACCACCTCACGTAACTTAGTAATGTAATACCCATTTAAGATTTAACTTTAGATCCGACCTCGCGAACTAACTCTCTTCGCAATAGTGTTGGTATGGTAATAGCCTAATTTGCATACTTCTGCGTCAATTTTTATTTTAAAAGTTTAATTCAAATTTTTTATTGCAGTCTTAGAGACGTAAACAGAGTCCTTAAAATGTAAGTTGATCTTGGTGACACATGGCTATGATGAATTAACTTCAAACAAGCGGTTTTATTTTGTATCACCAATGTGCAGATGTTAAGATTTAAATAAGGTTTTTATCTTTCTTTATAACATTAAGACAAGTTTACGTAAAAAATAAATTTGTGTTTCAGTTTAATAAAATATGTAGCTTACATATTACATTTGTAACTATCTTCAATAATCTTCAATCTGAAACTATAGAGAAAACATTAGTTTATAAAAACTTTGCCTCAAAATTTCAGTAAAACAGAATTACTTTTCTGATCACAAATTTTGTCTAAACAATAATAATTATAGGAGCTACTTCAGTTAAATAAGAAGCTCATTTTTAAATCAATGTCAGCAAATTTTAGTCTTTTGTTTAAAGATAATACTTTACTAGTACTCGTCAGAAAGTCTCTTCATAATTGATAAAGGGTCCTCAAAATGCCCGAAACCCGAAAGGAATTCTGCCTAACAATAAACAGGTGAGTTATTTTTTCTTTACTTTTTGGTTATATCACAAGTGAAGTGCAATACATGCATAATCTATACAAGTAAATAAAATTGGAGTGTCTGTTTGTAATATTAAAATAACCGCTTTTTACTAAATGCGTATATGTAAACACGGTACATATACCAAAATGATGATACAATTCACCTGGGGACATCGCGGCGCATAGTAATAGTAGAAATTCAAAAGGAACTCACGCTTGTTACGCTTTTACAGTTGAACTACAGGACCAATTTCTACGAAATTTGGCATGGATATACTTAGATCTTTAAGAAAAGACATAGACTACTTCTTTCCACGGTAACCGACATAAATGCGGACGGAGCTGCGTGCGAAAGTTAACACGAAAAATTACACCTAAAATGTACCTCTTAAGTTCTACAATGACAGTAGTGACAACTGTGACAGAGATCAAGCTATGTTTTAAGGTCTATAATTAAGTCTATTACGATATTACTGAACTTCGTTTTACGTGGGGTTACAGCTATCTCTCTATAACCTAATTACTTGATGATGTCGAAGTACTCTAGAATTACCGTTGTCTGACTATTTTCGGGCTAAACAAGGCATAGATCTCAATATATCAAGAATGACCACCCATCATAGATTGACCCTGCTAGGATTGCTTTACTTTGCAATGTGTTAACTTCTATGGTTCTGTCTACGTAGTTGACCTCTCGTGACAAGTTACTTAAATAAATAAATGATAATAAAATTAATAATTATATATTGGACATGATACACAACGCCATCTAGTTTCAAACTAAGCAGAGCTTGTACTACTTTTGGAAGTATACAACTGATATAACATATAAACTTTTTTTGTAAATACATTCATATCATCTATACTAATATTATAAACGCGAAAGTTTATAAGTATGAATGGATGGATGGATGGATGTTTGTTACTCTTTCACGCAAAAAGTACTCAACGGACTTGGATAAAACTTAACAGTAATATAGCTTATACATCAGAATAACACGTAGGCTACCATTTACCGCGATAACCGATATATACCCGGGCTGAGCCGTGGGAACCACTAGCATCTATATAATAGAAAACAAGTATTTGCAAATCATATAGAGGTTCGATTCGAATCGAACCTTAAACCTCAAGCAAACGCATACACCTGCCTGGTTGGTCTAGCGGTTGGCGTGTGCGACTGCTGATCATGAGGTCTCGGGTTCGATTCCCGGGTCGGACCAAATGTTTGTATGATCTACAAATATTTGTTTCGGAGTTTGGGTGTTTTCTATGTATAATATGTATGTATTTACAAAAAAAAAAGTATATATGTATTTATATCAGTTGTCTAGTACCCATAACACAAGCTCTGCTTAGTTTGGGACTAGATGGCGTTGTGTGTTAGATGTCAGAAATATTTATTTATTTATACAATACCACCGCGCCACCGAGCAATACAATAGGCGGCTGTAGCTAGTCATAGGCTGATTTAATAATATTCCTAAAAGTAATCAAAATTCGCTAGTAAAAAACCCACTGTTTAATGTATTTATTAACTGAAACACCAATTAGGTACAAAATGTCAGTGTTATAATGAAAACCTTTTTATGTTCTCGAAGGAACATTTCCAGATAGCGATCGGAGCCTTTCTTACTAGGTAAAGCCTTATCGATACTCTTAATCTATGGCAGTTTCGGTTGAAATCAACTGGTAACAAACTTAGCTTACGTCATATCATGTTCTTTTTTTGTGGTATAGAGGGCAAACGAGCAGACTTATCCCCTGATGGTAAGCGATTACCGCCGCCCATGGACATGTGCAACACCAGAAGCGTCACAAGTGCGTTGCCGACCTTTGGCCGAAACTCGGTGAAACATTTCTGTGAGGCCGTGGTATCACTCCGGTCGAGCCGACCCATTCATACCGAAGCATGGCTCTCCCGTGCTGGAATTTTACTACTATCACCCAGAGTTCAATGTATCAAATTAAATTTGGTAAATACTTCCATCCTAAAATTATAAATTCAAAAGTGACGGTCTGTCTGTCTGTCTGTCTGATACTTTTTAACGGGTAAACCGCTGCACAGATTTAAATTTCTCATGTAGGTACTTGAGAAGGAACCTAGGCTATTATTCATCGTGTTTCTAACAAACACAGTTACTATAAGTTTTTAAATATAGTTACACTGATTATTTATTAACGAACAAAATGTATTTTAAACTTGTCAGACACCGCTAAGCAGTGCCTGTTTATCTGCAACTTACAAATGAATTATAATAGACGGCTTAATGGGCTTCCGAGACGGAAAGCTCTATTGTTGCAAACTGCGGCAAATTATTGTAAACAGCCTGTAGTGTAGTGTAGCACTGTAGCTACTTGTTCTACAAACGACTTTAATAGCTGTTATATGGTTTACAAAATGAGTGTATATTGTTCATTTTAGGCTTATAGTTTTACCTTAAATATATACAGAAGTTTTGTAGTCATTACCCGACTGCGAAAGGAGGATGGTTATGTTTTTCGAGTATGTATGTATAATATATTTGGCACGCCCTAGAGCCTAAACGGCTTGTCGTACTTTTAAGTGAGTGGTGTCAATATATTCATCTTAGTCGTGAAAGTGACACTGGGTACATCAAAATTAAAAAAAAAACTAAATTAAGGATTTTTGGCCCCAAAGAGAAATCTAAAAAAACTAATGTCTTTAAAATACATCGAGTGTGGTATCAAAATAAATAATTTTTAACGGTGATTGCGAATATGTATAAAACTTATATGTTTTAGTGGAAGAAACTAAATTTAATATAGATGACAAATATTTACGAAGTCGGGTTTTTATTTTTAATAATTTTACTTGTTTTAAATGTTTTAATTAAAAACGAGATATTACTCTCTTAAAATAATGATACTTGTTTGAAAACTCTCTAAGCCATTCTAAAAATCACCAACAATTAGAATAAGTTTTGTGTCGTTAAACGACTAAACTTAGACATTTCACATTAAAATAGATTATGTCTATAGCCATACCCACAAAAATAATATTTTGGAAATCGTTGTATGAAATAAAACAATTCTCATAATGGCTTGTGTTCTTGTAATTTACGATTATTTTATTTTATGTTAAATTTCATCAAAAATAAAGAGTCACGACGTAGTTTAAAATGTGTTTTAGTAGCATTCATTTTTTTCTGGTGTTACTGTATTTATGTTGATGCTGCCCCGATCAAATACATACCCTATGGGAGCTTATATACCTTTGAGCATACACGAGTGTTTGTAAAAAAAAACAAGTTTAGTTCGACATAACTGCCCATAACACAGCATTTAAACATAATAGCATTTAAAAAGAAAGCGTATTTTAATCTCTAATAACAGATGACATTCAAGTCAAAATAAATGAGTATTTTTCACATTAATCATAATCAAAAAATAAATATGAATTGGTGACACAACGTGCGTAGTGTGCCTAATTGCTGTAGTGTGACGTCATAACATAACGTGTGCTAAAGATATATATGTATACCTTTTTACATTCATAAAATAGTGAGTCTTATCGCGTGATTTATTTATTGCGGTTACGTGCCCAACATTTAATGTTGACGATATATATTGTGACGCCGTTATGACATTATGTCGGTGTAAATCATTTTGCCAGTGAAGGGGGATTAATTAAGAAAGTTTTTGGGGGATTTTTTTTGTATGAATGTAGCGTATGTGATTATATTGACACGATTTATTTAGATGCCACCTTATTTCTAAGTGTTTATAGTCCAATTTAGTGTGTATTTTTTCTACTTACGATCTTCCTGGATCTTACTACAATAACTGCAATGCGGAAGTGCAAATGAAAAAAAATGCATTTATAGTTATATTTTTTTAATATACTTAAACAATAATAATAATATTTGAACTATCTAACACAACATTTACATGCTTTGCTTAGTTTGGGGCTTGATGGTCAAGCCCCAAACTAAGCAGAGCATATGAGTACTAGACAATTGATATAAATACACATATACTTTTTTTTAAATACATATTATATATAGAAAACATCCAGACTCACCGATCTCAGACATCCTGATCCAACTGATATTATAATACCACCACTGCTGGACACAAGCTTCTCTAACTGTATGCCACTCGGTTCGATCCCCCGCTTCTCGCATCCAGCTAATGCCAGCCGTCTTGCGCAAATCATCATTCCACCTGGGTTGTAGACGTCCTACGCTACATTTGCCGAGACGCGGTCTCCACTCAAGAACCCGTTTACCCCAACGGTTATCGGTTCTACGGCAAATATGGCCAGCCCACTGCCACTTCAGCTTGCTAATCCCATATGATATTACTACATATTAGTATATGAAACGGTGTTCTGATCCTAAACTAGAAAGAACCTTCGCAATGGTAATCAGACTGCTAATAAACAAACTTCAATGTTTCTAAATATATACATTGTATAAAAGAATTACACCAAGACATAGAAAAATGATAGTTAAAAATGAACGTATGACAAAATGATTGAGTGCTGGCTTTGCGAGCAGACCCATTTCGGAGGCGCACTTAGATTATCAGCACTTCATATTGGAAAAGTCAATTTAAAAGTTAACGGGAAGCTGAGACAGATATGTAAAAATGGCGGTACGAAGTTCGAGGACTAGTTTAAGATAGACATTAGTGAGGTTTATCGTGTATGGAAAAATAACTATATTTTCCTATTAAAAATAAGTAAAGTTACGAAAAGAAAACTGATATTCGGTCACCTTGGTCACGTCATCTAAAGGGGCGCCTTTATCGACTCGTAGATATATTTAGATTTGTTTTTCGTAGAAATTTCTGAATCCATAACTTTATCTATACTAATATATAAAGCTGAAGAGTTTGTTTGTTTGTTTGTTTGTTTGAACACGCTAATCTCAGGAACCGCTGGTCCGATTTGAAAAATTCTTTCAGTGTTAGATAGCCCATTTATCGAAGAAGGCTATAGGCTATATATCATCACGCTAGGACCAATAGGAGCGGAGCACCAATGAAAAATGTTTAGAAAACGGGGGAAAATTAACACGCTACGGGCAATAGAAGACGCAAACGAGGTTGCGTGTGTCGGCTAGTTATTACTAAGGTATTTCACAAATAGTTAGAAAGATTAATATTCTTACTACAAAATGTATTTAATTACTATTGACTAACTTTGACTCGAGAATCAGCATGCAATAACGTCGATTTGTCATTAACTTGTTCGTTCATCAATAGTCGTTCATATTCCACTGCTGGTCATAGACCTGTCCTTCAAAAAAGGGTTTTAGTCTACAGTACCAGGCCAGGCAGGTTGGTGAGGGTTTCAAGTTTCCATTTATCTTACGTAGTTTCTTCCACTAGTCGGCTTTATGACACTCACTTGTGATGAATAGGGGTGGTAATCTTACCTTTAATCATAGTCCTTTTTTTATTGAGTAAGGAGTAAACGAGCAAACGTATCACCTGATGGTAAGCGATTACTGCCCCCATGGACACCTGCAACGCCAGAGGCGTCACAAATGCGTTGCCGGACTTTTAAGAAGGAGTACGCTCTTTATAGCGTAGATATACATATCTATTTTAAGTAACTACTCGAAGTGGCATATCGCATTTACTTCGTCAAATATTTCCATTTGTTCTTATGATTAATGAATGATATAATAATAACTAACAAAACTGATAATAGAGTTATAAATAGCAATACATATTTCCAATCCATTTGATCTAAAGTAACTAGAAGTATTATGATTATCTGATCGGTGGAATTTAATAAAACTATTTTAGTTCAGTCAGAAATAGAAATAAGAGAGTACAATTAACTTGTATTTAGTTTACCAAAATAGAAATATTACGAATAAGCTGTTGCTCGCAGCTCCGCCCGCGTATATATCTGTTATCGCGGCAAATTGTAGACTATGTGTTATTCCGCTGTGTTATTCTGATGTATAAGCTATATTACCGTAAAGTTTCATCCAAATCAATTCAGTAGTTTTGGCGTGAAGAAGTAACAAGCATCCATTCATACTTACAATCTTTCGCGTTTATAATATTAGTAGAATTTATTTCAAAATTATCATTTTTTGTAACCTATATTGTATCTTTTTTTTATGTATGAGCTTGCCAAAGTGACTCTTCACTTCTGACGGCAAGGAGGAGCAGAATCCAAGAAATTCTGGCGAATTCAAATAATGCTACATTGCAGCATGGCGACCCATACGATGCCGCCAAAGAAAGGCCGCCATAGTGTGTCACTATGCTGTACTCTCCACGTGCGCATTGATGATGGTGGCCAGCTTGCCGTCTAAAAAAATCTACAGGCCTTTTCTTGTTTGTACCAATGCAGCAATAAACTTAAGCTCTCTGAAAACTGCGTAATTTTGCTATCGATTTACCTAATTGACGGGTTGCGCTATGTGAGTACAAGTATAACAAACAACTACACTAACGTATACATCCTGTATATCTAAAATTCAATTATAAAACAGATAACGTTTCCATCATGTTTGCGGCCTAAGCCGTCAACAGCAGCTTCCAATCATTACTTTGTATTAAAAGTTAAATTACTCTGCCTGTGCTTTATATTAGTTTAGTAATCTGATGTCGATGAAAGAAATTCCAGCTATATTTACAAACTCTCTTCAATTATTGATTAAGTTTACTAATTACTAAGTTGTTTACTACGTTACTTAGTGTTTTAATACGTATTTATTGCGTTAATTATTAGTAACAAATATTTAAAATAACAAAATTGTATTTTTCCACATTCAGGTACACAACTCACCTGTTTAATAAGCTATTTAGCAAAATTTTATTAAGGATCAGGCCAGTGTGCGTTATTATTTTATTTTATTTATCATTGCAGCCTATTCTAAGCATATATTATCTTCTTTTGATGAGATGGCAACCAGCTAATCAGCTATTTTAATCCGCCATTTCTGCCAATGTCAAGTTTTTTATGTATGTATAATATGTATGTATTTAAAAAAAAGTATATGTGTATTTGTATCAGTTGTCTAGTACCCATAACACAAGCTCTGCTTAGATTGGGACTAGATGGCGTTGTGTGTTAAATGTCCGAAATATTTATTATTATTTTAAATCTTCAAATCATAAGTCTTCGTCGTGATGAAATTAATAATAAAAATTAAAAAAAAAAAGTATTTTCAAATTCATAGTCTTTCGAAAAAACAAAAAAACGATCTCCAAGCGTATATTATATCGTTTTCTAAACAGTTTTTCTGTCCTATCTATTGACTTATTCTAATGTAACTTTCAAAATGGTTGTTGCCGTTTTGCAAGAAGATGGACATTAAAAATAAAACTAGTTAATAGATAAAAAAAAGTTTGTGGTATCCGTTATGGAGTCTTTGCTTTCTTTAAAGTATAAATCTCTTACGCTCCAGCAGCAAAAAAGTTCGAGTCCGACGCACAAGTTAGCAAAATCAATAGTTTGAAGTACCTTCTTTCTTCTTTGTCCTAGCCTTTTCCCATTATTTGGAGTCGGCTCTCCTCGTTCTGCGGCGCCAGGATAATCTATCCTGAGTTGTCGAAACATTTGTTTGGGCAAGCTCCAAGTCCTTGGTCACCGTGGACCACCAGGTGGCTAGTGGGCGCCCTCTACCTTTCCTTACATTTGGTACCGCTAGGGCTTGTTTCACGACATGGTCTTCAGTGCGTCTCATGACATGACCGAACCATCGCAGGCGGCTTTCGGTGAGTTTTTCTGCTATGGGCGCGACCTTGAAACTTCTCTGATGTGCTCGTTTCGCACTTTATCGAGTCGAGTTACACCAGCTGCCCATCTCAGCATCTTCATCTCGTTTACGTGCATTTTCAGTTCATGAACTTTCTTTATAGCCCAGCACCTATTGGAATAAAGTAGTGGGATGTTGAAATAGAGAAAATTATTCATATATTCTAAAGCAGACACCACAGACTATGAAATTGAAACATCGTCAGCTATATCGACTATGAAACTGAAGACTGTTTGTTTCTGTGTTGCACAGTCGGAATGCCGCTATAGTGTGGGTCACCACGCTGCATTGTTGCATGTATGCATTTGCAATGAGTACGGTGACCACTACTCTTGGATTCTGCACCAGTCAGAGTACAGTCACTTGGGTAGGCCCATGTATATAAAAAAATACTTACATATTGCCACTCAATTTTGGGCCATGCGAGACCAATATGACTTTCTATGTGTGACTGAGATTATCAAAGCTCAATTCTTCCTTCCACCTAATTCACCGTTGAGGGCTCAAAGGACGGCAATGCGCTTATCATTCTGAGTTGCAAGTATTTTAGGTGACGGAAGCTAATTACTATAAGGTGGTCGATCTGCTTGTTTGACCTTTATACCATAAAAAGACAGTTATATCCCCATCGTAGTAATAGATAAAAGTTAATTCGGAAATAGCAACCTTACAATATTTTTCTATCGGTGTAAAAAGATACGGCAAAACTTTTGGCCAGAACCAACGGTTTTTCCCAGAGCTCTTAGATAGTTAATCGACAGAAAAAACTCCGAAACATTTCCTTTAAGTATTTTATAAAAATGCGTGTACACTATTTATGTGGAAATCGAGGTAGCGGTAGTCAATTTTCGTCACCAATTCTACGTATCCGAGTCTTTTTTGTTTGGTAGAAAAATATGTAAAGGGAATTTTTGCGATGGCCTTGCTTTACGCATGATTTCGTTCGTCGTTTACAGGGATATTCGTTTCTTCAATAATAGGATCAATAAGCGGTATAAATCTTCGGAGCTTATATTTTCATTTAGAGGTTGTTGCTTACAAGTTTTACAATAGAATTTACCTTAGATTTGTTCTTATACAAAGATTTTTATTACGAACTGTTTTTTTTAGGGAAGGAATATCTTATTCCTTTACTTTTAATAATGATCTCAAGCTCTCAAAGTGTAGAAATCAAAATCACAATCAGATCATTCCCTATTATAAATGCAACATTATCTCTGAGTATATTTCTATCTATAATCGACGTACACTCAGGCAGAGCCGAGAACCAATGCTTGTATATAATATTTTATTAAGTTCCATATTTTGGTTTACTACACAATTGTTGTAGCAGCAAAAAATTTTTATTCGAAAATTTCCATAGGTATCATATACTTGGTCGTTGAAGTCTAATGGCAGTCCCTCCACGTAAAGAATTAAAGTTCAGACGTGTCCTAGAAGACTTAAAGCAGACCCGAACCTAGTTAGCGACAAAGGCTCAGGGAAAAATGTTTCTATACATTTGAATATCAAAACAAGACAGAATTTGATATTGATCCTGCGAGATCCATTGATTGTGAGACCTGGTACATACCGATATTTTATGTAAATAAAAAATATTTCATTTTATTGGTATCTTCAAAAGCGAATACATAAAAATATTATAATATTATCGTAACTTATTTCATCTTTCAAATAGAAATATTACGTTACGTCCCAAAGCCTTATAAAAGGTGTGGGCATCTTTGTAAGTGGGTATCTGTTTAAGACGGTCACCTCGCAACATGAACATCTGTCTTTTGAAGATTCAAGAGATATTTTGTTAAAATGTTGGTATGTTTTATCATATTTACCGTCTGAAATAAAACAATTTCAAAGCTTATAATTTAACAGGACTGAGAATACACGAATGGCGTAGTGAGCTATGACGTCACAACTTTCTATTGCACTGAGTGATGTGGATTCAACTTCAACATGAGATAACAATTAGTATGATTCACAAATTGTTTTTCTGAGTCTGATTGTTCATTGTGTCCATTTGAATAAATGTGCGGGAGTTATGGTATTAAAGAAATATAATTTCGAAAAACTACGTTCCCTTAAATTCAATAAGATCAAGTGCCATAACGAGTTTTTTTATGGAATATGTGGCAAAAAAGTATCGCCTGATTACCGTAAGCGATTACCGCCGCCCTTGGACACTCGCAACACCAGAGGTCCGGTTTTCTGTGAGGCCGTGGTATATATATATGAGGCCGGTCAAGCCGGCCCATTCAGGCCCAAGAGTAGTTCTCCCACGGTTTTTTAGTTTCAGTTTGATATGAAACCTTCTTTAAATAAACCGTTACTTTTTATGTATTACTAGCTGTGCCCAGTACTTCGTACACATGACATTCGGATTGTTTCACCGTTTAAATCTTCCCTGGCCTACGACAAACATTTCAAAACCAAAATCAACTAAATCGACCCAGCCTTTCTCGGGTTTTACCGAGACAAATGAACCGCAATTGATTTTTATACTTAAGATTAGACACTGGCTGGCTTAGAATTAGACGGCCCTATGTGAGTATGTCAAGTAATACTTGTATTACTATTTAGCACGATTAATATACTGTACCATAAATAATATACAAAGAACCAAAATATAACCACAGTTCTATTACTTTAACCTAAGATTTTACGACAGAAAAGCTTTTTATTCACATCGTTTCAAAGTAAGACACATGCGTAGTCTTTGAGTTGGCTTTGAATAATGAACGTACAGTGACATCGTTAAAACAAAAAGAGCTTAAAAACAATCCTGTCCTTAACAACAGGGGAATAAAAAGTAAAGGCTGCCAAGTGTGTGACGGACCATGCACAGTGGAGGATTCCAATATTCAGATTTAGAGGAGAAATTCAGAATTTGGTTAGGGTTGACTGATAAAATATCCTATTTCTAGTTTTCAGTTTTAGCACATTGAATATATATTTCCTCATTATTTTAGTTATCGATTACAAGGTTCGTTTTAAGTTTGTTTTTCTTTACTTAATTCTGAGCTAAGTGTTAGTCAAAAGGCACAGATAACACGTATTGGAGCGAACAGATTGACAACTGAACTTTAATAGATTTCATTTACTTAGCTTAATTTCAATTTTTTTCTTTCCACAATTTACTTAGACAATAAAAAAATCGTGTTATTTATGGATGCAAGGTAGACAAAATAAATTTATGAGGGTCTCTCTCTTAATTTGGCTACTGAACCCTGAAACGAGTGCTTAGTATTGTTTTTTTTTTGTCTTTTAATGTAGGTAAGTGGCCGTTTTCTGGCGCAAAAAATCAGAATTGCCGTCGTTTTTTCTGGACATTTTCAGTTGACAGCTAGCTGAAAAAACTCTCGTAATTATTTTATTACGTAGGCATAAAAGGACCTACTTTTTGTAACGGTCTTAATATAATTAAGTACTCATAGAATTGATAAATGGCAGGAAACGTGTTTAATCAAAGTTTAACGCTTATGTGTCGTTACGGTCATGGGGAGGTTTTTTTTATTAATGAGCCTGTAAAAGTGAGTGATGGAAAGCATGAGAAGAATCCAATCACCATACTTATTGCAAATGAAGACAATGCAACAATGCAGTATCGTAATCGTATTATGACGGCCTATTGTAATGCTTCTGCATCATTGGGCTTTCCGTCTCTCACTCAACACGAAACACGATACCACGAATGCTGTAATTTTAGGATAGTCTTCTGTGAGAGAGTAGTACCCTGGTTGAGCTGGCCGCGTTTGTGCTAAAGTTAGCGTGGCTCCACTACCTCGAAAAGTTGTTTTCTTTAGATAATCATTAAAACTGATATGCAATTTTTCAACTTTACAAATTGACAACCTTACTACTCGTGGGCATACGAGTAGAAGAGCTGGATGATAAATTACAATGATATATTCGTTTTTGCTTATTCCATGAAGGAATAAACGTGTTGTTTTTATAGTCATACTTTGCGTGGCGCTGATTAAGGTAATAAAAATAAATTTGAATTCAAAAGAAACCTATACACGTGAACTCTTTGAACGTTTCAATGTTTGCAAATATAGATACAGATAGCAGGCAGTAAATTCAAGACTATTCTGGATGACTTAAAATAAATAAAAAATAGTTTAAAAGACTAAATATATACGCAAATTCGGTTACAAACAAACAAATAAGGTAGTAGAGCCACGCTGATTTCAGCACGAACGGGTCGGCTCGACCGGGGTGGTACTACCCTCGCACAGAAAATCAACGTAAAATGACAGCGTGCATGCTGTCGTGTTTCGTTGGTGAGTGCGAGACCGGAGGCCCAATGATGCGGAAGCATCACTAGCCCGCCATGGTGTGGGTCACCATGCTGCATTGTCTGCATTCGCAGTATGGTGACCATCACTCTTGGATTCTGCTTATGCTTTCCATCAGGCAGAGTAAAGTCACTTTGGCAGGGCCAAAAATAAAAAAAAAAAAAAAACTGGTGAAACTAATAAACGCATGTTTAAAAGGGATAGCTTGTAGAGGTTATAACAAACTTATTGACTAACTTTTTTGTTAACTAAAGATTTATAACAAACCAAGAATTTCAAATTTAAAAGTCAATGAAAGACAGAAAGAAGCAGATGAAAGCTTTAAAGAAATATCACGTAGAAAATCTTATTTTCCAAAATAAGCTGGATAAAGTATATATGATACCGTTTTTAACCTCAAAATGTTGACACACGATCCAATATAATCAATTTTGGCTTCAAATTTATGTGAAGTTGAATATAGTAACATCAAAATGTCAAGTATATTTGTTAAACTGATAGATTTTGGCTCATGTAGTTATTTGAGTACGCTCGACCCTGTCTGTATCTTATGCTAACCCTTTTAGAGTCCAAATTCATTTGAAATTGAAGCCGTCTATACCAATAGTAATATAATAGTGGCTGTAGCTGAAGAGTTTTTTTTTAAACATATTCTCAAGTTTTACTGGAATTTTTTAAATTTAATTCAGTAACATCAGATGATCAAACCTATCACATTGCACACTTCAACAGTTTTTGAAAATCTATTTCTAGACTTAGGCTTATCTATATCAAGGAACTTTTGTCTTTCTATACCACAGAGATCAGTTGACCTTTTTAACTCAATCGTGAATTTTATAATGGATAGTACTAAATGATCTTGTTTTTCCAAAAGAAGTATTCAACTTTTGATTTTCGCATTTTCTACAGTTTGATATTACCAATTTTTGATATTAAACTTGATATTAAAATTATAAGTAGCGAAATAACTACAACAATACGAATGTTCTTAAACTTATGCTGCTAGATCTAGCTTCTTTCGATATTTGACGATTTTAAATCACAGTTTTTTTTAGTTACCTTTGAAAATACTTATAAATGTTGAAATACAAATTCAACTTTATTAACGTTATCAAGAACCACATTATTTAATTTGACGAGTACTTACATTACAAAAAAGTTGATTCTATACAGTTTATTTTTAAATCATGAAACGTAACCCCAATTTTTTATATAAACTGGTCAAATCGACAACGTGTACGAGTTTACTCAATTTCAGCACTAAGTCGTTAAACGCACCCATTATACCCAAAGCATGTAATAAAAACGTCCCTCTCAAATTAATATACATATGTGACCAGAAATTTCCTATTGTGTATTAAAGTTTCTACATATTATAACCTACTTTAATTCAAAATTAATGTCCACATCTCATGGGAGCAAAAATCCAATTATAAGCGGAACACAGAAAAGGACCCAACATTATATATATGGTTGGTTATCTATCATATTTCATCGTATTAATTTAGATCAACGAGAATCTTGGGCTTTGGGCTTTGCACGTACGAAGGTAAAAGGTTTTAGGGCTTGAATGGTACCTTTGTACTTCTTCTATCTGTCTTTCAGGCCGTTAGCTTATTTGTTGGCTGGTTAGTGAGCCTGACTGCTAATGAGGAGGTAATGAGTTATATTCCCTGTTCTGAGTCTGTTATCGTAATAGTAATTGGAGTCTGTATCTGTATTAGTAATTTATCTATAACATATATGCATTTACCCGAGCCTATCAGTGGAACTTCATAGGTTGTTGATGATATATGCATGTTATTTTATGTCATATATTTCTAATACAATACATATTACATATACATGACCATCAAACATACTTCATGTAAGTATGTTTGGTCATGTATCCAGAGGAACTGATGGTCGCTGGAGCTGAAATATGTTAGAGTAGAGACCGCGACTGGGCAATCATAGTGTTGCGTGGCCCTTGGCACGATGAACCAACGATTTGAAGAAAGTGGTTGGTGGCGAATGGATGCAAACTGCCCAAGACCATGATGATCGGTACTTCTGAGAGGAGACCTTCGTTTAACAGTTGACAGCGATAGGTTGATACTATGTTTTTTTACCAGTAGTCAGTTTCTCATATCTGTTCGGTGGTGGATTAAGAATGCGGAATGCCATCGTCCATGTACCCATAGTAGTTGTAAGAGGCGACTAAGGGATTAAACAACGCGGGACAACATCACTGCAGAAGGGTAGGAAAACTTGAAACTAACCATGTACCAGCCCGTCTGAACATCGTGGTTATAGTAGAGGAGAGGCCTATCTCCAGGAATGGACTGTTAAAGGCTGTTCATGTGATGTGAAGGTTCTCATAGTACAGGCTCTGCCTAATTTGGGACGGCTGTAGTGAGACATCTCACTACAGCCGTCGGGTTATTGTTATTTAATCCATTGTAACTAGAGGATATGCCTCTTCCTAAGCCACTGCATATTAAGTCTTACTATTAATCTATACAAATAAATAAAATTGGAGTGTTTGTAATATTAAAATAACCGCTTTTTACTAATTGCATATGTAAGTATACACGGTACATATGCCAAAAATGTGGCTAAAAAATGTTTTGTCTGTCTGTCTGTCTATCTGTTTGTTTGTTCCGGGTAATCTCTGGAACGGCTGGACAGATTTTGACGGGACTTTCACTGGCAGGTAGCTGATGATCCGGGGAGTAACTTAAGCCACTTTTTTTCGACTAACTTTGACCCGCGGCGTTACTCGCGGTACAACAATAACCGCGGGTAACACCGCGGGGTTCAGCTAGTAGAATATAAATTGCTGTACTACTTCACCACCAGTCCGCAACACGTCATTCATCTCACTAGGGTCTTTATTCACCTCTACTCTCATAAAATATATGACGTGACTTCACAGATTTTTAAGCTTTGGTTTATTCTTAACCTTTTGTTTACCGTTGTCAAATTTATTTCCACGCCAGAAGAATTGCGGTGCAAAAAAAAAAAAATCTTATACTTTTTGAAAGTTAGGCAGTTTATGATGAATGGCTGACTCGTGACGAGGTTGCCTGAATGGTTGATTTATGTTGTAAAATATAGTCCATCGTATTAGTATAATTAACAACAAATGAATGATTATTCATTATTGTGATAGAAAATACTGGAATAGAAAAAGGAAAATTTTGAAAATTACCATCCCGTCTCGCCAGGACTATCCAAGAATTTTCACGGAGATTATCAAATACAATGTCTAATAACAATAATGTTAGAAGGATCTCAAAAATGAATAAATAAATATTTTTTTCGGACATCTAACACACAACGCCATCTAGTCCCAAGCTAAGTAGAGCTTGTGTTATGGGTATTAGACAACTGATGCAAATGTATATATATATATATTTTGTAAATATATACATATAATACATAGAAAGAATTTCAAGGTAGTAAAGCCTCGCTGATTTCAGCACGAACGGGCCGGCTCGACCGGGGCGGTACTACCCTCGCACAGAAGATCAACGTAAAATGACGATCGAGCTGTCGTGTTTCGTTGGTAAGTGCGAGACCGGAGGCCCAACGATGCGAAAGCATCACAAGGCTGCCAATGCGTGGGTCACCATGCTGCATTGTTGCATTATCTGCATTCGCAATGAGTATGGTGACCACCGCTCTTGGATTCTGCTTCTATCAACTACCCCCCTTGATAGCAAAGGAAATGTAACCCACTCACATGGCAGAAATTAACATACAAAAACCATAATAATAAATTTAAGCATTGTTCATCTTGCTAGCCACATTAATGGGTATGGATTTCTCAAGACCACAATACTTGGCCTTCCTTCTGAAGTGAACGGTGATAATCTGATTAAGAGTAATATCTAGTAACATTATAATAATTAATCTTTACTAAAATGTATACCAACTATTTCTTAAAACAACTGATCTGCGGAACTTCATATCAATAGAGGCCACCATAGCTGATTCGAATAATATACTCTCAAACCATCGTAAAAACTTTAAGTATGCCGTTAACTTTGAGATCGATAACTGAAACACAACTATAACCATAAGAAATCTATCAATTCTTTGTAGACTTGTACTTAACTACCAAGATTTTTCTGACAAAAGTATCTGGCCCAAAATTTGCCATCACCTCAAAGAAACCTAAAACAAACTACGAGGAATTTAATTGGTTCGTTAAGTTCATTCTGATAGTTGCTACTTCAGGATTTATTAAGACGTATGTATCGTTACATATTATAAGCAACGACTACGAGACGATTTCGACTAATTAAAACACGGCATAGATTCAAACGACGTTGTAAACGATTAAGGTTTTTGTTGCCGTTTGCATTTGCAACTATTGAAGAGCAAATATTGAATTACACATAGGTTCACCGTGGGAGAGCCACGCTTCGGCATGAATGGGCCGGCTCGACCGGAGTGATACCACGGCCTCACAGAAAACCTGTGTGTGTGTGAGTGAGTGAGGATATTGGAGGCCTATATGCAAACCCCTCCCCACATCCATCTCCCGATCCCCCAAAGGCTGGTAACGCACTTGTGACGTCTCTGGTATTTCAGGTATACATGGGCGGCGTTAGTTGCTTGCTATCAGGTAATTACGTTTGCATATAAAAAATATGCACATTCTGCATCACTAACAATTACATGCTCGATGTCTAAAAATATTTTGGAATATACAAACAAAAAAGTATTCTTTTACTCCTTGAATATGATTTTTTTTTATTACTTCTTGTCATTCAATTTCAATCCTGGCCTATAGTATAGGCCTATACTTGTATTAATATCACTGTAAGACGTCCGAAATATTTATTAATTTTTCTATATATTTATTTATCTTTGTAACATAAATCCGGAAGGAGTTCGGAAAATGCTTTCCTTCTATTCACTTGCCCGTGTCTTTTGTAAGAAATATTAGTAGTTCTCACAAAATGGCAAATATAACTGCACAATAAGGGTCAATTTCACCTGTACTACTTTTATACAACTATTGTCAGCAAAGTTATAAATATTTCTAGCAGCATTAGATATGAGTCGTTACTAGTCGTGTGAGAAGCTGTAAGAGAGTTGCCTGCGCTGATTCGGCCACGTTTTGCGGCAACCTCCTTCATGCGTGGGAAAAAAAAATATCTGGCCGTGCCGCCCCGTCGGGTCCCGGTAGAGGGGGTAGACCCAAGAAGCGTGCTAATGGTCTCACTACTAAGGATGCCAAAGACCGGGCAAAGTGCAGAAGAAAGAAGAACCCTGGGCTCTAAAGTGCCAGCTTTTAAGCAACCGGGAATAACGGTAAGACAAATGGTGAGACATGAGTCGTCACGGCTCCGTGTCGTCTGATTAAAAGAATCTTTATCCCAGTAAAGACAAATATGGGCATGTTTGTTTAGGTACTTTTAGGCTAATAGAATCGAGGTATAGAAATAACTACTCGGAAACATTTTAGAAGTTTAAAGTACATTATGTGATTGCCGTATTTTCTTAACACACAAGTGTGTAATCCCAAACTAAGCAGAGCTTGCATTATGGGTACTAGATAACTGATATTAATACTTAAACACTTTTTTTGTAAATACATATATATTAAACATAGAAAACATCCAAACTGTAAAATACATAGAAAATAAATATTTACAGATCATACAAACATTTGGTCCGACCCGGGAATCGAACCCGAGACCTTAAGCACAGCAGTCGCATACGCTACCACTGTACCTCCGAAATAGTATTTAATCTTTAATTTTATATATTGAAAGAAATACTTAACTAATAACTAATTTTTACTTTATACTAAATTGGTCCATATCCATACTAATATTATAAATGCGATAGTAACTTTATCTGTTACGCTTTCACGGTTAAACCACTGTACTGATTTGGATGAATTTCTGTATAAAGATAGATTGAACCTGGGAGAAGGACATAGGCCACTATTGCGATTCTGACATGTGTGGGTGGACCTTGGTCAATAGCAAGCAGGTGTTTAATTCTTTTGAAATAATTAACATCCCTTGAACTCTTGAAAATGAAAAAAAAAATGTTATTACTTTGACAATTAATTTCACAATCGCCATTAGAAACCTAAAACAATGACAAATATGTCGAATATGATATTTTACAAGTGCTTGTGCAACTTAAATTGCTGTAAATCCGTCATGGTATTTAACAAAAAAGAGAAAAAAAACACAAATAAATAAAATAGTTAAATACACAAAAGCACTTCTAAAGTCTTAAAAATATCTGTAAATGAGTCCGAACTTCAAGCAAGAAGACTTGAAAATTCTTTCGCTCTGCCATTTAGGTCAACTGAGTGTGTCAATGAGGCTATCAAGTCGCTTATAAGTGATTAATAACAGCTTGTTATTGAATTTTAAAGCCTTTTTGGCCTTACTCTGTTTTATCATCATTTTTATGATGTAGTGGATAAACATATCAGTCATGTGGTGATTATGACTACCGTTGCTTATATGTTATTCGGATGCAAGTGTTGTCACCCTTTAATCTAACTTATGGGACTTCATCTTTAATGACTCAAGTAATGAATTGTAAAGGAATTCCTATTTGAATTTCAAATACCTTGCAAAGTTACTATAAGATTTTAACAATATCTCGCCATCTGAGCCGGAAAATGTCCACTGCAGGATATAAGCTGCCCCAAAGCTGTCCACAACAACCCATCCTATGCTGCTGCCTTCATCCAATGGCTACCTGTGATCTTCGCCGAGTCATCAGACCTCCTTTTATGGAACCTGTTCATACTTCGCCTACTAATATCAATACCTACTAATTAGGAGATATAGTATTTCTTAGGCCTCGTCTCATAGATGAAAAACCTTATTTTAAGAAATAGCTTATAGGAGCTTTGTTGAATGTGGGAATCTAATAACGAAGTGGAGAAAAAAACTTGTTATTATTATTAATATGTTGATATCCATAACAGTTGCATGCTTGTTTGAAAATGGATTTGGATTAAATTTTGATTAGCACATCAGTATTCTATATATAATACTTAGGGTTAACCCAATTCAACAGTTACAAGTACAACTCAAGGTCATGTAATAAGGTCTTGCACGTTCTGACTAAAATTTTCTGTTACATACCCTCCTGACAATACCTGTCTCCCAGCATGTACAAGATTCGCACGGATAATTGGAAATTCCTGTTCCGACAAAATATACTCCGTAAAATAAAATGGTTGCAGAAAAATATCACTGGTATCGACTATCGAATCGTCTAGTAAATGCAATTCTACATTTGTTTTACTATCTTTATATAGTCTTCCTAAATCGAAAGAACTACAATAATGTTTATATGCATCTACTTTATCATCTAATCAAACAGTTTTCAATAATACTTAATCTCATAAATATTACATTACTTTTTTTTTGTTAATTCTTTCTCTCTCGTTCCAGCTATTCATCTCGCATATTAGTCCTATCAGCCCTCTTCGTATATTTATTCTTCTTCACTCCTGGACGTCGATTTCTAAAATATTGGATGCCTCAATGTCTCTCTACCAGATATAAATCTAGTTATATGATATTGAGTCTTAGAACATATAACATTATTATAGAAATGTTATACAGTGACTATTTGTATTCTCAAATATTGAGACATAAGTTATTATTACATTAAAGCTAGGAATAATTATTACTAACAGACTATTTCAGTAATTTTAAATAAAAAATATATTTTCTGTAGAAGAATACTAATTACCTTCTAACTATCAGGTAAATATTTCCTTGTTACTATTTTTACGTTACAGTTTCATAAAATTAAAGCAAGCTTTAAAATTGTATTTCCAGTAAATCATATCTTCCATACATATAGACATTCTTGGCAACTAAATTACACAACAACCTAAAAAAGATTTAAATGCGTCATATTTCAACCCGAACTTCACAAGAAAGAGTCGGGAAATAGACTGAAATCTCGACTCCGGGCAAAGAGGTTTGAAAGTTTATTTTGGGATAAATTTTATTTGTTGCTTACCTTTTTATATGGGGTTATAACAAACATTATTTTCTCTAACGTTTTGCAAAAGGGTATATTTTTATAGCCAATAATAATAAATGAGAAAAAAAGTCTAAAACTGAATTGGGACCATTATTTTTTCCAACTTACTATTTCTAGAGGGAATATGGTTTAAAATAATGTTTTATTAACTATTTTTCCAAGTATTTTTCTTAATTTTTTTAAATAGTCTTTTCTTCCAATTTTAAGTGACATTGGTGAATTTCAACCTCTATACATATACATATATATAAATATATACCTCTACCCAACCATTATTGAAACGTATTACTGTTATAATATTTTTAGTTTCCATTAATTACTGTATTCTTATTATAAATATTTGAAAAACATTAAAAATTTCAACAACAGGTTTACCAACAGAGAAATACTTTCACGAGACCCAGTTGCTGAACACGGATATACTTTTTAACATTTCTTTCTATATGGATTTATATTGTAACAAATAGACAAGTTATAGCCGTAGGATCGCCCCGGGGCGACGCATAAAACGAAAACATTGTTCCTGTTTCAGCGAAGCTCATAAATAACAAACTATAAATATAGAATTTTGTTTTGCTGAACAAAAGAAATAAGCCTTGTGAATATCCGATGTAACGAAAATAACTTGTAGGTAATTTTTCGATCATTGGCAAAACTAAATTACTTTCCAATAATATCAATTTCTATTGTGTCTTAGATATTTATGTATTGTTGGGAGTTCTATTCATTATTTTCTGTAGCAATGGAATAATTGGATCCAGAATAAACTAGTGAGGTGTAAAGCTCAAATATCTGAAATTATTAAATTTAATCAATCAAAAGTTTCTTTTCTTGAAGAAGATTTTTTTCTTCGTGAGATTTGAGGTCGTATATGAGATGCTACTAATGTCACCAGTGTTTTCCTCCACCATTTAAATCTTGGCAAGTACCTTTAGAGATAGCGAAACCTATTTAAGATAATATTATTATAACAGCACCACTTATACAGTACTGTTTTTTATGTATGAACGTGCCAAAGTGATTTTACTCTGCCCGATGGAAGCATAACCAGATTCCAAGAGCAGTGGTCACCATACTCATTGCAAATGAAGACAATGCAACAATTCAGCACGGTGACCAGCACTATGGCGGCCCATTGAGAACTTCTGCATCATTCTTATATAAAATACTTAATGAAAAGCAAAATAGGCCTAGATCTGCTTAAGTAAAAAGTTTTCGTTTTCTGAAAGATGCCTTAACCAAGATTCTTATTTGTTCCAAAAAATTGCTCAAATGTTAGTATTGACTAAAACTATTGACGTGTAATTGATTGTTCAAATGTATAGAGTTTAAGTGAAGGAAAAGGAGTATGGATTACCACACTATCTTAAAATATGCACATGTCATAGGTCCATAAAATTTAATGCCCTTTCTTACTATCTCGGTGGCGCAGTGGTAGCGTCGGCGACTGCTGTGCTTGAGGTATCGGATTCGAATCCTGGGTCGTATCAAATGTTTGTATGATCTGCAAATATTTGTTTTGGAGTTTGGGTGTTTTCTATGTATAATATGTATGTATTTACAAAAAAAAGTAAATATGTATTAATATCAGTTATCTAGTAAACATAACACGAACCCTGCTTAGCTTGGGACTATTCCCAAGGTATTGGCGCTGCGTTAAATGTCCGAAATATTTATTTAGTGAGAATGTAAATATTGTATTTGTGTATTTGTATTTATTTATATAAGTATGTATAATAATAGATATTTCTTGTGTTGGTTACTTCTATCTTCACTTGAATTCTTTTACATTCTTTTTATTATTTACTACCCATGAATTCATTTTTTTTCCTAGTACAATTTTTTTTTTATCCCAAGGTTGCCTGGAAGAAATTGCTTGTTAGCGATAAGGCCGCCATTTGTACATGGACAGTCAATTGATATATTATTTTTTTAATGTAAACTGTATTATTTAATGTACAATAAAGATTATTCTATTCTATTCTATTCTATTCTATTCTATTTATTTATTTGTATTGGAGTACCTACTTAGCTCAGTTTTATGGTCATCTACAAATGCATACAGAAGGACTATTTAAATCAGAATCCCTATCAGAAAGCTTATTTGCTCACCATAGAAATGATTCAAATGATCCATTTCACAATCTACAAGAATGAAAACACATTCATCTAAATAGTATAAAACAGATCTGCTTTCGTTTAAACTACATATATAGACGACTGCATCATAGTTTAGTATACTAGGGCAATCCAATTTCACGGTCGACGCATTCAATTATCGTCTTTAGTCATTAACTTTATGGTGTATAATCGCATTTGTGTGTAATGATAACGTATTCTAATAGGAATCGTATAGATTTAATGTCATTTTAATATCTAATGAATAATGGTCAAGTTATCTGATTCTGAAAATGTTGATTAAACTGCTGTTGTCAAATTTATTGTGTAGCATTAAACTCTTAATTCACCTAATTAAGATGTTTGATTTCGAAATAATAATCATTCTTATTATATATAATCTTAAGGACCTATTTCACCGGTTACCGATAAGTTCCTGGTAGCTTTTCTAACAAATGGCTTGACAAAATTCATATGGAAGATACGTCAAATTACATTTGAGACAAGCTATCCGTAACTTATGTATAACCAGTGAAATATTGATTTATAGTCCTAGTCCCGTATTCTAAAAGGCGTCTCAAGTATCCGTTGATATCTGATCATCTGAAACTAGTTATAAGTTCAAATCAAATCTCAAGCGTTGCTCTTATTATAGAATGCGTTTTAAATTCTACTTAGCTGAAACTAGTCTCAGTTATCAATCTCAACTCAACAGTTTGTTCTCAATTACGTTCACGCATCAAATTAATTTAAAGAAAATATATTTAACAATCATAATTTATTTATAATTGGTTATAAGTTTATATATAATACACTAATGGCTAGTGTATCAATGTAAACATAATAATAAGAAGCAACTCGCCCTAAATTAAATATTATAAATATTAAAATAAAAATGACTAGATATTACCTGTAACGGAACGTTCAAATTGTTATCAATACTTGTCACGTTGAATTGTCAAACTATGTTTTGGTTTTTATAAATTTATATTGCTATATTTTTGTCATAAACCAAAAGGTTGTGGATGATATTAATCGAAACAAGTGATGAATGTGTATTTTAAGTGAATTGAATTTAAATTTAATGTTAATTAATTGAAATGTGTATGGTATGTAATTCTTTCGTAAATAAAATAAATGAAAAAAAAAAGTAAGGAAAAGTAAATCTTTCGTTGCTATTCAGAGACATCATCATAAAATACGTTCATTTGCTCTAAAACGCCTTAGAAATTACCACTTGAGACTAAATTGAGGTTGTTTCAGATGAACAGAGATCACATCTGTCAATATCTATTCCTCAGAGGAGATTTTGACTTAAACATCGTTTTTAAATATATAGACAGAGATTTGTTGATCTTTACTCACTTGATTAACGATAATTGAATCTTGTCTGAAGACACGTGCAATAATAAAATCCCTTCTTAAAACTAGTTTTAAAAGTAGATTCACGACTGAGACGCCTTTTAAAATACGGGCCTTAGATGCTATTCAGTGCGACGCGGACCGTCCGCGCGGACTGTCCGCGTTTAGCCTTCATACATTGTATCATCCGTCGTGGACGGTCCGCATCACAAACTGATTATTATAATGTAGCAAGCTAGCGTTGCACTGAATAGCGCCCTAAGCTTATCGATTCTCGTACAAAATCTGAAAAAAAAATAATTAAAGATTAGGTTTGAAATAAGTAGCAACAATGGTTCTTTATTTAAAACTTTTCTATCAATATTCTAAATTCTATCTCGTTGAGTTTATTAGTCGAAGTTTAAATATATTAAATCAATAAGAAAAAATAGAAAAAAAACTCTTTGTTGAACAAATTATATTGAATTCGAATACTGATCAAGCTTCTATAATTTATTTTATCAATATTGAACGATTCGAGCCGTTGTCGAAATACAAATCGATATATTTGAACAGTAGAGTATAATTGGTTTTGTTAAACATCGAAAAGCTAACTTAAGATTCTAATAAATTTCGACTTAAATTTCAATAAAATTAATCAAATTTATCTTAAAAGTAATTTCCACTTAATCTAAATCATCTTTCTTATCGTCTATGTAAATTTGAATCATAACAAGTATTTGCCAGTCAATTAAGAACCTAATTTTGAAGAAGTAAATATTGTAAGTAATATTAGATACAAACCAACTGCAATTAATACTTAAAGGTTGTTTTTATTACGTTTTCACAAACTTTGTTAATTTATAGTCTACAAAGTGTAAATGTCGTTTCAATCAAAGAAAGTTTATCTTCAGTGTACTAGCCAATACTGGGATAAATATTAAAGTTTCTTTTTAATCGAATACGATACGAGCAGACGTATCGCCTAATGGTAAGCGATTACCGCCGCTGCGATTAATTTAAAGTTAAGTAGTAAGTAATCTAAATTTTATAGTAAAATCTGAAGTTCCTGGCCAAGTGCGAGTCGTACGTTTCTGTATCATCTATAAAGCCCCCTTAAATATTTATTCTATTCAGACGGATAGCGGAGTGTTAGTAATAGCGTCCTGTTTTATTTTCTAGCCGTTCAAATACCTCCAACTATGCTTTACAACTATTATTCTATATTACCTTAAGTTCTGGGTACATAGAAAAACAATACATTAGATATTGTCTAATGGTTTCCAACAGCAGATCATAACAATCGGGATCAACTGCTAAACGTGACCTCCGAATCACTGATTTTTAAGATACTCTATAACAATCTTTCATCGTTGAGAAGTAAGCTTAAGTGTGGAATACAAATTAGTCAAATTCAACTACTGTTTAATAAATTAATGACAGTGATATTTTCTAGTTTTACGTTAACGTAGGCAAAAATTATAGATAGTAAACTCCTAAAAGCATTTTTTTCGAATTAAAGTCCAAAATAAACTAAGTTAAAAATTTCAAATGAATTTCAACTCTGAACGCCGCGTTTCCTTAACAAGCATTTTCTTGTTTTATAAAATTTGACACGTTTTCATTACTTTTTCAAAGACATATATTTCTCATGTTATGTATTTTTACTTTGTTTTATCAAACTTTGTGGAACACTGAACCAAGTTGTTTCATTTACGACTGTTTGTTTTGTTTGTAAAATACATAGAGTTATGGTAATGTGTTTACGAGTACTATTTATATATGTTGATGATGTTATTCTGAATTCAGGTAAACGGAACTTGGAACTTCCTTTACTGGTTTCGAGTTAATGTTTAAATGTCTAAGTGGAATGTTACATCATTTCTTTAAGTTTCAACTACACTACAACTACTCCCACTTTTTACGCTTTAATATAAGCTGTCTATGTATTGGTTACCTGTGTAGTTATGGATTAAAAGTGCGGAATATCACTATCCCTGTTCATCCCAGTGGTCTAAGTAAGTAAGAGGCAACTGAGGGAGTAAATTGCGCAGAAATACATTGCTACAAAGCATATTTTCGAGAAAAAAATCATTTTTTTTTTAAATATGAACCTGCGACTCTAATATGTCTGACGGAAAGCGTGAGCAGATTCCAAGAGTAGTGGTCACCATACTCATTGCTAATACAGACGTTGCAACAATGTGAAATGGTAAGTCTCCTTTCTAAGAAGGGTTTGGCCTGTAGGATAGACCTTCTAAGTCCTGAAGTAGACTATTAAAGGCTGTTAATGATTTATTAGTTCGAGTCTTTTCAGTGTTCTGTACATCACGTCTCGGAACCCTTATAGCTTAATCCTGTCTGTCTGTCGGTCCGTCTACGGTTTTATCTGTATTTACCACGTCGACAAAGTGCTAAAATTAAACCATTACAAATATTTTTGAGGTACCTCCCCTCCACGTAAAGTGCGGATTTTTTTCCCAATATAGTGAAGGGTATCATTTGATAAGTATGTTTAAAACATTTAGAGGTTGCTAAGACCATTTTATTTAGGTTTCTGTTGGCGCGATATTCAACCTTAAAGCGTATTTTTTGTTAAAACAGCAAAAAATAATCTCAGTATAGTTCATGTGATGGACTTTGAAGAAAACTATAACGACCTAGAAACATATGTTAGTTCAGGAGGTATTGAGGCCTTACTTGTAAAAACTTGGTAAAAAAAAACAACGAAATAATAAGTAAACACGTAAAATAATAAAAATAAAAACATAATCAATAGATAACTACGGAACCATATTCAATGCTTGGCCTAACACGCATTTCTTTTCGGTTCGGTTTTTTTATTACTTTATAGTTATTTAACAAAAATGAAAAATCTTTAATTCAAAAATGCAAAGTTCATGTCCCTGTAATCGTAAGTTAGGTAACATTTGTTTTGTAGAACAAGAGCCATTCCGCAAAAACTGCCATTAGGCAAAACTCCAATATCAATTGTAGATTAAGGAAAAATAAAACCTATTTCGTAAGCCACACAAAAAATTAAAGAACAGCGAACTAAAATAAAAGTAGAAAGTACCACAAGTTAAATTAACGGATATTATTTATGAGTGGAATGATTTTTAATAATAAATAACTCCTGGTTTTTACGATTATGTATCGAAAAACAAATTTGGGTTAGATATTTTTATTTTTACAGGCATTAACGCGATCACTTATTTAGGTATTACGTACCTCTGATTTGCCTGACGTTTCGACCAATTTGCACTCCTGACGTCACATGCTGATTGGCTCAGCGGTGCACGCCCTCCGTCGTCGAATCCATGAAGTAGAAGGTTCTTTTTTTCTCACATTTTCGATGTTATTAATAAATTTGTTTCGCCACGTACCGTCACATACCGCACTAACAGTGTCCCTATTCTGTAGGAAAACCGATGTGTTCCTATTCTGGTGTTTATCCGACTGCGCAGAAAAACACTGAATTCCACGCTGTAGATAATTTTAAACCATCTCCCTTCCTTTAATTAAAGACGTATAACTTTAAACAGGAATTTTGTTTTACCAATATTGGAACATCGCCAAAAGTTCCGATTGTCCAACGATTAATTATTAATGGCAAAAGTTAAATAGGTATTTTCCAAACGATCTGGGTATTTGCTTCAACTGTATAATTTTAAGGTACGTTTTGAAGCTTAACTTTGGGAGAGTACGGAGTCTGAGCTTATTAAAGGTTTAGATATGTCATACGTCAACCGCTAGACCAACTGCCTCGTTGGTCTAGCGGTTGACGTATGCGACTGCTGATCAAGAGGTCTCGGGTTCAAATCCCGGGTCGGGCCAAAAGTGTTATTGAGTTTTTCTGATTATAGAAACACTAAATAACAGCTCGGAGTTTGGAAGTTGGGGTCTGAACCCCCCCGTGCCTCGGAGAGCACGTAAAGCTGTCGGTCCTGCGCCTGATCTCTCCCCGGTCGTGTCGGTTAACCGTCCCATCGGATTATGAGAGAGAGGGAACAGAGAGTGCACTTGTGTTCGCGCACACACTTGTGCACTATAATATCTCCTGCGTAGTTGGTTGGTCTCTGTTGAGACTGGCCGCCGTGGCCGTAATCGGCTAGGAGAACATCATCATGTCATAGCGTATAAATTAAGAACAGTACGTGACGTCTGACGACGACGTGGCAGGTCATTTCCTCTTGAATAAAGATCATGTCCTCTCAGTCTTTGCAAGTGTTTCTCGTCGATTTTCTTTCTACAGTCGAATGCACGATTGGCCTAGCGATTTAAGCGGTTGACTAATCCTACATGGGACAATAAATTGTTATTCTCAGTCTGCGTCTTCTTTGCGTCCTTTTCATGTAAGTTTGTAAAGTTTCCTGCGACTTGGCCGAGTAGAAAGTGACGTGGCAACCGCTTAAACTACCGAGGCCAGCCGTGCATTATAATAACTTTGCTGACATATGTAATACTAGTTGTTGCCCGCGGCTCCGCCCGCGTATATGTAGGTTATCGCGGCAAGTAGTAGCCTATGTGTTATTCTGATGTATAAGCTATATTACTGTAAAGTTTCATCCAAATCCGTTCAGTAGTTTTTGCGTGAAAGAGTAACAAACATCCATCCAAACATCCATCCATCCTTACAAACTTTCGCATTTATAATATTAGTAGGATGTTTAATACAGGTTAGAACAGTCAGACATAGTTTTGAAAACATAACTCGTTCATCTCATACCTGTCTTCTGCGAGCGTGCATGTGGAATACGAGCCACGAATGTAACAAGCCCCTTTCTGAAAAGGTCATAAATTACAGTCACTGTACATTGCAATTTAATATCAGAATATTATAACATACATTCATAGAAACATTAATTTCAGACTGGTTTTATATTTTCGTGTATTAAATATATATATACTTACGGTAAAATATTAACCTGGGGCTGTCACACAAGGAAATAAACAAATTCTCAATGAGTGTATGTATTATAGACACGCAGATGCAATAGTTGTTCAGATATTTATGTGTGTAAGTACGTTATTACACGTTTACATGTGCGTGTACTGTAAAAATAATATGTTTTATTTCCCCTCACACATTTACGTAACATCAATGTTTCAAAAGCATTTTGCGTTATTAGTTCCAATTTTTTTATATATATGTCTGTCAAAAATACTCTAAATTTATTCTAAATACATTCAAAATTTTCTCCGGTACATTGCCATTGTACCAGAGAAAATTTAGAATGTAATGCCACCCCAATAAACCTTATACGAAACATACCCGAATATGATTTACGTTTCTACGAAGCTGTATTCGTTTATTTTATTTACGCACATACTACACTGCAAACGATAACAAAACCCATATATTTTATATCCCGAGGAGAAACCATAGCAACGACATAAACCCATAAAAAATACTGGCCAACAAAACGTTTATGCTCCATAAAGGGAAAAAGAAAGGAAATTTTATTATTTAGAAATAACGACTGTTTTTTATATTTTCCTACTTATCGCTTAATTACACGATTTTTAGCGCTGGAAATGCTGAATAAGCTTAACGTTGAATTGATGTCTTTAATGATCTTGAATATTCTGTAATTAGTTAGTTAAATAAACATTTATGGCAATCGTTATTGGGAAGTCAGTGCCCTGAAATATCATCGTACTATGATCCCGGGTCCTTCAAGCGGGGCGTGAAAAAGCATCTCACTAGGCCGCCATAGTGCTGGTCACCATGCTGCACTGTCCATATTCGCAGTGAGGATGGTGACCACCACTCTTAGATTCTGCTTGTGCTTTCCATCAGGCAGGGCAGAGTCATTTTGGCAGCACAAATATAAAAAAAAAAAAAAAAAAAAAAAAAAATACAGACAACTAGTTCAATCTCCAAATTCAGTTCACCCTCAGGGTTGCGAAAGTCCGATGCCAGTCGCTTCGTGGAAAAACTGATATTCAGGTAAAACCAGTTGAACTAGTACCCAACCCCAAATAATCTTGAAAATAATTAAGGATGCCAAAATCATTGGAATCGGTGCAGCGGTTTAGCAGTGTTAGCGTAACAGACAGATGGATATAGTTATTTTCGAATATTTTTTTTTTTTTTTTTTTTTTTATGTTTGACCCTGCCAAAATGACTCTACTCTGCCTGATGGAAAGCATGAGTAGAATCCAAGAGTGGTGGTCACACACACACCAAATATTGGTTATAATATTAAGTATAGTGGCTAGCACTCTTTGATTCTGCTCATGCTTTCTATAAGTCAAAATTGAGTTACTTTTGCAGATTCAAACGTAAAAAATGCCCTGGATTCCACTCCCATCACTAAGATTATTAGTTCTACAAAATTGTGCGTTTTTAACACGTTTTAATGACTTTACCTGTATGTTTGTCGCTCTTTGTAAACATATTTTTAAATGTTTATTTCAAATTACTATTCTTCTCTCAGTCTGTTGAACAAATAGGAATAAACAGGTATCGATTTATAAAACTCTTTGATACATTATCATGTTCGTACCCCGGCTGCTTAGTTACGTCCTATATCTTAATAAATCCCATAGCATAAAAACTGTATACCCACAGTTTTTCTATTGATCCCTAAACTGGTTCTTAACACAAGATGTTTTCTTCACTGTGGATCCCAAGAGAAATCTTCTAGTGGGATATCTACGGGGAAAATGTACCTCAATTTACGGTAAGGATAAACAGGGGAACACACGTAGTTCATATATGTGGTATATATTTTGATACAGAAAAGTGTTTACTGAATGCAGTATGTTTGTGTTTACTTACTGTATTGTGTACAGATTTATTTATTGTTTCTTTCCACGGAGGGACTCGTGTCTAGATTGTCTTGTGTGCTAAGGAAACCAAATATGTAGCAGTCGGTCTAAGATTTACGTGAACACTGACTGTAGGGCTCAACGCTATGGGAAGAGCTATGCATGCAGTTTGTTTGAAGGACAAACATTTAACAGAACTATAGTTGAAAGTTAGTACCCGTTGGAGTAATCGTATTCTGAAGTGGAGGCCATGTCTTGGCAAACGTAATGTGGGGTGCCCTCTGCCCAGATGCCAAAGGCCAGCAGCGGACTGCTAGGAACTGGTGATGGTGATAATGACGATTTCTAGGCCGTTAATTTTATAAATCTGTATATAGTGAGTTACCGTGGGAGAGCCAAGCTTCGGCATGAATGGGCCGGCCTCGCTGAAAACCGGTGTGAAACAGTGCTTCCGCTGTGTTTCACCGAGTGAGTGAGAATACCGGAGGCCCATACTCCAACCCCTCCCCATCCTCCAAAGGCCGGTAACGCACTTGTGATGCCTATAGTGTTGCGGGTGTCTCTGGGCGGCGGTAATAGCTTACCATCAGGCGATACGTCTGCTCGTTTCCACCCTATTCCATTAAAAGAAATGGTTGCAGCTTTATACGTTGTGTTTAATACTGGTGTACAATAAAGAGTATTTTTCTAATCATATTAAGTGTGGTTGTTGAATTTTCTAACAATTTGTGCTATTGTAGTGGTTAAGTGATTACAGGTACCGCAAAAACGTTTGTCATCGTAATGTCAAACCGATGTATGCACACGTTATTTATGAAAATGGTAAAAGATTGTATCCAAAATCTCTTTTGTATTATAGTTTTTATACATGTCATAAGTCTTATTTTGCCTCGACGGTTGCCCAGTGGCTCAAGCGGTCGCCACGCCGCTTTCTACTGCTTCAAGAGTTGTGGGTTAAAATCCCACATCGGACAACACTTTGAGTAATCTACAAATTGTTGTTCTGAATCTGGGTATTCTTTGTGTCCGTTTCATGTATGTTTGTAAAGTCCTCCATAACATATGACGCAGGAGTTATCTTTTACCAATAATAATTGCAAAGTGCTTTATTTTACATTATTGTCATCATCAAATTATACCGTAAAATGATAATTGCTTCACATTTAACTCCCCCAAGGTTCACTGTCACAACCATCCTATGCTGTTCGCATCAGTATTTAACACAAAGCTGACTCCCACAACCTGCGTCTACTATTGCACGTGTGATATTATAAACTGCAAACAAAATTAGTTACCAGGTTAGGTATAGTGACTCAAATTCAAAAGACTTGACTTGACAGAAAGATATTATGCTCTCCCGTACGTTTTTAGATAATTTAAAGCGGAACAATTCTTTTACACTGTTGTGTCTGGCACCGACTACAGTAGTTATTTTTATTTTTAAGTGGCAACACTAGTATTGGCTTTAAGTGGTAACACTAGCATTAGTTTATATAAAAGGCATAAACAATAAATATTCTCCTCTTTTGACTTGTTGTTCGAGACACCACGTTGGAAGTTTTATTTAACTCCTTCACCATGGTCACAATCATAATGTATATTATCACCCCGAAACACACAAATTGTTTATGCAGCGCACGCAATGAAAGCTTTCAAAAGGAATAATTTTCTCTCGTTTTTGCAACATATTTCATTGATACTTCTTTTGGTCGTAACGTGATATAAAGCCTTCCTCGATAGCTGTGTTATCTAACAATAAAATATTTTTACATACCGGACCAATACTTCCTGAGATTAGCGCATTTAACAAAACAAACAAACTCTTCAGCTTTACATTATTAGTAACGATAACTTTTTTAAGTGTGTATGTATGTATATTTCTTTTTCACGCCCTAGAGCCTAAAAGGCTTGTCGTATTTTATCTAAGTGGTGTCAATTGATTCGTCTTAAAAAAAAAAACAAAACAAAAAAATCTGATTAAAAATCTTGTCTTTTCAGTTCTTCAATGAGTTAAATAATAAAGAGGGTAGAAGATTTTGACGCAAACAGGTTTTTTTAAAATTCAATGTTATTAGATTTATTTTTGTAAAGCTCTACAACACAAAATCCCATTTTTTTTTATGGGACTAATCCCGCACACATTCCCACCACTGTAACTCCTGTACACCAGGATCAACAGCAGTGACCCACGAACACACCGAGTTATGACACTCGGGAAGTCCCAGGAAGAAAATTAACTGTCTTGGAACCCGCAACGAAGTTAATCAGAAGAAAAACAGGAGGAGTTGGAAATGATAAATCCACTTCCCTCCTTAGCAAAGCAGGAGACAAAATGAAGTCAAAATAGGCAGACAATTTTTATAAACCGGGAAGCACCACGGATAAAGTATTAGGGGTCCTAAGTGAGCTATATTTGATTACTATAGTATGTATGGCAGAATCGCCTAAACGCACGGAAATCACCGCAGTTGACACAAGATCCTCATAGTATACCGCCCCAGATGTAATTTGTAAGCTATTTAGCATTATGTTACGTTCATTGTACCAAAGACTACACTCCCAGAGTACATGATGAGCCGATTGTTCACAGCTAATATCAGGTGTTGAGCATTGACACAATGGTGAATCGACTTATTTAAATGAGTGTAGTTTGCTCTTAAAGTTACCGTGGCCTGTAAGAAATTGAGCGACACAGTGATCTACCTCAAGCCATGTCCTCGACAACCGTTCGCGAACAGATGGAAAGAACTGGTAGAGGTGGCGCCCCTTAGATGATTCGTCCCATCGTTGTTGCCATTCATCCATTAGATCGTTATAGACATTGGACTGCTGTTGAAACAATCTTATGATTTTATCGCGGTCTACATAGAAAATCCCATTCTATAAATCTAACAAACATTTATTAAAAAAATATGTAATGACTGTTAGAAAAAAAACTACTATTAAATATTCTAATATCACTATCCCAAAGACATTTCTTATATAATTATCGAATTAATTCAATCAAAGGTAATCTAGCAAATCCACCTTAATCTCTTAACGTCAGTATAAATAAAAGCGTTAATTCTAACCGTGTCCAGGGTTATTCAATAAAAATAAATGTTAGTGTAACTGTCTAAGTAATTGAATTACAGGCGAAAGTTCCTTCTCTTACGAAAGAAGACTGTCACAAGAGCTAACGCCTAATGACGATGTTAATTCAATTACCAGAATAGCACGTTAAGACAGTTATTACACTTTGAGTGTCCCAGTATCTTTTAATATTCAACGTAGCTGTAAACGTCACTGAGAATCTTAGGATTGCTTTTAATACTCTTAGGGCTCCCACACATAACTACGATGCGATGCGACGCCGCATCGTAGTAACTTGCGATGCGAATTGCTGCGATACGAATTCGTGCAGCAAAGCGTTGGTTCATGTGACCATACTTTCGACCACAAAGAGATATTTGTATGAAATGGATGATGAAAAATAAAGTAATAATAATAAATAACAATAATATAAATGATTTATGGATACAAATGAGAAAATAGTTTTGTGAATGTTATAAAGAAAAAAATGTTTGACAAATATTTTCCTTATATTCTTCAGTATTTGAATCAAAATAAAATAACATCTCAGATCCTGCAAATTATGCGTATAGTTACCTAGTTAAGTAATTTTACACTACATATGTATAAAATAGTAATACATGTTTAGGACATCTAATAGACAGCGCTATCTAGTAAAAGTAAAGTCAAGAAAAAAAAGAAAGTAGTGCCATCTAGTAAAAGTCTCAGAGTGGACCAAAAATGTTGTCAAATACAAGGAACCGACTTAATTAAAAAAAAACCGACTGCGTCCATAGCTGTCATCTTTATTAAATTCAGGTTTTTTTAATAGTTTTTTTTAGTTTGTTTTTTTTTAGTTTTGCTGTACCCAGGGTGTCACTCTCACAACTAAAACGATTATATTACCATCAATGCCACAACTCATATAAAAATACGACAAGTCGTTTAGGCTTTAGGACGTACCAAAGAAATATTCACCCATACATACATACACTCGAAAAGCATAACCCGCCTTCTTTTGCAGTCGGGTAATAACTAACTTTTGTTCGCGGCTCCGCCCGTGTGTATGTGTGTATGTCTGTTCGCGACAAAATGTAGCCTATATCCTTCACCGAGGTTCAATCTACCTCTGTGCAGAAATTCATTTTAATTGGTTCAACGGTTCAAAAACATAATAGACAGACAGATTTAGTTTAGTTTTTTTATTAAATAGTTGGCAAACGATCAGACGTATCGTCTGATGGTAAGCGATTACCGCCGCCCATAGACACCCGCAACACCAGAGGCCTTACAAGTGAGTTGCCAGCCTCAATTTATTTATTGAAATTATAATATTAGTATGGATATCTAACTTATTAAATTATTCATCATTATCAGAATATTAAGTTATTCATAATTAACAGATAATTCAATTGGCTGCATTAAACTGGCGGGTTAGTCTTGCTTATATATGTAAGCAATGATGTTTGTCCATACTCAGCTATATTAATAAACTTGTCAATGTCTTTGTATATCAAAATAAACGTAACTAATTATACTACAGATAATAAATCTATGTCAATATCAGTGAAAGCCCTCAAAAGCTTATAAATGAATAACCATCAACCGATGAATAGAATGCTGAAAGCGTTTGGGATGGGTACATTAATTTTGCCAATGTTGACACGTTTCATATCTGGTTGTCACTGGGCCCATATTTACCATAGCCCCGTGTTAAAATATCAATTTCCCCTAACGCGGGTTGTACACAAATCAACTTGTTGGCTTTTGAGGAAAGGGGATAAGCTTTCAATTTGTATGTACCTATTAGGTAAATGTAGTACGCAAATTATCTATAAGTAGATTATTACATGGCTTATATAGGGACCTAATATAAATAAATAAATAATAAATGTTTCGGACATCTAACACACAACGCCATCTAGTCCCAAGCTAAGCAGAGCTTGTGTTATGGGTACTAAACAACTGATATATAATCTTAACTAATATATAAAGCTGAAGAGTTTGTTTGTTTGTTTGAACACGCTAATCTCAGGAACAGTTGGTCCGATTTGAAACATTCTTTCAGTGTTAGATAATCATTAATTGAGGAAGGCTATAGGCTATATATCATCACGCTGAGACCTACAGGAGCAGAGCAACAATTAAGAATGTTACAAAAACGGGGTAAAATTATCACGCTACGGGCAATAGGAGACGCAAACGAGGTTGCGTGGGTGGGCTAGTTACATTTATACAACTAGCGACCGCTCGCGACTTCTCACCTACGCGTGGAGTTAGTTATTTGTACATATTTTTATCATAGTTAAATACCATTTAAAATCCTTCTGCCATTATAACTTTTACTTCATTAACATTAGACTTTCATACAAACTGCCATCCCCCGTTTGAACCCCAAAAGGGGATTGATTTCTAAAGATACATTATGTGTACACCTCCACACCATCTATAGAGCATACATTTTAAATTTCAAGTCTCTTACTTCAAAGTCATAGGACTTTCATACAAACTTCCAACCCCCATTTTACCCCCCTACAGGTGAAGTATCTTAAAGACTTTTTAGCGGATTTTTACACTCTCTAAGGAACCTATCTGCCAAATTTCAAGTTTGTAGGTGTTATAGTGTCTGAGGTTTCCTGATTAATCAATTAATGGTATTTTGCTTTTATTCAGTGATAATTAATTAATTGCAATAGTTTGTAATCTGCATTATTTATTGATTTATCTGCGGAATTTCATCTAAATCTGTTCAACATTTACATTGAATTACATGCACTTACTTAGCTAAATTGAATAACACACATCATGTCTTCAACAAGTTCTTACTTTCACATCGATCTTATTACTCTCTCACCTAAGATAATCAAGAATTAAATCTCTGTGCACAATTTAATCAACGTCTCTTTAATGCCAAAAATTTGATTAACTAAGGAATGTTTGCTCATTTATAATTTTAGTATCGAACCTCTTTATATCAAACCAATTTTCGAATTAGAGTTTAAGGTGACTTTTAATCTTGTATAAGAGCTGGAATTCACTTAATAAATATCACAAAAAATATCTCCTATTTGATAGTAAAATCAAGATAGTCGCTCTTTAGGCTTAGGTTCAGGCTTTCATTGGAATCTTAGGGTTCTTGCTCAACGCTGTGTAACTACTTTTGTAGTTAAAAAATTACGACAGTTTCGTTGCTCTTATTAGTATATCATAATAATATTTAGTAATAATACATATTATAGTATATCGTTTTATGTAGTATCATAAACACTTCGGATTTTTTTATGTATTATGTACTTATTTAACTCTGTAATAAGGTGTGCAAATAAAGAGTTTTCTATTCTATTCTATTCTATTCTAAAAGTGACCAATTTGTGCAAGACTCAATTACTTTTTCAAAGTTAAAATAAATGTCTTCTTCCATTACACGCACGAGTAAAACAGAAATCACGATCGTATTTAATCATTTGTCAACCCATCGAAGCGTTATGCTACGACCTTTATATAAGGCTTGGTATGCAATCAAATATGCTCAGTTGGAAAATTTAAAACTATACATTTTGTTATGTAATCAACTAGCTTTCACTTTCGCCAGTGGCTTCTTTTGTATTTTCTTATTCAACTTACTATAATTCAGAAACAGATATAAGGAATAAAGAATACTTTTATCAATTTGTATCAACTTGTTGTTTTATTATTACAACTTTTATCTAATACCTTTAAATTAACAATTTTTGTATATATGTGTGTATAATCTGAATCTCGGAAACGGCTGCAACGATTTTCATGAAATTTGCTATGCAGGGATTTTTTTTAAATTTACCAAATCTAAAACGAGCAAAGCTTGATTATTCAGGTACTATCTAATAAAGTATATAACACAAAATTTCAGTTTATTAAGTTAAGTACCTACGGCAAAAAAAGCGTAAAAACAACAACTACGCATGAAGAAACTGATTTCTAGTGTTATGTTTATATGGGTATTAGTATACATTAGTGGTAAATATGTGCGTCTAATAAAGGCAACCCGCCTTTCGTTTCATATGTTGAGTTCGAACGACGAAGAGCAAGAAACTGACTATAAATAAACTTAGGTAAAACTACGGGGAATTATTAGTTCTAAAGCCGACCCGACTCTGAGCTAGTCCGTAATGTACTAAATTAGCCATCTCAAATACAAACAAATATATACTATACTTGGTGTTAGACTGAGCATTTACATTGAACATAATTTCACATAAATTGAATCATTTTTCACCGAAATATGTAGGTAAAATTAAGGGTCTGTGAATAAATTCTAAGTGGTTTTCGTTCCGAATCAATCTTGCCTTAAACTCCGTGTAACATTGATGCACAAAGGGTTCAGAGGTAGGGAATTGAATTTGAGGATCATTTACAAAATTCTTACACTGGAATCTACCGTTTGTGAGCTTATGAAGTATGCTTTTAAGTGAAAACCTGAGCAACAAAAGCGAATGACTGTCATTTGTTCTGTGTATAGTGAGATTCCTCATATATATGTATTATATTGCTGACTCATCAAGTATTCTTCTGATTAATTTCGTTGCGGGTTTCAAGATAGTTTAATTTTTCCTTGAACTTCCCGAGGATCATAACTCAGTGGGTTCGTGGGTCACTGCTGTTGAACCTGGTGTACAGGATTAGTCTCATATGTTATGTATTAAATCATTGTTTGGTATCAGACTAACATCTCTTGTTTATGAATTAGATAGATAGATAGAAAACTTTTTAGTCGCACACCATCTTACAGAATAACAAGAGAGTACATAGAATGACAGATATGTAATTATGTAGTGTACTAGCCGACCCACGCAACCTCGTTTGCGTCTATTGTCTGTAGCGTGTAATTTTCCCCCGTTTTTGTAACATTTTTCATTGGTGCTCAGCTCCTGTAGGTCTTAGCGTGATGATATATAGCCTATAGCCTTCCTCGATGATTGGGCTATCTAACACTGAAAGATTTTTTTAAATCGGACCAGCGGTTCCTGAGATTAGCGTGTTTAAACAAACAAACTCTTCAGCTTTTTATATTTGTATAAATTTGTTTAAATATATAAAATTATGTCCAGCAGTGGGCATCAGTAGGCTGAAGTGATGATGATGATGATGATGATATAAAATTATGTTTTTATCATATCCTCAGCCTATCGCAATCAATGCTGGACATAAGTCCCTCCAATGGCACGCTACTTGGTCTAAAAATATGCATTTTTATGCATGAATCAAGACTCTTTATGTCCTATTCAAGAATCCAGACCAGAAAAAGTTTAAAATACTAGACGACTAAGCAAAAAGTTTTGATAAAATTTATATAGTCTATGTCACCGGGTTACTATTACAAAACTATTGACAATTCCTTTCTTAAAATTGGTTCAAATGTTTGGCTGTGTATGATAAAAGCTTGCTGTTAAATATCTTGGTTAGTATAGTTCTATGTATTATATCATATTCTTTATTTTCTCCAAATTCAATTCTCTGACTAACTCATAAGTTAGCTTTTACTCTGACATATAATTATAGGATTTCTGTTTCTCATTTATCTCATAACGGCACACGTATAACTTAATTTCTCATTCAAGTTATCCTGTTGTCTCTTACTCATTCTTTATTTGTCCTGAGGCTGCTGTAGTCATTATTGTTCTATTTCTTTTATCTTGGGTTTATATTATTCACACAGTTTATTTATCCAACATTAACAAGAAAAAAAAATATAAAACTATAACCCAACTATGTTCAACTTTTGATAAAACTTATATAACCTATGTCACCCGGGCTATTATTAAAAATCTATTGAAAGTTAGTTTATTGAAATCGATTTAGTAGTTTAAACACTACTGTGGATCATACAAACATATACCCTGCCAAAATTATTACCGTTCCTCTAAAAATGCTGTTATTGGAATGAACTCATAAAGTACTCGTCGAGACGAATCAAAGGAGTCCAAACTTGATACTTATATACCTATATTGCGACGTATCCTTACAGAGTTCCTATGCCCACCTTCTAGCTTCAGCGTCAGATCAGCTCCATCTTATCATAATACTAGCTGACCCACGCAACCTCGTTTGCGCCTTATATAGCCCGTAGCGTGAAAATTTCCCCCGTTTTCGAAACATTCTTCATTGTTGCTCCGCTCCTATTAGCAGTAGCGTGATGATATATACCCTACAGCCTTTCTCGATAAATGGGCTATTTAACGCTGAAAGAATTTTTTAAATCGGACCAGCGGTTCCTGAGATTAGCGTGTTCAAACAAACAAACTCTTCAGCTTTATATATTTGTATAGATTACATTGTCACAAAATCGGATGAAGAAATCTGCTTAAAAATTGCGGTGTAAGATTCCATCCTAACATGATAATAAAAAGCTTGTAAAGCTAAAATAATTATAATAGTAATATTAATTACATAAGTAGAACTAATATAAAAATATTGTAATGTATAAAAGCAAAATGAATTTAAGGGAACAATAAATAAACTTGTGAACAACGTAGACAGTAAATACAAAATTAATAAACTAATAATAAATATTTTGGACATCTAACACACAACGCCATCTAGTCCCAAGCTAAGCAGAGCTTGTGTTATGTGTACTAGACAACTGATACAAACAACTTTATACTTTTTTTTGTAAATATATTTGGACATCTATCGCACAACGCCATCTAAGTCCCAAGCAAAGCAGAGCTTGTGTTATGTGTACTAGACAACTGATACAAATAAATATAGACTTTTTTTTTGTAAATACATACATACTATACATAAAAAACACCCAAACTCCGAAACAAATATTTGTAGATCATACAAACATTTGGTCCGACCCGGGAATCGAACCCGAGACCTCATGAATAGCAGTCGCACATGCCAACCGCGAGACCAACGAGGCAGTCAATAATTGTATACAGGAAGGCCAGCAGTCCTTTAAAGTCATTTTTGCTCTAAAAATTAAACTGACTATGTTTACAGGGGCGTATAGACTGCTCCTTCAGCGATTTGCCGCACAATTTCACTTCTCGCACACAGCTACATGTGTAGTTTAACTGTAAACGAGTCACAGCTAACATGGAAGAAATTCTATTTTAAAATGGAAACGAATTTTATTCAACCACTTGTTTATTTACTATTGAGCATGACTTTGATATTTAGCAACTTGTGTCATTGTTTAAGTTTTGTATTAAGTCAGTTCAATGTTAATTTGAAATAAGAACAATTACATTGTATTGAATACCTCGGAGGCTCGGCAATCAACAGCCATTTTTAACCCACTTTAAAAAAAGGAGGAGGTTTCTCAATTCGAGTGTATATAACTTTTTTTTATGTGTGTATAACTTCGTCGTTTATGAACCGATTTTGATGATTATTTTTTTAATGGAAAAGAGATATCCCAACGGTGGTACCATGATATGTACACTAATCTGATATTGGCATCCAAGAGAAATGGAGTCAAACCTTGAAGTCAGTTTTATTTTTGTTCAAATTTTACTTGTAATCTATTTGAATGGGCGGTATCGCCCTGAGCTATTTTCACAGTAGGGCACATACATAAATTGTAAAAAATGTTATTTCGGTACATGTACCGGGTAAATATACATATGTATTAATTAAAAAGCGGTTATTTTAATATTACAAACAGACACTCCAATTTTATTCATTTTCAAAGATGTTTTTTACCTTTCTGACAACTTTCTATTCCAGCCCCAATGAAAATACAAAACATGCCACGCCTAATCTTCACGAGAAATCGGCGAAATTTATTTTAAATATATTATTTTATAAGATTTCTGTCTGTGAATTAATGGGTGAATAATTTTAGATTCGTGAATTTTGTTTATGTAATAAGGCTTTGCTAGGCTTTCATCATTAAATTTTGACAGCCATTAAATTTATCAAAGCGTTTATTAATTTATGGAAATCTAAAATATATTTGTCGATATAAAATTAATTAAGTTTATTTATTGCTTAACTAGCTTGTGATAATTGGGTGATTAACACTGTTATTTGTTCTGTGTCTAAGTGTTACTAATCTGAAATATGTATGTATTTAGAAATATACAAACATGTATATCATGAGGCTGGTTACTTTGGCACAGATTCTGTTCAGTTTGGGTTCAGACAACCGTGTATGGAGCTTGCTATTAAATCTCTCGGTAACAGCATTTTTATATTACTACTAATTCAATGTAATATAACATGTGCTTAATTTTCTCGATATACAACGCCTCCTAAAATACTTCAGACACGTGGCGAGGAGAAGCCCGGATAATTTTGAGAAGCTTCTGGTCGTGGGACACGTGGAAGGCAAAAGGAGCAGGGGCAGGTCACCATCCCGATGGATGGATACGGTTGAAGAAACCACCAAAAGCAACGCGCAGGCGTGCATCCACCTCGCTGAACATAGATCGCCCTGGTGAATTGTGCGGTCCTGAAAGGTCACGACCCTCAGTCATGAGGAAACGACGAAGAAGAAGAATTTTCTCGAAATTCAGTGTCTTACACATAAGTAGCTTTTTCTTTTTCATATATCATAGGTTTTCTGTCTCATGATTACCATTTAACGTCATATTTAACATTTAGTTTATCATTCAAGTCATTCTGTTCCCTCTTACTCATTTGATTCTTCTCCGAAAACTGGACATTATTTGTTCTATAAACAGTTTTGCCATAGATTTATTAAATTCTCGCGATATCTATCCATCATCAAAAAACCTACAGCTTTATCTAATTCGCTAAGAATACCTCGCTCTATCTAAACTAAACCTATTGAATTAACTCATATATTGGCTTATTCAATATTGCTCTCTGTGAGCCATTTTAGCAATTAAACTTGTTTAGCCTTTAGGTTCAGAGTACGAGCTAAAATCTAAAATATAAGTGTAGTGTACGTAGGTTCATAGGTAATGGCTTAATACATACAAGGTTCCATACCTGTCTCGGGAATAGATGATGCCTAGATACTAGGTGTGTCTATAGAGCTGAGTGAGAAGTATAGTAAGACGCATACGTATTTGTGGGTGATCCAGAGTAAAGGAATTAAATAAATACACAATAAGCACATAATAGTAAGCCTAATATTGCAGCTATGTTAACTAAAGATAGATAATATTTTTTTCTGTACCAATATTTAGCAGACTGCTGCTTTATTTACTGTAGTATTACGACGAACTAGCAGACAACTGGTGCGAATAAATTCTTTCATTGCTTTTGACCGAGCTAAGCCAAAGTTTCAATAAAATTCTGGAATACGCAAAGACAAAGTTTACTTGTAGATCTCAACGATCGAAGGTGGTCATTTGATGACCACGAGATGACGATAACAAGAAAAAGTTCCAAAACTATAACCCCACAGCATAAGAACTTTTGATAAAATTATAGGTAGTAGAGTAGGTAGTAGGGCCACGCAGATTTCAGTACGGTTAGACCGGCTCGACCGGCGGTACTACCCTCACACAGAAGATCAACATAAAATGACAGCGATCGTGCTGTCGTGTTTCGTTGGTGAGTGCGAGAACGGAGGCCCAATGATGCAGAAGCATCACTAAAACGCCATAGTGTGGGTCACCATGCTGCTTTGTTGTATTTTTGCATTCGCTATGAGTATGGTGATCACCACTCTTGGATTCTGCTTATGCTTTCTATCAGGCAAGGTAGTACCATTTAGGGAGGGCCATACAAAAAAAAAATATAGCTTAAGTCTTATGTCAGTAGCTTAGACCCAACATTGCATTACTCATTATCTACTATATTACCCTTTTTTTGGCTTCACCGTAGCTGGATAAAATTATGGTATTATACAAACAAACTCATAGTTCTCAACCGCAGTTACCTTCTTGGTTTTTTCAAATCTCATTTACTGAAGTAATCCCCGGCGTTAATTTCATTCTGTAAGTTAAGTTAGTTGAGAAACTCATCCTCTTCGCATTAATTAATTCGCTTTAATGTTTAAGTTATTACTTACTTGCCGAAAATTGATTTTTGATGAAGTCTCTCTAACTTCGATAATTGTTTGGGCTTTATAATTCAGTGGTTGTTTTGACTGCCGCTTTTGTGGGAAGTCTCAACTGTTAAGTTTGTTAGATTTATATAGTCAAAAATTATGGATTAAAATTTTTCTATAATAATTTTTACTATTCAAACTTTTGATTAAAGGTATAACCTAAAAGTTAACATGTGAGTTTGAAATTATTATAGCTAAGTTTAAGTAAATATAGATTATAAACTTTTTACATCAGAATTTTACAGATATAAAGAAGTAATTAAATGTACTATAAACGAAACGTACAAAGGACCTTATCATTTACAGTAATCTCTTACAAGCCACTTTTAGATGGACTGGTTCCCTTTTAAACTGATAATGGAAATATAAAATTATAGCCTTTAATTAAGAGTAATTATTACTAATTGTATCCAAGAGACTGATGAAAGAGCATTACCTGGGAGACATCAATGTCCCTTAACCTTAGCTATTTCTTTTAGTCAACTTGGTCACACTACTTTATTTAAGTACTAGCTGAACCCCGCGGTGTTACCCGCGTTTATCGTCATACCGTGAGTAACGCCGCGGGAAAAAGTTAGTCTAAAAAAAGTACCCTAAGTTACTCCCTATATCATCAGCTACCTATCAGTGAAAATCCCTTCAAAATCGGTACTCCCCATTCAGAGATTACCCGTAATAAATAGACAGACAAAAATTGTAAAAAATACGTTTTTCGTATATGTACCGTGTATACATACATATGCATTTAGTAAAAATCGGTTATTTTAATATTACAAACAGACACTCCAATTTTATTAATTTGCATAGATGTAATTAACTATATATTGACCTCATTTGTATTTATTTAACTAATTACACTATGTATTAGTATAACAGTATAAGATATATATTTTTACCGATTTAAGTTTTTGTCTTATCTACCTTTACACGAGACACTACCCACTTACTACACTTTTTTTTACTCATGTTTTTCTCTTCATGCAATGGTTGCCTGGAAGAGATTGCCTCCGGGCGATAAGGCCGCTAATAAAGTTGACTGTGTCGTAAATAAATAAATATGTCTCCTTCCTTAAAATGAATATAACCAAACATCTCGGAAAATATCATTATTACAGCATTTCATTTCTATTACAAATTTTAATTATATAAACATTGTAATATATTGCTCAACTGAGTAGTGTAAAACAGTGACGTCACAAGTTTGTATTTAGTACATTTTTCATGCAAAGTTATCGTTTTGACAGATGATAAAAAGTAACTAATTTGACTAATGTGTCAACTACCTTACTGTACTTTTCTAGTCGATAATGAATTTGGTGTACAATAAAGATATCTATTATTATTCTCTTTATTTTATATATATAACTTATTGATTACATTTTTAAATATACAAATTAAAAAAAAAATACATTTAAAAATATAAAAAATAGTAGACCACCGACTTCGGGTACAGGGACCAAGAAACCGGTGGTTAGGGCTCCAGAGACAGGAACCTCCTCACTATACGTGCCGTGTCTAGGAGGACTGCCTTCTGCATCAGACCCTTGATCCAACCGTCCAACGTGAGCCTCTTAAGGTGTTGGTCGAGGCTCTTGGCTATCAATCCGTGAACAGATACAACTATCGGAACAATGATCACCGAATCTACATCCCACATATCGACAATCTCGTGAGATAAGTCCAAATATTTTATTTGTTTTTCTTTTTCAACTTTCACGAGATTCTCGTCATGAGGAACGGCGATGTCGACAATCATTGCGCGGCGCTCTGATCGATCTATCACCACAATATCAGGTTTATTGGCAACAATAGTCCTGTCTGTGATAATAGATCGATCCCAATATAACGTAGCACGACCATTCTCGAGAACTGGGTCGGGCACATACCTGTAGTATGGCACCTCCGAATTCACAAGTTTGTATTTAAGGGCAAGCTGTTGATGTACGATCCTAGCTACTTGGTTGTGCCTGTGCAAATATTCACCGTTAGCAAGACGAGAACAACCAGAAATAATATGCCTAATAGATTCCCCGGGACGGTGACATGCCCGACATATGTCAACCGTACCATCTTTCAGGATATACTTCCGATAGTTATTCGTCATGATAACTTCGTCCATAATCGCACAAACAAAACCTTCGGTTTCTCCGAAGAGATCACCGTACCGTAGCCAGGAGGTTGAGGCTTTAAAGTCTATATCGGGCCCGTTAAGGGCCCGATAAAACCGTCCATGAAGTTCTTTGCCCTTCCATACCTCCCTGCGTTCATTAGTACCAAGTACTACAGGTTTGCGCCAATTCTCTTTAGCCAGAGCGAGCGGAGTGAGTCCGGTATCCATTGCAACTACACTGCGATGCACTCCCACATCAGTATGAAGAAAATATTCTCTGAGATTGTATATCTCGCGATTGTGTAGGGTCTTGACATTTAATAGACCTCGACCCCCAAACTTTCGCGGGATATACAACCTCATAACTGATGAACGTGGGTGATGCATACGGAATGCAGTCAGCAATGTACGGACTCTCCTGTCTAGGGCATCTAATTCAGTCTGAGTCCATCTAAGTATACCGAAGGAATACATCAGAACCGGCATGACCCAACCATTGTAGGCTCGCACCCTGTTACCGCCTGATAAAAGACTTTTAAGTACTTTTTTCAGGCGGCCAAAGAAGCGTTCCCGCAACGACTGTTTCATGTCAGATTCCGGTATTCCCAAGGACTGTGAAAAACCAAGATACTTGTAGGTTTCGGTTACAGACAGAGATCTGAGTCTTGTAGAATCTGAAAGCTCTATTCCTTCAGATTCCACAATCACACCTTTCTTTACATGCATGACTGCACACTTGTCTATACCAAATTCCATTTTGATAGAATTACTAAAGTTTTCCGTAACCCTTAGTAACGCTGTCAATTGTAATTTAGTAGGGGCAAATAGTTTCAAATCATCCATATAAAAGAGGTGTGATATGACTGGAGCCTCTTTCTGCAACCTATAGCCTAACCCTGAACCCTCTAATAAAGTACTTAGAGGGTTCAAAGCCAGGCAAAACCACAAGGGACTCAGACTGTCACCTTGGAATATGCCCCGCTCGATCTTTATTGGTACATCGTTTACCGCAGTCTGACGACATCCTGGATAGCGAAGTACTGTTCTCCATTGCCTCATACATGACTTCAAGAAAGTGCACAGAGTTGTATCAATTTTATACAACTCTAGCACCTTCAAAAGCCATGTATGTGGAACTGAGTCAAAAGCCTTCTTATAATCTATCCAACATGTCGCCAGACTCTTACGATTACGACGTACCTGTTGGCTGATGGTCATGTCTATGATAAGGAGCTCTTTAGTGCCACGGGTCCCACTTCTACATCCATTCTGAGAAACAGAAAGTATCGAATTCTGATTAATGTGTGTAGTAATTTTGAGTCTCAGAATAGATGTCAGAAGTTTATATAAGGTTGGTAAGCAAGTTATGGGCCTAAAGTTTTTGGGATCCATGGCACTACCAGATTTGTAGAGTAAGTGGGTTATGCCAGTGGTTAAAAATTGTGGTAATGAACCCGAGTCCAATGCTGTTTGGAATTGAGATGCTAAACACGCATGTGAGCTTCTGAACCACTTGAGCCAAAAGTTGTGCAGTCCGTCTGGACCAGGTGCTTTCCAATTCGGTAATGAACGGACTGCACAACTTACATCCTCTTTATCGATGTTAATTAGTTCCATAGGTAATAAAGACTCACATGAGCGCTCGACATCCCGATACCAATCACCTTCTGTATGAGCGACAGGCACTGACCAGATGCTGCGCCAAAACGAATTCGTGGCATTTTCATCTGGGACTTGCCCGTCACTCATACACGGACTCAGGTTCTCCCATTTTCGGTACACCCACTTCTCGTTTCTTTGGAACATGCGATTCTGATTATACCGGTCTATTCGCTTTCTATACCGCCTTATTCTGTTTGCCCATGCATAAACTTTTTGCTTCAGAAAGTCTATGCGCTCTGTGACACATGACATATACTGTTGAGGACTAATAGTAGTCCCCAAAAATGCCTGTTTCACAAAGCGCATCACTTTCGGTCGCGTGTTACCTGATCGGAAACTAATTAGCTTACCAATGAGTGTCCTGGCCCCAGCAATACGACGTTCAATTCTACACTGCCAAGCTGGCACAGTATTTTCTGGTCGAGTAGTAGTTATATTTTCTGCAAATTTAATACCAGCTACTCGACAAACTGCAATAGCCGCACAGTATAGAATGGAATGTGCATCACTGAGATCTTCGCTATTACCGAAATAATCCGGTAATAACGAATCCAAGGCACTCACCAGCGCTAAATTTCGTTTATGAATGGGCAAACGGGGCAAACGGGGTCTGTTATTAAAATTTACGCATCGGTATTCCCGAATCACATCTTCCAAAGTGCTCCTTATCTTATCATTGTATAGGGTACTTACAGATATAATTTCACTGTCCACTAATTCACTAACATCTTCATTTTGTGGTGTGGAGTTTGTTACCACATCCACCACATGTGGTGAAGAAGGGACAGTCAAGCTATTCCGTATGTCAGAGCATATCCTTTCAAGTACGGTATCATCCAGCAGGTGACATCGCTGGATAGCCCGCACTTGATCCGACAATCGTTGTGCCGATACGTTGACAGCCGGTTCAAGTTCCTGAAACAGAGAGACTAGTCGAACACGGTACGCAGTAAGGTTCGTTCCCAACTCTGTAGCCCGAAAATATGCCCGCATGACATTCTCATTAATAGATTGTGTCCATTTCATGCGGCGCACATCACCACCGGTAGCGGGGGCCCTGTTCGAGGTCAGTGGTCCTCGGGGTCCCAAGCTGGTCGGTGGCCGGTCTCTCCCCTGCCGACGTACAGGTATTGGCGACGTCGGCGGAGAGAAAAACTCGTCGCTGGAAGATGAGCTCGACGCCTCTGCTTATTATTATTATTATGTACTTGCGTGCTTGACAAACTTCTTAGAAAATATACAAACAAAAAGTTAAGCAGTAAATAGAAATAATTAATACTTATTGGAAACTGTAACAATCTATAAAACCCTATTAATTAGTAAAACACTGTTAATAAAAGAGACATATATAGCTAGTGTATGTTAATCCACGTGAGAACTGTCATTGCGTGATATAAAAATATTATAACAGAAAATCCCTTTCAAAAACCAGTGTGATTTTCAATGCTTTCATTTGGAATTTATCGTCACACTAGCTGAACCCCATGGTGTTACCCACGGTTATTGTAGTACTGCGAGTAACGCCGCGGGACATAGTTAGTCTAAAAAAGTAGCCTAAGTTACTCCCCGGATCATCAGCTACCTGCTAGTGAAAGTCCCGTCAAAATCGGTCCAGCTGTTCCAGAGATTACCCGGAACAAACAGACAGATAGACAGACAGACCGACAGACAGACAGACAAAAATTTTTTTAACTACATTTTTGGTATATGTAGCGTGTATACATACATATGCATTTAGTAAAAAGCAGTTATTTTAATATTACAAACAGACACTCCAATTTTATTTATTTGTATAGATAAATGGTCAGTCCATTCATAAGAAAGTGTATATTCAATTGTAAAATATCAAAGAAAGCATAAACAGACAAGTAAGAAATTAATGCGATATTTTTCTGAACACGATCTGTCGCTAACGAGGCGAATTGTCTTCTTCAGACCTATAAATCGTAAAGCAAGAATCAAATTCGATGTTCCCGTGTTCCATGCTCTTTACAGAATATTTTCTTTTATTTTCAGGTACATATTCAACGACTTTTCAACCTTTCCTGTGGTGTTTTAAAGAAAATAAGGTATATCTTTTTGTTTACTTGGTTCATGGTTGTCCTCTAGTACTTCTAGTTCTTCCCTAGTTTAAGTTTTCCTAGTTAAGTTAATCTTATTTCTAATCTGGTGACCAATATAAAGATTTATTATAATCATTGTGAAACCTGTATCTAATTTGTAAATGTCGAAAAAAGTGGTTAAAACTGAAATATACATTTTTAGAGGCGTCGTTTTTACTTAACTTTTGTATTTTTACATAAAGAAATAGTATGTTTATTTACATCAGGCAGAGTAGAGTCATTTTGGCCATACATAAAAACATTATATGGCTAAACCTGTTTTCTAAGGACTAACGGATAGGAGATCGTGTTTTGTTTTTTTTGGAAGACGGTCCCCATTTCATTCCATCCACATTTTTTATCATTAATTTCATTACGACGAAGACTTAAAGACTTGAAGACTTATGATATGAAGACTATAAGCACTTGACATTAGCAGAAATAGCTGATCCAAAAGATCCGGCTGGTTGCCATTTTATAAAAAGAAGAAGAAGGACTAATGTTCAACAATTAAATTTTCTCAATTTCTACAGAAGTATTTACACATGTAGCTGGCTACGTAAAAGTCAAAAAAAAAAAACAAGAACAAGTAGATATAAATGATAATACATATTAATTCAAACACAGTAAATTACAAAAATAAAAATGTTGTGGAAAGCAATCCAATTTAAACAGATGTATTTTTTGTGATTAATTAACTAGTCAAGAACACAAAGCACTTTTGTTTAAATAGTTAGTAAGAAAAATTCCAGTGATCTGATCATTCTTGGAATTAATTACGAGAATTGAAAAGCAACATTCAATTTGGTATATTAATATTCAACTGTTATTTATTTTCTAAATGGAAATTTATTCTTATTTTTATTTTCTTTTATAAGAATACTAGCTGACCCACGCAACCTCGTTTGCGCCTTATATTGCCCGTAGCGTGAAAATTTCCCCCGTTTTTGACACATTTTTCATTGGTGCTCCTCTCCTATTAGTAGTAGCGTGATGATATATATCCTATAGCCTTCCTCGATAAATGGGCTATCTAACATTGAAATAATATTTCAAATCGGACCAGTAGTTCCTGAGATTAGCGTGTTCAAACAAACAAACAAACAAACAAACAAACTCTTCAGCTTTATATATTAGTATAGATTTAAACATTTGTCATAAGCGACAAAACAGAGTACAATTTTTTCAGAAATTTCAATCACATGGTTGAATGTTTTATTCTTTTCCCAATTCTCTAAGTAGAAATGAATAGCCCTGTAAATTTGTCTATTTTCAATTTGTATTTCATGTAAAGCATTATCGATGTTTAATTCAAAACATCGATAATGCTTTACACGAAATACAAATTGAACTTTTTTTTGGGAGAGCCACGTTTCGGCATGAATGGGCCGGCTCGCCCGGAGTGATACCACGGCCTCACAGAAAACCGGTGTGAAACAGCGCTCGCGCTGTGTTTCACCAAGTAAGGGAGGATACCGGAGGCCCATATAACCCGCCCTCTGTCTCCAATCCCCCTCCCCATCCCCCACAACGCACTTGTGACGCCTCTGATGTTACGGGTTTCAAGGGCGGCGGTAATCGCTTACCATCAGGCGATACGTCTGCTCGTTTGCCCGTTTATTCCATAAAAAAACGAATTACAATAAATCATATTCTTGTTAAAATATTAAATTTTGAATCTATCCACAACTCGACTCACTTCTGTTATTTTAAATGGAATAAATACACAAACACATTACGAGTTATTTGAAGGTGAGGTGAATTCGCACAGTAAATCAACGTAAAATGACAGCGTTCGTGATGTTGTGCTTCGTTAGTGAGTGCGAAACCGGAGGCCCAATGATGCAGAAGCATCACTAGCCCACCATGGTGTGGGTCGCTATGCTGCATTGCCTGCATTCGCAATCAGTATGGTGACCACCACTCTTGGATTCAGCTTTTGCTTTCGATCAGGCAGAGTCATTTTGGCAGGTCCAAAAATAAAAAAAATAACAAACTTAATTCTTCATCATCATTTCAGTCAAGGACGTCCACTATTGTACGAAGGCCTCCTTCACGACTCTCCATATACTATACATAAGCAAAGATTTCTAAATCCAATAACGGTTATAGTGAATTTAGGAACCAGTTTAAACTGCGGATATTCATAGCAAATATTTTTTTGGAATTTTAAATTTCTCCTTAAGTAGCACCAAAACTGTTATCTGCGTACGAAATCAATTAAATATACTTCTTTTCTTTTACACAGTTAACAAAACTTTTTTCCTCGAATACATTTCCATTGTTCTTTTAACAAAGAAATGTCTGTTGTTTGTTACTTTGGATTAAATTAGACCTGCAACTGTAGATACTAGAGACTTTTTCTGGATTCTAAGGACCTTTGTTCTTTTATTTTGGGACAAATGTATAGATGTATATCTATAAGATACGTCATTATCACATAAAAATAGGTCTCGCTTTACACAAGTGGTGTTGGCTTAATGTACCATCCTGGTCCACGGATTTTTCTTTTACACTGCCCAGTGATGCAAAAGCATCTCCATAATAATCCCAATAGTGCCCCAATAATGTGGATCACCACGCTATATTATTGCATTGTCTGCATTTGCATTGAGTATGGTGACCACTACTTTTAGATTCTGGTCATGCTTTCCATTAGGCAGAGTAGAGGCACTTTGACAGGTTCATATATAAAAAAGTACTGTGGTTATGCGTAGTTTGTTGGGTGTTACGACAATCACATTATAGATAAAGATGGTAACAATTGGTGTTTCTAATCCGTCATCACACGGACCGTTATGTCCATATGATATTAAATTGAAATTCATGTCAGATGAATCAGTGACTGTATCAACAAGGCAATACAAACAATAATATAAGCATAACTTTACTGATAAATTTACATAAACTAGTATGTAAATCCATATTCATGATACAAACCCCTGTATTTCCTTCTAATTCTCCAATTTGCTTTACTGGAAACACTAGTCATACTCGACAGTCCTATTTGGTTAGCAATTGCATTACAAATTATTAGTTATTTAAAGTTACTGCATATTGAGTAGCAAAATTCCTTGGTATTTTAAATGATTGTACTTCAGTTGGATCTAAAACATCAGTTACATCAAATGGTTGTAGTATAACGTAACTCACAGGTAAATCAAGATAAATGTAAAACTGAGTCATGACAACAGCTGCTACTATTTCAGGGCACTAAATACTTTTTATTACTTTTTCGAGTTGCTTTTGTTTTAGTCCTTAACTTAAAAATGCTTATTGAAAAGTAAACGTAAGATGTTATTTCTCTCTCTGAAACTTTGCTCATTAGAATCTTCGATATAGTGCCAATGAGTATAGCAATAGAAGAATTATTGTCAAACCTAATAATTATTTATTTATTACCAATTATAATAAATCCATATTTTTCAGCACTTCGCCGACTTTATTTAATACACGCAAAGCAGTAAAGTTGTATTGTAAAAATCATTGAGAAAGTTGGGTCATACAGGGTTAGTTATGAGACTCAAGTAGATTCTAAATAATGGTATATTATTTACCGGACATGAAAAATTTATGTAAAAATAAAACGATAATTTAATAAACACTTAAATGGAGAATTTCACAACTGACCTCATTCTAAGAAAAGGTGTTATGCCACTTAACCCAAATGTTATGGTGACCGGCCATTACCAAGTCCTTCTTTTATATTTATGCATTACATACATATACTTAGAAATACAGTTAATATTTTTCCTTACTTCATTTCAAAGATGAACTATTTTATGGACCATATAACTGGAATACCGTAAAAGGTCAGTATAGCTAAGTAACAAACGGGATACTTTGTTCTTATCATTTCACTTGATGGAATAAGTATTTACTAGGAAATTGTCTTTGGCAGTTTATTTGCTTAGTAAAAACCACTTTATTTACCTGGAATCGAATATTTCAAACGAGTACGAGGTTAGAAGCAATTTACTTAATCAAACACTTTTTTCTCACTTTTTAGTCGAGAATAGAGTCACATTTGGACAAAGTTTTACCGTCACACCGTCTTTTGATAAAGATTGGTACGAAACACCGGTAATCTAAAAATACCATTTTAATCTTAAAACTAGGGTTCAATTTAAATGCTTCAAATCAATCACATTCACTAAATGACCTATAAAAGGGACCTAAATAAGTATCTTCACTAAATACTAAGCACCTAAAGCCTCAAGCACTTGCTGGCTTTGAGTTAGGTTAAAAATATAAAGGGTTATTTTCTTCTGCTTTTGTAAACGGATATTACAAAGCCGAATGAACCTTATTCGAGAATATATGTGCTTCAGAGGAAACGTTAAAGCTGCTGGAGGCTTATCAACCCCAAATATTCGATAAAATCGGGATAAGGGTAGCTTTTGGAATTTTATCAAGCTCGTTGTAAAGGAACTAAGTACGAAAACACTGGTAATAGCTAAGAAAAGCGTCTCTTCAAATACTCTTTAGAGTTTCTATACTGGCTTCATTCCTAGTTTAAATGAAACCATTTGTTTCTATAGACAATAATTGCAACATTGTTTTTGGGATGCTGTGATGGTTTGGGCCATGTTGAAAGAATGGATATGTATGGACCCTATGAGTAAGCAAGTCAGTATGGGCTGGCTCTAAAAATTAACACTGACCCGATCAGCATTATATTGAAGGAAGACTTTGATAAAAGCTCCTATTACCGGCCAGCGTTTGTAAAACTAAATGTCAGAAACATTTGTTTTTCGAACTTTTCAATAAAAACTGTGAGAATAAACCCAACATCATTAAAAAAACTTAGCAAACAACATGCCAAACCTCACAAACATATCACGTGCAGGTCACATTAAGTTATAAAATTTGTAAGAATTGTAAAGTCATAGCAAATTCTTGTTGCATACTTGTCCACCAAATTTTTTTATTCCTTTTACACCTTTTCGTGAATATATAAAAGCGTAAGGGTAAATAAAGCGTATAAAAAGCGTAGTTTCTTCTTTCGTTGGAGTAAGTATTAAATTTAAAAAAATACCAGATATACATTCATTTCATTTCGCATAGTTTTAGATTCGCGTTCGACATTTTCTATATCTTTTCATTACCAGAATTTGGTACTCTGCAGCGAAATATGAAATAGATAAGCTTGGTATAAAATTAATACATAGGTAATAGGATATTATCTGCACCTAAACTCCCTTGTGGTAACGTTATAAAATCAGACGAGGAACTAAAATTTCTTTACGAACATTTGTGTATCGTAGATATTACAACGTTCAAAAGACGTAAAGAAATTCCAACTGATGGAAGAAATTTTTCCTTTGTACTCATTAGGAACATGAGTAAAACAAATGAAGACAATGATGTACGCTGGGATATGAGCCCTTCAGAGGATTTTATGTCTCGTTTATCTCAAGGATTATCGCGATCCCTGATGTAGGGCAAAGTTACATAAAGGTTAGAAGGCATCATTTCTTGAATATGTCTATAAAGTATTCTTGGAGAATCGTAGGCTCTTTACTCACCTAATGTGAGTTTAAGTTCTTTGTAAAGTAGATAAGCCATGTGAATGAAAATTCGTGCAGGGAATATAATTAAATCATCCATATAGTCGGTGATATTTATGTATACACAGATAAAACTGTGCAGTAAAGTTTTTTCATGAATTATTCACTGTTTTCGTTTTTATTGATTAGGTATTGACTAGTTTGAAAGTTGTAAAGAAAATTTTGTTTTCGACGTGACAACGTCTAATAAATTGATGAACGCCGGCTGCATGCATGAAAAAGGATGACTCATTGTCCAGTTACGTTCATCATTACATCAATGTTCTAGAGAGATCTATCTCTCATCATTTCATCAATGTTTTGTTATGACCGTTGTCACGTTTTACAGACAACCAATTATTTTTACTGAATCTTAGCCGGTGCTCATTCATCTCATTTAATTATTGTTGCCAATAAGCATCAATAATTAAATGAGTTACAATCGAAGTGTCAAATTCTGGTTCACTATTTGTTAAAGTGACTTTATTTAAATAAAATATGTTTATCACAGACTGATGGAGATTTTATCTAAAACAAAATTTGATCTGTTGCATCATGGTTTTATAAGATAATCTGTTACCATGGTGTTATATTGTTATGTAACCATTCATGTAGAAGGCAGCTGCACTTTTTTATTAGTATCGTTACAATATAAATTATTTTACAACCACTTAGTTATAAATTACGCAATGAATATTGGAAATTAACTTTCTTTTGTTATAAGCAATAACAAAACGTTAACATAAATAAATGCATGTCAAAACGAATACTATCGAACTATATTTTCATACGCGATAAAATTAAAAATTTAAAAACCGTAAGTAATCATACGCCAAAAATGTCTTACATCATTTTGGAAAACAAAGTAAAAACTAAAACCCAACTACGACAAAAAACGACGCTGAAAAAGCAAGAAACAAGTTTCAAAAGCCGTAGTCACGCGTTGTTAGAGTGTTCTGGACTACAGCTTTTGAAACTTAGTAATGTACCATAGTCCTCACTTTTTTGTCGTCGTTGGGTTTTAGTTTTTACTTTTTTTTATTTAAAATGTTTTAGTGCCTCTATAATATTAATTTCTTTGCAAAGTATAATTTAAATAGGTGCCTTAGAAATATCACAATTATCGAATAAATACGGACAAAGTCACGAGCAAATGTTAATAATATATATATTTATGAAATGTACTAGTAACGCCCTTTTTAATGATACCAAACACGGCATATTTCTCTCAAATTAATTTTTTAATACAGATTTTACGTCGGTTAGAGGGCGTCACAGCAGACATAGTGACACGTCATATAACCTATAACCAGCGGACAATCAAGACGCTTCAAACGATACCTCATTTGTCTTATTCTGACTAGTAGTTTAGAAAAGAGGTAACAAACAGGCAAACCATAGAAATACCACACTTATCGAATAAATACAGGCAAAGCCACGAGCAAATGCTAATAATATATATATTTTTGAAATGTACAAGTAACGCCCTTTTTAATGATACCAAACACGACATATTTATCTAAAATTTATGTTTTAATACCGTACTTTATGTCGGCTAGAGGGCGCCACTTTAGATTCAGTGACACGTCATATAGCCTATAACCAGCAGACAATCATAACGCTTCTAACGACACCTCATTTTTCCAGTGCTAATGAGTAGTTAAAGAGTAGAACATACATACATACATACATACATACATACATACATACATACATACATACATAGCCTGTCAAAATCATAACCCTCCTATGGCTTTGCCGTAGTCGGGTAAAAAAGCTGATACTCTTACACTGCTGGACTGATATTAACCAAACATAGCTAAGAACCACCGCAAGGTAACTGACTTTCTAATGAAAATAAATGCATTAAAATTGGTCCATCCTTTTGAGACCTACGATGCCACCGACAGACAGACACACACACAGACATCAACATCAAGTTTATACACCCCTCTTTTTGCGTTGAAAGTTAATAACTAAAATTCATTTTACTATTTTGTGAAATATTTATTGTTACTTGAGGGTTGCAAAAGGGTCATAATCTCACCGAGACCAATGACAAGGAGAAATGTTGGATTCAAACTAACTAAACCCAAGTTATGTTTCGGTACCGAGTTTATGGACTAGATACTCTGTTGTACAAAGAAAAATTAATTTCAGGTATAGAGGTCCTTTATTCCGAAAATATTCTGTGTAATGCTGATTTATTTTTACCCTGTTAACTAGCTTCGTAGTCTAGCGGTCAGTGATTGCTAAGTAAAAGGTCATAAAATCGTTTTCTACAATCATTTGGTCAGTGTCTAGCTGTGCCCGCTACTTCGTACACGTGATATTTGGATTTTTAAGTTATTTTAAATTTTTTACCTTTTAAAACTTCCCTGGACTACTAAAAACAATTGAAAACCAAAATCAGCTCAATCCGTCCAGCCGTTCTCGAGTTTTAGCGAGACAAATGAACAGCAATTGATTTTTTCATATATATGATAGGTATATATTTGAATGTATATAAGTTTATCAGCAGTCTGGACAGAGGAATATGGGGCAAACGAGCATAGGTCATCACCTGATCGTAAGCGATTACCGCCTCCCATTGACACCCGCAACACCAGAGGCGTCACAAGTGCGTTGTCGGTTTTTGGGGGATGGGGAGGCGTATGGGGGGAAGGATTGAGGTGTGGCCCTCCAGCACCCTCAATAACTCGGTGAAAAACAGTTTACTTTGAGGCCGTGGTATCACTCCGGTTGAGTCTGCCCATTCACGCCAAAGTGTGGTTTCCCCACGATAAGACCTTATCTAGTTTGGAACCAGGCAATCGTGAGATGTGTGAAGTTGATGATGGTGTAGTGGTATAAGCATTTACCTCATCGCTTTTTATTGTGCTAAATGTTGTGGGTTCAAATATCAAACGGGACAAATCTCAGTGTGATTCACAAATTGTTGTTCAGTGTGTGGGTCCGTTTTGTGTATATTTGTTGGCGACACTTAAATATTCTCAGAGCAGGGGTTATCTTTAAAACAAAAATATTGTTTTCCCCCATTTGTTATTACATGTTCAAAGTTTTGAACATTTAATAAATGAACTGTGTATTTATTTATATTAATTTAGTATTTCCGTATCTTTGCCAAAATAATGTACATCATTCATCTTTATCGCAGCCAAAAGACGGCGATTGTTGTAATAGGCTTCGTCCAAAAGCGAACGGTAACCTTCACCAGATCATTGGATCACCTCGTAGAGGACCTACTCACGTTCCGTTTTCCGGTACGCAGTCGCGACTCCAGAACCTTTTGACTCCATCGGCTGTCTGGCCTGTGAGCAATATGCCACTATTGCCACTTTCAAAAATCACAGTGTCAATGGCTTTCATGGTTATGTGGATGTCTTAATTCCTAACATGATCATTTAAGGATACTCGGTCGTAAGTCAAGGCTTTGTCTGCGAGCAATATGCCACTGCCACTTTGTTTCCAAAATTCACAGTGTCAGTGGTTTTCGTTCTTCTTTAGATCTCCTCAATTCTGATTTGATTACGCAAAGAAACTTCGAGCATTAATAAAACAAGCAAAATAATATGTCAAGTATAATATAAAAACAAAATTTATTTATTTTAGAGCTGACTGCTAGGTTTTCTTTTTCTCGTTCCAGTAATATGTGCCACAACATTATTATCATTAAAATAGACCTCATCAGTTGGCGTCACTGCAATATTTCTCCAGGGAGATATTACAAAGAATTGTTCGTAGCAAAAGTGTACTGCGGTGTAACAAGTGCATTGTGTCCTGTATTTATTATTAAAATAAACATTTGCGAGTGGTGCTTTCAGCCAACATTGTTATAAAACTTTGAATATATGGCTTACAAACATTGTTGATGCTTCAAATTTTTCTGTAGGTTTTAATAGAACTCATTGTGTGGAGTAAATACATTGTATTTACTACTCATAAAACTATTTTAAAAATAGATAAATTTTAAGAAAACATGTGTGAATGTAGAATAAGTACAAAGAGAAACTAGTATAGTTTACAAAGGCTTTTTAAAGACGCATAGAACAAGCAACTCACTAGGGTACCATAGTGTGGGTCACTATGCTACATTGTCCACATTAGCAATGAGGATGATGGTTATCACTCTTGGGTTCTGCTCATGCTTTCCATCGTTTCTTTTTTTTTAGGTCCCGGTCGTTTCTTTTTTGTCCCATGTAGGATTTGAACCCATAACACTTGGCGCAGTAGAAAGCGGTGTGGCGACCGCGTAAACCACTAAGCCAATCCTGCAGTCATGATCCCATCATCAGGCAGTATAGTCAGTTCGGTAGCTTACATAAAAAAAACACTTTTTCTTAAGACTGCATCTATGAACACTCTTCCGTACATACCTTAACTATTATCACTGATGGATTAGTTGATGTACACAATAATTAGACATACTTATATAAGAAGAAACCAATTCACACACATGCTAAATCGAGATAAGGACCCTATTTACAAGTAGATAAGGATAATTATCTCGACTTTGGCATGTGTAAATTGGTCCTTTTTTACATAAGCAAGTTCGATTTTAACTGTTAATTTTTCCAAATATTGTTTCTTAGTCAAACAAAACCATCACATGATAATTATCTTCCTATTTGCGGTTACCGCAACACGTACGTGGAAGTACGCTGTCCTAGAACTATGTACATATATATAAAACCATTTGTTTAGCTGGCCGTATGTTTGCTGATTGAATGTCGTTTAATTTAATCAGCTGGTCACTGCCAACAACAAGGTCAATGGGAGCGTGATTGATAATAAACAGAAGTATTTAATCAGTTGAACTGTGATAAGTAATAGAATGCGCTAAAACTTTAATGAAATACTAAATTCGAGGTTCATAATTATTGATTATCAAGGCAAAAGCGTAAAAGACTCCAGGTTAATTAGGAAGGTACTTATTTTGCTATAAAAATATCTGCATATTAATATTCAAGAAATAATGTATACATTAGACTATTAATAGACCATTTATGATGAAATATTTTTATTTAAGGCAAACATTTCTACGTACTATCCTGAAGTGTATTTAGTTCAAGTTCATCAATGTGCGTTTTTAGCAATCACAAATAGTAATTTGATCAAATTTCATTTAACTCTGTTATGTGGTTGGAAATTTCTACATAATGAAAGAATTTCAAATTCTTTTACTTTTATTTATTCAATGAAAAAGAAATATAAATATATAAAAATGAATTCCTATTTGCCTTGTTCACGACATCACGCTTGAACGGCGATTTTGCTAATTATTTTTTTGTTGAATATGCCATTTAGCGAGGAAGGTTTAAGGTTATATAACATCACTCTACGACTAATAGGAGCCGAGTATCGACCGAAAATGTTGGGCAAATGGGAAAAAAATATTTCATGACGCAAACGAAGTTGATCAGGTCAGCTAGTTTTTAATAAAATTTAAATGTTTATAATATCATTTAGGTCTTTCAATAAATGACTACTGCACTAGCTCTTTTTTTATGGTAGAGATGGCAAACGAGCAGACGTATCACCTGATGGTCACACCAGAGGTGTCACAAGTGCGTTGCCGATCTTTGGGGGATGGGGAGAGGAATGTGGTGAGGTGTTGGGGTATGGGGAGAGGAATGTGGGGAGGTGTTGGGGTATGGGCCTCCGGTATTTTATTTTATTTAATAGGTACAGATACAGATAACAGATTGAAAAAATACAAAGAGCAGTCTTAACAGTACATAATAGTAAACCTGCAATCCAGTTACAACTTTGACACTAGACAGTGCTTCGTTTTGGCATAAAAATAAAAATTATAAGGTGAAAACAAAAACTAACCATAATTAGGTATACCGTTACAAACTAAATATTTATATATAACTAAGATATGCATTAAAATTAAGGCTTGCTATAACGAATGAGAGAAGATCTGAAGGCATTGAGACTTTCGTGAAAGATATCGAACTGTGAGCACACGGTATTATAGTTCCTGCACATTCTGTTTAGTGGGTTATTATGTGAAATATTATTATTACTGGGAGGAACACTAAATAGTATCCTCACTTACTCAGTGAAACACAGCGCAAGCGCTATTTCACACCGGTTTTCTGTGAGGCCGTATCACTACGGTCGAGCCGCTCCATTCGTGCCGAAGCGTGGCTCTCCCACGGTCCCTCTCTTTTTAGGATATTATGGCCTGCTATATCAAGCTGGGCAGGTGGGTTAGTCACAATGTCCCACTGTTGGGCTCGGGTCTCCTGTCAGGAGAGGGTTAAGACGATACGTCTCCACACTGGCCGAGTGCGAGTTGGGAACTAGCAAGACAACGTTGTGGCTACGTAAATCTAGCCGTTGGATGTGTTTAAGCCGCCCAAAGGCCGCCAACTAACCTTCACGACTGTTATTCTACAATAACAAACAGGACCGACTGCTTTACGTGACGTAATCACCGAGACGCCCATAGTATCGTGCCACCAGCGGTCACCCATCGTTGCTTACCCTCGGTGATTGTTTCTAATCACCGAGTGCAACTGGGCTATTAGCGCTTAGGTGGATTAGTATACTATGAAAACTACAAATACCGATCATTTTTCTGAGTGTTAAGCAAAATCTTGCACGGGGTCATAGTATGATCGGAATGAGTTTATTTCTAGACTGTGATTTCTATTGAGAGTGAAATATATGGACATGAAAACTATAAACGGAATTATTCAACAGGTTGCCATTGAAAATAACAATAATTACACATCTCACACACGGCCTCTCGAAAGAAGTTAGAACTTGAGCTAAGATAAATATTGTTAAATATTAATAATATTATTTTGTACATCTAACACACGACGCCGTCTAGTCCTAAGCAGAGCTTGTGTTATGGGTAACTACACATGTGATATAAATACTTTATGTACTTCGTTTTTGTAAATACATACATATTTACATAGAAAACTCCGGAACTCCGAATCAAATATTTACAGATAACACAAATCGACCCGGGAATCGAACCCTAGACCTCAAGCACAGCAGTTTTATTTGCCACCACTACGCTACCGAGGCATAAATACATACATAATGGAAAAATACATCCAAGTACAGACACATTTTATTGCGCTCATTAAATAAATATATGTCAGGGGTGGGGACGAATCCACGACCTCCGGGTTGGCAATCAGTGCCACTAAGAGCTCATTCCCACTTGCCGTACCTACAATAAAAAAAACTCAAGAGGTGTAAAGGGACACCCGGATGGAACGAAGTTCACTGTCAGGATTCATTATTTTTATTATTTTTTATTATTTATTATGTACAAAAAACCTGTATATACTCAACAAAAATAATCGTCGCGACACCACACTGTTCAATGCGAAATAGAAATGAAAATGTCTGGCTTGCTTTCTGTAAGAGAGAGAGACAGAGAAACATGCGCACGCCGCACGGCTTACAATCGCTTACTGTAGCAAAAAGTGTCGTGACAACTTTTCGTAAGAATTTTGGTGTCGTGACATCTTATCGTAAGTTTTTTTTCCGTCTAGCCCCCTTTCACAACGCGCGATAAGGAACTTCGTTCCAAAAATACAACAACTCTACTTGTGCGTCGTGATGCGTGCGTGATCGCAGCGAGGTACGCACGGACGGAACAAGCGGACGCTAGTCGCCCGACACCGGACACAAGTGTGAACAGCGTTATTCTTACTTATAGGTTATATATGTTATGTAGGACACGATTTTTTCCGGGCGTAGACGGCTGGTAAAGCACTCGACATTTATTGTCGTGGCCGACACAAAGTTGGTTTCCGACATGTGTGAATAGCTTCATATAAAATGCTCTGCCACTGAAACCTCCGATTAATAACCGGACCCGACACACGACAAGTGTGAACGGGGTATAACACAACAGACTCGTCAGGCAAGCAATGGTGGCGGTTTTCAAAACAACTGTATTGTAGGCAAGAATCGCTAAGAATTCGCTATAAAACAAACCTTAGTAGTTAAGAAAATTGTTCTTGCAAAACTTCAGTCTACCTGGATTTTATCTTTCACTGTTTATTTTCTTTTAAAAAACTTTCTAAATGACAGTTGCACTTGCAATCTCTTTTAACTTCTCCCGATGGAGCTTTCATAAACTTTTGTCTCAAATTTGACGGTATCTGGTTTTTATTGCAGTTTCAAAATGACGTATTTTTATCACAAACTAGGGGAAAAGTGACCCTCTTCTTAACAAACTGCATTTGTTGAAAGACTTTAATGACGTAAGGATTATTTAGCTTGACACCGAGTTGGTCCAAAGTTTGGACGTTGAATGAAATTACAAATAAAAAGTTTTGGGGCTTTCATTGAATTATTTTGTTCTAAAATTAATTCGCAATACGTGTTTCGTATAGTCGTGTGAGCTGTCCAATGTGCATGGAAAAAAGGGATTATATTTTAGTAGGGTAGTTGTAAATGTTTTTAAGGTATAGTCGGTAACAAAGCTTGTTAAATATGTATAAGTTTTACTGTAGAGGCTTTCACGACATTGTTTTTACTCCTGTGTAAAGTGGTTTCATGTACATATTGTTTATTCTGCAAAATTGAGAGACATACTTTTGTTTTGGTAGACTGGTTTTGCCTGCCACCCAGTAACTTTAAGCATCATAAAAGGTGTCACTTGGATTTCGGTGGCTTTACTCATTAGTTGAAACTACGCAAAATTTAACGCAGGTTTTCTATGAGACCATGAATATTAATCCGGTTGAGTTTAAATAATAATTTAAATCAATACTATCCCACGAGTAGTCTACAAAAACAAAAACTTGTACCTACATACAAACCTGACTGAAAACATCGCCAGTTTCCGAGAACTGTTTGATTTGCTATTTGACAAGACTCCTAATATTAGTTCTCTTGCATTAATGATGTAAACACTGAGACTGCCCAGCTTTTGTAATAGCTTGACGGGGTTGCGATAGTGACGTCATGGGTTTTTATTCAACCCACTTGAAACGTCATCCATTTATTACAGAAATGTGTGTTTTCTTTTGAAAATACTTTTTCTGATACATCTTTCTAAATTTTTTTATGTATGCCCGGCCTGGTGGAAAGCTTAAGCAGAATACAAGAGTGGTGGTCACCATACTCTTTGCGAATGAAGTCAATGCAATATTGCAGCATGGTGATGGCCGCCATGGTGTCGTGGCGGCCTAGTGAGTAGCCAACGAAACACAACAGCACGAATGCTGTCATTTTCTTCTGTGCGTAGGTGGTACCGCCCCGCCGAGGTGTTGAAATTAGCGTGGCTCTACTACCTTTATTTTACATATTAAATAAACTAGATCTACTACTTAATCTAATTGTATAAACACATATAGGCACATACTAACTAAGTTGTTACTAAGACCCCCTCTTAACAAAAGGTTAAGCCTCTTCTAAGAATATGTTCTTGATACGTGTGTGTTTAATTATTTTCGACTTAAATATATGTTTCGTAATTTTAAGATCAAGACAAACCTAACAAGACCCTACAACCTCTAGTTCAGCTCTTAAGATTTCTAACCACTTTACCTATAGTAGACTAAATTGTACTTCTAAACAATCCTGGTTAGTCGTTTATAATACAAAGATCTTACATTGTATTTTGTCTACAACAGTACGTTACAAAATGGAGGTTATGAGTCCAAACAATCATATTTCGGCAAAGGTTTCGAAGTTTTCGAAAGGGTCTCTACGATATCTATATGGAGTAACACATTGTATTGTAGAGTCAATGTGGTGTCGTTGCAGTTCATGTTACGTGCTCTGGTTTCTAAGAGTTTGTTTAAAGTGTTTTGTAGAGCATGTATAGACTTTGATGTTGGTTTGGTTTGAAAAGTTTCAAACAGTTGCCTATTGCAAGTATCTAAATAGTATTTATTATGACAAAAGACTCTAACTAGGTCCAGAGGTTTTATTATTGTGACTAAAGTGCTGATAAACATGCTAATATATTTTTAAAAACATATATATCACATACATTTCACCTAGACACAGAAATAATGATTGCCCTTGTAGGTAGGAGTCTTCCTATCGATTTTCGGATAAAATGATATACTTTTTTGAGAGGGTGCAGAATATGTTTCAAGGAAACGAAAGTTAACAGATGGTTATTACGGATAATTACTTCCAAAACTGAAAAGGAAGTTTTTTCATCGTTGCTAGCGAACCTCGTACTAAGTCACTATTCGAATGTGGGATGATTTCTTTTAATGCATGCTTTGTATACAAAATAAAACATCATTTCCTTACCCTTGTCCTGTATTTGGGGTTGGTGCAATAAGTTTTCCTCCTCCATTCTCCTCTATCACTTGTCAGTTCACTGCTTACACCCCTCCTGGCCATATCCTCTTTAACGAAGTCCATCTATGTTTTCTTTGGTCGTCTTCTACTCTTATATTCGTCGACTTCCATACTTATAACTTTCTTAACTACATTTTGCTCATCTCTACACACCACGTGTGTAATACCATACCACAACATAAAGTATGATTATGGGCTCCTACACATAACTGCGATACGATGCGGCTTCGCGCGATGCGAATCAGTTTGGATGTTCTTGCGGTGCATTCGTGCGAGCTCGCAGATATTTGCGATGCGTTGCTAATTCGCAATTATGTGTGGGAGCCCTAAGGCATTCCTTTTTTATGCTGTGCCACATTATCATCTCTGTGTTCGAATTGAACTAACAACAGCCAAAATCAATAAACACAACAAAAAAAAATGTATTAAAATTATACAAGTACCTTATATATAGAAAAGAGTTAATAAGGCGTCTTGGTTTCATCAAGACGATTTCCCACAAAACTTTCGTACTAGCGAAGCAATAAAATTGTTTTTGTGTTCAAACACTACAATATCTTAAATAAACTACACAACAAGAAAGCTTAAATTAATTAATAGAATCAGATCATCCAGTGAAAACAAGCATTGTTTTCATAAATGGTTACGTAAGTCTTCTTCAGCTTCGAGCATAAACAGAATCAAACTTTATACCATTACCCGAACATTCTCAAGTTTCTAAAACAAACAGCAACTTTGTATTGGTTGTTTTGACAAGTCATTTGTTAAAGCCAGGCTTTAAGGTTTTGTATTAAGATGGCTTTTTTGCATAATTGTCTAGGTCGTTTTAATTTTAGCGGCAAAAGTATGTTATTAACCTTTTAGCATTTAATTCTGCAAAAACCATAAAGTTTTAAGGTTAAAGCAAAAAAAAAAAAAAAAAGGGTAAAGATGAATTTCTTTACACGTCCTCACAGAAAACTGGTATGAAATAGCGCTTGCGCTGTGTTTTCCCGAGTGAGTGAGGATACCGGAGGCCCATACCCCAACCCTTTCCTACATCCCTTTCAACATCCTCCAAAGGCCGGCAACGCACTTCTGACGCCTCTGGTGTTGGTGTCCATGGGCGGCGGTAATTGTTTACCATCAAGTGATACGTACGTGTAAAAAGATATTTCATAAGTTTCTGTAGGAACCTTGGTTGTTGTAGTGTAGTATTGCGTAAGTTATTAAACTAGAGTATTGATCTTCACTGTATTCTGGCTACTGGTTGTTTCTTGTTGTTATTTTAACAGTCTAATTAAAATTTAGTTACTGTAAATCTTCTTAACGTAACAAAATACAGCTAAGTTATTATTATCACACTAATATATAAAGGCGAAAGCTTGTGAGTGTGTTTGTTACTTCTTCACGCACGTTACTTTTACAGTAATATAGCTTCTACATCAGAATAACACGTAGGCTACTATTTGCCGCGATAAGCGACATATACGCGGGTGCAGCCGCGGGCAACATCTAGTTATAAATAAATGCTAAGCAAAGGTCAAAAGTGAACCATTTGCACACGATTGGTCATATAAGTTTTAAAATTAAGTTCACTTTTATAAAGTATCCTGCCAGTGCACTTACTTTGAATTTTTATCTAAATATTTAGTTTCATTAAAAACTCAATAGCCAAATTACTCATTAGAAACATATTTTATAAATTACTTCTTAAGTGACCGTGCGGTCTAAACATGAAAGTCGCTACCACTGCACGAGTTTCCTTCCTATAATGATCTCCTGGTCCTTTAAGCGGGGCGTGAAAAAGCATCTCACTTGGTAGCCATAGTGTGGGTCACCATGCTGCATTGTCCACTTGGCATTAAGGATAGTGACCACTCTTGGATTCTACTCATGCTTTCCATCAGGTAGAGTAGAGTCATTTTGGTAGATTGTACATAAAAAAAAACTTACATTTTTGTTAACTTTCTTGAGCGGCTATACTATTAGATTTTCCTATGTTAAGGTTGAATATGTAATCTTGGGTTTTATGTATTTAAATAGCATGTGATAAAAAGAGTGCGGCCTTTTTAGATAGAGATAGAACTTTTGATCGTATTTCTCCTAACGGAACTCAAATATTTTCTCTACATTTAAGGAAAATTTATCTAACACGGGCAAAATTGATATAAATGTTGTTGAAAACGGAACTAATTTTACTAACAAAATACTTTAGGGTATATTTCCGCGTTGTGGGTTGTTTTCGGAGAAATATCCAGTTATTTAGTTAAAATGATTTAATTTTATGTATATCTCAAAATATTTGTTATTCGCCCACATTTGAACACGTGTAATTTGGCTTATGGTTGAATGAAGCTATAAAATTACTTCAAAGAAGGTATTTTGTATTTTAAAATAATGTAGAAATAAAATATTTTTTTAGACTCTAGAGGAATCATCTCAGTCCACACAAGAAGTCCACTACTGGACATACGGCATGTTTGACCGCCTGTCAAAGTAACTCTGCTCAGCTTGATGGAAAGCTTGAGTAGGGTCTAAGGCCCGTATTTTAAAAGGCGTCTCAAGTATCCGTTGAACTCCGATCAGCTGAAACGAGTTTTAAGTTCCAATCAAATCTCAAGCGTCCCTCTTATTTTAGAATGCGTTTTGTGTTCTACTCAGCTGAAACTAGTCTCAGTAACCAATCTCAACTCAACAGTCTGTTCTCAATTACGCTTCTGCATTATCTAAAATATTGTTCTGTGTCACGCAGCAAATTATATTAAACTAAATATAATTAACAAATATAATTTAAATATTATTAGTTATTGGTTTGTACATAATACATTATTGACTAGTGTATCAATGTAAACATAAGAATAAGGCGCAACTCGCCCTAAATTAAATATTATAAATATTAAAATCAAATGGCTAGATATTACCTACAACGGAACGTCCAAATTGTTATCAATGCTTGTCATGTTGAATTGTTTTTTTGGTTGTTTATTTAAAATAATGTTATATTTTTGTCATAAACCAAAAGGTTGTAAGTGATATTAGTTGAAACAAGTGGTTAAACGTGTATTTAAAGTGAATTGAATTTCAATTTAATGTTAATTAAAGAGAATTGAAATGTGTATGATATATAATTATTTCGTAAATAAAGAAATAAAATACGTTAATTTCCCCTTTAGAAATTACCACTTGAGACTAGATTGAACTTGTCTCAACTGAACAGAGATCACATCTGTCAAAATCTATTCCTGAGAGGAGATTTTGACATAAGTATCGTTCTAAAATAAGCTGTTCATTGATCTTTACTCACCTGATTAACGATCAGTGAATCTTGTCTCAAGAGACGTTCTATAATAAAATCTCTTCTTAAAACTAGTTTTGAAACTAGATTCACGACTGAGACGCCTTTTAAAATACGGGCCTAAGAGAGGGGCCACCATATTATGTGCGAATGCAGACAATGCTGTATGACGACCCACACTATGGCGGCTTAGTGAGAAGTTTTTTCACGTACCAAAAGGCCTTTCTCAATGCTCTTTATAAGAGATGAATATTATGATTAAATTCATAAAACTTAAGGCAACTTCAGAAAATGATATCATGTTCTTACCAGATTATAATCTATTAACATAATTCAATAAGCATTCCTTCGTTTTTGGTCTAAGAGTATGTTAAAAAGCTATAATAATGATGTAAACTTTTCTTAACTCTCTTTAACTTTTTAATATGAAAAGGAAACTTAATTTCGTAACACTGAAATACTGCCTGCTTTGATAGTCTGTTTTGCAATGTATAACGTTTAAAACATTTATTTTTACTTAAAACTGCCAGATACCGTTATTTTAAATTTTAAAACAAGGTTGCAAAACTTAATTTACTGTGTATACTACACATTGTTTGAACAATACAAAATATTGATAACGGAACTTCCAAGAGAGGGAAAGGAATGTGAAAAGTACATCGACATGCCAAAACCGATATCCATTCAAGTTAAGAAAATAGTGACATTATTATTCCTTTTCCCAGTATTGTGTGCGTAGGGTTAATGCAAAACAAAACAAAGAAATACTTAGATTTGAATAAAATGTAAAATCTATTATAAGCGCCACGATGAACTCTGAAACTATCTAATGAATCTAATCAATTGAACTTTTTGTTAAACGTGTGTTTTACTGGCGGAACTAGGGGAGTATAGTTAACATCACGCTTAAACCAATAAGAGCTGAGAATGATTCAAAAACAGTTGTGGTCAGCTGTAGCTGACCACAACTGTTGTGTACAACTGTTTTATGACCGTGGGAGAGCCACGCTTCGTGAATGAGTCAGCCCAACCGCAGTGATACCACGGCCTCACAGAAAATCGGTGTGAAACAGCGCTTGCGCTATGTTTCACCGGTGGTCCATACCCCAACCCCTCCCTACATTTTTTTCACCATCCCCCAAAGCCCAGCAACGCATATGTGACGCCTCTGGTGTTACGGGTGTCCATGAGTGGCGGTTATCGCTTACCATCAGGCGACACGTCTGCTCGTTTGCTCGTTCCATAAAATAAAACTAGTAATTAAAAAAAAATATTATGTAACTTTATTTAATGTTAATAGACTAGAGAGTGTCTCCCATCTCTAGTCATGTCATTCTCCTATTATCGAAAGCTCAATTTATTTAGTAAAGCGGCAAGTCACTACGTGATCTTATATTTAAATTTGGAGCGTGTACAAGCTCCGCGAAAGCTCCGGAAGCGGAAGGAATTAATAATGATATTGATTCTGATTTAATTTAGAGGCTTATGAAGATTTAAAGATGTTTCAAAAAGATGGACGGATTAATTTGTGATATAACATTTTATAGACTTTTATTAACTTTATCCCGAAATCCAGTGGAGTTTTTAGTATGTTTACTACGTTTCTAGTATTTTCTTCAACCCCTAAAACTAAATAAGCTTAACATTTACTTTGTAATGCATTTGCACTGCCTCATTGATCTTGTGGTTGACGTATGCGACTGCTGATCAAGAGGTCTCGGGTTTGAATCCCGGGTCCGGCCAAAAATGTTATTGAGTTTTTCTGATTATAGAAGTACTTAAAACAGTTCGGAGTTTGGAAGTTGGGGTCTGAATCTCCGTATCTCGGACAGCACGTAAAGCTGTCGTTCTTACGCCTGATCTCTCCCCGATCGTGTCGGTTAACCGTCCCATCGGATTATGAGAGAGAAGGAACAGAGAGTGCACCTGTGTTTGCACACACACTTGTGCACTATGTCTCGTTGAGACTGGCCGCTGTGGCCGTTATCGGCTAGGAGAACATTATTATTATTATTTATTTATTTATTTTATTTTATTGGCTTACCAACAATTGTTTACACAATACTAAAACAAAGTAAAAAGTAAAGTACATAAAGAGAAAAATAGCAATAGTGTAACAATTACTTATAGGTAAACTCCGCATGCATAAAAAGAGTTGTACCGTATGTTACTTATTATTAGTGCATATATAAATATTTTAACATTATGATGGTCGTAGATTAGAACTTTTCACTACAAAAGTTTGTTGTTCTCCTGAGACCGAATATTCTTTGTAAAGGTTGACTTCACTGTATATTTTTTATGTAAATATACTACAAAATTAAGAAAAAAATAGATGTCAAAGAGGAGTAGTAATTTTGTCTTTCTGATTACTTGTCAATAAAATCTCTTTGTCTGAGACATTGATGATGAAAAAAAAGGGAATAGATTTTTTTTATGGAATAGGGGGCAATGGAGCAAACGTATCACCTGATGGTAAGTGATTACCGCCGCCCATGGACACCCGCAACACCAGAGGCGTCACGAATGCGTTGCCGACCATTGGGGGATGGGGAAGGGTTGGGATATGATCCTCCGGTATCCTCACTCACGCGGTGAACGACAGCGTAAGTACTATTTCATACTGGTTTTCTGTGAGGCCGAGGTATCACTTCGGTCGAGCCGGCCCATCCATGCAAAAGCGTAACTCTCCCACAGTAAACTATTCTACGGTATTCTATTGATACGCCGCATGGAATGTAAATGAACAACGGATCTTAATTTTAATATCACTTTCAGATACAATAGGTAGTACTGTCGTTATCAGCAAGCTTTTAGATGGATTAACTGTCATTACGCGTCAAATAGTTTGACTGAACATTTAGATAGCATGAAACGTGGATAATTATTTAATTTAAAAAACAGGTTGTTTTATGATACGATGATGTGTGCTCCTAGATGATTTTAGAGACCAGCCAACTACGCAGGAAATCTTATATTACACTAATGAGTGCGCAAACACACACAGTCACTCTCACAATTCTATGGAATAGCTATCCGACACGACGGGGAGAGATCAGGCGCAGAGTCAACGACTTAAGGTGCTCCACAAAACACGGAAAGTGAGGTTAAAATCTCCTGCATAGTTGGCTGATCTCCATTGAGAGTGCGCGACGTGGCTGAAATCGACCAGGATTACATTACTATTACTCAGTGTGATTTCAAAAAGAAATGAACCTCACACCGGTATCTCTGTTCTCCGTCAAAAACAGTTATAACTAGTTTGCTATCTTTAGCTCAAATATCACGTTACTGTACAATATTTTTATCCTAGTAAAATGTGACGGAAAAAAGTAAGATGTAAATCGAAAATGTTCTAAATCTAATAACGTTAGCAGTTCCGATTAAATGCACACGCCCAAATAACCCAGTGGCACTTTATTAAACTGTAGTGGTAGTACTTTTTGGACGCATCAGTGGATTGCGCGCTACCCTGAATTTATCAAACAGACTGTATTGTCCTTTTTGTACACAATCGATCATGCTGGTATATAAAACTACTGGTTTCCAAGCGTTAATAGATCCCTTGGTTTTGTTCGATGATAGAGTAACTCGAGCTTAATTTAACATAATATGTTGACTGTTTTATTTAATAAAAAAAGTCTAAAAACAAATACCTTCTTTATCGTCCTTATAATTCGTAGTGCTCTAAATGATTGTGTCTATATAACAATATAATAGTGACAGCCATACTAGGTAAATGTATATGCTCGTAACATAGGTAGGTAATAAATTTATTCAATTTATACTGTCTACAAATAAGTTCGTTTTAAGCAATATATCTAATTATCTATATATTACGTAAAGCAAAAACTTTGAACCCCGTTTTACGACAATAACGCGAATGAATGAGTATGAAATACAACACGATTAAAGTAAAAAATAAGAAAAAAGTATTGTGGTCGAATTCAGATCACTTGGCGACTTCTGGTTATTTCTGATCCCTAGACATTTTCTTCCAGTTAGCCTTTGATGGTGATGCAGAGCTGTTTATAGCATTTGTATAATTAGAGCAGAAAACATTATTAGATGTACCCCTACTTTACCGATAAATTGTGCAGTGCGAACCTACAAAACACGGTAATTGGCTATGCTCGCTCTTTTGCTGTTCGAACAGCGCTCGATAAGGACGTGTCTTGATAAGTTATGCGGCATACGTCAACCATATCTTGTCGCTTAATTTTATATCGTTGTAAACCTATTTCTTTATCGTTTTAATGTTGAGCTATGTATTCATGAACTGTTTGTAATCGTATTTCGAATTATCAGATTCGTTTGTTGTGACCTATTTAGTGTTTTAATTATAAAAATAAGAATTCAGGTCAAGCTACCTCAAATTTGTTTCTCATATTGAATTTTTCACTGCTAATTTAATAACAATATGTTATTTACTATTCCAACTGCCAGAGAACACATTCGCGTCTATTAAGGTCGATATTATCTCCTTTTCTTACGTCTAAAAATCTCTGAAAACGGTGGCAATTCATTGAAGCGCCAGATACCGACACGGAAATTCACTTCACCCAATAATAAGGGTCACTTGTTGGGTCCAAACCTAATCGGGTATGCCCAAAACACTCTCGTGTATTACACGTATATCCTTTATAAATAAAATTCAACTTGTGAATTAATTTAACGGTTGAACTTATGAGTCAAATGAACTTAAAGTTGAGGGTTTTTTAAGATGCTTATGGGCTGTACCCAATTATTTACAATTTGGGTAATTGTAGCAAAGCGTCTAGTAAATACGATAGTCACTTAGTATTAAATAGTAACACATCTGTTAGTTTGCCTTTGGGGTAGGGTATAAAAAATATTGAAATAGTAAAAGCCAGAACTTCACAATCCTTTTACACATGTCTATGAAGTCTTGGGTCAGCAGTTTATTACCTACAAGGTCCAAATGCTCTACACCATTTAAATATTTATCCGAATTCTGTTTGTGTGTGATTCGTAACGGTGAACTGGGTACGAACTGGGTGAATTCCGTTCCCGTGCACGCAAGGTTTGGCCTATAGGGGATGTCAATAAATGTCAATATATTTGAGCCTGAAATGATGTATGGAAAATATCTTTGCCTAGTACACGGTTTATCATTGCAATTTCGAAGATTTTATGTTTATTTTTACATAAATGCAGCTTAGCCCTGCGGTGGTTGTTTTATCTTAACAACAGCAACCGCAAGTGACACCGCAACGCAAATATAGTTTTAATAAAGTAGCCTAAACTACTCCTTATATCATGAGCTATCTGTCAGTGAAAAGTTTGTCGAATCGGTCTGCATTTCCAGAAATTAGCCAGGACATGCAGACAGACGGGCAACTTTTTGTAATATATTTTTTGATTGGAGTAAAGTGTGGGTATACGATATACACTTTCATATGCACTTTGTGAAAACTTTTTATTCTTAAATTACAAATGACTGTACTTGCCTCTCATTAAAAAGGCTTTACATAAGTACTGTATCAGGTTGGCCAGATGGTTGGGTATTTTTTTTTTCATGTAATAGGAGGCAATCGACCGACCTTTGGGGATGGGAGGGAAGGGGGTTGGATCCTCTGGTACCCTTACTCACTCGGTGAAACACAGCGAAGGCGCTGTTTCACACCGATTTTCTGTGAGGCCGTGACATCACTCCGATCGAGCCCATTGATACTGAAACATGGCTCTCCCACGATATGAAATTGGTTCAAGTTTTCCTTCACTCTCTTCCTGTACAGATTGGTCCTTTAGCCGACTCTTACCGATACCTACTTGGACACTGTACAATCTATATTCTTAATCAGTCCCAACGTGGACCATAAATTATACAACAAAGTTACTATTTTTTATATTCAAATCATTTAGCGTTTAGACGCCATCGACAAAGGACAAAGTGCTTGTATTTGCCACAAGGAGTTTGTAAAGCATCGATCGTTAGTATGCTTCGAGTAACCAGAGAACTAAGCGAAGCCGTTCCTTTGGAAATGTTACCTGTTTTAGTAAAATATAAATATATATAGTTAATGTTTGTACGACTGCACGGTTATCGGTGGCAGTGGTAGTGATTTAAGTGATGACCATGCCGCTCTCTACTGCGTTTTGTGAGTTCACACATGGGGTGTAACACAACACTTTTAGTAATCCACAAACTGTAGTTCTGAGTCTGGGTGTACTGTTTGTAAAGTCTGCTTGCGACATACACATTTACGACATAATTTACTACTTTTAAGGTAACAGAGCCTCCCTGATTTCAGCACTACCGAGCCGGCTCCCCGGGGCAGTACTAGCCTCGCACAGAAGTTCACCCTAAAATGACAGCATTCGTGCTGTCGTGTTTCGTTGGTGAGTGCGAGACCTGAGGCCCAATGATGCAGTCTAGGCTACCACAGTGTGGTTCACCATACTGCGTTGTTGCATTGTATGCATTCGCAATGAGTACGGTGACCACCACAAGCAGAGAAAGCTAAAGTTATAAGTTTTTCTTCTGAAAAAACTTTTTACACTAAAGCACTGGATGCCCTTTTATTCTATTACTAAGATTTCCTATACTTTTCTCCAATAATATATTATACCAGTTGAGTCCCGCGGTGCTACCCGGGGTAGTTGTTGTACGTTTACAACGACAACCGTAGGGTATCGTCGCGGGGCAAAACTAGTCTAAAAAAGTAGACGTAGCTAGCCGCAACAACAGACATACAGAAAAAATATAAAATATGTTTTTTTTTATGTTAGTACCGTATATATCTTCATATGCATTCAGTGAAAATCTGTTAATTTGAAATTACACACAAACACTTCAATTTTATTTATTTGTGTGGATAAAGTAGAAATTTATCTCGTAATACTTACTAATTACAGTTTATTATTGTATTACACCATCCAGCCCACATAGGACCTTATTAAATTTCAGTTTCACAAAAGTAACATACCGGTAACAGGAAATTATTCAGTCCACCCCAGGCCCGTATAACTGAATAGTACTATAACTTAATTATGTTTGTTTGTCACGCTCAAATTGGACTTATGCGCTCATACGGTACACAGGCCACGGCCTCGAAGTCACACCCAGGCCTCGTTAATCCGTCGCGTCGTGAAACTTATTCTATATAATGTTAAGATAGATTTTATTAAATACTAGCTTCTGCCCGCGGCTCCGCCCGTGGGTTTGTCAATTATCGCAGCAAAGAGTAGCCTATGTCCATCCTTAAGAATCAACATATCTCCATGCCATATTTCATTGAAATCAGTACAACGGTTTGGCCGTGAAAGCAGGACAGACAGACAGAGTTACTGTCGCATTTATTATATAAGTATGGAAAAGTCATTTCTTGCAGTTTCACCTACATTTTTTCATATATTAGCCTGATAAAGTAACTCTACTTTGCTGATAGAGAGTATGAGCAGAATCAAAGAGTGGTGGTCACCATATGATAGTTTTTAGACACAGCTGTGTTCTTGATTCGGTTTCATACACAATTTATGAGAAAATGAATTTTCTTCATAATTTTCTTTACTGAAAATTTATAAAAAAAAAAAATGGTATATGGGGCAAACGAGCAGACGTATCCCTGACGATAAGCAATTACCGCCGCCCATGGACACCCGTAACACCAGAGGCGTCGCAAGTGCGTTGCCGACCTTTGGGGGATGGGGAAAGGGATATGGGAAGGGGTATGAGCCTCCGGTATTCTCACTCACTCGATGAAACACAGCACAAGCGCTATTTCACCCCGGTTTACTATCACTCCAGTCGACCGGCCCATTCATGCCGAAGCGTGGCTCTCCCACTGGTTTAATAGTTACGCTGCTACTTTATACTTTTTGTTTTGAGTCTCCTTTAAGTAGAAATATCTGGATCAACTCAATATCAAAGGAATAATTGAAAGAATAAATGAAAAATCAAATCCTAGACGCAGCCTCAAATAGATATTGCAGGTAACTATCTGAAAATTTATCAGAAAATTGTAAAGTTCTTGATTACATTTTATTTCTCCTGTCATCTTCTAGGTAATTCAGTTTTATGAACGTCGTAACCTTCTATGCAATATTAAAATCGTAATGTATTTTAACTGAATGCGGTGAAACCAATTTTTACCCGACTGCGACAAAACCAAAGGAGGGTTATGATTTTGTCGAACTATGTATAAATAAATAAATAAATAAATAAATATTTCGGACATCTAAACACACAACGCCATCTAGTCCCAAGATAAGCAGAGCTTGTGTTATGGGGTACTAGACAACAGTTACAAATACACATACTCTTTTTTTTTGTAAATACATACATATTATAGATAGAACACACCCAAACTCCGAAACAAATATTTGTAGATCATACAAACATTTAGTCCTACCCGGGAATCGAACCCGAGACCTCTTGATCAGCAGTCGCACACGCCAACCGCGAGACCAACGAGGCAGTATGTATGTATGTTCATCATAGCTCCTTAACTACTCATTAGAACTGGACAAATGAGGTGTCGTTAGAGGCGTCTTGATTGTCTACATTACATGGACTATGGCTTTTGAAACTTTGTAATGTACCATAGTCCATAACACTTTAACAACGCATGACTACGGCTTTAAAAACATGTTTCATGCTTTTTCATCGTAATTTTTTGTCGTAGTTGGGTTTTAGTTTTTATTTTTTTTATGTCTATATACATATATTTGTATGCTCAAAGCAGTCTGTATATGTTTGTATGCTCCACCGTAGTGTCTAAACTACAATACTTTTAATGAATCAGGTGTCAATAGATTCGTAGTAATGGCTCGGGTAACTCGGGTTTTTAATTACAAACACTGACTTATTAATTAATTACAGTAATGGATTCTATTTTTGTACAAATTAGGATACAAAATGTATTGAATAATATTTACTTATTGCTAATTCCCTAACGTAATAACGTCATCGAATTTAAAACCTAAATGTGTAGTAATAAAGTCATAAATTGAATATAGATCCATATATACTTAGGAGACTATCCCGTATTGAAACGTCCAGCTAAATACAATTTAACCTACGACCCTTGAAAGGAAAAAATATAAGGATTTTATTACCGAATGATATGATGAACTGAGAAACGATTTATATGGGATTTATGTTTATCTCTCTTCAATATATGTATATAATCTTCGGTGACGTTCAAGAAAAATTCCATTTTTGCTTGTAAATATAATGTAAAATCGTGATAAATGCTATTTATTACTGAATATTCCTCGTGGCTTTGCTCATAATAATGGGTATCACAGGTGAAAAAATTTATGTGTAAGATCTCTGCCTCTTTGGTCTTTGGATTAGCGTATGCGACTGTCGATTAAGAGGGTTCGATTACCAGGTCGGGCAGAAAATGCTCTTGAGTTTTTCTTATAAGAAATTCTTAATAACAGTCCGAAGTATGGGATAAATATATTATTTTTAGTATATACTAGCCGACCCTCGCAACCTCGTTTGCGTCTGCTATTTCCCGTAGCGTGATAATTTACCCCCGTTTTGTTCTTCATTACTGCTCCGCTCTTTTTGGTCTTAGCGTGATGATATATAGCCTATAGCCTTCCTCCATAAATGGGCTATCTAACACTAAAATAAATTTTCAAATCGGATCAGTGGTTCCTGAGATTAGCGTGTTCAAACAAACAAACAAACAAACTCTTCAGCTTTATATATTAGTATAGATAGATTATTAAAATCTATGACAATCGTTTTTGCAAGTCAGTACCATCATAAATATTAACAAATAGTTTAATCTTCAAATTCAGTTCGCCCTCAGGGTTGCGGAGGTTCGGTGCCAGTCGATCCGTGGAAAAACTGATTTTCAAATACACCCGATTGGACAAGTAGCTGATACCAAATAATCTTGTAAATAACTAGCTGACCCACGCAACCTCGTTTGCGCCTTATATTGCCCGTAGCGTAAAAAATTTCCCCGTTTTTGACACATTCTTCATTGTTGCTCCGCTCCTATTAGTAGTAGCGTGATGATATATACTCTATAGCCTTCCTCGATAAATGGACTATCCAACACCGAAAGAATTTTCCAAATCGGACCAGCGGTTCCTGAGATTAGCGTGTTCAAACAAACAAACTCTTCAGCTTTATATATTAGTATAGATAAAAGCTAGGAAGAACACAAATATCATGTAGTTTAAATTGTATGTAAATACGTTATGTATTTAAATACATGTGTGTTTAGACCATAAAACCAAGTAATGTGTTTAATTCAAACTACTTCTCCATAATTCAGTCTAACTTCAGAGAAACAGATTAGTCTTGGTAGTGTATGTATCTGACGTATTACATGCCCGTATTCCTCCGTACAAGAGCTTGAACTAGAAACGTCAACTGGATTGAACTTTCTAGACTACTAGCCGACCCACGCAACTTCGTTTGCGCCTTATATTGCCCGTAGCGTGAAAATTTCCCCCGTTTCTGAAACATTCTTCATTGTTGCTCCGCTCCTATTAGTAGTAGCGTGATGATATACACCCTATAGCCTTCCTCGATAAATGGACTATCCAACACCGAAAGAATTTTTCAAATCCGACCAGCGGTTCCTGAGATTAGCGTGTTCAAACAAACAAACAAACAAACAAACAAACAAACAAACTCTTCAGCTTTATATATTAGTATAGAGTATAGATAATATAGATAATCAAAATAAGCTCAAGGAAAAGGTCTTGACTAAATGAAACGCTAAGGACAAGCGACAAACACGCGGGCGGAGCCGCGGGCAAAAGCTAGTAATATATAGTTTTGTTAAAACATCTGTGTCTATTATCATATATATATACTAGCCGACCCATGCAACCTCGTTTGCGCCTTATATTGCCGTAGCGTGAAAATTTCCCCCGTTTTTGAAACATTCTTCATTGTTTCGCTCCTATTAGTAGTAGCGTAATGATATATACCCTATAGCCTTCCTCGATAAATCGACTATCCAACACCAAAAGATTTTTTCAAATCCTCAGATTCGCATTCACCTGTTGCATAACAAACAAAACTACTTATTAACTACTAATCCTTCATCGCGTAATTAAAGTTTTCCAACTGATGCCAAGAGTTTCTTAACATCGAACATCAGGATCGACAGAATATGATCAGTTAACCCTTTCGAAGGATCCTCCCTTTATATCTGGGAGATGAAATACTCATAACTCTCCAAAAACGAAATAGATTATCTCTTACGCTACAATGGACGAGAGAGCAATGAAATATCTATACAAATAAATAAAATTGGAGTGTCTGTTTGTAATATTAAAATAACCGCTTTTTACTAAATGCAAATGTATGTATACACGGGACATATACCAAAAATGTAGTTAAAAAATTTTTGTCTGTCTGTCTGTTTGTTCCGGGTAATCTCTGGAACGGCTGGTCCGATTTTGACGGGACTTTCACTGGCAGTTAGCTGATGATCCAGGGAGTAACTTAGGCTACTTTTTTATACTAGCTTTGTCCCGCGGCGTTACCCGCGGTAAAACAATAAACGCGGGTAACACCGCGGGGATCAGCGAGTTTAACATAATATATGTATTGGATATTACATAATGCTAGTTACTAGAAAATTATAGATCAGTCTGCTGTTCTTGGAAATTTGGAAATTATTACGAAAGTACGAGATTCTAAGATTTGGTGTGATTCTTTTACTTAGTTTGTAATGAAATTAGGGTAACAATTATTCACCCTCAATTGTAAGGATAGTTAAAATTTAATAGAATCCTACTAATATTATAAATGCGAAAGTTTGTAAGGATGGATGGATGTTTGTTACTCTTTCACGCAAAAACTACTGAACGGATTTGGATGAAACTTTACAGTAATATAGCTTATACATCAGAATAGCACATAGGCTACTATTTGCCGCGATAACCGACATATACGCGGGCGGAGCCGCGGGCAACAACTAGTAATAAATAAAGATAGTAAAATAATAAAAGAGAATAAAAAAAGCAAATATCAATACTATAAAATACATATATATATATATATAAAGTATGTCAATTATTATTCTGTAATATTATTAAAATAATAATTTTGCTTTAATAGTTTTTCGTTTTGTTTTCTGAGCTGACTTTTTTAATTTCCATATTTATCATATACAAATTTTTGTTTATATACACTTCTTAATCAACAGTTTTTATCACATCAAGTATTTTTATCAGTTGTTCCAGGTGTACCAAACTTTTGTTGTTTTTTTTAGATATCCTTTGTTAATGATGAATGGCGGCCAAGATCTGCTACAGTTCTAAGGACTCACATACGACAGAAAACCATTAAGTAGGTTTCAGTTGCTTCTGTTCCAAACAAGTATACAAAAAATATTTTGTATTAATTTATTTACAGTAATAATAACGAAGAAATTCTTTAAAATCTTTCCATATCACCAATATCCTTCTGATGTAGGGTTTCATAGTTACCCTAATAGCAATGTTTGCGGTCTTATAGTTTCTGGCTATTTAAGGGTTAATGAAATCATTATGTCGGGTTATTATGCTTATATTTGTCTTAGAATTGTAACATTTCGGGCTCAGTGTTTGAGTTCGTTAGTTATTAGTCTGTATAGTGGAGTTTGCTGAAGTAGATATTAGTTCCTCTCTGAAATAGTAAAAAAGTTACAATTGAGTTGGGTTGAAAGTTGAAGTTGAAGGTATTTCATAGAGCTGATTTGTTTAGTGAATGATGAAACGTTTTAACAGTATATTATTTTCTTGTATTTTTCTTACTCTAATTGTATTTTGTGTTGATTACCTTTCTTTGTATAATATATAAAATATAGATACGCGTGTTTTGTCATTTTTAACCGACTTCAAAAAAAGGAAGAGGTTTCTCAAGTCGACCGTATATATATATATATATTTTTATTTGTGTTCGCGGATAACTTCGTCGTTTGTGGACCGATTTTGATTATTTTTTTCCTAATGGGGTGGAGATATTCCAACGGTGGTACCATGATAAGGACACTAAGATGTGATAATCGCATCCAAGAGAAATCGAGTCAAACCTTGAAGTCAGTTTTATTTTTGTTAAAATTTTACTTGTAAACTTTATAGTACCATGCTTTTATTGATACGCCAATTCTATACGATTCGTACAAAATTATGCTTTTTTTCGGTACAATTTGTAACTAAACTAAACAAATTGAATATTACAAAGTACTAACACTTATAGATTAGTTCTTTATCTTCAAATCCGAGGGACAATTTTTTTGGAAATTGTATTTTTTAATATTGTAAAAACGATCTTCCGTAACCATTTTCCACAGTATTTACGATATCGGGTTGAGTTTTGGTACATTTTTGTTCTACAATCAACCTATTTTATAATTTCTAAAAATAATGTAAGGAGGCATATATAGTCAATTATAAATCCGAGGAAAAAAATAGTATTAAAGTGTCACAGAAAGTCGCAGAAAAAATAACAACCGGAGCTTATATTTTCTCATATTTTGCTATTACGGATGAATCGTAGTCGATTGCAATAAGGGTTATTTTATTTTTTTGAACCTCTCTTGATTTATTGCGTAAAAATTTCGTAATCTCAGTCTGCGCTCGGCCGCCGTCATGAGTGGACACTGTGTCGCCTGTTTGTATTAGCTCTTGTTGAAAAGATCGCTCTACAAATTCAATATATTGGATAAACCAGAATAGGTTGATACTTGACAAGGTAAGATTATTTTTAACCGACTTCAAAAAAAGGAGGAGGTTTCTTCTATTTACAGATTTTTATAAGAATATTTTAGTTTGCTAAAACTAAGTAGTATTGTGCGAGTTCGGGCTCATTTTGATGAGACAGTACCTCCTACTTAGGTGGAGTGACTGAAGGTGAACTTCGGTGACTGCTTTTGGAACTTCTAGACGAGTTGACATAGTCTTACCGAGTTTGGGCTCATTTTGTTAGTTATGATGAGACCTTACCTGCGGCTTAGGTGGAGTGACCTGAAGGTGTGCTTTGGTGACTGCTTCTGGAACTCCTAGACGAGTTGACATAGTCTTACCGAGTTTGGGCTCATTTTGTTAGTTATGATGAGACCTTACCTGCGGCTTAGGTGGAGTGATCAGAAGGTGTGCTTTGGTGACTGCTTTTGGAACTTCTAGACGAGTTGACATAGTCTTACCGAGTTTGGGCTCATTTTGTTAGTTATGATGAGACCTTACCTACGGCTTAGGTGGAGTGACCTGAAGGTGTACTTTGGTGACTGCTTGGCGAACTCCTAGATGAGTTGACATAGTCTTACTGAGTTTGGGCTCATTTTGTTAGTTATGATGAGACCTTACCTCCGGACTACATGGAGTGACCTGAAGGTGTACTTCGGTGACTGCTAGTGGAACTCCTAGACGAGTTGACATAGTCTTACCGATTTTGGGTAAGGTCTCATCATAACTAACAACACGAGCCCAAACTCGGCACACCTAGTTCTACTCGTCAAGGAGTTCCATAAGCAGTCACCGAAGTACATCTTCAGGTCACTCCATCTAGTTCAGAGGTAAGGTCTCATCATAACTAACAAAACGAGCCCAAACTCGGCACACCTCGTTCTACTCGTTTAGGAGTTCCATAAGCTGTCACAGAAGTACACCTTCAGGTCGATCTAACTAATCCGGAGGTAAGGTCTCATCATAACTAACAAAACGAGCCCAAACTCGGTAAGTCTATGTCAACTCGTCTAGGAGTTGCATAAGCAGTCACTGAAGTACACCTTCAGGTCACTCCAGCAAGTCCGGAGGTAAGGTCTCTTCATAACTAACAAAACGAGCCCAAACCCGGCACATCTAGTTCTCTCGTCGAGGAGTTCCATAAGCAGTCACCGTAGTACACTCAGGTCACTACAGCAGTCCGGAGGTGAGTACCTATTACATAGAAATGACAAAATATAAAAAACTTTCAAAATATCAATTTAGGCAAGTTGACATTCATTCCCGCCGCTATTCGACTTGCACTTGTTTGTGTAACTTGTGTCAACGTATAATTCGAATCTATATCTATCAAATTTGGAAACGCGTCCTTTTCGTTGCTTTTCGCCAAAGAAGTGAGGTTGCTGGAGCCTCTCCCTCCTTCTTACTTCTGTTAATTGGAGTTATAATTCTAACTCTTCATTATGAATAATTCCATTGTTGAAAACTGATAAATACTGAAAACTGAATGTCCGCTCAATATATATATATATTTTTATATACTAGGCGGTCAAACGAGCAGACGTATTGCATGATGGTATGCGATTACCGCACTTGCAACACCAGAGGTGTCAGAAGTGCGTTGCCGGCCTTTGGTGGATGGGGAGGGGGATGGGCAGGGGGCTGAGGAGGAGGGGAGTGGTTGGGGAATGGGCCTCCGGTGCCTCACTCACCCGGTGAAACACAGCGCAAGCGCTATTTCAAATCGGTTTTCTGTGAGGCCGTGGTATCACTCCGGCCGAGCCGGTCAATTCATGCTGAAGCGTAGCTTTCCCACGGTTATTATATTTTAGGAAATTGTCATATTCCGTAAACGTTTTTTGTAACATATAGAGAAAATTCTCTACCTTACCGTTTGTGAAAAATACATGATCTTTCTAGAACATTGCCGAAACCACAAAATCAAATTAAACTTTTCTAATTGAGACAAAACCTTCCTTCAACGAATTTCGTCGCTTGAACTTCTGTGAGTCAGAAAATGCCAATTTTAATTAAAGTGTGATTACGGTGTACACAATTGTCTTTAGGCTTTTAACAATTACATTAAATAAAGACTTCCAAAAAGCGTAAGAATTATCTAAAAAATAACAGTCACAAAGTCGGTTCAACCTTTTCGTGACCTTGATCATGACTTTGGCTATGAGTTGTAATATTTGGGAATCGTTTTTAAGGAGTAAAGTACCATATTTAAATTTAAACATATTCATATCATCATAATTTGATTCTAAGACTCAGATTTTTTGTAAATGTTCAGTTTATCTATGTAGACAACATCCATTTTTATACCCCTCTTAACCTTCGACGAAATATTTTATAAGTTTGACCACCATGTCTGTCTGTCGCATCACAGCTCTTGACAGGATGGTTCAATTTGAATAAACTCTTTTTTTCATCCTTGAAGTACCTGGTTAAAAGCAATCACCCTTTTGTTAACTCGAACCCATTAAAACCGCACACCGTTTCATGTACCTTGCCGTTCTAGAAAATATATCCCTGGCGACAAATACAGGCCCAAGTATTTATATTATTTGCTAAACCCTTCGTTTAAAAAAACCAGAGCAGTAGTAGTGTCTATATTTCTATAACAGTTATGATTTTTAGTATCAAATGAACCGTTTGAAATACAGTATTATGCCTGTATTTCTCATCTTATTTCTACAATCTCATCATATTCTGTATGATATGTATTAAAGACAAGATCCTTATTTATCTGTATGTTCCTGACGAATTACATTTCACACGTATTCCCGGTATTTGTCTCAGTAAATTCCAAGTAAATACCATTTCGACATAGAGTCTATTTTCGCACCAAAAGCACCCTGTATTTAGTTCATTCAACTTTGATCATCCTATTCGTATGCTAATAACTCATTTAGCATCGATGTACTTGTAGTAATCTAGTGCTTAGATATATAGTTTAAAATATATCAATTGATTTATTAAATTGTTTTGTTGATTGGCGAATCAAAAAGTAAATAAAGTATTACAATAACAATAAACCTCACACATATTACCGTGGCCGGATAGATCAGAGTGATACCACGGCCTCACAGAAAACCGGCTTGCGCTGTGTTTCACCGAGTGAGTGAGGATACCGGAGGCCCATAACCCAAACCCCCACCCCCTCCCTATCCCCCAAAGGCCGGCTACGCACTTGTGATGCCTCTGGTGTTTGCGGGTGTCCATGGGCGGCGGTAATCGCTTACCATCAGGCGAAACGGCTGCTCGTTTGCCCGCCTATTCCATAAAAAATAAAAAATAAAATTATTTAGTCTCAAAGATACACTTGGATCTTTTAGGCTAAACAAGGTAGAGCCTGCAAGATTTTAATTAGACTGCCGCTAAACATACTTACATATCTAAATAAACACATAGTAAATTATTAATTATCTCTACAGTTATATTACCCCCCATACACATGTCATCGTTCTCATTATCATCACACAATAATATGCTCTAGGCAAGAAACGAACCCAGGACCACATGCTTAGCAGTCAGGATCACTAACCTCTAAACCAAAACCCGTTAGCTTTTTCTTCAATGGCTTGCTCCACCACTACTTGAAGACTTACATTAACATATTGATAACGATAAAATATTCACTGCCGTGCATCTGAGAGCACGTTAAGAAGTCGGTCCTGGTTATCTTGCACATCTATAGCAGTTGGGAAGTCAGTGAAAACTTGAAATTCAGTTTGCCCTCAGGGTTGCGAAGGTCCGATGCCGATCGGTGCATGGAAAAACTGATATTTCGGTTGAACTAGTAGCCGACACCAAATTACATCTATACAAATAAATAAAATTGGAGTGTCTGTTTGTAATATTAAAATAACAGCTTTTTAATTAATGCATATTAATTTATACACGATACATTTACCAAAAATGTCGTTAATTTTTTTTTTGTCTGTCTGTCTGTTTGTTCCGGGTAATCCCTGGAACGGCTGGACGGATTTGGACGGGACTTTCACTGGCAGGTAGCTGATGATCCTGGAAGTAACTAAGGCTACTTTTTTTTAGAATAACTTTGTCCTGCGGCGTTACTCGCGGTATAACAATAACCGCGGGTAACACTGTGGGGTTCAGCTAGTTTTAAATAAATATAGGCTAAGAAAAAAAATATAAAAAGAAATAAACATTTATTATATAATACATCTATATATAGATTATAATACATAAATTAAATATATGTAATACTAGGGAACGGCTTATTCATATAAATATACACACGCAGACTTACACAGCTATTTTCCAGTAATACCATTACTACGGGTGAATGCTTTGCCAAACGCGGCACAAAATATGTGGGTCCCAAAATCAGCATAATGTAAATTCTTATGTACTTACTGGAGGTTATAGAATCTTGAGAATAAGGAAAAGGTCTCTTAGGTTTAACTCTAACCGGTACAGTAAAATAATTGAAGCATATAACTTTAACAAGAAATATGTACATAAAAACTTTAAGTAGCCTATGTCAGCCAGGTCATTACAACGAATCTAATAACACTTCATTCATTTTAATCGGTTTAAATATTTAGGTGCTACATACATAGACTGCCAAAGCTCCTTCCTTTTAGTAAAAAAAAGTGTCAGCCACTTTAATATAATTATGTATTTTTTGGCGAACTGTATTTTTAATTTAACAGTCTTATTCTTAAAGAATAGAACGACAAGGATTAAAGGGCATGCTTCGATTTCGTTTCGTTTGGTTATTTAGAAAGGATGGATGAGAGAAGATTCACGAAAGGAATTCATAGAGCGAATGTGTGTGGAAGTGTCGGAAGAAGTCCGCGGCGAACATTTACCGACCACATTGGTGATGTTCTGAAAAGGGACAAGAAAACGACGAGAATGCATGCAGAGATTGACGAATATTGACAAAGCAAAAGAGGTGTCTCAGGACCGTAGTAAGTGGAGGTCAATTGTCTCTGCTTACCCTTCTGGGAAAAATGCGTGACTGTATATTATATGTTATAATTTTTCCCTTCAAATTAGAATAAAACTTAACCCGAGTTTGCTTTTTCAAATCACATCGTTCAACAAGTTTAATTTAAACAAAATAAAAAACCGACTTCAAGAACGACCAAATCGATAGATTTCTCTTGGATGCAATCATCAGATCTTAGTGTCTTTATCATGGTACCACCGTTGGGATATCTACTATTCATAAAAAAAAGAATCATCAAAATCGGTTCATAAACGACGAAGTTATCCACGAACACACATACAATAATAATAATACGGTCAAATTCCTCCTCCTTTTTTTAAGTCGGTTAAAAATGAGATGGAACACTCAGTTAAATTAAGAAACTTCTCTTTTTTAAGTCGACCAAAAGAAGAATTCGTATGTATAGGAAGCCACTTTGGTATGTGACCGGACACGCTATTCATCAAGATTATCAGTGACGCTTCAAGCTTTGTCCTGAAGAAGGTTCTAATACAATGTGCCTTCACCCTTTGTTCCTTGATTGGGTGTATGCGCAGAGAATACGAAATTTTATCTAACAGTTGTATATTTATTGGAGCTACAGATTGCTTAGTAATTTAATTTATCTCACTATCAACCGTTCAATATTATAATGTTGCTAACGTGTGTTGTAATGTTCTCAAAGAAAGAAATTCTGTAAATGTTATTTTACAAGTATGAGATAAATGTCGCTGATGACAAAATTATCCACAGGTTTCTAGAACATTCCTAAGTAATTTTTTTTTACAACGCCATCTAGTCCCGAACTAAGCAGAGCTTGTATTATGGGTATGTACTAGACATCTGATAAAATACATGTTTACTATTTTTGTAAATATCTATAATTTGTATGTATTTACAAAAAAAAGTATGTATGTATTTGTATCAGTTGTCTAGTACCCATAACACACGCTCTGCTTAGCTTGGGACTAGACGGCGTTGTGTGTTTAGATGTCCGAAATATTTATTTATTTATATTATACACAGAAAACACCCAAACGCCGTAACAAATATTTGTAGATCATACAAACATTTGATCCGATCCGGGAATCGTACCAAAGACCTCAAGCACATCAGTCGTATACGCTGCCATTACGAGGCAGTCATGTCATCAGTCATCATATGAGTATACAGTTAGGAGAAAAATTCTTCATTAATCTTTGTACACAACAAGCTTAAGTTATCGTAATTTTTTGATGTAGTAGCTGCCAAAATGATTACTCTAAACCGTGAATAGAATCCGAGAATGGTGGCAAAAACAATGCTGCATTGTACGTTCGCCCATTGCGAACGTCGGCATGCAGCATGGTAACTCACACTATGGTTGCCTAGTTTGCTAGTTGCTTTTTCATGTCCCAGATCATAGTAACTGGGAAACACGTGCACTGGTAGCGAGTTTAAGTTTTGGTCAAGAAAAACAATACAATCCACCTATAAACTAGCCTTAACTGCTTAACTTTTGCCCACGTTTTTAGTCATTGTTTAATTACTGAGGGAGGATTGAGTTCAATAAGCCGACCATCCTTTGTGAAGAATCAGGGGTTGAGCTCTTGTATCCTGAGTACCCCGGTAAAAAGCAACTAACGAATTGCTTAGTGCTTCTATTCCTGCAAGGCACTGGTATCACTTGACGAATCCGACTGATTTGTGCCAATTAGCGGTTCCCTGATTTATTTCAGCTACTATAATGTTTTTTTTAACACCCCTGCATTGGGAATAAACATTCTGTGTCGCGGGGGACTTTTCAAACATACAAGAAACGGACACAAAGAACACCCAGACTCGGGACAAACATTTGTGAATCACACAAACTTTTGTACCGCGTGGGATTCGAACCCACGATACTTGGCGCAGTAGTGGCGTGACGACCGCTGAAACCAGACCAACCGTCCAGTCAAATCTCAGTATGTATTTTATTCCTTTATTCTTCCTATAAATACTAAAATTCCCAAATAAGCGCGCAATCTATAAAACAAATCAGACAACCGTTAAAGCTTATTGCTATGTATCTGGTCCAATACCTGGTCTTTCGGACCGCCATGTTATTTTTAAAAACAACAGATAACATATACCTTCAAATAATAAATGGCCATTAATTACAGGGGGAAGTTCCTGTGCTACTTTCATCGCTGAAATAAATCAATCCATACGTTTATTTTTTATATTGTAGTCTAGCTGAACCCCGCGGTGTTACCCGCGGTTATTGTTGTACCGCGAGTAAAGCCGCGGGCCAAAGTTAGTCTAAAAAAGTAGCCTAAGTTACTCCCCGGGTCATCAGCTACCTGCCAGTGAAGGTCCCGTCAAAATCCGTTCAGCCGTTCCAGAGATTACCCGGAACAAACAGACAGACAGACAGAGACAAATTTTTTTAACTACATTTTTGGTATATGTATCGTGTATACATACATATGCATTAAGTGAAAAGCTGTTATTTTAATATTACAAACAGACACTCCAATTTTATTTATTTGTACAGACAAGTAAATGTATAGATTCAAAGAAAGTCTAATTCCAATTATGTTATCGTCGTGTTATTTATCATTCAACTGCTAAGTATAGAGAATAGACTACTATATAAGAAAATTATTCAAATTAGTAGAATTCATGAATAAGCAACAAACAGACAATGCCTCACTTTTTGGAAAAAAAAGAATCTGTAAATCATTAAATTCCGAATCATATCAATTTGGTTCATCATAAGCAAAACTTTTATAAGTTCATTTTCAATATTCATTCGAAAGACCGAACGATATCTAAAATCATGTCACTCCTAAATTGGAACTCATTTCTCATTGTTCAAATTCATTCCATAATCAAATATAGGACACCCCATTATACGTCGAATAATGTACTGAATGAACGGGTAACATCATTGGTTCATCATTCATTCGTTCACACACCAATGAATGTGTGTGAAAATTGAATGGTTGATTGAAAATGTCGCAATTGCTTAATAACGTGGATGCTAAACCATTGTGTTGATTAATAAAAGATGATCGGCTTTATTACTTTTAATTAATTTAAAGCAGTTTGAAATCTTTGTTTTCATTTATTCTTTTTAGTTATACTAGTGGCCGTCCAGTGGCTAAAACTTCGTCAATTATTCTCGTAGTGTTTCATTTTTTATTTTTTTTTAAGTTTATGTGCTTTTCCTCCATTTAAAGCTTAACTGTGGCAAATTTTATACTATTTCGGTAGCATAATTTTCGTTATAAGTGGTACAAAGTTTTTGCAGGTTTTAATATCTAGATAAATAGCTGTTTGGTAGCCGATTAATCATTAATTACTTGAGTAATTAGATTTATCGAGGATAGTTATAGCCTCGGTTATAAAATATCATGACCAAGAGTGGCCAAACATTAATGAAAATTGTATTACTTTTGAGGGTCGCAGACGCAGTTGCACGGGTTAGATGGTATGACTTAAATATTTAAATGTACAATAACTTAAATGAGTTGGAATAGCGTTTCTTAATAGTTTTCCTTCTCTTTGTTGTGTTGTAAGTTGATCAGCTGATTTTTTTATAGTCGCATCTTACTTCGTACGTACGCGCTTCTATTAATTAGTAATAGTTTTGCAAAAAGTAAGTATATGTGGTTGCTCTACGCATTGATAATAATCTGTTATAATACGAATAAAGCATTAGGTCTTTTATATGATTAGTCGAATACTAATATAAAAAAAGTAAAAACTAAAACCCAACTACGACAAAAAACGACGTAGTAATGTACCATAGTCCATTACACTTTAACAACGCGGGACTACGGCTTTTGAAACTTGTTTCATGCTTTTTCAGCGTCGTTTTTTGTCGTAGTTGGGTTTTAGTTTTTACTTTCTTTTTTTATTTAAAATGTTTTGGTGCCTCTATAGGTAATATAAATTTTTTTGCAAAGTATATTTTAATAGGTACCATAGAAATATCACAATTATTGAATAAATACGAACAAAGTCACGAGAAAATGCTAATAATAAATATATTTTTGAAATGTACAAGTTACGCCCTTTTTTATGATACCAAACAACATATTTATCTAAAATTTATTTTTTAATACAGTTCTTTATGTTGGCTAGAGGGCGTCACATTAGATTCAGTGACACGTCACATAGCGTATAACCAGCAGACGATCATGACGCTTCCAACGACACCTCATTTAGCAAGTTCTAATGAGTCGTAAAGGAGCTATGAGAGAACAAGTGAACATACATACATACGTTCATACATACATACATACATAGCCTGTACAAATCATAACCCTCCTTCTGCTTTGCCATAGTCGGGTACTAAGGTGAATATTAAAATTTCCATTTTATATCATTTTATGTATCTAATGTATTTTTCGTGTAGATCAGAAATCGAAATGTAATAAATACATAACATTGAACTTCACTAATGACATTTTAATGTTAGTAAGTATTTATTTATTTTTCTTTACGTGTTACTCTAATGGAACATAAATTAATTTACGAAATATAGGAATCTAATAATTGCACCTCTGTGGTTGTTATTTAGGAATAAATCTTGATATTTGGTTTGGGCAAAAGTAACAGTAATACAATTGTCTTAATTAAGGTAACTTCGTTTAGAGATTTATCTATACTTATAAAATGGTAAGTCCTGACTGACTGACTGACTGATTCATCATCGCCGAGCGTAAACTATGATAGTTAGGGCTATGAAATTTGGTGAGTAGAATCGTTTTATTGAGTAGACACCCACTAAGAAAGGAATTTTGGAATTTCTACCCCTAAGGGGGTGAAATAGGGGTTGAAAGTTTGTATGGAAGTCCGTCATTTTTTAAGTTAGAAACCTGAAACTTTACTTTTGGGCTTCTGATTAAAAATGAATAAACACGTATTTCAGCGTTTTTGGATATTCTACCCCTAAGGTGGTTAAAATAGGGGTTGAAAGTTTGTATGGATGTTCGCTATTTTTGAAGTAACAAACATGAAACTTTGTTGTTGGGCTCCTGATTAAAAATGAGTAGATACGTATGTAAGTGTTTCTGGATATTCTACCCCTAAGGGGTGAAATAGGGGTTGACATTTCGTACATAGGTTAGTCTGGAAGTTCGTCATTTTTGAAGTTCGAAACATGAAACTTTATTTATGTGTTACTGATTTCAAATGAGAAGACACGTATTTAAGCGTTTCTGGATATTCTACCCCTAAGGGGGTGAACTAGGGGTTGAAAGTTTGTAAGGAAGTTCGCTATTTTTGAAGTAGCAAACATGAAACTTTATTTTTGGGCTACTAATCAATAGTGAGTGGATACGTATTTAAGCGTTTCTGGATATTCTACTCCTAAGGGGATGAAAAAGGGGTTGAAAGTTTGTACGTAAGTTCGCCATTTTTGGAGTTACAAACATGCAACTTTGTTTTTGGGCTCCTGATTAAAAATGAATAGATACGTATGTAAGCGTTTCTGGATATTCTACCCCTAAGGGGTGAAATAGGGGTTGAAAGTTTGTATGGAAGTTTGTATTTTTTTAAGTTAGAACCATGAAACTTTATTCATGTACTACTGATTAAAAAAAAGTAAAGACGTATTTCAGCGGTTCTGGATATTTTACCCCTAAAGCGATGAAATAGGGGTTGAAAATTTGTATGGAAATCCGTTATTTTTTAAATTAGTATCATTAAATTTTATGCATTATCAGCATTTATGCGAATTCTGTTCCTAAAGGGGATGAGATATGGGTCGAATGTTTGTATGAAAGTTTTTTTTAAATGGACTATTGATCAAAAATAAATAAATACGTTCAAAAACATGAATAAATTACTGATACATACTTTTACACAGTTTTAAATAAATACATATAATCAACTTCCACGCGAGCAAAGCCGCGGGCAAAGGCAGTCATTATATAACTGAAAGACAACGACAACTAAATAGGGAACATAATAGTAATATGAGCATATCTATGGAATAAAAAAATTCTAAGATTTAATTACAAGGTACTGGAGGACGCGGACGCTAAAACTCGACTCGACTACTAAAAGTAGCATTAATTACTCGCTTATAAACAGACACAACATTTGTATTTATAATATTACGTAGGATAATAATATTATTTTAAAAAAAAAAAACTAAAAAAATATGTAAAAAAAATGTATAGTTGATACAACCTTATTTTCGAAAATGAGGTTATAATAGTAAATAATTTAGGATAGAGGAAATAAAAATTGATAGATTGATAGCAGATTTGAATAAGCACTGTTGTTAATTAACAATCGTTTTTAAATTGGAAGTATATTTAATTAACAATATTTATCAAAAATAACAGACGACCAGTAGCGTATGTAAATCTATACTAATATATAAAGCTGAAGAGTTTGTTTGTTTGTTTGAACACGCTAATCTCAGGAACCGCTGGTCCGATTTGAAAAATTCTTTCAGTGTTAGATAGCCCATTTATCGAGGAAGGCTATAGGCTATATATTATCACGCTAAGACCTGGAGGAGGAGCTGAGTACCATTGAAGAATGTCACAAAAACGGGGGAAAATTATCACGCTACGGGCAACAGGAGACGCAAACGAGGTTGCGCGGGTCGGCTAGTGTATATATATATATAAAAGAAAGTCGTGTTAGCTACACATTTATAGTCCTATAAATCAAGAACGGCTGAACAGATTTGACTGAACATTGGATAGGTTACAGATTACATAGGATATTTTTTTTTTATTTGCCCCGCGACATATACCTCGGTTGTTATTCTATAGCGGATAATACCGCGGGGGTCATCTAGTTCTATTATATTTCTGTCTAATGATACCCCACACTATGGGGTAGATGCGAATAAAAAAAATATCCCCACTCTACGTGTAGGGGGCCTCCCCTACACGTAAAGTGGGGATATTTTTTTTTTATTCCCTTAAAAAATATTTGTCTTGATTTTAGCATTTTGTCGACGTAGTAAATACTCATATCCCTGCATAGTTTTATCTTTCTAACACTAACCGTTTGGAAGTTAAGCCGAGTAAGGACGGACGGACGGACATGACAAAACTATTAGGATTCCGCGACGTGAATTACGAAACCCTAATAAGGGTACAACGTGACATCAACATATTTTCATCATCATCATCATCATCATCTAAAAGAAGTCCTACTACCGTCATAGTCTTCTTCAAGGTTTATCACAACATCCAGGTCAGTGGCTTCCCGCAACCTTCTAAGCTCAATTTTACAGTACGCGGTCCCCACTCGAGTACTATTGGACCCAATTTCCTTAGAATGACGAGATCTACAGACGATATTGGATATAGAATTGACAAACTTAAATCGCAGTGGGCGGGGACAATACCAGTGAAAATGGAGAAAGAGGTTTCGAATATTTGGTGCTGCGGCTAGAGTCACTCACAATCTGTATAAAGGTAGACATAATACACATTAGGGAATACCTGACAGGTTTGCCTGTACAGTTGAACTTTACAGGTAAACCGAACGGTGTATATTGCACAACTGTGTAGCTGTGTCCTCTTCTCAACTCATGCATACCTGACGGATATAATTGTGCAGATAAACCTGTCAGGTACACCCTAACGTGTATGACTAGCTTAAGTCCTATTTTGTGCTCATTGCTTAAAGTAATAAATGAACCTTCCTTAACAATTTGAAACACAGATAATTACTAGATGTACAAAAAGCTATAAACACACTTTCATTAATCCCCTACGTTTCGCCAGAAGTCGTATAAAAATAATAAAATTTTGTCGACCATGCTAATAACATGAAATTTGTACATCTGCTGAGATTTTTTTTATTAAAATAAGTAAACGACGGAATTGACCCCGTGATCGTTTCGGTCTTAGGGCTGTCACCGGTTAAAAAATCAACACGTAAAATATATATATGTCGACATTTGTCATAAGCAATTTAGTTCATTTAGGTATTTACGTTAATAGTATTATTAGTCTGTAAGCTTTCTCAAAGTAAAGTAAATAAATAAATATATTTTGTTCATTACTATTTCAATCAATACAAATAAATAAAATTAAATTGTCTGTTTGTAATAGCCTTTCACTAAGTAAATATACACGATAGTTACATCAAATTATTTATAAAATTTGTGTCTCTTTGCTCCGGCTTACCTCTGGAACAGCTGGACTGATTTTAACGTTACTTTCTCAAGCAGATAGGTTATGATATAAGAAGAAACTTAGGCTGCTTTTACATACGACTATATAGCTCCGTGGTGTTACTTGGGGTTGTTGTTATAAGAAAGTAATTTAAAAAAAATATATACAATTAACTTAAAGGTCGGCAACGTACTTTTTTTTTATCCCGCCCACACGCCCACCACTGTAACTCCTGTACACCAGGATCAACAGCAGTGACCCACGAACACACTGAGTAATGACACTCGGGAAGTTCCAGGAAGAAAATTAGCTGTCTTGGAACCCACAACGAAATTAATCAGAAGAAATAACAGGAGGAGTTGGTAATATGATAAGTCCACTTACCTCCTTAGCAAAGCGGCAACGTACTCGTGACGCCTCCGGTTTTGTTGTTGTCTATGGGTGGCGGTAATCGCTTACCATCTGGTTTCCCCCTTTTCCCCAAAAAAACATTGCCACACAAGAATGATAGCTCACCGGCGAAACGTATACAACTCATATACAACATTAATTGCTTTTTGAGGAAAACTTCAAATTATTTATGTTTAACAGTATAACAGAAAAGTAACTCGACACTGAATAATATAATCAACAGGTAAGGGCTACACTTGATTGTTTTGAGTGTTGTTTTTTTTGTTCGATTCTTTCGATTCGATCCATTTTTTTTCTTATCGGTTACAAAAAAAACATTGAAGGTTATTATTTTTATATATAATTCTTCTGTGAGTGTGTATGTCACTGAACTACTCTCAAACGACTGGACCGATTTTGACGAATTTTTTTGTGTGTGTTCAAGGGGATCTGGGAATGGTTTAGATTCACAATTTTGTCCGCTGGACAATGTTTTTTTAATTAATTTTTAATTTATTAGTAGTTATGGCAAAACGACGTTTGCTGGGACAGCTAGTTTATATATAATAATATTAATAGTAAATATTTCGGACATCTAACACTCAACGCCATCTAGTCCCAAGCTAATATATTAATATTTATCTCTATTTTTTCTGTATGATTAAATTTTAATCGACAAATCGACCGCTTGTAATGGTGTTCCGATTACTTTGCGTGTGTTTATTGATATAATGTGTCTCATGTTTAAAAAATTACAGACAATTTTGGTTAATTGATAACCAATTTTATGAAATAAAGTAATTGGTTCTGAATTTAATCAATTTTCATAATGTAAAACAAATATTATATCCAACATGTGTGAAATTTAAGGGTTCAAAGAAGAGTCTTTAAATTATTAAAAAAAATACTCAGTATATATAGTAATTGATTTTTTTGGCATGAAGTTACGAATACTGATATATAGTGGATCACATCACATTACATAAACACCCTTTGACAGTCCTCTGCTGGAAATAGGCCTCTCCTTAGTATTTTATACCAAACGGACTGATATTGTCAAATGATTATTTGCACCATTATATAGCAAAAAAAATGTCTAGTGGTACTTGTAAATATGACAGAAAGATGAGTGACAGCCCTAACGCAGAAGTAAATTGGCTGGCCCTCGGCAATAGACAGGTTTAATTTTACTTAGAGCGTGTCAACATGGTGCCGTGACATTTCGGCGTTGGTCCGAATTATATGCATTAGTTTATTGACGCACGAATTGTTTTGTTCGAGATGACTATCTATGTGTGTCGTATATATTACCAGTATTTATATTTTGTTTATAGGGTATGTTCAGAAGTGGTCTGCGATATTGATAACGATGTTTTCCAAAAGTGAATACTGAAGTTCACAATTAAAAGACTATAGTTGTAAAAATATTTACATTGTAAAACACGAAAAGAATTTCAACAAATACCTAGGTAAATCAATAGTATTTGTTTCGAAGTTTGGGTATTTCTTTGTATAATTTGCATGTATTTACAAAATGATATAAATCTATTTATATCATTTGTTTAGTACCCATAACACAAGTTCTGCGTAGCTTGGGACTAGAGGGCGTTGTGTGTTAGATGTCCGAAAAAATATTTATAGCTATGGCTATAAATAGTTATTATCTTCTAGCTACTAAAAATCTGATGAAGTGATATTTTAAGGTCTATCTATATCTATAGTATTCTTTTTTTTTAGTTCGCTTCTTTCAACAACTTTCTGGAAATATGACATCCAGAAAATCTTCTCACGTTCTTACTGAGTTATTTTATGTTTCAAATCCTTTTGTCTCTAATTAAAACTGATGTATATCAATAGATTCGTTAAACATGACGTTGTAAAATCAATTATTATTATAGCGAGTTAATTCCCATCTTTCTGGTTGGATTAGTCAAATATCTTGAAAGTAAAATACACACAAAACATTCTGGTATTATTTTCATTTACTGTCCATTACAAAAAAGGTATTAAGTTTGTAGTCATTGATAGAAACTAAAAAAAACTATAAAATAAATAAAAAATGTTACAGACGAATTATACTAGTCATCTTATTTGGGTTCAATATTATCCGATATGTATGTAAGTAGTTTACTCAAATATCTTACATTATAATATTCTAAGCATAAGTAAATATCTGTTAGATAGCATAATACTCCCTGTTTTGAATATATGTATGTAAATGATATGACTACGTTAATACATTATGTTCGCGACTGCCTCGTTGGCGCTGTGGTAGGGTACGCGTTGAGTGTTAGATGTCCGAAATATTTATTGATTGTGTGATCTATTTGGGGTCAGTGCAATATATTTTATCCTTTCATTCTACTCTTTCATTATTCAATTCATTGTTAACTTCCTTCCTAGTCATAAGATCTTTTTTTATTGAATAGGGGGCGCAAACGAGCAGGCGTATCGCCTGATATTAAGCTATTAGCGCTGCCCATGGACATCCGCTACTAGTGTTGAGGGCAGACGTCACAAGTGCGTTGCCGGTTTTTTTTAAAGGAGTAAGCTCTTTTCGTGACGGTTTATTCTGAACACATTCATCAATTCACCTTTTCTTTGGCTTAATATAACTTTACGGTTTCCTCGTATCATTCTACTAAACATCAATACAATTCAATCTGAAGGGGCTGAACATTTTTTTGTATAAGAATTACTAATATATAAAGCTGAAGAGTTTGTTTGTTCGTTTATTTAAACATGCTAATCTCAGGAACCGCTGATCCGATTTGAAAAATTCTTTCAGTGATGGATAGTACATTTATCGAGGACGGCTATAAGGCCATATATCATCACGCTAAGACCAATAGAAGCACTAATTAAAAATGTTTCAAAAACGGGGGAAAATTATCACGGGCAATAGGAGACGCGAACGAGGTTGCGTGGGTCTGCTAGTAAATATATATTTCAGTTAAAAGGGTATTAATCTATACAAATAAATAAAATTGGAGTATCTGTTTGTTATATTAAAATAACCGCTTTTTAATAAATGCATATGTATGTATACATGGTACATTTACCAAAACTTTTTTGTCTGTCTGTCTGTCTGTCTGTCTGTTTGTTTGTTCCGGGTAATGTCTGGAACGCCCGGACAGATACTTTTTTTTGGATTAACTTTGTCCCGCGGCGCTACTCGCGGTACGAGAAAACCGCGGGTAACACCGCGGGGTTCAGCTGGCTAACAAATATTTTAAGATCTCCGTGTGGTGACCAATTAAGAACGCAAAGTGTCACTATCCTTTTTTATCCCGTGGGTTTCGTAAGAGGCAAATAAGGAAACAAACTACGCAAGACAACATCAATGTAAAAAGAAAAAAAAACAAGAAACGAATCCTAAATCTACCTATGAGGGATGGAAACACTGTTTTATCCGTCAGCACACCGGGAGCTTTGCTTTGCTTTAAACTCTAGCAAATTATTCAACTGATAATCGATTTCCGTTCGATTATAGCCACTAACCAGCCGCCCTAGCCAAGTTGCAAGCATTCTTCTTTCTGCAATCATTAACGCCTACATTCTCGTGTGTCATTGGCTAATCTTAGACAGAGTATTAGCCAATGACACACGACAATTCAGGCGTTAACGATTGCAAAACGAAGAACGCTTGCAACTTGGCTAGGGGGGTAGGTTTTCCAAAGTATCGGTTAGTCCTGGTGCCATTTAAGAAACTATTCAAACAATTTCTTAACGACTTGCGAGTTCCAGATTCTAGAAACCAATTTGACTTGAACTTTGGAGAAATCAACCCATGCTGTGGTCTAACTTAAGTTGTGATTGTCTGTTTAGCATACAAGAATGTGCTTCAAGTGTGTGATAATTTGTAATCTTACGACGGGAATCGTGAATTCGTTTCCCACCTAGAACATATTTATATGTGTAAAGAATATATGTGTTATCTACTTACAAATAATTTCAATAACATACCTATATAAATACAAATGAATCGTCGAAATGTATGTACTCGTATACATCGCCGTTCATGGCACCAAATTAGATAGTTATTTTATTTATGTGTTAGTTACACGGAGCAAATATACACCTCACCTCAATTATTAAAATCGATTTAGAAGTAGGTGGAACATATAGACATACATAGACTGCCAAAAGTATTTCTCTTCCTTTTCACTTCGTCGCTTTGTATTTAATTAGAAAGGTGGAGGTACTGGATTGGGGACTTATTTCTTTATTACCTCAGATGTTCGTCATCTACATAATTATTTGGAAAATGCTATTTTTAATTGGAACGGTATGTCAGAACTGAATTTGGTGACATAACACTTTTGCATATGCATACAAGTCCCACGGAGCAAATACAAAGTATTTGTATTTGTATTTGCTCCGTGGTTAGTTACTATTAGGACAAGGTTCAAATAGAAGAAAATTATAAAAGAAACGGGTAGGATTTTTAGGCCGTCCGGGAAGTTTTTTTTTTCAGTTTTACGTCAGTGCACAAGAGAAATTTAATCTATACTAATATATAAAGCTGAAGAGTTTGTTTGTTTGTTTGTTTGAACACGCTAATCTCAGGAACTGCTGGTCCGATTTAAAAAATTCTTTCGGTGTTGGATAGTCCATTTATCGAGAAAGGCTATAGGGTATATATCATCACGCTACTACTAATAGGAGCGGAGCAACAATGAAGAATGTTTCAAAAACGGGGGAAATTTTCACGCTACGGGCAATATAAGGCGCAAACGACGTTGCGTGGGTCAGCTAGTACTAATATATAAAGCTGAAGAGTTTGTTTGTTTGTTTGTTTGAACACGCTAATCTCAGGAACCAATGGTCCGATTTGAAATTTTTTTTCAGTGTTGGATAGTCCATTTATCGAGGAAGGCTATAGGGTATATATCATCACGCTATACTACTAATAGGAGCGGAGCAACAACGAAGAATGTTTCAAAAACGGGGGAAATTTTCATGGTACGGGCAATATGAGGCGCAAACGAGGTTGCGTGGGTCAGCTAGTTTTACATAAATCCGAAGGAACACTTTAACTGACGCTCTTACGGTTATACTATACATAGTATATATACTATATATAGTATATACTATATATAGTATATACTATATATAGTATATACTATATATAGTAAAATAACAAACGATGCCAGTCACACTATAATGTGACTGGCATCGTTTGTTATTTTTTCCGGAGAAAATACTAATAAGTCGATACCACTAAAACAAAGCTGGTAAAAACAAGTAACAAATTAGTTATTTTGAAAGTGTCAAGAGTTAAATTTGGTACCCGAAAATAACTAAAATGCGATGAATTACATTAAAAACTTAACTTTGCCATCATAACTAAACTCTAACCTAATGTAAAATCTATATACTTTGTGCTGTCGCTAAACATACAAATGTCGTGCGGTAAAAAGACCCGACCGTAAAGGTACATAAGACCAATGTTGTTATACAAACACTATTCGTAATCCTTTCAATTTGGGGGAAATTTGTTTGTTTAGTCGCAGAGTAAACTTGAATTAACGTGACGGATAAAACTATTGTTTGAAGGGATTGTTTTATATATTATTAACATATTTTTAATCCGTTTTTAACCGTCTTCAAAAAAAGGAGGAGGTTTCTCAATTATATTTTTTTATGTGTGTTCGCGGCTAACTTCGCTGTTTATGAACCGATTTTGATTATTCTTTTTTTAATAGAAAGGAAATATCCCTACGGTGGTACCATGATAAGGATACTAAGATCTAATGATGGCATTCAAGAGAAATCGAGTCAAACCTTGAAGTCAGTTTTATTAACCGACTTCAAAAAAAGACCAACTCAATTCGACCGTATATATATTTTATGTGCGTACACGGATAACTTCGTCGTTTTTTGATGATTCTTTTTTTAATGGAAAGGGGATTTACCATGATAAGGAAATCAATATCTGATGATGGCATCAAAGAGAAATTCAGTCGAACCTTGAAGTCGGTTTTATTTTTGTTAAAATTTTACTTGTACACACATATGTATATACTCAGCCTACCTACTCTGAATAGAGAAGCAGTGACAGTACTAAAGACAAACTGATTACCATCACTTTGTGTGGTTCACAAATTATTATTCTGATTCTAAATGATATGTGTGTAAATTTTATTAATAACCCCATGACACAGGAGATACTGTACAAACATATTTCTTTTGTATAGAAAACTTTCACATAGGAATATACATACATAGATTTGTAAACTTAACGCGACACAACGTTCACTTTACAAACATACAAGAAACGGACCCAAAGAACACCCAGACTCAGAACACCAGTTTGTGGATCACACAAAGTGTTGTCACATATGGAATTAGGACACACAACACTATTGTGGGAGAGCCACGCTGCGGCATGAATGGGCCGGCTCGACCGGAATGATACCACGGCCTCACAGAAAACCGGTGGGAAATAGTGCTGTTTCACCGAGTGAGTGAGGATACCGGAAGCCCAAAACCAAACCCCCTCCCCCTATCTCCCCTCCATATCCCCCAAAGGCCGGTAACGCAGTTGTGACGCCTCTGGTGTTTGCAGGTGTCCATGGGCGGCGGTAATCGCTTACCATCAAGCGATACGTCTGCTCGTTTGCCCGACTATTCGATAAAAAAAGAGCTTGGCGCATTCGAATGCGGTGTAACCTACTAGTTATCGTACAATATGCAATATCTATTGAGCATGTAAAATTTTATTTGGATAAAAATTATCAATTTGAAAAATCAAACTACTACAACACTTAAAAAACTTAAAAAACAAACTACAGAAAGATTCGCCTTCTGATAATGAGAAATATTAATTGCTTACCTAAAAAAAGTTACATTTCAAATTCAATACGAATTAAAATCAAATTACATTCAAAGTATTCAAATAATTTCAAAATAATCAATAGTAACTTCGCGAAATATACTACAATTCTTTATTCAATACAATTCAGTCCTCGATAATACAGATTAAATGAACGGTAAATGAAGCTTTCATGCGGACTCGCCCTCAAATGTCATTATATACTTTATTTTCCTCAGTACGATACGTTTACAGCGGGAAAAATAAAACTTCTTACTTCTGTCAGCGAAGGGGTTCTTATAAAGTATCTATATTAGACTCGAAGTTACGTTACTGCTATATACTTACTATCAATTGGGAAATAATCGTTGTCTTTAATAGTTCCGTGTTGGGCGGACATGCGTCTATCCTGAAAATAAATAAATAATAATAAATAAATATTCCGGACATCTAACTCACAACACCGTCTAGCCCCAAATTAAGTACAGCTTGTATTATGGGTACTAGACAACTGATATAAATACATATGTATATATTGTTTGTAAATACATAAATATTATCTATAGAAAACACCCAAACTCCGAAACAAATAATTGCTGATCATACAAACATTTGGTCCGACCCGGGAATCGGACCCGAGATCTCAAGCAGAGCAGTTGCTTACGCTACCACCTCGCAACCGAGGCAGTCATCAGAAAAGGAAATATTTGGTCAATTATACCACGATGTCCTACGGGTTTTTGTCAAGGTATCCTTCTCTTTTCAGTGAATTTGATAAAAAAATATAAATTTCTTGCTATACTACAGGCTCTGCCTAGTCAGGGACTAGACTCTCTACAAATTTTCTCCTATATAAAAATCAATTGCTATTCGTTTGTCTCGCTAATGCTCGTGGGTTGGGCCGATTTAGTTGATGTTTGTATTGAAATGTTTGTCCAGGAAAGGTTTGAACGGTGAAAAATTAAAAATAACTTTAAGATCCAAATGACACGTGTACGAAGTAATTGAAGCAAATAATAATATAATCTTACATACGTGTGTTTCATAAAACAATAACATCAAATGTCTTTGTTTCAGGTTGCTTCTCTCAAAAAGCATTCACGCAGCTCTAATTATAAGGTAAGTAAGTATCTTACAAAATATCGTATTTCTAAAGCACCCGTACTTCAAAATTTCTATGAAGAAATTATATTATTTATAATAACAGTCTCATTACATCCCAAAAGCTCCTTTCCTATCTGCCATAGAAGATTATAAACTCTTATGAACACCGTTATTGGCATATCATATTTTATTGGTATTTACTTTCTTTATTAGCTAATTACGGTGAAGCTAACAGGAAGGTAATAGTTTTAGAAAACTATGTAAGTTTGTATATTCTACTACTACTGATTCGATTTTAACGAATAAACTATGAATAGTTTCATAAAAATGGCCCGGGTGACATGTGGATATATAAGCTTTTTCAATAATATAAAATACTAGCTGTCCCGGCAAACGTCGTTTTGCCATAACTACTAATAAATTAAAAATTAATTAAAAAAGCAATATCCAGTGGACAAAATTGTGAATGAAAACCATTCCCAGATCCCCTTGAACACACACAAAAAATTTCATCAAAATCGGTCCAGTCGTTTGAGAGTAGTTCAGTGACATACACACTCACAGAAGAATTATATATATAAAGATAAAAATGAGCCGCATCAGGTCGATTACTTATTGTACTACTACACTACATACGTCAAAAATGTCTTACATCATTTTATAAAAGAGCTGATACTCTTACACTGCTAGATCGATACTAACCAAACAGAGCTAAGAACTACCACCAGGAAATTGGCTTTCAAATGAAAAAAAACTACATCAAGATCAATCCACACGTTTGAGTGCTTCGATGCCACAGACAGACGCACTGTCTGTGAACGAAAAAAAATGTTCCTTGAGTTGGAATAATGTAAGGAATTAACAATTATCTGGAAATTCGTACTTAAAATTTTAAAGTATCACAAAAAGAAGGCATTTTTTTATTTTATGAAATAGGCGCGGCAAACCAGAAGACGTATCAACTGATGGTAAGCGATTATCGCCGCCCATGGACACCCGCAACCTCAGAGGCGAAACAAGAGCGTTACCGGCCTTTGGGGGATGTGAAGGGGGGTCGTGAGGGAGGGGTTGGAGGTTATGGATCTCCGGTATCCTCACTCACTCGGTGAAACACAGCGCAGGCGCTGTTTCACACCGGTTTTCTGAGAAGCCGTGATGTTACTACGGTCGAGCCAGCCCGTACATGACGAAGCGGCTCTCCCACGGTAAAAATAATTTTCTGTCGAATCAACTAAGTGTTTTGTTATTTACTTTACGAATAAAACATCTACGTTCATCGAAGATGCTATATTTTAAACCTAAATATTTCAGATTAGAAACATTATTCATAATGGCGTTAAATTTATTTCAGATGCCCCAAATTTACTCGAGGTTTGATGTTTTGACCTCGACTTTTAAACAATCTTTTATTTCTTTTGAATTTATACTTTCTGGTTTGATGATAAAGATCAAATCGGCTTTTGCTCTATTTATGTTCAAAACATTCTGAACACAGGTGAAGAAAAACAGACGGACATTTAGAATACTGTATTCAATTGAAATTTATTAGTGTTGAAATATATTAATCGTGCATCGATGAATGTTATTATAACTGTTACCACTATCAGAATCTGTGCTGATTTGTTATTGCTTTTGTTTTAATATGTTATTGTTATACTAACTTTTATTTCATGATTCTTTATTTATTATTGTGTTTCATCCTCTTGTTCTTAATTTGATTTATGATCGTCGAATGAGTTTTCTTCATCACTCGCCAGTTTACTGCTTACTCCTTTCATTAACATTTCCTCTTTCACACAGTTCATTTATTTTTTCTTTGATCGACCTCTTTATTGTTCAACAGATTTATTCTAAAGTTATCTAAAAATTAGAGAAGTACGATTGGTGGCCTTCTCTTATATCCGTAAATTTCCGTACTTAGTTTTAATTTCTTCTTCACTTAATTGTGATTTATAATGATGTTTACGTATGGGAATTTATGCGACCACGTAACAGACGTTATCGAAACTATAAGCAAACGTAAAATCTGTGGAACTGTCTGAAGTTTTGATCATGGGTTGACACCTATTATCCTAATCCTAACCCCGATCAATTGACGTTAATGAGGGTTAATTTTCGTAGTCATTTACGGGTCCCGGGTACTAACTCTTGCCGAATACTTATGTTTTTTCAATATGTCTATATATTTTTGAGCTTTACTATTTTTATTGCAGTGAAGGTAAGCCGAGGACGAACGGACGAACAGACGCTCGGATATGCTTTTTAAAGACAACTAGGAATATATCCTGCGTCGCGGGGGACTTTATAAACATACATGAAACGGACACAAAGAACACCCAGACTCAGAACAACAATTTGTGAATCACACAAATACTTGGCGCAGCACGATGCAAAACAAAAAAAAAATAACAAAAATAAAACCGACTTTAAGGTTTGACTCGATTTCTCTTGGATGCCATCATTAGGTCTTAGTGTCCTTATCATCGTACCACCGTTGGGATATCTCCTTTCCATTTAAAAAAAGAATCATCAAAATCGCTTCATAAACAACGAAGTTATACGCGAACACATATAAAAAAAAATATATATATACGGTCGAATTGAGAAACCTCCTCCTTTTTATGAAATCGGTTAACAAAAAGAACTATAAATGTTATTAGTCTATAATTTTATATAACTTTTCGAAAATAACACTAAAATAAAATCAAACAAAGGAAACTCTAATAATAATGACAATAAAAGCACATTCGATATTACAAATGGAAGCCTTCTATAATAAGATGTTGCCATTGACAGAACAATTGAAACAAACTGACAATTTAATCTGAAGCAACTCTATTGTCTATGTTTGTGAGAAATTGTTATACAAAGGGTCTATAATGATATTCTATACGCAATTGTTTCTTGTTATTATTCAACGGATTTAATATGATGTATAGTAATATCATAAGCTATTTAATATATAGTAATAGTAATATCTAAACAAGCGTTTTATTCAAAAAATCTTATCATTTCATTGCATCGTTTTTTTTATGTTTGGCCCTGCCAGAATGACTTTACTCTTCCTGATGGAAAGCATAAGCAGAATCCAAGAGTGGTGGACACCATACTCATTGCTCGTGCAGACAATGCAGCATAGTGACCCACCGCATGGCGGGCTAGTGATACTTCTGCATCATTGGGCCTCCGGTCTCGCACTCACCAACGAAACACGACAGCATGATGGCTGTCATGTTACGTTGATTTTCTGTGCGAGGGTAGTACCGCCCCGGTCGAGCCGGCCCATTCGTGCTGAAATCAGCATCATTGGGCCTCCACATATTTTTAAGTGTAACATAAATGTTAACATTCTGAAATGCTTTATTAAATCGTATTTCAGAAGTATTGAGTGAACTGGACAATAACCATAAGAAGAGACTGGACGCCTTTGAAATGTGGTGCTAGAGAAGAAGCAAACAGGCTGCTGACATCTACTATAGAAATTAGAAAAGGCAAGATGGTAGGCCACCTTATACGTCACGATATTTTTTTAAGTAATATCACAGAAGGAAAGAGAGGAAGAGGAAGACCGAGACACAGTTATATGGACCAGATTAAGGAAAAAGTGGCGGTAGACGTATAAAGAGGTCGAGGAAATGGCTCTTGATAGGGAGAGCTGGATAAATATCATTTTATAATATTCCGATTCCTTATTTTTAAGTTGATAAGTTTGTTGATTGCAGTTATTGTTGTCCCTTAAAAGAAGACACAGCACTTCTTCCCTATAAGTTTAGATTTCTTTTCGTCTGTCAAATTCTTTTGCAACACGTGGAGTTATAAAAGTTAAATGAAAAACAAAATGATGACGCGAATTCGTAAAAACATAAATCAAAATAATCGAGACTTGATAATCGATATAAGCTAACGATCTTCACATGTATACAGAATCCTCTCTGACCGGTTAAAACTCACACAATGTAAGAAGATATCTTAGATGATTTTAATAAATAAATATTTTCAGACATCTAACGCACAACGCCATCTCGTCCAAAAATAAGCAGAGGGTACAAGACAACTGATATAAATACATATTTACTTTTTTTGCAAATACATACATATTAAACACTAGCCGACCCACGCAACCACGTTTGCGTCTCCTATTGCCCGTCGCGTGATAATTTTCCCCCGTTTTTGAAACATTTTTCATTGGTGCTCCGCTCTTTTTGGTCTCAGCGTGATGATATATAGCCTATAGCCTTCCTTGATAATTGGGCTATCTAAGACTGACAGAATTTTTTAAATCGGACCAATAGTGCCTGAGATTAGCGTGTTCAAAGAAACCAATAAACAAACAAACTCTTCAGCTTTATATATTAGTATAGATTGAACATGTATGGTGTCACCAAAATCACTTAACACTGATATTTATTTCATTGTTTTCTACCAAGTTATAAGGATTATCGTAGATCCAACCATTCGTCCTGTACCCCCTAATTCAAGGGGACACAAAACCCTATCATTAAGTATCAATATGCCAATAAGTTGGGATATCGAGATTGATAAATACCAAGAAATATCACTAGCCTCATCTAAATATGGGTCCGTCCCTGTCAGTTTCCGCTTATGTTAGAAATGTACATCACTTTCGTACATAAAGTTGTGCCTTTAGTAAATAATATTGTCGTTAAACTGTCAGAAGTTTAAGATCAAGTTGTATATTTGGGACTTTGTGATATCAGAAATGTTGAGATGCGGGTTTAGTCCATCGGGACTTAATATATTCGTTAGATAAGATATTTATAAGTTATTGTTCTCAAGTTTAAAACTATGGAAAATGGACTGGAAACAAAAATAAAGTATTTTAGTGCGGATCTATTACCATGTCAGACGACTCAAGGGGTTCTACCAATATAAAAAATATCCCCTTTTATACTTTGATAGATAGATAGATAGAAAACTCTTTATTTGTACACCGTTTTACATATTTTCAAGAGAGTATATAAGGTGATCAATATAATAATGTAATGTACAAAGGGCGGCCTTATTGCCAAAAGCAATTTCTTCCAGGCAACTTTGTAAAATTATGTAAACCATTGACACTGTCATTTTTGTATTTTCTGTTGTAATAGAATGGAATAAAGTTTATTTTACAAGTAATTCAGTTTATATAGGAGCATATCAATTTAACTAACATGTTCAATTGGTGGTCTTATAGCTAAAAAGCAATTTCTTACACCCAATCTTTGAATGGAGAACCCGACTGTAGAAAGATGAATTCATGGGTAGTTTTTATATAAAAAATAAATAAAGATAATAGCTGATTAGATTGAGATTAAAATATATAAAAGAAGTTAGATTTTAATAAACATTCATACAAGCAAATATATACATAGACTAGCTGTGCCCGCTACTTCGTACACGTGACATTTGGATTTTTATCGCTTAAACTTAAACATCGTGTTACCGGCTTTATAACAGTAACCGCAGGTAACGTCTCAGGGCAAAGCTAGTCTAAAATAAATAGCCTATGTTACTTCTTATATTACCAGCTATCTGCTAGTGTCTGTAGTCGGTCTAGCCGTTCCAGAGATTACCCGGAACAAACACATAGACAGCAAGACAGACAGACTAATATTTCAAAAACTGCTTTCATATGCATTTACTGAAAGCTATTGATTTAAAATGACAATGATTTATATCCAGACACCTAGAGATATGTGTTCAGCAGTGAACGAGGTAAGGGGTTTGATGATGATTATGACAAATGATACCTCATTGATTACTTTGAGACTGAATATGTACTATAAAGTTCTTTTTACATTAAATTACTAACTCCTTTTAGTTTACAGCCACTAGTAAGTAAAATGAACGGTGACAATTGAAAGAAAAAAACATCTGCTTCACAGCAATTTCATTTCCTCTTCCACTCGAGTTTTATTCTTTGTACTTTCTAAAATAAACCCTCAAAATCAACTTTGAAGGAGATTCACAAAGGCCATAGCAATTTTTGTCTTAATGTTAGATATAATTCTGAATTTTCTCATTAGTAAGTAATCAATCAACCTTTGCTTAAAGTTTTAAAAGTTAGACACTAACGTTGAGTAATTTGTTACATTTAATATGTATAATGTTTTCAAATGAGATTAAAAACATCAAGGTATTAAACTTTCTAGCCTTTAGGTTCGGGTGGTAGCTCGAAAATGGAATACAATAAGTAATAATAAAAAAAAGAAGAAAAAGAACAACCAATGAAAACATACTTTGAAGTTGTGATTTAACAAATAATACAGTAATAATTATTGAAATATTATTATGAATGTATAATAAATGTCATGTCATGTCAAAAAAGAAAAATGTCAATATAATATCAAATAACTAGGTATCCAAATATAGGTATCCTCACTCGGTAAAACACTAAACTATTTCACACCGGTTTTCTGTGAGGCCGTGGTGTCATTCCGGTCCAGCCGGCTCATTCTTGCCAAAGCGTGGCTCTCCTAAGGTTTTAATCTATCAATGCGTTCTATGTTTGGTGTATATAAATAACAGCTACTGAATAAGTATACCATATTTGTTCCAATTCGGCAAACATATTAACTGACAGAAAAGAAAAACTTTCATTAAAGAGTACTGGAAATTTATAACAATATTATGGAGATATAAATCGTGCATAATCTGTACAAATAAATAAAATTGGAGTGTCTGTTTGTAATATGCATATGTATGTATTCATGCTACATTTACCAAAAATGTAGTTAAAAAAATTTTTCGTCTGTCGGTCTGTCTGTTTGTTACGGGTAGTCACTGGAACGGCTGGACCGATTTTGACGGGATTTTCACTGTTATAGCTATATATATATATATATATATGTTATAGCTGATGATCTAAGGAGTAACTTAGGCTATTTTTGTTTAGACTTACTTTGTCACCCGCGGTACGACAATAACCGCGGGTAACATTGCAGGGTTAAGCTACTTTTTAATTTAAAAAAAATGAAATAGAAAGGTGTTAGCATTGAATACGAATTCTTATTACTATTTGTATACCTACATAAAATGATATTCCTCAGATAATATTCCTCCAAAAAAACATAATGGCTATTGAAGACAAAAATACTGGCTGTTAAAACATGGAAATCTATACTAATATATAAAGCTGAAGAGTTTGTTTGTTTGAACACGCTAATCTCAGGAACCGCTGGTCCGATTTGAAAAATTCTTTCAGTGTTTGAAAGCCCATTTATCGAGGAAGGCTATAGGCTATATATCATTACGCTAAGACGTACAGGAGCAAAACAACAATGAAGAATGTCACAAAAACGGGGGAAAATTATCACGCTACGGGCAATAGGAGACGCAAACGAGGGTCGGCTAGTAGTCTAATATAGCTATAACTAGCCCACTTTCCCATATACATAAAAATCCGTTGAAACTGAATTAGAATTTTATTGTACTGTCATTACGAGGGTCTATGTGGTGACAGGGGTCTGAAATGCACGGCCTCCTTTAGAGATTTTCATCTGAAATGGAGTGAGACATTTATCCTGACATAATTCACAGGTGCGTTGTTACGGTAATAGGTTCTGTACTGTAGGTTTGGGGATCATTATTGAATATTATTTCCCGTTTTTACATTATACCCAAAAACCATACTGTCTACGCACCAATCAACGCACGTGTAAATGACGTGATGTGTGCTCCGCCAGTGAGAGACGTTTGGACTGAGTGACCATTTTTATAAGTTAACTAGCTGTTGCCCGCGGCTTTGCTCGCGTGGAAGTTGATCGTACGCATTTAATTAAAACTGTGTAAAATAATGTATCAGTAATTTATTCATGTTTTAAACGTATTTAGTTTATATTATTATTATTTTCGATCATTATCCCATTTAAAAGAACTTTCATACAAACATTCGACCCATATTTCAAACCCTTTAGGAGCAGAATTTGCATAAATACTGATATAAGTATTCATCTATTTGTAATCAGAAACATGAAAACGAAAGTTGTTAGGCTGCTAAATTACAAAAAATGACGGATTTCCAAACTAACCAATACATGAAATGCCAATGACTATTTCTCCCCTTAGGGGTAGAATATCCAGAAACGCTTAAATACGTATCTACTCATTTTTAATCAGTAGCCCAAACATAAAGTTTCATGTTTCGAACTTCAAAAATGACAGACTTCCAGACTAACCTATATGCGAAATGTCAACCCCTATTTCACCCATTAGGGGTAGAATATTCATAATCATTTTTAAACAGTAGCCCAAAAATAAAGTTTCATGCTTCTTACTTAAAAAATGACGAACTTCCATACAAACTTTCAACCCCTATTTCACCCCCTTAGGGGTAGAATACCAAGAAACGCTTAAATACGTATTAACTCATTTTTAGTCCTTAGCACATGAATAAAGTAACATGTTTCTAACTTAAAAAATGACGAACTTCCATACAAACTTTCAACCCCTATTTCACCCCCTTCGGAGTAGAATACCAAGAAACGCTTAAATACGTATTAACTCATTTTTAGTCCCTAGCACGTGAATAAAGTAACATGTTTCTAACTTAAAAAATGGCGAACTTCCATATAAACTTTTAACCCCTATTTCACCCCTTTGGGGTACAATATCAAGAAACGCTTAAATACGTATAATTTCATTTTTAGTCAGTAGCCCGAACACAAAGTTTCATGTTTCGAACTTCAAAACTGACAGACTTCCAGACTAACCTATATGCGAAATGTCAACCCCTATTTCACCCCTTAGGGGTAGAATATTCATAAACGCTTAAATAGGTATCTACTCATTTTTAATCAGTAGCCCAAAAATAAAGTTTCATGCTTCTTACTTAAAAAATGACGAACTTCCATACCAACTTTCAACCCCTATTTCACCCCCTTAGGGGTAGAATACCAAGAAACGCTTAAATACGTATTAACTCATTTTTAGTCCTTAGCATATGAATAAAGTTACATGTTTCTAACTTAAAAAATGACGAACTTCCATACAAACTTTCAACCCCTATTTCACCCCTTAGGGGTAGAATATTCAGAAACGCTCAAATACGTCTCTACTCTTTTTAAATTAGTAACACTTATCTAAAGTTTCATGTTTCAGACTTCAAAAATGACGGACTTCCAGACTAACCTATGTACGAAATGTCAACTCCTATTTCACCCCTTAGGGGTTGAATATTCAAAAACGCTGAAATACGTGTTTACTTATTTTTAATCAGCAACCCAAAAGTAAAGTTTCAGGTTTCTAACTTAAAAAATGACGGACTTCCATACAAACTTTCAACCCCTATTTCACCCCCTTAGGGGTAGAAATTCCAAAATTCCTTTCTTAGTGCGTGTCTACTCAATAAAAGAATCCTACTCACCAAATTTCATAGCCCTAACTATAATAGTTTACGCTCGGCGATGATGAATCAGTCAGTCAGTCAGTCAGTCAGTCAGGACTTACTATTTTATAAGTATAGATTTGTTATGTACCGTCCCTTTTTTTTTGAACTTACTTTCTAACAGCCGCACTTGAAACATGTTTGCAATGTATTTTTGTATTTTAAATTAATTATACGAGTTCACGATACAAACTCTTACTTCTATTTCACCTACGTACCCAACGCATCAAGCTATCGAACGAACACATACTAATATTAGAAATTTAAAAGTTACTGTCTGTCTGTTCCGCTATCGCGGTTAAACTACTGAACCTATTTGAATGAATTGAGGAAGGATATAGACTACTATTTACCATATAATTGACATACACGAGGACAGAGTCAAGGTCAATAACTAACAAAATATAAGGACTGCCTTGAGAGAGAAAACATAGAGAAATTAAATTTTAAAAACAAATTCCTAGCATTGTCCACGAAGAAAGTATATTAATCTATACTAATATATAAAGCTAAAGAGTTTGTTTGTTTGTTTGAACACACTAATCTCAGGAACCGCTGGTCCGATTTGAAAAATTTTTGCTGTGGTAGGTAGACCATTTATCGAGGAAGGCTATTGATTATATATCATCACGCTAAGACCTACAGGAGCGGAGCAACAATGAAGAATGTTACAAAACGGGGGAAAATTATCACGCTATGGGCAATAGAAGACGCAAACGTGGTTGCATGGGTCGGCTAGTAAACAATATTAATGATACCATCGGACATCTGATGCACTAAAATACAGATTGTATGGAAATTGTCTCGTTGGTCTAGCGGTTGACATATGCGACTGCCGATCCAGAGGTCTCGGGTTCGAATCCCAGGTCGGGCCAAAAGTGTTTTGAGTAGAAATACTTAACAATAGTTCGGAGTTTGTAACTTGGGGTCTGAACTACCGTGCCTCAGAGACCACGTTAAACTGTTGGTCCTGCGTCTGACCCCTCATCGATCGTGTCGGTAAACCGTCCCAACGAAAGAGAGGGAACAGACAGTGCACCTGTGTTTGCGCACACACTTGTGCACTATAATATCTCCTGCGTAGTTGGCTGGTCTCCGTTGAGGCTGGCCGCTGTAGCATAAATTAGTTAGGAAAATATCATATGGAAATGATAAATTGAAATCAATACTTCAAAACTAACAACATGAATATACGTAAAAATATATAATATGAAGATATAAATAATGAGAGCGATATACTAGAAATGCACTAGTAAGCAGAAACGGAGTACAACAAAGCGATAAGATTTTATTTATTTATTATTTGCGGTGTAACAAACATTCTAAATTTCAGCTTTCTTATATTTTGATTGTCTATCATTATAGACAATTTCTTTACTTACTATATAACCCTAAACTAAATTGAAAAATAAGAAGATTGGAAATTGGTACTCCAAAGTTTAGGCACTTTTGCAACCCTAAAATCTTCAAGTTTGACCCTAAATATTAATAGATGGCCATTACCTTTTGCTAGACAAGGTATAATATGAAACTAATATTGAATATGTTTGATGGTTTCCATGAACTTTGGAGCAAAGTTTTGATAGTTAAACCGCAAGAAAGCAACACCGGATGAAGATTAACAATCTTATAGATGGATGTTCAATATACGTCGAACAGTTTTTCTAGTGTGTTTTTACCTGAATAGAACAAAGCCAAAAGGAAGGGTACTGTTTTTGGCAGTGTATGTGTGTATATATTTTTCACCATAGTATCTAAAGTACTGAACAGATTTTAATAAATGAGGTGTCGATAGATTTGGTTAACATCATTCATCAACAACCCATAATGTCCCACTGCTGGGCACAGGTCTCAAGAGAGGGTTAAGGCCATACGTCCCACGCTGGCCGAGTGCGGGTTGGGGACTGGTAAGACAACGTTGTGGCTATGTGATCTTGCCGTTGGATGTTTTTAAGCCGCCCAAAGGCCTCCAACTAAGCTTCAAGACTGTTATCCTATGTTATCCTATGATAACAACCGGGATAGACTGCTTAGCGTGACCTCCGAATCACTGAGACGCTCATGGTAACGTGCCACTAGCGGTCACCCATCCCGGTACGGACCGCGCCGTCGTTTCTTACCCTTGGCGATTATATCTAATCATCGAGCGCCACTGGGCTATTAGCGCCTTGGGTAACATAATTCATATAAATTATATGAAAAGTTTTACGTAGTCGGCAGTCGGGTCTTAATTTTTTAAACTTGTTCTTGTTATTTATATTATCTTGACATAATACAGTAGTATATAGTATTATGTTATTATGGTTATGAGCACAAATTTCTGAAACCTACATTCGCATTGAAAAGCAATAGGAGAAGACAATAATTTTCTGTGAAGTCGTAGTACTCCGGTTGAGTTGGCTCATTTATGCGCTAGCCTTTTGCCTAACACAAATTTAAATAATTGTAAATTATTTCACTTTCTTATAGTCTACAAAATAAATAATAATAACATTATTTAAAACGAAAGAATAAATTTACTACAAAAACTTAAAATATTAGTAACCTCCCTCGTGTAACGACTCCTCTAACTTTGGAAAAATATAGAATTTCATCTAACTTTACTGGTGTAAACAAGTCGTGACGTGTTTAGCAAATAGATACTACACAATCTACGCGATCTCATTCTAGTTAGGGTGTGATGGTAAAATGTTTATAGTTTAAAGTGTTAATACTTTAAATTATTTTTACATTATACAGCCATTGTTTTCTAATAATTAAAGTTTTTCTTGTTTTATAAAATTAATGTTTTTAGTTTATTATTATCATGTCAACTAGAACTTTCCGATAATTATATTCTATGAATTTCTAAAAACATAAAAAAAAAACATCTATCGAAGCCAAAATGAATCTATCGCTGTTTAAACAGTAGCAATTGATCCTGAATAAATAATAGTATTGCTTATAAAATAAACAAGCTTGAAACGCAAACTTTTGGGTCGTAGGCTGCCAATCTTAATAACATCCTTTGTGAGAAGAACTTAACATACCGCTTCTGCATAATAAACGATACCTGTACAGACCACAGCTATGAACAAAAATAATTTCTCGAACTTCCAAACTTTCCCTTACGTAAGTGATACTGAAATTTCAACACAACTACACAACTTACTCACACTACAACAAGTGAATACACACTACACAAAACAAATTAATCATAGCTCTACAACCGTCTCACAACTGGCGCTTCGTGCCCTTGAGCCTGTCAGTTAAGGACAGAAACCGCCAAAAGCCATTTCAAGGTCAATAACCGGAATATTCTAAAAGAGATACTAAGATAAGTTAGATTTAAGATGGCCAATAAGCTACGAATCATGTTCAGTTATGTTTCGCTAAGGTGTCGTAAAGGTATTTATTGCCCTTGGGTTGCTCGTTCTATACAAAATGTTTTATCTTATTTAGTTATATATTATGGGAATTAAAGCAACCACGATGGGCGTTGCCTTACAATTCTTATTATTATTATTATTATTATTTATCAAGTTGTCCTAACTATGGTCACTGATTAACTGTGATTAGTACAGAGTAACGGTAGTACAACCTGGTAATCGATAGTTTTACAATTGGCCTTGTTTTATTTTAGCGTTTAAGGTACATGTACAAATAACATTAATGTATTCGGTCAAAAGCATTGGATTTCGGTCTGACAGACTAAAAAAATGATAGTTCGGATATACTGAACTCATATAATGACATCGCCTAAGCGAATGTGATGTATCGGATCCAAATGAAGCAAATATTTGTACTGTTCACTAATCCATTTCCCGGATTTTGAACGCTTAGCAAGTAGTTTGTAAACAGTGCAATCTGGGACTGTTCGATAATGAAGCCTAGAAAATTATTGTGTGTTCACCATTTTAGTATCTCTTTAGTCCAAGACAAACCACAAAATTTCCATATAGCATAAACTAAGACTTTAAACCCGTTTCGCTACCCATATTACAACAAACTTAATATTACTTGAACCGAGCTCGTATGATTAATCCGACCCTTTCTTATGCAGCAATTAATTTTATGCTATTTTGATCCTTCCATTTAAGTTTGAGGTCAGGGAAATATAATTGTGGTAGTCTATGATTCTAAAAGGGACTCTTATTAGAGATAGTCTCATGAAGCTAAAGTTTAGAATGTTAGAAAACAAAAACGTAAACGTTAGCTTCATGAGACTATCTCTTTTATTTTCTCACCCTCAAACGTTCAATGACATTTTGTAAGCACTGTCTAAAGTTATATAAGAGTACTGCCTATAGTAGAGCCACGCTGATTTCAGCACGAACGGGCCGGCTCGACCGGGCGGTACTACCCTCGCATAGAAAGTAAGCGTAAAATGACAGCGTTCGTGCTGTCGTGTTTCATTGATGAGTGCGAGACCCGAGGCCCAATGATGCACAAGACCGCCATGGTGTGGGTCACTATGCTGCATCATCATCATTGTCTGCATTCGCAATGAATATGGTTATCACCACTCTTGAACTCTGCTTATGCTTTTCATTAAGCAGAGTAGAGTTGTTTTGGCAGGGCCATGCATAAGAAAAATGATGAACAAAATGAGAGATATTTCTCTTGAATTTCTTAAATGATTTAAACCCACTTGTAATTATTCCATCATTTTAATCAACTTCAATCCTGACCACTTTCGCCCTATGACATATTTATCTAAAATTTATTTTTTTAGACAGTACTTTATGTCGCCTAGAGGGCGCCACATTAGATTCATTGACACGTCACGTAGCCTATAACCAGTAGACAATCATGACGCTTCTAACGACATCTTGTTTGTCCAGTTCTAATGAGTAGTTAAGGAGCTATGAGGGAACAAATGAATATAAATACATACATATATACATACATACATATATACATACATACATACATACATACATAGCCTTTTAAAATCATAACCCTCCTTTGGCTTTGCCGTAGTGGGGTAAAAAACTGGTTCTTTTTATATCTACTATAGAGATGGAAACAAATACAGTGCTTCTCATATGAAGACTTAGTCTTTATCATAACAAAAACAACCGTTAAATGAACAAGACCACAAGAGATCACCTTGTAACTGCGAAGTGTAGAAACACTTCTGCTGCATCTACTTTTTCTTTTATGGAATAGGCGGCAAACGAGCAGACGTATCCTCTGATGGTAAGCGATTACCGCCGCCCATGGACACCCGTAACACCAGAGGCGTCACAAGTGCGTTGCCGATCTTTGGGGAATGGGCAAAGGGATATATGGGAAGGGGTTAGGGTATGGGCCACCGGTATCCTCACTCACTCGGTGAAATACAGCGCAAGCGCTATTTCACGACGGTTTTATGTAAGGCCGTGGTATCACTCCGGTCGAACCGGCCCATTCATGCCGAACATGACTCTCCCATGGGAACGTTCTGTCCGTCATAACAGACTTTAATGCCATCATGACTAATTCTTGCTTGGTATGCCAAGCAGGAATATAAGACTGCCACTTATGCCTTCCAGCCGGCAAATACCTAACTCTGCAAATTTTCTCTCATTTGTGAATATTTAGGATCTTCTAAACCTTTGTGGCTTAAGTTTCGGATGTCTCGTATTACGCTATGATTAATTTAGTTGCGTCGAATTTAAAGGCATTTTGGTTCAAACTTGAAACGAGAGAGGGTCGTTATAATATAACGCTATTTTCAAATGGTCATCTGCTTCTAAAAGTTAATAGCACGGCAATTCATACTATTTTTTTAAATTCGAAAATAAGTATGTTACGCTTTCAATGCTAAACCACTCGACCGATTTGAATGAAATTTATGTTAAAGTTTTTCTTCAATAAAACTTGTGTTATATTCACTTAGTGTTTTATTTTAATATAAAAGAAAATACAGCACATGAGCACAACGCAACAATGACAGTTGTATTAGCGGGAACAGTCTACTCTTTTTTTTTTAAATTTATGGCAATGGACAATTATCCTATTCTGACAATTTACTGTTCCTATGATTTTGGAGTAAAGAAATAGGCTACTGTTTACTGTGACTACCGACAAACGCGGGTAAAGCCGCGGGCAAAAGCTTTACTTTACTATATAACTATACTTTACTTACCATATACTACTGCAGGCTACTATTACTACTCAATTAATAATCTTACCAGTGTAACACTGTGTATCGAGTAGATATATAATGTAAAACATTGCAGAAACCGGCAGATGTGAAACATCGAAATTGTTTTGTACAAGTTATTTGTTCCATAAAATAAAATGACCGTTTATTACATTAATATTATTTTTTGTTAAGTAGTTCAAAATTTTAAATTTATTTGAAATCGCTACAACTCAATTATTTTCATCGGTAACTTCAGTAAGGGGAATCTCGCCACGCCAAAAATCAGGTTTACCCGCGCCCATAGATGTTTCACATCAAAAAACCCAATAGCAAAATGAACAGACATTATGTAATGTCTTATATGAATATTTGTTTTTGTGAATTAAATGGTTAGGTACCCCACATGGTGGTTCAACGACCTGGTGAAAGGTTGCGAAAAGACGATGGATGCGGGCAGCACATGACCGATTGTTGAGGTGAACCTCAGGAGATTCCTATGTCTAGCAGTGGATAGTTTTCGGTTAAAAGTATGATGAAGATGAATTCTTAATTACCCAGCTTTACTTTTTAACAAGTCGTTATAAATTACTGTTGGTTTGAATCCAGTAGCACTAAAAAAATGTTTCGCATTCACATTAAAATTTATCGCAACCGGTACATTACTTTTTTAAAGATAGCTTCTAAATGTAAAAAATATCGAAACAAAGTACCCCATTAATATTACGTACAAAACAACTTGGTAGCAGAGCGAAATCAATAAAACAGTCCGTTTAAAGACTTATCGCTTTCTAAGATGGTTCTTTTCACTTCTAGCCCTTCTAGACGGCTATAAAGCTATATTACAACAAATTACCTACAGTATATTAGACTACACTTGTATTGGTATTACGACAGGAGTACAATAAATATGTCTCTGCTGCTGCCCTGTCTCTAATTAATGTGATAAGTTTCTACCTTCAAGAACAAATACCTTTTCATCAAGCTAAACGAAAATGAAAATAGTTTTTTATTACACATATTACTTTGAAACTGATTGGTTGAAAAACAAACTTTATATAACATAAAAGTAATCATATTCAATTCGATAAAAACTAAACGCAAATATTCACGTTACAAACGAAAATGTAAGGAAGATAGTTTTAGCAAATGTCTGCAAATTCAAATCTAATATATATTTATAAAAAAAATTGCGCTTTGGAGCTTAGATTCTTTAATTTCCAGGGGATCAATTACGGTACTGCACTAAATCAAAGGAGAGAAAAAGTGGGAGTTAATTTGACTTATCCCTTCCTGCACAAAAACCTTAACGAGAGATAACACTACACGATACCTTCTTCAGTCTTATTGAGCTATCGAAAAACTATTAAGGAAAGTTGGTCATCTAAGGAAAGTTCTCAATTGCACTTTTGTTTTAACTAATGAAAGAATTGTGTGATGAAATTCATTTTAAACCCCATCGATAGTTTTTTTTACTACATTTACTACTTTACAGCTGGACAATTTCATGTTACAACTCTTCGAAATCGTAATTCATTCCAAATGTTTTGAAAATGATTCGATACATAAATCCTCTTGAAATGAAATCGATTGATGTTATATCGTACTCAATCTTTATACCCTTTGTTCCGAGTACCAACAACAATGTTCAAGCATTGATATAAACCCCTTTCTCGAGTCTTTACAACCGACACAACTGAATATATTGTTATTACACCAAGGACGTTCAAACTGCCTTTATAAAGGACCTTTTGTACTGTTTCGTGATCTAGAATGAGCATCAGCTTAGACCGAATCTTTTGCCAGCGAATAACTATAAAAACATAATTAATGTCCTTGTTTTTTTTACTTCGGTTGAATCGGTTGAACCTGGTATTTTATTGTGTGTATTACGTAATAAAATATTCGGAAAGCTTGCGACTTTTGCAAAGAAATACTAGTAAAACAAATTATTTTTATAAACCTATAGAAGGTGTTGAGATTTAATCGATGATGATGAATCAACTTATACGAAATGTGTTGAAGTTAGAGAAAGTTGACTAAACTGAACTTCACTATCACCTCGTACGATAATTGGGCCACCTGGAGTTAATAATACTCAAAATTATTTGAGCCCTTAAGCTTATTAATTTAGCGTGTTCAAGTACTTTGTGAATTAGAAATCCCCAAGTGCCAGTAGTGAGAATTAGACTTAAGCCTAACAAAACGCAAGTCTATTGACCGAATTTCATTATAATATAACCGATTTGATGGATACTGTTAAACTTACTGCCTTGTAGCTATGAAATTTTATGGCTGATTGATTGGTGAACAAGACTGGGGAGTTAAAATTGTTACTTGATCATTTTAAGAATCTTGTTTACGGATGTAAGATACATATATTATATATTCCCTCATAAAAAACGGATAAAGTATTATATTGATTCTTAAAATGTTATGCTGTTTTTATATTCTAGATCAGTTACTCTTAAATCTCTAAGAAATTGTATTTCTGAATGTGTGTGGGTTGTGTTTACGTGTATTTGTGTGGGTATATTCCTGTATATATTCATATTAAGTGTTTGCATATATTCTGTAAGGGATTTTAAAGGGAAAGTAAGCTCATTCATTATGATTTCTTAAAGGATTTTGACCGAAAGGAAAAGGACGTACCACCATCTTAGACCAGTTTTAAAAAAGAGTTTTTCTTATTGACTGGTCGGAAAATCCCTTCGTGTTTCCGGCTCCTTCAGGAGCCATGTATGTGGTGATTCCACTAAAACCACCTCGACGGCTGGTCTCAGGAATCTCTGCTTTGAAAAGGACCCGGACCATGTTATTTCAGAACCCCACCCCCAGAAATAGCGCCGCGTCTATCTCTGGATAGACCTGGGGGAAGCCTGTGCTTCGCCCTGCACGTCGGCCAAATCATTGTATGTTGAGGCCTGACCTCAGTTTTGCGACCATGCCGGCCCCATACCGCTAACCGCTTTACTTAATCAGCAACTAGGGGTCTCCACTCTCTGGCAGCTTGCGACACTGTCAGCGGCTGGTGTAGCTGCCGACGTCGACGATGCTCGGGATCGGTCATCTCCCGTTCCCGTTCAGCGGTCTCTTTCTGAACATTACATCCTGATACTACCCGAAGTAACAATGCCTGGTGATTATCTGGTCAGTCTTTAGGTGACGCGACCCCCCTCCCTGGCTCTTACGACACCTATGAGATAAATAGAGGTGGTGTCACTCCTTATTTTTAAATTTTCACCACACTTACACTTACTCTGTGTTTATTTTCATATTTTGTTTTACCTTTAAGGCTATTAAGCCATATTACTTTGCGTAGTTCTCTCCTGTGCACCAAGCAAAAGTATAATTTTTCAACGCGATAATTTAACACAAGCCATTAATTATGTTGTAGATTAAAGTTACACATATTTTTACGACTTAAATAAGTAATGTTCATTTAAATTTCTACTCTAATAGGAAACACTACAGTTTATTATGCAACAGAGCTTGCGCAGGAAAGAAATATAATATAGTAATGTAAAAAAAAAAAATCGGACAAAATTTTACCATTACCTATGGATTCTTTAAAACAAAACACTGTCAATTGCGACAGTATGTTTTCATATAGCTAGGATTTTTTTAGAAATAAAGGTGTTTAAATTCAAAATCCATCATCAAAGGCTGATGATGATGAGGACTTCAAAGTTTACCTTGAAAAGACTTTACTTCATGTGCATACTGTGATATGCAATGCTTTCATTGATTTTCAGAATGCGTCAGGTTACCGGGACCTATGCATTCTATAGAGACAGGCTTATAAGGCGGCAGCCCACATGCAATGGTAATCAATAACCATCAGTTGATTTATAGTTATTTATGCAACTGTTGTATAATAATGGGTGTCAAAACACGAATGTGGGTTTATTATAATAGTATCACATGAGTGTTTTAATACCTAATAATGTACAGTTGCATACAAGACTTTATCTATATCCATGATATTAATCCACTATAAAAAGTTCTGAAACAACTAGCTAAATGGCGAACAAAAATGGCGGACCACGACGTGAATTCTGAATCCGTTCTTTTTTTAAATACGGCGCTGTGGTAGTGAAAAACGCATGCCTGACAATGTTCTTTTTTTGAAAAAGGAGTTGCATTATGAAATTTATTACAACATTATAATACTCATTTATGTGATATAATGATGTAATGAATATTTTGACACAGGAAGTTTTAATGTTGGCAATAAGCTAACTCTTTCAGAAACATTTATAGAGGACTAACTGGCCCACGCAACCTCGTTTGCGCCTTATATTGCCCGTAGCGTGAAAATTTCCACCGTTTTTGAAACATTCTTCATTGTTGTTCCGCTCCTATTAGTAGTAGCATGATGATATATACCCAATAGCCTTCCTCGATAAATGGACTATCCAGCACCGAAAGATTTTTTCAAATTGGACCAGCGGTTCCTGAGGTTAGCGCATTCAAACAAACAAACAAACTCTTCAGTTTTATTATATTAGTACTAGTCGACCCACGCAACCTCGTTTGCGTCTATTATTTGCCCGTAGTGATAATTTTCCCTCGTTTTTGTAACATTCTTCATTGCTGCTCCGCTCCTGTAGCCTTCCTCGATAAATGGGCTATCTAACACTGAAAGAATTTTTCAAAACAAACAAAAAAACAAACCCTTCAGCTCTACATATTAGTATAGATAGATTTTATAGCATGGGTGTATATAAAATTGTAATAAATATGTTGTCATATTCTTCTTTCTATTACTGTGTATCTTCCTAAAATAACAAAAGACTGATATAAAACTTGTACTGTAATATTGAACATTTATGCGTTAATATTTAGCTGAAAATGAATGAACACGCTATTATAAGACTTTGTATTAAGCTCTCAACATCGAAACATAACGTGTATATTCTACGTATTCATTAACTAGGATTAATACCATACGTAACAGTAGGTATAAAAGCTTATTATAGAACTGAATAGCCATTCATATTATCGGCCTAATTTCATGAGAGATAGGAAATTTCACATTTAATACAAGGGGCTAAAGGTGAAAGTATTTGTTCTCTGAGTTAAGCGGTATCCTCTTTTTATCTAGATTCAAATTTTTTCGTAGGTTAGCAGATTGCAAACTTAAGCAATCAGTCTATGATGGGTCTAGTTCATCATTCTTAACATATTGAGACTTTTCTGTGCCTCGGAGAACCCTCCTGAACTCAATTCAAAGTTTGTTGCGACATCTACATAACAGGGGTCGTTGGTGGATATTGGCATAGGCGCTCATGCTGCGGCGTGCGGGCGGAGGTCCGGCCTTTTGGAAGTTATTGAACGCGTAAATACTAGCAAAATACAGTCACTGTATTTTCCATTTACCTCCGCCTGGACCCTAGACAAAGGAACTAGCTTAAGATACCCTTTTTTAAATAATTTCGAGAACATCGTATTCATCATTGGAATAGAAAATGGATTTATATCGATAGACGACGGATAGAATCAGTTCAAAATCAAGATAAAAATTTAAAACAAATATTTTCGGCATTCAAGCAAAGTTAAACCATTGAAGCTAGATATTTGAAATGAAATAATAGTTTTTTTACGTTTCAATAGTCTATCACTAAACATTAAAATTACATAAAACCGAATCAGTGTCATTGAATGTGCCTATTATTTTAAATGCCTGATAAAATTGATGGTTGCTATCAAACGTCCAAGTAAAATCGATGGTGTAATGAGAAATTTATAAGGGACGTCTGTTTTTACCGAAAATATTTGGGGTAGAATAATCTATGGTAGCCCTTGACTAAGAAAATGATAAGAACGAGTGTGGTTTACGGCGATATAGCAGGCTCCTCATAAAAACGATGTTTAAGGATTTTAGCCTTTATTCTCGGCCCTTATTTGGCACTTTTAAAACGATGTTCGCATCAAGAAGCGCTCATAGCCCAGTTGAACTCGGTGATTAGAAACAATCAGCGAGGGTAAGCAACGACAGTACGATCAGTACCTAGATGGGTGACCGCTGGTGACATGATACCATGAACGATTCCGTGATTCGGAGGTCACGTTAAGCAGTCGGTCCGGCTGTTATTGTGGGATAACATACGTGAAGCTTAGTTAGTTGGGTGCCTTTGGGTGGCTTAAAAACATCCAACGGAAAGATTAAGTAGCCACAAATTTCTCTTGCCGGGGACTCGCAAGAGAACGTTGTGGCTACTGGCTGGAAATAAAAGGTATCGTAAACTTTTAAATAATTTTATTTCAAATAAATGCTGTTACAGTGCACTTGGAATTGACAAGAAAGCAAATGCACTATAGTTTGTAATGGAACGCCATATTCACAGCGCGTTTGTGACAGACGCCATATTTGCCATAACATTGCTCTTGCAACGATCGAGTTGCGTGTGGTGCGTACGACATATTTGTATGTATGATCATCGTGTGTCTACATATGTATTCTTATATTACTATGTCGTTCAAAATAAAGTATCTAAATAGCATTAAATCCATTATTCTATCATTATTTCAAAGTTTCTTAAACATGTCAGAATGTTATTACAGTTTTATCAAAACATTTATAGCGAGTTATATTTTTGACACAGCATCGTAAATCTGTAAGCTTGGAACAGCTAAGATATTTGTTATTGTATAAAACAACACAGGATATTATTAGTTTTTGATGAATCGGTCAGAGATATTAAGGAATGGTGAGATCATAGTTATATAATATAAACTGATACTTATTCTGGATTTCACTGAGAAAAAACTATTAGTAAGACATGAAAAAATAAGTGGTTTATATCTATACTAATATATAAAGCTGAAGAGTTTGTTTGTTAGTTTGTTTATTTGTTTAAACGCGCTAATCTCAGGGATTACTGGTCCGATTTGAAAAATTCTTTCAGTGTTCGGTAGCCCATTTCTCGAGGAAGGCTATAGGTTGTATTTCATCACGTTAAGACCTACAGGAGCGGAGCACCAATGTTACAAAAACAGAGGAAAATTATCACGCTACGGGCAATATGAGACGCAAACGAGGTTGCGTGGGTCGGCTAGTAGGTATATGTAGGTGGTTTATATGGAGATTGAAGTGAGAGAGTGTGAGAGTAAAAAAATATAATCATAATAACGATAAATATCAGTTAATTCTAATATCACTGTGAATACAAGAGAAAAAGAAAGTTTGCACTTTCATTTTCTCTTGTAGTCATTCTTAAAGGAGGAAATTTTAAAATAACTTTTAATTCCTTATACTATTTGCTTTTGGTACTATAATTAATGTATCTTCATTGCACGCGCCTATGTATTTGATGTAGGTTTTTGTTTAGAAATCTACCCACGAAATGCGTTTGTGTAAAGTGATTGTGTAATTTATTTATTGTAATCGATGACCTTGATGCACGGAAAATCTCTAATGAGATTGTGATTGCGTCAACTATAAGCACTTTTGTAATTCCGTTTATATATGAATAAATAAATAATAATAAAAAAAATACTTTAAGTAACAAGTATCTTATGTTGTTGGTAATGTCTCAATCCAGAAACAACTTTATTCTGCAGAACTTTGTGCTTACAGCGATGTCAGAGAGAGGTTGGTGTTAATTAAGATACTCTTGCCAGCTTATAGTAAAAGTATGGTAAATGTTTTTATTAACTAATCAGAATACAATTACTTTCTTCCTACCATCTATACCTAGAAGATCTCGAAATTTACTTACAAGCTACTCCAGATAATTTAACGCAAGCAGTGGATGTCATCAATAGAGACTTAGGTAGGTACCGCAAATTTGCCAATGGAGTGGGTAGTATAGACTTAGTGCACATCCGGCCAAGACACGAGTCATTATAGTGGGCATCTTCAAGTTTATTTGTAAGATTAATATTCACCAGATTCCAGTTGTTTGTTGTAACAGTTCCGCTACAGGGTTTGAAACAACTTGCCTCATGCCTGTGACAATCCGACAAGCATGAAATCTGCCTATTTTTAAAAAGCTAGTGTAGGATCATTATTTGTCATTATAAAAACAAATTTCCTCCTGTTTTTAATTATAGAACTGCCTCGTTGGTCTCGCGTTTGGCGTGTGCGACTGCTCATCATGAGGTCTCGGGTTCGATTCCCGGGTCGGACCAAATGTTTGTATGATCTACAAATGTTTGTTTCGGAGTTTGGGTGTTTTTCTATGTATAATATGTATGTATTTACAAAAAAAAAAGTATATGTGTATTTGCATCAGTTGTCTAGTACCCATAACACAAGCTCTGTTTAGCTTGGGACTAGATGGCTTTGTGTGTTAGATGTCCGAAAATATTTATATTTATTATATATATTTATATTTATTGTTAGGATAACTTACAATTGTTCAGAATCGTCTTTATTCAAATTGCTTATAGTTCCTTAAATATTTTCTTGAAAACAAACCATGTTACAAGTTTTAAGTGTATCTAAGCGTACTGCATTTTATTTAGTCAAAGCAACTGAACGTTGTTTTCTCAAGCTTTTTAATGTTCATGCGCTTTACGTAAACGCGTGATGTTTAATGAAAAACTGCAAAGTCATAAAGATTTGTTTATTTTAGATATTTCAGTTTAGTATACAGAGATTTCTTTTAACTTCTTGTACGAATGGCTATTAAACTAACACAGAGTGGGATGAGGGAAGTTTTATAGAAGTAATGGATCACTGGAATTTAGTAGTTATGTAAACACGTGATTCAGTAGTTCTTTCGCAAGGAACTGATCTGTTTTTGATAAAATATTGGCTTTGCGCATCTTGCGGCTCCCGTAAAATATTTTCTGTAACTGATCAAAAACTTTGACGTAAGGAATATTTTTGCATATCGTGGAAATGCTTTTGATTTTTTATCGGATGAAATTTATAGAAGTGTTTGTATTTCAAAGTTATTTTATGTGTTTTGATTGTTTATTATTGCGTGAATTGAATTTACGTTATGGTCGCATTCCTTTATATTTTAGAGAGAAATTTCCAGTTTAAAAGCGGCTTAAAGTAAGCAATAAAGGGTTAAGTGATATTACTAAAATTTAAAGTTATCGCCAGATAGCTAAAGTAAAACTTTAAGATATTACATAATTGCACCATTTATAGTTTTCGTAATTCATTTTCTTGATGCTTGCAATTATACTTACTCAGACTTATTCACTTAAATAAATTTTAGAGTTTAAATAATACCCTAATATTTAATGGTTGCATGTTGCATTTTTTTTTACAAAAGACAATACCAGTTTATATTGGTTATCGTAGAAAAATGAGCCTATCCGATCCTTCCTTAAAAAAATCAAAGTATTTCCGTTTTAAATTTCATTAAAATCAGTTCAGCGGTTCAACCGTTAAAGCGTAAGGCCGCGTTTTCGAAGTCAGTAGGCAGCGGAAGCGGAGCGGCAACGGGAGCGGAGCGGCAGGGGGAGCAGAGCGGGCAGCGGAGCTGAACCGCTAACCCGTTTTCTAAACCAGCGGGCTAGGTAGCGGGTACTAAAGCTGTATAGTAATGTGCTATAAAAAATACCTTGTGAAATATAGCTTGATACGGATGAGAGATTTGAGAAAAAATATTAGTGTTTTCAAGTAGTTTGTGAAAACGATGTTTGATAATATTTTGTTTAATTGTATGTAATAACCAGAGTTCGGAATTGGGTGTGTGAAAATACCTAAAGTTTGCAGCGGGACATAATATGGAGTTGTTACAACCACTTAAGTTGAACCGGTTTTGGATTTTACCGGTTTAGTTTCGTTTTTTTTTGTTTACATGTTCCTTACCTTTGAAACACCGAACTATAAACATTTACAAGCTGCTGATACAGTTCTAAATTAATTTTTGTTTTGTACTTTTCCGGTTAAAATTAGGTCTTTTAGTCCCAATTGTTCTTTGTCGGTCAAACACAGAATTTTATATATCTGCAAAATGCTACTGCGGTTTTAATTTCTTTTTTTGATCTGTGTCTTAAGTTAAAAAGTTTTGCTACAGGTTGATGCAAGGAAAACGAACATTTTCGCGTCTTTACATAGTTTTGAAGTCGGCTTTTTTTTTAATTTTGCACTGCATCAAAAAATAAATTAAAAACATTTATTTCAATTGCAAGAAAGTTGTGCGTAAACTACTTTCCACATTCAGAGTTCGGAACATACAATAATATTAGTTTTATCCTAGAAATGATAAATATTCTTCAAATGTTAAAAAAGGCTTTCTGTGCGCTACAAAAGCCAACGCTAATCCATTTTTTAACAGGTAAAAAAAATCTGTGCCGCTTCCCTACGCCGCGCGCACGCGTGAAAAAAAAAATTAAAACCACATTAACATTTTGCAGATATGTAAAATTCTGTGTTTGGCCGACAAAGAACAATTATTGAGACTAAAAGACCGAATTTCAACCGGAAAAGTACAAAACAAAAATTAATTTAGAACTGTATTAGCAGCTTGTAAATGTTTATAGTTCGGTGTTTCAAAGGTAAGGAACATGTAAAACAAAAAAAAGGAAACTAAACCGGTAAAATCCAAAACCGGTTCAACTTAAGTGGTTGTAACAACTCCATATTATGTCCCGCTGCAAACTTTAGGTATTTTCACACACCCAATTCCGATCTCTGGTAATAACGAACGAAATTGAATGTAATAACGTCATAAACAAGTATTTAAAATTTACTTTTCTAAAATCGTATAACCCAAGCCCGATAACTTTAAAAAAGTCAGGATTAGTCGTAATTGTAAACTAAAACGTTATAATAGAGAAAAGTAAATAATTGAATAAACTTGAATAAATCACATAATTGGCAAAATTAACAATCATTAATCATAGGTGATTGCTATTTTATTCCATCCCTATATGACACCGTTACACTCGTGCCTTAGATAAAGTATTACATGGACTAGACATATTATGCGTAGGTACCCTGTAAGGTATAGAAACCAATTACATCAAATATTAACGTTGCCACGTTACGTCGATTCCATTTTAATTCCGTTTACTGTTCCGAACGTTCAACAAATCTAGTCGCAAATTGGTCGATTAATTACAAAATTTTCACACTTTAGAAACTAGTTTTTATCACTTGTTTTAAGATATTTTTGCATATAAACACATAACAATTGATGTAATATACATACATACTTACATATATACGTGTGAAACGTTATATTTTTTTATATTTAAGTTCACTGCGGCTTTTTCACCCGGCAACACAACACTGCACCATAGTTAGTAAAGTATCTGAGTTAAAAAAGTTAAATACACTTGAATCCGCTTTGAACACTGGTAGGCATGTTTAAGTACCATACAAAAGAACCGATACGGCGATAAGGATAAAAAATACGTATCTCTATCTTTCTTTAACACACTAAAAATGGTATTATTATCTCACTCGCTCGTGTTAACGCTGTTAGCGTGTCAAGTCTATGTAATACTTATACGTAAACGCTCTCCGCTCCGCTGTGTTCGTGAACACTCCCATATAAGCCTATCCATTTTAACGTGCCGCTGCCGCTCTGCACCCGCTCCGCTCCGCACACGCTCCGCTCCCGCTGATTTCGTGTACGTGGCCTAACAGAAAGAACAAGTTTTTTTTCGCATAGCATAAGTATTCTCAGATAGTACCGCAACTTTACAAATCTCTTTACACCCAAAAGGGATTTTTATTTTCATCCTTTATAGCAAAAGAACCAATTTCTGTAATTAGTAACCTCGGGCACGACTCGAATGGACCATTACTGAGAAACAACCTCAGATATTGACACTTAACATAATGTATAATTTCCTCGATGGCATTGTATAGTACCTACTGCAATTAGCACAAGGACTGTTTCAGCTAGCATAGCGGCAGATATTTCTATTGTTAATACCAGACTAATAACATTTACACACATAATATTATGATAACAAATTAGAAACAATATTTCGCGACTTTACACATAGTTTTTGTTGAATATACAAGGGAACTTATTCGTGATAAAAATTATTTAAAGTTTACGATGTTTTCTATATCCCAACGTTTCTGATATGTTATACCGCTTGTGGCTACATATTGTCTGGTGTGAGCTTAACGCCATAAATAGTCACCACTCCATAGACTGGCTTGGCCAAGATTGCTTGAACTTTGCAACATGTTAATCTACCGTATCCCCTATCGTTATGTCCTGTGAAAGTATTGTATATACAAAAAAAGTGCGAGTCGGACTCGCACACCGAGGGTTCCGTACAAACCTGTAGGTTTATAAGTTAAACATTTCTGATTTTTTCTGTTACCTGTGATGTAAACTATTGCTTTTACTAAATTGTGCAAAGAATATTTTAAATATCATATAAATATCACAATTATAGGATAAACACGCACAAAGTTTTAAAAAAAACATTAAATTTATTCTTTAAGTAGCGGACCATCAAGACTCTTCTAACGATAACTCTTTTGTCCAGATCTAATAAGTAGTTGAGGAGCTATGAGGAACAAATGAATATACATACATAGCCTGTCGAAATCATAACTCTCCTTTGGTTTTGCCGTAGTCGGGTAAAAAATCGTTGTACCTATGCGTTTTGCGATTTAGCGTCGACTTAGTTTTTTTTGCTGTTTCTTTTAATTGCGTTAACATAAAAGTTTGATTTCGTTACAGCTTTAAGGTATTATAGACTTGAGTATTTGATATGAATTTCAATATAATACCTCTGCGCGATCATGAGGAAAAGGGTAGTAAGTAAAAATATAAAAAATTGGTATATTATGTAAAGTAACTAAAAATTTCTACTTTTCGCAATTTTACCTTTATCTGTGCTATAAGATGTTGCTTCGTACCAAATTTCAAGATGCTGATTTCACGGGAAGAACCCTGTAGGTTTTGATTCCCTTGCGAGTGTCGAAAATTTACAGCATAAACGGCTATATCCTTTGATTGCGTTGGCTTAGAAGTTTGATTTTTTCACAGCTTCAAGTGACAGTAGACTTAAGTATTTGGTATGAATTTCAGCTTGATACATGTACGCGTTCTTGAGAAAAAGGGTCTTGAGAGACAGACAGACGAACAATAAAATGATCCTATAAGGATTCCGTTTTTTTCATTTTAAGGTACGGAACCCTAAAAATAACTAAAACACTAAAAACCTGAGTTACATACAGACAAGAGAACAAGTATTTTGTTCTCTTCTCTGTTATGTAAAATAATAATAAAATTACGATACACATTCCGACATTCACTTAATGGACAATCCGTGATTATAATTCAGAATATACGAGTGTTCACATATCAATAGCAACGCAAAATTAATTAACGAAGTGTCCCTCGCGTTCTCTTAATATTGGTGGTCGCTGAATGGGAAAATTATTAATATAATGTGGTAACAAAATTGAATTATTTCGAATAATTCAGCTACAAAATGTAATTATTTTTGCCAGGCTGTCGTGAGATGTAATTACAGTAAGTGAAAATGTCTAACTGGAGAGTTTTCTTTCGCTAATACATAATGTACTCAAAGTGACGCTACCCGGTGTCAATAAGAGCGTTTTTTGCTTGCAAAGGCTTATGTGTTTTGAGGTACAAAGCTGCTCATATTGTGGATCTTTGTAAAAGAAATTATTTGAGAAATCAATATTGGCAAATTTATTTAAAATCGGATCAGATAATATTTTTTTATTTTTTTCGGACATCTAACACACAACGCCATCTAGTCCCAAGCTAAGCAGAGCTTGTGTTATGGGTACTAAACAACTGATACAAATAAATATATACTTTTTTGTAAATACATACATATTTTACATAAAAAACAAGCAAACTCCGAAACAAATATTTGTAAATCATACAAACATTTGGTTCGACCCGGAAATTGAACCTGGGACCTCATGATCAGCAGTCGTACACGCCAACCGCGAGACCAACGAGGCAGTCATTAGATCAGTCATGAGATACCTATCTAATATATAAAATTCTCGTGTCACAGTTTTCGTTGCCATACTCCTCCGAAACGGCTTGACCGATTCTCATGAAACTTTGTGAGCATATTGAGTAGGTCTGAGAATCGGCTAACATCTATTTTTCATCCCCCTAAATGCTAAGGGTCACCCATCCTTAAATTTTTTTTATGGCAAAACGACGTTTGCCGGGGCAGCTAGTATAATATAAATTTTGTATATAATATAGCCAGACATAATTTTTCTAAGATACAGATCCCATACGTGTAAACGGACCAACTGGTGGTCACTAACGCTACCTATAGTAACTTGCAATTCAGGAGTAGGAAGTGATATACCTCAGAATCAGCACGTTGAAGATAAAATATGCCGGCCAGGCGGACTGTTAGTCACTAGAGCCAACAGGTGTCAGAAGGGGACTGGAATTAGGCAAAAGTAGAACCTGGAATTAGGAAAAGTAGAACATGATACCTTGCGTCACGATGGATCGACAACTTGAAAAAAATGACTGGCAGCGGATGTATGAGGACTGTTTAAGAACGGGAATGTTGACGCTCTCTGAGTAAGGTTATCGATCGACGGCAAGAAACTGAACGAAGTTATATAATGGTCAGTTAATTAATGATATGTGATTTCATGTCTTGTCCCTCTCTCCCCCCTGTAAAATGTGGAAAAGGGTAACCACACTCACTTGGTAAAAATAACTTAAGAATAATTTGTCTCCCTTTACCTCTATGGCTTACAATTTTGGTCAATCTGACCCCCTTATACCGTAGCATGTATCTCCAACATAAACTTTAATAATGAATTCAACCATTGAAAGTAAAGCTGTCGTAATATCATCAACGTTAACCCAAACCATGAGCAAGTGACGACGCTAAATTAAATATACTTATTTCCCTGAAATAACAAATTCACTCAATTACGTTTCCCACTGCGCATAAATGAATTTATTGAGATTATTCACTTTCGTACGTGTACAAGACTTTCCAATTTGCCGGTACGTTCTCATCACCTTTTAATATTACTTTATGTATAAAGAAATCGCGTAAAAATAGAACTCCGAAATGATTCTATTTCTTTTGGAATATACATATATTATCTTATTTACTTACTTAAACTAGAAATATAGGTACTTATATTAATTATCTGTCTAGTCGGTGATAAATGATTTATACCCATGTATGTAAACAGATTAAACCTAAAAATGCTTAATAGCAGCCCGGAGCATGGAAGATGGTGGTGTTTCCCGCCCGTGCCTCGGAGAGCACGTTAAGCTGTAGGTATCGGTTGTCATGAACTATTCAGGTTAAAACAGTCTAACTAGAAACGTGATGTAAATGGATTCAAGTAAAATTAAAAAAATTAAAACCTCCACGCAAACACTTAATCGAGTACGCATACGCCAAAAATGTCTTACATCATTTTGGAAAAGAGATGATACTAGTCTTATACTGCTTAACCGATATTAACCAAACATAGCTAAGAACCATCGCAAGGAAACTGGTGTTCAAATGAAAAAAAAAAACGCATCGAAATCGATCCATCTCTTTGAGAGCTACGATGCCACAGGCAAACACGTGTGTGTTTGCCTGTGGCATCGTAGCTCTGTGTGTGTACACACACATACAGACCGACAGACATCGACGTCAAACACCTCTCTTTTTGCGTCGGGTGTTAAAATTTTATAAATTAAATATCTTACTATACGACTGTCTAATAAAAGAATTCACAATTGTCTTTATAATATCTGTATATAAAAATGAATCGCCGAAAAGTATGTACGCACATAACTTCTAATCGGCTGCACCAAATTAAATAATTCTTTTTTTATGTTTTTATTATTGTAAGAAAACAAGAAAAATTAAAAGATGAAAACGGGAAAGTCATTTTTTTGGCCGCGACTGTACACTGCCTCTGGGAAGCTGAGTCATATATGTAAATATGGCGGTACGAAGTTCGCCGGGTCACCTAGTTTGTAGTAAATTTAGTAAACCATTCAACATTACAATTTTGTATTTTTAAATGGTAATAAAAATAAATAGCAATATCACAACAGCTTTAAATGCACAACAGTTTACTGAAACTAAATTTTAATTTATGTTATAAAAGCTATGTCGTGTAAAAGTGGCAGCCATATTGATTAGATTTTAAATAAAAGTGTTTATCGATGAGGAGCCCATTTATTTTATGTCAAAGCCAATGATGGGGTAGCAGGAAGTAGAGAATTTTATAGTGGACTAGCTGAACCCCGCGGTGTTACCCGCGGTTATTGTTGTACCGCGGGTAACGCCGCGGGACAAAGTTAGTCTAAAAAAAGTAGCCTAAGTTACTCCCTGGATCATCAGCTACCTGCCAGTGAAAGTCCCGTCAAAATCTGTCCAGCCGTACCAGAGATTACCCGGAACAAACAGACAGACAGACAGACAGACAGACAAAAAAAATTTTAACTACATTTTTGGCATATGTACCGTGCATACATACATATGCATTTAGTAAGAAGCGGTTATTTTAATATTACAAACAGACACTCCAATTTTATTTATTTGTATGTATAGATAATATTTATGTAAGAGTAGATTTCCATAAATTATAACTTTGTTAGTTAGTGACTGTATCATTTATCTGTATGAGTAAAAAGTTTATTTTAAGACAAAGAAAATGTGAATAGATTTAAAGAAAACTTTTAATTTCTTATCTAGGATTTGAAGTTGTATCTAGTTAAGTTCATATTAGTTATTATAATTCGTTTTATCTTTTTAGAAGTAAAGGAACTATGGTATAAATTGTTATTTTTTTCATAATACATGTATTTCGGATGATTTCGTAAGTACAGTTTTTATATGAACTTTAAAAGGCGATAAGTAATTTTACAATAAAGAACACCATCTAGATTGAAATAAATAGGATCTGTCATGTAAATCCCGCTGTTTTTTTTGTTTTTTCATTTTTAAACGAATATTTAAACACCTATTTGACACGTATTTAATTTAACTATACTCAAGCATGTTACTCAAACACTTAATCGAGTAAGCATACGCCAAAAATGTCTTACATCATTTTGGAAAAGAGCTGATAGTCTTATACTGCTTAACCGATATTAACCAAACATGAAAAAAAAATATTTGTATTTATTATTTAAGTATTTAATTTAACTATACTCAAGCATGTTCTTTTAGTGTGGTGATGTTGAACATTCGTAATAAAAATAACTAATAATAATAATCCATAACTTATAAGTTAGTCGAATGAAATATATCGGACATTTAATACTACTAAAATTTAAACTTAGCAGAACTTGTACTAAGACAGGTAATTACTGGTAGAATACTTACATACCTTTTTTTTTAAATACATGAACATTTTACATAGAAAACAACGAAACTCCTAAACAAATATTTGCGTATCATACAAGAATATGATTCGACCCGGGAATCGAACCCGAGACCTCAAGCACAGCAATCGCATCGTTACCACTGCACCACAGTAGTAGTATAGGTAGCAGTAGTAAGTGTAGTTATACATATTTTACGTCCCTCTTTGATACGTTTCTTCGAATATTGTTGACAACTATTATATAGCAAGCTATTCCAACAAGATCTTCTATTTGACTTGTCTGCTAGTCTGGTAATTAGTGATCTTGACTACTAAGCCAGAGATCGTGATTTCGGTGCCAATCCAGGACAAAATTATTTTTTTATGATGATCAGCAGGATCTTTTATTCTGTAAATGCGTGTTATATAACTATGGCATTATATATAGATCTATACGGACTCTCACGAGCACAAAATAGATAGGCCTACAAGGAAAAAGAAATGTGGGCTGACCACAAAAACGATTGGCGGATGGCAAACAGTGGCAGAGAGAAACTGGGTAAAAATAGCTCCGAACCGAGAAAAATGGAAGAAACTAGATGAGGCATATACTCTAGGGGTTCCTATAATCTATATACTAATATATAAAGCTGAAGAGTTTCTTTGTTTGAACGCGCTAATCTCAGGAACCGCTGGTCCGATTTGAAAAATTATTTCAGTGTTGAATAGTACACTTATCGAGGAAGGCTATAGGCTATATATCATCACGCTTAGACCAATAGGAGCGGAGTACCAATGATAAATGTTTAAAAAACGGGGTAAAATTTCACGCTACGGGCAATAGACGCAAACGAGGTTGCGTGGGTTTGCTAGTACAAAATAAAATACAAACTTTAAATTAATTTAGTTTTATGTTACTAACATATAGATTTATGAATATATAAAACATATTGTAGTGAGTATACATATATAGTATACATTTTTACTTAGTCTTAGCAAGTAAAAATGTACCTACATATTTCTAAATCGAAATGTAAGTACATTTTTTTATAATCTAGTTCCCATAGCAGACTGTCTGGTTTGGACCAGACGACTATGTCTGAGATGATAATTATTATTAAGTACAAGTAGTCCTAAAAATCACAACAAACATCAACACGACCATTTGGGGTGTTTATATGTGCAACACAGAGTGTAGCACTCATTTGAGGTGCTCATAGACCAGTTGCACTCGGTGCTTAGAAACAATCACCGAGGGTAAGCAACGACGGCGCGGTCGGTACCTAGATGGATGACGCTGTTGTTGCGGTTGTTATCATAGGATAACAAGCGTGAAGTTAGTTGGAGGTCTTTGAGCGGCTTGAAAACATCCAAAGGCAAGATTATGTGGCCACAACGTTATCTTGCCAGTCCCCAACCCACATTCGGCCAGCGAAGACCCGAGCCCAGCAATGGGACATTATGACTCGTTGATGATGATGTGTAGCATAACTGACCTTATTGAAACTAGATCTATTTTGTGGGCAAATATTTATTCCAATTGTTTATATATTGTACTCGCATAGATTTTTGTTTTGTAATCAATACTCTCGGACTTAAAAAAAAGGATATCTCTGTAGTTTGTTTCGGCATTTCTTCTCAGAGTGTGTCGTAGGGAATGCCGGTCTCTTCTAGCAGTAAAGTCCGACGTGTAAAAGTATCTGCAAAGATTTACTTACAATAAATATAATTTTATTTCATTTCATTTCATTCTAAAAATCATAAATGACTACTAATTCCAGCAAGCTTAAGACTTGTAGAAACATTTCCGTACTTAAAAACCTCCACCAGACTGCCAATAATATTTCAAGCTTGCGGTATATGAACATCATATGATAAAAGCCATATATTGGACGGTTCGGACGTATGCCAGCCATAAATGGGATTGAGTTGAAATCCGCAGAATTTGTTGTTGATACTTCGGTCCACCTCGTAACGATTCTAATTGGGGTACCTTAGTAATCCGGACCCAATTAAAGTCGGCCCTATTTATACTAGTATTACAGTATGTGTCAGTATGTAAATTCTGACTGATATGTATGTAAAATTTGGTATCTATAAATGTATAAACATTATTAAAAGCAAATCCTTCTTTGTCTTTAATATGTAGGATTGTAGAAACTCGATCAAGTCTTTTGCGCCTCACTTTCATTCCTTTCATTAATATCCAATATTAATATTCTATGCGAAAAAATAATTCAGTTATTATTCCAAATGATTTTCGTGACAATATATAAGTAATTCTTTTAACCAACTTCAAAAAAGGAGGAGGTTCTTAATTCGACTGTATTTTTTTTGTAATGTTTGTTACCTCAGAACTTTCGATTGGGTGAACCGATTTCATTGATTATTTTTTTTATAAGCTGGTGCTTTCCGTGTGGTAAAATTGCAATTCGGTCTAGTTCTTGAAGTCGATTTTATGGTTAAAATTTTCGTTCAGTGAAAAATGTATTTTATTCAATAAAAACTAAGATTCTTGATCAAAACGGCATTCTATCTGTTATCCAACTTGAGCCTCATACACTCACATTGGTATAATCACTCATCACAATACATAATTTCGTCCTTTTTCGCGAAATCATTCCTATAGTTTGTACAAAAAGCGTGACATAATGTTATAAATAAAATTATAGTTTAAAAACTAAAAAACGAGTTGACAAAAGCCGGTTGTAAAAAAAAACTAATAAAACATACATGTAAAGCAAATAAAAGCTTGTTAAAAACAATTAAAGTAAACTAAAAACACGCTGACAAAAGTTAGCCATGAAAAAATAAATAATAAATAAATATTTCAGACATCTAACACACAACGCGATCTAGTCCCAAGCTAAGCAGAGCTTGTGTTATGGGTACTAGATAACTGATATGAATACATATATACTTTTTTTTTGTAAATACATACATATTATACATAGAAAACACCCAAACTACGAAACAAATATTTGTACATCGTACAAACATTTGGTTCGACCCGGGAATCGAACCCGAGACCTCATGATCAGCAGTCGCACACGCCAACCGCTAGACCAACGAGGCAGTCAAAATAAAATAGTCAATAAAACCTAGTTAAGCTAACAAAATCGTATCGAAATAATCAATCATTTTTACCGTAGGAGTGGCTCGACCAGAGTGAAAAACGGCCTCACAAATAACCAGCGTGAAACAGCACTTGCGCTTTGTTTCACCGAGTGAGTGAGAATACCGAAGGCCCACTCCCCAAGCATGTCCCTCATCCCCCCCCCCCCAATCCCCCAAAAGCCAACAACGCCATACCATAGAAAAAGAAACAAATACAGACCTCTTCACATTTTAAAACATTTTTATACGAAAATATGTTTAATAAATTCTTGATAGAAGATACATTGTATATTTTTAATTCACCTTTCATGAAGGCTTTTTACAGTAATATCCACTTATCTGTTGCTTTTCGATTAACAGTTCTTCACACTCTGTTGCCCAAGCAATCAAATCTTAAACCTTTTGAAAAGGCTTATATGAAAAGAACAAGCCAACTGAAAACTGAATACACCTTTGAAATAAAATTAGAACCCTTTTGTAGTTATTTTTTTTTAATTTTAGTCCTTCAAAATATGATGACTTTTATTTTCTGTTAAAAATATTTTTCCAAAACTGGCACTGGCTCTTGTTATTATGACAGTGTAAATTCTGACTTGAAATAGCTTGTCTTGTCATCAGCATATTTTTTTTTCATAGTTATAAATTCTGATGAATTGGAAGTCTTAAGATTAAATAAAACTGATTTGCGAGATCCTGTTCTGTGTTATACTTAAATTTTGTTTCAGATTCGTTCTTCATATACAGCAAAGAAAATACTTGTTAAGTGGTACGAAGTACTAACCTTTTTTTTATTATAAATCACAAGACTGCAATACAGCGTGTACCACACCATGGCGGCCTAGTGATGCTTCTGCATCATTGGGCCTCCGGTCTCGCACTCACCAACGAAACACGACAGCACGAACGCTATCATTTTACGGAGATCTTCTGTGTGAGGTCTAGCCGAACCAACCGTGCCGAAATCAGCATGACTTTACCACCTATCTTTTGGCACCTGTGATACAATGTTTAATTTCATTAGTACAGGATGTTTCACATTTGAAATGTGCTATATTTTGTATTATAATGATTATTATTGAATTTTTTTCTCCGATTTACTTTGAAAATCTGGCAACCACGAAAAAGTTTTCACGATTTTGGGGTTATTATATCTCCTATGTTACTCATAAAAAACGTAGTCTTCTATTGGTAAAAAAATTATCAAAATCGGTTCAGTAGATCCGGAGATTAGCCCGTGCAAAGTTACAAACTCACAAACGCACAAACTTTACCTTTTTATAATAACAGTACAGATGAAATTTACTTATTACTACTAGACCAATTGAAATTAATAACGCAGAATAATTTTATCAATAACAATTTTAAAATGTTTGAGTAAAAAAACGAGTTATTTACATTTCAAAAAGATAAACTAAACCACATACTTCTAACACATTCTTACATCTTACACACAACGCCATCTAGTCTCAAGCCAAGCAGAGATTGTGCTATGGGTACTAGACAACCAATATAAATACGGAAACAGGTTTTTTTATATATAAGCCTCCAAAATACATATTTGCAGATCATACAATCATTTCTTTTATATTTGGTCCTGCCAAAATGACTCTACTCTGCCTGATGGAAAGCATAAGCATAATCCAAGAGTGGTGGTCACGACACTTGGTCTAACCCGGGCATCGAACCAGAGACCTCAAGCACAGCAGTCGCATACGCTACCACTGCACTACAGAGGCAGTCAAGGATAGATAGATGTAGATTAAGCTAACATCAGGAGTTCATAAACCTCTCTCAACGCTTTGTCTATATTTTTCGCTTTTTCGCTAAATTATCGTAGCTGTCAACCTGCGAGATTGAGCCTAAACATTATTACTTTGCAGTTGCGAACGGGTAAATGAACTAGTCTTTGTAATGTGCTTCTATATCGCAGGGAGAAATGCATTATTTTTGACGAGATTCGATGCCTATGAAGTTAAGGATATAGGTCAGTTCATTTCTGAGACATAGGTATTTTAGATTAAACAGTGTATACTTTTACTCTGATAATTGGCCATAGGGTGACAGGGTACGATTACTGGACCTGTAACCACTGTAACCGCGAGAACTCGTGCCGTTCGTGTGGTAAAAGCATGCAAAGTAATCTATAGTCTATAATATAAGTCTATAGATGAAGGAATACTCTATCTTATACAACAGTTATTTACCAATAAACATTTAAAAAACTCTTCAATTTTATTATATTAAGCTAGCTGATCCGGCAAACTTCGTAATTTACGTATCTGTCTCAGCTTCTCGTCGCGGACAAAAAAAAACTTTACTTATCTTTTTTTTTATACACATACCTTGTTCTAACATTAACGTAATTTACTTTTTATATACATAGATACCTATAATATATTATACTTGCTAACAACATATCCAGGACATAAAAACGTACGTGTAAACCTGAGACACAAAATTGCTAGCTTAGTAAAATAAATCTCGTTTCTGACAGTTTAATACTCTTTAAATGTGGGCAATAAAGTTTATTTGTCACTTCGTATTATGTTTGTTAAAATTTACATAGGAAAAAATTCTGTATCAGCTTAAACACAAAATAATAAAGACATATTTTGCCACAACTTTAACATTAAAGAGCTACAATTTGAGAAAATTCTGATAAATCAAAATTGGACACAATTTTATGACACAAATAACTAGATTGTTTTGTTTCTTTATGTTTTAAAATTAAAGATATTGTTAATTATGCAGTTATGCTGGAAAATTCCTTTAGAATTACCAGTTAGAATAATTTTCAGTTCAGTATAATGAAAACTTCTTCTTACGGAGAATCCTACATGCTGCAGTATACTATTAAAGACTACTTATTAAGCGTGATGAGGAAAGAGTTTATTAACCAACTCATCACATTAAGCTCTTCATAATCATGTATGATTGTGTTGAATACTAATTCAATGGAACGGTTATTTGACACGGCCAGGGAGAGATCAGGCGCAGGACTGACGGTTTTACATGTTCTCCGAGGCACGGCGGTTAAGACTCCAACTTCCAAACTCCAGGCCAATTTACTAACAAACCTGCATACCTGAAATTCATTACTTTAGAAGGATTAATAATAATATCTATACTCAAGAAAATAAACGGTTCACGTATTACAGTTATGTTATAATAAATGAATTTTAAAGATCAAAATCGGTCAAGTACAAATATCATTTACGGGCTAATAATTCTGTAGTAACTTAACAATATGTTCTCAGCCCGGTTCAGGACCGAATAATTCAATTTACTGCCTAAATTATATTTCACAGACCAGTATTGGGTTTTTTTACAAATAAATAAATGGTAGGAGTTTTAGATTTGTAAAATATTATCTATACTGCTTCAAACTTCAAGAAGTTACAATTTAAAATAATGTGAACATGATCTACATCATCATTGTCATCATAGTCATTAGCAATGTTTCATGTTCTTCTGCTGAGCTCCTCAGTAAACAATTAAAAAATAGCAAACTTGTTCGCACGTAACATGACCTATTTCATTACATTTTATTTGCGTAATGTAACGTCATCCCATCGCAAGCGAGTTTATTTTGTTGTAATAACTTGTATGGATGAATATGTTGTTCAAATAAAGATATAATAACTTGTATGGATGAATATGTTGTTCAAATAAAGATATTGTATATAAAAAAATATAGTAGTCCTAATAATTTAGCAGCAGCAGATTCTATTTAGCAGATATGGAACTATATTATCTTCTTTCTTTAATAAAATGACAACTCGCTAATCAACTATATCTGCCAATGTCAAGTATTCAAAGACTTTAAATGTTTCTTTTGTCTTCGCCATGGTGAAATTAATGCAAACTACTAAGAAAGTGATTAATTAAGGTTTTTTTTTATAAAAACAAGCTTTTGCTACTGGTTAATAAAAAAAATACTTTAAACGCTTTCATTTGATACCCATATTGGGTGGGTTATTCAAAAATATATGCGCCGCCATTTTGTTACGGCGACCATTTTGGATTAATAATTACCGATTATATGTAATTGCATTGTCACAAGAACTTAAGGTATATTTCAAATATCATCTCAATTGGAAATTGGGAAGTTGATCAAATTCAACATGCAATATCTTATTACAGACAAACATCGGGACAGAAAAATGTGGATGATATGAAACGATGACCGTCTTTCGGAAAAGCAAAAGACTACGGTCTAAGACAACAGACCAGAGAGAAAAGAGAGTTACACAAGCTGACGTCACTATCTACTGACCACTTTATAAATATTACACTAAATATTGTAGACTAGCCGACCCACGCAACCTCGTTTGCGTCTTCTATTGCCCGTGTAATGTATGCGTGATAATTTTCCCCGTTTTCGAAACATTTTTCCCTTTTTCCATATAGCCTTCCTCGATAAATGGGCTATCTAACACTGAAAGAATTTTTCAAATTGGACCAGCGTTACAAACAAACAAACTCTTCAGCTTTATATATTAGTATAGATAGATAACAGAAAATGAACCAACCAGAACCAGCGATAGCGGTTATGACGTAAGCTTGTGCTGTGCCTTGTCTAGGAATACTATACCTGGCGAAGTATATTATTATACTATGCAAAAAACGATCTCCGAACTAAATCATCAAGAACGTTTCATTCAGCTGTTGGACATAGACATGCCCTTAGAGGTTTTGGCTACTATACCTGATAGGTCTGATAGGTCGGTATGGAGTTTATGCTAAGTTTTACTTTTCTTTTCAATGATGTTATCCTGCGTGATTTATTTTTCTAATCAGCTCCTATGCCTGCTGATGCCTTTGGGATAAATGTAAGTGGTGACGCTCCACTTACACTCTCTTAATCTGTCACCACAAGGATTATATTATTAACAGAACCTCAAAGATTCTCTTCCTCGCAGCTCTGAAATAGCATTCAAGTGCTCTTTAGGGTACAGATTGAACTCTTATTCCTTAAAAATATGTAAGATTGCCTCTGAATATATCTAACTGCTTTCTATAGTAAAGGATTTCTATTTCTGTACAATATTCTTTTTGGTTCTATAATTTTTATGGTCTGTTTGCCACACCGTGAATTTATGAACTACTTAACGATAAGTATTTCCATCTCATTTTAAGTACTTGAGTAAAATTATGAATGATGTCGATTTATGTGGAAGCTTTCACGATGATTGATGGTATTTAATGTGTTGATTTTGTACGCGTTAATAGTTTGCAAGAAAACAAAGTTTGGGGAATAGGTAGTGAGAAAAAAATTATACTGTTTATTTGTATTATAGAGTCTGCAGACGTTAAAAAAAAGTACTAAATCCGCCTAGCTTAGGACTAGACGACCGTGAGTTAATTATGTAAGGCTACTATTTTACTAATTTTCCTAGCCTTTATTATTTTCAAGATTATTTGGGATTAACTACTAGTTAAACCAGTTTTATCTGAATGTCAGTTTTTCATTGCATTGATTGGCATTGAACCTGCGCAACCATGAAGGTGAGCAACAATGGAGTTTCAGATTCCAGTCAGATTCTTCTTGGTGAAGGGTAGGATGCACTTGGAACTGGCGACTCGACTCATTCGATTTTTAAATACTGACTATTCAAATATTATTATTATTATGGCATCAAATAGGCACTTATTTTACAGGCACTTAGCCTATAAAATAAGTGCCTATTTGATTAAAGTCTTTTGACTTCGAACTGAATTGGAAGATTGAACTTGTTATAATTATATTTGAGGGCTCTTCGCAATAACAATTGCTATAGATTTTCATGACAACCGAGACCGACGGTGTTTTCTAAGGCACGCGCGTGAAACACCGCCAAACTTCCGTACTCCGGGCTGTTGTTACGAATTTCTTGTAAGGAAAACTCAACAAAAGTTTTGATCCAACCCGGGATCGAGCTTAAGCACCTAATCGGTAGTCAAATATGCTAACCGTTAGATCAACAAGGCAATTCCGGCAGAACAGACCAAGGTTATTCTATTCTCTATTTCAGTTTTGGTTTAGTAAGAACTGAAATATTTGTTATACTATTATTTATGTTACGGTTTAGGCAAATGTCCTGTGACAATTTATTGTCCTGTTATGGCCCTAATTCGAATAATTTTCTTTGATATTCTTATGGTCGCCTGATCAACAAATCACTAACATGACAATGCTTATGAGATAAACCAAACAATATTTTTTTATTAAATCCAATACCCAAACAATGGAGTGGAAAGATAAAATGTATTCTTACAAACCACTTAACGATGACCATTGTATTTAAATGAATCTCTTATTTATGTAAAGGGTTTGGAGTTCCACATAAACTGGGTGATATAATATTGACAGTTCTATAAAAGTGTATTGAACGATTATTATGAATAAATCGCTATTCTTATTTTGAATTCACGTTGGAGATGTATACAGTTATTGTGACGTATTGTTTTATATTTGAATGTTGGCAGCACTGCCAGGAATATCGCTTGTATAAGCTGTATTTCTTATTCATAGCCATGGTATAAATACTGACATATTGGATTAGCTGGTGAGATCAGCACCTTTGAACGGATATAAAAAGTTGTTATATCAGAACATAATGCTAACGGCAAAGCATTGGATATGAGGAACTGCACTATTTCTAATTCTGAGAGTTTAGTTATTTTTTTTAACCGACTTCAAAAAAAGGAGGAGGTTTCTCAATTCGACCGTATATATATTTTTTTAATAATTTTTGTTTCTCATTATTGGTGCATTGAAATTTCATTATAAGAAATGTTAATTCAAACTAAAACTGCTGGTAAGCAATTCTTTTATGGCTTTTTCTTAAACGAGAGCGAGCATAATACATGATAATAATTAATGGGGAAAAAAGAGATAGCGCGTTTGTACATCAGGTGTCCATGGGTGATGGTAATAAAGCATCATTAGGTAAGTAAAAAAAACTATGGCTTAAATAAGGAAACTCGAGAAGACTGTTAGTCATAACTCACGTTGTAAAAGGAACACAGCAAGGAGCTTAAAATAGAAATAGATCACGCCCCGTGTTGCGTAAAGTAGATAACGTTTAATTCACACCTGCCAGCTACCTCCGAAAATATAGTCGTAAGTACATCGATTAAAAAACAAATTTATTCTCTGACACCACGTGAAAAAATCCAATTTAAAATACCATTCAACTTATCTGGTACCCTTCTATAGATTAATGCCACGTGAATACAATAGAATGGATCGATTCATATTCAGACTTCCTTCCAATCTTTTAAATAAAATTGTGCCTACATTTTTATTTCCTTTGAAAGAACAATTACATTTGTGATTTCCGAATGAATGAAATAGTTAAAGAGATGGTGACGATATAAAATGCTTTTTTGATTTATTTTTAAATGATTTGAGCAATTTTCTTAATGATGCTCTTCTTTTCTTATTCCGTGTGTTGGCAAAATAAGCATACTAAATGTCACCATCACTATTAATCCTGTAGGTTGTTTTTTTTTCTTTTATTTATCACATAAAACAGTATTACAAGATATTTATAAGATACATAACACGACAAACCTCTAGGGTTTGTGTTGTGTTACACAGTTATTCGGTATCGTGTATTTTCACAATGGTTTTTGAACAATCTGTAAGCGTGTTATATCAACACGAGAGCCAGATACATATAGGAGATTAGAACTGTTGTCTAAGAAAAATACCTTTAATTTAATTTTAATGTTACTCTGTGTAATTTTATTAACTAAATCCGGCGGTAGTTGTTATACAAGTAGACTAAAGGAGCAACTAAACTAAAATCACTATATAACAAATCCTGTACCTACTAATCTGACCACTGTTGTCAAGTGGGCTAAAAACTCCTCTCTAAAAAGAAGCCTTATGTCAAACAGTGGATTATAAAAAGTGACGGTGATTACGTAGGTATAAAGCCTTAATAATATAACAGAAATCCTGTAATATTATCGAGACTTATACATACGACAACTTATTAAATGAACACGTTTTTTTAAAGGCTGGAAATGGGTGCGGCGGGGTGGTGTGTCGAAATTGGACCGACTAAAACCATACGGTGTGCCCCTTTCCGCCTGAGACAGGAGGGACACGGGAACTGCTAAATGAACACATTTCACCTAAAGCCTGTTGAAAATTTGTCAAAGAGAGTCATAAAAGTAGAACTGAGATGTATCAAGTAACAGGGTAGGGTCGGTACTGTAATAATTAAGAAAAAAGTTATCACCAGTCTTCATACCAGTGATATTTCCGAAATTAACATCTTAATAGCTCTTTGTTCGCTTAGTTTAAAGTCTGAATGAGAATTCAATCTCTGCAGCAAAAATTTCGACTGGGTTAAAAGCTTTTCGGGACTTCAGCTTCAAAGTAAACTTAATAACACTAAAATAAAAGCTTCTTCTTTAGAACTATGAACAAATAAATATGTAAAATGTATAAAGCACCGTTATTTTTTATTCTATTAAGATATATACATAATCTAACAGTGTTTAATGTAAGTAATTATCGTTCGCTAAAAACTATTCCCCTTTTTTCCGACCGTGAAAATTTTATTTCAAATCCAAAAAACACTTCTCAAAACGAGAATTAATTCCTCGTGAGAATGATTTCCTATTTCCGGCAACACAATACTTATTATTAAGATTTTTAAGGTAATTTATCCTCATATGTTATATAATCATTATACTACTTAAACTATATCTTCTCGCTTTGTTCCATGTTCTATAGTTCCAAGAAGGTTCATGTCAGGCAGGCAGGTGTAAGAAACTAACCAACTCTTGGCAATTTTACACACCGCGTTGACCACAAATAAAACTGTTAATACTTTTTTATAAATAAAAAAAAAACCTTTTTATTGTTTCAGGTAAGTATAGCGATGCAAAAATATTCACATGAACCCACACAAACAGACCCAAACCAGGTAAACATTGCACTTTGCTAATATTTTACAGATGACAGTTCGAAGTTTGTTGTTAAGTGTTGACTGCCCTGGCGTTGGGGCTTAGTGGTCGTCATGTCACTTTCCACTGCCCAAAATGTTGTGGATTCAAATCTCATTTTTTTTTAGTTGTAACTCCTGATCGTAAGCGATTACTGCCGCCCATGGACACTTGCAACCCCAGAGGCGTCACAAGTGCGTTGCCGGCCTTTCGGGGATGGGGAGAGGAGATAGGGGAGAGGGTTTGGGTTATGGACCACCGATATCCTCACTCACTAGGTGAAACACAGCGCAAGCACTATTTCACACCGTTTTCTGTGAGGCTGTGGTATCACTCCGGTCGAGCCGGCCCATTCATGCCGAAGCGTGGCTCTCCCACGGTAAGAGACAACACTTTGTGTGATCCACAAATTGTGGTTCTGAGTCTCTGTGTTCTTTCTGTCCGTTTCATGTATGTTTGTAAAGTCCCCCCGACACCGGATATTTTCCGAGTTGTTAAAATAAAAATCTCATGGCAACATATTAATAATAATGTCTTTGAATACATTGACGCAGAAGTCTATCAAAATTATTAGGGTTCAATAAAAAATAAAATTAAAATGTCGTAAATACAGCCAATGTATGTTTTATGGTCATTTTATTGCTGAACATTTTATTAAGTAGTTCCATTTTATAGCAGTGTCGAGATTTATGTAAATTTATATGACTGCTCAGTGAGTCTGAAAATATTGGACGATATTTTAGATTTTTATGATTTCTCTAATTAAGGTTTGTAGGCTATGAAATAAGTAGTATATTTTGGGATTTTCTTTTTCCTATTAGGAAAAAACTGCTAAATACATTTTCACATAATATACCTAATTTCTAAGTCAGTCACTTTTGAGTGTTACCTTATCTTTCTTCCCCACTACAGCAAAGCCAAAAGGAAGTGTTATAGTTTTGCAGTTTTTGTATGTTTGTAAGTTCATCGTAGCGCCTAAACTACTGAACCATCTAATAACCATATCAATAAATTCATAACCATAGCCTGGATTATATCTACCTATACATAGAAATAAATAAACTTGGAGTGTCTGTTATCCGTAAAATAGCCGCTTTTTACTAAATGTATATGTATGCATACACGGTACATATATCAAACTAAAATTTCTCACAATTATTGTCTTTCTATCTGTCCATCTGTCTGTTTGTTTCGGCTAATCTCTGGAATGGCTGAACTGATTTTGACGGGACTGGTAGATAGCTGATTTAATAAGGAGTAACTTACGCTACTTTTGTTTCAACTAGCTTCGCCCGCGATGTTACTCGTGGCTGTAAAGGTACAAAAAGAAACGCGGGTAGCACCGTGGGACTTAGCTAGTTTTACTATATAAATGTTGTTAACAGAATTTACGTGGTCGGGTCATAGATCATATATTTTTTAACTGTCTTGTTTTTTAGTGAGAGGATGAAATTGTTTGGAAGGTTTCTATTCATGTGAAGTCCGCTATACACAGTCAATTAAAGTCACTACCTATCTGACTAACTGTTTTATCAAATTAGTAAGAATCTTAGTATTATCTATTAGTAGCTATGATGACAAGTGATTATATAATATACTAGCTGTTGCCCGCGGCTTTGCCCGCGTGGAAGTTTGTTATATGTATTTAATTAAAACTGTGTAAAAGTATGTATTAGTAATTTATTCATGTTTTAAACCTATTTATTTATTTTTGATCAATAGCCCATTTAAAAGAACTTTCATACAAACATTTGACCCATATTTCATCCCCTTTAGGAACAGAATTAGCGAATGCTGATATAAGTATTCGTCTATTTGTAATCATCAGAAACATAAAGCCGAAAGTTTTCAGGCTGCTAAATTAAAAAATTATGGACTTCCAAACTAACTAATATATGAAATGCCAATGCCTATATATTTCTCCCCTTAGGGGTAGAATACCCAGAAACGTTTAAATATGTATCTACTCGTTTTTAATAAGTAACCCAAAGATAATATTTTATGTTTCTAACTCAACAAATGACAGACTTCCATGCAATCTTGCAACCCCTAATTCACCACCTTAGGGGTATAATATCCAGAAACGTTTAAATACATATCTACTCATTTTCAATCAGTAGCCCAAAAACAAAGTTTCATGTTTCGAACTTCACAAATGACGGATTTCCAGACTAACCATTTCACCCCTTAGGAGTAGAACATCCAGAAACGCTTTAACGGGTGTCAAGTCATTTTTAATCAGTAGCTCAAAAATATAGTTCAATGTTGCTAACCTTAAAAATGACGAACATCCATGCAAACTTTCAATCCCTATTTCACCCCCTTAGAGGTAGAATATCCAGAAACGCTTAAGCACGAATCTACTCTTTTTTAATCAGTAGCACATGAATAAAGATTCATGTTTCTAACTTAAAAAATGAAGAACTTCCATACAAACTTTCAACCCCTATTTCACCCCTTAGGGGTAGAATATCTAGAAACGCTTGAATAGTTATCTAGTCATGTTTAGTCAGTAGCCCAAAAACAAAGTTTCATGTTTTGAACTTCGAAAATTACGGACTTCCAGACCAACCTACACGTTAAATGTCAACCCCTATTTCACCCCTTAGGGGTAGAATATCCAGAAACGCTTAAATACGTATCTACTCATTTTTAGTCAGTAGCCTAAAAACAAAGTTTTATGTTTCGAACTTAAAAAATGACGAACTTCCATGCAAACTTTCAACCCCTATTTCACATATTTAAAATATCTAGAAACGCTTAAGTACGTATCTACTCTTTTTTAATCAGTAGCACATGAATAAAATTTCAAGTTTCTAACTTAAAAAATGACGAACTTCCATACAAACTTTCAACCCCTATTTCAACTCTTAGGGGTAGAATATCCAGAAACGCTTATATACGTATCTACTCATTTTTAATCAGTAGCCCAAACACAAAGTTTCATTTGTCGAACTTCAAAAATGACAGACTTCCAGACTAACCTAAATGCGAAATGTCAACCCCTAATTCACCCCTTAGGGGTAGAATATTCAGAAACGCTTAAATACGTATCTACTCAATTTTAGTCAGTAGCCCAAAAACAAAGTTTCATGTTTCGAACTTAAAAACTGACGAACTTCCATGCAAACTTTCAACCCCTATTTTACCCCTTTAAGGGTAGAATATCTAGAAACGTTGAAATACGTGTTTATTCATTTTTAATCAGCAGCCCAAAAGTAAAGTTTCAGGTTTCCAACTTAAAGAATGACGAACTTCATACAAACTTTCAACCCCTATTTCATCCCCTCACAGGTCGAAATTTCAAAAACGCTAGAACAAATGTTTTATTATTTTTTATCAAGTGCTTAAATATAAAGTTTCATGGTTTTATCTTTAAAAATTATGAAATCCCATACAACTTTCCCCCCCCTTTTAACCCCTTACAACCCCTTTTTCGCGATAAAAAGTAGCCTATGTTTTATCTCGGGGTCTAGAATATCTGTATACCAAATTTCATTCAAATCCGTTCAGTAGTTTTGGCGTGAAAGAGTAGCAGACAGACAGACAGACAGACAGACAGAGTTACTTTCGCATTTATAATATTAGTTAGGATTACCTTTGCGAAGAACTCAATTTGATACAATCATTCATCACATTTTTCTTCAAGGGTATTTTTTTCTAAAAATCCTAATATCTAATGCCAATATTTCAAGTTTACTAGCACTTTCGGATCTACAGTGACCAATGAGACAATCAGTAAGGGTAACTTACTATATGATGTGATGGTACAACAACAACTGCGGGTAACACCACGATGCGTAGCTAGTCTAAAATAAGCGTATTCTAAGTTACTCCTTATATCATCAATTACCTAACACTGAAAGTCCAAATCGGTCGAGCCGTTCCAGACATTGACCAACACAAACAGACAGACATTTTTTTTATAAAAACTTGAGAGGTGTCAAGGGACACCCGGATGGAACGAAGTTATAGTTATAGTTTGTACTTCAGTAGTCGATGCTTTAGTTGATTCGCTATTGAAATAAAAAACAAAAATAAAATATTTATATAAATATATATAATATAATATAGCAAAAAGTGTCGTTATAACTATTCCCTCTAGCCCCCTTTCGCAACGCGTCATAAGGAACTTCGTTCCAATAAGTACCGTACCACTACTTAAATATTTTCATATACATCAATAAAAGTACAAACAGACACTTCAATTTTATTTATTAGTAATTATATACTCAGTAAGTTGTATTTTTTCTCACAAAAATGTTGTATTGAAATATAAGAAATCTTAGCTTTGTCTAATTAATTATTTGTGTCAAAGACAAATGCTAGAACAGCGCTTTACTTTTACATCTAATTGTAGCAAATGAAATGATTTATTCAGATCAATGAAACAAGTACATAGATTAATTGTACACAAGAAAAAACAGAAATGAAAAATGTGGTTGTTTCTCTGAAAAACATTTCGGTGTTTTGAAAGTAGGATACTTTGGAACGTAAAGATGTTTTTTTTACATTACTCAAGCGATATTAACTGTTTTATTGCTAGTTATATAAACAATAACCTATAGTAACTATTGTACGATTCTCAAAAAGTCCCTTGGGGCTACCTTGTACATTATGGGTTACGCATAGAAAACTCCAAGCTCGGGACGAAGTATTGAATTGAAATCACATAAGAGCGCGGTCATGAGTTGCCGGAGACTCTTAACACCGCGATTCAAAAAAATGGTACAGCGACATCTATCGAGCTTAAGATAAATTAAATTGACTTAAAACATAATGTAACAAATACTAATCTGATACTCATAAAGATTCCTCCTATCTCTATGAGCTATTTGGCCCACACAACCTTAAGTTCTTCAGAAAATTAAGATGATAATATCATACTGAAACCCCTATTCTTCTTCTGTGGAGAATTGCAAAAACTTTTTTTTTGAAAGAAGAATCACATAAACTGCGTTTAACAATCCACTGCTGCCAGAGAGTCTTCTTAGAAAGGAGTTTTGTAGTGATATTGTCCTGAGTATTATGTTCCTTAGCCGCTTCTCACAACACCCGTGGGATTAATATAAGTGGTGATAATCCATATCTATACTATAATATATAAAGCTGAAGAGTTTGTTTGTTTGTTTGTTTGAACACGCTAATCTCAGGAACCGCTGGTCCGATTCGAAAAATTCTTTCAGTGCTGGATAGTACCTACATTTATCGAGGAATGCTATAGGCTATATATCATCACGCTTGGACCAATAGGAGCGGAGCACCAATCGAAAACGTTTCGAAAACGGGGGAAAATTATCACGCTACGGGCAATATGAGACGCAAACGAGGTTGCGTGGGTCGGCTAGCTCTTAATACCACCACCACCGTCACCACATAGAAAAGCTAGTAGAATAATAAATTCAATATTAAATTCGTCTGCATTGGTACTAAAATAGTGTTTTTCATATTTCTCTCTCTTAACCCGGCTAATTTTTTTCTGTTTAAATAGAAAATATATTGTTTTTACTCCAGTAAAGGGTTCAAAGTTATAAGACGGAACTTTAGGTACAAAATACATATATATCAAATATCCAACTAAGTTTATCCACAGAAACATAATTATGGGATCAAAATTACAATGTTACGATATTGTAAGACCTATTTGCTTAAGACAAAATTTTATTAAGCACAACTTTTGTGGCAGATTATTTGCCTACAATTTTTTGACACTAACGATCATTCGCTTTACATTTCATACTAGCTGAACCCCGCGGTGTTACCCGCGGTTATTGTTGTACCGCGAGTAACGCCGCGGGACAAAGCTAGTCTAAAAAAAGTAGCCTAAGTTACTCCCCGGATCATCAGCCATTCCAGAGATTACCCGGAACAAATAGACAGACAGACAGACAGACAGACAGACAAACAGACAAAAAATTTTTTAACTACATTTTTGGTATATGTATCGTGTCTACATACGTATGCATTGATTAAAAAGCCGTTATTTTAACATTACAAACAGACACTCCAATTTTATTTATTTGTATAGATTATTCTATGGGAACATTCACTACTTTATAGAATTTATTGCTGTTTTGAATTTCACTATTACTCTAGAATTTTTGATAACAGTCAGTAAGATAATACATTATGGCGTTGTTCGTACATCGATCTACGAGTTGCAGTTCATAAATCAGTACTACATTCTGAATTAGAAGGAAGGTTACTACCTCCTATTTTGCTATTTATTGCTTGGCTCTAAAATATAACAACAAAAAATCAGTTTATCTATGCGATTTTAAATGCTACAATGAATTAGAAATATACAGTAATCGAACTCGCAGACCTTGGAATCTTCAAAAGGGTTTTTGAAATTATTTATCTATACCAATTAATAAAATTGGAGTGTCTGTTTATAATATTAAGATAACCGCTTTTTAATAAATGCATATGTATGTATACATGGTACATATGCCAAAAATGTAGTTAAAATTTTTTTTGTCTGTCTGTCTGTTCCGGATAATCTCTGGAACGGCTGGGCCGATTTTGACGGGACTTTCACTGGCAGGTAGCTGACGATCCAGGGAGTAACTTAGGCTACATTTTTAGACTAATTTTGTCCTGCGGCGTTACTCGCGGTACAACAATAACAGTAATAAATAAATCAGTTTGCTATTGTTCGCTACATGTTTTGATAATTTGTCTTATATGACCTGAACCTTAAGAAAACTACTTCTTTAATAAGAGAAAAACTTCTGCTCATAGCGAAAACTTATTATTGGTGTCTTTATTAAGAAAGTTTTGCTGAATAGTATTTTGTGGTCTAACTTAACATGTAAGCTCTAAAACAACTTTGAGAAAGACGGTTAATACGTGATCGGAAAACATTGCCATTTCAATAAAACCACCCTTTTTTGAGCCACAAGCTTTGACATCTTATTTTTTTTTTTGTGATTTTTTCTATGGAAATAGGTAAAAAGACACTATTGAATTTGGTCGATTGTTCTTCACATTTCATGGAAGACACAGTTTTGTTACGTCAATACTGTGACAATAAATAAAGAAATGGGCAATTCAAATTGAATGCATATAATGAAAACCCGTTTTTATATGCTTTGTAGGAAAATGAAATTAGAACTATTTTACAGATCTTTGTAAAACATTGTAAATGCCATAAGAATTTTACTTCAGAATGTTTCGTGTAACTTATTTTTCGGTGTTTTTTTTTTTTTGGCCGCCTCAATGACGCAGTGGTAGCGTATGGAACTGATGTGTTTGAGTTCAAGACATGCGTACAAGCTTCTCATTCATAGTTAGTTTTACAAACTCTATTATTTAACCGACTTCAAAAAAAGGAGGAGGTTTCTCAATTCGACCGTATATTTTTTTTTTTTTTTTTTTTTTATGTGCGTTCGGGCATAACTTCGTCGTTTATGAACCGATTTTGATGATTTTTCTTTTGTTGGAAAGGAGATGTCCCGACGGTGGTACCATGATAAGGAAACTAGGATCTGATGATGGCATCCCAGAGAAATCGAGGGGAACCTTCGAAATTTGTAGGGGCGACTAGTGCATTTGTAATTTTTTTAATAAAGTATTTGAAAGCACTACAATTTAATGGAGGTCTGGAGTCGATCTGATGATGGAGCCGAAAGATAGTCGAGGGAACTCCTCTACGATTTATAGCAGTTGCCTTGTGTTTGGGCTTGTTTAATTTGTATTGATGAGAACTTCACACCTAGAATAGTTGTAACTATCATTAGCGGTCTAATAATGAAGACGAAGAACAGTTAAGGGAACTTCTCAACGATTTAGAGTAGCCACATTGTGTTTCGACTTTATTCAATTATATTGATGAAAACATAATGTTTATCACATATTTTCAAAGGTATTTCAATATTTGCATATGTTTGTCATCATTTCATGATGATGAGCCGATGATGGAAGATACATTTCCTTAACAGTTAGAAGTTGGAGAATAATTCTTTAAATATCAAATGTTTGCGTGTTACCTATATTATTGCGTGGTAGTCGTATTCTTTTAATTTATTTAGGTGAGCTGATAATGGAAGGTACAATTCCTCAATGGTTAGGGGTTAGAGGATAATTCTTTCACTTTCATACGTATGTATAAACCTGTAGTTGTACACTTTCAAGCTATTCAGATGAGCTGATGAACGAAACAACTATTTACAGATCATACAAATATTTGGGCCGACCCGGGAATCGAACCGGAGACCTTAAGCACAGCAGCAAACGTTACCACTACGCCACCGAGGCAGTTTTTAGTATTCTATGAATCGTTAAAATTTGTTACTCTATTGTACCTTCAAGTACTATGAAAATAATAGTATCAGATTATCTCATAATTTCACTTAGCAATTGCAAATATAATCACACTAATATATAAAGGCGAAAGTTTGTGAATGTGTATGTTTGTTACTTCTTCAAGCAAAAACTACTGGTGTGGATACTACGGATTTGGAAGAAACTTTACAGTATATATAGCTTATACGTCCACGCGGGCGGAACGTGGGCAAGAACTAGTCAAAGATAAAACTCCTTAACTATAAGGGATTAGAGGATGATTTCAATGTCATACGTGCATATAGACCTTAATTTATATTCATTCAGTTTTCTTATGAGTTGATGATGAAAGGTAAAACGGTAAGGGGTTAGATGGCGATTCTTTGTGTCAATTCGATATTGAATTTAAATTGCGTAATCGCGTGATCTCTAGTAACGCTCAACAAACAAACTCTTCAGCTTTATATATTAGTATAGAGTATAGATTCGCTTGCTCCTATTCGATCACGGCAAGGTGCAGGTCATTTCAACTTTGACACGATTCCCATTGCCTCGTAGATCACGCTCTTGATAACATAAATTGTTCATCTCAATATGAGTTGTTGGCTTGTTGCTTAAGCTCAGTTTTAATACGTGCTTCCAACTCCTACAGTTATTCGCATCAGCGGGAGTAACGTTTGTAGGTGGTCACTTACGTAGGTTGGCTCACGCGATTTGTATTAAATAATTAGTTTAACTCACTACTTACCTATGATTATTTACACTAAAACTGTAAAAATAAAAACTTTTTATAAAAAAAAAAAACCGACTTCCAAAAAACAAAACTCCCTGCCAAAAAACACTAAAAAGCTCAAAATAAACTGGTTCTTCATAAATTGCAATGTGCCAATTCTTGTCTATACCTAACTCTTTATTCATTTAAATAGTATTTGCGTTTGGAAATTTAAGTTTATTAAAAATATTCCAATAATCGACTATTGAATGGTTGAATACGGTCCAGAGCAAAAGGCTTGATACACAAAGGTGTCAGGTCAACTTAAATGAAGGGACATTTCGCATTTGTGTCATCATCATTCTCGACTGCCTCGTTGGTCTAGCGATTGTCGTGTGCGACTGCTGATCATGAGGGCTCGGGTTCGATTCCCGGGTCGGACCAAATGTTTGTATGATCTACAAATGTTTGTTTCGGAGTTGGGTGTTTTCTATGATTAATATGTATGTATTTACAAGTATATGTGTATTTGTATCAGTTGTCTAGTGCCCATAACACAAGCTCTGCTTAGCTTGGGACTAGATGGCGTTGTGTGTTAAATGTCCGAAATATTATTTATTTATCTTTGCACAAAGCAAACTTGGACACAATTCGGCTATGCTGAAGCTCATTGGAACAGATAATTGCATTGTCAAAGTCTCTACCTAGTCATGGCATTGGTAGTTTCTGCAATGCCTGAGAATAGTAGTTTTTGCATACTGCATACCAAATTCAGAACTTCTTATATTCCTCGATTAGAATTTCAGATTTTACCAAGCATGATCATTGCGTACGGTGTCTTACGTATCGTCCAAATTTATCCCAAGCGTACTCGATCAAGTCCAGGTCATGTTACATGCTACCTATTCTAGATAAACTTTAGGTACTCACATAAAACTGACTCGAAATTGTTGCTCTCGAGTGCAGTGTTGTAAATAGAACATAATATGCTTTTGCTTCACCCTAAATAAAAATTCCCTGAGTATTAAAACGTGCATATAAACAATCTATACAAATAAATAAAATTGGAGTGTCTGTTTGTAATATTAAAATAACCGCTTTTTACTAAATGCACATGTATGTATACACAGTACATATACCAAAAATGTAGTTAAAATTTTTTTGTCTGTCTGTCTGTTTGTTCCGGGTAATCTCTGAAACGGCTGGACGGATTTTGACGGGACTTTCACTGGCAGGTAGCTGATGATCCAGGGAGTAACTTAGGCTACTTTTTTTAGACTAACTTTGTCCCGTGGCGTTACTCGCGGTACAACAATAACCGCGGGTAACACCGCGGGGTTCAGCTAGTTTTAAATAAAACCCTTTTTGATAACAATATAAATCAAACTCTTTGAGTTACTTTTAAGTAAACATATCAGAAAAACTATCCCAAAATATGTGTAGAGTTCAAAGCGTTAAAATATCCCACTTCATGCGAGGGTATATACGGGATAAAAGAAAGGCTGGAAGTTTTGAGGGCTACTTTCAGTTTGACAGCTTTTACCTTTTGTGATTTAAGATTTTAAGTATCCACACACGGCTTTGTTGTAAAGTCACTATAAAGGAGAAATCCTAAACCTTTTATTTTTGAATTCATTTAACCAATAAGTATGTTTGTTTTTCAAGAGATTTAATAAATGTTTGTATTAGTATTTTAGGTACATTAAATCGCCTAGGGGTTAGTCTATTAGTCGAGCAGTCAGAAATAGTTACCTAAGTTTTTTTTGTAAGATAATAATTTTCAGATTATGTCGTATCAGTAACTGACTGCCTCGTTGGTCTAGCGGTTGGCGTGTGCGACTGCTGATCATGAGGTCTCGGGTTCGATTCCCGGGTCGAACCAAATGTTTGTATGATCTACAAATATTTGTTTCGGAGTTTGGGTGTTTTCTATGTATAATATGTATGTATTTACAAAAAAAAAGTATATATGTATTCATATCAGTTGTCTAGTACCCATAACACAAGCTCTGCTTAGCTTGGGACTAGATCGCGTTGTGTGTTCGATGTCTGAAATATTTATTATTTATTTATATCTTTTTGATTATATTTCACAATTCCCTATCTGTCATGTGAGTTTATTTTATGTCCAGAGTTTTTAAGTACCTTGGAATACTTATAAAAATGCCAAATTTAATACACAGAATAATGTTCAAATTGTTATGTTTTAAATATAAAAACCATAGTATAAGAGTCACATTTAAAATAATGAAAATATTAATGTTCTGATAAAAATGTAGGACAAACATACATGACAACGACAGACTTGTATAAACGGTTTAATAGCAGAACAGCGAAACTTTTGTGTGTTTCTACCTATGCCCCGAGGCGAGACAAGTATGAATATTTGCATGATGTTGTAGTAGCGCTAATGAGCTACATAGTTTTTTAATGTACAAACATACATACGTCATTCTGTTCTTAGTTAAATCAGACGTAGAAATAATTACAATTAAAATGTCTGATTGTAATTTCAAATTAACAGTTTTTCCTAAATGCATAATTATGGAAATATAAAAATAGTTTTTTATTTTTTTTTGTCCGTCTGTGTGTTCCAGCTAATCTCTGGAACAGCTGGACCCGGATTTTGGCGGGACTTTCATTGGCACATAGCTGATGTTATAAGGAGTAGCTTAGGCTACTTTTGTTTAAGAATTAAACAATATTACTACAAATTAAATCCAATGTCATAGCGAACAATTTGCTTTTCAAAAGCAACAAAACTCGCAGGTAATACAGTAAAATGCAGTTAGATCTATGAATAAATATGTACGTATTTCTAAAAGTATTTTACTCAAATAATCAAAACAAATAAACAGATGTAATCTCCTGTTGCGATGAAAAATAAGTGTCATATGTTAATATCTCGGAAGCTTTTCAAAGCTTACTTGAATACTTCATCCAAACATCTCAATTTTAGGAAACTTTAACCTACCCTAACTTCGCCTATTTGTATGTAGGAGCAAATTACATCAACGACTTTCAAAAAGTTTGTCTAACGCACTTATTTCATACAAGTGCTTACATTTCCATAAAGTATTTTACGCTAAGTGTAAGTTAACTTCAAGTCCTTTAATCTCATGAATGACTGTTTTAAACTCCCTATAATTTAATGCATTTTAAATTATAATAACAATAATTATTATTACGGACATCTAACACACGTCACCTAGTCCCAAGCTAAACAGAACTTGTGTTATGGGTACTAGACAACTGACACAAATACACATAAACTTTTTCTTTTTTTGTAAATAAACACATGTTATACATAGAAAACAACCAAACTCAGAAACAAACATTTAAAAAAATAAAAATATTTTTTTTTTTGTTGAATTTAGTAAGTACATAACCATTAGGTTATGTATTCTTACGAAAAGTAGTTTTCTTTCAGCTTTTCGTTAATTTCTTTGACATATCCATAAGTAGATAAACAAGCAGTAAAAATTTGAATTCACGCATGATTTAACAGATATAATTTATAACACAATAGAATAAATCTGAAAAGTTTCTTTAATTTAAGGCGCTAATCTCAGGAACTACTGATTCGAATTGAAAAAAATATTTCTATGTCGGATTAATCGAGACTATTTCAATTATTGAAGAAATACGTTTAGCCTACATAAGATCGTAAGCACAAAGGGAGAAAATTTATGCCTTATAAATTGCAAGACGAAGTTGTGCAAATCAGCTAGTCTATCTATGTGTTTTATAGAGGAAGGAGACTGACATACACAGAGATCAACACACAGTCCGAACCGCTGAACTCTGAAATTTTGCATGTAGGTTCTTTATATAGCGTAAGTGAGCATTTAGAAAACATTTTTTGGAATTTCGCTTAGGGGTAAGGGGGTAAATCAGGGGAACAAAGTGTGCGTGAGCGAAGCCGCGTGCAAAAAATTGTACAGTAAAAAATGTAATAGCGGTTTCCTTGCAATTGTGGTACAAGAGATTATATTATACCATACATTATGTATGTGTTGTGTATGAACATTGAAATGAGTTCTCTTCAAATTCATAAAACTACTCTAAATAATCTTTGTGAGAAAATATCAACAGCCGCTATTTTATTTCATGTCAAACCTATTTCGACCTGGATATGCGGACAAGCAATCCGTTGACAGCAGACAACTTGAAATAGCCATCCTAAATAAAAATGATCGCCACATTAAATTAACATGGGTTAATTTAACTTGTTAAAAAAAGGAAAAAAGATTATTGCAGATGAGTTTCGCTTTAACTGTGTAGGTGAAACTTGACTGAAATAATTCAAATGCTTTACAAAAAACCAGTATTTTATTTATTTTACTAAGCATTGTTTTACACCAAGACTGCCTCGGTGGCAATGGTAGCATATTCGACTGCAGAACTTGAGGTTTCGTGTTCAATTCCCGAGTCGGAACAAACATAGTATCTGAAAATATATGTTTCAGAGTTTGAATGTTTTTTACGTATAATATGTATGTTTTTATGTGTTTAGTACACATTATACGAGCTCTAATTAGTTTGGGACTAGATGGCGTTGAATAATAGATGATTAACTTACAACACATCACACCGATGACGTTTGACTCCCAAATCTTTAAAAAAATCGTGGAACAAATTACTTCGCTAAGAACACTTACTGTTCTTCCAGTCCCGTCACGCATTGCGGTCAAACAATTGATGACATTCGGTTTCCCTTTACAAAAACATCAAACAAAATGTAAATGAAATCATTAATTTCCCTTCAACGAAAGTTCACTGACCTTACCGTCATTAAACCTAAATGTTTTAAGTTCTTGTTTACTTCAAATTAGAAAGGCACTATAAACCGAGTTTCCCAAAACGAAGTTCACAAAAGTTGTTCAAGTGGAAAGTTTCACCCATTTCAGTAAAACTATGATCGTTAAGAACGAAAATTATACTTAGAACAAACATTAAATATAATATATTATTATCACGCATTTTATTTAAAGAGCAAAGAGGTTTATTTCAGGTGAGCTTAAACAACAGTTTGTTTATAATTTTGAGTTTTCACTTCTGTCGGCATTCCTCATGACTACTTTGTGTTTTTTTTTTTGGATATTTTCTAATATTGAATCCTAGATCAATTTATCGCCTCTGAAACTCCCTGCATACTGAATTCCATGATTATAATATAATTATATATCAGAATTGCTCGCTTAAAGATTTATATCTAAGAAGACGTTACTTTCTAATCACACAAATCACAGCCGACTCAATGCAATAAATCATAGCTACAAATATGGTGTTAGCGTTAACATGTCACGTGACCATGTCAATGATGACTTACATGAATTTACTCCCCATCCAAATCTGCCTATGGAAATTTTCACTCACTTGAAAAGTTAAGTTTATTATATATATTAAGAATGTGTTATAGGAGACTTTATAGACACACAGGTATCGGATACAGAGAAAGCCCAAAACAATAATTTGTGCATCACACAAAAAAATTCCCGTGTGGGGATGGAAACCACACAGAAATTCAGGAAACGAGAAGCTGACTGCTATCCGTAAGGTCGATTTTTTTACAGTATTAGCTGTCGATGCGACTCTACTCTGCCTGATGGAAAGCATGAGTAGAATCCAGGAGTGGCAGTCACCATACGCCGTAGATCCAGGTTGACTTAATTTTTGACTGAGGTTAGATTTAATCTCTTCAGAGGATGTTTATCGGGAGATATAAAAATAGATATTAATTCCAATTCAGAATCTTGATTCCTCGTTCGTTCATCTTTAACCAATTAAATATTATCTAGTCCTACCTTTAAAATAGGTCACACTGTGTATTTTATATTAAACGAAATAACCAAATACATGCTATTGACACAATTCCTTAATTTTGACGGCAAGAATTCTTAAACATTTCTTACTAAAAGCCACGTGGCTAGTCAGAGGCCATGTGGCTTTTGATTATTTAAGAAATAGTGTTATTTTTGTACGATTTATATTATTTAGGTGTGGATAAATGAGGGTAATGAGAGCTCACTGCGGGTAATTTTGATGAGTGTTATTTTCAACAAACTTTTAGAAGCCAATATTTAATTCCTTACAAATGTTGGATTCAGGCCCTAATGCGAGTATCACGGTTTCGGTAAATATGTTTACAATTGCTATTGGATCGCGCTTAAATCTTCACAAAAAGTTGTTCTATGTCTGGGTGTTCTTTGTGTCGTGACATATATATGTTCAGAAAGTCCCCCGTAACACAGGATATTTATTTCTTATGTGGGAGTTGTATTTAAAAAAAAGGTTTACCGTCAGGTGACGCAAGGAGGTACTTCCGAACGGTTTATGTAGGGAAATTTTATATATCCTAATCTAAATTTCTATACTGCGATACAGGATTAGCAGTATTACATAGTTCATTGTAGCTTTTGTAGATGGCGTTGTAGTATAGTTTTATTAAGTTGTATATAGATGTCGCCACAATTGTTAGAAATAGTCATCTAGAACAAACATTAAAAGGTGATTTAACAAATGTTATTGTCGGAACAGATTGCTATTTCCTCGGGCTGTTTGTCTTACAAAGCCGCAAAATGATTGGACAACTTTATTTATATAAAGAAAACAACAATACAGGAAAAAAACAAAATGAAAATGGACATGCTTAAAGGCATAGATTATTCGGAAAATTAGATTGGGAGCTTTTGTAACTGGTTTTCATATTTATTTCGGAGTTTGGGTGTTTTCTTTGCATAATATTTATATATGTACAAAAAAAGTATATATGTATTTATATCAGTTGTCTAGTACCCATAGCACAAGCTCTGCTTTTTTTTATTGAAATAGGGCAAACGATCAGACGCATCACATGATGGTAAGCGATTACCGCCGCCTATGGACACCCGCAACACCAGAGGCATCACAGGTGCGTTGCCGGCCTTTTAAGAAGGAGTACGCTCGTTTCTTGAAGGTTTGAAGGTCGTATTGGTCCGGGAATACCGCAGGTGACAGTTCATTCCACAGTTCATTCCACAGTTGTTCGAGGCATAAAGTTTCTTGAGAAGCACACCGTTGTGGACTGCCAACCATCTACATGATGGGGATGAAAGTTTTGTCGCGTAGGACGATGGCGGAAAGAGGCGGCAGGGATCAATCCGAACAATTCCTCGGAGCACTCCCCATAGTAGATGCGGTAGAAGATGCACAGCGAAGCAACATCTCTACGCAGCGCCGAAGAGTCTAGCCGAATTGAAAGTTCTTGGCAGTCAACGATTCGAGCCGCTCTCCGTTGAATAGTTTGGGACTAGATGGCATTGTATATTAGATGTCCGAAATATTATTAAATATTATTATTATTATTATATCAGACTAGCTTTTTTCCGCTACTCTACCTGCATATGTACCTATTTTCAGGTTAAAGTAGCCTATGACCTTTTTTCAAGAAGAAAAGTGTCTTTATGCTAAATTTCATTAAAATTAGTTCAGCGCTTTAGACATTTGCATTTATATTTTAATGATTTCTATAACTTCATGATTTTAAGGGTGGTTCCACTGTTGTTTTACATTGACGACATAGGTCTCTCGACCCTGTTTGCTCTAACCCCTTACTTAGTTCCTCATTTACCTCATACCTTCGTTCCATCTAATACTTCTTAGAAGGGTTAATCCATCATTTCAATCAGAATCCAGGTATTTCATACATTCAAATCATGTAACAAATTTTACCATGTTAGCAGTAAAGTTACTTGATTTTCCAGGTACAAATGGCTACGTTGATCAAAGTTTAATTGTGCTAAAGCATCCCTTTCTACGGCGAACCTTAATTAGTCCATAGGTTTACCCAACTCACGTTTGAAACAAACTTTGACTGGAATATGTAAGGAATTTTGGTTAATTACGAGTGTATCGTTTTACATGCTACTGGAGTATTTGAGATAATAGTGTTGAAGATTTTAACAATCACAAGTTCTCTCATTGAAATTGGCTTTGATCATTTAATTAGTATGATGGGCAAATTGGAAAGCTTTTTGTTAATTATCATGTTTGTAATTTTGTAATATAACATTTTAATTCTGGGTTAAACAAATTTAGGGCTTCCACACATAACTGCGATGCGATGCGAAGTCGCACGATGCGTATCAGATCGGAAGTTCTTGCGATGCATTCGTGCTAGCTCACAGTTATTTCGATGAGTTGCGAATTCGCAGTTAGGGTTGCCCTAGCTAAATTGCATCGCAGTTATGTGTGGGAGACCTAAAGGGTGATTATTTTTTTAAATAATTTATGACCACAAAATCTAATAACACCTTGTCTGACCTCCGAGCGAACACCAGGCAGTAATTAACGGTTCGATATCAAAATACCTGAAGTAAAAACGTACCTATATGACGTAACCAAATGTTAACTTTGAGTGACTGTTAAGCTAGAGGTCGTGGGTTCCATTTCCAACCAGGGCAAATGTTTTTATGTGTTTGGATCTAATTTATGTATAATATATATGTATTTAGAAATGAATAAGTATATTTATTAGCAGTCTGATTACCATAGTTTAAGTTTTGCATAGCTTTGGATCAGATAGCCGTGTGTGAAATATGTGAGGATGTTATATTATTATTATATTGCTCTTATAAAGATGGGAGAAGAAATAAAAAATAGAGAATAAGGATAAATAGCCTGTGTGCTAATTTTTGTTTACTAACATTAAAGCACTAACATTAAATATTTTTTCTGATATCTAACACAACGGCATCTAGTCCCAAACTAAGCAGAGCTTGTCATAAAGTTATTTAAACTATCAGTTATGTTCTAGATTATCAAGATATTATACAAATGAAGTAATTTAGCAAGAGAAGTACAGTGGATATAATTGTTTAGGAAGCGATAGAAATAAAAAAAAAGGCAGTTATAAGAACTGTCGGTAAAAGTGAAAACTTAAAACTTAGAATGTTATTTGTAAAATTAATGTATACAATTATAATTTTCACAACAAGAGGATAAAAAATACTTCAATCATAAAAATATACTTTGAAAAAAAAAAAACATATTTCAAGTACACCAGCAAATCACTTTGATATTTATGTTTTTTCCAAAAGTTGTACTTATAAAATATTATCCTTATAAGTGGAGTGTCGTCCTTAGAAAGATCACATGGCACATAAAAGGCAATGTAAAACCTTTGTAAAATCACTCATATGCCGACCCGTCTGTCAATTACGCTCCTCTTAGAGCATTTCAAAAAGAATGTCTTCCATAAAACAATAATAAGATTGTTGATGTGAATATTTTACATTCAAATAATGTATATGACTTCGGAGACATTTGTTTTTATTCTTGTAAAGATGTATTTGATTTGTGATGTTAAGATACAAGTCTTAATAAAGACAATTATTATATGACTAGCCGACCCACGCAACCTCGTTTGCGTCTCCTATTGCCCGTAGCGTGATAATTTTCCCCCGTTTTCGAAACGTTTTTCATTGCTGCTCCGCTCCTATTGGTCCGAGCGTGATGATATATCGCTTATAGCCTTTCTCGATAACAAACAAACAAACTCTTCAGCTTCAGCTTGTTTGAACACGCTAATCTCAGGAACCGCTGGTCCGATTTGAAAAATTCTTTCAGTGTTAGATAGCCCATTTATCGAGGAAAGCTATAGGCTATATCATCACGCTAAGACAAATAGGAGCGGAGCACCAATGAAAAATGTTTCAAAAACGGGGAAAAATTATCACGCTATGGGCAATAAGGGACGTAAACGAAGTTGCGTGGGTCAGCTAGTATTAGTATAGATAAGAAAAACACTTTTGTCCTATGGCCAAGTCTAGCTTCCAAAAATATTATGTTTACGCACTTTCCAGATTTTTTTCATCAACTACTTTTTAAAACTGGGGAGTTTTGGTTATTCGCGAAATATTGCAGACTGTGTTTTTGACATCGACACAGGAGAACAGTTCGCGGCTTTTGTTCAAAGTTCTATGGCCGAATGTAATGATCTAGTTTGTGTTAACTACTTTTTGAGGTTTATGTGTGAATGTTTCTTACTCTTTCACGTATGAACAGATTTTAACGAAGCTTTACACATCATTATAACACAAATTATAAGAAAAAACTACTGTAATAAAACAAATTGATATCTTTCAGCCACTTTGCTTGGGTTAATATGAATTTGGCCAACTTCAAATAAAGTTGGAAAGAGAAGAAATCAATAAATGTAAACTCGCATTCAAATACATATTTTCTAACTTAATATTTAATATTCATATGTACATTTAATTTCTACATTAACAGCGTTAAAAGGAAAAGAAATTTTAAAACCAGATATACTGCTGCAGGTAAAAATACAGGACACAATTAAAGCGGTCCTCACCCTTCATTTAACTCAAGCATACTTACCTAGTTAGAGATGGGACACTCACGGTGGTACAATGTATAAGAGCTGTAGATTTTCCAGATATAAAACTGTCGCAAAATAAAATTTTACTTTCTGTGACTGTGAAGGAAGTAATTAAAAGAAAAATGACAATCATGTAATCATTCCCTACTTAACTTTCGGAAATTCTGAAAAAGTGTGACAAATTAAAATGTCAGTCGTTTTGTATGTTTTGTTTTGAATAAATGTTGTACCTTACTTGTGGTTATAAAACTTAGCTCATAAGTTGTTTTTGGCCGGTTTATATGAAATATTTTAAACTTGACTCTTGAACCTATCATCTTTTGTGTAGCGTCTAATTTTTCCTTGAAATAATATAAATGTTATGAAATAATGTTTCTTCAATAATTGTTATTTCTTTGAAAAACATGTCGTACGAAGAACGCCTCTTGGAATTCGACTTGCCTACGAACAGAGAAAAATGAGAGGAAACCTTAGAGAAACCCACAAAATCCTCAAATAATTCGTGGGAGAGCCACGCTTCAGCATGAATGGGCCGACTCGACCGGAGTCATACCACGGCCTCACAGAAAACCGGTGTGACGTAGCGCTTGCGCTGTGTATCACCGAGTGAGTAAGGATGCCCCAACCTCTCCCCACATCCCTTTCCTCATCCACCAAAGATCGGCAACACACTTGTGACGCCTCTGGTGTTGCAGGTGTCTATGGGCAGCTATAATCGCTTACCACTAGGTGATACGTCTGCTCGTTTGCTACCAATACCATAACAAAGCAACACTACAACGAGAGAAACATTGCGCTGTCTATCTATAAATTTATAATACACGACTCTTTCTGTTATCGCTTTTATGCTTTATACAGCTTATAAAATGCAAAAAACTTCATCAACTGTTCCACATACTGGAAAAAAAAACCATTTCCATGTCAAAACCATAAAAGTGTTTTTTTTTTCTGTACCTAGAATAAGAAGGCCACCCATTAATCACCGTTAATGCAACAATTATTATAATAAGTACCAAGATTTAATCAGTTATACACTTTTATTTATTACCAACTTTGCACACGCGATAGTGGAATATAACACTGAAGTATTGCATTAAAGGCATCATAGTGTTTTCTTTGTTGAGAAGCCATGAGTCACTTAGTTTTTTCAGTTTAATGCGTTTCTAAAAAAAAGCTTGTATTTCATTTTTCACTGTGCATCTTTTTAAAATAGGTAAGTGTGTGTGTAAGGTGGTATGTTATTATCATGATAGAGTATTTGATTTTAGTTCGTAAATATAGAAAATTAAACATAATTGTGACATGCGTATAACGGGCAATAGTTAAATATACCTAGTCAGTAGTACAAAGTGATTTAAAGGTACTTATACCGGAAAAATTGATAATTAATAATGCTAAACATTTCTGAAATAATATCGATTTTCAAAATTATGTGAATGCAAACGAGTTATTTACAATTTAGACCCATCCATAAAGTGATAAATTTGAAAGTGTTACGTAATTGTTATGTGTTCTATTTGTGTAAATGCCTACATTGTTATCACTATAATTTTTATCCTGCTTACGTATTACAAAGTAAGTCAGTTGTCGTCAACAGGTTTTTGGGAAATTAGATAGAAAACCTCGAAGTATATTGAAAAGAAAAGATATTGCCCATACGGATTGCAGAATTTAAGTAATAACACGATCATTCAATCTTATTTCTCTAAGAAACAGAATATCTTTATTATCTACACAGAAAACTTTATGAAATTCAAGATACATACGATCTCGAACTAAACGGGTCAACACTTTCTCCTTATGTCAAGCTGTCAAACCTTGCGGGATCAACCACCGGGATCATAGTGCGAGGGAAGCACACGTGTTTCCCTCCCACTATGATCCCGGGCCCTTCAAGTAGGGCGTCAAAAAGCATCTCACTAGACAGCCACTGTGTAGGTCACCATGCTGCATTGTTCACGTTTGCATCTGAAAACCCATCGAATGTCTCTCACCTCTCTCTCACTCTAACACATTTATACTAATATATAAAGCTGAAGAGTTTGTTTGTTTGAACGCGCTAATCTCAGGAACTACTGGTCCGATTTAAAAAAATATTTCAGTGTTGGATAGTACATTTATCGAGGAAGGCTATATATCATCACGCTAGAACCAGTAGGAGCGGAGCACCAATGTAAAATGTTTCGAAAACGGGAAAAAATTATCACGCTACGGGCAATAGAAGACGCAAAAAAGGTTGCGTGGGTCGGCTAGTTGCAATATATAAGCTTATTTTAATAAACTCAGTATAGATTTAGTTCGACTCTGAATAGCGTAATTTAGTTTAAAGGAGAATATTATTATCCAAATTGTCTCGATCAATAACCGCTTCAGCGTTTCCATTGAAATGAAAACCATGGTACATACAAAATGTCTATTTAAGTTGGTAAAGTAAATGTTAGCCTTCAATTTGCCATGTTTTCCTTGTCTCAAATTACAAAGACCCTAACATATAGTAACGGCATAAAAAATATATTCAAAGGTAGTATATCACCATATTTTAGCCATAGACAGAAAAAAACATGATAGATGTATTTGTGTACACTGGAATAGTTTACAATTATATCATTTACTAGCCGACCCACGCAACCTCGTTTGCGTCTCCTATTGCCCGTAGCGTGTTAATTTTCCCCCGTTTTCGAAACGTTCTCAATTGGTGCTCCGTTCCTATTGGTCTTAGCGTATATAACCTATAGCCTTCCTCGGTAAATGGGCTATCTAACACTGAAAGAATTTTTAAATCGGACCAAGTAGCTCCTGAGATAAGCAAACAACAAACTCTTTAGCTTTATATATTAGTATAGATATGTGTAGGTCAACTGACGATGTATATATGTGTATGTGTAATTGAATGTTAAGTGTTATTTGTATGTAAAATGTTAAGGTAAATTATAATTACTCAGAATAAATTATCATGGTTATAACACAATTATTTTTTAAGGGTAGGAACGAATTTACAACTTACGACTACGAGTACTGGTTATTCTAGCTAATGGAATTTGTAACTTGAAACGTTTTAATTTTATTGAACATTTAAAAAAAAAAAAAAGCCTTTTTGAACATTTAGTTTTGATTTAAAATTATACAATCCATTATTGAGAACATCCATAAAACTCGCGGATTGAATGATAATTTTGAAATAAAAGATAAATTCGACTTCAAAGGTTACTTTTACATATGTTTCACTTGTTTTCATTAGAAATAAAAGCATTCTTTCAACTAAAAATCGGAATATTTAAACAGTGGTTGTTTTAAACACCAGTACAACAGGGCTCAATTTTATCACTCGTTGATAAAGTCGTGGATAGATTAATGTGAATTTATTTGCCAGATAGCTATCTACAGATTTTAATTAAACAAGCCTTGTGCAGAGATATGTCAGATATTCATATCAAATAAATCAGCAACCTTTATTGGCATTTGGACACTCGCAACACCAAAGGCGTCACAAGTGCGTTGCCGGTCTTTGGGGGATGGGGAGAGGGAGGATAGGAGGGGTTGGGGTTTTGGACTTCGATTTCCTTGCTCATTCGGTGAAACACAGCGCAGGCGCGGTTTCATACAGGTTTTCTGTGAGGCAGTGGTATCACTCCAGTGGATCCAGCCCATGCATGCCGAAGCGTGGCTCACCCACGATATGTCAGATAACTATTCAAATCTTTATCAGGGATTGGCAAAGATAGCCCTCAGTGTCTAAAATTAGAATCTTATTTTCATGGATATCCTTTATAATGACAATTTCTTTTCAAACTCGCAAACCTATTTGTTCACATCAGGGATCACAGAAAGCTTAGACAAAATTAGCACTTCAGTATTTACAAGAACTCTGACAGTTTATTGGCTCAGTTAGCCAGATTGACTTTCGAACCTGATTTAATAATTTTAACAGAGTGCTGGCTGAATGATCATAAACTAACCCCTAATATTGAAAATTATAATACTTACTTCTCACGTAAATGTTTGAACCAGAATGATGGCATCGTTATATATGTCAAGAAAAATATTAAATGCAAAATAACAGAACCGGAACCTTTGGGGGCAAACTTTCTCACAGTTAGTATAGAACCAGATATATTTATCATAGCTACTTATAGATCACCATCAGAACACTGTATAGATAACTTCCTAAATTCAATAGAAAAAATTATTCGTCCGAGAACTTCAATACGAAACATTGTACTTGTCGGTGACATTAATATTGACATTAAAAATAATAACTCTGATAGGAATAGTGCATCTTATCTAAATTTACTGGCTGAACTAGGTATGTTACCGGGCCATACATATCCGACTAGACTGCGTAACTGTCTGGATCATATTAATTTAAAAACAATATTTCCCGCAACAATATTTATCATCGACTCTTCAATAACTGATCATTCTGCAATAGTACTAAACATGAGTCTATCACGATGCAAGTTTAATAAGGTATGTGCGTCCAGACGCATTGACTTCCAGGGGTGTATTGAGTACCTTGAAACTATTGATTTTTCGTATATTACTCCTGCATCGTGTGCAAACGAGGCCGCTTTGCTTTTTGTCGAACAACTTTCAACTGCGATACGTCTGAACTTTAAAACTAGCCATACCCCAAATAAGAAGCGAATGTTTAAGCCCTGGTTAACTCCTGGACTACTGCGTTGCATTAGACACAGGGACAAGCTTCACAAGAAATTTCAAAATGACCCGAATAATACTACCCTTGACATAACTTATAAGCGTTACCGTAATTTTTGTAATGCCTTGCTGAGAAAGCTTAAGAGAAACTACGAAAGATCTCTATTGATTAGTGCGAAAACTACGAAAGACTCTTGGAATGCCATAAAATCGATCATCAATTATAAAAAACAAAAGGCATCAGCCGAGGGCCTGATATCCTCCTCTGCAAATATACAACAAGACCTGGAGCGTGTTAACAAATATTTCTCTAACGCCGGTAAACAGTTAACAGATGCCTCATTTAACTTTAACATACCTAGTCAACTAAATACTATAATAATTTTCCCTCCAGATGAGGCAGAGGTGGAATCTTTAATAATGGGCCTTAAGAGCAACTCTGCTATTGGTTGGGACACGGTGCCTGCACAATTGCTTAAATTATCTAAGCACATAATAATCTCTCCTTTGACCAGATTGTTCGATTTGTGCCTAACGCAGGGAGTCTTTCCGAAAGTATTTAAGAAAGCTCTTGTAACCCCGGTTCACAAGGGAGGGAATCGAGACGAAATTTCTAATTATAGACCAATCTCCGTTTTAACATCGCTATCCAAAATTTTAGAGAAACTAATAAACAATCGACTCATGAACTTTATTGAACAGAACAAAATTTTATCAGAATCACAGTATGGTTTTAGATCGGGTAGGAGCACAGAAGATGCTGTCAGTAAGTTGACGGCTTACGTATCCACTCAGGTTGATTCGAAGCAAAAATGTTTAGGTATATTCCTCGACCTAGCCAAAGCATTTGATACTGTCTCGATTCCTATTCTTGTGAACAAGTTGGATCGTATTGGCATTCGTGGAAACGCGCTTATGATTTTGGAAGACTTCTTGCGTGACCGCACACAGCAAGTTAAGATCGGTGCACATGTAAGTATTGAAGCCCCAGTTGTTTGCGGGGTCCCACAGGGCAGTATACTCGGACCAAGTCTGTTTTTAATATATGTAAATGACTTGTGTCAACAACCACTTTACAATGGTCAAATTTTCACCTATGCCGACGACACGGCGCTAGTCTTCCATGGAGACTCCTGGGATGAGGTCAAGCGAATCGCTGAAATGGGACTCCGCAGAGTGAACGGATGGCTTGCCACAAACTTACTCCCTCTAAATATTTCAAAAACCACCTACCTACAATTTTCCATAACGAAAACCAAACCAATTACTTTTGATTTGAGGGCACATATATGTAATAATTCATCGAATACAAATACTGAGTGCTCATGTCCATCCATAACTAAATCTACCGACGTAAAATACCTTGGTATTTTGGTGGACGAAACACTGAGTTGGCGTCCATATATAGATCTTTTAACAGCTCGTACTAGAAAGTTTATATGGATATTGAGGCAATTGAGGCATGTATGTGATTTTTCTTTACTACGTACTGTTTATTACGCTTTGGTTCAGTCGGTTCTTGGTTACTGTATTATTGTCTGGGGTGGCGCGTGTAAGACATTTATGATACGCTTGGAAAGAGCACAAAGATCGATACTAAAAGTTATGACATTCAATCCTTTCAGATTTTCAACAAAATCTCTTTATACAACATGTAAAGTATTAACTGTGAGACAACTGTATATACTGCAATTACTTGCAAAGCAGCACAGGAACACCCCTTATCATGCTGAGAGTTACAATAAAAAACGTACTATAACAAATGTATGCTTAACCGGGACCTATCGTACAGCCTCTGCTAGGCGGCAACATGTCTTTATGTCCACTTTCTTATATAATAGAATAAATAAATTAACAAACATTCATCCCTTATCTTGTCACGAAGCTAATATTAAATTGAAAAATTGGTTGCTTGGTATAGACTATGACCAAACTGAAAAACTATTATTATAGAAGACTAAAGATTCATCGTATATACAATAACATACACATACACCCATACACTTACATAACTTATATACACACATCACAAACTCACATCACACACCTCACTACGCACTTTTATCACATCACTGCACCAATTTGCATAAGATTTATGTGTTTCTTTTAATGGGAGAAGACACTGACTTCTGTAACACAGGTCATGAGCCTAGCTCAGGAGTCAGGGACTTCAAATATTTATGTACTTTTCATGTAAATATACTAAATAAATAAATAAATAAATAAAAACTTCAAAGATATCGCTATCGAATCACTGATTCGAGAAATAGTCTCCAAACTGAAAGTTTTAAAAGATCGCCACACTAGAAGGAAAGAGTAAAAGTGAAAAAAAATTGGCAATTGCTACTTAACACAAAGAGAAGTCCTATGCTAAAAATAATTTCAAAGTTCTTATGTCACTCCTTTACTGGCTCCCTTACTGGTATTTGAGAAAATGCGACTGTAAATCGATCCGATTGATGTAACCGATCATGGTCACGGGTAGACACGGGCACCAGTGATCACGATCAATGCAATTCAATCGAAACGTCGGGCAACCAAAAAAGATATTGTACCTTGTACATATTATCGCAATTAAGTCCCGATTTACAGTCGAATAATATGTATAGTCGCGAAAGTTTAAAAACAAGTATTTGATAAAAGGTTAAATAAATAATAGGTAGGATGAAATAAAAGGTGGAAAAGCTAAAAGATATCGTCATAAGATAAGTCCGCCTATTGTAATACCTAATGTTGATCTCCATATATGCATCTCTGTACAAATTTATTACCTACACCTGTTCGTTTGTAATAAAATTTTAGTTTCTAAAATGTTTTTTTAGTTTGTTGAATTAATAATTAAGCTTATTTTAATGCACTTAGTATAACGAACCAAGTATAGACTTAGTTCGACTCTGAATAGCGCAATATAGTATATGATTGCCTCGTTGGTCTAGCGGTTGACGTATGCGACTGCTGATCGTGAGGTCTCGGGTTCGATTCCCGGGTCGGATCAAATGTTTGCATGATCTACAAATATTTGTTTCGGAGTTGGGTGTTTTCTTTGTATAATATGTATGTATTTACAAAAAAAAAGTATATATGTATTTGGATCAGTTGTCTAGTACCCATAACACAAGCTCTGTTAGCTTGGGACTAGATGGCATTGTGTGATAGACGTCCGAAATATTTATTTATTTATATTGGAGAATATTATTGCCCAAAATGTCTCGATCAATAATCGCTGAAGGCGCTCATAGCTCAGTTGCACTCGGTGATTAAAAACAATCACCGAGGGTAAGCAACGACGGCACGGTCAGTACCTGGATGGGTGACCACTAGTGGCATGTTACCATGAGCGTCTCCGTGATTCCGAGGTCACGTTAAGCAGTCGGTCCCGTCTGTTATCGTATGATAACAGTCGTGAAGCGTAGTTAGAGGCCTTTGGGCGGCTTAGAAACATCCAACGGCAAGATGACGTAGCCACAACGTTCTGTTGCCAGTCCCCAACCCGCACTTGACCAGTGTGGGGATGTATGGCCTTAAACCTTTCTGGAGAGGAGGCCCGAGCATAGCAGTGGGCATTACGTTACGTTGTTATGGGTTATGGGTTGTTGATGATGTAATGAATAATCGCTTCAGCGTTTCCATTGAAATAAAAATCGTGGTTCATACAAAATGTCTATTTAAGTTGGTAAAGTATTTTGGTTGGTTGTTGGTTAATTATTAATATTTAGTGTAGTGGTGTGCAATTAATTTTATTTATTTATTTAATTAGGGAAAACAAACAGATACACATTCATCTTACATCTAAGTTTAACAAGAAAATATATTTAAATGTGTAACTTACAACGTAATCCACTTATTACAATCACTTCAGCCTACTGATGCCCACTGCTGGACATAAGCCTCCCTCATGGCGCGCCACTCCTCCCGGTCCTCTGCCTTCCGCATCCAGCTGCTACCGGCTATCCTTTTCAGGTCATCGGTCCGGCGAGCTGGAGGGCGTCCCACACTTCGCTTGCCAGTCCATGGTCTCCACTCTAGGACTCGTCTGCTCCATCGGCTATCGGTCCTTCGACAGACATGACCGGCCCACTGCCACTTCAGATTACAGATTCTGCGAGCTATGTCGGTTACTTTGGTTCTCTTCCGGATATCCTCATTTCGGATTCGATCCTTCAGAGAAACCCCAAGCATAGCTCGCTCCATCGCACGCTGAGCAACTTTAAACTTGTGGACTAGTCCTGCTGTGAGTGTCCACGTCTCGGCAGCGTAGGTCATAACGGGCAGGACGCACTGGTCGAAGACTTTCGTCTTCAGACTTTGCGGTATAGGCGACGAGAATACTCGACGAAGCCCACCAAACGCAGCCCACCCTAGCTGTATCCTCCTATCGGCTTCCTTCTCGAAGTTGTTTCGTCCGAACTGGATTGTCTGTCCAAGGTAGACATACTCCTGGACAACCTCGAGTAAAGTACCAGCGACGTATACCGGTTTTGGCACGACATGTTGGTTGAACATGACCTTTGTCTTGTCCAAATTCATGCCAAGACCCACTCGTCGAGAGGATTCATCCAGGGAGTGCAGCATCTCGCTCAGATCTTCCAGAGACTCTGCCATAATGACGATGTCGTCCGCAAATCGAAGGTGCGCAATGTACTCGCCGTTTACGTTTATGCCCCGTCCAGTCCAGTCCAGGGTTTTGAAGACATCCACCAGCGCGTTGGTGAACAGTTTCGGGGAAATTACGTCCCCCTGTCTTACTCCTTGACGCAGCTGGATAGGTCTCTTACTATGGGCAAATCCCAACATGGAAGGCAGTCAAATGAAACGGCCCCCAGTTCCCGGTAGCCCCGCTGTTCCTGATTACGGTAGCGGTCGGTCAAACAGTGGGGTGGGGGGTGCTAAGAATCCCCGGGTTACGGCAAACGGCTACCGCAAACGACAACTATATTTGGCAACGTATAATGGACGCACGATGAGGCTAGATCATCACCTCGCAGAACTCGAAGTGGAACTTGAACATATAAACTGGCATATACTGGGGTTGTCAGAAGTCCGTAGACAGGGCGAGGACACGGTAACCCTGGAGTCAGGCAATATGTTCTACTTCAGAGAAGGTGATGGTCCCTCCCAGGGCGGTGTTGGTTTTCTTGTCAACAAGTCGCTTATTAACAGCGTTGTGGAAATCAGCAGTGTTTCGACTCGGGTAGCGTACCTTGTCCTAAAACTTACCGAGAGATACTCTCTAAAGGTAGTACAGGTATATGCGCCGACCTCGTCTCACTCTGATGAAGAAGCCGAGGCCACTTATGAAGACATCCTCAAGGCCATACATAATACAACCAAGGCTCACTACAACGTTGTTATGGGTGATTTTAACGCCAAAGTGGGAGTACAAGAACGCGGCGAATCTAAAATCGGTCCACATGGCTTGGGTACCAGAAATCACAGGGGACAAATGCTCGTTAACTTTCTCGAGATGGAGGGGCTCTTCCTAATGAATTCTTTCTTTAAGAAGGCGCCCCATAGAAAGTGGACCTGGCGAAGTCCCGACGCTGTGACCAGGAATGAGATAGATTTCATTTTGGCTGATAGGCGGCACATATTCAGAGATGTCTCCGTGATCAACAGGTTTAACACCGGAAGTGATCACAGACTTGTTAGAGGCACTCTGAATATCAACTTCAAAGCCGAACGAAATCGCCTCATAAAGTCTACTCTCAGACCTGCGTACACCCAAAGTACCGTAGGATTCGATCAGTTCCATTTGGAACTTCAAAATAGATTCGACTCGCTGGAAACCACAAATGACGTGGACAAGATAACCGACAACTTGGTGAAGACGGTAAAGGAAATGGGACGCAAATATTACCCGCCACAGTACAGCAGCAAGAAGTCCAAACTTTCGCCTGAAACGCTGGAACTTTTGAGGCAGAGACGAGAGACGCCATCTAGCCAACGTTCTTCGTCAGACGCTAGATCTCTAAACGGGCTGATACGTAAGATGATTAGACAAGACTTTAGGCGCTCCAACATACGCAGCATAATGCTAGCGATTGAGCAGAATATGGGGTCGAAAGTCTTCATGCGTCAGTTCGCAAAGAGTCATCTGACAAGACTCAAGACAGCAGATGGCAGAGTAGTCACCTCAAAACCAGAGATCGCGGCAGAGGCTGAAGGGTTTTATGGACAGCTGTACCAGTCCAAAGCGGCGAAGCCTGCGTCCCATGAAACCGATGAACCAAGAGCCCAATTGACGCGCCATTTCACCGAGGATATCCCGGACGTTGACCAAAGCGAGATGAGGATGGCTCTAGAACAGCTTAAAATCAATAAAGCCCCGGGCGATGATGGCATTACCACTGAACTCCTAAGAGCATGTGGAGCTCCAGTCCTTAAGGAGTTAGCGAAGCTCTTTAATGCCGTCATCCATAACGGGGTAATACCGGAGGCCTGGTATGGGAGCGTGGTGGTATTGTTCTTTAAAAAAGGAGACAAATGTCTCCTCAAGAACTACCGGCCGATATCGCTCCTAAGCCATATATACAAGAGGACTAAACTAGAGTCATCACGAATCGTCTCGCTGGGAGACTTGACGAATTTCAACCGCCGGAGCAGGCAGGGTTTCGGAAAGGCTTTAGTACCGTGGACCACATCCATACTGTCCGGCAGGTTATACAGAAGTCTCACGAGTATAACCGGCCGCTGTGTATGGCGTTTGTGGATTACGAAAAAGCCTTCGACACAATCGAAACATGGGCCGTTCTAGATTCTCTGCAACGATGTCGAATAGATTGGCGATACATCGAGGTGTTGCGATGTTTGTATAGCGCTGCTACGATGTCCGTTCAGTTCCTTATTACAATATAAATTGACTACTTACTTTATCTTGAGTGGACCAAAAGTCAAAAATAAAACAAAAATTAAAGTAAATGAATAACACTGCAAAAATTACGTTAAGTTATATTATCATCATTATCCGTTACAGTCAACTGTCGGACATAAGCCTCTCCCAAGGAACATCACAGAGTCCGCTCTGTTGCTTTCTGCATCCAGTCGCTGCCAGCCCTCTTAGTTTGTCGTCCCGCCATCTAGCCCGAGGGCGTCCCACACTACGTTTGCCAAGAAGTAGAGTCTTCGTCAATTAAGTTGTGTAAATAAAATTATTTTTTAACCATAATTGTAGTGTTCTAATAGTATCAGCTCCGAGGACAAACGAATTAATAAACAGACTATGAGGGCCTCAATTGAATACGCCTCTTGTATTTTATGGCATAGTGGGCAAATGATGATGGCACCTGATTCAACGTTTGTTTGCCGAAATATTTGCTGTTTGTTGAATCTTGTTCTCAGAGGTAGGTAAGTCATTATGGTAATAAAGTTAACATACCACACGCAAATATTAATTTACTAATCTATAAAAATACCATTTAGAAGAAAAAAATTAAATTAATTTGCAAAAGAATTTCAGTAAAACCTTTTTTTAACTGACTTAAAAAAATAAGGAGGTATTGACTGTTTTTTTTATGTTTGTTACCTCAGATAATTTGACTGAGTGAAGCGATTTTCATGATTCTTTTCCACTTGAAAACTGGTGCATCCCGTGTGACCCCATTTCAATTTATCGCAGTCCGTGAAGTCTTTCTTTTGTTATAATTTTGTATTATATCTATTGTTATTTAAATTCTGGATTATCGGTACTTGACGCAATCTGTAAAAATGCATTCTATAATTAAACTCATTTACACTTATTCCACTATTTTTATTTCGCTTCTAATCTAACCTTTTTTTTCTCATTACTTAATATTTCAGATTTTAGAAAATCGCTGCGTTAAAGCCAACGCCGCTACATCAATCATAGTAAACCACAAATGAAATATTAAATGTCTGATTCAAACAGCTGTTGAGGGCTATTAATTTGTAATCTGCAAATTACTTTGCAAAGTCAAAGGGTTAAACTGCTAGACTGGCAGTGGTCTTGCCGTCTTAGCTGTCACTTAACTTTGCTAAAACGCTTGGTAACACAAGAATCGCAATGTAATCGTCGATTTAAAAGCCTGAGTATTTAATGTGGCGTAAAAGTATTTTAGATTATAATCAACTTATTTATAATCTATATAAATAAATAAAATTGGAGTGTTTGTTTGTAATATTAAAATAACCGGTTTTACTAAATGCACATATATGTACGTATACACGGTAAATATACCAAAAATGTAGTTAAATTTTTTTTGTCTGTCTGTCTGTTTATTCCGGGTAATCTCTGGAACGGCTGTACGGATTTTGACGGGACTTTCACTGGCAGGTAGCTGATGATCCGGAAATTAGGCTACTTTTTTTAGACTAACTTTGTCCCGCGGCGTTACTCGCGGTACAACAATAACTGCGGGTAACGCCGCGGAGTTCAGTTATGATATAAGCTTGGAGTTCAAATGCCTGAGGTCAGTTGATTTTAACATACTACTCATACTCTTGGCTTCTGCGAAACACGACTGTCTCAGTGGCGCAGTAGTAATGTATGCGACTGCTGTGCTTGAGGTCTCGGGCTCGATTCCCGGGTCGGACTAAATATTTGCATGTTCCGTTACAAATAAAGGAAGTGTTTCTATTGAAGCTGACTATGGGAGTGAACCAGGCAGCACCAACATCACTGCAAAGATTTAAATAAAGCCATTTGAATAGCGTGGTATGGAAAGTCAAAACTTTCTTTCTAAGGCCTATGACATATCATTCAGTGTACTAAGGCTGTTGATCAATAAAGAGAACAACAAATAACAGTACCAATACTACAAATCAACAGGCTACGTTAACTTATAATCGATAACCGCCAGTGAGAGATTAGATGCCTTTTAACCACTGGTGTCAAAGTTTCTCGGAACTGGAGGAGTTTGTAATGAATTCGTGAGGTTTCATTTGTATCTGACTGTAGATTTGGATTACTTGTTAAGTTTTGTATAATACAACTAGTTATTTAGTAACTACGTCGTTGGTTTCTAAAGACGGAGTTTCTGGAACATTACTCATTATAATACAGTTTTAATACTTAATACTGATATTATAAGGACGTCAGTTTGAGAGTGCTTGCGTCGGTATATTAATTACTTCTCTATGCTCAAACGGCCGGACCAATTTTGATTTGTCGTTTGATGTTTGATGATTTGATGAATTTGGATCACACAAAGTGTTGGCCCATGTAGTGAACCCACAACACTTTGCGCAGTAGCAAGCGATGTGGCGACTGCTTAAACCACTAAGCCAACAGTGCATTCGAAACTTTATGACACTCTTCAAAAGCAATTCGTAAATGTTTATTAAAAATTATTAAACGTACAGTCTTAAACTCATAATAGTACTGAATATACAGAAGCCCTGAAAACCAAATAGTTTATGCCACACAACACACACAAAAGTTATCTTTTCAATAGGGCTGTGCTGTAGTTGAGATATATCAAAAACTGCTGTCTTTATAATGCTTCGCTGAAAGAGAGGTGTGTTGTAAATTTGACGTACGTTTCTGTGGCTTCGTTGTTTTTAAGTGAGTGTATCAACAATGCGGGGTTTGTTTATTTATAGCTGATTTGATTGTAATGTTTCTCAAATAAAATTGAATAATGAAATATAATTTCATAAAGTTATTTATAAATAATTAATTTGACAACAAGTTAATAAAATAAGGGTACCTGGATGACTGTGCCTTTTTTTTGATAAAATTTCTAAAAATGTATCCTAGATAGATCGATTCGATTTATCGGCCCTAGACAAAATTTTATGAAAATCTTTAGAGCCGTTTTCGATTATCAGATTATGTAAATACAGGAAAAAAAATCTCATTTAAAGATGTTAGATAACTATTTTGAAAGTAGTTCATTTTTAAAATAACTTTAAAGATAAATCACTTTTTAAAGTATTAACCAGCCAATGAATTTTATAGTACTTTTTTAGACAAACGAGCAGACGTATCGCCTGATGGTAAGTGATTACCGCCGCACATGCGACACCAGAAGCGTCACAAGTGCGTTGCCAGCCTTTGGAGGATGGAGAGGGGAATGGGAGTAGGGGTTCGGGTATTTGCCTCCGGTATCCTTACTCACTCGGTGAAACATAGCGCAAACGCTATTTCACACCGGTTTTCTGTGAGGCCGTGGTATCACTCCGGCCGAGCCGGCCCATTCATGCCGAAGCGTGGCTCTCCCACGGTAAAATATTACGTAACCATTTATTACCTAAACTATTTATTTGTTTTAAAACAGTAACAACCCTATGTTCTAGGTATTGTAGTCTGTATTTTGTAGTGTCAGCTTCTACCCAAACAAGATCATAGTTCTCCATATGTATTCTTTACTCTGTGGAAATATTATATATAAATGAGAAACTGTTTTTATTTGTTGTTTTTCCTTTTTTCTTTCACGTAGCGTGTGATGGACGTGATTTTGTGAATGGTTTATGGGCCAAAGCACTTTGGCTACATTATTACTTTACTTTTTACGCCGGAAAATGCAAGCTTCCCAGGGGATGTTTATGTTCAGATGGACAAAATGGATTGTGAAAGTTTTTTGTTGGATTATACGAATATGTACTCAATGTGGAGTCAATAAAACTTATTTTTAAAATAGGAAGAGCTTTTAGCTTCTTTTTAAATGCTTTTAGCTGTGTTTGTAGACACTTTGCTACTGTAAAACCGTTAATTCTTTAATTCAAGTGGTGTTTTTAAGCTGTCTTATAATCTTGAATTGGAGTATTTTCTTCGTTCTCCATGCAATTACGTATTTGGTTTATGATTTACTATAAACTTTTAGCTGATGATCAAAAGTAACAATTGGTATGACAGTGAAATTTCCTGTTTAGAGACAACCACTTTAATTTCTGTAATATTGTAAATGCTTGAACCCGGTTTTCTGTGAAACCGAAGTCCGATTTTCTCAGTCTGGAAAATTTGCAAGCATGTGTATACACTTTTAACTACACTTATAAAGGTAGAAAAAACGGCATATACAAGTGAAACATGTATACGATAAAATATAAATATTTATTTAAGAAATCGGACATCTAACTTACGACGCCATCTAGTCCCATCTAAGCAGATGCAATATGCTATAAGATAACTGATATAAATACATGAAAACATAGAAAACACCCCAACACCAAAACAAATATTTGCAGATCATGCAAACATTTGCTCCAACCCGGTAATCGAACCCGAGACTTCAAGTACAGCAGCCGCATACACTACCACTGCGCCACCGAGGCAGTCATCTCTGTATATAGCAGTAATAATTGAAGTATTAATTTATCCTGTAACGAGAAATGTCTATGAAAACAATTTTCAACTTATACGATGAAAGTTGAATACGAATATTGCGTAGCTACCTAATTAACAAAACAATAAACATTTAAGCAATAAAACAGGAACTCTTAACAATTCAAAATGCGCCGAAAGTAACACACAAAAGCTTGTTCCGTTAACTGAGAAGGAACCACTCATCCAAATAAACAAACAAAATGTACAAGCATTATTATTGTTTTATTTCTGTTTCAATTTTGTATTAGCCTGTAATAACTTTCACTTTTGTTATTTGAGAAGAAGGATTTAATAATCTGTTTCGGATACATTCGTCTTCCTATTTCGTGTGTTTTAATATTCAAATGAACTGTTAGAAATATATTTGCCGATCAAACGGCAATAAAATAAGCCATATATTATAACGTAAATAAAATAAAAATGATAGTCGACAAAATACACGCATTTATGTTCCGTATAATAGAAACATTAGTAGATTTATATTTGACTCACTACAAAGATCTAGAACACCGGCTAGCGAAATAAATCCGAATGTACTGTAATTACACTTTTAATAACGTTACATTTATAATTAAGAATACATTTCACCAACAACCCATAATGTCCCACTTCGGTCTCCTCTCAGGAGAGGCTTAAGGCCATAGGTCCCACGCTGGCCGAGTGCGAATTGGGAACTGGACTGACCTCCAACTAAGCTTCACGAGTGTTATCCTATGATTCAACCAGGACTGCTTAACGTGACCTCCGAATCACGGAGACACTCATGGTAACATGCCACCAGCGGTCAACCATCCAGGTACCGACCGCGCCGTCGTTGCTTACCCTCGGTGATTGTTTCTAAGCACCGAATGCAACCGGGCTACGAGCGAGTGCCACTTAATAATACATTTATTCAATTATATTTATATGTATGTAAGTGCATGAATATGTATTAATGGGTACTTATGTATCTTTGTGTAATTATAGTATTGTAATACGCGATTTCTAAATGTTCACCATAAACTACAAATAACTGTTATAGTCCATCTAAAAGTTGCCTAAAAGAGGTCGCAGTCTGCAATTAGGCCGCCCATTATACCACTGTTTTTATTTGATTACATTACGTACAGATAAATTTAAATTTAAGGGGATGCAATAAAGAGCACCTGTCTTTTTTTTTTTTTTATTGGGTCTAATCCCACCCACACGCCCACCACTGTAACTCCTGTACACCAGGATCAACAGCAGTGACCCACGAACACACCGAGTTATGACACTCGGGAAGTCCCAGGAAGAAAATTAACTGTCTTGGAACCCGCAACGAAATTAATCAGAAGAAAAACAGGAGGAGTTGGAAATATGATAAGTCCACTTCCCTCCTTAGCAAAGCGGGAGACAAAATGAAGTCAAAATAGGCAGACACCTTTTTTAAACCGGGAAGCACCACGGATAAAATGTTATGGGTCCTAAGTGAGCTATATTTGATTATTATAGTATGTATGTATCAGAATCGCCTAAACGCACGGAAATTCACCGCAGTTTACACAAGATCCTCATAGTATACCGCCCCAGATGTCATTTGTAAGCTATTTAGCATTGTGTTACGTTCATTGTACCAAAGACTACACTCCCAGAGAACATGATGAGCCGACTGTTCACAGCTAGTATCAGGTGTTGAGCATTGACACAATGGTGAATCAACTAATTTAAATGAGTGTAGTATCTAGAGCACCTGTCTATGTATCTATCTACATTTTTCATGAACGTATTCAGAATTACAATAAAAGAGATAAAGAGAACTCATTTTACAGAATAAACACTGTCCCGAGTAAACTTTATGCGAAAAAATGCATAAAACTAATTTAATTAATATTCTAAAGTATATCAACAAGAAGATGCCCAGATGTTTTAAACAAAATATAAAACGTACTTAGCTTTTAAAACCTCCATAACTGCTTAACAAAATTTAATATAATGTTGAATACGGGATATTAAATTTTCTATTTAAGTTAACGAAATTAGCATCGTAAAGAATATGCGCTGTAACATGAAATTTTGTTCTTTTCAGGTAATTATTCTGTCTGCGAAGGGGCGGTGAACTGTGGTAGACAGTACAACATACTACGTCGAATAAAAGGGGAATTAGCAAGTGAATTTCTGATTATTCTGAAGTGTTCTCCTGGCCTTTTAAATAAAAGTCACCGTAAACTGCGTTTTGGTATCCATTTATTACAAAATTATCCTAGAACCTGCTTTATCTTTCTTAATATTTAAACAATTTCCATTAAACGCGATAGCATGTATTACTTCTAGCATAAACTTATAATATTACATGGAAACCGTAGAACCCGGTTACAGTTCTATCACAATCACCAATTTCGTTGCTGGAGTGGTGATTATAGCTCCTATCCCCTTATAAACATAAATTGACAGAGGAACCCTCCGTCCGAAGGTTGACAAACTAGAGGCTACGATGATGATGATGATGACGATGTCACCGCTTTAATTTCCTTTTCCAATCATTTCTCCAATACACCAGACACAACCCAAATTTCGTTATTTATTTCCATCCTATGGTTGCTTGTAAGGGATTGCTTTTGAGCGATAATAATTCCCATGTTGTATTTTCAGTCTAACAGGAATCCAAATTTAGAAGGAAAGAGCATACTCCCATCTCAAAGGCCTTCAAAGCATAGGTGCAGGCTTCCATTTAGTAGTGCTAGTAATTGTTTTCAAATAACCATCCTCTCATTTTCTCCTCGTGTCTTGGATTAGGACTGCGTATTGCCTTCCCTTGTTACATTCCTATAACAAGTTTTCAGGCCGAGAACAATTCGAGATGAAGAATTTGTGCACCCAATAAATAAACAGAGCGTAATACAAGCTAAACCGATAAATAAAAAGATATTCCGTACAATACAATGAAATCTCCTTATTCAACAATGCTGGGAATGTTTATACATAACAGGTGCTTTCTCAGTTGCGCCAACCAGATCTTAATTCAGTCTTTACTGAAGATTTTATTGTCCCATAATTCTTTTATGGCTGTGAAGGGTTTATCTTCAATGAGTCCATGAAATTCATGTAGAATTTAACATCATTTTTGGGTTAAATGCTCTGTGTTTTATTCCAATTAAAAGAAGTAAATTCTTTATTTTTTGGGAATTACAAACTGAAGCGTTATACAGGAATGATTTCATAAATTGGTAAAAGTAATGATGCCAATTAGGTTTTCGAAATGTTGATCATTTAAAAAATCTCCTTTACGTTTAGAAAGTGAATAATGTAAAATACATTCATGTTGTTAGTAACTTTTAACCGCAGTTCCTCATGCTTATATGGCGGCTAAGGTTATAAAGCCTTTATCCTTCCTCACGACTTATACAATATCTCCATGCCCAATTTCATTGAGAACGGTGCAACGGTTTAGCCACGAAAGCGTAATCCCAAGCGTTTTTGCTTATATTATCCTATCTATTATATTTACTATTAATCCTTCCAGAAAAGTATTGCCTTTTAAGGTGTAAATTTTTGCGTTTCATTTTCCATTCAGAACATCTTTACTTCAGTTGATGTTGATGGCCAAATATTAAGCAGCATATAACTGAACGTATGCAACCGGCTTTATTAAACAAACCCGGTTTTATTATAACTCATACTCAATATAGTGTGTATAAACTTTATATACTTTTTATATCCAGTTTGTATTATATCAGAGTACGAGTCAATACATGGGTCATAAAAGAGTCGTTCGTCACTTATTGAATAGAGTGACCATTGTTTTTGTCTGATACTTTTTCCTTTGAAATATTCACTTGAGTTTATACGTGTGGTGAAGAATTAAGAATAAGAAAGATTACCGTGGGAGAGCCACGCTTTACCGTGGGAGAGCCACGCTTTACCGTGGGAGAACTACGCTTCGGCTTGAATGGGCCAGCTCGACTGGAGTGATACCATGGCATCACAGAAAACCGGTGTTAAATAGCGCTTGCACTGTGTTTCTCCCAGTGAATGAGGTTACCGGAGGCCCATACCCCTACCCATCCCCCTCCCCACTCACCATCCCCATCCCCCAAAGGTCGGCAACACAAATGCGACGCCTCTGGTGTTTCGGGTGTCCATGGGCGGCGGTCATTGCGGTGATACGTCTGCTCGTTTACCCCCTAATCCATGAAACAAATACGGGGTGTCACCACCCCTTTTCATCTCATGAGTGTCGTAAGAGGTGACTTAGAGCTAAAAGTGTAAGAAAACTTAAAACAAACACATATAAAGTACCGAAGTCCGAAGTCTTTACTCATATAGGCTGGCTTGGCTTGCTTTCTTTCACGGTGATTGACTTTAATTTCCAAACATTAAGTTGAAAATAACTATGTTTAACCTGGTTACATAGGTCCATAATAATATATAATAGAATGACCTTAAAATAACCAGTCAGCATAAACCTTCATTTTCAATTTGCGATATAAAAAATTTATATTCTCTCGTTTCAGATTGACCATTGAAAATGTTTACTCATTCATAACTTTGCCGTCCTATCTCCGATAGTACGCAACTAAAACGTTCACGCTATACTGCCATTTATTTTCATTAAAACAAGACAGATGGTACTTTAAAACATAGTTGGAAACGTAATAAATACTAGTGTAGCAAACTCTCTCTGTCTAGTTTTGAACTATTTTATGCTCTATAGGTTTGTAGAATATTGCTACTGGCTGGTAACGTAAATATTACAAAAGTTTTTTTTTTTTAATAAGTTGTTATCAAATGAGGTTGTTGTGAAGATCCTTGAGGGAGGCCTAAGTCCAACAATACGAGGACGTCCTATAGGTGACATGATAATATAGCAAATGGGACAGGGGTTTTTCAAACTAAGTGAGAAGTTTAAGTGGGAGAGCCATGCTTCGGCATAATTGGACCGGCTCGACCGGATTGATACATCGGCCTCACAGAAAACTGGTGTGATATAGCGCTTGCGCTTCGCTTTTCACCGAGTGAGTGAGGATACCGAAAGCCCATACCCTAACCCCTTTTGACATATACCTCCCCATTCCCCAAAGGCCGAGAACGCACTTGAGACGCCTCAGATGTTGCCATGGGCGGCGGTAATCGCTTACCATCAGGGGCTACGTCCGCTCGTTTTGCCACCTATTCCATAAAAAAGGAAGTAAAAATAATTGAATTCAAATAGCATGAAAATGTTATATGGGATTTTAAATCCCAACCACACGACAATTTTCCGCAAAATTTGATAGGTTTTCTTTCATTGGAGTTGTATCGGTTAATTTAGGTTTTACCTATTGTAAGGAACACATAATTATGTTTACGGCAATTAACATGCTCACGATACGTATAAAATATATGCTTTTAAATTACCTGACATTTCGATCAAATAAATTCGAAGAATTCAAGAATTTTACCGGTTTACCGGACTTCAAAATGCCATAATAATTATTTCTGCAACTGTTGTATAATAAGGGGTTTTCAAACACAAATGTGGGTATGATAATAGTATCACATGAGTGTTTTAATACCTAATTATACAGTCGCGTACAATACTTTATCTACGCCCATAATATGAATCAATATGAATCCTCTTTAAAAGTTCTGAAACGAAAAGTATTTATAGCATGTGTGTAGATAAAATATATTTTTATAATAAAGTACCTACATATTAATTACTCAAACTAGCGGAATACCGATCCCACTTAAGACCAAAATACAACATTACAGGCAACATTGAATGCTTAATAGTTTGTTAGAAAAATATATTTTATTACTTTTATGAGACCGAGAGAAAGTGGATCATAACTTGAACAAATGTTTAAAGCGAAAATTAACCTTTTAGGTGACACTATCCGAGGTCACATGTTGTCCTAAGTCTAAATTTCAAAATATAAATTCAATGTACCTACTAGAAATTCTAGTTTTTCAGTTGTCATTTATCACCTAGGTACTACCATATTTTTAAAGAGACCCTAGGGTTTATATGTTTGTCTTTCATCATGCGTCAAATGTGGACACACTACTAAATGAATGCCGTGTCCTTTGAAACAAGGGCGTGTTTATCGGCACCGAGGGACGAAAAACTTTTGGTGACCGATGCACAAAATTATAGTAATAATTTAAAAGTTATTTATGATTATAAAAATAGTACGTTTTTTTAAAATATTATGAAATATTTTATTAATGTCTTATTGTCTTCATTCTTCGGAGTCAGTAATCATTTACTTGTTAGAAATATTAAAACTTTATTAACTATAAATTATTCTACTGTTTTTCATATCGATTTGAACGACACGCACAAACACACGGGGACTTTCGCAGTTCCAAAAAAAAAAAGCTTTAACCTTTAAAATCAATAAATAATTATACATACACACATACAGACTTATCAAAACTAGATAGTCATAAAGATGGTTCTTAAGACGTATTACTTAAGCTTCCTCAAGGATACATAATTCCGTTAGATGCAGTTAAGCCTCACATAACTGGATAAACCAACTTAATTATGAATCAGGATGTGGCTGGTTACAGACTGATATTGAATTATTTTACCACGTGCATAGGTTATTTTACTGAACGCGTTTTTTATTTATGCCTAAAGGCCAGTATTCACTTTGGTTAGTGCGAGTTCAGGTGATTAATGATTAGTATAAAATACGTTTGGACAGCGTCTGATTAGTGCGAGTGATGAGTTGGCTGCGTACTAAAGTTATTATTTGAAAGGGAATTCATCCTGTAATAATATTGTAAAAGTTTCTAGATAAATAAATAAAAAAAAAAATGCTATTTGTGTAAAGTTAGAGTCACCTTACTAAATTTATATATATAAACTAGCTGTCCCGGCAAACGTCGTTTTGCCATAACTACTAATAAATTAAAAATTAATTAAAAAACATTGTCCAGCGGACAAAATTGTGAATCTAAACCATTCCCAGATCCCCTTGAACACACGCAAAAAATTTCATCAAAATCGGTCCAGTCGTTTGAGAGTAGTTCAGTGACATACACACTCACAGAAGAATTATATATATAAAGATTTAGTAAGGTGACTCTTACTTTTTGACTGAATTTCGTTCAATACATTTCGTTTTTTGTATTAGAATTTTCGTTTAGTTTCGAACCAAAACCAGAATCAGATTATTATGAAATTATAAAAGTTTGAACATAAGATACGAACTCCTTATCTTATATGTATTAACTTAAAAAAAGTCTTAATTACAAGACTATACAGTTACTTTATGTTCACAATTCGCAATATTTAATCTATATAACATAATCAGCATTGTAAGTTTTAAAAATAAATGCCATCGAAAAACACATTTATTTTTAATATCTTTTTGATCCCATATGATTGTCACCCTAACGTACGAGTCGTGTCCTCGTGAAGGAGAACGCTTGATTAATACCGAGGGACGAACTCAAACGAACTACCTCCAGCGATGTAGCGGACATGGAATTAAAAATATCATATATATTTAATTGATACGGCAATAATTTCTATTAAAATAAATTTAAATTCCTATCATAAAATCCAAAATAACTCTGTCTGATTGTTTACCTTTTATAGATAAACCAATCAATTGATTATGATGAAACTTAGCAAGCAATTACTTTGGTTCTTAAAAAAGAAGATAAGCTACTTTTTAACCAGTTTTGCGTGAAGCCACGGGCAAAGTCTAGTGCTCTTGTGTTTTTTTTAATTTACTAGAAATTCTTAAAAACGACCGTACAAAAAAATTATAGTGGTTCATGAGCGTACCTTGGAGAGTACGTTAAACCATCGGTTTCGGTTGTCATGAACATCTGTGGCAGTCGTTATGGAGAAGTTAGTGCCATAAATATATTGACGATTAGTTCAACCGTCGAATTCAGTTCACCCTCAGAGTTATGGAATTTCGATGCCAGTCGCTTCGTGAAAAACTGATGTTCAGGTTAATCCAGTTGAAATAGTACCCGACTCAAAATAACCTTAGCAATAATTCAGGCTAGCTAATTATGTTTGTTTCATTCTTTTATTACAAAAAAGAAAACTATAATGAACTAAAAACATAACTGTTTCTTCGTAACTCCTAAATTCCCTCATATCGTTCCTCACCCGTAGAAAATCCAAACTGACCACAAAATTTACTATCCGCACTTTAGTGCTTGTCCCTTTACGATGTCGCTTTAGATGCGTTTGCCAACTGACCTTATATCCCGGATTTAATAAAGTTAAACTGTTTACTTTCAAATTTTAAATGGTAATAGATCATAGGATCTTAAAAAAGAGATTTTCGGCTACCATATTTCGCTGATAAGGGTCGATATGGGGTTTGATTCAAGTTTTCACTTTGCAGTGCCGTTGTCTTGTAGAATTACTGTAGGAGAGCCACATTTCGGCATGCATGGGCCGGCTCGACAGGAGTGATACCACGGCCTCACAGAAAACCGGTGTGAAACAGCGCTTGCACTGTTTTACCGAGTGAGTGAGGATATCGGAGGCCCATCCCCCATCCCCTTCAGGCTGGCGACGCACTTTTGACGTCTCTGTTGTTGAGGATGTCTATGGGTGGTGTTTTTTTTTTAATCCCGCCCACATTCCCACCACTGTAACTCCTGTACACCAGGATCAACGGCGATACGTCTGCTCGTTTGTCCTCTACATACGTTGTCTCTGTCATACATAAAAAAAACAACATTCACAGGTTGAATCCCTATTCAAATATTGATGAAACTTCATACTCCTAATCGGTGGCCACACTGAAAATAACTTAACATGTAAATTTTGACAACTAATCTAAACAAATTAAAAAAGTTATTACAGATTTTTTTCCGAGAATAATTGAAGCCTTATTCGTTGTAATAAAAAGTCAATATAACTTTGGTAATATCAAAAGTTATTTGAAGAGCGTTGCGCGTTTCAAATCAACTCACGAACAACTTTAACGATCAGCCGTGCACGTGTGCTGTTATTGTATAGTGTGTTTTTAAACAATAACTCAGATTATTTTAAAGGAGAACTCCATATGCGAAATTATAATTACGTTTTATAAAAACTGCCAACAGAAGTGACAACTATAAACAAAAGTTGTAAAGGATTCATTAGTTTAATCAACTATGTATATAAATTGGGCATATTTATTTTACGAATATATTGAACATACAAAACGGATTTATTATTATCTAATTTACGTCTTCGCTAAGAAACAATAATGTTTTTATGAAAGTGATGGCGTTGTTGACTCGTCATCAAGAAGTGGCGAGTGAACCGTCACCCGTTCCGAGCCATCAGCTGTCGCGCAAGCGCCCTGCGCCATCTTACGGTACGGTATGTTTTAGGGCACCGACTTCCTAGTAGCGATTTCCATAAAGGTAAATTAAAAATAAATAAGGGAAAACAAATCAAAAAAGAATTAATACCTACGTCATAAATATTTATTTACGTCGATGATTTTATTGAAGTGATCACAACGTGTGATGCAAATGCAGTAACTGAATTCAATCAACTTGATCATTCATGTACAGATAATTCTGTGCTGGAATGTCACTCGCGTGTAAATATTTTTGTATTTAAATTCAATGCTTTTATCCGCCTATGGGCACTATTGCATTGTTATCTCATTGCGAATGCAGACAATGCAACAGAATGTGTTGAGACTAATGTTTTCCATCAGACAGAGCAGAGTCACTCTGGCAGGCTTATACATAAACTGGACCATGGTTACCTCATACAATTTTGAAGTGTACTTTTCTGTTTAAACATATTTATGGTGTTCATGATCAAAAACCAGTTACCATGTTAGATGAAAGCAGAACAAGAACAAAATGCTATTAATAATGTCTTTTGCTAACTAGATCACTATCATCTGATCACTTCTCTGAATCGCTCTATTGTTTCGCTACCGGGTTTAATGTAGAAGGTACTCCAATTATATTAATATTTGATACTTAATAAATAGCTTGCTAGATCAGATCAGTAGATGAGTTTACTGTGGTTCTATTTTTGAGTCAGTAATCTCTTAACGATCACATCACGTTAAGTGCTATTCTGGCACTTAAAACAGTATAAAGTTAAAATAAGGCATATTTACACTGACACCTTACAAATACTTATCACATAATCGACTTTCAAGATATTATGCATTTACCTTACCAGGGACAAGATAAATTATACACAAAATGTATAATGGTTAATGATGCTAACTGCAAAGCAAGGTTTGGATTCGAATCTTTCCTAAGACAAATAATTGTGTAATAAGCATGATCGTCTGTTCGATGTCTAGATGTAATTAATTATATTGTTACGAAGAAAGAATAATAATATTCTTATACAATTCTTGAGTCGAAGCTTAACATCAGAAAGTTCTCGTTGATTTCTTAAGGAATAGAATATTGAACTTTACATCAATATCCATAAAACTGAATATGGATTAATTATCGTAAGTTTGGTTTGTTTATATTTCGCTGAAATGTGATGTTCTTTCCGGTGTTACGTCGTGACGGAATCTACTAGAAGTTTCTAGTTGATGTGGCGTTGAATATAAAAGCTTCGTCAGCAGCAGTTCGGGTTGAGCTACAGTGTGATAAATATTGGCGTTATATCAGTGATTGTACTAGCGACCCTGGCGACAATTATGTGATATTCCAAGTGATATTGTAATTTTAAGAGTGTTTTTAATAAAGTTTCTTTTACAAGTCAGAAGTTTTATTTCTCAAATCCATCGAACCCTAGCACGTAATACATGAATTCAGAAATATTTAACAAAGGCATATATCAGAAACAGACTACAGTGTGTTAAATGTGGAAAGTTATTTATTAATATTATTTAAGAAAACAGTATTCTTAAAAGACACCTTAACAAACGTGATTTACGAAATGTAGTAGAAAAACGTTTATTAATACTGTTTGGTAGAGATCCAAGCAAAAGTATCAGCAAGTAATGTAAAGAGTATTTTAAAATAAACGTGCTACTGAGTCTTAGTGCACTTTTATTAGCTTCAGCATGCAATAACATGATGCCACGTGTGGCTCTTGAACAAGGGAAAAGTGTACATTTTATGTTAAATACTAGTTTTTATCGTCCGCATAACTAAGCAGTATACGGTGAGTTGAATTTTAACCAGATGTTCGTATTTTTCTGTTTGTAATTTTTTTGCCCGAGTACAGGGAAGTCAAAAAGAAGGGTAATGGTTTTGGCAGTCTGTGTAGGTTTTGGGTAGGGTATTGAACCAATTTGATAAATAAGGTGACAAGAGTTTTGTAATAATGACCCCTGTGAAATAGGCTACATAAAGCTTTAACGTAGCCGAGTTTTAGTTTTTTATCAAATTTCAAAATAAGTTACTGAAAGTTTTACTATATTTCTCCATTTATAAATTAACTAATTATGTTTCACGCGCTTCAATTAAATACCTTTATTATATAAACATATATTTAACATGTACAAACAAATTTCAATCGACTAAAAAGGTTCTAATACTAAGCGAAATGCCGTAGGACATAATTATAGCACTCACAAAATTAACATTCAACAGATAATAATAAATTAATAACGTTGAAATTATATTAAGAGGGTTGTCCCTAAGGGCGTTCGTTTGAAACGATTTTAAGTGCTCTAAATTAATTATTATAATTTTAGATTGCTTTTTTTTTGTTCTGAGTGAACCTTTGTATTTTTTATTTGGTATTTTGGATGGGTAAGGTTTATCTACCTGGATCATTTACCTGTAATAATTTAAAAGAAAATGAATAATTAATTTTTAGTAATTTGTGATGAAATGTGTATTTTTTTTCTTGTAATTTAGAGTGGAGACTTCTGACTAATGTGTATAAATATATATATATATATATATATAAATATATAATATATATATAAGTTAATTGCCGAAATGTATGTAGGTGCATAAATTACGATCGGCTGCACCAAATTAAATAAAAAAAATTTATGTGTTCGTTATTGTTAGGATAAGGTTTGTTTGTATATAAAATAAACTAGCTGACCTATGCAGCCTCTATTGCCCGTAGCGTCATAATTTTACCCCGTTCTTTAAACATTCTCCATTGGTGCTCCGCTCCTATAGATCTTAGCGTCATGATATATAGCCTATAGCCTTCCTCGATAAATGTACTAATCCAACACTGAAAGATTTTTTCAAATCGGACCAGCGGTTCCTGAGATTAACGCGTTCAAAGAAACAAACAGACTCTTCAGCTTTATATATTAGTTTAGATTAAAAGATAATGGGATTTTTTTTCCGCGACTCCACACTGCCTACTGCCTGTGGGAAGCTGAGACAGATTGGTATGTAGATATGGCGGTACGAAGTTCGCCGGGTCTGCTAGTCACTTATATTAGTCACAATATTCAGAATTTTATCAGCAGCCTCTTTAATAGTTGCGTCTTTTTAGCATGGCCTACCTACAAACCTCATTTAAATGTCAGTATGTCACTCACTAGACACATTTTGCTAAAAATTTAACTTCATTCAAAAAGTTTTTCTATATTTTATACTAGCTTTTAAAAATTTACTGTATCCTTCCTCGAGGATCAAAGTGTTTCATGCTAAATTTCATTAAAATCGGTACATGAGTTTAGCCGTGAAAGCTTAACAGACAGACAGAAAGAGTAATTTTCGAATTAATATTTATAGTATAGATATAAAAGCATACAGTACAAAAATTTTTTTGACTGCACGCATAGTACAGTGCAGCTGTGGTTTAAACTGTCACCTTGACGTTTCTTACCGATCCGACATTCAATCTATACATAAATAATAATAATTCTTTATTTTGAAATTAATAACAAATTTACATATAAAATTTGTGACCGACGATATAAGTAATAAAATTACAAACACGAAATCAAAAAGTAACGGAATTAAAAACAAAAATAAAAACAAAAACAAAAAAACATTCTGTTTGTAACATGAAAAAAAAACCGTAAGAAATTGTTCTCCTGAGTCCGATTGTTCTCTTTGTCCATTACTTGAACGTTTTGAAGTATTTAAAAAAAAAAAATATATTAACAATACTTGTTGCTTGATACTGCTTTGACTCTCCGAGATTTTCATACATTCTCGTTAGGTTTCCCAATATTATCATACATTATGAACGCCCCAAATAGTTCTTGAATATAACCATTTATGATCCCGTCGAGTTCTTTGACCTGATCTAATAAACCACATATACAATAACGATGGTGTATGGCAATTAATTTCCGCCATAACAAAAATGTGTTACACACATAAAAAGTATTACTAAAGCTACCATTAAAGTGGTATAATTTGCGCACATAATTTGAGAGTGTGAAGCATTATATTCAGTAAAACTTGCTTTCTTTGGCTTAAAAGATGGAAAGTTGAGATAAGGGTAGGACTCATTAGTGTGTAGACGTCTAATGTCAATATAGAAAAACTTCTAAGAATGCCACAACTGTCTTGGTGCCGCAGTCGTAGCGTAGGATGCAACTGCTGCGCTTGGGGTCTCAAGTAATTATATGATCTGCAAATATATGTTTCGAAGTTTGGGTTTTATGTATGGGAAATATGTTCCAATCTATAAAAAAGATATTCCGAAATTCTATCAGTAAGCCAGTTGTCATAGTACAGCTTAGTCAGCAAAAAATCGTTTGTATGTTACTATTAAAAATGAAACTGAATCGGATGGATATATAGCCAAATGCTACAATGTGTATACAGAGTTAATGTTTACATTTCTTTTTATATAAAAAGTATGTAACGCGCTCATGAGAGTTATTCACTGTATTCCTGGCTCCTCATCCCCGGAGGCGCCGGTGATCCGAAGAGATCTTCCACTGCGTCAATAAAAGGTTCGAATTGAGTCTGAGTGTCTGTAGTGGTCACAAGCTGAAATCAACTTGTGCCTACGGCCAGTGTAATCTACTTGAAACTTCAGGCATTAGAATGTAATATGTAACAAATGATTCTCATAAATCTAATATCTTGGAGCTTTTGTCATCTAAGCTTAGTTTACCAAGCTTGGAAGGACTTCTCTTACTTTTCTTGCTTTTAAGTACCAATTAGTATCGAACCAGACACAAGTGCAATTTATCCATTTGAATTTTAAAATTTCAAGTGCATTAGTTGATTGGTACACCGCTCTTCTATTCAATGTTCTCTACTCTCGTGACAGTCTTATTCAAAGAAGTCGGTACACCGTTCATTGAATACAAAATTGCTACTGGTAGCACAACAAAGGGTTTCGCTGTTTTTACCTAAAGCTTAATTTTTTGTCGAGATAAATAATAAAAATAATAAATATTTCGGACATCTAACACACAACGCCATCTAGTCCCAAACTAAGCAGAGCTTGTATTATGGGTACTAGACAACTGATATCAATACTTATATACTTTTCTTTTTGTAAATACATACATATTATACATAGAAAACACCCAAATTCCGAAACAAGTATTTGCAGATAATACAAACATTTGTTCCGACCCAGGAATCGAACCCGAGACCCGAGAACAGTAGTCGCGTACGCTACCACTGCGCCACCGAGTCAGTGAAATAGATTATAGTTATAATAGTACATACTTACCTATATTATTATACTATATTGGTATTCTAAGTCCTAGCTGCTAGCTCAGAGATCGTTAGTTCAATTTTTATTCAAGCCAAATTATGTTTATTGTTAATTTTTATTGGTTTTAAAAATCTTATGATCTATGAAAAGTTTAACTTCTTTAAAAAGGCCCTAAAACATTTCAGGCATCACCAAAATTTAGACTTCAATGACACTAATTTAATTAATAGTTTTTCATTCATCTTTGTTTACAATAATTTATTCTATTTCTATCGTCTATTGAACGTTTAAAATTGTCTCTTAACTTCTCAATAAATGCAAGTCCTTTTCTTCTTATTTTAAACGCTATCCATGTCATGTCAACAATAAGCTTTGATTTCCCTAGTAAAAATCCTATTCACCTACCCACAAACAGGTTAAAAATATCAGGTAACATATACGTCAACTATCTCACACTGCCGACTCAAAGCCACGCCAGCAAGACCCACCCTTTAGTATAAGTTATGGCAATAAAGGGGCAATTCCTCGCAATGTATTTATTTTCCGGCTTCACCCAATAACCGCCCTATATTCATATGAAAGTTATGAACGATTTCTTTTACAGCACATGGTCTTGAAAAAGCAAAAAAGTTAACACAATTTGCTTCTGGCTTCTACTTTGAAGTCACAATTGCAGTTTTCTGTTTGAATTCGATATTTTAAATTTTCAGATTGTTATTTGTTTTACAGTATTTTTCTGCCTTCATCTGTTTTTGCTGTAAGGAATTTGTTAGATCGGTTATTTTACTAAACTGAATAAATAAGCATTGTCTAGAGGCGGCAATCGATGATTCAAGTCATTCTCCACTGACTGCAATCTAGAAAGAATTTGTGTATCAAAGTGTATTTTTTTTCTTTTTTTCGAAAAGCTAACTCCCTTACTATGAATATATCTTTCAGCGGAGGACTTAAGAAATTGAAATAAAACGGACACAAAGAATGCCCAACTGAAATTTGCAGTTCACACAAAGTGTTTCCCCATGCAAGGATCACTCCACAACACTCAATGCAGTGGAAAGCGATAGGTAACCGCTTTAACCGTCATGCCAGTTCAACGTGGATTTGATCTGAGTTTTTTTATGTATGGGCCTGCCAATGTGATATACTCTGTATGGTGGAAAGCATAAGCAGAATCCAAGAGTAATGATCACCATACTCATTGTGTATACAGACAATGCAACAATGCAGCATGGTGACTTACACCATGGCGGTATAGTGATGCTTTTGCAGTACATAGACATAATAATTGTATAACATTTGTTAAGCTAATTAAGCTGGGTGTTTGTATCAGAATTTCCAGATTTTCGTATCAAATGTGCCAGATGTTGCTATTCAGACGTCAAATTCTGTGATTCGGGCTATATAAATATAACAAAACAAAGAGACTTGAATCCTGTTTACCCGATTAGGCAATAACTTACGAACAACCAAAAAGAATTCCATTTTGGCCGAATTTTAATCGACTGACAATCAAAAGGTTTGTTCCAATTTATTTATTTTACTTCCTGTTCCACTTGGAATAAATTGGGCAGATTTTTTTCCAATCGAGCCTAATTACTTTTCTCCAATATCCTGTCTTATCACTTCAATGTTTACCAGGAGTGTACTTCCGCTGGCTCGCAAAATACAAAATCAAAATTCTTTTATTTTCGCCTAAAATTCAAATCTATTTCCAGTTATTTCTTTGTATAATGCTTGTTGGTGTGTTTTAAGGTGACAATGGTAATTTTGACACAGAAGTACCTTTTTAATACTCTATTAAAATATAATAATAATACGAGGATGTAAATGTTTATATACATGATGAGAATGTCTTTATATAATATATTTGTCATAAATTTTTAAAATGCCATAATCCTTTCGGTATTCGGAATGTCATTGATTTATATATAAAGACTAGCTGAACCCCGCGGTGTTACCCGCGGTTATTGTTGTACCGCGAGTAACGCCGCGGGATAAAGTTAGTCTAAAAAAAGTAGCCTAAGTTACTCCCTGGATCATCAGCTACCTGCCAGTGAAAGTCCCGTCAAAATCCGTCCAGCCGTTCCAGAGATTACCCGGAACAAACAGACAGACAGACAGACAGACCGACAGACAGACAGACAGACAAAAAAAATTTTAACTACATTTTTGGTATATGTACCGTGTATACATACATATGCATTTAGTAAAAAGCGGTTATTTTAATATTACAAACAGACACTCCAATTTTATTTATTTGTATAGATTACACCTACACTACCACCAATTTTTTATGTGTTCAACTTTATAGGCATACATACGTTTCAAATTTAACGTTCCTTCTTCCAATTGTTATTATAGTATTGCCAGACACTTACCTTGGAAGGCTAGCCAGATACTTCAAAGTTCGTAAAAAAGACTCAAACTAAAAGTGAACTTACTTCTTTTGCGAATTTTAAAGTGAGCTAATGTAGTCGTCCACGGAAACAGGCAATATCCTGTCCATCGAGGAACTTCTATGAAATTCTTTTGCTCAATAGTTATTTTATTTAAAGCAAGAGGTATTGATTATCTTCTGGTTTATATTTCGGATTTCTACATACTCACAAATCTTTTATAAGACTGAAGTAACACTCCAAAAAATAACAATTATAATGAGTTGTTAAGCTTTAATTTGAGATCAGATGACGCACTCTTAAAATAGACAGAGGATAATACTACGGGAACTAATCCGGTGATAAACATACTCATATCAAATATAGAATAGATAATTATTGCACATCATACAGGTATTCATCCTGGATGGAAGTCAAAGCTATAAGCTCTGACTGAACTACCGATAGACAAACACGCCCGTCAAAATGTGACGTAGTTACTTACTGAAGTCTTGATGAACTCCAAACTATCTAACTAACTTGAACGTGAATGTGTATTTTGTTGGCGTGCGTGATTTTATATAGTTAACAACACGTTTGGACCAATAGGCGTTGAGCATTATTGAAAAGAAATGCAAACGAATATACACCACTGGGCGTCCACTAGTAATTTTTTTAGCGGCTTACAAACGAGTTTAAGTAAACAAAAAAGGGATTTTTCCTTTTGAAAAATATTTATTTTAAATGTTAATAAGTTAATAAGTAAATCTGTTAATAAGTAAATCTATAACGTAATCTTAGTGACATAACAAGCCTATTCTATCTCAAACAATAGAAAAAATACTGTACTAAAAATAATTGCACAGAAATGAAGTGCTCATTTCCTGACGTCATTAACTAGCTAAGATTACTCTCATCCGTTTTCGTTCGGCTGGGCATGAAAACGCCGATAAAAATATTTATAGACCAAATGATAAGACTTTGTTAACTGCAGTTATTGCTGTTGGTATATTAGTGGTGTGATAGAGAAGAAAGATATTGTTCTTGTGGTGATTGGTTTAGAATGTGGAATTTATGGAGTATCACCACCCTATACATCAACGTCTTCACGATGCACGAGGTGTACCCACATTTGATTACGTTGATTAATTATACTGTCGGTACCTCTCATCATAGACCTAACCTCCACCTCCATCTCATCTCCATTTCCCAGGCTGTGGTATCCATGTGATCGAGCTGGCCTATTAGTATCAACACCTAGCTCTCCTACAGTAGTAACCACCACTCATATAGTAACAAATAATGAAATAAGTTAAAATGTCTGCTTGCAATATTATATTAGATCAATGATTAATCATTTTTATTTATCAGAATTTTCGGATATTTTTAGCAAATCCGAAAACTCGTTTGTAATAGAGATTTATGATGGATGACCGTAAGGTTTTATTCGACAGGTTTCTCATGGAAAACTGGACGCCAAATGGAAAGATAACTTTTCATTTTGCGTTACAAGCAAAAATTATGCCAAAGAACTACTACAAATAAATAGGAAAAATTGGCTCTGTACTTTAATTTTATTATGTTGTTTAAATAACTTTTTAAATATAAAAAAAAAACAAAACAATAACTATTATTAATAAAATATAAGGACGGCGACGGGTAGGCGCGGCGTGACGTCAGCTCACAAATTGGATTGAAACCCAACGAGGAGCTATCAACTACATGTTTATTGAGGCTATTGATATGAACGCACTCGTGTGCCATGGCACTAATTTGATATACATTATGACCGTGTACCAGTACAGTACCAGATGACTTCTTATACATAAGTATTCATCTCTGTCAGAAAGTTTTGATTAGAAGTTATGGTTTTATAAACATTCAACATCGCGTGGTGGTCGATTTTGAGAAGTTTTAAATGTGTTGTTTTGTTTCTTTGATTTCATTTTGAACTCTTTATATATAGACTTCTGTATTTCGACAAGTCAATATAATATAGGTAGTGTAACTTCGATTTACGATTAGCGTATACGACCTACCGGTCAAGAGGAGTCGAGTTCCTTTCCCGAGACGCGCTAAAAAGTGTTGTTGAGCTTTTCTGAGAATTGAAATGGTTCATAACAGCCCGGAGTTTAGAAGTGTGGATCTTAATCCCAAAAAGCACAAGTAAAGCCGTCGGTCCCATGCCTGATCGAGACCCAATCGTGTCGGATAAACGTTCCATTGTATTGTGAAAGTGAATAGAGAGTGCATCTGTGTTTGCGCACACAGTTGTGCACTATAATATACATATATATATTTTTAATTTTTTTTATAGTGAGCTGCCAAAATGACTCTGCCCTGCCTGATGGAAAGCATGGGTAGAATCCAAGAGTGGTGGTCACCATCCTCATTGCGAATAAGCACAAATATATATATATATATATTTACACAAACACACATTTTATGTGTGAAATACTAATTTTGTCACATAGGCTGCCTTGACCGAAGCTGTAGTACGGCCTAACAGGAAATTGCGTTAAGGAAATCTCTTGTTGATTTTCAACAAATAAGTAAACTACCTGATTTCCGAACCCGTCTCCCCCCTCTCTTCCTCTCTCTCTATTTCTGTAAATAGGAGACAATATGCAACAAAATACTTATGGCTTTTGAGCTAAAAATTTCCATAAGCTTATGGCACCTTTGCAGCTCAAAAGCGAGCTATGAAGTAACCTATCTGTACGAGCTCGTACATGATTTGATGACTCCGCACTTAACAAAAATATATAAAGAATAACAACATATTTTATGGATGGTGTATATTATCTTAGGCAACTTGTTACAATTTTATTACTAGTACAAATAAATTGGATTTACGTTAACTATAGCACATTCCTGGTTTATCTGAACTCTACCTACTACTTCGGAGAAACCTCCACTGCTCCACCAGCTATCTGATGTCACTGTACACTATCTCCTTTTTTGCGTGTTTGGGTAAATTAAGACTCTTAGTGTACATTTAGAATAGAATAGAATAAACTTTATCGTACACCAGTTAAGACAGTTTACATTCAAAAGCTTATTAAATTAAAAACCATGTACAAATGGCGGCCTTATCGCCAAAAAGCAATTTTTTACAGGCAACCTTTAGATGGACAAATTGACTGTGGCAAGTTGAAATTATGGGTAGTTTTGGATTAAAATAAATAAAAGAATTAGAATTACACACTAATACAAACAAATAAATACATATATAATATATGAATCTACACAATATCTACTTTCGATATAAATGAATAGAAAAAAAATTAAGTATTTTTAGGCAAATCAGAAATTATGATGATAGGTAATTCTTTGAACATTTTTTTGAATATGGCTAAAGATTTGGCACGCTTTATAGCCATTGGCAAATCATGCCACAGTCGGGCATCCTGCATAGTAAACGGCTTATCATATAACCTGGTGCAGTAAGTTGGTAGTACCAGTTCCAGAGATTCAGATGACCTCAGGGGTCTTGAATGTGTGTCACAAAGGAAAACGAAACGCTCCTTTAAATAAGGTCGAGTGCACGAATGAAATATAATAAACAGAATATAAAGTAAAGAAAGAATATGAGCATTCCGTCGAAGACGAATTGGGAGCCACTTAAGCAGATTGCGATATTCAGATACATGATCATATTTGCGAAGTCCAAATATTAATCTAATACAAAAGTTTTGAAGGCGCTCAAATTTGTCAAGTTGCTCCTCCGTGATATCAAGATAACTGATATCAGCGTAGTCGAGTATAGTAAGAAGAAAGGATTGTGCAAGTGCAATTTTAGTGGCTTTAGGGAGAAAATTTTGTAGTCTTCGCAAGGATCCCGCCGATGCAAATAACTTTTGACTGACCTCTCGTAGTTGGAGACCCCAAGTTAAGGTATTATCAATATATATACCCAGGTTTTTAACACAGGTACTTATTGGTAAGGCAGTGCAGTTAAACATTATGTTTGGGAGCTGTGTCCAGTCTATTATTGATACCATATTGGGACTGCCTACTACAATGAGTTAAGTCTTAGAAGGATTCACTACAACCCCTTACCCATTACTCCATTTACACATGCGTATATAAAATAAATAATAAATAAATCTTTCGGACATCTCACACACAACGCCATCTAGTCCTAAACTAAGCAGAGCTTTTATTATGGTTACTAGACAACTGATATTAAATACTTATATACTTTTTTTTTGTAAATACATACATATTATAGATAGAAAACATCCAAACTCCGAAACAAATATTTGCAGATCATACAAACATTTGATCCGACCCGGGAATCGAACCCGAGACCTGACCTGACCTTACCCATATTCGCAATAAATTAAGTTTGAAGTTTGAAGTTTGAAGAACAGCAGTCGCGTACGCTACCACTGCGCCACCGAGGCATATATATATATGCATTAAACATGCATAATGGTTGAGAAGGCTTCCGATAATTTATGTAATGGTGCTTGTACATAAATTTGAAAATCATCTGCATAAAGGATAAAGATAATGACTTAGAAATAGAATTTATAAATATAGTGAAAACTGAAGAAGATAAAATGCCACCCTGTGGGACCCCAGCAGACGTGCTACACCAAGAAGATTAGTTTTGCTTCTGGAGCATTGGTCACATTGGTAACATTGGTCGACGCACTTACTACGACCTGCACGGAAACCTGATTGTAAAGGATTTCGAAGTTGGTTTCTAACACAATTCTAACGCTTTTGAAAAAAAAGGCAACATGGTAATAGGACGATATTCGGAGAAGGATTTAGGGTTGTTCTTTTTTTAGATGCCTTTAGATTTATTAGGTACCCACGGTGTTACTCGTAGTACAACAACCGCAGGAAACGACGCGGGGCGAAATTTAAGAATTGTTTTCTGATGTAAGTACCGCACATACTTTCAAATTCAATGCATTTAGTAAAAAGCTATTGGTTTGAAATTACAAGTAGACATTTCAATTTTATTTATATGTATAGATAAATACCTAAATGCGAATGTGTTAATGGTTTATAGTAATTTAATTATAAGTTGATCATTCATAAGCTACTGTTCGTTTTCTAAATAATAAAAAAAAACTAACTCTAAACAAAGATTACTTTGAGAAAAAAGTTAAAAACAGTATATTTACCATTTTTCAACATTTAATCACAATGAAGTATCATACGTGTTCAGCCATTACAATAAATTTAAGTAGCAATGTCGTTCAGCCCAATAACTTGGATCGGTGCCAGTCGACCTCAATTAAGGTTTTTTCGAGCGTAAAGTGACAATATCTGGCTTGTTGGAACTGAAATGGGCTTTTGTTTTGGACTGCATTTGGATATATTGGACAGTAGTACAATTTAATACACATATGTACGGGGATTTTCAGCACAATCGAATAAAAGAAAGTAAGACTAGTAGAGAAACGACTAAACAAGCGTACGTCAAAGAAAACACACTTGTACTGTATAAGTAGATTTGTATGGGATGAAATTTGATTTCAAAGATGCACAGAGGTGATATAGTGAAAACAGTACTCTATATATATATATCTTAAGTTATGTCTATTTACTTGCAAGAAGCAAGAACAGATAGGCTAATGAGGGTTTTATTCAATAAATTGGTACTAGAAGCCCCGATCACCTGATCAAGCATCGTTGGACCGAGTAGATACGTTCCTTTATTTTTATACTAGTTGTTGCCCGCGGCTCCGCCCGCGTATATGTCGGTTATCGCGGCAAATAGTAGTCTATGTGTTATTCTGATATATAAGCTATATTATTGTAAAGTTTCATCCAAATCCGTTCAGTAGTTTTTGCGTGAAAGAGTAACAAACATCCATCCAAACATCCATCCATCCTTACAAACTTTCGCATTTATAATATTAGTACGATGTCAGAAAACTGCTGTTATTATTATAGTATTACTTTCATTGAATGAAAAACCATGCCATTAATGCTCTCCTATGTCCAATTCCTCAAGAATAACAAATACAAGTTTTTGTTATGTGCATCTACCTTGATTTAGCTCTGCATCGCCCTAAGGTCGACTGGTAGAGAATGCCTACGGCATTAAGTCCACCTTTGTCACTGTTATTGTGCATAAAGAATAAATAAATAAAAAAATAAAAAACTTGAGAATAAAAACGGACTCAACTATGCTTATGTCATATAACATACACATATTTTAACAGAAAATATATTTAACAGGCGAATCTACTCTGTAACGTACGAACACCATAATGAATAAAAAAGGACTTCAATAATTTTTACCCTTCTCCAACAATTGGATCCTTTGTCATCCAATGACATGAAAGTAATAACGTAAACGAATGAAAAGTTAAAACGCTCTCATGTAGAACTAATGTGGTCAGTCAAGTGACATGCACATTGTACAGCGTATAAGGTCACACATACAGGCTGCATGTACCGTGAAACCGTCATCAGTAAAGTCTGAGCTCAGATCCTCACGTGCTAATAATGCTGTTGTTTTTTTTTATGGTATAGCAGGTAAAGGAGCAGACGTAACACCTGATGGTAAGCGATTACCGCCGCCCATAGACACCTGCAACACCAGAGGCGTCACAAGTGTGTTGCCGGCTTTTGGGGGATAGGGAGAGGGACGTGGGGAGGGTTGGGGGATGGACCTCCGGTATTCTCACTCACTCGGTGAAACACAACGCGAGCGCTATTTCAAACCGGATTTCTGTGAGACCTTGGTGTCACTCCGGTCGAGCCAGCCCATTCATAACGAAGCGTGGCTCTCCCACGGTACGAAATGTTCATTGCTTTTGGTAAATGCATGCATGTAAAAATATTTTGAAATATATAAAATATTTTGGTGCTAATCGAATTCATGACCTTTGGTTTGTCAGGGTCATGAAATGTATGACTTATGAATACTAATGCTCCCTGAAACTATACACTTTTTCGGTTCAAGTTAGTTATTAACTTATTTGTATAAACAATTATATATATGCACTTATACTGTTTAATCCTGTACACCAGTGCTGGACCATTGGAGACAAGCTAAACATTCACAGACCGATCCGACCGACCGGTGAACAGGCCAAACTAGAGGATGTACACCCCGTTAAAAATTATATATCAATATAATATACTCACAATTTCCTGGGTGGGTATTCTTCCTTCTTCGCTGGAGTGACGTAACTCTCTTCGTGCCAGCTTCACTTGAACATTCACTTTACCACACTAAAAAGTATGAGATGGTATTCCTAAGATTTACAAGTACAATTTCTTCCACAAAGACCGTCATAATATATCTCAATCTTTACTCAACACCCGGTACAACATTTTGATCATACAAATTCGCTCTGATCGATTATCACACACTTTCGAAGCGGATGATTTATCACTAAAAAAATCTCGAGTTAACGCAGCCCGCCCGCCATTAACTTGAAATCTCAGAGCATTCCTTGACTCAATTTTATACCGCCGTTCCGAACGGCCTCAACTCGTTTCTATTTGCCCGTCAAATCTCGATAGCCATTCTAATCCTACATCGAACTAAATACAATGATTTTCAACATTAAAACACGGCTCCAACCGTAATTTTTCACAAAACTAGTTCCCATCTGAATGACATTTACATAACCAAAAACGTCACTATAAAAATATAAAATACAGTTGTCTTAGAGCATATAAATATATATGTAGGGGACGCATCTTAAGAGCATACGGTTTTCTCACAAAACTTGGTATCGAACATATACTATACTTATATGTAGACACTTCAAACCCAAACTCAATAATGAAAAACTCGTCTAACTCAGCAACTCATAAATTCATAAAATACCAAAGTCATAAAACATCGGTTTCAGGATGTTTGGCCAAAATCACAGTTTTATTTCATCACATTCTACATTCGGTTGAGTACGCAAAACTATTTTTATCGACACACCAAGACGTGACTTGAGTTTATGGGTTTTAGTCCAACCAACTTTTAGACTTATTTGTTGTGATTATGTAACTAAAAAATGACAAAAACGCAGAATTCATTCAACATAGTTTTTAGTATTCTACTAAAAAAAATTACTGCATTGATGTATCTAGATAGATTGCTAAGTATGTAAAAGAGTATTAAAAATATAGTATATAATCAACACTTTGTCTTCTTTTGATGAGATGGCAACCAGCCGGATTAGCTATTTCTGCCAATGGTCTGTGGCATCATACCTCTCAAACGGATGGACCGATTTCGATGCGGGTTCTTCATTTGAGAGCCAATTTCCTGGCGGTGGTTCTTAACTATGTTTGGTTAATATCGGCTCAGCAATGTAAGAGAGTCAGCTCTTTTCCAAAAGGATGTAAGGCATTTTTGGCGTATGATTACTCTATTGAATGATTCACGTGTGCCAGTATGATTGTTAAATGACAGTTACTTGATAACTTCGACCTGATGCTGCGTAGGGGGTTTTTTAATGTTATGTAGTGTTCACACGTCATGGTAAATTAAAAAGTTGCCGTTCGTGTGCTGCATTTTTTTCACAAGGCTCATACACTTGCTATTGGTAGTTTTAAATTGACGTAAGCCAATAGAAGTAACCATTTGTTGCGCTGATTCTCAATAATAACTTCACATAACTCCATCTACTCTCATCAAATTTGAAAAAAGGTAAGAAGATGGGTATGACTCCATTTTTGTGACATTTTCCATTGACAAGTAAACATTGTATACCCTATAGATATATTCGATATTGGGATTTGGTAAATAGTACTAACTACAAGTAAAATTTTAACAAAAAAAAAACAAACTTCAAGGGTTGACTCTATTTCTCTTGCATGCTATCAATAGATGTTAGTGTCCTTATCGTGCCATCGTTAGAATATCTCCTTTCTATTAAAAAAATAATCATCAAAATCGGTTCATAAACGACGAAGTTAACCACGAACACACATATATATATATCTATATACGGTCGAATTGAGAAACCTCCTTCTTTTTTTGAAGTCAGTTAAACATATTTTAAGTATTTTAAAGAATTTGGGCATTTACCTTTTCAGCTTTATAATATTAGTATAGTTAATAGTAAATTGTATAATGCCAGTTGTTTGATGTAAAAACTGCTATTCGGATGAAACTGGTTGAACTAGCAGCCGACTTACATCTAGGGAATAATAAAGGCTAGGAGAAAGCAGAATTGTACATTACTAAACAAAGAATAATCTTTCAAAATTAATACACAAAAAGTACGGGCTTTGTTATTTTCATCTGTTAATGAAGCTCGCCTTTGTACCCAATCTTCTTCACCTTTATTGTTCTTGAATATTTAATCTTGATTTAGAATAAATTTAAGACAAAAGGTTTAGTCAACTTTTTTGCCTTCTTAATACTGTTTTTCTTTCGGAATTACTTGATCTCTTTACAGATTCTGTTTTTGTTTCCATTTCTTTTTGAAAGCAAACTCCAACTATATAATAACAAAACATGTTTAGTACATTGTTAACTAATCTAATGACTACGCGGGCTATCACACACAGCACACAGGATACCGGTATTTAAACAGTTGTCCTTTACCTGCACTGGGTGTTGTTAGTTCGGTTTTCCTGTTTTCATTTGTTTCGGAAATTTTGTTCTGAGCATAGGAGTTTAAGTGTCCCTTTTATGAATGTTTATGAAATCTCCCGTGATACAGGATGTATTCTTACTACCGCTCTAGGAAGCGCACACGCGTTTGTACACTAACATTTTGTCCATTGAAATTACGGCCACAAAATAGGTTAGAAGAAGAAAGAAACGATAACTAGGGACGAAAAGAGATGTCACTAAACTGATCATAGTCGCAAACATGTAACTTAAAAAAAACTATATTCGGAAAGTACTTATTAAATCTTTTATCAACATACTAATTTAGTAATACTATGGTGATAAGTCTAAAGTAAAATTGCGACAACAATTTTAATGAAACCTGTCTGTCCATAAAATGTAACGGATGGAAATATTTAAAGTTTGAAAAATTCTCTTCTCAATTTGAAAAAGAATGGCATTTTTAAAATTCATGAAGGTAAATCTTTCTTGTTAAATTCTTTTCCAGCGCCTTACTGAAAAGCCGTTTTTGGTATAATTTATGTAGCTTTCAAAGGAAAATTTGAATTAGTAATAATAATAAGTTAAGGTATCAACGTTTGTACACGTTTTTTGTATAAAGATAACCTTAAGACCTAGAAGCTTTGTAGATTTTTTTAGAAAAATAATAAGGGAAAAATAAATTGGACAAAGTGTTTGATATCTCTAAAGCCTCCGATTGCCTGTATCTCGTATATTGCAGTATCCAATTTTCGTGTTAATATATGGTCTATGACACACATGATTTGACTTTCCATTGGTGAAAAAAATTTCAAAATAGGTTCAGAGATTACCCTGAACAACGTCACAAAATTTACCTTTCTAATTTAAGTACAGATAAACTGCAATTTTAATTAAAAACCTCAATATTTTTTGTTACAGATTGCTGTCCTTATCCAGAAAACTACAAAGTAAGTAGCAACACCATCTTTTTATTGTTCGATTAAGCACCTTTTTTTTATTAAAGCGCTTCGTTACACTAAAACTTTCCTTTTAAAAAATCCGTTATTACGGATCAATTACTATTGATAATATTAGTTCGTCATGTCGTCAAATGGAAACGAAAAGTTCCCGGCCATCTCACGATAGATGAGATTTTAGATATGCAAATATTGTAAAGCCGGGTCTCCACCGAACAAAAGTTGCCAACTTTTATGTTGTGAACACGTATTAGTGACAAAAGTTTCTGTAATTTCCTTGAGTTGGCAACAAAAATTGTAACAAATGTTGGGTAAACGTGTTTCTGTTTATGGCGGTGAACACCAAAAGAAGACGTTTGTTGCAAATATTTATTGGGTCTTTGGAGACGCCTAGTTGGAATGTTTTTCAAATTGTTGGCGACTCGGTGTAGACACAACGTAAACAAAGGTTGGTGATTTTATAAAAGTTGCCAACAGTTGGAAACACTGAAATTGCCAACTATTTCGGTGGAGACGCGCCTTAAGACTAGCTCCTTCTTTATAACTTGACATCACCAAGGCGTCGCTAAATTCATACTAGTCTACCCAAGACAACGAGCGGTTTAGTGTAAACCGATCAAAACGTCGAAATATGGAAGATATCGTAACCTTTTACTTAGTTTATCAGGAATAAGTTCCACCATACTACAAAAGCTATGTGTAAAAATCGCGAAAGTCAAAAACAGTGATAACTTGGCAGTCCTAACATAATGTTGAGAAAAAGGCTTGACTTGACTGTACCAATGGTGTAGTTATTTAAACGGTCGCCACGCCATTTTCCACTGCACTGATTATAGTGGGTCGAAACCCACACATGGGACAACAATTTGTGTTATTCACAAATTGTTCTCCTGAGTTTGGGTGTTATTTGTGTCCATTTCATGTATGTTTGTAGAGTCCCCGCGACACAGGATATACCTACTTCTTATGTGAGAGTCATATTTTAAAAGAAAAGAGAATATTTAATAAACCAATGATTACATAACAGTACAATACGGATAAAGATCCTGAATTTAAAGCAAAATGAAGCTCAGAGGTGGACGAAGAGATTTAGTACCAAAATGCTGTTAACCTGACTATTTTTAGAGAGTATCAAATACAAAAGCCAAGAAACTTAACACTTCAAGTTACCGGCGCTTGCTTCATGCAATAAAACGACTCCACTGAACAATGGATGTTAATTTAATGGCGTTTATCTTTGAAGTACAAGATTGAAAAGTCTTCCAGTTGAGTGGGAAATAATTTGCAGAATATGGTGCGATATTTAGTCATTTTCGACTTTAACTTTAGAGGAATATAGTTCAGTATTGGATTGATTGATTTATGTCACACTAGTTGTTGCCCGCGGCTCCGCCCGCGTATATTTCGGTTATCGCGGCAAATAGTAGCCTATGTGTTAGTCTGATGTATAAGCTATATTACTGTAAAGTTTCATCCAAATCCGTTCAGTAGTTTTTGCGTGAAAGTGTAACAAACATCCAAACATCCATCCATCCTTACAAACTTTCGCATTTATAATATTAGTAGGATTTCATTCAACATCATTTCCAGCTTTAACTATCGTTATCTAAAACTTTAAATATCGTTAAGTTGTGTGCGAAAATGATTAAACATTTTAAAATTCGTTGGTGGATTGTCATTGAATGGTTTTCTTGTAAATTATTCAAAAGGGCAAATATCAAACAGTAGAAAAGAGAACTTACTGTCTAAAGTAATTATGTCTAAAACGGATTAGCTACCTACTGTTTAAAAATCATCTGTCATAGCGTTTGTTATCCAATCTATCCTCCAAAACGGCTTGACATATTTGTCTGATTTTTCGTGTATATTAAAATTTGATTAGACTATGTCGCAGGTATCTTCTTGCTCGAGCGAGGAGCCAAAAAACGGTAATTGTGTTGGCAGTTTATGTATGTATGTTCCATCGTGTTGCCTAATTTACCGGTTTTATTGAATGAGGTGCCAATAGATTCATAATAATGGCTCGGGTTACATAGACTGTACAAATGTTATCAAAAATTCTAAGGAAATCATTAAATTATTACGATTATACTTCTTTAAACTTTCAGGTCTTTAGGTTTGCCATTCCAACATTTTTAATTTTTGTACACTTTTTTCGTTTTAGCATCGATAAATAATTACAACCCAAAATTTTCACTCTTCTACATTTACATCGCAAAATAACACCGGCCGGGTCAGCTAGTAGTCATATAAAATATTTATTTAACAGGTGTACCCTTTGTTTATTAAGATATATATATATAATAACTCGGCAATTAAGCACACAAGTACTTAGCATTTATTACGAAGCAACTATCCATTACAGACATTACGTTATTGGTTTCATAATTTTATTTGTAATAACAACACTCTGCGGACATAATCTACATAATTAAAAAAGTAATATATGAACATAAATTGGACGTATGTACAAAAAACAGTCAAATAAAACCTTTATAATATGCTACCTACTCTTCGTAAGTACGTACCAAAACCCGTAAAACATAAATCTATATAAAACTCCTAATCGACTGCACTAAATTGGATAATTATTTTTTACTAGTTGTTGCCCGCGGCTCCGCCCGTGTATATGTCGGCTATTGCAGCAAATATTAGCCTATGTGTTATTCTGATGTATAAGCTATATTACTGTAAAGTTGCATCCAAATCCGTTCAGTAGTTTTTGCGTGAAAGAGTAACAAACATCCAAACATCCATCCATCCTTACAAACTTTCGCATTTATAATATTAGTAGGATCGCGGCAAATAGTAGCCTATGTGTTATTCTGATGTATAAGCTATATTACTGTAAAGTTTCATCCAAATCCGTTTAGTAGTTTTTGCGTGAAAGAGTAACAAACATCCAAACATCCATCCATCCTTACAATTAGTAGGATGTTTGTCATAATCATAATGTTTTCACCCGCGACTATAAACTACCCCCGTAGGAAGCTCAAGCGGGCATAATTACTTAAACAAGTATTACGGAAATTTTGAAAATATTCATGAACAAGAATATAACGGTACAAAGATCGTTGAAACACTTAGTCAATATTAACAGGCTATTTTTTTATAAAAAAAAACATTTGTCTCTGAGAAGAATGGAGCCATTTCATTCAGACTCTTAAAAAAACATGAACATATATTTAACCAAAATTATTATGCCATCAAATAATGTTGTCAGACAATACGTTTTTCATGCTGACTGTAATACAGGTATTACGCCGAAGCAATCTTGGTAATGCTCTCGTTGTTTACCGGTGGTATAAGAGGCGTAGTTTTTTTTTACATTTGTAAGAAATTTCTAGATTGCAAAGCATTTTTGGTGATAAAAGTTTGAAGCCATAAAAAAATGAGTTTTTATTTATTTATTTATTTAAACTTTTTACACTTTTGTACAAAAGGCGGACTTAATGCCATGAGGCATTCTCTCCCAGTCTAGCTTCAGGTGATGTATAAATAGGATGCGGATTTTTAAAAGGAAATAGGATTTTTAATTTCTTTAATTCTTATAGTTTGCCTTAATGTTGCTTCTCGTGACCAAAAGGCTGGCCTCTCTCCAGCACAGAGTATCTGCATTACAATTCAACGTAGTAATGCTGCCAGTCTTTTGGAAACGCGTGGGCATTAAAGCGGAGGATTTTTTTATGTTGATATGTAAATATTTTTATTGTTTTTTTTATTTCCTAGTGTTTTCATTCAATTTTAGTATGGGTTTTTATTAGTTATTAGTCTATTGAAAAGTTACATTTGAGTTTCTATTATATTTTATTTATTATTGATAATGTAATATAATAATAAATTGATATTTGTCTGTTTTCCCACCACCTGAGAGGTAGAGACTGGAGGCGTTTTTTTTTCAGTAGTATCTCCTGTACGTATACCTAATCCACGGTAATTTTCTAAATAATAATTTTTTGATGAACCAGTCTGGGACTCAGGATTTGGTTGACCTTCTATTTCAAATACTTGATGGAGAACCGAAGAAGGAAGTGGCGTCATTGAGATTTCCATTACGTTAATGCAAGTCTCTCCAGAAAAATGGAAACGCACTGCAAAATATTTGAGGCCTGCTTTCTGACATCCACACATTGTTCGACAGCTTCCTTTGCATCTGCAAAATATTAACTTTAGAAGTTCAGGGGGTGCTGGAGGTTTTGAGCTTTATACTAGCATCAATATCTGTTCATGTTTTTTCCAGCCCCAGTCTTAACAATACCCACTGCAACGTCATCGGAACGTCTGTTTACAGAGTCCATAATGCTTGTTTTTGTACCGTCATTACGTACATAACAAACCCGCCGCTATCGCTTTGTACGCGAAATACTCTTTTCCTGCAACGCTTCCGCGCTAATAAAGCAATTGTTCACAAAATCAAAGCCTGTCCCTGGAACTTCTGAAACTGAAGATGAACTGCTAATATCGATATAATAACAGTTACATGCTATTTGTACAGTAACTTCCGAAATACTTCGTAAAAATTGATCATAAACTCAAATTTTTGCTACTACTTGGTCGAGTAAGGTGTTTACTCCTTTCGCCTTTACATTTCTGATTTTATATTCTCTTAAAGGTTTTTTACAAAATAAAACAATCGCTCATGATGGAATTCAATAAGAAGTATCCTTAAAAAAGTCCAAATGTATTAAAATAGTTCTTACTTATCCTCAAAACCATAAAAAACCGAGGACGGTGTAATTATGTCATTTAGAAAATGACGGTGAATTAAGTCTACAGAAGAAACAAAAATAAACGCGCCCTCAGATACTACTTATTAAACTATATACTTAAAAAAAAAAATTGTCGTAAATCATTCATATATATATATATGTATAGTTGTGAATACTGAAATATAATGTTGGCTTCACAGCGCTGTAAAACTTACAAAAATGAATGAAATTAAAAATAAAGGGGAACATTATTCCTTATTTAATTTTCTGGTAAAATGATCAAAAAAAAGTTATAGCGACCAAAAGAAAATGTGTCCAAAAATGTTCGCTCACAACGTTAGTATTTTTGGTACTACGACTAAAATATGTTAGAAAAAGTTGTAGATAATTCAATTGCTCAGACCAACCAGATACTTTGGCAGATAAGCCATTAAAACCATTTGCACCCCTTTTTCCAAGATGGGGACAAGGGTTGCAACCCCACAAACTTGAATTTAACTTTACATTAACATGTCCTTCACATCTAAAAAATAAAATTGAGTCCTTTAAGAAATGCACGCTAAGCCCAAAAATAAATATTTTCAATGGATTATATTTAATTTTAGAATAAAGCTTCATGACGCCTTTTCATTTAGAAGGTGTCGTAAGAACCAACTAAGGGAGCACACTACGCAAGACAACGTCACTACAAACTATGTATCTAGCACCTGCCTAACAGTAGACTATTGAAGGCTTTTGACAATATTATTATACACATGGTTACTATGTGTACATGTTACTATTAAATCAATCAAAACAAAAGTATAAAAACAATATCAATCTCATTACAAAAACCCAATTTAAATTTCAATAATCATAAACGTATCATGTACAGGATATTATCAATTTCGGTAATAAATAGATCTTGACATACTTTCACAGTCTCAAAGGTTCAATAAATGTTTTGAAAATCAATGTTACTTACGGAAATTTTGAATCTCTTTATATTAATATTTTCATCAAAGAAAACATTTTGACGATAGATCAAGTCTTAGAGATTCATTCAACGAATTTGAACAAAAAGATTGATAACCACGAAATATTATAGAGGCATCAAATATAATTTAATGTTATACATGAAAAGAAATAAATAAAAACACATCGAATTTAGGAAACTGGAATGAAAAGAACACTTCACGAAATATTTAGTTAAGTATCAGGTCTGAGGAGACGTTCGAAGATTTTTCTTGCCAAGAATTCTGGGATGGTTGACTTTCTTTGATCAATAGGCCAATGAAGAAGGTTGACCATTCTTTATGATCGTGATGTCTTACATCAGTATTACTTTAATTCCAGAATGTGTCATGGAAGGTACTTAATTAAAATAGTTTTTTCATTTGTTTTCATTGATATATCTTAATAATAGCATCTTAAGAAGAAAACGAGTCTAGTGCAAAGTGAACATTTGCGTGAAGCATTACAAAATAAGAAAAATTGTATATGTTTCCAAAAAGAAGTATAAAAGTATTCTCTCAGTCAATCTAATTTTCGTAGTTTGAGCACTGCTTAGTTTGAGACTAGATAACATTTATGTCAGGTGCCCAAAGTGTGAATTTGTATATATATATTTACTATACAATATAATGAAACTGGAAATTAAGTTTGCGATTATATAAGTATAGAACATTGTCATCCATAGATCTTGGTATACAAATAACAATGTCACAAATAAATGTTTAGTAAAATACATGCACAATAATACAACATAACGTACAAAAGAGAACACGGGTGAAAGATTTCAGCCAGCCATGGGCACTTGTAATTGACATGACATAAATGAGTTACTTCACTGGGGCCTTCCCCATAATTAGAGGTATAGAAGAAAGGTGAGTGGTGGGGAGCTACTAATCCAACAGTAGCCCTTATAGACTGCATATTTCTTCAATCCAATTGTTAATGGTTGCACGTTATGAATAGCCTGCTAAATGCCGAACGATCATTTTAGTTCATTGAAGTCTAAAAGCACTTAATTATTTTGCTAATAAATACTCCTGTCCAGATTGTTTCCCATTAAGTATTATTTTCTTTATCACCATTTTCTTTTTTGTTTCTTTTAATTGTATCGCCATATTGCCCACCGCTTCATTGTTACTTCTACCGCTACATCTATCTCTTTTTTAAATTTATCTATCTACGTAAATACCTACTTGTATTTACTGTAAGTTGTTTTTGAATCACTCAAATCAAATTTCTTCAAGCACAAAAATATATTTTCATAACTTCAAATGATTGTTAAATAACATTATATTTCATATACAGTCAAAAGAGATACTCGAATCTCCATATTCAACACTTAATTGGCAATATATTCTTTTTAATATAGAACGTAGATTTTTAACTGTATTGCACCTTATTATGTGGATGACAGAGTCAGTTTCTGCTTGTCGATAACGGCTATTATGCAATTATTTCTTTCAGTACGTTTCAATGACGTCCTTTCTTTTAATGCAATTCAATATAAAATATACATTTTTCAAAATGTTACAGACTATGTTATGCAATGGTAGTGTATTCGACTGCTGTGTTTAAGCTACGGGTTCGATTCCCAGTTCGGACCGATTGCTTGTATGATCTGCAAACATTTGTTTCAGAGTTTACTTGTTTTCCATTTATTAAATGTGTGTTTACAATTAATTATTATATCAGTTAATCTAGCTTTCATAGTATAAGTTGTTCTTAGTTTGCGTTGTGTGTCAGATGTCAGAGACTATATTATTTTATTTTTCCACTAGCCGATTTAAGCAACCTCGTTTGCGTCTCCTATTGCCTGTAGCGTGATAATTTTCCCCCGTTTTTGTAACATTCTTCATTGTTGCTCCGCTCCTGTAGATCTTAGCGTGATGATATATAAATAGGCTATCTAACACTGAAATTTTTTTCCACATATTAGCGTGTTCAAATAAACAAACAAACAAGCTTTTCAGCTTTATGTATTAGTATAGATTCAAGTACCAAACATAGAACGACTGTACAGCAATATTTCATCAATATACAAAGCTATTCGTAATAAGCGTACGCACGTACCAACTTTATGTCAAAGCTTTAAAAGTACCCCTGTCAAACTTGTGTAATACCCTGATTACTTCGTTGATAAAGCCTCGTATGTCGTGAACGTTTTTGTTTTAATATTTCAAAGAAATATTTTAATTGAAACTGGTAATACGCCCTATTAGAAATATCTGTTGCATTTGCTAGTGTGGCATAGGTTGGTGCATAAATTATTTTGTGGAAAACGATTTAGAAAATATTGTACTCCATTTATTTGGAGATTTATGTTTATGTTCTACGTAAAATAAAGAGTTTTTAAAAGTGTAATAAATAAAATAAGGAAATAAATATTTTCGGACATCTAACATACATATTATACAATAATTTTAATTTTTGTTTTACATTTTAATTATAATACATACATATTACAGATAAAAAAAAAAACAAATATTTGCAGATCATACAAACATTTGGTCCGACCCGGGAAAAGTTAATTAATTGCATATTTTGTTCGTTAATGGATATCTAATATAGTATCTCCATATTTATTTCCTAAAGTATGGCCAAATCCCTTTCACTGTTTACCATGAGGCCAGACATTGGTGATGATTCTCTTGTTGTCATCACTAATTTGTTGTTGGTTTATATGCTTTATCTCATCTGCTTACAGTTCATTTTTCAATATCACAGCTTAACTTATTACTGGAAAAAGTAAAATGTACTTTGGAATAACCAAAATTAAAAATTAAAGCAACATTGCGATCCAAATTTACGTCTTGTGCTCGAATTTTGATAACATTGTGTTGTATCTCACTTGGCATAAATGCTAAACTGCGAACGTGGCATTGAAATAGAAAGCACTTTTATCGTGCAGCAGTTTACAAAGATATTTTATTTTGTCGCCAACATGAGACACACCCTTAGCGTCAGGTGTTTTTAGCGCTTGACAAGATCAACGTGAATACGGTTAGATGACAAAGTTTGCCAAACTTCTCGTATGTATTCGCCGAAAAATATACCGGGGAGCTGTCGAAAGTTTCAAGAACTTATTTTAGTTCTAACCTAATAAGCTTGTGCGATATTTCAGCGGAATTGATTTCTGAGTGGTATGTCTTGTATACTGCTATTTTTACTAATAACATAGTAGTAGTTTCAGTCTTCGTGAGTACAAATCGTAATTTCAGTTAGTCACCTAAATGTTGTCTAGAAAAAGTTCTAGAAATTATCACCTTCCTAGCCTTATTGTTCCCGAGATTAAGTCGGGTCGGCTACTAGTTCAACCAGAGTTACTTGAATATCAGTTTTTCAACTGAGCATCTGGCATCGAGCCTCCCAAACCTGAAGGTGAACTGGATTTGAAGATTGAACTAGTTGACAGTATATTTGAGAGCACGACTTCTCAGTAACGATTTTCATAGGTGTTCATGACCATTGGGATAGACGGTTCAATGTGCTCTCCGAGCCATGGGCGGTAAACACCGCCATCTTCCAAACACCAAACTGTCAAGTCTTTCTTCTAAGAAGCACCCAATAACAGTCCGAACCGGGAGTCAAACTCGAGACCTCTTGATCAGCAGTCAATTACGCTCATCGCTAGATCAACGAGGCACTCCCAAGAAAAAAATCTAGAAACACGAACTAAAATAAATACTTTTTTTATGTTTTTGCTGGCATAATATTACATACATATAAATTATCATGTTATTATTCAGAAGACGTTTTACTTTGCTGAGTTGATACTTTAAATTTAAAGGTTCAATGAAATTATTAAATTTTACCTACCAGCTTCGCTCAAGAATCGTACTAATCTGTGCTTAAAATGCAGTTGTAAGCATGGTTTGAACTGTAAGACGCTTCGTGTCCCAGTTCACAGTTTTACATTTTATGTATATAAAGGCAACGTATGAAATGCCTTAATATCGTAAATACTACTTTCAAACGAATAATTTTACCTTTGAATAATATAGTATCGTGTCAAACAATAATACATTAATAATAATTTTTCACATTGCAACCAGGTTTCTCAAGAATAACAAAGTTCCGTAAGTTAGGTTTAATTTTCCTGTTCTTTTTACCAGTCGTACGTGAGAATTTAAGGAATATATCACGAAAATAATACGTTCTGTTGCGGAAAGTAATAAACTACAGACACCGTACATTGCAGTTTTTGTATCACACTACTACAAAATTTATTAGAAATTATTTCCATGGCATACAATACTCTTGGAAGGAGAATTTGGAGAATTGCTTCTGTAATTTTTGAAGAAAAAGTACCTTTTTAAGGTAGAAAATTCATTGTAATATCTGTCTACCTGATACGCTTTCATGGCTAAATCTCTGCAGCAATTTAATTAAATATGGCTGACAATTCTTGACAACGAATATAGGCCTTTGCAGCAATTATTTACATGCACGCGAGCGGACCCGCCTGTTAAAGCTAGTGATGACACACTTATGACATTTCTGCTTATTATTTTTCAAGTCTTCTCGAATTCTACACACTTCTCCCAGCGATGCACAATGCAAATTAAAATATGCTCAACTACATGCCCTAATTTGTACAAGTAAGAGTGCTTCTATCCACATATCGAGGTCGCGAACTTTTCAGGCCATCTCTGTAGTTTACTGCTAACGTTCGTCTTTTGATTCAGATAGTATTTTTATGCGAATGATAATATTCTGTAGGGAAATTCTCTGGTAATCTGTCACCACGACTACGAGTACAACATTCGATTGTACAAACACGGCTTGGCATATGAGTAGGAACGACACGTCAGTTAACTGACAGAAATTGAGCCTCCAATGTGAATCCAATATATTTGCAAATTGGAGTTTCTGCGGTACGTTCAAATACATAGATAGTGCTTTGTAGAGATAGCTGGAATGTCAGTACGTATTCTCACTTAGACTGCCAGTCATCACTAATATTGGGCTTGGGGATTGGTGAATGACTAGTGAATACTTCTAAATCTAGACGTAGTTAAAAGTCAAAAGCATTTCGCTTCATTAGGTATTCTAGAATATTTAGGATATTATTAGAATTTTTATTTTGGTTAAAGAGCTTGCTTTGTTTAGTAAAGGAGTTTTTAAAAGTTTTTCTCCTCTGAGTTATGTAGGTATGAGGGATTATTTGCGAACAGAAATGAATAACTGGATACCTTATAAGTAATGTTGTTTTCTGTTTTTCATAAAGAAATTAGAATTTAATCAATTTAGGCTAGGAAAGTGTTTACTGGTGGTTTGTTCCATAAATTTTATTATGTGTAATTATTTTACATCTTTTTATACCAAAACTACCTTTTTTTTGTTGACGGGATGGAAATTATCTTCGGATTTTTGGCTTCTCGGAAATCCCACTGGGGACAACTACCTAGTAGGTATGAATTAAATTTAGAGGTTGTCTGTAAGAGTGTTGTGTGCTTTTTAGCGATAAATTTCCATTTGTTCAAGATCATTGGTTCATTTTAGTAAAGAAACAAAGATCTCGTGTGGAATAACGTTTTTTTTTACGTTAGTTGTAAACCCCAATAATAGCTTTAGGTGAAAAATCGCATATTCTCGTTTGAGCCCTTTGTGTGAAGAAATAACGTTTTTTTCTTATTCGGCAGATAGTGAGCTAGCCAATTGAAAGTTTCCGCCGGGCACACATAGCCCTCATAATGTTCAAATGACATCTCAGCATTATCTGCGTTCTTCGGAGAATTTTGGTTTTATCCTGTTCGCTTATTTAATGAAATTGAGCTTATTTTTAGTCGTTTTACTTTTCTATTTTGTGCTCTAAAAATGTTAACGGTTGTAACGTACCATAACAGGTATTTTAGCTCTAAAAACTTCATTTAAATATAAAAACAAATCTAATTTTAAATTTTAAAACTATTTAGAAAACAGCCACGTCCGGCTACATTTAATGTTATACTGGTCAAAGTACTTTTTGTTAAGCGGTATTGTGTTTTAAGGATTAATCGTAGATATAATGAAAACAACCTTTTTTTTTACGTTTGGCCCTTCCAAAATGACTCTACTCTGCCTGATGGAAAGCATAAGTAGAATCCAAGATTGGTGGTCACCATACTGCGAATGCACACAATGCAACAATGCAGCACGGTGACCCACATCATGGCGGGCTAGTGATGCTTCTGCATCATTGGGCCTCCGGTTTCGCACTCACCAACGAAACACGACAGCATGATCGCTGTCATTTTACGTTGATTTTCTGTGCTCAGGTAGTACCGCCCCGGTCGAGCGGGCCCGATCCTGCTGAAATCAGCGTGGCTCTACTACCTTGTGAACAATATAACAAAGCTATAATAAATAAATAAAATAAAAAATAAAAAAGCCTTTATTTGATCCTGCTACATTACTTCTTAATTTACTATTTATTACTATAACAATATGTTTATGATTAATTATTAGCAAGGTCCCCAGGTTGGGTAAAGGCCTCCTCCAATGATGTCCACTTCTCTCTATCCTGTGCTATTTGCCACCACAGTGGGCCAGCGACTTTTTTTATTTCGTCCTCCCATCGTGTAGAGGGCCTTCCTCTTTTTCTTTTTCCTTGAGGTCCTCTCCATATGGTTGTGCTGTAGGTCCATCTTCTGTCTCTAAGTCTAGCTATATGACCGGCCCATTTCCACTTTAACTTTTGTGCGTAGTTTAAGGCATTATTGGCTCTTGTTATTTCTCTTATCTTTACGTGTCTAATCTTATCCAGTTGTTTTATTTTAAGCATGCTTCTCTCCATTCCGCGCTGACAGGATGTTATTTTTTGCTTAACTTTTGAGGTAAATTTCCATGTTTGACATCCATATGTCAAGCATGGTAAGAGGCTAGAGTTCATTGTCCTAGTTTTCATTTTTATTGACATGTTGCTTTTGAAAATTTCTTTCAGACTCCAGAATTTATTCCATGTTCGCTGAACTCTTCTTTCAATCTCTAGTTCGTTATTTTCTTTTTCAAAGCTGGTTGTTTTTCCTAGGTAGATATATTTGTCTGTGTATTCTAGTGGATATCCATTGACTTCTATCTGTTTTTTGAGACTGTTAGTCATTGTCATGGTCTTACTGAGATTGATTTCAAGTCCTACCTCGGCGCTAGCTGTTTTTAAATCATTGATCATGAGCTGTAGTTCTGAGCTTGTCTCGGATAATATTACTATATCGTCGGCGAAACGCAAATGACTCAGAAAGGTTCCTTGTATGAAGATTCCTCGTTTGTTCCAGTTCAGTTTGTTGATGATGCTTTCGAGTATGGCTATGAATATTTTTGGCGATAAGGGGTCACCCTGTCTTACACCTCTCTTTATTGCAAAGCTCGGGCCCAGTATGTCTAGCTTTATTCTGCCCATGCTGTTGTTATATATGTTCCGTATCACTTTTATATACATTTCGTTTACTCCCTGTTCTTTCAAGCTCTGCCAAACGCTATCGTGAGTAACAGTGTCGAAGGCCTTTTGGTAGTCAATGAATCCGAGATAAAGTGGTCTCTGTAGTTCCCGATACTTCTCTATAATTAACTCTAATGTATGTATGTGGTCTATCGTAGAGAAACCCTTTCGGAAACCGGCCTGCTCTACAGGCTGTCTTGCTTCGATTACGGGGCGGATTCTCGAGTTTAAAATCGCAGAGAAAAGCTTGTACAGAGTTGGTAATAGGCTTATCGGTCTATAGTTACCTATATCTTTTGGGTCTCCCTTTTTATATATTAAAATAATGTTGGATTCGGACCATTGCGCTGGCGTTTCAGAGCTTTGTAGTACCAGATTGAATAGTTCAGCGAGCGGTGTTGCCAGTATATGATAAGCTGTCTTTAAAGCTTCGTTTGTTATGTTATCTGATCCAGGGGATTTTTCTAGTTTAAGCCTTTTTATTGCTTCTATAATTTCATCTTCGTTAATTGTTTTTATGTTATCTTCGTCAATCCGTTCATTGTGGCCTGCATGCATATTTATAGCTTTAATAGTGTTTTTATTTTTTAGTGTAGTTAGTTGATTTTTACTGCTGTACAGGTTTTTGTAAAAAGTCGTTGCTGTGTTAATGATGTCTTTTCGATTATTTAGGTCTTTGCCATACTCTTTTAGTCCTTCTATCCAGGTTTTGCTCGTTCTGAGTTCTTTGTAGGCCTTTTTTGTGCTGCCTGTGAGGTTTAGATGCTTTTCTAATGTACTTTGTCTATATATTGAATAGTCTTTTCTTATATATTTATTGACTAGCTTGTAGAGCGCGGAGAGTTCATTTTTCATAGATCTTGATTTGTTTTTAGCTTTTTGAAGTTCCTTTCTTCTTTTTAAAAGAGACAATGTGCGTTCCGATAGTATCTTGTGTCGTTTTTGTTCTTTTCTCATTGTTTGGGCTGATTTTAAACTCGTGGTGATTGCATTTGAGATGTTATCGTAGTGGGTTTGTACTGAGGTGTGTCCATGACCATCACATTGCCTAAATACCATTCCTGATAAGGTTTCCCTGTATTTAGCTATTTCTACTTCAGATTTGAGTTGGTTTGTAAGCTTAATACTGTAATTAACTCTACTTTTCTTTAGATTAGTTAATTTTACTTTTGCTCTGATTAATCTGTGGTCTGAGGGGTAGTTTAAGTTCATAGTACCAAAATCTTGGAATATTCTTGGTTGGTTTGATAACATATAATCTATTTCATTTTTAATTTTTCCATCCGGAGATCTCCATGTCCATCTTCTGTTTAGTTTCTTCTTAAAACATGTGTTTATTAAAGTTAATTTATGCTCTACTGCAAAATCCACTAGCCTCTGTCCTCTTCCGTTCCTCTTCCCGCACCCAAATTGCTTGGTTACTAAGTGTTCTTCTTTCTTAGGAAGCCCGATCTTCGCATTGAAGTCTCCCATAAGTATGACATTATTGTGTGCAGTGTCCAGAGCTTTGGCAATCGTTTCGTAGAATTTTTCAATTTCTTCCTCATTTGCAGATTCCGTTGGTGCATACACCTGTATAATAGAGATTAAGAAGCCTTGAATGTTCATGTTTAGTACATATATATATATAACAAAGCTATAACAATATATAATTCTTGTCAATTACCCATAAAAGTATTTACTTTTATGAATAGTTGATAAGAATTATATTAACACAGTAAATTTAAAAAATACGCATTTGTTTTGAATTTAAAGTGAATTTATACCGTAGAAGTAAATCAACATAATTTAGTACCTAAATATTTGTAAATAACAAACAACTCGGGTTAAATACATTTGCATACGATAATTTATCTAGACAGCGGTCGTTGTTTGTGGTTAGTCCATTTAAATGTACATATTTGAAATAATTTTCTGCATACCAACTGTAGATACTGGTAATTTATTCAAACGCTGGCTAGCTTTTGCAAGTTTTATTTTATGGGACTATATTTTTGAAAATAAAAAACATACCTTAAAAAAAGCATACTAATGTCTCAAAAACCGGCAAATCTTCCTAATTATCTTCCTTCTTCCTGAGCTTTAACCGTTCGTGGGGTGTTTCTTACAGTATAAAAAGGTGAAAAATATCCTATTTAATTTATAAAACTTTGTTTAAAATTCTTCTACAAAAGAATATTAATGATGTTTTTTCCCAGTCCAGAGACCGACCAATTATGCAGTAGATATTATAATGCATAAGTGTGGTCGTACACACTTGTGCACTATAATATCGCTTGTTTATGGTATAAGGGCCAAACGAGCAGACGTATCACCTGATCGTTAGCGATTACCGCCGCACATGGACACCTATACCACCAGAGGCGTCACAAGCCGGCCTTTGAGGGATGGGGAAAGGGATGTAGTGAGGGGTTGGGATATGGGCCTCCGGTATCCTCAATCACTCAGTGAAAAACAGCGCACTCTTCGTTCTTTCACAATCCAACGGGTTCGACTATCCTATTCGATCGGAGAGAGATCAGGCCCATTAACGACGGCTTCACGTGCTCTCCAAAGCACTAGCTGACTAAGAATTACAGAGCAATAAACCAAAATAACTGTCAAAATCACTCTCGAGACATTGTATATTTAAAAGTTTTAAAAAAAAAAAACAAGCTTTTGTTACTTGTGGATAAAATATATATATAATTGTATTGTCATCAGAACCAAAGGTATATTTAAAATTTCAGCTCAATCGAAATTCGGGAAGTGGGTCAAATTTAACTTGCAAGATTTGATTACAGACAAACATCGGGACAAGTGAAGCTAAATAAAAGCTTGCAATTTTAAAAAGGCTCTATAGCTCGTATCAACTTCTGATAAACGATAGACAGTGTTATATAATAGCCAATAATTAACGAGCCCATTAAATCGATAGTAAATTAAACCGTTATAATAGGAGATAATACCTGTCAGCAATAAAATACACATTTGGGCTAAATGATCGCGATTTGGCTCGTTGCCATCTAGATGGCGACACCAGTGCCCAGTTTCCCCTATCATACAATACATGAAAAATGAAAACCTTTCTCTTTTTTTCTTTTAACTGACTTCAAAAAAAAGAGGTTTCTCATTTTTTTTTTATGTGTTTTCGCGGATACATTCGTCGTTTATGAACCGATTTTAATTATTCTTCTTTTGTTGGAAAGGAGATGTCCCGACGGTGGTACCATGATAAGGAAACTAGGATCTGATGATGGCATCCTAGGGAAATCAAGGAGAAACCTTATTTTTTTCAGGCACATTCTATGTTTTTCGTATATTTTGTGAAAATACTCTTGTATTTGCGTCTGGTAGTCATGTTCTGTCGCGGAAAATTTACGACACCGAACACCCAGACTAAGGACAACATTTTGTGGCCGTGTTGGGATCAATCCCACAATACTCAACTTTGTTCAACTTAAATGTAACACCTTTCTTAAACGAGGGTTTTTATTAGTGTGTGAGTGATATACAAATCTTTGGTATTCAAATAATATGCAATCAATTCCGCTTCCGCAGATACCAAATGTCACCAGCCCAATTCATCTTATAGGTGCCGATCAACTAAGACTGTTAATTAAACAGCAGATAATTTACAGGTATTATAACTATTTATTTATCTATATAAACCAAGACTTTGAAATCCCACAGAATTATAATTAAATACATTCGTCATTATCATCAGCCCGTTGCAGTCCACTGCTGGACATAGGCAGAGGTCTATGTCCAGCCTCTTAGGAGTGGAATTTCTAAAATTCCAGAGGGGTAAGCGTGTTTTAGAGTGGAGACCGCGTCTTGGCAAGCGTGGTATGGATATACATTATATACACATAACCCATAATCTATATATATAAAAGAGGAAGGTGACTGACTGACTGACATACCCAGAGATCAACGCACAGCCCAAACCGCTGAAAATAGAATCCTGAAATTTTGCATGTAGGTTCTTTATATAACGTAAATGAGCACTACGAAAGGAATTTTAGAAATTCCACCCCTTTCATCCCCTGATTTACCCCCGTAAATCAGGGGATGAAAGTCTACGTGAGCGAAACCGCGTGCAAAAGCTAGTATAATAATATTAAGCTGACTACTGTACGTTTTAAAAAATTAAAAGTTCGGCACGGATTGAGATATATAATTTTATTTATTTTTCAACAACTTTATGCACAAAATTTAGAATGGCATTCTCTATCAGTATAATGGTAGGGTCGATTGGGAAATAAATGAGTACACCTTGTACTGTATATCGATTAGAAATTCTAAAATAAACAAGAAAAAACTAAAAGCTAAGAGATAAATATGAAAAAAAAACAATGAATAAGATACGTGAAATAAGCATTATGCGATTCGCTTAAAAAATGTTTTTGTTAATAATACGCGTCACCGGTGTCTTATTTTTCATCAATGCAACGTGCCAAAGCGAAGCATATATTTAAAGTAATGAAGTTTGTTTTATCTCTAGTTGCAGACGACTTAATGTATTATTCAATGGTAAAGTTAAATGCAAACCATCAAATGGCATTCTCGCGTATGCTAATTTATCCGAAACATAAACTTTAAATATCCAAAGTCGATACTTCCAGACGTCTAGACAGCTTTATATGGATACATGAAAACTGTCCAGCATATAAATCACTTAGCTTCAATAGTTTGAAACTTTAAATGTACTACGTGGAAATCTCTATCGTTTAAACGTAGTACTATAAATAAGCTCAAGCGTTTTAGAAAATACAAAAAGCGTTGGTGAATTTTGTGATTGATTAATTACTTTCTTTTTTATTCAGAGTCGTTTCTTTACGAAGGGCACAGATTAAAAATATGTTTTGCCTGAAATGACAAGATCACCGACTAACGAGCGAAAAATCTCCTGTCGCGGCTGTCATACTTACGTCACTGTCTTGAACATGGATAAAAATAACGTAGGATAATGGGAGCAGGTGGCTGTGATCTTTATATAAAAAAAGAAAAAAGATTGAAATGAATCCATTATGGAACTGTGCAAAAGAAGTCTGAATGAGATATATAGTACTTAGAGAGTTATATTTTGCAAAAGTTTTTAACAAACAGGATTTACGTTTGTAACTATATCTTTTATGATAAAAAATTGGTTGCCTGTAAAGTCGGTATACGGGCGAAAGTTTTACGTGACAACGACTTTGAGTGGTAAAATAATTTTAATGTGAATATTCATTCGTATAGTAGGAAGAAGGATGAAATAATAGTAACAATTTAAAACATTTATTTATACAAAGAATTATATTTAAAACATTAATTTATACAAAGAATCTCGCACTGAATTTCATATTAACAAAATTTTATTTTTACCTTTACACATACATACGTATTTATATACAAATATACATACAATAAACTTTTTATGTCTGTCTCTCTCGCTCTTAGGCGGGCTAACCATGCCCGAGTGGAAGGGACGCGTGCCTCTCACTCGCTCTCATTGTGAGCGCATAACGTGAGCGGAGCGTAACGCAGTTTCTTGAAGTGTCACCCGGCAAACCAATTTATAAGACGTTGTCACGTCAAAACTTAGGAATATTGTGTGTTCAAAGAGAATTTTATTAAGTGAATTCCATATACTGAAAATATGTATTACACAGGCCTGACCTTTACCATTTTGGGATTTGTAAAACGAATTACGTAATGTTTTCTTTTGAACCAATTTCTGAAAAAAGCGAGGGATATTTATTTTGATTTTAATTAAAATCAAACGAATAATGGAAATACTTTGATATGAATACCGGTTTGCGTAAACTAACTGTAAAATAAAGAAATAAATATTTCGGACATCTAACACACAACGCCATCTAGTCCCAAGCTGAGGTTGTGTTATGGGTACTAGACAGCTGATAATATACAATTGAAATACATATATTTTTTTTTGTAAATACATAATATTATACATAGAAAACACCCAAACTCCAAAACAAATATTTGCAGATCATACAAACATTTGGTCCGACCCGGGAATCGAACCCGAGACCTCAAGCACAGCAGTCGTGTACTCTACCACTACGCCAACGAAGCAGTCAAAATAGATCTCATATCTATACAAATAAATAAAATTGGAGTGTCTGTTTGTAATATTAAAATAACAGCTTTTTAATCAATGCATATGTATGTATACCCGATACATATACCAAAAATGTAGTTAAAAATGTTTTTGTCTGTCTGTCTGTCTGTCTGTCTGTCTGTTTGTTCCGGGTAATCTCTGGAATGGCTGGACGGATTTTGACGGGACTTTCACTGGCAGGTAGCTGATGATCCGGGGAGTAACTTAGGCTACTTTTTTTAGTCTAACTTTGTCCCGCGGCGTTACTCGCGGTACAACAATAGCCGCGGCTAACACCGCGGGGTTCAGCTAGTTTAAAATATAAAAAAAAGTATACAGTTTTGTAGGTTTCTCTTTCATGACAATCCCGGATCCTTTGACCGAGGCTTGAAAAAGCATTTTACCACGTCACCATGTTGCTTGTCACCATCGCTACATTATGCACGTTCACAATGAGAATGGTGACCACCATTCTTGGATTCTACTAGTGCTTTCCATCAATTCATTTGGGCAGCTACTACATAAAAAACTAGTTTCATACAAATCTGAGCTTGTATTCTGGGTGAATGTGATGGAGTGAGTATTATATCTTTCTATCATGCCTGACGACCAGAGATTTTATTAGGCAGTGGTTTACATGCTATTCAGAGATAGTTTACTGTTTCTAGCCATCCTTCGAAACATATTAACCGTAGGAGAGCCACGCTTCGGCATGAATGGGCCGGCTCGACCGGAGTGGTATCACAGCCTCACAGAAAACCGATGTGAAAAAGTTCTTGCGCTGTGTTTCACCGAGTGAGTGAGGATACCGCAGGCCAATACCCCAACCCCCAACCGTCCACCAAAAAAGTGCTCGCCCAAGTAGATATTACTTCAAAAAAAACATTTATTAAATTCTCTTCAGAACTGTGAAAGATACAAATGAAAAAAATAAGCAGTCAATTTGCAAATCATCCTGTTTTTGAATTCAGTTTAAAGTGCAGACGGCTTTACAACCTTAAAGCCTCTAAATTATACAACTGACGTAAAGCTTGTTCTCTTTATAATTCCTATTTAGTTATACGATGATCATTAAAACACAAGAGCGGGAGGCTGTAGTCATTAAAAAAACAACAATACAACCTCATTAGTTTTCAGGTGCATGTCTGTTTCGTTATTGTGAACTTTTTAAAAAAAGGTTTCAGTTTTGTCAAAAGGCACATAACATAAAAAGTGGGACGAGACACAATTTATGCCATGTCGGTTTCATATCTTTGATAATTTGGTAATTGAGGGTAGAAATGAAAACCAGTTTTCAAGGATAACTACTATAACTATACTATGTATACTGTAAATGAAATTTGAAATATAATAATTATTTAAAATATAATACTTGTATTTCAATTTATCCTGGCAGAATATTTTAAATGTATATCTTATTAAATAAATCAAAACCATTCCGTTTAGTTCATACTATTTATTTTTATGTTTGGCCCTGCAAAAGTGACTCTACTCTGCCTGATGGAAAGCATAAGCAGAATCCAATAGTGGTGGTCACCATACCCACTTCAAATGCAGACAGTGCAACAATGCAATATGGTGACCGACACTATGACGACTTAGACTCTGCATCATTGCGTCTCCGGTCTCGCACAACGAAACACGAAAGCATGAACGCTGTAATTTTACTTTGATATAGCATTTTACAGAGTAGATACAGACGTATAATTATATAAAAGTACCATTGGTGTTCATACTGAGACTTCTATAAAACTCTAAACTAATATTGCAAATATATAAATCTCTGTCTTTTAAGTTTTCAAGCTTAATACGTTGAGTTTAGTTTTATGAACTTTGGTATCTCTATACCACTGAAAATATCGTCGGATAACCCTGAAAAGGCTTTGAAAATATGTGCTACGTTTATTACGAAAGTAAAACTTGAAGGTGCCAACATTCTCAAGGTAGTAGAGCCACGCTGATTTTAGTACGAACGGGCCGCCTTGACGGGAGCAATACCACTCTTGCATATAAGATGAATCTTATATGACAGTATTCGTTCTGTCTCGTTTTGTTACTGAGTGCGAGATCGGAGGCCCAATGATGCAGAAACATAACTAAGCCGCCATGATGTGGGTCACCATGTTGTATTGTGTGCATTCGCAATAATTATGGTAATCATCACTCTTGGATTCTGCTTATGCTTTCCATCACACAGAGTAGAATCACTTTGAAGGTCGATACCATAAAGATACCACGCATATAAAAGCGTTCCTCATTTAAAGTAATATTTTTTTACCGTTGCAAAGAAATAGAACTTCGTAATTAAAAGAGGAAAAGTAATTATGACGTTGGAATTAAGTTGGTAATCTCGTTAAAACGAATAAGTATGAACTGTGATTCGAGAAACAACTTTATGACCTTTCAAAGTAAGACTGCCGTGGAAATTTAATATGGAAACTGATGAATACATTTGCGAAGAATTTTATCGCCGGTTAGACCACTGTCAGTAAGATTCCAGATACTTCTGAATAAAAATAATAATCAATAAATAAATATTTCGGACGGCTAACACACAACGCCATATAGTCCCAAGCTAAACAGAGCTTGTGTTATGGATACTAGACAACTGATATAAATATAAAACCTTTTTATTGAAAATATATATATTAAACATAGAAAACACCCAAACTCCGAAACAAATATGATTGTAGATCATACAAACATTTGGTCCAACCTGGGAATCGAACTGGAGACCTCATGCACAGTAGTCGTGACTTTAAAATAATGTAAAAGTACAGTAAAACTCTAAGTCATAAGCTGACAAATAAAGTGCTTTCAACAACCTTTGAAAAACTATCTCCTCATTTAAGATAGTTTAAAACAAGTGTCACTTTGAGAAGTTCTGAAATTATACTGCGTTTTCTGTAAAATGAGTTTAGATCAGCCTTGATTTTTTATTAATCTAGCTTGATAGTTGATAATATAATCAGTCGAGTTTACCTGAATATTTATATAGTAAGATGACCTTCGAAATCAGGTGCGAATGCACCTTATTATTCTTCATTCTAAGATAAGTCAAAATAACCCCCTCTTCAGGCCACATACAAAAATTAGAAACGCATGATTTGGCAATTCATTGTATTTTTACTGAACTGGATAGATAGATATCATAGCTAATAATATAAGACATGTTTTTGCATTTTTTTTTTGTATGATGTAGGAGGGCAAACGAGCAGACGTATCACCTGATGGTAAGTGATTACCGCCGCCCATAGACATCAGCAACACTAGAGGCGTCACAAGTCCGTTGCCGACCTTTGGGGGATGGGGAAAGGGATGGGGGGAGGGGTTGGATATGGGCCTACCGTATCCTCGCTCACTCGGTGAAATACAGCGCAGGCGCTATTTCACACTGGTTTTATGTGAGGTATCATTCCGGTCGAGCCAAAGCGTGGCATAGTTTTCGCCTTAACAGTTTTTTTCTTAACTAGTCACTACTACTACTACTACATCCTTTAAAAAAGGCAGTGAATACTACCAATCCATACAAATCAAAAAATATTTGATGATTCACAAAATTAAAGTCATGAAACCTAAAAATAATTTTAAACACATAAACAGAAGCATTATGAGTTCTTTTAGGGTCTTAAATTTAATTTATCATTTAATCTTTAATTCAAGGAAAACCTTTAGAAAAGATCTAAAATAAATGCAGTAGCCTCAGTTAATCTCAGCTTTGAGTACCCTTATGCTACAGGAGAAATCCCTTCCTGATTTCCTAGAATTACTAAATGCTCACGATCGGAGTTCGATCTATAAGTACATCCGACAATACCTCATTTACAAAAGCGTCTTATAATCCCACCTTTATTTCTTTTCCTAACGGTCCACCTTCCTTATCCAATCGTTATCTTTTCCTCAAACTCCTGTTATAAAAAAGGTCATTAGTGTACTTATAAATACGGTATAACAAGGCGATTGATGATGGTTATTAATGGTAGGAATAAAAAAAGATTCATCAGTGGGGTATCACTGCAAAAGTGAGTCATTAATTTTATTGCGCTCTGTTTGGGCACGACTGTGATTTTTATTGTATTGCTAGGTGAACTCCGCGGTGTTACCCGCGGTTATTGTCGTACCGCGGGTAACACCGCAGGGCAAAGCTGTTCTAAAAAAGTAACTCCTTATATCATCAGCTATCTGCCAGTGAAAGTCCCGTCAAAATCGGTCCCACCGTTCCAGAAGATTAATCAAGACTAGCCAGAACAAACAGATAGACATACAGACATAAATAGAAAAGAAAATGTTTTTTTGGTATATATGTACCGTGTATACATACATATTCATTTAGTAAAAAGTGGTTATTTTAATGTTACAAACAGACACTCCAATTTTATTTATTTGTATAGATATGTAGATTAGATCGAGAAATTTGCAAAAGCACTTGGTAATCTAATTTTATTATTAGAAATTTAAAACAATACTAATATGAATGAATATGAATTCAAAACTAACTCTATCAGCCTGTTACGCTTTCACAGCTAAACCACTGCACCGATTTCAATGAAATTTGACCTGGAGATACTTTGGTTCTTGAGGAAAGGACGCGCGAGCGAAGTCGCGAGAAAAAAGCTATAATGTATGACATTACACATGTACTTGTATAACATTACATCATACGATTATTATTATTGTATTTATATATAACTATTTTTGTACAAACTTTTGGTTACTTGAACTTAATTTATTATTTATAAATTAAAATAGGCAAACACATAGCCTTACCAAGGCAAACACATATTTTTAAATATATTTACAAACAAAAACCTCGTATTGCCAGTTAAAAAGTAGGTGATAACTGAATAAATTAAAACAGCACATTTGCTCACTCAGATGAACTCATTATTGACTGTCCAATAATTGACATTTTCATCCCATTGCATTAAAAATTTGTACCGAGCACTCAAAATATAATTACACGTATTGAGCTGAAATTGTTTCGTATTTAATTTATTTTCATTTATTCAAGGATTTCAAACGAATGAGCTGGCTCAATCGGGGTGGTACAACCCTCTCACAATAGACAAATTGGTAATGACAGCATTCGTGCGTGTCGTATTTTGTATCTAGTGCAAGACTGGAGTTCCAATGATGAAGTAGCAATAGGCCGCCATAATGTGGGCCCCATGCTGCATTAGTGCGTTGTCTGTACTCGCAATGAACATGGTGACATCTACTCTTGTATTCTGCTCATACTTTACATCAAGAAGAGTAGTCACTTCGAAAGGCCCAAAAAAATGATTGTTGTTTGTTAAACAACTATCGGTTTCCTTGAAATTTTTATATACTCCTTCTTGTGTCGTCGTTATCCTTAATTCTGAGGATCTTGAACCCTATTCGGAACCTGACGTCCTATGCCTATCTTGAGCAGTTCTACTTGCTGCATATATCGCCTAGAGTTAAACAAACTTTCTCTGCCCGGCGAAACCAAGTACGATCTCTAGGTCTTTTCCCGCTATCTCAACAGTCATCATCAGTTTTTCCAGGCTATCACCACCTGTTCTTATCTTGAATCCTAGTGCCGAGAATAGAGCTATCTTGCCCGGCTCCAACAGCCCCCGGGTATTTGCCCCTTCATCTTACCAGTCACCATCAATCTTTCGAGGTTATCACGTTATCTGCTCCTTTCTCCTCGCTATTATAAATTCCCTTCAATTAAAGAGTATGAAGTGCTGCTATTCTGGTTCCTCCCATAGGTGGCGTAACATCAGCGCTGAAAAGAGAAGAAAAATCGGAAACAAATCTTAGATCAAACTGTCCAGCCAGAGTGGTATAGAAAGCCAAAATCTCCCTTGTAACGAGAGGCTTACATTTGGCAGTGTATTAATAAAAGCTTGTTAAAAATAAATGCATTTGGAACCCTATTCACTTCTATTGGAGTTTTGAAAACTCGTAGTAATAAACCGATAATAAACTTACCGCTACTTTAAGTTCCAAAACCGAATCTAATAATAACTTAGTTATTTTATTCAATTTGCTTGTCAATTGCAACTTGCCAACTCACGATCGCCTCAAAAAGTAATTATTAACATAGACAAATTTGTTAAACTGTTCAACCCTTAACAACGTTTGAGTTTTGGGTAATTAACTTTATGAATTTTCTTGTGACGATCCTCAGACGTGGAGGCGTAGGTAAGGCTGTTGTGTTACTGTAAGAGAGTGAAATCAACTTATTGCTATCCACTGCCGAACAAAAATCTCCTGAGGAGCGCCACCTATCCCGTTCTTGGGCAGTCGGCATTCATCCGCTGCTACACACTTTCTTTAAATCGTCTGTCCATCATTTCCTAAATCGTCCTAAACAACATTTGGGTAATCGCTGTCTCCACCCTTGCAAATTTCCGCTTCAGTAATCCGCTCCAACGATAGGACATGTATATTATACTTACATACATAGAGAGAGCCCTGCTTCGGCAATAATAAGTCAGCTGGAACAGAGTGATACCATTTTTCATCGCTTTCCACCGAGTCAATGACGTCATCACGGCCTGAACTCCCATCCTTCGTGATTCTTAAAAAGGGAGGATTCGAAGGCCGGCAACGTGCTTGTGACTCTAGAGTTGTAGGTGTCCTGGGTGGTGGTAATTACTTATCATCAGTTAAGCCGTCTGCTCGTTTGCCCCTGTACAAAAGAGTACAAAACAATCATAATTTATTATTGAACCAAGTAGCGCGACTATCAGAGATCTTGTAATTTTGTTGTAATAATAGAATATTATGGTCTTCGGGAGGTTTATTTTATAACTATTCTAACTACAAATAATAATTATTGCTTTTCAAAAAAGATCTCACAAATTATCACACTAGCTGTACGCTGGAAGTCACTTTGACATTGGCCGCTGTCACCTGTCACGTTATATCCCCTAAGGTGTCCACGGCCTTTCATTGGCCGTATTAAAACATGGTCTATTGTGTCACCGGCCAGCCACTGGCCGGTCAATGGCCGCGAGTCGGGAATTATTAATAATAATAATGTAATTGTTAGTGACACTCAAGCTATGCTTATGTCAAAGTGACGTGACACCTGAGGGAATAAGTGCATGTTTTGGAACGCACTTCTAACGTGACAAGTGACACTTATTCAATGAAGTGGACTCCGATATGCTGATGATGGCATTTTGCTTTTATAGCTTTAAAGTATTGTTATATAACTGACACTGAAATATCTGCTCCATCAGCAGTCTTTAACAGTTTACTGGTAAACAAAGGCCTATTCTTAGAAAGTAGGTATTAGGTTGATTTCAAGTTATGTTTCTTTCCCAAGTCTTTTTTCCGTGGGAGAGCCATGCTTCGGCATAAATGGGGCGGCTCGACCACAGTGATACCACGGCCTCTCAGAAAGCCGGTGTGAAATAGTGCTTGCGCTGTGTTTCACCGAGTGAGTGAGGATACCGGAGGCCCATAACCCAAACCCCCTCCCCATCCCCCAAAGGCCGGCAACGCACTTGTGACGCCTCTGGTGTTTGCAGGTGTCCATGGGCGGCGGTAATCGCTTACCATCAGGCGATACGTCTGCTCGTTTGCCCGCCAAATCCATAAAAAAAAACTTATAATAATAGAGTAATGATGATGCAGAAGCATCTCAATAGACAGTCATAGTGTAGGTTGTCATACTGCATTATCACATTGTCTTGATTTCGTCATTGCAATGACTATGGGGACCAGTACTCCTGAATTCTGCTCATGCTTTTCATTAGAGAGAGTAGAATTTCTTTGACAAGCTCATTTAGGGAAAAAAATTAAAAACGCTAATCGCTATTAGTGAGACCTGTACTCACAGTATGAAAGATACGAGAATATATTAGGAAGTTTTCGTTATTTCTCTATTGAATGACTGGGAAAGGCTCTCCTGAGATGTCGGCTACATACAGATCGTAATTAATTAATTTCCTCTTGATGTTCGAGGAAAACGTACGATAATATATAACGATGATTGATGTTACGATTACTTTAATTGTATTCAGTAATGTATAGTGAAATATTTCTACGTATTTTTACGTATCTACATGTTTGTGTTGTATATAACTAAATAAATATTTCGAATATTTCATATACAACTCCAACTAGCTTTAAATTAAGCAGAGCTTGTATTATAATAGGTAGATTGACTAACAAAATTCTTATTTATATTTATTTTCTGTAAACACGTATATTATTAAACGTACACAAGTACAATTTTAACAAAAATAAAATCGACTTCAAAGACAATGCCCATATGGCATTTGTCTTTTCTCTGTTGTGTTGCCAATTCCGATTACTGACTATATGAGAAATAACTTAGTAAACAGCCAGTAATAATCTTATTCTTACAAAAAAAATAGAACCCATCAATAAAAATTCGTTTCCATATTCAACTTTTTGTCGGTATTTGTGCTTACTCAAGTACTCTCCAGGTTCAATATTCATAGAATAATTTAATATTCAATCGATGCTGATACGTTTTGCACTCTTGGGACTAGAGAACGAACTGCAAACTAATAACTCTATATGTGTTGTCGTATTGGGACTTTTAAATCAAATATTGTCAAGAAGTCAACGTTTTTCATAATATTTGTAAGAATATGTTTTCATTGCATGTGCTTTTTTTAAACTCTATTTAAACATTATTAACGACAACGATTATTAACAAAAAAAAATGATTTTAATTACGAGTACAATCATTTTCCTAGCCATTAATATTCGTAAGATTATTTGGAGTTGGCTACTAGTTCAATCGGTTTTACCTGAATATCAGTTCTTTCCATGGAACGACTGGACATCGGATCTCCGCAACCCTGAGAATGAACTGAATTTGAAAGTTGAACTAGTTGTCAGTATATTTGAGAGCCAATAACGATTGTTATAGATGTTAAAATAATTAATATTTTACGGGCATTAACATACCTCTGATTTGCCTGACGTTTCGACCAGGTTGTACCAGCCGTGGTCACAGACTGATTCAGCCTGAGTCAGCCTGTGACCTTTAAATTTGTGATGGCGTTAGTTCACGTAAAAATAATTATTATTATATCATGGAACGCGAAAGTTTAAAAATGTTATAGATGTTCATGACAACCACAACAATAACATATAATTCACACACGGCAGTCTGATTCCAAACTAGGCAATGTTAGAACTACAGTTTCTCCCGGATCCCTTCTATGCAGTGTTGATTATGTTTTTCTTCTTTTGTCAGTGATATTGTCGTCAGTAAATTGTCCCTTAGTCGGATCTTCGAAACCCACGGGATGATTAGCATTGTTGACACTATATTTTTAATTCATCACCAGTTTCAAGACACTGAAAGGCTTAATAGAACCCAGTCTTATAAAGTGAGTAATAATGTAAACGTGTTTTAAATTTCGAATGCATGATCTCGCCGACGTAATACAAGATGGCGTAGAAGGGCAACCCGCTTAACATTATACTGTTAGCGCGGGAAATTGTTGCTGGCATTCGTTTTGACGCCAAAACGACTAACAGGGCCGCAAGAATTAAATTTTAATTTCCTGAGCAGTCAACTTATTAAAAATATACCTAAGTGTATTTTTAAAGAACATGTCCGACATTCGTTTGTATTATCATTATGGAACACTAGTTGTTGCCTGCTTTATTAAGGCCTAGAACCCAAACCCTCTTGTTCAGGAACTTCTTAAGGAAAGTACCTTAACACTGAAGAGGAAAACTATAGTTTAATGGATCTGTCAGTGGTTACTGTCAGCGTCCTCATGTAAAATCCCTACTCAACAAATCCGATTAAAGCCCTAGTTGACTGATTGCGGATTTAAAAAAAAAAAAGTTGTTGCCCGCGGCTCCGCTGTCGTTTATCGCGATAAATAGTTGCATATGTATTATTCTGATGTATAAACCATATTACTGTAAAGTTTCATCCAAATCCGTTCAGTAGTTTTTGCGTGAAAGAGTAACAAAGATCCATCCATCCATACTTACAAACTTTCGCGTTTATAATATTAGTAGGATGTTTTCACCGTATGCAAGAGTTGAATTGTTTTAAATAGATATTCTTAGAAGAAAGAAAAATCTAGTGTAGTCTATTTTGCTATTTAACATTGTAATTATAGAGTTTAAGTAATTCTTATAATTATGATAATGATTGGTTTATCAAGTAGTATTGTTGGCAATAATATAGTTTTAACATTTGTCAATTCAGTTGATAGCTGAAAAATCATCATCAGTCCATTCCAGTCCACTTCTGCGCATATGCCTCTCCTAAGGCACATGGCCCTGTCTACTGCTTGAAAATAATAAAAAAAAATCCTTGATTAAAATGAATTGAAAGATACTTCGATTACTAGTAGTAGTAAAAATTATCTAGGTAATGATTGGGGATATGGACCTGTACTTAAGGATAAAACAATCCAATGTTCCCCGTAAGAACATTATTTGACACAAAACAAGTGGCAACCCTAGACATAACGACCGCGACTAATGACCACAGATTAAACAAAACAGTTTACGCGGCAAGCATCGATATTAGATCATTATGAAGCGAGGTTACAGTGTGGTCTACAAAATATAAGTTTTGTTTAAAAAAAATATTTTTTTTTAATTATTTAAATTATTTCAAATTGCGCTTTTGAATTGCATTGCAAAAATTGCATTTTAAAACTAATTTGTATCTTTTAATCCGTTTATTTTTATATATCTGTAAATACTACATGAAGCGAGATACCATAGTACATTGTCTTTTTTTCACGGTCTTTTTTAGTAGGTAAGTACCCTGATTTGAATATCGAAATTCACAGAACTAACAGAACAAAAGAACAAAACAATAACGTATTTCTTTATTTAAGAAAAGAAAACAAAATAAGCTTCGTATAATAAGATTATACCGTCGTAAAATGAGATGGGCGATTTCAGAACTATTTTAACATTCAAGCAATGGATCCCCATTATGATACTTATAGTTTAGGAACTAAATTCCGGAATCCGGTATCAAGGGCTTTGCAGACTTCATAATTCGTACATGAAGATTAAACTTATAAATCTTCACTGAAGATAAAGCTTTAATCATTTTATTCAAGCGCTCGTTTTTGCTCGATTGTAGTCTGGAACTAGTACAACTAACCTTACGATATCTTTGAATATTACAACATTAACAATAACTTACCGACTGCCTCGTTGGTCTGGCGGTTCGTGTATGTGACCGCCAATCTCGGGTTCGATTCCCGATTCAGGTCAAAGTAATGTATTAGGTTTTTCGTATATTAAATTCTTATTACCACCAACTCGTAGTATGGAAATTTGACAGTGAATCACACACGCCCGTGCTTCGGAAAGCTGACTGAAACCGTCGGTCCCGGTTGGCATGAACATCTATAGTAATCGTTATTGAAAAGTCAGTGCCCCAAATATACTGACATAAGTTTCAACCTACGAATTCAGTTTCTACCCTCAGGGTTGCGGAGGTCCGATGCCTGTGTTAATGTCAGCAGTTCCCGGAACCCTCCCGTCTCAAGCGCAGAGTGGCATACCGTGTGGTTTTAGTTGGTTCGATTCCGACACACCGCTCCACCGTGAACCCCGGTGGGGTGAAGGCCCGCGGGGGATTCCACACGTTAAAAAAAAAGTTAATAAAAAGTAAGTAATAAATAAGTTTTCTCACTATGCTTGAATTAATTTCAAGTTGTAGTGCTAATACTCAACCGTTGCTACAGTTAATGTAAGTTTATGGATAGTTCTGTAATCTGTAATATGTACATGCCTTAGATATAATATCTTAGTTAAATATTAATTAGTTCTGTAACAAGGTCATAGGGCCTCTTGTAAGAACGCAAACACTGCCAAATAGCTATAGAGTGCGTTCAGCATTTCCTGAGCCTGGCGTTCGGGCTTAGCATGTTGCGTATTTAGTTGACTCGTCAATGATTCATGTATGGTATGTATCCTCCCCAGTGTAGGCCTGATACCGGCTATTGGATGGTTTTAGTGGAAATATTTCTGGCTTCTGTATCTCCAAATAGCCGAAGTCTTGTAGGGATTTTCTATGCGTCAACAAAAAAGGAAATCAATCAAATGGAGGATGTTTCAGCGTATTTTAAAATTAGATATTTGAAAGGCTATTGTGATACTGTCGATAAAATTATTCCAACTTACACAATTTGTATCATTGAGATATCACGAATTGAGGGTACACATCCATAGAGTTTCTTCTCATTTTTTCTCCATAGGAATTTTGGAACCACTCAACTAGAGTCAGTAATGTAACGTTTCAAAAGTGTGAAAAGGCCTGCTCGAAAAAAATAGTTTGATTTTATTTTTGACAAGGCTTTTACTATGGAGCATATTTTAATGAGTATATCTAACTCATGCTTGGTTTATGTCCAATTACATAACGTGTAGAAATCTTTAAAAAAGGTTCAGAAAACGGGTCAATTTAAAATCATCACAACATTAACAAAGGAGAAAATATAACTAAGAAAAAAGAAAGACATCAATCAGAAAGTTTGTTTTTCGATGAATAAGTAATAAAAGTACCTTCACAATACATAATGTATTTCGTTCTGTATAAGTATCTTATTTACATTCAAGATTTCAAATATAAAATGATAATTTTACCTAAGATTGCGTATTTGTGCTAAACAAAAAATACAATAACGTTGGCAAAATAATGTTTGCTCGATGTGTTTTTGCAATAATTTCATTATCTGGCAGCCTTTAAAAATACTTTGACAAGAATTTTAATTTGAATATCTTTGCTTCTCTTTTTCAATAGAGTGTAAAATATAAATACGGTTTTTTACTCGGAGTATCTTGATGAGATTAGAGATTTCAGTGAGACGATTATCACTGAAGCTTTATATATTGAGTGGTGGATACAAGATAGACCTATTTATTATATAATATTCCTAAGTATTGTGAATATATATATTCAATAAATACTAAATGCACTATTTAAAAATGTGGAGAAAGTTCTTAATTCGGAACTAACAATGTAGAACTCTTTTATTTATCAACCGCAAATTTAGAGCAGTATTAAATTCCATTCAAATAAAAAAAAATACAATAGTGAAAATTGATGTTTCTTTCGTAATTTTTACCAAAATTAATAGACTGAAAGGCTGTTTGAAGTTACTGTTAATTATTTTATTATCTTATTATGTTGTTTTCAAATATATCTTTCATAAAATTTAATCCGATAAACTCAATCACAGTTACAGTTCTATTTATTTTCTATAAAAAAAACTATTATCTATTGTGAAGCTTTACTTTTTGAATTCTATTTAGTTATACATTATGTTTACTATTATGAAAATGTATTAAAACATAAAATTTAGTTCATATAAACAACTAGATAAGTCACCGAAGGTAAATCTAGATATTTAGTGAACTAAAATCTCACAAAGTTCCCGCCGTTGAAACATTCTATAGTCTCTGTCAGCGCGGTTCCATTTTACGCTCGGATATTTGAAGTTGGAAGCGCGATAACGAAGTGTTTGTAACGTTCCTTTATACATAAGTTGTTCTGTTGTAGACTATTTACACACAGATGGCGCTTATCTTCAACTGTATAGTTGGAAGCGGGTAGTTGAATATTCTTCAATGACAGACTTTGGTGTAACTTTATTTTTGAAACGTTTGGATATGTAGAATAGAGAAATAATCTTAAAGAAGCTGAGACTCTATCTGGATATTGACCCTAGCTATTTGACTTTTAGCCAGCTGATAGGACATTAGTGTAGTCAGAGTTTGTTTTGGGATCGGTTACCATTCCTAGATGCAATTAATCATATTGTAATTAATTGGGGGTTTAGATCAAATAAAGAAGGCAGATAATGCACGGCCTTGTCCTTGTTGAAGCAAAGAAACTCAGCTACTTCCAAGTAAACACACAGCGCATTGCTCACAGCATTTTTTTCCGGACAACCTTTCATATATATCCGTAGTGACAGAAAATAATCCTTTACCAAACTGTTTTTAAAAACAGTCAATTTTTTAGCTTTTTGGATAGTCTCTGGCAATGTGTTCCAAAGTCTTATTATTATTTACAATAAAATAATAGAAAATATGAAAGTCCTTCAATGACCAACAAACTTTTTTATCGTCTAGGTAGGATAGGATTATAAAACTAAACAGAATAATCTATCTCTAAAATCCTCAAACGATGCCCGCTAGAAATAATAATGTGGTTTCGTTTAAGCTGAGTTTATATCTAACGAAATATTAACAGATAGGTACATAATTACTTTTAGTTCTCTATGTAGTTGAGAGTTCGACGATTAAGTTCGTCTTTCGAACCACAGTTACCAACTGTGGGCGATCGTGACTAGGAAAGATGAGCGGAGATATGTCAGTAGAGGTGAAAGAGCTCATAATTTATACCACAATTTACTCTGTTGTTAAACGAGAACGTTGGTCTTTCGAGCCACAGTTGCACAAGACGAGCGGAGATGTCAGTAAAGATAAGATGAGTGAGCTTATAATTTATCCGACAGTTTACTACGTTTAAATCTTATGCTTTGCCACTTTACCTAGTTCGTCTTCGTTCTCATGCAAATCCACAAAATATTGTAATCCTAAGCTCAAGTTACAGTCAACATAATATGCACATTTATTAAATCTGTAATACGGTACTTAATGATTATTAGAAGAAGGTTTTAAGCGCCTACTATACAAAGCGAGCCAGATGGGTTGCTATAGGGCTTATTTCAGGGTGTCCTTTTCTTTGCTGTGATGTTGTGATGCGTAATTTGCTCATTAAGTCGACTGACACCAAATGAGATGAACAGGGATGATGATATTCCGTATTCTCGATCCGTCATCACATTATGTATGTATACAAATGTCTTATATTTAAAGTACTAGATTGCCCGCGTGTATGTTCTCTATTGCGGTAAAGAGTAGCCTATAATATGCTCAAGAATCAAATTATCTTTATGTCAAATTTTATTGAAATTGATACAGCGGTTTAGTCGCGGAAGCGTAACACACAGACGTTACTTTCGAATTCATGATATTAGTATGGAACTATGGATTGTACAATTCAGTGATTTACAATTCTATCTTTTTTATAAAACGTTAGCTGTAAACGATGCTAGGAATAGTCGTTTCAAGTCACGTGCGAGACTCGTAAACTCGAAACGTGTTTTTATTTTGAATTTAGTACATAAACTATGTTATTTTCAATATTTACTAGAAACAACATAAACCTCTAAATTTGCTGATGTTTCACAGTATTTCTACTTGACTCTGGATCTTTTTTTACGGTGACTTGCTTTTTTACTTTCTTTTTATATCCTAGTTTATTTGTGGAAGGCATCAAGTGAGTAGATGAGTAAATATGAAATCACCTGATACCTCCGACCAAGGCATCTTGTTACTCTACGTATACGATTTGACTTCTTAGAGCTGGTGTAGCCTGAGGTGACCTTATTGACTCGCTGAAAAGCAACTTACAACAGAATTGATTAATATTGATTTTGTGTTATATGTTCGAAGCAGAGTAGAGAGATAGTGCAGGTTGGTACTGACTTAGAGAGATATTGCTGATAATTCTGTTATTGCATGAAAAAACTTTTTTTTTTCTATTGTTTTATTTTAGTGGCATGAACAGGGATGATGATATTCCGTATTCTCGATCCGTCATCACATTATGTATGTATACAAATGTCTTATATTTAAAGTACTAGATTGCCCGCGTGTATGTTCTCTATTGCGGTAAAAAGTATCCTATAATATGCTCAAGAATCAAATTATCTTTATGTCAAATTTTATTGAAATTGATACAGCGGTTTAGTCGCGGAAGCGTAACACACAGACGTTACTTTCGAATTCATGATATTAGTAGGGAATTATGAATTGAACATTTCAGTGATTTACAATGCTATCCTTTTTTATAAAACGTTAGCTGTAAACGATGCTAGGAATAGTCGTTTCAAGTCACGTGCGAGACTCGTAAACTCGAAACGTGTTTTTATTTTGGATTTAGTACATAAACTATGTTATTTTCAATATTTACTAGAAACAACATAAACCTCTAAATTTGCTGATGTTTCACAGTATTTCTACTTGACTCTGGATCTTTTTTTACGGTGACTTGCTTTTTTACTTTCTTTTTATATCCTAGTTTATTTATGGAAGGCATCAAGTGAGTAGATGAGTAAATATGAAATCACCTGTTACCTCCGACCAAGGAATCTTGTTACTCTACGTATACGATTTGACTTCTTAGAGCTGGTGTAGCCTGAGGTGACCTTATTGACTCGCTGAAAAGCAACTTACAACAGAATTGGTTAATATTGATTTTGTGTTATATGTTCGAAGCAGAGTAGAGAGATAGTGCAGGTTGGTACTGACTTAGAGAGATATTGCTGATAATTCTGTTATTGCATGAAAAAACTTTTTTTTTTCTATTGTTTTATTTTAGTGACGTGATTTTCATAATTCTACACTTGTATCTTCTTCTTTTTTGATGAAATGGCAACCAGCCGGATCTCTCGGATCAGCTATTTCTGCCAATGTCAAGTGTTTATAGTCTTCAATTATAAGTCTTCAAGTCATTAAGTCTTCGTCGTGATGAAATTAATGATATAAAAAATAAAAAATGTGGATGAGATGAAATGGGGACCGTCTCCCGAAAAAACAAAAAACGATCCACTTGTATCTAGATAACATAAATTTTTAGTGTGACATGTTTCGTTTTTGGAAATCTTTGATATTTAGAACGTAGTTTAACAGAACAAAACAATTATTTAGAGATTTTTAAAATAACTTTAATAACAATGAACACGCATTAGCACCATTGGTATACGTGAGCTTAAGATTTTAAAGAGCCTTTTAAAAGAATTAACTAAATTTACAAAATGAAAATAAACTTTCCTTTCAATTTCCTAAAAAGTCTTTTTTTTCGATTTGATCAAACTACAAGCGAAAATATATTAACAGATGTAGGTCAAACTATCGTAGTTTCAAATGGAATATTCAGCTGTCATAAAAATGGTTTATTGGAGCTGCAGGCTAATTTACATTTTAACAGACAGTACTCGGAAATACTGGTCAGAGTTCATTACAATTTTAAATATCAAAGTTTTAGTTTTGTGTTATAAATGTTGAGGTTTTATTAACAGCTATTCTTGCTGGTTTTCTAAAGCTTAAAACTTTAGTTTATATTTCTTTTTGAAGTCTAAACGAGTATCGGAACTAGAGGACAGATAAAAAAGACCAACAAAATTAATGGTATTAACTAAGCTAACAGTTTATTTCAGTTTCATGTCTAATTTATTGATCAAACTGAAAAATAACAGAATTGATCGTCTCAACAAAAAGCTTCAAGCAAATTTACTGCTGTCTCGAAATGATACTAGAAAGAATGCTTACTGGAGTACTCGCCTTTATTTTTTGTGACTAGAATGTTCATTTTAAGTTTCTTTACTTGTCTTACAAGTTGCAGTTATCTCAATTTTCTTAGCACGTTTGAGGGCTCAGATCATAGCCAGTTCGAGTTAAAGGAGTAATACTCCTCAATGTAACCACCTCAAATCAAACTGATCCATCCATCTATAACCAATGCTCATTTCTTAAGATTATGTTTGTTTCATGTCTCCATTTCTATACACTCAGTTAACATCAACAGGTTCGTTTTCAATTTCGTAAGTGTGAAACTAATAAATAAATGTACTGAAAATTTAACACACAACACCATCTAGTCCCAAGCAAAGCAGAGCTTGTGTTATAGGTACTAGACAACTGGTATAAATAAATAAATACTTTTTTTTATAAATACATACATATTATACATAGAAAACACCCAAACTGCGAAACAAATATTTCCAAATCATACAAACATTTGGTGCGACCTGGGCATCGAACCCGAGACCTTAAGTACAGCAGTAGCATACACAGCCACTATTTCACCGAGGCAGTCAAACTAAGGCATTAAGTCGCCTTCACCGTTAGGAAAATAGTACGTAAGTTCTTTGTTATATTTATGAGTAAGAATATAATAAATAAAGTTACCGATGATAAAAATACTAGACGTGATTTTACGCATAGAGATAAAATCAGCGTTTTCATATTTAACCTTACATTTCACATGTTTAAACATGTTTACCTGTATGACGATGATTTGATTTGAAACCGAAGAATGGATAATCTAAAATTCAATCTGTAAGCTTATTTGACAGACCTATGTTAAAACCGAAGAAACCTTTCTATCTATACAAATAAATAAAATTGGAGTGTCTGTTTGTAATATTAAAATAACCGCTTTTTACTAAATGCATGTGTATGTAAACACGGTACAAATACGAAAAAGATAGTTAAAAAAAATTTTGTCTGTCTGTCTGTCTGTCTGTTTGTTCCGGGTAATCTCTGGAACGGCTAGACGGATTTTAACGGGACTTTCACTGGCTTGACTTCAAAATCCGTTCCACAAACCCGGCACAAACAGACAGACAAAAAAAAAATTAACTACATTTTTGTTATATGTATCGTGTATACATACATATGCATTGATTAAAAAGCAGTTATTTTAATGTTACAAACAGACACTCCAATTTTATTTATTTGTATAGATGTATAGATAATTTACACCTTATTATATACACCACATTTATTGATTGGTACTACAAGCAAGAAACTAGTTTGTAAAACACAACAGATATTATAAATTCTAAACCACTGCATCGATTTCAATGAAACTTGGTATATAGATACTTTGCTTCTCGAGGAAGGATTTTAAGGTACTTTTAACCACGATAATCATCAAATACACATACGAACCCGTGGGTAAAAACTATTAATAATAAACCTACTCTTAAGGTTTCTTGTAATCTTTATTTACGTTGATTATATCCAAGTAAATTAAATCTGCTATCTAAACGGTAGACGGTTTCATACATATTCATTTTGCGAATTAATCTAGATATTTTCCAAAGAAGTCTTATCAATTTGTTTGAAAGGCATCTTTATTAACTTTCAAACTTTATAATTCAGTATTTGTTCGAAGATTTATGTAGTAAATAAGAAAACAAAGACAGGCTAGTTTTTATATCAATAAAATATACCTATACTAACTCAAAAATGGCTAGATCGTTGTTACAATGTGTGACTTTGGATTCTCCACCATGACATAGAAATTATACAAGTCATAAAATATATCAAAATTCAACGTTGTCACCTATTTTTCCATCGAAACCTTTGCTAACTTAAATTTAACTTTATTAGACTACCATAGAGTTCAATACTCCTAACCCTTTCCATCTTACGACACCTGTATTTCAAATCATCCTTAAAAGCCCTCTCACATACGCACAACCAATATACTGTTATGCCCCTCATTCTGTGGTGAACGCAGCTGCGTCAATATGGAACTTCACATATACATCGCGATAAAATTCTCAGCAAAATTTCAGCTACTTAGAAATTTAAATGAGTTTAAGGGGCGGTACAGAAATGACAAATATTTTGTAACAAATTTTATGTAGCAAATTGTTTGCCAGGTTTCCACATGAGATTGACAACCCTCTTGTGTTTCATGAGTTGTAGGTTGGATATTATTATGCAATGATATAAATTACCTTCCAGACTGAATATCAGAAGAAGATGAATTGAGTAAATTATAAAATCAAATAGGGGATCGCTACTCCAAGTTTTGATTTTAAAAGCACCTGGGATAAAGGCATCAATTTAATTGTTCACTAGCTGTGCCCGCTACTTCTTACACGTAACATTTGGATTTTCAAGTTCTTTTTATTATGTACTAGCTGAACCCCGCGGTATTACCCGCGGTCATTGTTGTACCGCGAGTAACACCGCGGGACAAAGTTAGTCTAAAAAAGTAGCCTAAGTTACTCCCCGGATCATCAGCTACCTGCCAGTGAAAGTCCCGTCAAAATCCGTCCAGCCGTTCCAGAGATTACCCGGAACAAACAGACAGACAGACAGACAGACAGACGGACAGACAAACAGACAAAAACTTTTTTAGCTTCATTTTTGGTATATGTACCGTGTATACATACACATGCATTTAGTAAATAGCGGTTATTTTAATATTACAAACAGACACTCCAATTTTATTTATTTGTATAGATTTTACCGGTTAAACCTTCCCTGGACTACAACAAATATTTCAAAATCAGCTAAATCAGCCCAACCATTCTCGAGTTTTAGCGAGACAAACAAACAGCAATTGATTTTTATATATAAGATATTTCAATATGATTATTATTGTTTTAGTAAAGTACGCACATTTCATTTGCCAAGTATATTTTACCCTTTTTAACCGACTTAAAAAAAAGAGGCGGTTCTCAATTCGACCGTATATTTGGTTTTTTTTTATGTGTGTTCGCGGATAACTTTGTCGTTTATGAACCTATTTTGATATTTTTTTTAATGGAAAAGAGATATTCTATCGGTGTTACCATGATAAGGACACTAAGACCTGATGATGGTATCTGATATGGTAAGAGTAATCGATCGTTTTGGTCGTTATTGAAGTTGGTTTTTATTCTGCTAAAATTTTACTGATCACAAGCTCATTTTCGTTATCTGGGTACTTTAAGAATTCACTGCCTCGTTGGTGGGGTCTGAAAGAAGTAGCCTAAGTTACTATTTAGATCAACAGCTATCTGCCAGTGAAAGTGTCGTCAAGATTGGTGCAGCCGTTCGAGACATTACCCGGAACAAACAGACCGACAAAAATTGTAAAAATGTTATTTTGCTATTTACTTGTATATCGTGTATACATACATATGCATTTATTAAAAAGCGGTTATTTTAATAATACAAACCGACACTCCAATTTGTTTTATTTGTATAGATATCGCGAAAGACCGTCGGGAATTTTTATATAAACATTACGCTACGATCAATAGGAGCCGATCTGGGAACAATGTTACAAAAACGAGAAAAATATTCGTTTCGGTACAAAGATGCGCGAGACAGTTTGATTTATTTTCTAACTTGAGTTGCGGATGTATTAACAGTTTCTACTGTATTAGAAATGAGGCAGACAATGTAATGATTGATGACGAGAAACGTTCAAATAATAAGTCTTTGGCTTAAAAATATGTGTGGTATATGTAAGCAGTCATCAAAGGTGAAATAACTTCCCCTCTCATGTTGGCTTTATAATCTATACTAATATATAAAGTTGAAGAGTTTGTTTGTTTGTTTGTTTGTTTGAACACGCTAATCTCAGGAACCGCTGGTCCAATTTGAAAAATTCTTTCGGTGTTGGATAGTCCATTTATCGAGGAAGGCTATAGAGTATATATCATCACGCTACTACTAATAGGAGCGGAGCAACAATGAAGAATGTTTCAAAAACGGGGGAAATTTTTACGCTACAGGCAATATAAGGCGCAAACGAGGTTGCGTGGGTCAGCTAGTAGATAAATAAATAAATAAATAAATATTTCGGACATCTATCAAACGCCATCTAGTCCCAAGCTAAGCAGAGCTTGTGTTATGGGTACTAAGAGAACTGATACAAATACATATATACTTTTATTTTGTAAATACATACATATTATACATAGAAAACACCCAAACTCCGAAACAAATATTTGTAGATCATACAAACATTTGGTCCGAGCTTTATAGATCAGGATGAGTTAAGATTTTTTTATGTTCGGATGTTTAAACACAACGCCATCTATTCTTAAACTAAGCAGAGTTTGTTCTATGAAAGCTAGATTGACTGATAGAATACCTATACACCTTTTTTTAAATCTATACAAATAAATAAAATTAGAGTGTCAGTTTGTAATATTAAAATAACCGCTTTTTACTAAATGCATATGTATGTATACACGGTACATATACCTAAAATGTAGTTAAAAAAAATTGTCTGTCAGTCTGTCTGTCCGTCTGTCTGTCGGTCTGTCTGTCTGTCTGTTTGTTCCGGGTAATCTCTGGAACGACTGGACCGATTTTGACGGGACTTTCACAGCAGGTAGCTGATGATCTAGGGTTACTCCCTGGATCACCAGCTACTTAGCTACATAGGCTATTTTTCTAGACTTACTTACGGTACTAACGGTAACACCGTGGGGTTCAGCTAGTTATATAATTAAATAGATATGAACTCAGCTACTACAAGAGATATCAACTGGACTGGCAATATATCACAAATTCCTGAATAATAAACCGCCCTTATCACTGAATTCCCCTGTGTGAGTTTTATTATTTATGAAACCACGTTTTGATACTACCCCAAAGTACTTCAAAACCCCTCTCAAACTATTTTTGAAATTGCGTAACAAAACAGTGAACATTTTATATCTATATTTAATCGAAATCTCGAAATTTTCCGTTCCTTTCCAAGTTTCTCAACCTTTCATAATAAATCGAACTGTTTTACCGGCATTTATCATTTATATTGAATTTCATTTACGTGTTTCGTATAAATGATTCCCTGAAGTGCGCTCCACTCGATATTTAATAATAGTTAGTAACTTGCTTGCTTTTATTGATTCTGTTGATAACAGAAACTATTTCATCCTACTACCAATATTATAAATGCGAAAGTTTGTAAGGATGTGTGTTTGATGCTCTTTAACGCAAAACTGCTGAACGGATTTTCAGGAGACTTTGCAGTAATATAATTCAGACATCAGAATAACTAGTTTAAAAAGCTAGTTTTACTATATATTTCATTGTATACTGTATATCGTTGTGTACTGAAGATAATATGTATTTTTTATATATATACTTAGTAATACTTTTAGCACAACTTCTTCTTCCAGCTACTTCTAGCACATCTTCAATATACCTATCTCCCTTTTACCTTAATATATCTTTATGATTCTCACTTTTTATAGTGCTATGACAAAGCCAAAAAAGAAGGGTAATAATAGGTCTTTACCTATGAAATTGCCGTTTTTTATGCAATAAGTGAAAGTACTTATTTTTTCAAACTTTTTTATTTCTATTATTCGAAGTAGTCACCCATGCAATCGACACATCTTTGCCAACGCATTGGCAGTTTATTGATGCCCTTCTTGTAAAAATCAGCTGGACAGGAGGCAACAAACTCTTCAAAGGCATTTTGTACTGCCTCTCGGGAATTTAATTTTTTACCCACTAAAAGTTGTCTAAATTTTGAAAAAAGTAATAGTCGTTAGGTGCAAGATCTGGTGAGTATGGCGGATGAGGGAGAGCTTCCAACCCCGGCTCTTGCAGCTTGGAGACTGTCTGTTGTGCAGTATGGGGTTGCGCGTTGTTGTGAAGGAGAAGTGGGGACGACTGGTTGTAGATGTGCAAGCTTCTCCATCATTCTCTCCATCTCTTCACAGTACACATCTGCATTAACGCTCATGCCGTTTTGTAAAAAGCTGTGGTGAATCACACCCGCACTAGACAACGCGCGACCCCATACTGTTTAGAAGTACATGTACATATTTATGTTTAGAAGGTCCACCGCAGGGAAATGAAACTGCTGAACCAATTTTAATGAATAAGGTGTCAATAGATTAATAATAATGCCCGGCCCAGCTAACATAGGTTACATAAATTTAATTAAAAAGTTTAAATAGTCGGTTTATACTTTATTTAGCTTTTTCTTATCAATGTTGTAATTTGAACTGCTACTAAATATTTTCACGAACAACCTTTTTCATCAAGAAATTTTACGTACTTTAGACAATGTTAAAACCTTCTCATTTTTCAAAGTTGATTATGACTTGTGAAATTTTAATTATGAGGGTGAAGACCCTCATGCCAACCTTCTGTTCGATAGCTTCTTTACAATTGAGCTGGAGACTGAAAATCTTCTAAGCCCTTTTACAGTCGTAGATCTGTATCTACTATCAACTCAGATTTCTAGCCCCTATTCAGTCCGTAGTAAAGAACCTACGTACATAAGTACTGGTAAGTAGCGGTGCAGGTACCAAAATCTGCCCAAAGTCTTTGCCCTCTTTAGCTTCTAATTTCAAAATTTTCTTTGCAAACAAAAGCTTCTTGTTACATTAACTTTTTTTCTCCTAAAATAGCTTTCAGTATTCGAGAAAAAAAAACATAAAATTGCCAATCCTTCAAGTCTTTACTCAGGTTGTATAAAAGTTCATGAGCTCATTGGAGCGTCAAATTAACTTAAGTATTCTCAGTAGATTTAGAATCACTCATTAACTGAGTGACTTTTGAATTTAAATATAATTTAAAGTTTAAGTAAACAGTCAGCTGTAAATACATCCATCTATATTCAAAGTTCTTTAGTGAATTTAGGACTCAAAACTCTACATTATAAAAACTACTTAAAACAAATACAAAATGAACTTATGTTCTGGATGTTAAGTATAGTCCGTTCGTTTAGATAGTGTTGGTGGACCTGCACGCAATTGCGGTTATTATTGCAAAATACGAATATAATAATTCATACAACGGCGCGCGTGAACTGTCAAATCATACTTGTTTATGGGTGTACGTCGCAGGCGAGCCTTTTGATTTTGTGGCGGTTTGCCGCATGTGCAGATGACAGATGACCATATCTATGCGAATGGACTATACATATACTTTGACGGCTTATTATTATCGTCGAAGAGTTGATACGGCACTAATCCCTCCCAGACACCCGCCACATAACTCCAGTATACATGCATAAACAGCAGTGACCTGCGAATACACCGATTTATGACACGGGAAGTCCGAAGTACAATTAATATGTATTAGAACTCGCAAAGAAGTTATTCAAAAGAAATTTCAAAGATTTGGACATATGTAAGGCGTTTATTAAACGCCTATATTCTCCTAGATATAATTTTAGGCCCTATTAATGACTAAAATACATCCACACATGGATGCGAACTGCCTGAGACCGTGATAGTTAGGTTCTTGGAGGAAGGTCTCCGTTCATGGATGGCAAAACATTGGTGATGACGACAAATCTGTATCCATCGCTTAGGCCTGTAACATCATGAGCTGTCTTTACCAACTCACTGTTGTACATAAACCTCTCCTTAGAGTAGAGGTATTGGTTTACCAAAGAACTGGACTGAAAGAAGAGAAGAAAAGGAAAAGGAAGAAGAGAAAAGAAAGAATGGGCTTATTTGCTGTTTGTCTTTCTCTGACACTCAAGCAATAAATATAGGTGACGTCACTCTGTATTGCGAATCCTTCATCATATGGTCAAACATGGACAGATGTACTTCTAAATAAACATACTCATATGTATATTTCCGCTGTCAGCGGTTGGATGCGATACCCAAAACCAGGATTGTCGGTGCTCTTTGGCGGGTCAACAGTTCAACTGAATATAGTATATCATAGGAATAGGAATGTTACATTTTCATCGTCATCGTTTTAAAACACACGTACAAATTCAAAGTTTACCTTAATGACGTACGAACACCGCTAGCCAAACATAGTTGCGGAGATGAACGCACAAACACTAGTTAACAAAATTTACGTGGTCCGCAAAAGAAACTGCGCTGAAATATTTACGGTTCGTCTGTCAGTATGATCATAAAACTGAAATTAGAAAAACCTCTCGCTACTAAATTATAGGCAGGACTGCAGTAAGGCCACGAATAGAGACGGTGGCAACGCGGTAAGCGGAGCGACAGATGTGTTATTACTAAATCTTGCTGTGTAACAGTTCTGACATTCTTTCTGTATATACATCAATTACATTTGTTCAAATTTTTTCAATCTTTAAATATTTGATTAAGTTTTTGTGATTGGACATCGATTGTTCAGCCGTAACATCGCCTGCTTTTTTATAGTAGACTAGCTGAACCCCGCGGTGTTACCCGCGGTTATTATTGTACCGCGAGTAACGCCGCGGTACGAAGTTAGTCTAAAAAAAGTAGCCTAAGTTACTCCCTGGATAATCAGCTACCTGCCAGTGAAAGTCCCGTCAAAATCGGTCCAGCCGTTCCAGAGATTACCCGGAACAAACAGACAGACAGACAGACAGACAAAAATTTTTTTAACTACATTTTTGGCATATGTACCGTGTATATATACATATGCATTTAGTAAAAAGCGGTTATTTTAATATTACAAACAGACACTCCAATTTTATTTATTTGTATAGATTGTCTGTTAAGGTCATCAGCGTTAGGTGTAAATAGTATTTTAATCATTTTTACTGTCATCAGGACCTTCATCTAATGACAGAAGTTTTACTGTTATTAGTTTATTTTATCAGGAATTCTTACTAAAAGTAGTACAGTGTTAAACGGAAAAAAGACCACTTCTAATGTTGTAAATAAAAATTTAACCTTAAATGAGAATTTTATTGGGAAAATTAAAGTAAAACACACTGTGTGGCTGTGGTTTAAAACAAGGCGGAGCGTGTAATGTGTTCTTCAATACACGCTCCGCCATGTTCTAAACCACAGCCTTATATTTACGCTCGCTGACTTGAAGTTTATTTTCGGAAGCAAATTATAAACTGACTAGTCGTAAACTTTAAATAGATAAATTATTAAGGTAGTAACTGAGCTTCAGAAGTTTCTTTAAGGTCGTTCCGTGAATGTACGCGGAACACAGTGATAGTTCTTTTTGAACGATGCGTAGTGACGAATGCTTTTGCCTTGCCTCTTGAGAGTGATACAAACTCTTTATTAACCGGCCAGCGTAATTAAATTATAGAAGTGTAAAAGTTTAGTACAACGAAGTGATATTGAAGGGGATTTCAACACGTGTCTTATAAGGTAGGATAGTTCTACGTTCTTTTGTTACATAAAATAATAGGTAAAGGAAGAGTGACTAGAGCCCTCTTTAATAAGATATTATAAACTGTTTAGAAACTCCTATAAAACAGGGTTTGATGACTATGGTGTGATGATATAGCTAGAATGTAATCTCAGTCCTTATTTTTTTTAAATTTCATCAGCTTTTGGACATGGCTGACTTATGGCCAGAGCATTCTTTTTCAGCCACCTTTGCGTGGTATCTGGAAAGGTAGTTGTACAAAACTTACATATTAAACAACTATGTTAAGGCTTTCATGATATTCGCACATATTACGCAGTTTTGTTATATAGCTGGGGCTTTTTTAGTTTTTATTTAGTTTTATATATTTGAGCCTGTCAAAGTAACTCTGCTCTATCAATGGAAAACATGAGAAATTAACCTATTAACTAACGTTTATCGCGTAAGACGTAAGTTCACGCATAAGTTTTAGTGTCATAGGTAAAAACTAACGAGTAGTCAAGCAAGTCACAAAAAATGAATGATTTTTTTGGTATAAAAAAATATCAACTCCCGCCCTTAATGAAACGCCAACAGCCTTTAAAACTCCAAAATTAATTTACCAACTTCAAAGATTATCCGTAAAGTAAGAACGAAGTTATTACAACAACTTTTTATTCAGTCTTAATACTTTAAATGTGGTTACAAGAAATTCGACAAGGCTCTCCAGTTTTTATAAGCTCGCGATTGTCGAGAAAAGATGCGTAAAGTATTTTTAAGTAATATTATCCTAATGTTTCCCTCGAGTGACGAAAAGCTTAGTTTAGTTACTTACCTCTTTTATATATGAGCCTGCCAAAGTGACTACTCTAACTGATAGAAAGCATAAGTGAAATGCAAAGACTAGTGGTCACCATATTCATTGTGAATGCAGACAATGAAACATTGCAGCTTGGTGACCTACGCTATTGGGGCCTATTGAGATGCTCCTGCATCATTGTGCTGGGTGTAAAGGCTTGATATATTTCAAACTATGGTACTGTGGTTGAGAGTGAAATTTCTCGTAGATGTATCGAGGCCTGTTTTTGCCACGGCTGTCAAATAATGGATGAGACTACATTAAGTCTTTAAGCCCTTTGTGGTTTTTGCCGGAGTGTTTATTTTGACGCAATTCATTAAATTTTGAACTTTGTCCTAATAGGGTGACGCTCTGCGAACGGTGAATAAAATCACATTATGTTCCATATATTTTTTATGTATGAGCCTTGCCAAAGTGATTACTTTGACTGATAGAAAGCTTGAGTGGAATTCAAGATTAGTGGTCACCATTCTCATTGTGAATGCAGACGATGCAACAATGCAGCATGGTGACCTACGCTATCGCAGCCTATTGAGATGCTTCTGCATCATTGTGCCTCCGGTCTCGCAATCACCAACGAAACATGAGTGACTGGCATCGGACCTTCAACTAGTTGTCAGCATATTAGAGGGTACTGACTTCCCTATAACTATTGCCATAGATTTCCATTATTGTTCATTACAACTGGGGCCGACAATTTAACGTACTCTCCGAAGCAGAAGCATGCAATACCGCCAAACTTTCATACTTCAGAATGTTAGTTAGAGAAACCCAATAACACTTTTGAGATATCAGCATCAGATATCGGCAGTACCGCTTACCACTAGACCAACGAGGCAGTTCAAATCACTAGCTTCTAATATGAAATAAGATAGTGAAAGAGCCATACTTTGGTGCACACCAATCTGCCGTAGTTACACCATAGCTTCAAGGAAAACCAGTGTGAAGTAATTTGCTCGGGTTTGCTGAATTCACAGGAATATCTGTGTGGTGACCGATTAAGAATACAAACAGAGTGACCTATGGAGGAAAACATTACTGCAAAGAGAAACTTGACTAGGTCAAAACCGCCTTTCGAAGGAGAGACCTGTGTCCAGCACAGCACAGTATTAGAAGCTATAGATGTCATAAGAAAGAGCGTCATCCAATTGATCCCACCTTCTCCCTTCCTCTACAGAACAACACGTGCTGGCCTTAGAAGCCACCGCCTTAGAGTCGTAGAAATACGCTCTCGAACCAAACGGTTTGGTTCTTCTTTTCTGTGCCCAGCAGTAAAAACTGGAACTCACTACCAGTGCACGTGTTTCTCTCCCACTAAGATCCTGGGTCCTTTAAGCGGGGCGTGAAAAAGCATCTTACTAAGCCGCCATAGTGTGGGACGCCATACTGCATTGTTTGCATTCGTAGTGAGTATGGTGGCCCCCACTGTTGGATTCAGCTTGAGCTTACCATGAGGCTGAGCAGAGTCACTTTGGCAGGTAATCTATACATCTATATAAATAAATAAAATTGGAGTGTCTGTTTGTAATATTAAAATAACCGCTTTTTACTAAATGCATATGTATGTATACACGATACATATACCAAAAATGTAGTTAAAAAAATTTTTGTCTGTCTGTCTGTCTGTCTGTCTGTCTGTCTGTCTGTTTGTTTCGGGTAATCTCTGGAACGGCTGGACGGATTTTGACGGGACTTTCACTGGCAGGTAGCTGATGACCCGGGGAGTAACTTAGGCTTTTTTTAGACTAACTTCGTCCCGCGGCGTTACTCGCGGTACAACAATAAAAGCGGGTAACAACGCGGGGTTCAGCTAGTTTATAAATAAATAAACTGGGGTCAGTTGAAAAAATAAAGTTAATTAATTTTACTAATTGAAGTATAACAAATTATGGATTCTACCTTCATCAGTTTAAATATGAATTAAGTAATTGAAAGAATAATTTCTTTGCTATCACACTAATATAATAAATGTGAAAGTAAGTTTGTTTGTCATGCTTTCACGCGAAAACTACTTAACCGATCATCATAAAACTTTGTACACATTTTCTTGGAGGTATTAGAAGTAAAATAGGATACTTTTTATTAAATGCGAGTGAAGCCGCAGGCGAAAGATAGTAATAATTATAACGTACAGTACCCATTTTACTTCCACGATATTCAATAGAATCTTCTCGCGAGCATCTCATGATCTGTATTTACTTTAATAATTTCCATAATTATACGTTATCCAATTTAGTTTACTACGTACTATTAAACCAAGAAATTATTAATCTGTAGCTGTTGAATAATTAATTAAATTATCAGAATTGTTATTACCAATTTCAATAGATAGTTAAACAAATATAGTGAAACCACACTGATATTAGGCGTGCACAAACATTCAAACAATAATTGAATTCAAGTAAATCGATATACTTACCCTTTACCCAATGATTTGTGTTTTATAATATTAGTAATACCCTAGTTTAAAAGCCTTGGGAGAACCATGTTAGACACGAATGAGTCAGCCAGACTGTAAAGTTAACCATTTTCCACAGAAAATCAATATTAAGCAAGCCAAGACTCACACCCTCTCCTGCTAGGAGGAGAGGGAGTGAAGAATTTAAAGAGCGTAAACGCACTCGTGTGTTACAGATGTCACTATCGAGTGACACGTCTGCTTGGTCAAGTGCGAGTCGGACTCGCGCAGGAAGGGTTCCGTACCATTATCTATACATTTCAAGCATCTACCTGTTGCCGTTAAAAATATCGAGCAAAAACGAGCAAAAAATCATGCTCGTTGTTTAGGAGCCCCCTTAATTATTTAATTTATTCTGTTTTTTAGTATTTATTGTTATAGCAGCAACAGAAATACATCATCTCTAAAAATTTTAACTGTTTAACTATCACGGTTCATAAGATACACCCTGGTGACAGACGAACGGACAGACAGACAGAAGGCGGACAGCGAAGTCTTAGTCAGTCGGTTCTGTTTTACCTTTTGAGTACGGAACCCCAACTACTGAGTGTAGTTGTGCATAGCATACAACTTTGCATTTGCATTAAGCATCGCTGGGAAAATTGTGTAGAGTTTAAGGAGGCCGTCTGACTGATATCTTGTTTTTTCGTTAGATTGGAAACTTTTTAGATCACCATGTCTAGGTGTGTTCTTTACTTTTGATATGGAAATACATTGTGTCACAATTTACGAAGTCATTCAATGTAGATCTTTTTTTGTTTTTGTACAAAGAAACTATTTTTTTATAAATGGATAGACTTATCAATACATATCTAAGAAGGATTCATTTCAAGCTGTCCTTTGCTTGAGCAGGGTGTCTGTGCATTCATTATTCAAAGCCAGCTCCGGCATCTGTTCCTTTGAAATGATAAGGGTTAGTTGCTTTTACACTTCATTTTCGCTCACTACCATATTTCTTTCATCATAATTTATAAAGTTCCTTGTATCTAGATGAGTTATCCTTTAACTAAAGTCCATAAAATAATCAGAATAAGATTCTGTATTATCTTTATATATTTTTTGTGTGTGTTCAAGGGGATCTGGGAATGGTTTAGATTCACAATTTTGTCCGCTGGACAATGTTTTTTTAATTAATTTTTAATTTATTAGTAGTTATGGCAAAACGACGTTTGCCGGGACAGCTAGTAATGTTATAAAGATGAAATTAAAAGTGTAATTGGCTTGATGTTGAATTAAACCAACCATTATTGTTTTTGTAGCTGTTGGTTTTCCTGAGGGAAGTATTAAATAAATAAATAATGCTTCACGAGATCTAGTTTTTTTTTAATTTATTTGGTAAGCAATATTTTGGATATACGAGTCTTGGTTGAAATAAAATAAATAAATAAATATTTCGGACGTCTAACACACAACGCCATCTAGTCCCAAACTAAGCAGAGCTTGTATTATGGGTACTAGACAACTGATATATATACTTATATACTTTTTTTTTGTAAATACATACATATTATACATAGAAAACACCCAAACTCCGAAACAAATATTTGCAGATCATATAAACATTTGATCCGACCTGGGAATCGAACCCGAGGCCTCAAGAACAGCAGTCGCGTAAGCTACCACTGCGCCACCGAGGCAGTTAGAGGTTGAAGATAGTTAAAATTCAGTTGCTAACTAAAAAAGAGTACGGTATTACCCTCGCATGGAAGAACAACCTAAATCGACAGTATTCGTGCTGTCGTGTGTCGTTGGTGAGTGTGATATTGAAAGTCCAATGATACAAAAGCATCTCACATGCTAGATTGTTGCTTTTGAAACTTCTTTTCGTTTTCTAGTTCTCTATGAAGTTAATGTACAGAAATGTCTGTTCTTGTGATACTTTGAGACGAGAGTTAATACTCGAGTTAAACTCTAGAAAAATGAAAGTTAGATATATGAAAGCTATGAAAATATACCTGTGTTTTCATAGTTTTCCTGCTAGCATTTATGGACGTAGCGTATATTGGTATAACACTTGCTAGAGACAGCTTTTTTATTAGAGCTTTTGACACTCAAATAGATAGTAAGAAGCCACGTGTGAAGAGTTAGTTAGCTCAATTTATGAAAACTTATTTAGTTTAGGATGGGTATAAAATGTTAAGATCGCATCAGAACACGTCGCGTCAGGACACGTGACCTGATCGTGGCGCTTGCGTGAGTGTACATGGTAACAGCTGATGGCTCGACTGTCTAATATGAGATGACTGGTAATATATTTATACTGCATAGCATTAACCTACCTATTAAAATAAATAAAATTGGAGTGTCTGTTTGTAATATAAAAATAACCGATTTCTACTAAATTCATGTGTATACACGGTACATATAAAAGGTTTATGGTATCTCATCTACATTATTACTCCTAAATGTCCTGAAACTGTTTTCTTATCGTCGAATAGACTCTTGAGTTTTATTATTTTATACTATGACTAGCTGAACCCCGCGGTGTTACCCGCGGTTATCGTTGTACCGCGAATAACGCCATGGGACAAAGCTAGTCTAAAAAAAGTAACCTAAGTTACTCCCTACATCATCAGCTACTTATCAGTGAAAGTCCAGTCAAAATCGGTCCACCCATTCCAGAGATTACCCGGAACAAACAGACAGACAGACAAATAAAAATTGTAAAATACCTAAATGTATTTTTTACATACACATATATATTAATTTAGTAAAAATCGGTTATTTTATTATTACAAACAGACACTCTAATTTTATTTATTGTATAGAGTATAGATAAATATACAAATAATTATCATAAGATTTAGATTATTATATAATTATATAGTAAAATTTTGTGAGTGTTTAGTAAATGTGAAGCCTACAACTGCTTTGTGTTTTTTTTTTCAAACCTCACAATGTACCTACTGCTGAAATCAGACAACAAATAAGCGTACTTAAATATTTGTGAATTCACACAAATATCCCAAATATGACACCCAGATACAGAAAAGACTGACTTTAATAGAAACGATAATCCCTAAGTTACGTACTTTCTTCTTAGAGCTAGTCCAGTTATGAAAGGCTGAACTCATCTGTTCAAAAAGTTTAACTATCAAAAGTGTTCATATTGCCTTATTGCAGAATAAATGATTTCATTTCCTTTCAAAAAAATTGGCCCAGTGCGAGTCGGATTCGCGCAGAAAGGGTTCCGTACCGTTATCTCGATATTTCAAGCGTCTACCTGTTCGTTCGTCAACGAGCAAAAATTAACAAAAAGCTCACGTTAGTTGTACGGAAGCCCCCTTAAGTATTTATTTTATTCTGTTTTTTAGTATTTGTTTTTATAGCGGCAACAGAAATACATTACCTCTGAAAATTTCAACTGTCTAACTATCACGGTTCATCAGATACAGCCTGATGACAAACAGAAAACGAAGTCTCATGTAGTAATAGAGTCCTGTTTTGCCCTTTAGGTACAGAACTCTAAAAATGATCGTGTTTATCATACAACGATTTCTCCTGAATCGGAATTGAACCCTCGACCTCTACCATAGAGTCTAACAACTTAAGAAAAAGGCACATAATTTCTACTGGGCTTTTAAAATAGCAGCATATAAATTACACACACACTCGTATATAGCAGATAGTACCTCAAGTAAACTATCTTACTATTAAGTACTTTACTACGATCAAAATTAATTTAAGGCCGTAATATATCTTGCCAGAGGCCTTCGTGAAACCTTTGTCTAGATCCATGTAATACATTGCCCCTTGCGGCAATATGCTCTTAAGATTTTAGAGCGTAATATTTTATGTAGCGTCATATATCAACCTTATTTGAATCAATATCAATTGAGGTTGACGTTCTTTGGTACTTTAAGGCTTATTCTTGAAAAATATCGTCTTACTGCCACTGCATCATGTACTTTCACCAGGTTATCGTATAAATATCGTGGACTTATCGCAGCATACCTTGAGACGGAAGGCGTGTGTAGGACTACTGGGGAACCGGTCAACCCAACAGAGATTGAAGTCCATGTTTGCATTGGATAACCTTTATTCCTCAAGTATTTTATTTAAGGGTTAAGGTGCTCGTAAATAGAATGGCAGTGGACTGTATTATTAATGTTTTATTCCCCAGGTCTTGATATGCACAAAAATAAGATTAAATAACTAACCTTACCGTGGAATGGCATGAATGGGTTGGCTCGGCTGGAGTGATACCACGGCTTCACTGAAAAGCGGTGTGAAATAGCGCTTACGCTGTGTTTCACCGAGTGAGTTTACCGGAGCCCCATACCCCACATGCTGGTGTCTATGGGCGGCGGTAATCGCTTACCATCAGATGATACGTCGGCTCGTTTGCCCGCTACATCATAAAAAAATGAAATAATGAGTGATCTGAACATCCACGGTGAAATCCAAACGTAAGAATGCTCTTGCCTCTACTCAACTAAGTCTAGGGATATCCTAATATAAAAATAATCCTATACTATTGACGACTTTATAGTTAAAAATATTTTTAGTTTCCATAAAAAGTGCATATGATAATGAACCCTCTTTTATTCTATTTTCAAAATTTAAAAATATTTTTTTTAAATTTGTGATATGACTTGGCACAAGAGAACAGGTTCAACGAAAATAATCCCACGGTTTTATAGTAACTCAAACGACTCATTCTACCTAAACGGAAAAACATCAGATGTTCTGCATCGGGTTAAACTATTTCATAACATAGATAAACTCTTGCCTGTTCCTACAAAAGGGTAGGCAGAAGCGTATTTTATACCCATATTTTACCAACTATGACAATTTCAGGAATACTTTATGACAGATTCCATTTGTTCGGACTCGGGGTTTCATTAGTATTCAGTGCAAGACTTCATTTTCGGAGAACTTTGACGGGTAAATATCATAAAGTGAGAAAAAGGTACCATATTTAATAAAAGGGTCCATCCTAAATGGTCCAGTCTTCCGACAGATGCAGGTTATCGTCCTAAGTGGATGAATTATGAAAAAGGGTACAACGAAGATCGGGCGGGTAAGATGAGGCCTACTCGGATTTTCTTTATTAAAATTCGTCAAAGAGGATTAAAGGATTATGACGAAAGTAAGACAACAAGACACTGTTGACTAGAGAGTGGAAAAAACAAGATTAAACTCCATTTTTTGTCAGAATATTTTTAATTTGCATGCTACTTTATTAATTTCGTTTCTTGTTTTTCTTGCTACAATCATTAATTATTATCTATATAATAATTAATGAGTGTAGTTGGTGTTAACAAATTTCCTGAATACAACGAATATTATGACGTTATGAATTGCCAGAATGTGCAAAATGCCATAAAATGGTTTTACTGGTTTTAAAAAAAGTGCCTAACAAACTGATAAGTATGTTGATAGGCATTAAAGTTAATCCATATTGTATTTAAAATCATACGTTAATAATAGTACCTTGAAAGCCACGCTTGTTGGACCATATGTAACTCCAAATACAACAAACCTATATGGCTTTACAAATGACTGGTTTCTCCGTCTAAGCAAGTTTATGCGGACGGGCTTTGGCAAGCAAATATTTACACATCAAATGCGGAATCGGTATTTCAGTACTGCGGAATGTGTTTTCCGTACAATATAAAGAAATGCTGTACTGTTTTTTGCTTTTAGAAAGTGGGAAGAGCTTTTAGTTCATTGATTTAAAACCTTTCTGTGGCTATTTTATAAAAGTGGAACGCCTTGGTTTCGTTTTTTTTTTAATATTTATATACTAATATATAAAGCTGAAGAGTTTGTATGTTTGAACGTGCTAATCTCAGAAACCGCTGGTCCGAAATGAAAAATTCTTTCAGTGTTAGATAGTACATTTATCGAGGAAGGCTATATGCTATATATCATCACGCTAAAAGCAATAGAAGCGGAGCACCAATGAAGAATGTTTCGAAAACGGGGAATAGGAGACGCAATCGAGATTGTGTGGGTCAACTAATCTTATAATAGGTCTTTACCTATGAAATTGCCGTTTTATATGCAATAAGTAAAAGTATTTATTTTTTTCAAACTTTTTTATTTCTGTTATTCGAAGTAATCACCCATGCAATCGACGCATCTTTGCCAACGCATTGGCAGTTTATTGATGCCCTTCTTGTTAAAATCAGTTGGACGGGAGGCAACAAACTCTTCAAAGGCATTTTGTACTGCCTCTCGGGAATTGGATTTTTTACCCACTAAAAAGTTGTCAAAATTTTGGAAAAAGTAATAGTCAGTTGGTGTTAGGTAGATTACTTAATTTTTTTTTATGCGAACTCACATAAAAAAATATATATACGGAATTGAAAAACTTCGTCCTTTTTTTGAAGTCGGTTAAAAAGGGAATCAAACTTTTAAGCCGCCGGCTAAGTAAGGATCAGAGTCAGGATCACTTAATAGACCTATCCATGTGTGTGACGTATTGACATGAAATATAAATAAGATAAGATTCTAATATTGTTCGTTTGAAGGGCATTCAACCGCCCCATAGTAATAGCCTTTAACGCATGTGGCAATATTAGAAATCACTATTTATTTCAAAAGAATACTAGAGACATCGTTTTCACCGTGGGAAAGCCACGCTTCGGCATGAATGGGCCGGCTCGACCGGAATGTTACCACGGCCTCATATAAAACCGGTGTGAAATAGCGCCTGCGTTGTGTTTCACCGAGTGAGTGAGGATACCGGAGGCCCATACCCCAACCGCTCCCTGCATCCCATTCCCCATCCCCCAAAGGTCGGTTTAGCACTTGTGACGCCTCTGGTCTGCAGGTGTCTATGGGCGGCGGTAATCACTTACCATCAGGTGATACGTTTGCCTCAAACAGCATATAAAAAATATGTGGATGAATTTAATTTTTAACCGACTTCAAAAAAGGAGGAGGTTCTTAATGTTTGTTACCTCAGAACGTTCGACTGGGTTTATATTTAGATGATATTTTTTTATTTAAAAGCTGATGCGGTCCCGGTCCCATTTTAATGTGATCCAGTTCTTGAAGTTTTGTTTTGTTATTTTTTTTGTTTTTATTGAAGTTTCAGTAAATTATTGTCATTCTAATTTGTTTATAGTTAGTTATCTTTGATATACATTTATACAAGTATTGTAAACCTGCTGAAATAGCAATCTGTACTGGTCCACATTTTTATGCAGAACCTTCTGTGTCTAAAGCACCCATATGATATTGTATTTACTGTTTCACTCTGTGTTTTGCTTTGTATTCTGTGGTCATGAATAATTCATTTTCATTTTATTTCTACTTTTTGTGTTCAGATGAATAAATCCTATTGTTTTTTTTTACAGGTAACAGAAGTCACATTAGAAATCAATTGTATGTAAGTTAATACTTTGTTTAAAACACATTTAACTTTTAGGAACTAGTGGAACTTTATAGACACCATAGTCATCATTGCCTGTGTTTCTTTTCAATCATGCTCCTTTTAATCTAAGTTAACCGTCCTTTTTTTCCTTTTTTACCTGTGGAAACCCCCTCGGGACTTCACCCCGCCGGGGTTTGCAGCGTGTCGGAATCGAACCGACTAAAACCACACGGTGTGCCACTCTGCGCCTGAGACGGGAGGGATCTGGGAACTGCTGTTATTAACACATCCGGACCCCTCCCAGAAGTTAACTGTCCTATCTCAAGCACGTCAGCAAAACATACATTAAAAAAACGTATAAATAGGTTAGATAATTTCGGAGCTCAGCGTGACTGCACGGTTGGAATAGTGGTTTAAGCGGTCGCCATGCCGCTCTCTTCTGCGCCAAGTGCTGTGGGTTCAAATCCCACATAGGACAAAACTTTTTGTGATCCACAAATTGTTATTCTTAGTCTAGGCGTTCCTCGTGACTGTTTCATGTATGTTTGTAAAATCCCCCGCGATACAGGATGTATATTCCTAATGCAGGAGTTGTCTATATAAAAAAGAAAAAATAACAACGGGACACAAAAATTATACATATCATATCTTTATATATATAATTCTTCTGTGAGTGTGTATGTCACTGAACTGCATACTAATTGCAAACTAGAAATAAAAGTTGTATTTCCAACAACACAAATATATTGAAGGAACAAAGTTGGTTGGCCGAGAAAAGGCACTCCATTTTCAGTTTTACCTTTGATATTGTGGGTTATATGACGGATTCGGGTCTCGGTGAGCAGTTTCCAAGTTTCCTAGCCAAGATTACATTGTATTACGGACGGCCAAAATTAGTAGTCGCTCCACAATACAAGTGTAAACGTCGGGGGTGAATTGTCTTAGTTTCTCTGAAATGTTAAGTCAGATCTGACAAATGTAACATAAAATACAGAATCTATGTAATACCAAGAAGCGTATTTATTTTATAGTATTACTAGCTGTCCCGGCAAACGTCGTTTTGCCATAACTACTAATAAATTAAAAATTAATTAAAAAACATTGTCCAGCGGACAAAATTGTGAATCTAAACCATTCCCAGATCCCCTTGAACACACACAAAAAATTTCATCAAAATCGGTCCAGTCGTTTGAGAATAGTTCAGTGACATACACACTCACAGAAGAATTATATATATAAAGATTGCCTAATATTAAATCTGTAGCAATTCTCGGCTAATAAAGCTTATTAATAATGTGTCTTTATTGTGACAGTCTGTTACTTTGCGGCTTTTACGTTAAACTAGTTATATTTGCTAGTCTTGAGAATAAGGATTTATATTCCAGCTGAATGGTGCCTTTATCCTATTTTTTGCTTCGTTAAACTCTGTCGTACGTCGTTCTTTTGGGTTCTTGATTAAGTAGTACGTTTTTGAGTATCGATAATTCAGGAACTTAATACTACTATTTGCAACTTACGAAATAGGCGGGGTCATTTACCAATTGGGTTGTTGATTTACCATTACGTGGCAGATATGTTAATATGTCTGTTAAGAAAGATTTAAAACCATAATGTACAAACCAATTGAACTGCATCAAGGGCTAATATTTGGGCGATCGCCCAACTTTTAATAAGACCAAATTGGTGTTTTGAGTCTCGGTGTTGTTTGATACCGACCAATCGAACAACGATTTATGCATGTTCGTAGAATTTTAACAAGTGAGTGTCACTTGTTAAAATTCCATTTCGAATTAAAAAATTAAGATACCTGTAGCGGCTTCATTTTGTCTCCCGCTTTGATAAGGAGGGAAGGAGACTTCTGATTAAATTTGTTGCGGGTTTCTATACATATATATATATATATAATTCTTTCGTGAGACTTCCCAACTGCTGTTGATCCTGTTGTACACGAATAACAGTGATTGACGTGTGTACGTGATTAGTCTCTTAACGAAAAAAACGGCTTACCATCTTCCGACTTATAAACGCAGTATTATGTATCATGAATCGTATCCCTATCGCATACGCCAAGCCACCAATAATGGAACCAATTTATCACAAATTGCCAATATTATATTACAACACCATTTTCTGAGCGTTGTATCAATTCAATATAATATATTAACAAGGGCATATTAGGGGCCAATTATTGGCTAGGTGTGGTGAATATTATTGGGTGTAAAGGCTTGATATATTTCGAACTATTGTACTATGGTTGAGAGTGAAATTTCTCGTGGACGTATCGAGGCCTGTTTTTGCCGCGGCTGTTAAATAATGGATGAGGCTACATTAAGTCTTTAAGCTCTTTTGCGGATTTTCCCGGAGTGTTTATTTTGACGCAATTTATTAAATTTTGAACTTTGTCCCGACAGAGTGACGCTCTGTGAACCGTAAGTAACACATGATGTTATATATTATTTTTTACTGTAAAAAAATAGATTGACAAATCCATTTTTTGTTTCAGTTTGACTCAAGCTTTATTCAAAGAAATGGATTCTGCTACGTTTTGTCTTTTTACCTACCCATGGCAAAGCCAAAGGGAGGGGAATGAATTATTTTTCTAGTTTCACTTCTTCTAATTACGCTAAAATCACATGAAGTTATACATATTTTTTATTGTGAAAAATAGATTGACCAATCCATTCACTGTTTGATTCAAGCTTTATTCAAAGAAATGGATTCTGCTACGTTATGTATTTTTATTTACTACTACCCACGCGAAGCCAAAGGGAGAGGTATGTTTTTTTTTTCTAGTTTCACTTCTTCTAATTACGTTCATAATCCGTAACCACAGCCACATTAGTCAACACAGTGTTACAAAGGATGTCTTTTGCCGATCTACATACAGCGTTGAAAAGAAAAATCAGGTCACAGTTTGTAAGATAACATCTGCTTTGATGATACTGTCGTTTGATCACTGCTTAGGACTTTGCGACATTTTCTAGGGTGAAAAAGAAAAAGTAAGAAGGATAATATCTGTCGGTACTAAGTCTAATATTTTCCGCACATTTCCTTTTACGTTACTGATAGTAGTTTACAATTACTTAAATATGTATTTTTCTCCTACTATGATCCCGGGTTTAAAGAACAGCAGCAGCAGGGTGTGAAAATCATCAAAACATCTTATTAGGCCGCCATAGTATGGGTCACCATGTGCATTTGTCAACGTTCACAATGAAGATATTAACCACCAATGTAGGATTTCACTCATGCTTTTCATTAGAGTCATTTTGATAATAATCTACTTACGAGTATGTAAAAATGAATCGCCGAGATGTATGTACACGCATAACTTCCGATCGGCTGCACCAAATTAAATAATTCTTTTTTTTATGTGTTCGTTATTGTTAGGACAAGGTTTGTATACAAGAAAAAAACCAATCAAATTGAGAACCTCCTCCTTTTGGAAATCGGTTAAAACTTAAAAGATAACGGGAAGAGTCAATTTGTTTTTGTCCGCGACGGGAATCTGAGACAGATATATAAATATGGCGGTACGAAATTCGCCGGATCAGCAAGTTACATATAAATCTATAAATATTTAATTTAACATTTAAATTCTAAGCTTAATAATCTGTTTACATCCCCCTCCCCTTCCCTCAAAGGCCGTCTACGCACTTGTGACGCCTGTGGCGTTGCGAGTCTCCGTCGGTGGCGGTAATCGCTTACCATCAGGTGATCCGTCTGCTCGTTTGCCCACCAATTCCATTAAAAAAAACATCAAAGAATAGAATAGAATAGAATAAAAGTTTATTGATTTCAGTATCACAGATTTGCACAAAAATACACAAAAACGGTAATACCAAAATCAAAAGGTCTAGGCGTCAGCTAAAGCTTGGAATTCCAAGCGCTGGTTTTCAGCTTAAACCTTTGACTCCAGTTTACAAAATAATGTTTAACTCATTCAAAAGTATCGCAAAATAATCTTAAGATTTCGGACATCTGTCACACAATGCCATCTATTCCCAAAATAAGTAGAGCTTGTAGTATGGATACTAAACAAATAATATAAATGCTATAAATTCTTTCTAGTGTAAATAATGGGCCCACCCGGAAATCGAACTCGAGACCAGGTACAGTAGTTGGATACCATATCTTCGTCCTCACGCTTCCTCAGCACGACAGAATACTAGTTATTAAAAAATATACAAAAGCATGCAAAAAAGTCATGCGCACTTTTACGCAAACCATTTGGTCAGATCCTATAATATATATTTATTATAGGATATAATATATGAATATCCTTTACTAGTCTATAAAATGTCAAAACTGAAAACTACCTAAGAATTTGTCTTTCTGCAGTCGAGTTGTCTATTCAAAGGTTGCTTGTAAGAAATTGCTTTTTTATTATTGATTGGTGTACAACAAAGTTTAATATATAATATAAACATAACGAGTGTCTGTATGCAGTGCAAAGGTTCGACACACGTTATTTACTCTAGTTCTGAGCAAGGCAAAAGCTTCAGACATGTCTGAAGACATGCAGATTTACAATTTTGCTTGTCATTAACAGTCTGGCAGTACCGATCCACGTTGCAGTCCGTTATACAACTTGAACGAAATACTTCACAGGGACCCCTCCGTGTTACTTTAAGATCCCAGCCGCCTGAGCCTGTCCTTTCCATGCTTGATCCAAGGTAATCAATGCTGATTTCATTTTCATTTTGCATGGTCCTAGAGTTTTTTGGTTCTTCTGATTTGGGCTGTAATTTTAGGTATAGTTAAGTTGCCTATACAAATAAATAAAATTGGAGTTTCTGTTTGTTATATTGAAATAACCAAATGCATATGTACCTATTTATACACAGTACATATACCAAAAATGTATCTATATCCATCTCGTATCTATATATATAAAGTTGAATCGCCGAAATGTATGTATATGCGTAACTTCCGATCGACTGCACCAAATTAAATAACTCTTTTTTTAAATGTGTTAGTTATTGTTAGGACAAGGTTTTTTGTACAAGAAAAATTAAAAGATAACGGAAAAAGTCAATTTGTTTTGTCCGCGTCAGTACACTGCCTGTGGGAAGTTGAAAACAGATATGTAAACATAGCGATACGAAGTTCGCCAGGTCAGCTAGTTTGATAATAAATATATTTAAGAAGTACACAACGAAGTGTATATAAGGCTATCAATGAACACTTTGAGAATTTCGCTTAAAGAATCTGTGCAACCTGAATCTTATATTATAAGCGCTTACTACAAAATAAACGTGTTATAAACAAATTATAGGAAATATTTTACATAATGTGTTTCTTGAAATACTAGCTTTTGTCCGCGGCTCCGCCTATGTTTATGTTGGTCGTTGCGGTAAATTATTTAGCGTGTGTCGTCCTTTTTTTTTCTTTTTTTTATGATGTAGGTAAACGCCAAACGAGCTGACGTATCACCCGATGCCCATGGACACCCGCAACACTAGAGGCGTCACAGCTGCGTTGCCGACCTTTGGGGGATGGGGAAATGAATATGGGGAGGGGTTGGGGTATGGGCCTCCGGTATCCTCACTCACTAGGTGAAACACAGCGCAAGCGCTATTTTTCACCGGTCGAGCCGGCCCATTCAGGCCGAAGCGTGGCTCTCCTTCTTCATGAATCATAACTTCTCCATGCCAAATTTATTAAAATCGGTGCAGGAGTTTCAAATTGTAACACACAGAACTACTTTCGAATTTATAGTATTAGTATAAATTCATCATTATTATCAATAGCGAAGTCTATGCTGGACATAGACTTCTCCTAAGAAATAAGGTTCTTGCCAATGATACCATGTTGCCCACACGGGCTGTGTCAAGTTTTACTTGTCTACTAGCAGAGTCCCGCGGTTATTGTTGTACCTTTACACGCGGGCAACACCGCGGAGCAAATCCAGTCTGTAAAAGTAGCCTAAGTTACTCCTTATCTTATTACATCAGCTACCAGTGAAAGTCTCGTCAAAATCGGTTTGTTCCAGAGATTAGGCGGAACAGACAGACAGACAGATAATTTTTTTTAAAAACTTTGTTTTGATATGTAGTAGTAGCTGTACCTTTAGGCGCTATTCAGTATGACGCTGACCTTCTGCACGGACCGTCCGCTATGGATGGTACAATGTATGAAGCCTATACAGCGCGTTCAGTGTTACGCGGAGTTACCCGCGACGCGGACAGCAACAGCTTGCATACTGTTTACCTTACATGTAATACTAACACTATTGTACCTGAAAATCTGACTTTGAAAAGAGTGGCCATGAGTTTCTTTGACAGTATTCTTTTCATGAGGCTCTACGCATTTTGGAAACTGGAAGTTATGGATCGACACAGGCAAGCAGTAGATTTTGGTGTTTTCGCCTAATTTACCTCAACAATACAGCACATGCTGTGGCGTCTGTTTGTGTCGATCCATGATTTTTAACTGCAGCTTCAATTTAACGTTCATAAATGTCACTTGGTGTCTTAATTGAATAAATGATTTTGAATTTGAATTTGACAGCTCCCGCATCATCACAGATCCGCGTCGTACAGAATAGCGCCTTATTTAGCCTTTATGACACTCAGGGTATGAAAATAGTGAGAGCCCGTATTCTTAATTTAAATATTAAAATATGAGAGACATTAAAAACTTACAATTACAATAATGGCGATCGGTTCTGATCTTTTCGAATGAGTTCTGTCTCCACGTAAATGATATGAGGCAGCGCTTACTTGAGCTGTTACCTAAAATTAGACGGATTTTATTTCAGAAAAATTTATGGTGTCATACTCATTACACTTAAAAATATTAAAGTAAAACTACATTTATCTAATATTTTAATTTTCCAGTCATATTGCTGCTCACGATAAAAACGGAAACCATCTAACTTAACAGATTTTCACTTTAAAAAAAATGTGTTTAAACTTTCGCGTTCCATGATATATTAACAATTATTTTAACGGGAATTAGCGTGATCACTTATTAAAAGGTAATACATACCCCTGATTTTCTACGTGACTACTACCGAATGAGCGAGGATACCAAAGGCCCTTATTCCAACCTCTCACCACATCCCTCTCCCTCTCCCCATCCTTCAAAGGCCTGCGATACGATACGTCTGCTCGTTTGTTCCCTATTCCATAAAAAAAGTATAAACGCACTCGATTACAAATTAATTAGTCTCCTTTTGACTTTTAGTAAAGTAAAATATTCTAATTCACGAATGAATAATTTAAAAACTCACAAAGTATATAAATGCGACGACTTGCAGAAAAACAATCATTTTAATAACCGAAATAAATACCTTCTAGGCCTAGTCAACGATTGATAATCTTGATATTGTTTTCACGCTTAATTTAATCAATTAACACGCTTTGAAATTAATTGCTAATCAATTTTAGAGTTAATTGAAAATGAGAAAGTAATTTCAGGGCAATACTATTTACCTCAGGCTTCTCCTCAGGTAGAAAATAAACTGCTAATACCGAAACTAATTACAAATTTCAGACTAATCAAGTAAATCCTTTGTCTGAAAATTAATACTGTTTTTGGAGAAACTTAAATAAATTTAATTTGGATTTATTGTGCTGTGTTGATTTAAAAAAATATATATTAATCGAATTTTACAGTTGTTAAAATATAGCTTGAATTCTGTATTAAATGGCTACCAAACTAACCAAGTAACTATAAACAATCGATTTTATATTGTATCTATTCTTAATATATAAAGCTCAAATGAGGTAGGAGGAGGAGGTCTCGAGTTGAGTTCGAATCCCGGGTCGGGCCAAAACTGTCATTGAGTTTTACTGATTACAGAAATACTGAATAACAGCTTGGAGTTTGGAAGTTGGGGTTCGAACCCCCGTGCCTCGGAGAGCACGTAAAGCTGTCGTCCTGCGCCTGATGTCTCCCCGGTCGTGTCGAATAACCGTCCCATCGGATTATGAGAGAGAAGGAACAGAGAGTGCACCTGTGTTTGCGCACACACTTGTGCACTATAATATCTCGTGCGTAGTTGGCTGGTCTTCATTGAGACTGGTCGCCGTTATCGAAGCTGAAGAGTTTGTTTGCTTGAACGCGCTAATCTCAGGAACTACTACCGATTTAAAAAAATATTTCAGAGTTAGATAGCCCATTTATCGAGGAAGGCTATGGGCTATATATCATCACGCTAAGATCAAAAGACCATTGGGCTTTAGGTCTCGCACTCACCAACGAAACACGACAGCAAGAACGCTCTCATTTTACGTTCATGTTCTGTGCGAGGGTAGTACCGCTCCGGTCGAGCCAGCCCTTACGTGCTGAAATCAGGGTGGCTACCTTGGACCACTACTTACATACTTATACCATTAATACCGTCATAGAGTCATGCTTAGACACAGTACAAGGACTCATATTATTTCTCAGTCAATTGTTCTCATTGTACTGACGAGTTAGGAATATAGAGTATCACGACCCCTATTTATGCAATGAGTGTCGTAAGAGGCGACTTAGGAAGTAAGCTGCGCAAGACAACATCACTCAAAAGAGAAGGGAAACCTGTTTGTGTATTCCAGTCCATTTTGATTGAAATATAATCATTACAAGTTGGATTAATGTGCATATTTATATAAAGAAGAAGCAATAGGAAGCGATCCATAGTTATCCTTTTTTTTTAAGCGTGGACACCCACTCGGGCCGTCACCCCGCCGGCGTTTGCGGCGGGCCGGTGTGTCGGAATCGAACCGACTAAAACCACACGGTGTGCCACTCTGCGCCTGAGACGGGAGGGATCCGGGAACGGCTGTTATTAATACATCCGGACTCCTCCCAGCGCCTGCCCGCACTGAAATGGGCACCGTCTGCTGATCGCTAGTTATCCTTTTTTTTTTACGTTTAGGAAAGCCCCTCGGGCCGTCACCCCGCCGCTGTTTGCGGCGGGCTAGTGTGTTGGAATCGCACCAACTAAAACCACACGGTGTGCCACTCTGCTCCTGAGAAGGGAGATCCGGGAACTGCTGTGTTACGACCTCCGGACTTCGCTAGTTATCCTCGTTTAACCTAATGCCTGTGACTTTCGTGACAATCAAATTCCATTGTATAGGATATTGAAGGCTTACTGCTATTTATTTATTTATTTATTTATTTATTTATTTGGACAACCAGTTGTTGTTACATTGAATCTTATGTATATAAAAACAGTAAATTAACTAAAAACTAGTTTAAATGCACAACATTTCAAGGTGTCACAGCATGCAGCATATAAATAAATAAATAAATAAATAAATATTTATTTCTGTGCCGGACTATTTATAGTTACAAAGCATCGTAAATTTAAAAGTATTGTATTTATTGGCAAAGATAGACATAACTTTGAACTAAGCGAGTATCCCATTACCTCTTTTCCTGTTTAACAAACAATGCTGTAGCAAATTTGACAATACTTATGAAAGAGTTTTGTGCAAAGGAATTTGGACAGTTATCTGTTCACGGTACTCGTTATTTTGTTATAATCAAATAAGTCGGTTCTCTATATACATGGTTATTTTTATGATTTAGTTGTGAATTTTTACAAGTTAGACCTCTATAACTCCTGAATTAACAAAGTTATCGAAGCCGTTTTTTTTCCAAATTTTTAGTGCCAGCCATTTAGCTTCCAGAAGGGAGAACGGGGGGAACGTTGTTTTAACAAAAAATGCGGTTAAAAGCTGAATATCGTGCTAGGTATCTGACCTATTCAAAAATATCTTTACAATATACACTCAAATTTTTTAAAAGACTTCTCTAATGATACCCTGCTTTTTTGTTCCCCATAGATGGAACAAAAAATCATCCTCACTTTACATATAGAAGAGGTATCCCGAGAAATATTTTTTCGTGATTTTATTTTAGCACTTTGTCTACTTGGTAAGTACACATATTGGTTTCATCTTTCTAGCACTGTTTGGAAGGTAAACCCAAGAAGGATGGACGGACGGGCGAACATGACGAATGAACAATGGTTCCGAGACGTGAACTACGTAACCCTAAAAAGCATGATAAAGAGAAAATGGTTTGAAAGGTATCTTAATCGACATTAATAATGATAATTTTAAAGATCTCTTCTTGTTTATTTTCCGCTGCACCGTTGGCTTAGTGGTTTAAGCGGTCGCCACCGCTTTCTACTGCGTCAAGTATTGTGGGTTCAAATCCCACATGGAACAACACTTTGTGTGATTTACAAATTGTTGTTCTGAGTCTGGGTGTTCTTTGTGTCTGTTTCATGAATGTTTGTACAGTCCCGAGCGATACAGGATTTATATTACTAATGCGGGAGTTTTCTTTAAAAAAATGTACCTCCATCGTCAATAACCCTTAACAGTCCACTGGTAAACCTAGTTTATTCCTTAGAAAGGAGGTTTAGGCTTACTATACCTAAGAAACTTGAAAATCTAGGAATCAGAGGAAACCAGATAAAATTGTTTTCCGAGTATCTGTCACAGCGCGCACAATGTGTGAAAATAAATGATACTTTTAGTTCTGACTTACCTATCGTACACGGTGTACCCCAGGGCAGTATCCTTGGACCCAGCCTTTTTCTAGTGTACATAAATGGACTCTGTGATTTGGACTTACCGAATGGTAAAATCGTGACTTATGCCGATGACTCAGTCTTGCTGTTTTCTGCTGATACTTGGGATAAAACATACGAAGCAGCTCAACATGGTCTTAACATTGTAACACATTGGCTTCATCGCAATTCATTGGCACTTAATACCGAAAAAACAAAGTATGTTACTTTTACAATGCGTAACGTAAATATGCCCTCGGCCATACACTCATTAAAGGTTCACAACTGTTGCAATAGTGTAAAATGTACTTGTCCTAAGATATTGGCAACAAATGCTGTAAAGTACTTAGGAGTTATCATCGATAATAACTTGTCCTTCAAATTACATATCGACCTAATTATATCCAGACTGCGAAAACTTACTTTTGTCTTCAAAAACCTTAGACACGTGGTTAAGGGAAATATGATGCGGCAGATCTACCTGGCGTTGGGACAATCAGTCGTACAGTACTGTATAATTGTTTGGGGTGGGATTGGCAAAACAATCCTGAAACCATTAGAGACAAGTCAAAGGACCTTACTCAAGGTTAGTTCATTTCGACCTTACCGGTATCCTACGTATCACCTCTATCAGTCCTGCGAGGTACTTACGGTGAGACAGTTGTTTGTTTTGCTTACGTTATTAAGGCAGCATTGTTTGATGGACTTCCAACCCTGTACGGAATCTAGAAGACGCGTAACCATCTCAAATCTTGTTCGTACTCCTTTTAGACATGCATATGTGGGGAAATATTTTTGCTTTTTGGGCCCTTACCTATACGGCAAAATTAATAGGATAATAAGCATTCACAATGAAAACAAGAAACAGTGCAATGTCAAAATATTCAATTTTTTACATAAATTAACATATGAGGAAACAGAAAATCTTTTAATTGTGCCACAGTGACCTTACTACTCACCCTCTCTCTCATACACACACACACACCCTCACTTTCTCACTATACTTACAGAGAGGACATAATTTTCAGAACACTATTTCCACAGTTATAAGTTGTAAGTTTTAAATTTATTCAATTTACAGTGAGATTTAATAGAAAGTGTATGATGTATGAAACATGTTATGTTAGTTGTAAAAGAGATGACAGTGCGGCTTGTTAACTGAAAAGCGCTGATGTCTGGGATACAGATTTCCAATCTAGTCCAGGCACAGATGGCCCAGGTTAAATGTTACATTTGGACCTGAAACTATGTATCATGTAAAATACTGTTTAATTGAATAAATAAATATTATTATTATTATTATTATACCACACTGGCACGCTGGCCTACTATCAACAACCAATAACGTCCCACTGCCAGGTTCAGGTCACCTCTCAGAAGAGAGTTAAGGCCATACGTCCCCACACTGGTCAAGTGCGGGTTGGAGACTGGCAATACAATTTTGTGGTTTTAAACTGCCCAAAGGCCTCCATCTAAGCTTCATGACTGTTATCTTTTGATAACTGCCAGGACTGACTGCTCAACGTGACCACCAAATCACGGAGATGCTCATGGTAACATGCCACCAGCGGTCACCCATCCAGGTACTGACCGCGCCGTCGTTGATTACCCTCGATGATTGTTTCTAATCACCGAGTGCAACTGGGCTATGAGCGCCTGTACATTCTTGAATAGTTCTTGAAGTAAGTGGCATGCAATGTGAGAGGCTTACGTCGAATTTCCAGCTTTGGGCTGCAATTGATTAATGAAAATGATGACCTATAAACGAGCAATTCTTATAATTATACTAGCTTTAGCCCGCCCCTGCTTCGCTCACATTTAATAAAAAGGATCCTATGTTATTTCTAATAGTTTCAAGATTATGTGTACAAAGTTTGATGATTATCGGTTAAGTAGTTTTCGCGTGGAAGCGTAACAAACAAACTTACATTCAGATTTAGAATATTTAGGAAGGAAGAAAAATAAATGATGTTTGTGTACGTTCTAACTCTCTAAAATGTATATATCTATAATATTTCCTGATATATAATTGTGAGTACTTAGAGATTATTCCTATTACGAAGTTCTTAAAGATGTCAATAAAGACGTTTTCATTATATTTTACCCCGACGTAAATAAAAACCTGTCCAACCCTTACATTGCCAAGGTAACAAAATTACCCGGGTTACCTATTTACCGGCGCTTTGACGGTTAACCATATTATACACACTCTCTTGGAGCTTTTCGATGTTCTGATACAATTTCCTATGTTGAATTATTTTGTACTGGAATTCTGAGGACATGTGGGCCGATTTAATGGGGAATGTACCTTTAAAGATATTGTTCTCTGTTCGCCTTTGTGAAACACAAAATTTAAATCAAAATGATGACTCAATTTCTCTAAAATGATGAAAATTAATCAGTTGAAACAACTAGTAGTTCGTAGGCATTGAATTGCTATCACTTTAAATTGGCATAGTTGCTTAAGCGGTTCCCTGGACACTTTCTGAGTACACACACTTGATTCAATTTCCACATGGGACACTACTTCGTGTCTGCGCTAAATACGAATTGTTGTTAAAAGTCTGAGTGTTCTTTGAGTCTATTTCATTAATGTTTGTAAAATTCTTATTGTTGTTATAAGAAAGTACTTAAATATAATTAGTAGAAGTCATCTGTCGAGATTGATTTAGTATGTAAATATTGTACATTCCTTACTGGAACTCATAACCAGCGCACGTGTTTCCCTCTCACTAAGATCCTAGGTTTTTTAAGCGTGGCGTGAAAAAGTATCTTACTAGGCTGCTATAGTGTGTCTTACCATCTAGGAAAGGTCCGGATGTATTAATAACAGCAGTTCCCAGATCCCTCCCTTCTTAGACGCAGAGTGTGGTTTTAGTCGGTCCGATTCCAACACACCGCCCCGCCGCAAACCCCGGTGGGGTGACGGCCGTAGGGATTTCCACACGGAAAAAAAAGTGTGACTTACAAAGCATTCGCTGTGAATATGGTTGTTCCCTCTTTTGGATTTTTCTTGAATTCTTTCCATAAAGCAGAATAGAGACACTTTGGCATGTTTTAAAATAAAAAAATAATAAGAACTCCCGCGCTTGTATATAAACTAGCATTAAACTAATGTGAAAACAAATTATTTTTGATTTAATTGCTTACGGCGTTCATTTTCATAAAATTTAATGGTAGTTTAGTGAACTATCATTAAGTTTTATGAAAATGAAATGAATGAATGAAAATGATGAAACATTAAGTTTTATAATCATAGTAAAATAACAACTACTGTTATATTATGAAATTTAAGATATATTTTGCGAAAAATTCTGTGTAGTAAACCAATATAACTAACTAGCTTTTTGCCGCATCTCCGCCCGCGTGTAATCGCATTAAAGAGCAGCCTATATCCTTACTCAAGAATAAAAGTGTCACCATAACAAATTTTGTTGGAATCGATGCAACAATTTAGCCGTGATACAGACAGATATGTAGACAGAGTTACTTTCGAATTGTATAATAATTTTTAGAAAATAAACACGGCTGATTAGGCCACTTTTTGAGATCCACAAAATTGAATATACTTATGTGTGAGTTTGAGTGTTCTATGTGTCTGTTTTATGTTTGTGAAGTCCCCAACGTTACAGGAATATTCATAATGCCGGAGTAGTCTTCAATGACATTTGTTAGTGAGATTTTTATATTTATACCTTTAAGATTTCCAGGTTAGATAAAAGCGCTTAATATCATCGCATTAATAATATAAACGAAACAGCAAAGCTCCATTATGGCTTGACACATCATAAGGAAAATAAAATGTCGGATCATAAATAACGTGAAAAAATTCTCAAAAAGTGGATTTGCGCGTAATGTCTTAACGGTGTACTAATTTAAACGAATCACTCTTGGGATAAGGTTTTATTAGATTTTCGAGCCACCTTGTAATAAAAAATATTAACAGTACTTAGTATGTAAGACGATAACGTTATATTTATTAGGCAAATTAGGACCACTTTTATTTATAGCTACAAACGGTTACCGCTGATTAAAAATCGCCTTTAGAAAACATTATTTTTTTCTAACACTAATTTATTTAAAATAATGTTTTTCTTGTAACTCCTCCCGCATGTATATCGAATATCGTGATGTATGTATACGTGTTATTCTGATGTATTAGCTATATTACTGTAAATAAGTTTGATATAAATCGGTTCAGTGGTTTTTTCATGAGGCTCGCACATCGCAATAAAAATATACTATGTGTTCGTATTATGCTGATGTATTAGCTATAATAATATAAAAAATAAAGCTTTTAGAAGTCTTTGCGTAAAAGAATAACAAACATCCATATATCCTCATAAACTTTGGCAGTTACTATATTCATAGTATACATCTATACAAATAAATAAAATTGGAGTGTCTGTTTGTAATATTAAAATAACCGTTATTTTATTTTAATATTATATGCATTTAGTAAAAAGCGGTTATTTTAATATTACAAACAGACACTCCAATTTTAATTCTTTTAATTTTTGATAAAGGCTACTATTTAGCGCGTTAAACGACATATATGTAGGCTGAGCCACGTAAAATAGTTAGTTATATATAATACTAGCTGAACCCCGCGGTATTACCCGCGGTTATCGTCGTACCGCGAGTAACGGCGCGTGACAAAGTTAGTCAAAAAAAGTAGCCTAAGTTACTCCCTGGATCATCAGCTACCTGCCAGTGAAAGTCCCGTCAAAATCCGTCCAGCCGTTCCAGAGATTACCCGGAACAAACTGACAGACAGACAGACAAATTTTTTTTAACTACATTTTTGGTATATGTACCGTATATACATATGTATGTATATACGGTACATATACCAAAAATGTAGTTAAAAGAATCAAAAGATATGTCTGTTTATTTCTCTTAAATATATAAGTATTTTTTTAGTATAAACCACTGTCAGAATCTGCCATTAAACGATGTTAGTAATTAAAAATGTAAGAAGATCATCAACACAACCACTGTTGCATTCTACTTATACTTTTCATCAGGCAGACTAGAGTTACGTTTGTACGTCACTTTGGTATACTTATATTACAAGTATAATTTTAACAAAAATAAAACCGACTTCAAGGTTTGACTCTATTTCTCTTGGATGCCATCATCAGATTTTAGTGTCCTTATCATGGTACCACCGTTGGGATATCTCCTTTCCATTAAAAAAAGAATCATCAAAATCGGTTCATAAATGACAAAGTTATCCGCGAACACACATAAAATAATGTATATATATACGGTCAAATTGAGAAACCTCCTCCTTTTTTTGAAGTCGGTTTAAAAACAAACTTCATCCCTCGTAAACGGAACAAAGATGCGCTATATAGTAATACACTATATACTAAAAACAAATACCGCTAGACACTCAGCCATATTTAATTCAGAAACCACGTGTTCTCTTGTATAAATAACCTTCAATTTAAAGCTACATTACGTTCTTGGACGTTTGCCAGCATTCAAAAGAATTTCCAGGCTTCGTACAAGTAATAGACAATGTTAAGAACTATGTAACCGCCTTACTTAAATAAACATACTCGACCGTAAAAGTTCAAATAGAATATTGTTATAGAGAAAAGGACTGTTTTATCGATCGATCGGTTGATTGAATAGGAGTCCGCGCGTTTTGTACAGAAGAGACTTGTGGTTAATGTACAATATGACGAATAGTTTTATATTTAACTAGCTGAACCCCACGGTGTTACCCGCGTTTATTGTCGTACCGTGAGTAACGCCGAGGTACAAAGTTAGTCTAAAATAGTAGCCTAAGTTACTTCCTGGACCATCAGCTACCTGCCAGTGAAAGTCCCGTTAAAATTGGTCCAGCTGTTCCAGAGATTACCCGGAACAAACAAACAGACAGACAGACAAACATTTTTTTTACTACATTATTGGTATATGTACATACATATGTATTAAGTAAAAAGCGGTTATTTTAATATTACAAACAGACATCCAATTTTATTTACTTGTATAGACTAGCTTTTGCCCAGTGGCTCCATCTACGTATATGATGGTTAAATGGAAGCCTATGTTCTTTCTCAGGAACCAAACGTTCTCTATTATAAATTATATACAAATCAATTCAGTAGTTTAACCGTGAAAGCATTACAGACAAACAGAGTTACTTTAAAATAATGTTAATTTTAATAATTATCATGGAAATATGATAATTAGTTATTGATGATAATACAGACAATACATCCAGGCTTCTAATCTGTCGAGTTAAGTTTTAGTTAGTTCATAACATGATAAAATATGTAGCGTTTCTAATACAAGTACAATTTCAACAAAAATTAAACCGACTTCAAGGTTCGACTCGATTTCTCTTGGATGCCATCATCAGATATTAATGTCCTTATCATGGTACCACCGTTGGGACATCTCCTTTCCATTAAAAAAAGAATCATCGAAATCGGTTCATAAACGACGAAGTTATGCCCGAACACACATAAAAAAAAAAAAAGAAAAAAAAAAATATATATACGGTCGAATTGAGAAACCTCCTCCTTTTTTTGAAGTCGGTTAAAAAATAACTGTAAATGAGTCTTAAACATTGTTCTACTCAACATATAAAGCTCGTAAAATAAACTTATTATATTAGTCTGAGGTTTTCAGTCCATTCAGCAATATAATTAACTGGAAAGCATTTTCAAAATTAATATGCGTACCTTAACAGGTTAACCAATTAAAACCGGTCATAACTTCAAAGTGGAGTCAACCTTGCATAAATTTAACACCGCTGCAGAAAGAAGCCGTTAAGGGCCGTGTTCACGGGCGAGAGAATCGCGGCGATATTATCCTCGTCCCTCAGATAGAAAAAGAAATGGTTGTCTTTTAAGTCGATGTACGGACGATAATAATTTTACGTGATAACGTATAAGAAATCATTGATGAAAAAATGCGTCACAAGTTGAAAGCTTAGACCGATCGTGCCTCTCTATCGCTTGTTCCGCTCTCTTGCTTGCACGCTCGGCTAAGACGGAACGTGACATTGAATCGTTCTTTTACGCGCGTGCAGCCAGTGTTCATCGATTTATAAGACGTTATCACGTCAAACAGTCAAGATGTAACTTTACTTACAGTGAAGTGCTGTGAGGGCAAGTTCCAAGCGATATAAACCACAATTTTATTTGATTGAAAAAAATGGGAATTAGGAATAAATCAATGTGTGAAATGTGATTCTATTCTACTATATATATTGTGGGTTAGTTTTTACACCCTTTCACAACAAAATTTGACATTTTATTTGTAAATCAACTGACAAGTCAAGACATAGTGTCATTGTATATGTTCACGTGTGTTCGTGTAACTTACGTTAACTTTTTATTTAATTCGAGCCTTATGCTACATATTTTATACACTCGACGTTTCCGTTACGAGTCACGCCAACACGCTGGAGGAGTAATCGGTTGTTCGTGTAGATAACCCGACGATAGAAAGGCAGGCTATCGCGATTCTGTCGCCCGTGCAGTCGTCCCCTTGCTGAGGCACCTTCCCTTACTAACAGTTATTAATAATTATGACTACCCTCATCATAATTAATGAACTGATCATTGAAATTTATACACCAATATAATTGATTTAATTTATGAAAATGATTTTTCTCTTTTGTGTTAACAAGGTGTGTGTCAAATGTATTAATAATTTTGGTACTTATTTATGAAATTCTCATTAAAATGCGTTTGAGTTATGGTTATTTAAATTACTGTATTTAATATTTAAATTCAAAAGGTGGATTAAAATCATAACACCCACATTCATTTAAATTTAATTAACAATTAACATATAAGTAAATTTTCATCTCTGTTGTCAAAGTTGTCGCTGGGTATGAAGGATCTCAAAGTTTAAAATGCAACTGCATCTTATAATTAACATTATTTTATGTTGAATAAGATAGTGGAAAACGATTGCGAAATGAGCTATGAGCATATGATTGTCTTGTTGTCGAAGTTGTAGTAGGTAGGTAGGCTCTAACACGGATTAGGGATTTTATTAACAATTATTTTTAAGGGAATTAAAGCGATCACTTATTAAAGGTATTACAGGAGTCAGCCTGTGACCACGGCCAGTGCAACCTGGTCGAAACGTCAGGCAGATCCGAGGTATGTAATACATTTTAATAAGTGATCGCGTTAATTTCCGTAAAAATAATAGTCTGTCAGGCTTTCACGGCGAAACTACCGCTCCGATTTCAATGGAATTTGGCATGGAGATACTTGATGAAGGAATTTGATCCTTGATGATGGACATACGCTACTCTTTACCGCAAAAACCAATATATACGTGGACGGGACCGCGGGCAGTGCTAGTAAAGTATAAATGGTGGTTTCTTTACGTCTATAATATTCTTTTGACTTAATAATTATCCCTAGTACGAGAGTTGGCTGGGAATAATTTATTGTCGAAAAAGTGTCACCCTCTTCAATTAACTTTTTCTACATATTTTTTATGATCAAATGAAAAGTATACTATCTCAAACTAAAAAAGACTTTCCTAAATGTGTTTAGTAACTGTCAGAATTTTGAGAAAACTAACTTAAAACAAGTTTTTTTAAAAAAAACCCTACCACCTACTTTAAAAAAAACTTGCGCGTCTCGGAACGCCCGATAGAAGCGATAATTTAAACTAATCTAAGTTAAACTAATATTGAAATACGGCTAGCACTGCGGAGTTAGTGAGTATCAGCCTGCCTACTGCTACCGTATGCGTGAGAGAAAGGGAAGCCAGACAGATTGGCGCCGTAACGCGTTACGTAACAGCGATTTACCCTTTCATAAGAAGTTATCACTTTAAAAAGTTAAATAGCCTATGCCACCTGAACCATTATAATCGGTTAACTAAATTACACGTAACTGTGGAACATATTAATATACTTAGCCTATAAAAAGTATTACCCTTTTGACTTCACAATAGTCGGGTAAAAAGTACAACCAAAGAACATAAACCATACTTAAAAAAGTCAAAAGTCATTTTTTTTTTAATTTAAATAGTGGGCAAACTAGCAGACGTATCAAGCGATTACCGCCGCCCATGGACACCCGCAACACCAGAGGCGTCACAGGTGCGTTGCCGGCCTTTTAAGAAGGAGTACGCTCGTTTCTTGAACGTTTATATATATATAATTCTCAAACAGAATCCCATCTCTATACCAGATATATAATACTACTAAACTGGGGGTCCTTTACGTTAAATTTATGACGTAGAAAATGATTTACCAGTCGGACGTAAATTTGACAAGGAAATTTGCTACGCCGTAGTGTCTCTTAATTTAGAGAAGGTACTACGAACCTACGAAGGTATTCTCGTAGCAGTAATTTCGATTGAGATAACTGAGTTACACTCCATTTACAAAATTTCGTAGGTATATACAACGTTTCTACATTATATCATTCGCTACGAATTTCCCCTATCTACGAGTATCTCAACGCTCCATTAAATTATCTTCACTACCCAATCTGCACCTCCGGAAGGACCCGGGTTCGATATCCAACCGTAGTAACTTTATAAGGGGTGTGAAATTAGTTTAACCTTACTAGTGGAGCTTTGTTTAGAATCTCTCTGTATCTATATCTCTCTGTATCTATATCTCTCAATTTTCCTTTAAAGTGATATTATATTATTGGTGATAAAAAACAAGTAACAGTAAAAAAATATAAAGTTTTAACTTAAATGTAAACCTAAAGGGGAATTTATTTCACCATTCAACCATCACAATTCACACAATCCAAGCATCAAAATAATCATATATCCGTGTAATACCCCCCGTCATAGTTCATAGCTTCTCATGTCATCATAATCACCTAAAATTGTAATTGTAAACCAATAGAAAAATTAAATAGTGTCACTTACCTTGGAGTGAAGATCGATGACAGTTTCTCCTGGTCATCCCATATAGAATTCATTTATGTAAATCTTAGAATATTACTAGGAAAATTCTATCACCTAAGTTTTAGAGTACCTTGAAATGCCTGTACAAACGATTGGTTGAACCTATCATAAGCTATGCTCTTGATTGCTATGGTTAGACTTTTAAATCCTATATGGATAAAATAGAAACAAACAAACAAACATTACAGATTTAATTTTTAAAGCTAGTGGTAAACAATAAAACTAAAACAAGTACAATTTTAACAAAAATAAAACCGACTTCAAGGTTCGACTCGATTTCTCTTGGATGCCATCATCAGATGTTAATGTGCTTATCATGGTACCACGGTCGGGACATCTCCTTTCCATTAAAAAAAAATCATCAAAATCGGTTCATAAACGACGAACTTATCTACGAACACAGATAAAAAAAAGATATATATATACGGTCGAATTGAGAAACCTCCTCCTTTTTTTGAAGTCGGTTAATAAGTTGTAACGACGATTACAAAAAGTTATTTAAAATATGCAATATCCTCCAGGCTAAACTAAGACATATATACCCGTTAATAATAAACCTAAGCCGTGGCAATCAAAAGCATGAATTATTACTTGTTCCGAACTCTCATGGAACAAGGTCGACAACTACTGGTAGGCTGGTAGGTAGGTTCATGTACCAAGAGTTGCTACTTACTATGGTGACAGAACCCTAAAAAAACGGTTACCATATGTCCTGCACAGTTTGCCGGTGGATATTAGACAAGAACCCAATTTTAACAAACTTGAAAGAAAATTAAAGCAACTCTTATTGGGTCTTGTTTGATAGCACAAAAATATATAAATATATGTTTATATGGATGTTCTTAAACATATTATACACACATAAGTTTTATGTTGATTTTCTTTTGTGTTTCGCGTGTACGTAAATATATAAATGTGACTGTGCATTGTACATAGGACTGCACATACGCATGTATCATGTATCTAATGCCCCATGCATGTTGCGTTGTGTTGTGACGTGTGCAGTGTTGCGTACAAGCATATTGCATACAGAGGCTCAACTGAGTCCACAGACAAACTGTTTAAAACAGTTTTATGGACCTATGTTTTAGAATAAGGTTTTATTATTGTAAACAATAAATTTTGAAAGAAATAAAAAAAAAAAAAAACAATAATCCTTGCGCTGATTATATTTCAGTTTAATTCACTAAGAGAATCCTATTAGGTAAGGGCTAAAAATTAAAAAGTTTTTGTAACAAGTGAACTTTCCCTTCAGGGTTGGACTAAACCTACCCCCGGGCGAAGACGCACGCCAAATTAAAACTTATTCAGCTTTTCTTTATTAAAAATAAACAAAGCTTAATGAAGGGGTAATTTTTTTTAGAACTTTGTATGGATGGGACAGACATACATTAAGAAATACAATATGAAAATGTTTGTATGTTCACCGTAGCGCCTAAGCTACGGAACCGATTTTATTAAATAGGGTATCAATGGTTTCTTAATAATAGCCCGGGTGATATAGGCTGTATAACTTTTATCATTTTTTTTTTATAGTTGGTTTGTAGGTTTTTAAATGCATCTTGTTCATATGAAAATTTAAAAAATAACGCCTTTAATCACTGTTCGATTCGATCTAAATACTGCTATCTAATAAGATGCCTCTAAGTTATCAGTTATTACTCTAATTGAGCTCTATGATTGAGAGCTTTCCTTTTTATAAGCTTTTTTTATTATTATTAACTTGCAATGTATGTTAGGGTGGAATATTGCAACTCAATTTTGAAGCCGATATCTTTATCCGATTTTGATGAATTTTTGCAAGCATATGTATACAGCGTGACAATGAAATACTATGATGACTTGTAGCTGATCTGATGCTGGGGATGGAAGGTGGGCCTAGGAATTCTGTAAAGAAACCTCAACTATTAACTCGTTTAATTTGTCGCGACGAGTACTTTATGATTTTTAATTTAATTTATTTAACTGTTAAACAGCCTGATTTGAATGAATGGCTCGACTATTTGCAAGTATTTTCTATGTTTATTAGTTTTTATCTTAATTGTATAAACTTTGATTTTTCGGTTTTTTTTTCCTTTGGGGGATCATTCTCTTCTTTTTTGATTTATCGCTAAATAGATACTAGTCACTTTCGAATTTAGAATATTAGTTAGTAGTAACTGAAGTTAGTATAAATATGGATGGCGATAATTCACTAAAGATTGATTGTATTATTAATATTTATTATAGATTTTTTTTAAAAGCAATATGTACATAACTACTTAAATATCAGTAATGGACAAACCTCGTTACGGCACGGCTTTAATTAAACAGGGTCCATTAACAAAGGTTAAACAGATATGCCTTTAAAAATTAACAAAATCTTAATTATTTTTAACGTAGGTATTCTCTGAGAAAATATTACCAAAACATGCTTAAAATTGTTTCAGGAAATTCTATTGTTATAAACATAATGTAAACGTTGTTTATTTATATAATGAGATTGTAATTACTCAAGATACAAACCTACTAGATTGAAATCTATACAAGTAAATAAAATTGGAGTATCTGTTTGTAATATAAAAATAACCGCTTTTTAAAAAAGGTATGTATACGCGATACATTTACCAAAAATGAAAGTAATTTTTTTTTGTCTGTCTGTTATTCCAGACGTTCCAGAGATTACTCGGAACACGAGTAATCTCTGGAACGGCTAGACGGGTTTTAACGGGACTTTCACTGGCAGGTAGCTGATGATCCAGGGAGAAACTTACTTTTTTTAAACTTTGTCCCGCGGCTCGCTGTACGAAGATAACCGCGGGTAGCACCACGGAGTTCAGCTAGATAAAGAATGCCCCCTATACCATAATAAAAAGTAACACACATAACATAAATCATTTTATTACTTTTGATCAAATCCGATCCTAAAATCTGATAGACGATATAACTGGACACAGACGTAGACGTTTTAAGGTGACCACCACTCTTGGATTCTACTCATGTCTTCCATTAGGCAGAGTAGAGCCACTTAGGCAGGCCAATATACAGGGTGGATATGACAATATGATATTAAACGAAACCGTACAAATAATCTACTTTTGCAGGAGAGGTTTCTGACCAACAGTGTGCTATTGAAAGGTGTTAATGATGATGAGTATACAAACTATTACCAAAAATATTCAAATGTACCTACCACTTCATGTTAATCCCTTCTCATTATTACCGATTTGTAAAACGGTGGATTTTAAAAAACATTACGTAACTCGGAAAGGGTTATTTAGTAACCCCTCCCGGGTTACGAAACATTTTTGTTGTTGTAAAGTAAACGACCATTGCATTATCCAAAAACCCATTTGCTCAGACAAAATGTAAATTCATCACGTGGAATATCTTTTAATATACAAAATGCAAAACTGTGCCGCTTAGCTCTGAGAACTGAATACACTTACTTCTCACTAATGTTTACTTTAAACTCAGAGCTGTTTGTTGTTGTGTGCATCTGAGTTTTAATAACTAAAGTACAAGTTTCGTTAATGTTTAAATAAGCAGATAATACTTAGACTCTCATAGGAATGATTTAAACAGTTGTGTATGTATGTGTATCTTCTAGTCGCGGAGGTAGCGTAGCATTTTAGGTACTATTTTTACGCCGATCGGTTGCCACCTTTTACAATAGACTTCGAATGACTGATAAATAAACCAAGAGTCAGCTGACGCACTCGTGGTGGGTGCACGTGTGGGTGGTTTTGGAAGAGGTAAAAATAGTATTTGAAGTCAAAGTTAGACTGAAACTTTTTTCATAAATAGTTTACATCGTACTGAACTTAAAAAAATCGTCAGCTGCATGGTGGAGGAGGGATTAAGCGTCAGCCGCTCGTATATACTCGTAAAAAAAAACATGAAAAATAAAGTTCGCCAGTCGAGAACGCGAACCGACGCCGGAAGGCTGCGCGCACGTTCCTCGCCGCGAATCATATATATACGCACCGCGCAATCTTTTTATGTACTTTCACTGTGTTCATTATCTATCGTTGTTTTCTTCTGTCTTAGCTTATATACTGTGTTCCTTACTGTTTCTTCTACTGTGTAAACTGTCTTGTAATCTTAATAACATTATAGTGCTCGTTACAACAATTAAAAGGGTTTTAATTAGTCTCCCCGCTTACGCGTTTAACATTCTTGCTAAAGTAACAGGATCGCTAAAACAGTATGCCGGACAGTAATCACTTTTTTAATTTCAACAAATGATTGTTAAAATTATCAGAACGATCCGACACAATTTTAGGGTTCCGTACCAAAGGCAAAAACCGGACCTGTTATAGATTCATCATGTCTGACTATCTGTCTATCTGTTTGTCTATCTGTTTGTCTGTCCGTTTGTCTGTCCGTCTGTCCGTTTGTCTGTCCGTCTGTCCGTTTGTCTGTCCATCTGTATGTCACAGCCACTTTTTTCCGAAACTATAAGAACTATACTGTTCAAACTTGGCAAGTAGATGTACGAATATTCTGTGAATCGCATTAAGATTTTCACACAAAAATAAAAAAAAACAATAAATTTTGGGGGTCCCCATATGTAGAACTAAAACATTTTTTTTTTATTAAACCCATACGTGTATATCTATGGATAGGGTTTCAAAAATGATATTGAGGTTTCTAATATCCTTTTTTTCTAAACTTAATAGTTTGCGCGAGAGACACTTCCAAAGTGGTAAAATGTGTATCCTCTCCTGTAACTTCTATAATAAGAGGATGATAAAACTAAAAAAAATATACGATGTGCATGCAAACTTCCACCAAAAATTGGTTTGAACGAAACCTAGTAAGTAGTTTTTTTTTTTATACGTCATAAATCATTAACCGCAAATTATCGATCAAAGTTACAACGAACTACAAAAACTGTTATCTTATGTTACTTGCTGCTACGGAACCCTTCATGTGCGAGTCTGACGCGCACTTGGCCGCTTTTTTCAGTATTATGTCAACAGTGTTACATTGTATAATAATAGTATATTTTTTACTACCGGTTGAACTAGCAGCAGACTGCAAATAATCTTTTGAATAATAAAGGTTAGGTAAGGTAAAAATATTTTATACTAGATGTGCCCGCTATTTCGTACGCGTCACATTTGGTTTGCCAAGTTATTTTTATTTTTTTACCGTTTAAACCTTCCCTTGACTTCGACAAACATTTAAAAACCAAAATCAGCTAAATCGGCACAGCCGTCCTCAAGTTTCAGCGAGACAAACGAACAGCAATAAATTTTTATTTGTAAGACTAGCTGTACCCGCTACTTCATATTCATATTCATATTCATATCATTTATTTGCATTCCACAATGTTATAATTACATGGTTTACATGTCACGCTTAAAAACTAGAAACAATCGCGGACCCTGTAGGGCACACTTCGTACACGTGACATTTGGATTTTCAAGTTATTTTAAATTTTTTACCGTTTAAACCTTCCCCGAACTACGACAAACCCTTAAAAACCAAAATCAGCTAAATCGGCCCACCCGTTTTCGAGTTTTAGCGAGACAAACGAACAGCAATTGATTTTTATATATAAGAAGATTAATTAATAAAATCAATACCCATATTAAACAACTCTTTGTTTCTTTGTGTGATTGCCAGAAGATTGTTTTCCTGAGTCTGGGTTTTTTATGTTTGTTTCATTTAGATTGTAAAGTTCCTGGCGATGTAGGCTATATTCGCAATGCGGGAGTAGTTCTCATAGAATCACATATTACATACACGTATCAAGCAGAAGAATACAAATTACGATGTTCAATAAATATTTCCTTTATTCAAAGCACCCTTACCCATATTAATTTTCTATCAAAATGAAACTCTTCACGAACTTCGCAATTTATTACCCAAGATATTCATGTCAACACAAGTTTAATTACAAAATTTCCTTAGTACACGAACATCTACCGAGTTTCACATATTAATGTTATTGTTTGATATATTTTGAGGTTATTCATTTGATACTACCTTAACATACGTGTGTCACGTACAGTTGCGGGTAGAGTTTTTAGTTTAGTTTTGTTCATAACACAAATTATATATATATATTTGACAGTTTGAAAACTTTTACTGTGCGATGTAGGTTTAGTAATCATGACGTAGTGCGAATATTTTTCGCTAGATAAAACTGAGGTAAAATTTTTCTAAATATTCATAAATACCGATATATGGAAACATGCCTTACAAAGAGTTTTTTAGTAGTAATGTGTGTAGATAATGTAATTTAATGTGTTAATAATTTAATGATCTAATTTACAATGAAAAGGACAAAAAAACTCCATTGGAATTTACAACATACTTCATGATGTAACCGTCGTGGATCTTAATCTTATTAAATCGGTTAAATATTTTTTCATCCCTGAACCTAATATTAAGTAAACGTGTAAGTTATAATTTTATGTTTCTGGTCAATAGAATGTTTGTTTGATGACTTCCACATATGCAGGATGTCCCAGAACTCAACGTCAAGCCGAAACGGGGTGACAGAATTGATTGTAAGCACAGAACAGAAGAATATAGGTTTTATTTGTTCTGTGATTGTAACCATCATGAGAAAAAAAAAAACCTAGAAATTTCGTCAAACTGTGACCATTTTTCGGTTATTGGGGTTAATTTTTATTATTTTTGTTCATTTAAACTTTGAAACCTAACAACATTTCTAGAAATGTTGTTAGGTTTCAAATTAGGTGTGAACAATTGCCCCAAGTTTCCTGGAATTAAGACTATTTGTTAAACTGTGAATTTAAAATCAACAGAATTTTTATGTTGAATCTTAAGTTTTCAATTTAGAGATGACTGCATCTAAATATTTAAACTTTAAGATTTCGGAATGAATTTACAATGTTTCGTCTATTTAACAGTGGGTATTTCGAAATAAATCAAGTACTGCAGCTTTTCTATCTACTATTTTACCAAAAAGTTACAAACAGCTAACTTAATTAGTTAACTAAACTAGGATTAGGTGTCCCTCGAATTTCCAAATCTGTAAATTGATAAAGGGTATTATTATATCCCGTCAATCTACCCTATAATGAACCTTCGTTAATGGTGTTCAACCCTTTTCAGCCCTATTAATATATTAAACTCCACACCTCAATTTACAGGTACAAAAATAGCAGGGGTAGCAGATCAGTCTAAAATATAATTAAAATATTTTTTTTTAAAAATGTAATATTTTGTATTTTTTTGGTAATAAGGGACTCGGCTATTAGAATCAGACCTATTATGGGATTAATATTAACTTTAAAATTAACGACTCGTGTTAACGATAATCTTTTGTAAGATATGTGTTTCGTGCGATCGGCACCTTACACGTGGAAGAGTCACGCTTCGGCATTGCAACAAATTACCCGCGGCACAGGATGTTTATAAAAAACGTCTTTTTAAAAAAGGAAAAAAAGACCCACAACTAGTCATCGAGTTTCTCACTCAATTATTTATTTATCCTGGGTGGGATTCAAGCGAACAATCTCTGGCTTTGCTGCCAGGATCACTTACCTGGCATGCCTGGCATTTCTTACCGTCACAAATAATTTTTCTATGAAAATGAGAGACTTAAGCTAAGCTTTGACATGACCTGGTGCATACTTGCAACTAATTTGAATTACAATTACACTAATTTATAATACAAGTTCGACACTCATCACGAGATATTCATAAGCTCAATAGAGAACGCCTGACTAAATGCCAATGCTATACATTCCACTAATTATATACGCGACCTAATTCACGCGCAATTACACCTTTATAGAATTTAGAGATAAGGCTAGGTACGTCTCAGAGCGATGTTCTAAACCATTAGTACTTATTTAGTTATTGCTGTGAGAAAATCGTACTTTGATAGGTATGGGTCGACTTGAGCTAGTGATAAAAATGTTATTTATGTATGGGAAACTTACAGCTTAAAATATCAGGCAGTTAAAGCATTTCAGAGTCAATTACAAATAGCATAAAAAGGTTGCTAACTGATTGTTTTGATAGATTAAGATTACCAAAGATCCTCACTTCTACCAGAAGACAAACCTCTCCTTATGGGTGTATAATTAAGGGGTGTCAATCAAAAAACTCTTGAGTTGGAGACGTACTTACTCTCGATAAAATAACCCAGATGAGTTATCCATTTTAAACAGAACTACACGAGAAGACGCTGTTTACCTCTTATATATCTAATTTTAACGCCAAAACAGAACTTCTTAAAAGAGAATAATTTTTTTCACTTAATGGTCTAAGAATATGTCACTTCTACTATTCCTGGCATTAAATGTTTTTCTTACGATTGCTTATTATTATTCATGATTTAATAGCTACCTTATATTCCCTTTAAAATGTATGTCTTAATCTTCACTAGTATTGTAATTATATAATTTAAAATTTCCCAAAGTTTTGGATCTCCAGAAAATCGCTTACACTGTAGCCATACCCTTATTGTACAATATTAATATACAATAAGGTGATTCATCATCTTGTAATTAACTGTGTTTCAAAGATGACGTATTCTAATTTAAAATGAATTAATTTATCTCTTTTATATTGGGAACTGATGCCAAAATGGTTTTGTTTACGCCTTTGTAATGTTGGTTTTGTATTAAGTATAAGACATTTCATAATGTAATTTAAAGGCAATTCTAAATGTTCCTTTTAAACGTATATTTGAAAATTGAAAGGTAAATTGATAATTAACGCACACAACGTTCATATAGACTTAAGACAGTAATTTCTGACTAAAACTGGAATCGATCTAACTTAACTCTACGCATTTATATATTTTTTTTAATACTTTTTGGTAAGTAATAAAATAATAATCTTACACAGCTTACACATGGTTGTCCGATACCAAACCAAGCAGAAATCTGGTGACTCGACTGTTGTTAGAAATGTTTCAACTAGTTCAGAATGTACTGATACTTAGCTAATACAAAATTTCAACGTTAACCGACTTCAAAAACTGGACCTAATTGAAATGGAACTACACGGGAATCATCAAATTTCAAATAAAAAAGAATCATCAAAATCGGGTTATCCAGTCAAAAGTTCTGAGGAAAAAATATTCAAAAACTACAGTGGATTTGGGAACCTTTTTTGAAGTCGGTTAAAAATAGCTTAAAGTATTTTTTTTTTTTATTGAGTCACCTTAGTTTGAAGCAAGTAAAGTAGTGTAGTATCGTACTCTCTAGTGTCTAATGCATTAGGTTTATAGCTACAATATTGATTTTTTTTTTAATAATTTAAGTAAAAATAACTATAGATAACAATTTGTTCACTCAAAAACATTTTGTTTACTCAAAATGGGCACTTTCCGGTCTGGTATAGCCGCAATCTAATTAAAAATAGCGTGTACGTCTCGGGACACCCGACAGAAGTGATAACTTAAACTAAGTTGAACTACGAAATACGGCTAGCTGTGGGTAAGAGTGAGAGAGGAGAAGCCTGCCTACCGCTGCCGTATGCGTGAAAGAAAGGGAAGCCAGACAAACTGGTGCCGTAACGCGTTACGTTACAAACCGGTTTCCCCTCCCATAAAAAATTATCACTACAATAAAGGGCACTGAAAACGGAAAGGTGGTGGTCATTATTCCCATAATAGTATATTTTTTATCTTCTTACAAAAAAAAACGTAATTTAATATTATATTCTCTTTGCCCACAGATAACCACCATGCCATAACTACGAGATATGCCCGCAACCGGATAACCACGAAACTATAAACAAAATGGCGCAAGATAAGGATGAAGATTGGGTCAGCTACTTCGGTGACTTTAACGCGACGAAAAAACACTTCCCAAATGATGTCACTGATGAAAATAAGATAACCTATTCGTACTCCGATAACCAGACTGGGCCTCTTGACTTCAGTAACTTCACAACTGACGACTTCTGCCAATCGAACCATTCTCATGCCTATTTGAATGTTACTTGTGAGTTCCCTATCAATTATGCTGAACCGATGTACGGGTGAGTTGATAGTATTTATTTTTAAAAAGAATGCAAATCTTGCAGTGTTTGTTTAAGTAATTTAATATCTTTTGAGGTCTGCCTTATATTTACTTCTACCATTTTACGTTATCATTCGGTAGTTTATCGCTAATTTTGCTTATTAATTAGCTATTTTCTATGACTGGCCTTTTCTGGAATTTAAAAAAATATATAAATTATTATACAAGTGATTTGAAAATGATGACGATGATATATCCCTCACTCTTGGAATCCTATGGGACCGTTATCCGACATAACCAGGGAAAGATCGGTTGCAGAAGCGATTTCTTTCCATGCTCTCTGAGCCATGGCGGCCAACACTCCAACCTCCAAACTCTGAGCAGTTATTAAGATTTCTATAAAAAAAAAACAAATAACATTTTTTGGATCGATCCGGGATTCGAATCCGAGACTCATGATCAGCAGTCGCATATACCAACCGGTTGACTAACAAGGCAGACAAGTGAGAAAGTAGTTCAATTAGTTTATTGGTAGTTCTATCCGTACTTTAATGACATTGTAATTTCCAATGTATACTTATTCTTATTTTTAGTAACAAAAGTTGCTTTCGGCGGTATGCCGTTACTGCTTCTTACTTCCTTTTGGATTTCAGTAAAGAAAGTTTTTTGAAATGTAAAAATATATTCTGTAAATGGAATTGCTAAAGGAAATGCGGTCTTAGTTTTATTCTTGAGAAAATTTAAACAATATGAGTTCCAACAAAACAAAAAAAAAATTAGAAATAAATTATTTGAGAATTAAAAAACTCATTTGAGATGGACGCAATAAAGTTTATTTTTCAACAACAATGAAATATTAAACTAACTGCTCAGAGATTCCTTTGGTCGTCTACAGTTGACTTAAAAATAAACACTGGACTTGATTCAATTTCTTTTTGACAAATGGATTTTGTTACCAAAAATTGAAAAATAAAATACATTAGTCATGAGTTTACTTTAACCTTTAAGTAATTGCTTAAAAGTTTAATTCTATCTTCAGAATTTTTCAAATTGTTGTAGTTTTTAGAAAACAGAAGAAAACTCGGCCAAGTGTGAGTCGGACTCGCGCACGAATGGTTCCGTACCGTTATCTGTAAAAACGGCAAAAATCACGTTTATTGTATGGGAGCCCTCTTAAATGTCAATTTTATTCTGTCTTTTAGTAATTCTCATTATAGCGGCAACAGAAATACGTAATTTAATCCATGGGCTTATTTTCACATAATTAGTAGTATGAAAATGTCTATTATAATCTCACATGACTCGTTTTGAAAATAATAAATAAAAAAATGTATGGAATGTTGTTTTCTGTTCACAGATATATTGCTCCATTCCTCCTGGCTACCACGACGATAGCCAACACGCTTATCGTGGTGGTACTCTCCCGCCGTCACATGCGAACTCCTACGAACGTGGTACTGATGGCAATGGCACTTTGTGATATGTTCACCATGCTGTTCCCCGCACCCTGGCTTTTCTACATGTACACCTTCGGCAATCACTACAAACCGCTGAGTCCTGTTAGAGCTTGTCAAGCATGGAATTATATGAATGAGGTAAGTGATTTTTTGTCATCTATTATATTAAGACAATGAAAAATAAAAATTCCAATAAGGCCACACTTGTGACATCTCTGGTGTTGCGGGTATCCATGGGCGGCGTTAATCGCTTACCATCAGGCGATACGTCAACTCGTTTGCCGCCTATTCCATAAAAAAAGTACCTTATAATTTCTGAGTTGCTGCAGCTACGGCGTAGCTAAAGCTACGCTTGCTACGAAGCTGATCTGGTCCGACTTCTAGATTGTATGTAATATAAATTAATATTATATTTTATAATATGATTGCGTGAAAGTAGTTTTGTAAATCAGTTCAGCATATTCTTGGAGCTACTTATTTAACTTAAACTAGAAAGAAAGAAATCTTATCTCCATTTTTCAGCCTAGAGTAATCAATTTTGATTTTGTTATTTAGTTTACTATATACATTTTAAAACGGGATATTTCCACTCTTTATTGACCTGGTTTTTTATTAATTTATTTATTTAAACTTGATGCACATTTTTCACAAAGGCGGACTTAATGCCATGGGGCATTCTCTGCCAGTCAATCTTAAGGTGATGTGGAATTATGAAGTGGTAGGTGCGCAACAGAATATAGTATAATATGACATACATATTTGATACGTTGGTATGGGATAAAACTAATATACACAAATCACTACTGGACTTTGTACATAAATACATAGAATTAATACCTCCTCAATACATAACTATAGATATACATAATGTAATACATAATTACTCAGTCAGAGAACTATCGTTGAGACTGTTTTGCCAATTTACTCTGAAGTAGGTCGCGTACTTTCGTCTTGAATGTGAGGCGGCTAGTGGACATCCTGATTTCGGAAGGGTTTAGGTTTAGGTTAGGCTTCGTCAAGAAATGGAGGAGGTTGTAGAGACGGTCCAGTAATGTACCACATCTCCAACCTCCTTGTCCAGACGAACCTCAACCACTGCGCCGCGGCGCAGGATCTCTTCCTGCAAAGCATGGCGCAGTGGTCGATCGGTGTTGCCGTAGTCGCGGAGCCCTATTACGTTCCTCCCCGTCCAAACTGGATGGGTGACTGGGACGGCTCCGTGGCAGTCGCCGGTTCCGGGGCGGCTCATTCCCCGCCCTTGTCGCTTAGAGACAAGGGCTCTGGATATGTTGCCGCCGAGGGGGGGGGGGGGTCACCGTTTACGGTGTATACTTCTCCCCTAACCGGAGTTTGAGCGACTTCGAGGTCTTCCTTAACAGCTTGGAGACCTCGATGCGGCGATTAGCGTCTGGGCACGTTCTCGTGCTGGGGGACTTCAACGCAAAATCCATTGCGTGGGGGTCCCCCAGGACGGACGCCAAGGGCGAAGCCGTCGAGGAGTGGGCGGCTTCGGTGGGCCTCTGTTTGCTGAACAGAGGCGCCACCAACACGTGCGTGCGACAGCAGGGGGGGTCGATAGTGGACCTTTCGTTCGCTACCCCTGCTGTCGCCGCACGAGTAAGGAACTGGTGTGTCCTGGAAGAGGTCGAGACGCTCTCGGATCATTTGTACATCCGATTCGAGCTCTCCCGGTCCCAGGGCCCCAGTAGGGGTCACGTGGCGCGGCAAATGTCCCACTTTCCGCGGTGGGCTGTCGCCAAGCTCGACAGGGACCTGCTGGAGGAGGCGGCCATCGTTCATTCGTGGCTGTCTCCGCAGGCCCCGACCGGGGAGGTCGGCGTGGACGTGGGGGCTGGCCGTTTTCGCGATGCGCTTACGCAGATCTGCGATACGGCCATGCCCCGCATCCGGACTCGTCGGCCTCCTCGGAAGGAGGTCTACTGGTGGTCCCGGGAGTTGGCGGACCTCCGTGCGGCGTGTACTCGTGCCCGGAGGTCCTACACCCGCAGCAGGCGACGACACCGTGGAGACGGTGGCGGGGACCAGCTTCACGAGGAGTACCGCGAGGCGCGGAAAACTCTGAAGCTGGCCATTTGCCGCGCCAAGGAGGAGAAGAGAAAGGAGATGTTGGAGAGTCTCGACCGTGACCCCTGGGGTCGCCCATATCGTGCGGTGCGACAGAAGCTCCGCACGGCGGGCCCCCCCCTTACCGAGACTCTCCAGCCCAGCTTCCTGCAGGAAGTGGTCGAGGGACTTTTCCCGCAGCGGGCGGAGCACACACCCCCGTCGATGGCCTATGCGGTCGGAGACGACGGGGGTCGAGAGGAAGACGTGCCGCCCGTTAGGGAATCGGAGGTTGGGGCGGCTGTTCTGCGGATTCGTTCCAAGAACACCGCCCCCGGGCCGGACGGGGTTCCAGCCCGAGTTCTGGCCCGAGCCCTCGACCATATGTCGGACCGCCTCAGGGAAGTGTTGGACGCTAGCCTGGCGTCCGGACGCTTTCCTGAGTGCTGGAAAGGCGGGAAGCTGGTCCTATTGAGGAAGCCGGGACGGCCTGCCGATTCGGTCGCGGCCTATAGGCCTATCGTGTTGCTGGACGAGGCGGGTAAACTTTTTGAGAGGATACTCTCTGCCCGCATCGTCCGGCAACTCCGCGAGGTGGGGCCCGACCTGTCGGACGCCCAATTCGGATTCCGAGAGGGGCGTTCGACGGTCGATGCCGTGATGCGCCTTAGGGCCGTGACCGAAGAGGCAGTGAGCTGTGGCGGCGTGGTGTTGGCGGTGTCTTTGGACATCGCCAACGCCTTTAATAGTCTGCCATTCAGCTGCATCGGGGAAGCACTCCAATACCACGGAGTGCCAGAGTACCTGAGGCGGCTGGTGGCATACTATTTGCAGGAGCGTACCGTCGTGTACGAGGATCGAGATGGCGCCTTGAGACGGCGACCCATGTCGTGCGGCGTTCCGCAGGGGTCTGTCCTTGGACCACTCCTGTGGAACGTGGGATACGACTGGGTCCTACGAGGTCGTCTCCCCCCCGGGCTGGGCGTAATTTGTTACGCCGATGACACGCTTGTCACAGCCCGGGGGGCGAACTTCCAGGAGGCGGCGCGCCTGGCCACCATTGGTGTTTCTCTGGTGGTCGGGCGCATCGAGGCGCTGGGCTTACGGGTGGCCCTGGACAAGACGGAGGCCCTACTGTTCCATGGGCCCCGTCGTGGGCCGCCCCCCGGCGCCTCCATAGTGGTCAACTCGGTCCTCGTACCGGTTCGGGCCCAGATGAGATATCTGGGCCTGATCCTCGACGGTAGGTGGCTCTTCGACGAGCACTTCCGACAGCTTGGTCCCAGGCTGGTCGACGCTGCCTCTGCCCTTGGGCGACTTTTGCCCAACTTGGGTGGAGCCAGCGTCGCAACGCGACTCCTCTACACGGGGGTGGTCCGGTCGATGGCGCTGTATGGGGCACCGGTGTGGGTGGCGGCTCTGACTGCCCTCAATAAGGCCCGCCTCTGGCGGCCTCAGAGGGTATTGGCGGTCAGAGCCATACGCGGATACCGCACGGTGTCCACCGAGGCGGCGTGCGCCTTGGCCGGAACACCTCCGTGGGATTTGGAGGCGGAAGTGCTCGCCGAAGTTTATCGACGGGTGGCTGAATTCCGGGCGGAGAGAGGCATTCGCCCTCCGCCCGAAGAGGTACGCGAGTGGCGTGAAGCCGCCCGTCGAGCCACGATGGCTCGCTGGTCGTTCCGGCTGGAGACTCCACGCGCTGGCTTTGCCGCCGTGGAGGCTCTCCAGCCGGTCATCCTCGAGTGGGCAGGGCGGCAGCACGGGACCCTTTCCTTCCGACTGACGCAGGTTCTTTCCGGGCACGGATGCTTCGGAAAGTACCTGCACTCGGTCGCCAGGAGGGAACTGAGTCCCGCCTGCCACCACTGCGACTGCAGTGAGGACTCGGCCCAGCATACGCTGGCGATTTGCCCCGCTTGGGCATCGCAGCGCCGGGCCCTCACTGCAGTCATCGGAGGAGATCTCTCGCTACCGGCCGTCATAGGTTCCATGGCCGGTAGCGACAGCAGTTTTACCGCGGTCGCAGCCTTCTGCGAAGACGTAATTTCGCGGAAGGAGGCGGCGGAGAAGGCCCGGGAGGATGATATCCACTCGGACCCGATCCGTCGCCGGCGAACCGGGCGGCGGAGGCGCGCATACCAGCGCCTCATGCCGCCCTGAGTGTGGCCGCGGATGGTGGGGACGGGTTTTCCCCTCCATCCGCTTTAGTGGTCACCCGCGAGGGGGCGACGTTACGCGTGTGCCGTACGTCGCCTAAATGGAGAGGTGTTGGAGGAGGGTGCCCGCTTCTGTGCGGGCTGGCGCCGGGAGGGGTCCGGAGGTCTTACTGCAGCAGTTCCCGGATCTCTCCCTCTCTCAGGCGCAGAGTGGCACACCGTGTGGTTTTAGTCGGTTCGATTCCGACACACCGCCCCGCCGCAAACCCCGGCGGGGTGACGGCCCGAGGGGGTTTCCACACGTAAAAAAAAAAAAAAAAAAAAAAAAGGCTTCGTCAAGAATGGGCCGGCTCAACCAGAGTGATACCACGGCTTCACAGAAAACCAGTGTGAGACTTTAATAGAATGCTTTAATAGAATATATGACTTAATAGTTTGTGACTTGATGGCGTTGTGTTAGATGTTCGCAAAGATTTATTTTTAACCGACTTTACAAAAGGATGAAGTTCTCAATCAGACTGTATTTCGTCGTTTATGAACCGATTTTGATCATTCTTTTTTTAATAGAAAAGAACACTAAGATCTGATGATGGCATCCAAAAGAAATGGATCGATTTGGTCGTTCTTAAAGTCGGTTTTTTTTATAATTTTTTTGTATTTTATAGACTCTTAAATAAATTATTTTATATAGTCTCTTAATAGTTCCCTGCAGGTAAAATAAATTCCGTAAATTAAAAACAAACAATGCTTAATATCCGGGTTTTCAAAAGGAACAATACCCGGCTATTGATTCGCAAAAAGCCTTTGTGGTCGAAACTTTAAATCATATTGTATCCGTACAATGTAGATTAGTTACCCGGGTATGTGAGACACCCGAGTATCGGGGTGAAATGAGAAATGATTTGCCCGTCAAACGGGACAGATGTGATAAAGTGAGATTATGTACCTCTGTTAGATAATACATAAGGGAAGGGTAGGATAAATTCAAATATACATATTTAAACTATTTTTAGTAACCAGGATTAGACTTAATTGTTCACTGCTACCCATACACGTGAGCAGTTTGCAAGTCTCAAGGTGGTAGAGCCACGCTGATTTCAGCATGAATGGGCCGGGCGGTACTACCCTCGCACAGAAAATCAACGTAAAATGACAGCGTGTTTTGTTGGTGAGTGCGAGACCGGAGGCCCAAGGATGCCAAAGCATCACAAGGCCGCCATGGGGTTCGTCACCATACTGCATTGTTGCATTGTCTGCATTCACCATGAGTATGGTAACCACCACTCTTGGATTATGCTTTTGCTTTACACCAGGCGGAGTCATTTTGGCAGGCCCTTAAATTAAAAAAAAAAAGTCCCTGCAGTGGTTACTAGTACTCTTCGTACGCTAAATCACTTGAGAAATTTTCTACCTCCGAAAACCAAGACTATGCTAGTACAAACCTTTATCTGCCCCATAATAAACCAAGATGACGTGTTCTGTTATGACCTGAATGCAGTTCCCGATAAACTTGAGAGTCTTCTTAATAACTGTATTCGATTGGTTTGTAATCTCCGCAAATATGATCATGTATACTCTTTCCGCTTGCAGCTCAATTGGTTACCAATCTGTTCAAGACGAGAACTACGTGCTTTGATAGTGTTATAATCCATTTTAAATAACCCTTCATCAGCAACTTATTTAACCTCTTACTTCCAACTTATATATAGCAATCGCAACAGAAACCTTCGGTTCGCTAATAACCTCATTCTTCGTTGTCCCTCTCATACATCTGTATTTGTTGACTCATCTTTTGTTGTTCGCTCTGTTCTTCTTTGAAATGAGCTCCCTCTCGAAATCAGGATGACCACCAATACTTTTTCCTTTAAGACAAAAGTAAAGCAATATCTTAATAAACAACTGACAGAATCATCATCCTCATAACTGACATCTACTGTTTTATTATACCTATTTGTGTATGTGTATGTATTGTATGTACTTGTATAAATTTATATGTATATAGTTGTACGTATAAAACGTATTAGTTTTGTGGGTTAATATGCTTTAAGTTAGGTTTATATATATTACGAGTATGTGTATGTGATACTGTATTTGATCTGTTTATTTTAATAGAATTATTAATCAAATGCATCTATTTTCCGTTTTCTCAGCCTCGCCCAATGGTTGACTGGTAGAGAAGTCCGCCAATGCACTACAACTGCATAATGTATTGAGTAAATAAATATGTAAATACACCTATATTTGCATAATGTATTAAATAAATACATAAGTAAAAGAAAACACTTCTTGATATAGGAAATCACGAATTAATCATGATCTAGAGTAGGGACTACGTACCGCGATGGTGCGACGATAAATTTCAATAACATAACTAATAAATTACACTACGACTCTTCTAAAATGATTTTTCATTCTTTCTTGTATTTCACCAAGTGAATGGGCTTTAAGAAGGGGAAATTTCCCCTTCTCTCTCTTTGAATTCGTTTATTATACGTCGTTTATGGTAATAATAATACTATCAGACAGCTCACACAGGACCGCCTGTATGTACATACAGACTGTATGGACAGTCTGTATATATATATATATATATAGATCGTCCAGACCTATAGACTATAGACCTACCAGACTGTCCTCTTTGCCTCTTTGATGTAGAAGACAAACTAACATACAGAACACGAGTGGCAAAATTTACCCCATGGTGTAATAAAATATAGTAAAAAAAGTTTGTACAAGTAACAAACTTTAGATCACAATAAATTAAAATAAAACTTGCTGTAAAGTCAAAAAATAACGAAAATTTTAACAAAGTAAAACTAAAATTGGACCACACGGGAAGCAACAGCTTTCAAATAAAAAAATGTCATCGAAATCGGTTCACTCGAAAGGTTTGAGGTAACAAATATAAAAAAATACAGTTGAATTTTTGAAGTCGGTTAAAAACGAGAGCGACCGTCTAGCTGAAAGCTCCCGCTTTGAATGCTTTGGCCAATATGATCTCTTTTAAAAGACATTTGAAATCTGATATTTTCTCTTTCAAAGTTTTAAAGTGGTGAACGCAGCAAAACTAAGAACAAGACAGTTTCTGAAGGATTTTCTTCGGTGACACTTTTATTTTTTACATTGGTCACACTAAATGTGGTTGAGGATAGTCGATAAATTTATATTGAAATGGAGTCAAAATTATGTAATTTACTACCGGTGGTCATTTAATTTCTTCAAAAATGTCTTAGAATTTATTCATACCTTACCTTACGACTGTGGTACCATTATAAAAAAATGGCAAAAATATCAAGTTCGTTGTGTCGAAGCCCCATTAAATATTTATTTTATTCTGTTTTTAGTTTTAGTTGTTATAGGGCAAGGGCTGACTATCAGGGTTCATGAGAAACAACCTGATGATAGACGGACAAACAGCGGAGTCTTAGTAACAGTATCCTGTTTTTCCCTTTGGATACGGAATCCTAAAAATTATATAAACCATCTTCAGTTTCAACTAGAAAGAGGTTATTGAAAACGGACGTAAAGTCCTCTACAACAAAGTTTATATTAAAACGTCGTATATCTATATATACAAAGTCGTATATCACAGCAGTCACAATAATCTCCTCTAAAAGGAATTATAATATAATTATTTGTACCTTTTCAATATTCAAGACGCCTCCAGAATGTACTATTGGCCTTTGAAAAAAAACGCAGATTGGATTATGAATAAATTTTCGCATTCCGACTCGGAATTTCAAGAGCGAAGCATTTTGAATCACAAAGCAATCCGTTATATTCTTAACAAGGATTTCGTTTCTGGTCTTTTTCATCTTTATGAATAAATAAAAGTTTAAGTGGGTGGGTCGCCATGCTGCATTCGCAATGTGTATAGTGACCACCACTCTTGGATTCTGCTTATGCTTTCCATCAGGCAGTCATTTTGGCAGGGCAATACATGCTGTGCTTGAGGTCTCGAGTTCGATTCCCGCGTTGAATCAAATGTTTGTATGATTTGCAAATATTTGTTTCGGAATTTGGACGTTTACAAAATAAGAGGTATATATATGTATTTATATCAGTTGTCTAGTACCCATAACACAAGCTCTACTTGGCTTGGGACTAGATGGCTTTGTGTGTTAGATGTCCAAAATATTCTTACCTATTTGTCTTCATCAGCCTATCGCAGTCCACTGCTGGACATAGGCCTGTTTTTCAGTTTTCTCTAATATTCATAGTTCCTTCATAATCCATTTCATTTACTGCGAATGTTACATTAGTAGCCTAATTTATTTACTTAGATTACTGTGTAAATTAAAAAGGCTGTGTGTGAGATATGTAAGGATATTAGAGTCTAATCTTAATCAGAGAAGTAGCTTCTATGGTTTTACGTATCGTTCAATCTCGCCCGTACTACGATCGGGTTGATGCCCGACCTGTCCACTGAACTAGAAACAGTAGACAGCTATAAGTGATTCATAACCTGACCCAAATTCATTGCTATCGAGTGTATGAAGTTTAAATTTTAAAAGTATAGTAGTATTTGCTATCCAATCGACTAACTCTTTCTAGAACAAGTAAGTATTTTATTTTGAATCTGTACTTGAGCATAGTTTTCTTTGATCAAAGTTTGAAGATCACTTTACAATAAATTAAATGCTCGAAGAGAGATTCTTTATTCAAACAGTATTAAGTGGAATACAATTTGTCTAAGGCTTGAAACAGATACTGTAAGTAAACAGTGAATTAATGTAATAAAACATGAGATGAACGATTGGTTTGGGCAGCACTGGACCGGTGAGCTTATAGGGAGGTCTTTCGGCTGAGGTGATGTTGACATTGATGAAAATGAGTTTAAAAAACACAGCCTAATTAGAATATTCATTTTCCTTAAAAACGGTTAATCATTTGTGTATCTGTGTGTTAGTTCTGCATTTTGGTTCACGTTACTGTAATTTTTCCTACATTTGTCCAATAAAAAGTTTTATGTCTCACTACAAAATTTCGTACAACTCAGTTCAGCGTTCTGACCTAATAACAAACATTAATGGCTCCAAACTTTGTTAATTTTATAGTTGTAATGTATAATATAATAACCTACTTTAATAATAATTACAGCCCTGAAAGTATAACCTAACTTCTGTTACGTATAGCTACGAAACCAACAAGGGCACTTAGAATAAGTGATTTTATTTTGTATTACCATTATTTTCATTCTTTAGATTCTAGTTTTATTACAAATAAAGTGCAATACATTATAGATATAAAAATTTACGTCTAAATTTACTTTGTACCTTCTAAAATGACACTACTGAAAATTACTACAGATCAAACTATATTTTAAGGACTACGCGACTAATTGATCTCCATAATAATAAATGACTATCTAGAAATGTTGGCTCACGACAGCTTCAAATCTATCGCGGGTTGTCTAGATTTCACAAACTTACGCACAGAAAATCAACGTAAAATGACAGCGATCATGCTGTCGTGTTTCGTTGGTGAGTGCGAGACCGGAGGCCCAATGATGCGAAAGCATCACTAGCCCGCCATGGTGTGGGTCACCATGCTGCATTGTTGCATTGTCTGCGTTCGCAGTATGGTGACCATCACTCTTGGATTCTGCTTATGCTTTCCATCAGGCAGAGTAGAGTCATTATGGCAGGGTCAAACATAAAAAAAAAAAAAAAAACTTAAAAAAAACTAATTATAACTTTCTCAACAGTGAAGCTAAACGTCTAAATTATTCCTACATGTCTTAAGATTTATAACACATTTGATGTATTTAAGCACTGATGCACCCTGGTGGATATTCATTTTAAAACTCTCAAAAGTAATTTATATATCTATAATAATAAATAAGTGTCTGTCTGTAATTTCAAATTAACAGGTTTTCACTAAGTTCATATGAAAGTACCTACATTACTTATAACATTTTTTTTTTTAATTTTTGTCTCTCTGTTTATTCAAGCTTATATTTTTAACAGCTGGGCCGATTTTGAGACTTTCATTGACAGATAGCTGATATTATAAGGAGTAACTTAAGCTAACTTTATTTAAGAATGCAAATGGATGAAATATTGAATATTTTCCGATTCAAAGCAACAAAAGCGGTGGGTCTCAGCTAGTTTTAGATACAAAGGTTTCAAAAACTCGAAAAAAAAGTTTATTTTTGTCCTCAGTTTTGTTCCTCACATCTCAGCAAATGAACATCCAAACAACTCAACTTGTGCTAAAACGTAGCAAGGTACTGTTGATCCTTTATAAATAAAATATGTGGATCACATACTTGACACGTGAAAACCAAACGAAGCTGATACACAATTTCCTAAAGTAACCCGAACTTCTCAGCTACGGGAAATAGCCGTGAATCTTCAACCTGTGAATCCACCTCTATATAGTATGTCCTCTTTATTGTGATCGTATTTCATGAGAGGTTACATTTTTCAAATATGCCACCTCCATTTTAAGGGTCTATTTCTTAAGTTTTTTTCAATAAATGCTATTAATTTTAAGTAGTACTGTAAATATAGTCTCATTGCTATAGAAGTAAGCGTTCTCAGTAAGATTACCTTTTGTATTCATCTTAGCCGAAAGACTTCTACCGTTGGACATAAGCTTCCCTCATCTATATACTAATATAATAAAGCTGAAGAGTTTGTTTTTTGAACGTGTTAATCTCAGGAACCGATGGTCCAATTTGAAAAAATATTTTAGTGTTTGATAGTAGGTACATTTATTGAAGAAGGCTATAGACTATATATCATTACGCTAAGACTAATAGGAGCGGAGCACCTATGAAGAATGTTTCAAAGACGGGGGAAAATGATCACGCTACGGTCAATAGGAGACGCAAACAAGGTTGCGTGGGACAGCTAGTAGATAATAACACGATAATAAATCCCCATTATTAATTTATTCTTTGTAGTACACTGTAGTTAGTATTTAAATGTAAATATGATGTATGTATAGTTTACCTCTACAATGACACCCGCTGGTATAACTGCGAGGCAAAGTTTTTTTTTTATGTTTGGCCCTGCCAAAATGACTCTACTCTGCCTGATAGAAAGCATAAACAAAATCCACCTACCATTGTGGGCTAGTGATGCTTCTGCATCGTTGGGCCTCCAGTCTCGCATTCACCAACGAAACACGACAGCACGATCGCTGTCATTTTATAGATGTAATAAAATATTTAAAAAATAGATAGTATAAAATAAAAGTAGACTAATTTACTTATTGTATGATCAGTTATCGACCTCTGAAATTCACATCAAAATCGATCCAGCCGTTCTAGTAATTAGCCGCAACAAAATGATTGACATGCAAAAATTTTAAAGGATTTCATGGAAGTATCGTATATACTTTCATACCTGAATGAATGAATGAAAAGCTGTTAATGTGAAATTACAAACAGTTACGTCAATTTTATTTATTTGTATAGATGTGTACACATTGGTGAATGGGTATGACAGGTTAGTCGTTTTTTTAAATTCAATATTTAACCAAAATGTACCTACTTCTTGTTCATTCTGAATCATTACCTAATGATTGATTGGTAGAGATTGCCGTAGGTAGTAAGTCTGCTAATGTACCAAAAGTGCATGATGTATGAAATAACCTTCTACGTAGAGTGTTTTTTTTTTTGGTAAATTTTCTAAAAGTGAATCCTAGACAGACCGTTTTATATGCAGGGATATATTATACAAGAATTTTTCGCTTTAAGGTATTAGATAATTCTCTATCACGTTGATAATATGTAAGGTCAAAGTAAGCCGCTTTTCAACCATGATAAAGCATGCGTCATCACATATTGGCCGGCACATCTGCCTAACAAAAATCAGTGTGAAACAAGCAAGGATTCCTTGATTGAGAGGAAAAACAAGGAAACTTGCTTGTCATAGTATGTGTTACTGTTCTAAGTCTTCGTATCAAATCCTACTAAAATCCTACTAATATTATAAATGCGAAAGTTTGTAAGGATGGATGGATGTTTGGATGGATGTTTGTTACTCTTTCACGCAAAAACTACTGAACGGATTTGGATGAAACTTTACAGTAGTATAGCTTATACATCAGAATAACACATAGTCTACTATTTGCCGCGATAACGGACATATACGCAGACGGAGCCGCGGGCAACAACTAGTATAAAATAAAATTTACACACTTCTTTTTTCGAATAATAATGTTGTCGTTTTATACATCCCACCGGGCCGTCTAATCCCGAACGAGAGAGAGCCTATATAGAACAAGACTGCTGATAAACATATTTATATATTTCTAAATATAATACATACTTTTATTATACATTTCTAAAAATAGTACTTTATGGTACGGGCTTCGCGAGTTATTGTATTTATAAGTGACTAGCCGACCCACGCAACCTCGTTTGCGTCTGCTATTGCCCGTAGCGTGATAATTTTCCCCCGTTTTTGTAACATTCTTAATTGTTGCTCCGCTCCTGTAGGTCTTAGCGTGATGATATATACCCTATAGCCTTCCTCGATAAATGGGCTATCTAACACTGAAAGAATTTTCAAATCGGACCAGCGGTTCCTGAGATTAGCGTGTTCAAACAAACAAACAAACTCTTCAGCTTTATATATTAGTGTAGATAAACCGAAATGTAAACTTGAGTAGTCTAGAAACACTGTACCTACTTTCACAATATTTTAACATGGGTTTCAAATTAATAATTATTATTTTTATACTGTCGATAAATTACATTCACACACAAATGAAATGATCATGTTCATGACATAATATTAAAATTTGTCCTTTTTAAGAATCGAATACACGACCTCAATTATCAGTAAGACCAATAGGTCAGCCACCAAATACCAACTAGCTATCCTTTACTATTTATCGAGTGAACTAATTATAAACATTTAGAAAAATATATTAACGTTTTCATTTTTATTTAGGTGATTCCAGCAATGTTCCATACAGCGAGTATCTGGTTGACCTTGGCTCTTGCAGTGCAACGGTACATCTACGTCTGCCACGCTCCAGTAGCCAGAACTTGGTAAGTCAAAATACAAAATACCTTAAAGCTTGCTCATGGATCTTTCCTTAGATATCTAAAAATATTTATTATTTACTAGCTGACCCATGCAACTTCGTTTTACGTCTGCTATTGCCCGTAGCGTAATAATTTCCCCCCTGCTCCGCTTCTATTGGTCTAAGCATGATGAGATATAGCGTATAACCTTCCTCGATTAATGGGCTATCTAACACTGAAAGAATTTTTCAAATCGAACCAGTAGTTCCTATGATTAGAGTGTTCAAACAAACAAACTCTACAGCTTTATATGTTAGTATAGATTTAACTTTGTTACTCTCACTAAAAGGACTGTTTCTTTTACTGATCTGTTGTAATAGTCGTCTATTATATCACGTTGATATTCAAGTCGATCACTGGTAAATGGATAGGGTTGTATCACTCTACTTTTGTCGATGACTGACGTAAGTGCTTTCAGGACATGTTTATTTTGAAAAGTGTATGCAATTAGTCGCCAGAAAGTAATTGAGTCCCGGCTGCCATCACTGTGACTGTAGCAACGTCAGGCCCTGATAACTTTAACGACTTACCTAGAAATAATATTCTTAGACTTATCTTGTAACGACCTTGTGATCTGTCATAAAACTACTCAGATATAGTTAATTCAAAAGAGTATGGATCTTATATATTATCTGCCATATTCTGCCATACATACTATAGTTATCAAATGTAGCTCACTTAGGACCCATAACATTTTATCCGTGGTGCTTCCCGGTTCGAAAAAGGTGTCTGCCTATTTTGACTTAATTTTGTGTCTCGCTTTGCTAAGGAGGGAAGTGAACATATTATAGTTTGAACGCTTGCAGTTTTATTCTGATGATTATCGTTGCGGGTTCCAAGACACCGCCATAACTTGGTGTATTTGTAGGTGGTGGTATTCTCTGGTGTACAGGAGTTACAGTGGCGGGAGTGTGGGCGGGATTAGTCCCAACAATAAGCTGTGGCGACTTCCACATACAGCGCAATCAAGAAAATCATATGACAGTGCCATCTACCGAAGATACACTGAACTACGAAGTAACATACAATGCGAAGAAACTACCAATCCTACATCGCACAATAAAAGTTCTCGCGCCGATTAAGATATACACAACATCCTAACATCAACCGTTGGGTCGTGGCATGCCAGGCATGATCACCTCGCCTGGTCGGAGGATCCTCCCTTTGTGACCATGACACCCTGTCCTCCACATTGTATATACGGCAGTGATAATAATATTACGTGATAATATTGACGTTGCTTGTTTAATACTTAAAACTTTATAAGTTCGGCATGCACTCTAAAGTTGTTTTGACAGTTCTTTCAAACGATTTATCAGCAAAGTGGGTCAGGATTCAAAGTTCGATACATCGATAATACGAGAATTTTATGGCATACAAAGTGTATTTATATCTATCTGTCTCTGATATATTCCGTTTTTTGTTATGCACTGTATACATTTTTACTTATACTTAAGCATGACTCGAAGCAGAAATTTTCTAAAGCTTCACATGGAAAACACTCCCCATTTGGATAGCACGGTCTATTTTCAATGCATTTGTCCTCAGACGTTTTACAGGTTTCGCCGCAAAATTTATTGAAGTTTTCATTAGCCTTTTTATTGATTTTCCGTTTATTCTGTAACATTAGATAGTGTTTATAAATTGAACGTTAATGAGCCCGGATAACTTAGAAGCACAGTTTACATAAATGTTTTTCAACTAGATGGTTTAGACGGTGACTTCTAAAAATGTAGTGGTATTTAGTTCTTCTTCGGCAACGTACTTGTCACGCCCCTGGTGTTGTTTCCATGGGCGGCGGTAATCGCTTTCCATCAGGCGATACGTCTGCTCGTTTGCTCGTTATTCCATAAAATTTTATTTTGAATTAGAATGTTTGAAGAAATAAGCATATTATAATATAGATCCTAGTTTTTTTCGAAACATTATTTTATAAGGATCTACAGGAGGTAGCCTAGTTGTCATTCTACAGTCGTATCTGCTATTAGAAAACCAACAAATGTATAAGACTGACGTCATCAAATTGCCAAGTCACGTGGTTGAAACAAAATATTAGCCAATAATACAAGAGAGATAGGCGTTAGAGATTGTGAAAAATTTTAACAAAAATATATATGGTTGAATCGAGAACCTTCTCCTTTTTTGAAGTCGGTTAAAAATAAAACCGACTTTATTTCGACTCAATTTCTCTTAAATGCCATTATCAGATCTTAGTGTCCTTATCATGGTACCACCGTTGGGATATCCCCTTTCCATTAAAAAAGAATAATCAAAATTAATTCATAAACGACGAAGTTATCCGCGAACACACATAAATATATATATATATATATGGATATATATGATCGAATTGAGAACCTCCTCCTTTTTAAGAAGTGAAGTGAAGTGAAGTCGGTTAAAGAAGAGAATCGACTCTAAACACTTGCATCTTGACAAAGAGATGAGGTTGGTTGTCTTAAAACGAATTGATATCTACTTACGTGTTCTATGCTATCCCACCCTATTCCTTCTTGTGAATGGATCCATGCCTGGAGAAAAATATACAGCATATTTTATGGCAGAAAGGGTAAGCGAGCAGACGGATTACCTGATAGTAAGTGACCACTAACGCGCATGGACACCCAAAAACTCAATAGGCACAAGCGTGTTGTTCCTCTTTGAATCTGAATCAAATCGAATAGTGGGAAAATTAAGCCGATATTTTCTTTTATTAACTATTCCGCACTGGGAATATTCCTATGTCGCCGGGAACTTTGCAAACATACATGAAATAAATAAATAAATAATAATAAATAAATATTTCGGACATCTGTCACACAACGCCATCTAGTCCCAAGCTAAGCAGAGCTTGTATTATGGGTACCTACTAGACAACTGATACAAATACATATTATATACTTTTTTTTTGTAAATACATACATATTATACATAGAAAACACCAAACTCCGAAGCAAATATTTGTAGATCATACAAAATCAACAAACATTTGGTCCGACCCGGGAATCGAACCCGAGACCTCACGATCAGCAGTCGCATACGCCAACCGCAAGACCAACGAGGCAGTTTCAATTCAAATGAACGCAAAGATCACTCAGACTTGACTTGCTTCTTCATAACGGACCGGCTCGACCGTGGCGGTACTATCTTCGCAAAGAAATTCAACGTAAAATGACAGCGTTCATACTGTTATGTCGTGTTTCGTTGATGAGTGCGAGACCAGAGGCCCGATGATGCAGAAGTATCACTAGGCTGCCATGATGTGGATCACCATGCTGCATTGTTTGCATTCGTAATGAGTATGGTGACCACCATTCTTGGATTCTGCTGCTTTCCATCAGGCAGAGCAGAGCATTAAAAAAAACTTTCGAAACTGAAATCTGTAGTTATCTGGCAAATAAATTCACATTAGTCTATTAGAAACTCATTTCGCAAGTGGTGACTGGCCTTAAATTAAATTTTTCTCACCCGTGTTTCAAAACAAACACGAAACATATTACATTCTCATGACAACCTTTCCGTTCATCACATAGTTATTTCATTCTGGAGAGTTCAACTTACGCTCTGTTGTGACATAAAGTACAGAGTGTCCTCTATTTTTAACGCGTATGGACTAAACTAAATTTTAACTTACATCTTCGCTGCTTTCTGAACTTTGTTGCCATGGGTATCCATTAGATTTCTGCTTTAGAAAAATCAATTTTTGTATACAAATCAATAACATTACTGAGACATATAACATATCATTTCCAGCATTGCATCGTATCGCTAATTACAAATAAGGTGTACGAATTAGTGACCGTACATCAACAGCTTAACTAAATAACTTTTCATCCCACCATCTCGGAAAGAGTATTTTTACCCTTGAATATCTGACTGTAAAAGCCCTTTTTTATCCGCTAGAGGATAAAGTAAATTGAATTTAGAACATCGTCATGTGCACTAAGTTTGTGAATCTAAAACATAATTAAACTTTTTACTTTCACCTCCATGGTGGCTCCACAATTTATCATACAATCCTTTTTTAATTTGTTAAAAACTCGACTCGGAACCTTTTTGGTGTACTTTTTTTTAATTCGATTTGCCCTCGCCATTTTCTTTTCACGTTATTTAGTAATTTTCTCGTTGAGGTGGAATGAAAAGTTATGTGTTGCACTCGAGTGCAAAGATTTTTCACCTTGTGCTCTTTTGATTCCCTCGCTGACGCTCAGGATTCTAATTTTTAAATTTAATTTTAAAATCCTTCGCTTGCTCGGTCATCAAACTTGAGCACGCGGTTAAAAAGCAACTTTACACTCTTGTATAACAAATAACTATTATGCAGTCATTGTGTGCAGTCAATAAATGGCGTTCAATCAAGTCTGTCATTAGCAAGCTTTGAAGGCTGGCCATACAGGTTAATATAGGGTCTGTGTAAAGGTTTTCTTCTCTTTGCAGTTTTGCAGTCCTGTTATCTTGAATAATTTACCGTAGTTCAATGACACACATGGGATAAATAGGGATAGTGATATTTAGTAATTTTATCCCATCACCGCATAAAGTGTATTCCAAATCAAAAGTATCTTACCAAGAACATTTTAACGCCATCTTCCTCCGAGGATATGACTTGTCCAGGAGCATCTACTGTCTTTATCGCTTTTATGCCGATCTGGAATAAGTATTTAAGCATATTTCACGTACGGTGGAATCAGAAAATTTAAATACGTATATAAAGGACTTGCCCTGACGAACTGGTTCACCAAAGTCTGAATCAATAGGGCTATAAATTTGCAATTTTGTCATCTACCGTTTTTATGTTTTTTTATTTTGGGACTAATCCCACCCACACGCCCACCGCTGTAACTCCTGTACACCAGGATCAACAGCAGTGACCCACGAACACACCGAGCTATGACACTCGGGAAGTCCCAGGAAAAAAAAATTAACTGTCTTGGAACCCGCAACGAAATTAATCAGAAGAAAAACAGGAGGAGTTGGAAATATGATAAGTTTTTATGTTAAGTATAACTGTTTTTATGTTGCAAGCAGTCTGATAAAACGTTTTTAGTGTATATCTAAGTATGGGACAGACAGAAACACGCTGTACCACACTATCCAGACCCGTTCCCGTTTCTCAGGCGCAAGTTTGGAACACCAGTTGATTAGTCGGTCCGATTCTGACACCATCCCGCCGTATATTCCGGTTCCAAGTTTTCTTTCTCTCTGCTGTGCTGTTGGAACGAAGTTCCTTATCGCGCGTTGTGAAAGGGGGCTAGACGGAAATAAATCTTACGAAAAGTTGTCACGACACAAAAATTCTTACGAAAAGTTGACATGACTCAAACATTCTTACGAAAAGTTGTCACGACACAACAGTAAGCGATTGTAAGCCGTGTGCCGTGCGCATGTTTCTCTGTATCTCTCTCTCTCTCTTACAGAAAGCAAGCCAGACATTTTCATTTCTATTTCGCATTGAACAGTGTGGTGTCGCGGCGATTATTTTTGTTGAGTATATACAGGTTTTTTGTACATAATAAATAATAAAAAATAATAAAAATAATGAATCCTGATAGTGAACTTCGTTCCATCCTGGTGTCCTTTGACACCTCTCGAGTTTTTTTGTTAAATGTAGTTAGCTCCCTTAGACGCGTCTCACAACACCCATGGGACTAATATCGTTGATGACACTCTCACAGAGAACTTCAGTATAATAATCACAAAAAAAATAAAAGAATACTTACAATATATAGAAATATTATAAATGCCTTGAACACGTTCATTGTTATAACAAGTATAAAATTGAAAAATATTTAAACGGTTTCTTAGTAATTAGGTATTAATATGTTTGTTTGAAACAGCAATGATTTGTGTTTTAATTTCACAGTTAGTAATTGATAACAAGACCAGGCGTTTAATATTTATGTAAATCAATTGTATTTCTTTTTATATTAAATACTAGCTGAACCCCGCGGTGTTACCCGCGGCTATTGTTGTACCGCGGGTAACTTCGTGGGGCGTACAAAGCTAGTTCAAAAGAAAGTTGCCTAAGTTACTTCTTATATGATGTCGTTCCAGAGATTAGCCGGAACAAACAGACAGACAAAATTAAAAAAAATGGTATATACATACACATACATATGCATTTAGTTAAAAGTACTTATTTTAATATTACAAACAGAAACTCTAATTTTATTTATTTGTATGGATTAATGTATTGTCACATTGTGATGCCAAATTTAACTTAATAAATTCAATAGCAGATTTGGACAGAAATTCACAAATAAAAAGATTATAAACGATGCTTGCGAAGTGATTACCTTTGAACGAATTTTAATTGCCATATGTAATATACTACAAAAAATTATTACATCAAAACCTGCATTCTATTAAACTAACTTTAAACCCATTATATAAACACAAATTTTGAATTCGTATATTATGAAACCGTACTTTTTAGTTATGTGCGATAGAAAATCGGTAATTAATCATTAACAAGGTAGTCTACACAAATAAATAAAACTGGAGTGTCTGTTTGTAATATTAAAATAACCGCTTTTTACTAAATGCATATATATGTATACACGGTACACATACGAAAAATATAGTTAAAAAAAAATTGTCTGTCTTTCTGTCCGTCTGTCTGTCTGTCTGTTTGTTTCGGGTAATCTCTGGAACGGCTGTACCGATTTTGACGGGACTTTCACTGGCAGGTAGCTGCTGATCCAGGGAGTAACTTAGGCTACAATTTTTTGAACTAGCTTTGCCCCACGAAGTTAGCCGCGGTACAATAATAACCGCGGGTAACACCGCGGGGTTCAGCTAGTTCAAAATAATATAGAAAGATCAGAGGCAGATTTTATTAATGGCAACACTAGTAATCACTAAGGCGCTATTCAGTGCGACACGGACCGTCCGCGACGGCCTGATTAGCGCTTAATCAATTTCTTTATTTTTCATGTTCTTGTACAATGAGGGGTTTCGATACTCTTTCTACCACCAGACGTCTGGTGGTAGTTGCTTGTACCAGGCGCATGCCAGGTACAAGCAACTGTCAGATAGACAGACATAACTGACATACTCCTACCGAACGTATTAATTTTTTGTGAGATTCTACATATTTGCAAGTGTTTGAATTCATTATGTATTTCGGCCAGAAAAAGCTCGCCAAACTGAAGATTAACCTCAAAAACAGTGGCGTAAAAGTCACTGGTACTGTAGGGAACTTATGCCCTTCTATTTTATTTCTACACATAGGCACTGCATAACACTGTTGCACTTCAGAAAACAATATAAATACGCATTTAAATAATTTTCTTTGTTTTATTTTCTTTCTATAATGCTAATCCTATGAAAAAAACTAAGTACAGCAATTTATGATGACTACTTTTTGTGTGGAGATAGCTAAAACATTGGAGAATGACATTAAATGACATAAGCTGCTTTTCATGGACTTACCACACGAGTGGAGCCATGAAAATAAGCTAATAGTATATGTTTTGATATAAGTATTTACTCGAAACAATACACCTGACATTACAATTTCAAATTAATTGTGGTAAAGTTATGTTGTCGGAATGCAATTTTTTTTTTCAAAGCTTCATTACTTTTCATGATCTGCTATGCTTTATGAACCTTTTTGATTATTTATTAAGAAGATGTAAGCTATCAAATACTACTAATTTGAACTCGGCACATTCTGGAGTACAACTCCATACATTTTTTGGACATCTCCTTTCTGAAGCTTATACATAACCCATAAAACCTTTTTTTATGTAAATTGCCTGCCAAAGTGACTCTGCCTAGCCTGATGGTAAGCTCAAGCAAAATCCAACAGTGGGGTCCACCACACTCACTGCGAAAGCAAACGATGCAGTATGGCGTCCTACACTATGGCGGCTTAGTGAGATGCTTTTTCACGCCCTGCTTAAAGGCCCCGGGACCATAGTGGGAGGGAAACACGTGCGCTGGTAGTGAGTTCCAGTTATGTATTTTTTTGTGAAAAACAAATAAATTCTCAGTATTTCAATCAACAGCCTATTAGAGGTCACAGCTGATAATAAGCAGCTCCCTAGAAAGGTATTTCTTCATCATTTATTTAATTACCATAAAACATGAGAATACTATAATGAGTATTCATGACAATATTTTCTCTCTTTGTCTAATTACATCTAATATAAGTAACTAGCAGACCCACGCAACCTCGTTTGCGTCTCCTATTGCCCGTAGCGTGATAATTTTCCCCCAGTTTTGTAACATTCTTCATTGTTGCTCCGCTCCTGTAGGTCTTAGCGTGATGATATATAGCCTATAGCCTTCCTCGATAAATGGGCTATCTAACACTGAAATAATTTTTCAAATCGGACCAGAAGTTCCTGAGATTAGCGCGTTCAATAAAACAAACTCTTCAGCTTTATATATTTGTACTAGCCCACCCACGCAACCTCGTTTGCGTCTCCTATTGCAGGTAGTGTGATAATTTTCCCCCGTTTTTGTAACATTCTTCATTGGTGCTCCGCTCCTGTAGGTCTTAGCGTGATGAATTTTTCAAATCGGACCAATGGTTCCTGAGATTAGCGTGTTCAAACAAACAAACAAACAAACTCTTCAGCTTTATATATTAGTATAGATAGTATAGATACGAAATCATGTCTTGGATAATATATCTTTTTCATTGGTCTATCCATTACACGACAAGCCCGTGAAACAGTGATTGTATGTTAAGTAATTGGCAATATTTAGTTACACTGCCCAGATCAGTTTGCAGAACAAAAACATCACACCTATTATGCTGATGCAATGCATGGACAGCTCAATATTTAACCGTACTTGATTATGGTAAAATGAAAATTAATGGATCCAGACAGACTTGTGTCCTTCTATTTTTAACCGACCGATTTTGATGATTCATTTTTTAAAGGAAAGGAGATGTCCCAACGGTGGTACCATGATAAAGACACCAATATCTGATGATGGAATCTAAGAGAAACCGAGCCGAAACTTGAAGTCGGTTTTATTTTTGTTACTTGTACATCATTGTAGTGTATAGCATCACTCACAATATGTATAAGACCGCCCTGTTAACGATGAAAATTAGTTATTTATTCATAAACCTGCCAAAGTGACCCTACTCTGCCTGATGGAAATAATTAAGCAGAATCCAAGAGTAGTGGTCACCAAACTTATTATAAATCTGATGCTGCATCAGAATAGAATCTGCATCATTGGGCTTCTGGAGACCAGACACACACCAACAAAACACCACGACACAAATTCTGCCATTTTAGGTTATTCTTCCATGAGAGTGTAGTACCGTCCTGATCAAGCCATCCAGTTCATGCTGAAGTCAGCGTGGTTTTACTACCTTGTATAGTTAAGTTGTTTAGGGTTTGCAATCTAAAAGATGCATTAAGAAATTCTGAATAATTGGTTTCCATAGTTATGATCCAAAATTCAGGAGTAGATTCTATTTATCTTTGTATTTTAGCCATTTTATTTTGGTTTAACGTCAATTTAAGAATCAGTCTTCCTACATATTTTCCCACTATCTGAAATGCAATGCCATTTTGAAGGGATTGTTCTTTGGTCTGATGTGTCATAGAAGATTTTTGTTACATATTCTGTAATACACTCTACAATGCCGAAAGCGCAATATGTTCCGTCTTATTCCTCGTCTTTCATATTCTGGTATCCTATGGTGACCTCCACACTGGAGTTAATTCCAGTTTTTTCCAATTAGTCGGGTTACGTTTTGAATTTGCTGTAGTTATTAGGTTCGGTTTGAAATTATTTAACAATGAAAATCCTGTTCCTTTTAAATTGAAGGTTATGCTTAGGCGACGCGAATTTTCGTGTTTTAAATTATTGTCGATATTTTCATAGTCTTCGATAACGTTATTATCTTTATTTCTCTTAATTTGCGCTGCTGGTTTTATAGTATTTGCTGTGAGAAGCTGTAATAGTTTAAAATGATATCAGTAAAATTATTATACTCCAAATTAAGAAGATACTCGTACATGAATATTAAAATTATCGATCATTTGTTTCTCTTGCTTTCTCTGCAATTTATCAATAATTACTATTTTTGAATGCCCTGTAATTCCCAAATACCCTATGCGGAAGATATGACAACTCATATCCGTAGTTTTGAATGAAACATTACCAACTTTGAATGAAGTCTTGTATTGACGGTTTAAGAATGCGGAATGGCACTGTTTCTATTCAATGTTGTCGTAAGAGCCGTCTAAAGAAGACTAAGCTGAACTGCGGTACTACGAAGAGAAGGAAAATTAGACACCTGTTTTCACTGTTTTCTGTCCGATCGAATGACCAGCATGGTTCAGCCTAAATCCACTTTTTTATGGAGGGGCTGTTTCATTTATCTATCACTAGTTGTTACCCGCGGCTTCGCCCGCGTATATGTCGGTTATCGCGGCAAATAGTGGCCTATGTGTTATTCTGATGTATAAACTATATTACTGTAAAGTTTCATCCAAATCCGTTCAGTAGTTTTTGCGTGAAAGAGTAACAAACATCCATCCATCCTTACAAACTTTCGCATTTATAATATTAGTAGGATAACACTTTACTTTAGAGATTTAAAAACTAGGAAGTATATGCGTTTTATTTTAATGTATGTTTCTTATTTTACTGCCTCGTTGGTCTCGCTGTTGGCGTGTGCGTCCGCTGATCATGAGGTCTCGAGTTCGATTCCCGGGTCAGAACAAATGTTTGTATGATCTACAAATATTTGTTTCGAAGGTTGGGTGTTTTCGATTTATTTACAAAATAAAAAGTAAATATGTATTAATAACAGTTGTTTAGTACCCATAACACAAGCTCTGCTTAGCTTGGGAGTAGACGGCGCGGCGTTGTGTGTTTGATGTCCGAAATACTAAAAACAAAAACTTACAATAATGAAATATGTGATCAGCGTTTTTAAAATTTCCATAGCTGCATTTCAATCGAGTTAAAGCTACAGACTCTAACATACGTCGATGTAGGATCATGTAATTATACGGTAAATAAATGATTTCATACTTGATCTTAAAAACCATTTTATGCCCAACTCTCAATATTTTTATGTTACATAGCTTTTGCTCGCGACTCCGGCCGCGTGTAGTGTATATTGGTTATCGCAGTAAATAGTTTATTATGTGTTATTCTGGTGTATTAATGTAAAACTTCATCTAAATCAGGTTAGTAGTGTTTGGGTGAATAGTGGCATACATTAGCACAAAGTCACTAAGTTTCGTATTTATAATATTACTAGCTGTTGCCCGCGTCTCCGCCCACATGTATGTCGATTATCGCGGCAAATAGTAGCCTATGTGTTATTCTGGTGTATAAGCTATATTACTGTAAAGTTTCATCCAAATCCGTTCAGTAGTTTTTGCGTGAAGAAGTGACAAACACTCACTCTCTCTAACTTTCGCCTTTATATATTAGTGTGATGATGTGGGATAAAAAAATGTTCTAACTTTTTTACATTTCTTACTCATTTTACACTCGACTCAGGCGGAACGTGACAATGAGACATGCTTTTTCATGCGTGCAGCCGGAGTTCATCGATTTATAAGACGTTATCACGTCAAAAAATCATTTCTAAACTTCTCTCTGTCTGTTTGTTCCGACTAATCTTTGGACTGGCAGATTACTGATGTTACAAGGAGTAACTCGGGCTACTTTTATTTTAGAAAACAGAATTGCATAATTAATGACAAAACTAAGCCATTGAAATAATAACGACGTCCTATTCAAAAGCAATGAAACCGCTGGGCACAGATAAATAATATATTCTCGACGTGAGGGTTTTCAGATTAGCTAGTTTATTATTTCTTTTCCGGACATCTAACACACAACGCCATCTAGTACCAAACTAATAAGAGCTTGTATTAAAGTCGAACAGTGGTACAGTTTGATTAAGTTTTTTAGCTAATTTAACATCATGAGTTTTGAGGTATGTCACATTTCTGTTAATGAGAAACTAGGTCATAAGTCATATAGCGTCATTTGTATATAAACTCTAGTAAGAGTCTACCCGAGACCACGTTCGGTGCAATTCGATAGAAACGTCGGGCAACCAAAAAAGGTATTGTACCTTGTATATATTATCGCGATGAAGTTCCCCATTTACGGCCTCGTTGGTCTAGCGTCTGCTGATCATGAGGTCTCGGGTTCGATACCCGGGTCAAACCAAATGTTTGTATGATCTATACAAATATATATATATATATATATATATATATATATATATATATATATATATATATATATTTATATCAGTTGTCTAGTATCCATAACACAAGCTCTGCTTAGCTTGGGGCTAGATGGAGTTGTGTTAGATGTCCGAAATATTTATTTATTTATTTACACTCGAATAATATAGTATAGTATAGTCGCGAAATATTAAAAACAATTATAGTAATAGCGCTTAAACACAATGAAATACAATTGAGATGAGGATAGTTTATTTCAACTTGTTCGAAACAAATAATATATGTCTGTATGTTAGGTAGCGAGCTGAAAGGGTTAAAAGCAGTTTATCTCTGAAGGGACACCCTTTTAACCCATAGAATTCAAACAAATAAAAGTCTAAAAAAAAGAAATTTACAATGATAAAATTTAAAGTACAAAATATGACTTTGATTGCTTATGTGGCACGTAATAGTAGGTATACGACTGCTATTCTTGAGGTCTCAAGTTCAATTCCCGGGCGGAAAAAAATTAGTATGATCTGCCAATATTTGTTTTTTTTTTATGTTTGGCTCTGCCAATATGACTCTACTATGCCTGATGAAAAGCATAAGCAGAATTCAAAAGTGGTGGTCACCATACTGCGAATGCAGACAATGCAACATGGTGACCCAGACCACGGCGGGCTGCTGCATCATTGGGCCTCCTTTGTTCGGCCATTTGTATCGGAGTTTGGGTGTATAATGTACATGTATTTTCAAAAAAAGTATATATGTAATAATATCAGGTACCAGGTACCCATAGTACAAGCTCTGTGAGGGGCAAGATGGCGTGGTGTGTCAGATGTCCGAAATATTATTATTATATTATAGATACATATTTTTAAATTAAAAGATAAATAAGAAGAAAATATAACAGAGGTATGAATATCCCTCAAAATTCCTAAGAAGAAACTGAATCCAAGGTTTAAAAATAAAGTGTAAAGAAATAGCCAAAATTTGATTCTGGCGACCCTAAGCTAATACGCATCACGTGTGTGAAGCGAAAAGGTATATTAAACTATCGTATAAACCGTCGACGTTTAAAAAAATTGTTAAAATTTATATAGTCTATGTCACTCGGGATATTATTTCAAATTTCTTGACACTTTGTTCATGAAAGTCGGTTCAGTAATTTTGATCTGCTAAAACTATTACGCTTCCTTCTTCGCCGAAATCGGATAAAAATATAGAATAAACAATAAACAAGTAATGCTTCTTAGAAACATTAAACATTCGGTAAGTTTACATTCCGTTTTAAACTGTCATAAAAACGTTGTAAAACTATTTTTAATTTACACAGAAATGTTTATGTTTACTGGCCAGGTGCATAAATTACATTACTAATGTAGCATTCGCAGTTAATGAAATGGATTATGAAGAAACTATAAAAGTTCTAGATAACCGAGGAAAACTGAAAATTACAATCGTAGAGCCACGATTATAGTATATATATGCGTCATACGCAGGTCCTGCCATGCGCAGAATGGCTGACTAGACAGCCGGTCATCCTCGAGTGGGCTGCGACGGCAGTGAGGATTCGGCCCAGCATATGCTGGCGATTTGCCCCGCATGGGCGTCGCAGCGCCGGGCCCTCACTGCAGTCATCGGAGGAGATCTTTCGGCCGTCATACGCTCCATGGCCGGTAGCGATAGCAGTTTTACCGCGGTCGCAATTCTGCGAAAACGTAATAGCGAAAAAGCAGATAAAAGTTAAAACGATTTCATTTCTATTGGTCTACTTCCTGCAGTGAATGTCCTGTATCCTGACGCGCCAGCACACGTGACGCGTCAGGACACAGGACCTGACCTAAGACAGCGCAGGGCGCCGTCATGACTGGTAATATGTTTATACTGTATAGCAATAACCTAGATTTTCATACCATTAAAATAAGCATTTTTTACTTCTTTTTATCGCGCATTTTATTTAAAGAGCAAAGAGGTTAATTTCAGGTGAGCTTAAACAACTATTTGCTTATAGTTTTGAGTTTTGACTTCTGTCGGCAGTCTTCATGACTGCTTTGTGTTTTTTTTTTCTTGAGTAATCTTTAACAAATCTTTTATTTTACTCACCTTTTGCTATTTAAATTTATAATCTTTATAGACTTAATGTTTTATGTAAATCTTATCTAGGAGCGAGGTTAAACATGATCAATTCTCTCGCGCCAACACAATGCCGTCCCAACTAATTTCGGGGTTTAAAGCGCAAATTATGCGGAAAATATATTCTGAAGTCCTTTTGTTGATGTTTCTCATGATTAACGTAATGTCCTCGGTCTTCTCAGTAGGTTAAGGTGAAAAAGTAAACAAAGTAAGTAAGCTTGTATCCTTCATAACTTACAAGAAAAAAATTGAAGTTATAAATGATGAAGAGAAGAAGACAAGCTACTGCATTTGCTGAAGGAAGGCTAGGCTTCGGCGCGTTAAGTCCGGATCTACAGGAGTAATACCATGGTTTCGCAGGAAAATGAAGATAAATCATACTGGCTAGCATGATCTCCTTTATATATTTAATACCTACTGCGGCAGCGGCCCGAGGGAGGTGGTACAATGAACGGTGTGGAAACGTAGGCTTGCCGCCGCGCCTCGCGCCCCTGCTTCCTCTCTATTAGATTAGAACACGCTGCTGTCTTCGCGTTTGAAGCCTTATAGAACGCAGAGGGAGGTATCTTTACCTATAGGGCATGGTGTACGGTGCACACGTCCGCAGCAGTATTAGGGGCACTTTTAATGAATCTGCGCGCTTACTGAAGCGAGCAGATAGCGCTAGACTAAGGCGCTGTTCAGTGAGACGCGGACCGTCTCAGCAAACTTAATGTAGAATGCCAATAGGCCAGGTGGAGTGATGGTTTACACAGGATAGCTGGCTAGAGCTGGATGAGAAGCCCAAAATCGATTAGAGTAGCGTGCAATGGGAGAGGCATATATGTCTAGCAGTGGACTGCAATAGAATGATGATAAAAAAACATCGAATTAAGAACCCCCTCCTTTTAAAATCAGTTTCAAAGTAAACTAATTCTCTTGAACACACCTGAACATTACTCGTTGCCTGCAAGCCATAATTATATTTTGTTCTATTCCAGCATTTCACCGTTATAAATATTCACATTATGCACAAGGAATTGAAAGAATGCCGTTTATTCATTTCAAAGACGTGTTTGCCGTGTTTACGTTAAAAATAAATCTACGTGGCAATGTTTTACATGCAACAAAACGTAATAAACCTGAGACACTTCAGTATGAAATTCTTTGAATAGAATGTGAATTGCTTTGATATTTAATAGGCAGTATGCTTGGCTGCTACTTCAGTGATGAAAATGAAAACAAAGAAATGTTGTTGCAGGCAAATGGAGGTATTTTATTACCAGAATATCAAATAATAAAAAAAAGTTTGCTAAAATTTACATACAGAAACATAACACAGCGACATCTAGCGAATTGAAATTAAATATTGTGTGAACTGATCCTGCATCGCGTAATCATAATTTTTGTGCCAAATAATAAATACTTATGTAGAATATGAACTGTAATATTGATAAGAAATAATTTGATTTGATTTAATATATGTTTGTGTAATATATCTAAGATCCCGAAAATTAAGGAAAATGGAAAGATGGAAAGAGATTTAATGTTGAACTTATAATGTAAAACTCTATTTGTTTATAGGTGCACAATGCCTCGGGTGATGAAGTGCTTGCTATATATTGGTATCGCGGCGTTTCTTCATCAGCTCCCGAGGTTCTTCGATCGGCGCTACGTTCCTCAAACCACCGTGTGGAGGGGTCACATCGAAGAAGTGTGCAGGGTATGTTACCTCTAAATTTAATTTTACTTAAGTAATAATTAATTATTGTGTAATTATGACTGCCTCGTTGGTCTCGTGGTTGGCGTGTGCGACCGCTGATCATAAGGTCTCGGGTTCGATTCCTGGGTCGGACCAAATGTTTGTATGATCTACAAATATTTGTTTCGGAGTTTGGGTGTTTTCTATGTATAATGTGTATGTATTTACAAAAAAAAAGTATATATGTATTTGTATCAGTTGTCTAGTACCCATAACACAAGCTCTGCTGGCGTTGTGTATTAGATGTCCAAAATATTTATTATTAAAAATATTATTATTGTGGTCTGCATTATAAGGATGCTAACGGCTTATGGCTAAAGTGTAACCGCGTAGATTAGTTGCAAAATAGGGTAGATGATTGTATCGTAAATTAATACCGATGTCTTCTTCATTAAAACGAATATTACAAAACATCTCGGCAAATGTAATTAATACAGCTTTTCATTTCTATTACAAATTTTTATCAAATAAACATTGAAATATATTGCTCAATTGAGTGGTCTAAAACGGTATTTAGTACATTTTAGTCACTCCCAATTCATGTTTTGGACGCCGTCCTCTTGTTGTTTTTTTTTTTTTTTTTTTATGTTTGACCCTGCCAAAATGACTCTACTCTGCCTGATGGAAAGCATGAGTAGAATCCAAGAGTGGTGGTCACCATACTGCGACTGCAGACAATGCAACAATGCAGCATGGTGACCCACACCATGGCGGGCTAGTGATGCTTCCGCATCATTGGGCCTCCGGTCTCGCACTCACCAACGAAACACGACAGCATGATTGCTGTCATTTTACGTTGATTTTCTGTGCGAGGGTAGTACCGCCCCGGTCGAGCCGGCCCGTTCCTGCTGAAATCAGCGTGGCTCTACTACCTTGATTGATAAAATAATTAGGTGGTTATAACTATTTTTATTTAGTTTTTATTTATTCTGAATAATTTTCTTTTCTTATTAAAAACAGTAGAAGCTAACTTTAATTTTCTCCCAGACTAAAATAATACTGTAAAAAATCTGACATTTCAAGTGCCTAATATAATACATGATACAAAAATAGACTTTCCGCAACAAGAATTTCATTCCTCTTGACGAGATGACATTAATATATTTTTTTTGGATCCCAAAAATAAATCAGACCTTCCGATAATCCCGAAGGGTGAAAGATTTCCCAAAGGCAAATCCAGTGAAGATATTTCGTCACAATTTAGTTCCATTCCTAATACGCCTAAGCCTAACGAAGACTCTTTATAAACCGAAATCAAATCGATAGATAATAAGATTATCAAAAGAGATTTGAAACACAAATAATTATTTCTAGAGTTATTTTCTTACTTCTAGAGTTTACGGGGAAAATGGATTTTCAGTTAAATAGGAACTTATTTAGTACAGGAATTTAGTTTGAGGTAATGACTCTGAGTCCACCTTTTTGAAAAAAAGATTTTAACCCATCACCTATGACACGTTGTCCAGTGGAGTTAAGTCAAGTTTTCCTTTCCTTCTGGGATTTTAGATGCGTTAATAACAGCAGTTCCCGGATCCCTCCCGTCTCAGGCGTAGAGTCGCACACAGTGTGGTTTTAGTCGGTTCGATTCCGACACACCGCCTTGCCGCAAACCCTAGGGCGGTGATAGCCCGAGGGGGTTTCAACACGTCAAAAAAAAGATTTCCTTTCCATAATACGAGCGCTCAGTATATTTTTATTGCAATATTCGATACACAAGCCTCATGAAAAAACCACTGAACCGATTTATATTAAACATATTTACAGTAATATAGCTAATACATCAGAATAACACGTATCAGACTTTCTATCTCGATATTCGATATACATGCGAGCGGAGTCACAAGAAAAACATTATTTTAAATAAATTAGTGTTAGAAAAAAATAATGTTTCCTAAAGGCAATTTTTAATCAGCGGTAACCGTTTGTAGCTATAAATATAACGTTATCGTCTTACATACTAAGTACTGTTAATATGGCACTTATGACACCCACGGGATGAATAGAGGTGGTCAATCTCCGTATTTGTAATCTATCACCACATGGATAGATAGGCATTTTGGTATTTGTACCATATATATGTACAATCGCTAACTTAACTTAACTTAAAGAAGGGAAGTATGATAAGCCTGGTATCCCACTAATATTATAAACGCCAAAGTTTATAAGTACGGATGGATGTTTGTTACTCTTTCACACAAAAACTACTGAACGAATTTGGATGAAACGTTACAGTAATATAGCTTGCACATCATAAATAACACATAGGCTACTATTTGCCGCGATAACCGACATATACGTGGGCTGAGCCGCGGCCAACAACTAGTAAATACATACTACCATACCACTAGAATGAAATTAACTATCTAGCAACTCATACACTACATTCTGCCCTTAATGCCATGTCATGTCATGACATGATAAACCGATTCGTCATCAACTTTAACATCCCACTGACAGACATAAGCCTCTCCTTAGAAAGCAGGTTTGAAGGTATTTTTTTTTTTCCTTCTCATTGCCATGATGCTTCTGATTGCTGTTACGACATCCACCCGGGGTTTGCGGTTGGATGACTGACACTCTGCGCCAGAGACGGGAGGGATCCGGGAACTGCTGTTATTAACACATCCGGACCAGGATACCGGAGGCCCATACCCCAACTCCTCCCTACATCCCCTTCCCTATCCCACAAAGGTCGGCAACGCACTTGTGACGCCTCTGGTGTTGCGAGTTGTCCTTGGGCGGCAGTAATCATGCACCATAAGGCGATATGCTCGTTTGCCCCTTATTCCATAAAAAAATCACCATTTATTTTTATTTTTTCAGTTCAACAATAACATATTCCTATTTTCCAACTTTTTGAAAAATATTTTTGTCTATATTTATTTATTTCCACAAATTTCCAATAAACTCCGTATAATTTGTTTATCCAAAAGTTGAAGCAAATAAATTGTTTATTGAGACGTTTGTTAGACTCGCTTCAATGTATTCAAGCGTTTTAAAACATCTTTGACATGTAACATTATGTAAATGTAGCCCACCCCAGTAACGGACAAAGAAACCGAATCATTTGATGTTTTATTATATCTGTCAAAACTTTATTTAAAGTCAGTGTACACATATTTATGTTTATAATTTATTATGATATAAAGACATCAATTATTTATTTTTAGAAAGATTATGTATACGTGCTGACTAACAAGCTTAATAACATGTAAATTCTGAGTGAAATGAATTGAAAGAAAATAAATAGTGGGTTCAATTTCTTATTAATAAAAATAATAATTCTTTACTTTCTTTTCATTTACATTAATAGCTGAAAAGTCAAGTGAAAAATTACAAACAAATTACAAATTTATGATCCTTTGTGAGAGACTGGAGTCCATACTGGGGACATCCTATGTGACGATCTCCAGACCCTCATCTTGTTATACACACACGCACCTCTCATATTAAACGTCTCTTGAGCTATTAAAGTAGCAAAAACATAAAAAAATGTTCGTGGAAGTGCGCGCAAATGTCATAAATAAATGTCCAATGAGTTCAAATCACATTCGTACCTAAAATTGAAAATAAGAACATAACTAAATAAACTAAGAAGCAGACACATTATTGTCGACAGCCTTTTATAGTGTTTTTTTCTAGAAAGGTGGCTTTACGCCTTCTAAATCACACTGGCACGGTGAAAAGGTTTCAAGCTTTCCTTCTTTATAGCACACACATACACACGAAACCAAAAAATGCCAAAACACTAACTTGAATTTTGTCTCTTTTTCAGATCGAGATGGCTTCCTGGGTGCAAGCCATATCCCTGGATGTATACTTCATTTCCTACTACGGATTCAGGGTCCTATTTGTCCACCTGATCCCATGCACGTCTCTCGTGGTCCTGAACGTACTTCTATTCAGAGCTATGAGGACTGCGCAGATCAACAGACAAAGACTATTCAAAGAGAATCGAAAATCTGAATGTAAAAAGCTTAGGGATTCAAATTGTACAACTCTAATGCTTATCGTAGTTGTCACTGTATTCTTGCTGGTAGAAATTCCAGTAGCTGTTGTCACAATTCTCCACATAATATCCAGCACGATAGTCGAAATTTTAGATTACTATATCGCTAATATCTTGATACTTATCACTAACTTCTTCATTTTAGTTTCTTATCCAATCAATTTTGCCATTTATTGCGGTATGTCTAGGCAGTTTAGGGAGACTTTCAAAGAATTGTTTATCAGGGGAGCAGTGACGAGTAGGAAAAATGGCGGGTCTAGTAGATACTCTTTGGTTAATGGACCTAGGACTTGCACGAACGAAACAGTTTTGTAAAATGTATTGTAAATATCTTATGATTAGATAAGGATATTTTGGAAATTGTTTATATTTGTTATCTATACTGTTAGAACATATCAATTAAAAAGTTTTTTGTTTCAAATTTCGAACATTTTACATTTTTTTTTAATCTCGTTTATATGTTTGAATGTATGTAATGAAGCAAAGTTTTTATATAATAAGAGTAAGTACATAAATAAGATGTTTATTTTCTACGAAATAATTACGAGTAATATAATGTAAAACATTCGTAGTAAATTAAAGATAATTAGACTTTATATAAAATAGAAATGTGTAACTAAAACGTAGTCGATTATGTATAATTTGCATAATATTATAAAATTACATAAATAAATTTATTTATGCATACTTTTTCGTCGCCATGGGTGATATTTTCACCTCATGGCTTTTAATGGCGAGCCCCCATTACGAAAAAGTATAATTAAAATGTAAATATTAAACTAAATATGTTTAAGTGTTAATTGCGTTTTCAATGTGCTTTTATTATGAAAAAGTAAATTTAATTAAAAAAACAATTTATGAAATATTTGTAAATTTATAAAAAAATGTAAAATGTAGATAAATGTGTAAAAAGGGTAAATGTGTATTTAAATGAAATTGGTACTAAATAATATTTATGTTGTAACGTATTATTAATGTTTGTAATGCTTCCTTGTCTAAATTAAATATAAAGGTATTAGAGATAAGAAAACATACGAAGTGTAATATTCTTATTTGACTTAGTATAAAACTTATCTAATGTAAAATGTGAACATTTTTGTATAACTGATTCGGACCATGGCGAATTAAAATTGTGTTAGGTACATATTATATTCGAGTAAATAAATAAATTGTATAATATTATTTGTTTCATTTAACATAATCAATGCCTTAAAATACTGTAGGCTTGATTTGGAAATCTTGGAAAATGGTACTACAAAACCGAAATGTAAGTCGTATTTTTATGAAAATGGTCTATTTTTGCGGAGTAATACCCCAAACAATAGTTCTTTATTTCTTGTTTTTGTTGTTTGGCCATGCCAATATGACTCTACTCTGCCTGATGGAGAGCATAAGCAGAATCCAAAAGGTGGTCACCAGACTGCGAAAGCAGACAATGCAACAATGCAGCATGGTGATCCACACCATGGCGGGCTAGTGATGCTTTTGCATCATTGGGCCTCCGGTCTCGCACTCACCAACGAAACACGACAGCACTATCACTGTCATTTTACGTTGAATTTCTGTGCGAGGGTAGTACCGCCCCGGTCGAGCCGGCCCGTTCGTGCTGATTTTAGCGTGGCTCTACTACCTAGATTTTATTTATAAGTCTGAAAATTTTGAGAATTACAGATAGAGTACAGATTGTTCATGACTTAATTCAATAGTCAGGTATGGGCAGAATCAGGGCGCAAAGATCCTAATCGAAGTAAATAGAATTTAATAGATATCTTTCTGGCACAGAGAATAAACCAATTAATATACACGTACAAACACCCGCGGACGAGGAAGACCGCCCAAGAGATGGACAGACGACATCCAGCAACAAGCCGGTATAAATTGGATGCAGGTGGCCCAGGACAGGTACCAGTGGAGGAATGAAGAGGAGGCCAACGTTCGAAGACGAACATGTTAGGGGCTGTTATAGATAGATACACGTACAAAATAGCAGTATTAAAAAACATAAACAATTTAATAAGTCATTGTTATCTTCATCTTTTGTTTTCTAATTTACCCTTTATAACTATATTGATTTACATATATTCATTTATGTGTATAAATACTAATCCCAATACATTATTTTAATATATATTCTGACTTTTACAACTCGATTAATACAACTTCAGAACCCACAAAAAAATCGACCTTAATAACTAAAGTAATACATTGTCCCTTTTGTCCTTATTTTATGCCCAAGACACCAACCCTTGTTAGATTGGGTTGGAGCCTAAAATTGATATTTAACCTGGTCCCTTGGTGATAGGAGTCAAGTCCAACATTTAATCAAGTAACTTGGTTACTTTATGAAACTTTAGTAAATCTAATATTTGTTTCAATCTGTTCTAATATTGTTTAGTAATGAAAGTTATAAGAAAAATTGAAAGAGTTTAAAAGTAGATAATTACCTGGGGTATTTTTGAAAAGAGGAGGCCCATACCCCTCCCTACCCCCTATCTCCCCATATCTCCCCCACCCCTCCCCATATCTCCCACACCCCTCCCCATAGTTTTGTAAATACACACTTAATTTAGATAGAAAACACCCAAACTCCGAAACAAAGGTTTGTAGATCAAACAAACATTTGGTCCGACCCAGGAATCGAACCCGTCACCTCAAGGGCAGCCGTCCCATACGCTACAGGCAGTTCGAAATCCATGTTTAAGTTACAGCTATACAAAAACTGCTAAACGTTTTGTTCTTGTTTAAATGCGTTGGTTTTCTCGTGGGAATATCAAAAATTGGCATTCGTTTTTGCATTAGGAAGCGTAATTTGTGCGTGGAATTTTAGTTTATTTAAAATGTTAACACTACCCTTAGATGCGTTGTAGTGAAAGTAGCCAAGTGGTTGAAGATGTCGCTACGTCGCTTTCTACTGCGCCAAGTATTGTGGGTTCAAATCCCACACGGGACAACATTTTGTGGGGTCAACAAATTGTTGTATTCGTAATGCGAGAGTTGTATTTTAAAAAAATAGAAAATAAGGATCAACTCGTGTGTTCATGTAAGCAGAAGTTAAAAGCTACTTAATACAAGCATTTCTCAAAGGATCAATAGTTACTTTCTTCATTTTGGATATCTGACATACAACGCCATCTAGCTTGAATCTAAGCAATCTTTTAGCAGTTCACCGCTAGACACAAGCCTCTCTTTCACATGAAGGTAAAATATACAAATGAACAAAGTTAAAGTGTCTTTTTGTAATTAAAATTTTTCGGTAGAGGTAGTAGAGTCACGCTGATTTCAATACGAACGGGCCGGTTCCACCGGGGCGGTACTACCCTCATATAAAAGATCACTGTAAAATGACAACGTTCAAGTCGTCGTGTTTCATTGATAAGTGACTGGAGACTGGAGTTCGAATGATGCAGAAGCATCACTAGCCCGCCATGGTGTGGGTCACCATGCTGCATTATTGTATTGTCTGCGTTCGTAATGAGTATGGTGACCACAACTCTTGGATTCTGCTCATGCATCAGATAAAATCACTTTGGCTGGGCCATATGTAAAAATAAAAAAATTGACAGTAAATACCGTACCACTGACGAAACACTAATCATTGTGTCAATGACCGTGCATAAAAAAACAGTTTATAAAGTTTTTATCTCTAGAACGGCTAGACCGATTTTGACGCAACTTTCACTAGCAAATAGCTGATCATATAAAGAGTAACTTAGGTCACTTTTTAAAACCAGTTATGTGGCATTACTAGTATAGGTACATATAACTATTAGAACATCGTTTGTGGCAAGTGCAACTCATGTGGCAGATGTGAAGTTTCAAAGGGAAGTTTTAAAGAAATCTTATATATCTACTAGCTGACCCACGTTTACTTCTCCTATTGCTCGTAGTGTGATAATTTTCCTCCGTTTTGAAACATTATCCATTGGTGCTCCGCTCCTATTGGTCTTAACGTGATGATATATAACCTATAGCCTTCTTCAATAAATGGGCTATCTAACACTAGAATATTTTTTTTTATCTGAAAATGATGAGTAGTTCCTGAGATGAGCACGTTCGTTATATCCAGTGTTTTAGTGCAGTATGTAGAACAAAACAGTCCAAAAATATGTGTTTATTTCTATTTGGTAACTAAAAGACTGCCTATTTACGAGTACAATAATGAAAGAAGGAGTGTCTATGATTGCCTCTAATTTAATACACCCTATCATTCGCCGTAAAGGGTAGGGTGTACGAATGTCGTAGGTATGTAGGTCGAGGCAAATATAATTTAATATCTCGAACATTACTCGAGGGAAGGGATCTAATAGGGATTAGGGATTATTATGTGCCAGACAAAATTTTCGATAGCAATTCTTATACTACCTAAGTATAATAAGTATGTTATGGATATAAAGTAACTAGCTGACCGGGCAAACGTTATCTATACAAATAAATAAAATTGGAGTGTCTGTTTGTAATATTAAAATAACAGCTTTTTAATCAATGCCATATGCATTGTGTATACACGATACATATACCAAAAATGAAGTTAAAAAAAATTTTGTCTGTCTGTCTGTCTGTCTGTTTGTTTGTTCCGGGTAATCTCTGGAACGGCTGGACGGATTTTGACGGGACTTTCACTGGCAGGTAGCTGATGATCCAGGGAGTAACTTAGGCTACTTTTTTTAGACAAACTTTGTCCCGCGGCGTTACTCGCGGTACAACAATAACCGCGGGTAACACCGCGGGGTTCAGCTAGTTTTACCATAAAAATGTTTAAGGATGAGTCACCCTTACCATTTAGGGGTATGAGAAATAGATGTTGGCCGATTCTCAGACCTACTGAATATGCATATAAAATTTCATAAAATCGGTCATGCCGTTTCGGAGTAGTATGGTAACTAACACTGTGCCACGAGAATTTTATATATAAGACTATATTGTGTCTCTGTGTCTAAAAGTATGTAGATAGAAGGAAAAATATACTATGTATATGTTCTAATTCTATTTGACTGACTCAATGGTGCAGTGGTGGCTTAGGCAACTGATATGCTTGAGGTCTCGGGTTCGATTCCCGTCGGACCAAATGCTTGTATGATCTGCGAATATTTGTTTCGGAGTTTGGGTGTTTTCTATTTCTAGTATGTATGTATTTACAAAAAATATATACATACATATATGTATTTATATCAGTTGTCTAGTACCCATAGAACAAGCTCTGCTTAGTTTGGGACTAGATGGCGTTGTGTGTCTTAAAATATTATTATAATTTGTTTTCTTTTCTTTTCTTCTTTCTGTTTGCTTTCTTAAGGTTTGTAAATAGCAATTAAATTACTATAGATTATCCGTACTGCAATTCGCAACTCCCCCCTTTTCAACCGACTTCCTATAATTTCCTTCTCCATCCATCGGTTGTACAACTTTTTTAATTTTACTTTCTTAGTGTTATTTTGTACAACAAATAGTTATCTATCTATTGTTGTTATCTTATTGTTATTGTTAAATCTTAAAACTGTTTTGCAACATGTAATATGCGTCATAAACTTGTTTCAATATGTTTGAATTAAATTGTATTCCCTTCGTGTGGTGTCAGATTAAAAATATGGACCGTCGTTACCCCGGTCAACACACGGGTGTCACAAAACCTGACTTAAGGAGCTAATTCTAACAATGTAACAATGCAGCATATTGATTCACACTATGGTGGCCTAATGAGTTGCTTCTGCATCATGTGGCTCCGGTCTCGCACTCACAAACGGAACACGACAGCACGAATGATATCATTTTAGGTTGGTATCGTGAGAGGGTAGTACCTTCCTGGTCGAAACGGTCCGTTCGTGCTGAAATCAGCGTGGCTCTATTCACAAGCTTATACTATATCTCAGCATGTTCCTAGCCATTATTAATACCAAGATTATTTAGGCTCGGTTATGAGTTCAACCGGATTTAACTGAATATCAGTTTTTACGCGGAGCGACTAGCATTGGACCTCCGAAAACCTAAATGCGAACTGTCGATAAGTCCAAACCTGTAATTTGTTTAAGTTTATATGCAAAATAAATAAATGAAAAATACGCTGGTATTACTCTAATTCAGCTGTAATACTAAACGAGATAAATACGAAATAGAATGTTTAGTAAAAACTCTATGATACTCATTTGGTTTTTTTTATTAAATCTCTTTTTGATAGGTATATTTTTATTGTACAATTAACATAGACTCGTAATAATTGTATTTTGGAAACACAAGAATGTAGAGTCATGAGTCAATATTTCCTTTGTTCTTGGATTTCAATCGCATCACGTATCTCTCACTAGAATTATACTAGTAGCACACTGTACTACTGAATTCGAATATTGGTCACTATACTTGAGGGCACTGACTTCCCAATAAGGCTTATACTCGCTACAGTATTATACAATTACAGAGGCGATGAGGTAATCCTTTTGGAACTTCAAAACGATGACCACTGGACAAATTACATCAATTCACTTTCACAGCCGTCTCTCGGGTGCCTTCAATAATAATTCAATGTAAGTTTATTGCTAATGTACTCAAAGTGATTGGACAATCAAATTATACAACAGGGTCGGAATGGCCTTAGCGTCGCGACGATGTTTTCATTTCAAATGATGGAGAATTCGAACCGGACGAAATTTTTGTTTTGCATAAGAACGTTGCGCTATACTGGAATTTATTTAGCGAGATCCATTGCAGGAGTAGACTCGAGAAGTAATTTGATAGCCTTATTTGATTAATACTGATTAAATCTACATACATACAAACACGAAAAGATAGACTGAGGGTTTATATTTTGTCTCTATTACCCGTTCATTAAATATAACTTTAATGTGAGATTTTCAGAACCCAGAAGAGCTAAGATAGCTAGAGTTAGATAAACGAGTATTTTTAATAAAACATATTGACTTCAGTATAGTTTGCTTTACTGAATATTATGAAATATACTGCGCCATCCATACACTATCTGTGATTTGCGATATATATCTTTAATTTAAAGTTTTAATCTTGGTGTGTGACCATGAGTGGAAACGCATAAAGATAAAAATAAGATAACATCAACTTTTTCATGTTTTATAGATATCCTTATATATCGGTTAACGTGTGCGACTGCTGATTATGAGGTCTCGGGTTCGTTTCCCGGGTCGAACCAAATGTTTGTATGATCTACAAATATTTGTTTCGGAGTTTGGGTGTTTTCTATGTATAATATGTAAGTATTTCCAAAAAAAAAGTATATATGTATATATATCAGTTGTCTAGTACCCATAACACAAGCTCTGCTTAGTTTGGGACTAGATGGCGTTGTGTGTTAGATGTCCGAAATATTTATGTTTATTTATTTATATTTATCCTTAAATAGTCTACCAAACAAATATCAGAAGCAGAGGCTTCCATATACAATTAATATTATAAGTCTTTTCAAACAGGTAATCAACTGCAGAGCTAATTCTGAATAGATGCTTTTGAATAGGATGTACCTCTTAATGCCTTATTCAATCTATTTTTGCGCTTATCACGTATGAAATTGGCTATCATATAATCGCATAACCTTATATGAAAGATGTTTGTCTGATTGTATAAAAAATTGCTTCTCGGGAATGAATCAATCGACTTTTTCAATTAATTTTGTATGGTGACGAATTTAGATTCAGAGTAGTACCATCCCTATACATCACGGAGGTATCGTGAAAGGCGTTCCAGGGTTGAGCCAAAAACTGTTATTGAATTTTTCTGATTATAGAAATGCTTAATAAAAACTCGGAGTTCAGAAGTTGGGAGCCCGTGCCTCTGAGAACACGTAAAGTCGTCGGTGCTGCACCCGGTCGCTCCCCGATCGTCTCAGATAACCGTACCATCGGATTAGCGAGTGCAGGAACAGAGAGTACACCTGTGTTTGTGTACACACTGAAGTACTATCTTGTTTAATATCTCCTGCGTAGTAGACTGGTTGAGTACATCATCGTGAAAGGCGACTAAGGAAGAAAACGCCTCAGAACAAAAGCACTCCAACGGGAAGGAAAACTTGAATCCTACCTATCTAGCCAGCAAAGTATGATGGTCAAAAAATTCCTATCTAAAGACAAGCTATGCTAGCTAGCACAAAAGACAACTAATGATGTAGCAAAAAACAAACAACTACAAAATTATTCGATAATATAATTTACATTACGTAAATCTGATGTATTTAAATCAATTGCTGCTCGTTCGTTTGTCTCGCTGTAACTCGAGAATGCCTAGGCCGATTTAGCTAATTTTGGTTTTGAAATTTTTTTCATTATCCAGGGAAGGTTTAAACGGTGAAATATTAAAAATAACTTGAAAATCCAAATGTCAAGTGTACGAAGTAGCGGATGCAGCTAGGTTTTGGATAATTTTATAGTTCAGATCACCTGAAGGTATTCAATGAAGTAAACTGGCACACGAAGGAGACATTTTATCGATGGATACCCATGAATAAATGTATTTCACATCCTCTGTTATTCGTTGACCACCGATTAACACTGGTGTTTTTGGGTTATCATATCACTCAGGTCGGGTGGGCCCGTTCATACCCAAGTATGGCTCTCTATCACTTAAGGGTAACCAGTAGTAGAAAATAATATATTACCCCTTTACTTTAAAATACAAGTTTCTTCCTGCTATATAGCAAGGCAAACTTACCGTAAACACACTCCTGAGACAACTAAAAAGTCACAGTTAATTTACGACTGCAACCACTGAATCTCTATGTTCATCTACGTGAGTGGCTCATAAAGGACTTCATAGAAACTAAGGGAACGATTTTATGTGAGCGGAGATCAAAACACGGCGACAAATAACAGGTAGCTAGGTACACTTACACATACAAAATACATACAACTCTTTCTGAAATCTCAAAACACAACTTTTTATTTTTCAAACAATAAATCTATATACATACTCTCATTCTATATACATACATACATACTCTTTTATATATACATACGTTTCAAAAACGGGGTAAAATTATCACGCTACGGGCAATAGGAGACGCAAGCGAGGTTGCGTGGGTTACCTAGTCTATTACATACAAATAAATAAAATTGGAGTGTCTGTTGGTAATATTAAAACAACCGCTTTTTAATAAATGTGTAACCCCTGAACCTGTCAGGAAGTCACCTCACCGACTAGCCAACCGTAGACCATGAGAATCTCCGGGCGCCGTAAAGAAATATGTTAAATAAAAATAAATAAATTTAAACAAAGATAAATAAATAAAAGTAAAAAATAATATGTGTGGGTGTGTGTTTGGGATACCAGGGTGCTCTTCAGAAGAAACGAATACTCCTCAGTAATGCATTCATATATTCACAATAAATAAAATTACAGGTAACAAGATTATAAAGATTATACATATGAGGGTTGTCACTGGCTTAAAAAATATATATAGTTCTACAGTAAAAAACCACTCTTCGGTGTTGCTGCACTGCAGACACCCAGACGAACTCCCAACCCCTCTTAGACCTCAGGCGAGGGTCTACTCGGGCTTCTAATGATGATCTTAAGATCAGCTAAAATTATAACACCTTATGTGGGTGTTAAAAAAATAAAGTATATACTTTCTATTATATAGGTCCTAGGGAGGAATCCTTTGGACACGTAAGCGAGCTAGGTGGTGAGCTGCGGGCTGCCTCAGACGATATCCCTGCCAGGATTTAACCTCACGACCAGGATGTGTGCTCCGTAATCTACTGGTTCTGTCCGGAACCATGAACCCTACACAGAAAATACATCTCCTAGACACACATTCAAAGAAAATAAAGACATGGTTAAGATTAATTTATAGGTTATATTTGATTTTTTACCTCAGACGGGGAATTGAAGATTACAGCAGCGTTTCACTATACACAGCGAACAACAATCACGAGGCTTATGCAGGATAATCACAATAGGCAGAGAACTGAAGACAGTGAACCAGTCATCCACAAAATCCTCGTTTATAAAGACTTGGAAACGAATGTTCGAGAACATCCCACCAACTTTCTCAGCTAAACATGAGCACCACACACTCCGATATATTCTAATGCAAGGGCACTATTTCGCGAAGTGAACAATTGCATATCAATTAATACTGAAAAAAGGTTATTCTTAAATTTTGCAAGATGCAACTGTCAACAGTGACTGTATGACGCAGTGCAGAATAACGCCATCTGGTGCCTCTTGGATGAACTGTTCGGCCAATCGAACCAATAGCAAGAGCGTAACACGCCGTGAGGGCGCTGTGCTCACCTTTTTTGTTGATATAACTAAATTTTAATAGCATTTAGAAAAACAAATGCTACAAATGCATATGTGTGTATACACGTTACATATACCGAAAATGTAGTTCAGCTAGTCTATTCATAAAAAAATTAACATGCGAAACTATTTATGGAATCTAATTGCAGAATAAATGATTTCGTTTAGTTAATGTAAGCATATCGCTTGGCTATTCATTATCCGAAGCTTATTATCTACGTATGTACAGTTCATTTAATTACTTAATTTGGATCCACGCGTGGGCACGGTCACGAGTTGCGTCACTCATTGCCACCGAAGCCTTATGGGAAATTATGTTTATTGTCCTATTTTCTTTATGGTGGTAAGATTCAATTTTATTATCTCTGAGTTATTGGGCGCTTTAATATTCCCTAGTCGTAAGTGGGAATCATAATTGATATGGTAGTTCAAGGCTGAAAAGGATAAAATAATAGTCTAGCGCAGAAATATGATGTTATTTTGCGAAAACGAGTAAATTTATCCAATACATTAAATTTTACAAATTTAGCGTGTAATTTTTCAAAACCGGTGGACGCAGTGGATGTTCTTTTCACATTAAAGAACAGATTAAAAATACTGAAAACTTTAAAATAAATTATAAAGAATATTTTATTAATTTATAAACTAAAACTAACATTTTCCGACTGCTTTTTGCCTAAGGTATCTCAATGATTTATTTTTATGCTTTTTATCAGAAGAAAATCGTGTATTCGATACTTTTAGGAAGGGAACTTTTCAGACTGTCAAGTACATATAAAAAACAAGAGAAGACACCCCAAAAGCAGCTTGTAACTTTTCTTGAAGTTTAACCCTCGTTTATAATTAAAGAAAATCATAGCACGAAAAACTTCCCGCGAGACAGCGATTGTTGCAAGCAAAAGAAGAGTGACAGATAATCTTAAACATATTAAAAAAAAACTACGCAAAGGTGGCCAGTGATTTTCACAAAGGAGGTTTGTGTTGAAATTAGCCGTCAATTCAAAATAGTTTCATGAAAGAAGAGATTGTATTTATTCTGTGGTTACGGAACAACCGAAAAAAAATTACCTATTATACAATAGATATTTGGAATATGTAGTAAACATAATTATGAATTCTTAAATCACAATACTCATTTTGTATATGAGTTATTTAAATATCATAATGATAACTTCATAGCTATTAAAATAATAGTGATCATTATTCAGATTAACTCCGCAGATCGTTTGAAATATTTCAGCGTTCATTTTGAAATGTTGCTATTACAACGATAAATTAAACGTTACTTAATAATTGGCTGTTATGTCTCTACTGCTATATTTATAGCTAATTAATTCGTATGTAAATTATTTATAAAACAATACTTTGTATTGTAATTTGAGTTAATAATAAGCTCGGATTCCTCATTAATATTTATCCTAGAACTAGCCGACCCACGCAACTTTGTCTGTCTTCTTTTGCCCGTAGCTTGAAGTAACAACAGAGTGAACAAATTTGTTTACCATGAAAACGATTATTGAGAGCCAAAAGATAGGTAAATACTATCTCGAACTTTTTTGCAACTTTTTAAAGGGGAACAATTCATTCGTATACTGTTTACTACATATACAATGGAAGCTTTCAAATGGAATAATTTTCTCCTGTTTTTGCAACACTTTTTATTGATACTTTGCTCTTTTTGGTCGTAACGTAATAATATAAACTATGTTCCTCAATAACTGGGCTATCCAACAATGAAATAATTAATCAAATTGGATCAGCACTTTCTGAGATTAGGGCGTTCAAACAAACAAGCTCTTCAGTGTTCACCTTTATAATACTATAGTATAGATTTCATTACAATCAGTTTATTTTTTGTAAATGTAGTTGTATTGTCTAAACTTACTTTATTGATATAAGCTTTACAATAGCAATAAATAAGTTGAGTACATCAAATCATCTGCTATGAGTGACTATAAACTCACAGTAATTAAAAAGCGAAGAAGTTACTGGTAGAGGTGAGGCATCGAGCCCTAATATTTAAAAAACTAATATTAATAAATATTACTTCGCTGTTTTAAAATAAATTATTGGAAAAGTAGATATCCAATAATTCTCAATCCTTTTATTTATTTTTTCGCTCATTGTGTGTTCACACATTTCTGCACAATTCTAAGTAAAATTTTAAGAAAATACTTGTGTACATCAAGTCCGCTTTTCTACCATTTTCATTTGTTCATCAAAAATTAAATTAATAAATAGTTACTAGTTTCCTCAATTACTAGATAAAAAAACCATTTTATGAATCCTTCTATGGATATTAATCTTCTTTATAAATATAAAAATTAATCCCCAAAATTTATGTACGCGCATAACTTCCAATCGCCTGCACCAAATGGGATAATTATTTTTTCTATAAGTTTGTTATTATTAGTACACAGTTTGTATAGAAGGAAATCAAAGATTAACGGGAAAAAATTTTGAAATAAAAATATTGCGGTAAGAAGTTCGTCGGGTCAGCTAGTAATTCATATAGTAATAAATGAGTAGTTGTTATTAATGGTATCATGAAACATTCTATTCAATCAAACTAATACACTATTTGAAGTAACAGGTGCTAAATATTTTAAAGTTGTCTATGATCATCAATAGGCCTTACTAGTCCTCTGTTGGATATAGACTTAATCATAACAAGAGGTTTTCACCTACCATACCACACTGGTGAGACGGATTGGTATAGGATTTGTATCAAGTTTTTCTTCTCTTTTCGAAACCCATTAAATGAGTAGGAGAGAAATTTTGAGTGAATTATCAAAATTACTTTATCGGGATTAGGTATGTATTTTAGGACATGCAAGTATCAGAAGGTCTATAATACAATACCTGTTCCATTACTTAAGTAACATCTCTAGTTGATAGAACTGGAGTACATAAATTGGTTTCATTAAGATGCCCTCCATTATTTTACTGACTCTTAGCGGGTATTGTTAAATTTCTGTTAAGAGATCATCTTCATTTGTTATAAAGCTTTGATTAAAAGTGCAAAGTATTATAATATTGTCAATAAATCGTCTTGTTTAAAATAGTAATAGTTTTGACAGACGAGGTATGATTGTATGTGTGGTGGTCGAGCCGGCCCAATTATACCGAAGCGTGGCTCTTCCACGTACAGGTTAAGTGGTTTAGACTCTACGGTGGCGTAGAGTCTAAACCACTTAACCTGTACGTGGAAGAGCCACGCTTCGGTATAATTGGGCCGGCTCGACCGAAGTGATACCACGGTCTCACAGAAAATCGGTGTGAAATAGTGCTTGCGCTGTGTTTCACCGAGTGAGGATACCGGAGGCCCATAACCCAAACCCCCTCCCCCTATCTCCCCTCCCTATCCCTCAAAGGCCGGGAACGCACTTATGACGCCTCTGGTGTTGCAGGTATCCATGGGCGGCGGTAACCGGTTACCATCAGGCGATAATTCTGCTCGTTCGCCCATCTATTCCATAAAAAAAAACCGATTTTAATGAATGAACTGTCAATAGATTCGTAAGAATGGTGCGGATGAAGGCTTTGTTAATGCAGTCAAAAGTTTTTTCGTTATAAGTTTTAAAGATTTTTCTTGTTATTAATAGTATGGTTAACCAAATTATATTGTTTATTATAGTAGATGAGTGATTGAGGACTTAATATTTTTTTAAAAAGGACAACTTTTAAGAAAAGGCAACTCCCGCTTGATGAATATACTTTCTGTGTTGCGGGACACTTTACAAACATACATATAACGGACAAAAAGAACATCCAGACTGAGGACAAATATTTGTAGTTCCGCGTGGGATTTGAACCTACGACATTTGGCTACTACTACCTACTATTTGCCACAATAACCGACATAAACGCGGGTGGAGCCCTGGGCAACAGCTAGTCCTCCATATGAATAAAAATGAATCGCTGAAATGTACGAAACAAGCATAACTCCCAATCGACAGTACCAAATTGTATAATTTTTTTATGTGTTAGGACAAGGTTTCTATATCTATACTAATATATAAAACTGAAGAGTTTTTTGTTTGTTTGTTTGTTTGAACAAGCTAATCTCGGGAACCACTGGTCCGATTTGAAAAATTCTTTCAGTGTTAGATAGCCCATTTATCGAGGAAGGCTATAGGCTATATAGTCACGCTAAGACCTACAGGAGCGGAGGAATAATGAAAAATGTTACAAAAACGGAGGAAAATTATCACGCTACCGGTAGTAGGAGACGCAAACGAGGTTGCGTGGGTCGGCTAGTATTATATATATGTCGGAGAACGAGTAGTTTTCTTAAGTTTTAATTTGAATTCGTGTTTATTTCAATCGATTATTCGAAACGTCAAACTGTGCATCGAGAAACATGGCAGTTTGGGTGGAATCTGTGGACGGTGTATGTAAAGCAAGAAACTGATTATTTGTTGTTATCGATGTGATTATTAAGTCTTAGTTTACTTACAGCTTGATTTAATAATGTTGGTTTAGTTTTAGTAGATTCTGTAAGCAATATTAAATTAAATGTTACTAAAATGTGTGCGGGTAACACCGAATAGAGTGGTAGGTGTCACCACTAGTTAAAGCGAGCAGCCGGTATAAAAGAGAGCGGCCGCACGAGTTGCGGGACTACTAACCTATTGGCTCTTAAACTAACTACCCACCGTTTCGTATTGAAGAAAAATAGAATCAACAGATCAGTTTAGTTCGAGCATTGTACCAGGAAGGACAAGCTGTAAATAAGCTAAGTACATAGGTTTCTTAATTATTGTAATTAACTGTCAAACGTTTGTAACTAATAAGTTAAGATTTAAAAGAGTGGCCATGAGTTTCTTTGCCAGTATTCTTCTCATAAGGCTCTACGCATTTTGGAAACTGGAGGTTATGGGTCGTCACGGACGTTCAGTGGATTTTGGTGTTCTCACCTAATTCACTTTGACAATGTTGTGCCGATCTATGATTTTAACTGTAGCTTCATTGATTCAATAAACTATTGGAATTCTATATTGTCTTTGGCTGTGCATATAAACCCTACCTACCAACGTGTGTAATAATGAAGATTGATTACTAGACTAGACTAGACTTGATTAAGAGAGATTTCTATTGCTTTAAATCACGAGTGCCACTTGACAAACATGCAAGTGACGGCGGCAAAGCTGACGTCACCATTTCATAAAAACCGCTTCGACCGATCTCCCCGCTGTGTCTCCGACATCAGAAGTGGGATTACCTATGGATACCCCTATGGATTACCTGTGATACCCCTAGAGATTACCTGTGAATTACCCCTGTGGACTACCCCTAGAGATTACCTATGGATTACCTGTGAATTACCTTATGGATTACCTGTGAATTACCCCTGTGGACTACCCCTAGAGATTACCTGAGGATTACTCCTATGTACTACCCCTATGGATTACCCATATGGGTTACCCATAACAGATCAGGCACAAAATACAGGGCAGTTTGTTATTATTTTATTTTACGGTTACCCTACGTTAAAAAAAAATCTTTTCGATACGGAATTAATTTGTGTTATACGAGAACCGTCAACTGGTGGGAGAACTACTCCGACTGTAAAAGTGAAGTGATGTGTGAAAAATACAAGCGCTGACACAGCTATGCCAAAATCAAAAGGTTACGTAATCCAGTAAAGATTAGGACAATTTTACTCGTGACAATATTGCTAACATTTAATCTGAGATTTCAGATACTACCTCGCCTGGCAGTCGAAGGAAACCAAAGCGCAGAAGACGATTACTTGAACCTTATTCAAGTGTGGTGTCATAGATGCCGTTCCAATATGAATGCCAAGACAAACGATTTGCAAACCGAGTAACCAGTGAATGTCAGCTCCATCCAACCAGCTCTAGTTTAGCTCTAAGAAAGATTTGGTGAGAAGTTTTCATTTTGTTTTTAATGCCCTTTAATGAGACAAATTCTGTCAGATAGATTTCTGGGCCAACGACAATATAGTGCAGTAATATTATTGAGGGTAGGTAACGCCCGCCCTTATTGTAACATAGTATTGTATGGTCCACGAATTGTTGCTCTGAGTCTGGGTGATCTTTATGTCCGTTTGTGAGGTCCCCCGTGACACAGGATGTTTATTCCTAATGGGAGGGTTGTCTTTTTAATAAAACAATAAATTCTGTCAAGAAATCCGGGTTGAAGAAATGCACTGAATAGCATTTCCTGTAGTAGGTACACGATTACTGTATTTCAAATGACATAATTATTTAAAGAAAAGAATGAAAATCTGCTTGCATTAGGCTTTTCAGTTGTAATTTTCGAAAAGTTCTTAAAAGTAATAAGGTCGTTTCTATTGGTGCCTACGTTCTCTTATAAAATGAGGATCGCAATCAAATTAAATTAAAACCACAGTATAAAGGTCCTTACGTGGTCACCGAAATACTAGAGGGAGACCGCGAATTTGCTGTCCACACATGTTTTCTACTCACACATATTTTCTACCAACCATTGATCATCTACACTCGCAGTAATCAAAGTGAATACAGACCGTCAAATACCCACTAGTGAAGTCCCTATTGATTTGTCCGATGAACGTGATGTAGAAAAAAATGATCTTTGAATAGTTTATTAAATTAATCGAAGTCTTTATTTTGTTCGTGAACAATTATTTGGAATGTATTTTGTGATGTTTAACCAGACCATTGTTGATAGAGATAGGATTACAATCTTTAAGTTTATTTAAATTAATAAACAAAGTTATTTAATTACAAGGGATGTAGTGTTGGTAACCTGGTTTCACTACCTCCTTAGGTCTCGCTGGTCATTTGTAGCCGTAGCTCATGCAGTACTTATCTGTAGAGAGTGCGCGGTGCGCATCTGGCTATGCGAATGTTAGTTGCTGATTAAGTGACAATAAAAAGAACTCTAACTCTGGTTAAGAGTTGAGCAAAAACCCGCTAGTGAAGTGGTTATTCGCAGTCGCTGGTTAAGTGACTACGATATGTTGCTGGTTAAGTGACAATAAAAAGATCTCGATCTCTGGTTAATAGTTGAGCAAAAAGCCGCTGGTGAAGTGGTGATACGCAGTTGCTGGTTAAGCGACTAAGTCAAAACGTCTTAACGCTGTTACTAGTGGTTTAGACAGAGGTGCTGAACCTAGGTTAACAATAGTGATTGTTTGTACTAAGACTTGCGTGATTAAGCATAGTAGCAAGTAGAGACATAAATGAGCACTATTAGAACAGAACCTTATCGTGATATCTCAAGTGAATAGAACTGATCTTATTTAAAAATTAAAATCATGAAGGCAAAATAATTTGTTATCTTTGAAATTGGTTTCTATGAATCTTTAATTTGGTCAGGAATAGCCGAGAGGACGGATTCACTGTCCAGATGATTCCTCAGTTAACAAACACGTAGACGTGTAAGTCCATCAGAATGCCTGTCTGCAAGGCAATACCGGCCGAATAAATTGAGCTACTGTGGTTGCTTTTTTCTTTGTTTACAGATGACCCACACGAGGACGTGTGAAGCATCAGGATGGCCGTGTCGGAGAACGAGTAGTTTTCTTAAGTTTTAATTTGAATTCGTGTTTATTTCAATCGATTATTCGAAACGTCAAACTGTGCATCGAGAAACATGGCAGTTTGGGTGGAATCTGTGGACGGTGTATGTAAAGCAAGAAACTGATTATTTGTTGTTATCGATGTGATTATTAAGTCTTAGTTTACTTACAGCTTGATTTAATAATGTTGGTTTAGTTTTAGTAGATTCTGTAAGCAATATTAAATTAAATGTTACTAAAATGTGTGCGGGTAACACCGAATAGAGTGGTAGGTGTCACCACTAGTTAAAGCGAGCAGCCGGTATAAAAGAGAGCGGCCGCACGAGTTGCGGGACTACTAACCTATTGGCTCTTAAACTAACTACCCACCGTTTCGTATTGAAGAAAAATAGAATCAACAGATCAGTTTAGTTCGAGCATTGTACCAGGAAGGACAAGCTGTAAATAAGCTAAGTACATAGGTTTCTTAATTATTGTAATTAACTGTCAAACGTTTGTAACTAATAAGTTAAGATTTAAAAGAGTGGCCATGAGTTTCTTTGCCAGTATTCTTCTCATAAGGCTCTACGCATTTTGGAAACTGGAGGTTATGGGTCGTCACGGACGTTCAGTGGATTTTGGTGTTCTCACCTAATTCACTTTGACAATGTTGTGCCGATCTATGATTTTAACTGTAGCTTCATTGATTCAATAAACTATTGGAATTCTATATTGTCTTTGGCTGTGCATATAAACCCTACCTACCAACGTGTGTAATAATGAAGATTGATTACTAGACTAGACTAGACTTGATTAAGAGAGATTTCTATTGCTTTAAATCACGAGTGCCACTTGACAAACATGCAAGTGACGGCGGCAAAGCTGACGTCACCATTTCATAAAAACCGCTTCGACCGATCTCCCCGCTGTGTCTCCGACATATATATGGAGTTGTGTGTTGGAAGTTGGGGTGAGCATAATTACTAAAATAAATTTTCAGAAACTTAGAAAACATTAACGAAAGAAAAATATAGCGGCACAAAGGTCAGCTAAATAATACATAATAAACTTTAATTTTTTAATTCTACAATATAAGTAAACCTTACTACAAATTTGTTCTAAAATTAAACCTATTTTTACATCTATACTCATATTATGCGTAGAAACTTGTATGATTTTTACAAATTGTTATTTCATGATTTTAAATACGGTTAACGTGGAACCATTTTTCATTCTTCACAGCACTCTCATTTCAATCCATTATGTGAAAGTGTAATTTAAGGCTCAATTTTAATTGTAATTAATCCTTTGTCGTGGGAATAATTTTAAAACCATGGCTGGTTGTTGAAAAATCAGTACTTGTTTGATAGCTACCATTAATCTTGCTACTTTATCGTTATCCTCACTACAAATAACGTAACGGGGATTTCTATCCCAATTATCGCCATCCATACCGCCATAATCTCTTTTATCTCCTTCATTTACATCACTTTGTTGAACCACGTCTTTCATCCCATTAATACCACCACCGAATTAAATGGTTGGTGATAAATGAGTTCGCGGACCATCAATGATATGATCACTTCTGATACTTGCATTATGCCACTTGATTAATGACCGGTTGACGGAAAACGGGTTCCTTTGGGACCACCACCTATAAAAGGACCATCTCTACTTCTATGATTGGCACCACTACCGTAATCACGATTTTTGACCCGACCATTGCCAATACTGGCATAATGGATAACTCTACTCTTTCCTCCACTATCATAACTATGAATTGGTGGAAATTGGGTCTCTTTAGGACCCCCTCCAATAATAGGAGCACCTCTAGCCCCATTTATGACATCACTTCTATGATGATATTTTTTGCTTCTCTCGCTATGGTATACATTAGTTGATGGAAAACGTGTGCCTTGGGGACCACCGCCAATAACAGGACCTTTTTTACTTCTATCACTGATACCACCGCTGTTACGATATTTATTAACCCTATTATCACCAAGGTCTCTATTTCTCCCACCGTCGTGAGAAGTAGTTGCAGCAAAAGAAGGGGAAGTTAATCTTGATCCACCGCCGATTATAGGCCTGGATCTTCCATTTCCATTAGCACTACCACTCTGATAATAACCTTTACTAAAAGTACCATCGAAATTACGGTATTTGCCCGAACTTTCTTGATTACTAGCTTGTTTCGTGCCTTTAACTGTCTTTAAACGATGACGAGTAAATGACGGGAAAGTAGTTCTTCTCGGACCACCACCAATAAGAGAACCAACTCTTCCTTTATCATTAGCACCACCATTATGATGATAGTTTTTATCAGATCTGTCACCTCTATGAAGCCGTTGTTTGCCCCAGCTATTAGTACCATCAGCGTGATGAACACCTTTTCCACCGCCGTGATGTACAGTTGACGGATAACGAGTTGTTCCCGGACCGCCGCCGATCAAAGGACCACCTTTTCCTTTAACACCACGATTGTGATTTTTACCCCAGTTAATCCTCACGTTACCACCACGAGTGGTAGATGGAATATAGGTTCTTCCGGGTCCTTCACTTTTATGATGACCTCTTGTTACCCAACCTATGTGGTGACCATCTCCAACCAGACTTCCATGAGGGCCAGCTGTAATCCAACCAATATGATGACCTGAAAGTATAATTATAGAGTAGTAAAAAGACCAGAACTGGCAGAAATTATTTTTATTCAGACACCGCGGCCCCTGTAAAAGTAGTTAATTGCGTTCACAAAAATAAAATCCTTTCGGACACGGCGGCCAGTCTCAACAGAGACTACCCAATTACGTAAGTGATGTTACAGTGCACAAGTGTATGCGCACACACATATGCACACTCTGTTCCCTCACTCTCATAATCCGATGGGACGGCTATTCGAAACAACCGGGAAGAGATTAGGTGCAGGGTCAACGGCTTTACTTGCTCTCGGAGTCTCCGAGGCACAGACGCTATGACCCGAATTTCAAACTTCGGGCCGTTATTAAGCATTTCTATAATTAGAAAACTCAATAATACTCTTTGGCCCGATCCGGGCATAGATCCGATAGCAAGAGGTCATAAGCAAACAAGGTTTGATTATGACCGACGAATAGATTCCGAAAAATGAAGAGATTCGTGTTTTTTTTTAAGTCTGTTTAGAATAGGAATAAATGAGTGAGTGAATGGTGGTAAACGGTGAGTCAATAATGTATGAATGTATTTTAATCGCCATTACCTCCATGGCCACCTGAGGCTTTGAAGAGACGACCTCCAACACCAACGCGTTCACCTAAAAAATGTCTTAAATTACTCATTTTATTCAAAAATTAGTTGCACATTGGTCAAACCTGTGTCATTTGAATGAAATAAAGTAGATTTAATTAAAAAATGTACATATTTACCACAATAATTCTAAGATGTAAGAATGGAACTAACAGTGTTTAGTTTTCAATTAGGCACTATTTGGAAACAAATTTAGTATATCTAACGTTAATTACTACTAACTGAGCCCCGCGGCGTTACCCGCGATAGAACAGTAACCCCGGGTAAGGCCGCGGGGTAAAGCTAGCCTGAAAAAGTTACCAAAGTTACTTCTTATATCATCTGCTACTTGCCAGTGAAAGTCCTGTCAAAATCGGTTCAGCCGTTCCAGAGATTAGCCGGAACAAACAAACAGACAGACAGACAAAATTGTACACTATGTTATTTTGGTATATGTATTCTGTAAACATACAAATGGATTTAGTTAAAAAAGCGGTTATTTTGATATTATAAAAAGACACTGCAATTTCATTTAGTTGTATAGATAACTAGCTGACCTCGTTTGCGCCTTATATTGCCCGTAGCGTGAAAATTTCCCCCGTTTTTGAAACATTCTTCATTATTGCTCCGCTCCTATTAGTAGTAGCGGGATGATATATACCCTATAGACTATTCAACATCGAAATAATTTTTCAAATCGGACCAGCGGTTCCTGAGATTAGCGTGTTCAAACAAACAAACAAACAAACAAACAAACAAACTCTTCAGCTTTATATATTAGTATAGATATATAGATAAAGATACTGATTACTCACGTTTATTTTTCCTTCGAATTTCTCTGAAAGCAAGCGATATGAGATTACCAGAAAATAATTGTTGTAAAAATTCCATTTCAGTGCGCAAAAATCATAAATTTTGGTTGTTCACTTCGGTCTTTCGATCATAACTTTACAATGGCCATATGTCTTTGGAATTTTCAAGTCAGAAGTTTTTATAATACTCACCTAGATAGTCCATTAAGGTTAAGCCAATCTTCTAAAACTTGCGGAAACGACAATTTCCTAAAAAAAAAATCGTTCTTTAATAGGTATGGGGTAATTCTTAATTAGGGCTTACTATGGTATTGGTATATAGATTTTCAAGGAAGCTTTCTTACACACCGAATTTACATCATCATACCCATCCAGTCACATCCTATCCAGGACTAGTATCAGTCTTGTGGAAATATCATCAATAATCGATGATGTAGTCGAATTCTCTGACACGGGCATTAAAACAATTCTAAATGTCATCATCTTCTTAGATAAATTGGGATCGGCAACCGATTTTACCTGAATATCAGTTTTTCCACAGAATCCGACTGGCATCGAACCTCCGCAACCCTGTGGGTGAACTGTATTCAACGGTTGAACTAGTTGTCAGTATATTTGAGGGCACTGACTTCCCAATAACGACTGCCATAGATGTTCATGACAACCGGGACCGACGGCTTAACGTGCACTCCGAGGCACGGGCCAGAAACTCTGCCATCTTCCAAATTCCGGGCTGTCATTAAGAATTTCTTGTGAGAAAAAAACAGCAATCCGACCCGGGAATCAAACCTGAGACTTATTAATCAGCAGTCGTTTACGCCAACCGCTAGACCAACGAGGCAGTGTAAACGTAATGTTAGTATTAAATTGTAGCAGATTATCACATCAACAGCTTTTAATGGTCCGTTGGATAAAAGCTTCTCCTTGGAAAGGAGATCATGGCATGACCATGACCATACCACGCGAGCCATACATAGAGTTGTTTGAAGTTTTCTTCTTTATGCAGTGATTTTGTCTTGATTTGTTCCCTTAGTCGTCGCTACATAACACTGCCACCATTAATACGATCAGATAACTGCTACGAAATATTTTAATTAACAATGAAACCACTTCTATACGCAACTTTGAAAGCAATATTTACTTGATCAGTTAATAAGACTGATTTGTGAGCTAAGTAAGAATTCCTGAGGTGCACTCGAATCTGAAACATTTTCCTAAAACATATTGAAATGACTTAATTATTAAATAGTTTTTAAAGAAAGCGTTAGACTTTCGTTTTAGTAAATTAAGTGTAATTGTACTGTTTAGTAATGTGTAACTAAATAGGAGAGGGCGCTACCGTGTTAATTTTTACGTCGGCTCTGTATAAATAGTGATTTATAAATGAAAATAAGTGCATTTACTTAGTGGGAAAGACAAAAATAAAGAAATAAACAACTGATTTGGAAACATGAGGAAGGGATTTGAATTGGTAAATTCGATAAAGTCCCTAACGGTCATTATACTTTTACGTAGAAACAGATCAATACCTACTTTTGATTGTAAGTGGAAATGGAGTATGGCCATCCTCTATAAATTTTGTTTTGTAGTAGTCAATAAAGTGATTTAACCACTTGCAGATTGAACCTGTAGTTAGATCCGTTCTTACTCCAAACAGCAGAACCAACATTATAAGCATTTTCTAAAACAAAATGAAGGGTTGAATAAAAAGATCCTTTCGTCAATTGAATCTAAAAATATACTTTCCATAACTTTGTGTTTGAATCTCATCATCAGTTACCAAAACGTTTTCTGTTATGTCAATTTAATTCTTTTATTTTGTTTTTTTTTTGCCAAGTACAATAACTTTGACCTTCCTTAGCAATGAAACATTGAATTATACTTTTGGTTATAAGGTTACTTTTATAACCATTTAAGAAAATGTACAACTCTACTAGGCTGGGTCTCAAACACGCCCAGTATTATCACGGGTTTAGTAATATCCCTTTCATTTTATTCTCTTACTTACAAATTTTTCTGTCCATTTTTCTATTTCTTTTAATTATTTGGTTTCTTCGAGCTTATTTATTTGCACCTACTCTTTACTTTCTAGTTCTAAATAATAATAATAAATATTTCGGACATCTAACACACAACGCCATCTAGTCCCAAGCTAAGCAGAGCTTGTGTTATGGGTGCTAGACTACTGATATAAATACATATATATATTTTTTTTGTAAATACATACATATTATACAAAGAAAACACCGTCTTCTCAATTTGATTCACTCGGTAGTAGAGCTACGCTGATTTATTTATTGTTATTAATAGTAGCCTATGTGTTATTCTGATGTATAAGGTATATTACTGTAAAATTTCATCCAAATCCGTTCAGTAGTTTTTGCTTGAAAGAGTAACAAACATCCATCCATTCATCTATACTTACAAACTTTCGCGTTTATAACATTAGTATAGATTTATTATTCATGTGATCTAACAAGCTAACAAATGTGGTATCCAAAACTCTTATAAGATTACTTTTGGACAATTGAGTTGCCAGGTAATTATCATACCCTAGCCATATTGCAGTATTAATGTCGAAGTATATCGATAATAAAAAACAAAACATTCAAATTACAAATTAAAGATTTAAAAAATGACAGTTTAAGAGTTTAAAAAAAGTAATAATCAGTATGGCTATACTGCGTCATTCAAAATTTTACATTTATTATACAAATGTCCCAATTCATCATACGTCGCCACGTCGGAACGAATGAGTCTGTTAGACACGGGTTTTACTACTGCCTTACAGAAAACCGAACAAATGACAGCACTCATGCTAACGTGTTTCGATGGTGAATGCGGGACCAGAGGCTCAATGATGCAGAAGCATCTTAGTAGGCCGCTATGTTGTGGGTCACCATGCTGCTTTGTAGCATTGTCTGCATTTACAACGATTATGGTGACCACAACCTTAGATTCTGCGCATGCTTTCCCACAGGCAGAGTATAGTCCGTTTGTACAGCTCATATATTTTAAAAAATATATTATTATTACCATCTTTCAGTTCTATTAATAGTAACATTTTAATTTCACGTTTTACACACTTACCCATGTTGTTTTGGATAAAAAAATCAATTCATAAACAATATTTTTAAAATAAGAACACTTTTATCAAGTCAAGTTTTACAATTCTATCTTTGAACAGTTGTTTCAAGTAACTAAATTAACTGATTTAAATGAAGTTCTAAGTCCAAAAAAAACAAACCTAATATAAAATTCGATATCAGATAATCGGCTTAAAGTAAGTCTCGCTAACCAGAAAAAAAACTTACTCTAAAAAACATTTCCAACTTCTAACTCGCTTTAGATTTAACTCCGTTAAACAATTTTTTGTTTGGATTTTAAATTCTATTGTGAGAGTCTTTTTAACCATTTCTACAATATGTTTATCATGAGAACATAAATTTCATTGAAGGAGTGCGAATAGGCTATTAATATTACTGTTATATGGCACGTTTTAATTATTACTTCTGGTAGTGCATTATAGTTTAATGAACTAAGGCAACGTGTGAAATACAAATGTATTATACGGATGGAGTAACAGTTTAAGTGGTAGCTCGCTGAAATGAAATGAAATGAAATGAAATCATTTATTCTGCAACTAGGTTGTATAAACATTTTTGCAAGTTAAACTTTTTTTGGGCAGATGAGTTCGGTCTTTCCTAACTGGACTAGCCCTGAGAAGAAAGGACGAAACAAACTCAGGGATCAAACTTCTCTCTAAATCTACTTTTTTTTGTATATTTATATGCCTACCAAAGTGATTCTACTCTGCCTGATGGAAAGAGTCACCATAGTCATTGCGAATCCAGACAATGCAACAATGCTGCATCGTTACTCACACTACCCTGTCTATTGAGATGCTTTTGCATCATCGGGTCTGCGGTCTCGCACTCACCAACGAAACCCGAAATCACAAATGCCGTAATTTTAGGTTGGTCTTCCTTCAATGAGAGGGTAGTACCACTGTGGTCTAGCCGCCCGTTCGTCTAATAAATAACATTATATTTTCTATCTACAATACCTTCGAGTGCAATCAATAAATAAATGTTGATAAAGAAATCACAGTTGTAAATCAACTCATACATTTATAAACTTCATAAGCGTCTCTTTTCAATTGAATCGTAGACCAAATAATCTTAGGCAAAGTATTAGCCAATGACACACAAGAATTTACGCGTTAAGGATTGCAGAAAGGAGAACGCTTGCAACTTGGCTAGGGAAGCTGGTCGCGAAAATCTGACAACATGGAAAATTGAACTGCAAATGTTTGTAACACTGTATAAATAAATAGTAAGCAAAACCTCTATTCTAAGAGAGACCAGTGACTATTGGTGGAACAGAAGCTGTTAATGTGCTGTATAGATAACATTATTGAAACCTGAGACGACTTAAAATACGAGTGAGCTTGTGCACTGTGTGGAATCATAACTCCTAGACCTCTTTACGTTGTATATTCCAAAGTCCATTATACTGTTAGTACACCATAGTCCATCACAGTGTAGTCAGAAACTAAGTCTGAACCGCAGCACCGCGCTTGATGAGCTAACTTTGCACGTCTTAGTTATAGTTTAAGTAAAGTTTAGGCCACGAAAACCGCTGTAGCGATGCTTATTCTCCTTCAATTATTTTCAAACTTCTTACAAATTACTAATGGCATTTTTATAAAGCCTGTATAAATGAAATTTATACTGAATGACTTATTTTGTTACCAATTTTCCATTGTCTTTCTGCATCAATATAAAATTATGTAACTACATTTCAAAAGTGCTTTACGTGAACCCATCTTCAAAAAGAAATCGAGTTCTTGCGACCGAGGTCGGCGCCTTGTATGTATTCATATACATAATTATCTAAACTGTGTCCAATCCTGCACAATATTTTAACATCACTTGAAGTTTAACTGGTAGAGTAAACGTACATTGAGTTCATCTTTCTACAATAATCGCATTACATTTGAATCATATAAGCGGAAGCTTCAAGACCTTTTTATGGCCATACCGCTTAACAGTCTCATAACAAAAACAATTAAAAATGGACTTAGGTTATAACACTGTTCTGATATACTGTGTATTTTATTTAAATTATTACTATTACAGAGCATTAAATACAGCAGTTCTTAAAATCTTGATCTCAGTGAAAAATGTCAACAAAACTGACTGAGTAACCTTGAAAAAGCGTCATGTTTACATATCACCTACTATTTCATTATTTTCGTGCCAGTTTTATCAGAAATTAAGTGCAATACATTATTAATATGAAATTGACAACTAAAATGTACCTCGTAAGAGTTGTAAAACGGCACTGGTGACCAGTGGCTCAGAAAGCTATTTTAAGGGACTGTAGAAAAATTGATCCATATATTTTTGGACTGTTAATTTGAGATTTAAAATACTCACTTCAATATTCAGTTTATTTGTAAGGATAAGTGCTTTGTTTGCGTGTGCATTTTTTTGTTTTATGTCTCCATACTTGTTTTACCCCCTTAGAGATGAAAGACCCCGTAGACATAAGCATCAGCAGAAGAAAATCAAATTTGTAAGCCCAACTGTTTAGGCTCTACATTGATAAAACAGTAAGGCAGTTAGAGCAAAGAATTATATTTATGGGAGGTAGGTTTATGCTACTAATGATCACGGAACAATAGTCACATTATGCGAGTCGGACTCTCGCACCGAGGATTCCGTACAAACCTGAAGGTACATATAATACTAGCCGACCCACGCAACCTCGTTTGTGTCTCCTATTGCCCGTAGCGTGATAATTTTCCCCCGTTTTTGTAACATTCTTCATCGTTGCTCCGCTCCTGTAGGTCTTAGCGTGATGATATATAGCCTATAGCCTTCCTCGATAAATGGGCTGTCTAATTTTTCAAATTGGACCAGCGATTCCTGAGATAAGCGTGTTCAAACAAACAAACAAACAAACTCTTCAGCTTTATATATTAGTATAGATGATGTAACTAAAAATTTATACTTTTCGCAATTTTCCTTTATCTGTGCTATAAGACGAGTTCCTGAGAAAAAGGATCTTGACAGACAGACGGACAACAAAGTGATTCTATAAGGTTTCGGTTTTTTCCTTTTGAGATACAGAACCCTAAAAACATACAGATAATAAACATAATTTAAAAAAAAAAAACTAAAAACACGCTTATACATAACAAAATAAAAAACCGATTTCAAGAAGGTCCAAATCGATCGATTTCTCTTAAATGCCCTCATCAGATCTTAGTGTCCTTATCCTGGTACCACATTGAGTACTTTCGATTAAAAAAAGTATCATTAAAATCGGTCCTTAAACGACGAAGTTATCCGCGAACACATATAAAAAAATATATATACGATCGAATTGAAAACCTCCTCGTTTTTTGAAGTCGGTTAAAAAGTCAAGGACCAACAAACAAAAAGTTAATAAAAGTGTGTTAAAATACAGCGAGCGTTCATACTGTACAACAATTTCTTACGACTATTAGAGTCGTATTTTCACCCTCCCAGTGATAACAATATAATAAACGAGAATAGGTGTATGGGTAGCTCAGAAAAGGTAACGTTTTTACCTTTTTCCCTCGAGTGAATTTGGTCTAAATCTGTGTTTAATGACTTGATTATGCAAGAGCTTGCCACGGGTGCGCATACATCACGCTACGTGAGTGCTGTAAGGAAAGGTCTACACCTCTATAAATCTCAATTGTAACTGAATAAAATAAATGCTTTTTAACAAAGAATATAAGTCAAGAAGAAGAAGGCAAGAAAGAAAAATCTGAAAATAAGAGAAATAAACTCCTACATTGCCTAAAAAATTTTTGTTACAAACAGGTAGGTCAAATGAAAATTGTGTTTGTTATATATTGGTGACTGGTTTTGTTCGCCTCTAAGTGTCAAAATAGCGTTTCTTTTGTGACTTTTTGCTTAGGAAATAGGTACTTACGATGCGAAGCTACACATATGATGTAGATGTCATAACCCTGAGAGCTATGCTTATATAGACCGGAGTACAATTACAAATTAGTTTTAATTCAACGCTGACAATGGCCGACAACACACCTATAACTTGATTACCTGACTCTTGGACACAGGTTGACACCGTTTATTGGGTCCGTCCACCGACAGGGACCAAAAACCCCAGTACAGTACATTGAGTTAAAATCAATCTCAACATTCTAAATATGATAAACGGACATGTACATTATCTAAGGACATAGGTAGTAGAGCCACGCTGATTTCAGCACGAACGGGCCGGCGGTACTACCCATGCACAGAAGATCAACGTAAAATGACAGTATTTGTGTTGTCGCGTTTCGATGGTGAGTGCGAGACCGGAGACACAATGACGCAGAAGTATCACTAGGCCGCCATAGTGTGGGTGACCATGCTGCATTGTTGCATTCGTAATGAGTATGACGACCAACGCTTTTGAATTCTGCTTATGCTTTCTATCAGGCAGAGTAAAGTTATTTTGGCAGTTTAAAAAATAACCAATTTTCTTCCGTGAGCATCAGTGTGTTCAAGGCTTTAGAGAGTAAAAGGTAACTACAGGAAGGGTATATTAATGCTACATTTACCTGATTTCATTTGCATAATTAAGGTAATCGTACGTAAAGTCACATGTGGTGTGCGGGCACAAAGGAACGCGTTATTGTAATAATATTCTGGCCTCTAGATATACATATTATTCTGTGTAACTAGTTGACCAGCGCAACTTCATCTATGTCAATCAAAAGAACATATTTTTTTGTTCTTTTAATTTTTTTCATTGATGAGTAGTTCCTGTTGGTTTATTTCCATACAAACAAGCTTCATTTACTTTTACGAAACAGTAGAGTCTTTTTTTGAAAATATTCATCACTAGCGCCCGCGGCTCCACCCGCGTATATGCCAGTTATCGCGGCAAATAATATTCTATGTATTATTCTGATGTACAAGCTATATTACTGTAAAGTTGCATTCAAATCCGTTCAGTACTTTTTGCGTGGAAGAGTAACAAACGTCAATCAATCCATCCATCTTTATCCATGCCTACAAACTTTCGCGCTTATAATATTAGTAAGGTTTTGTAGTATTTCTCCAACTGCCAAATGACAAAACAACTCATCTACTCGGCATTGAAGACAAAGTATTGAGATCGTTTGTTGTTTTTTCGAAAGAGGATCCCCATATCATCTCCTTCACATGTTTATCATCAAACTGCCTCGGTGGCGCAGTGGTAGCATACGCGACTGCTGTTCTTGAGGGCTCGGGTTCGATTCCCGGGTCGGAACAAATGTTTGTATGATCTGCAAATATTTGTTTCGGAGTTTGGGTGTTTTCTATGTATAATATGTATGTATTTACAAAAAAAAAGTATATAAGTATTCATATCAGTTGTCTAGTACCCATAATACAAGCTCTGCTTAGTTTGGGACTAGATGGCGTTGTGTGTTAGATGTCCCAAATATTTATTATTATTATTTATTTATTATTATCATTAATTTCATCACGACGAAGACTTGAAGACTCGAAGACTTAAGATTTGAAGACTTTAAATACTTGACTTTGGTAGAAATAGCTGATCCAGCTGGTTGCCATCTCATCAAAAGACCCGGGTCGGACCAAATGTGTGTAGGTTCTGCAAACATTTGTTTCGGAGTTTTGGTGTTTTCTATATGTATGTATATTAATATGTTTTTTTTTTATGTAGGAGGGCAAACGAGCAGACGTATTACCTGATGGTAAGTGATTACCGTCGCCCATAGACACCTGTAACACCGAGGCGTCACAAGTGCGTTGTTGACCTTTGGGGGATGGGGAAAGGCAGTGCCGGTTTTAACACTACCAGCGCCCTGGGCGAGATTTCTACGGCGCCCCCCAACTGCAATTAAAACCCATACGAAAAAAGGGAAATGATATAATTCAATATGCATTTATCAAAAAAACAATTATTTATTATAAAAAATACCTTTCTGGCCTTTCCATAAGTGAACTCTTTTATAAGGTTATCAAAGTCGATGTTTTCAGCAATTTATTTTTCAATTGACTTAGTTGCTAAGTTTGTCAATCTGGGTTGAGATATTATTGATCGAAGATAGGTTTTGTATGAAAAACTCCTCTCCCCACTAGCAACTATTAAGGTATACTTAGTCAAAAATATGCGAAATGCTATCCACACATTTGGATATTTTCTTGTAGGTTGTGATTTTTGATAAAATTTAAAACAAAAATAGGAAACGTTCTGATCAGGCAAAAAATATTTCAGACTTATGAGTTTCGTACATAACATATAACCATCTATGTTTGATTTAGAGTCAATTTTAATTGGAGATCCCCACAGACTTTAACAAAGTCGGATTTTTACCCGACTACGGCAAAGCCAAAGAAGGGTTATGATTTTGACAGGCTATGTATGTATGTATGTATGTATGTATGTTCATTTGTTCCCTCTTAACTCCTTAACTACTCATTAGAACTGGACAAATGAGGTGTCGCTAGGAGCGTCATGATCGTCTTCTGGTTGTAGGCTATATGACGTGTCACTGAATCTAATGTGGCGCCCTCTAGCCGACATAAAGTACTGTATTAAAAAATAAATTTTAGATAAATATGTCGTGTTTGGTATCATTGGAAAGGGCGTTACTTGTACATTTCAAAAATACATATATTATTAGCATTTTCTCGTGACTTTGTCCGTATTTATTGGATAAATGTGGTATTTCTATGGTATGCTTGTTTGTTCCATCCTTATTTCTGAAAATACTAGTCAGAATAAGACAAATGAGGTATCGTTAGAAGCGTCTTGATTGCCCGCTGATAATAGGCTATATGACGTGTCACTAAATCCTCCTGCATGCATTGTGGTTTTTGCTTGTTTGTTAATATTTATATAACGGGTAGTTAAGTAAATGTTACGTGAGATGATCGATTATTACTTACCTATTCAATTACTTACACTCACTATTTCTCGTAGAACCCAACTACAAAAATGAGTTTGATAATATGTGGTAAATGCCGTTGGTGTCACAATTGCTAAATTCGCTATTTTTACTATTTTAAAATTATGTAATGTGTCATTGTTTATTTACCTCAATAAATATAAAAAAAAAATCTAATGTGGCTCCCTCAAGCCGACGCAAAGTAGTGTATTAAAAAATAAATATGAGAGAAATATGCCGTGTTTGGTATCATACAAAAGGGCGTTACTTGAACATTTCAAATATATATATATTACTAGCTGCCCCGGCAAACGTCGTTTTGCCATAAAAAAATTTAAGGATGGGTGACCCTTACCATTTAGGGGGATGAAAAATAGATGTTGTTCGATTCTCATATCTACTCAATATGCTCACAAAATTTCATGAGAATTTGTCAAGCCGTTTCGGAGGAGTTTGGCAACTAAAACTGTGACACGAGAATTTTATATATTAGATTGGCATTTTCTCGTGACTTTGTCCGTATTTATTGGATAATTGTGATATTTCTGTGGTATCTATTTGAAATATACTTTACTTTACAAAGAAATTAGTATTATAGAGGCACCAAAACATTTTAAATAAAAGAAAGTAAAAACTAAAACCCAATTACGACAAAAAACGACGCTGAAAAAGTTTTTTTCAGCGTCGTTTTTTGTCGTAGTTGGGTTTTAGTTTTTACTTTTTTTTTCCTGAATCTGTTTAATATTTTACAAAAAAGACCAAGATTTCGTACTAAGTTAACTGTTCGAACCTTTCATTGACTGAAATTAATATAGTGTCCAGAAGACAGTTGAAAAATTCAAATTCTGAAATCTTTTAGATGTTCAGCTAGAGTAATAGTCTCATGAGACACTTGAACATCAGTTGTCTGGATTTCAATAGTAAAGTTATGTAAGCATCATGGAAGGCAGTAATTTGGTAACGGACTGCTTTAACCTTGTGGCTTTAACACTGCTTATTCTTGCTTCCCAACGTGGTCACTGAGTTTTTTTATAGTTTATAGCCCCAAGTAATCAGTTAGAATTTTCCATGGACGAACATTGTATTTGTTTTACATCATCAATGGAGTCATCCTTGTATATTTTTCCTTTGCGGAAATCCCTCTGGATACCGACTTGCTGGTGGCATGTCGGACTCGAATCGGCTAAAACCGCACGCTGTCTCGGCTACTGGAACCCGGGGAACCAGGTGCACTCTAGAAAGAAAAACCCTGGAACCCCGAGGTACCTCGGGCCACCTACGGTATGTAGATGGCCCCCTCCTGTGTGGGAACTCCGATGTTACCGTTGCTGTCCCCAAAAGGCACTCAACCCGGCCTGCTTCTGCTAGTGTGACAGTTGGCCTCACCTGTCACTCCCAAGCTTGCGCTTATGGAGGACGGAGATCGTTTTACGATCTCCAGCGCCTGAGTTGTCTGCGGTACCTGGCCCGGGCCTGGAGAACCGAGAAAGTTCTAAACCTCTCCCAGCCCCGCTTCGCCGTCACCTTCGCAAACATAACTTGGCTGCAATCATGATAAGGACACTAAGATCTGATGATGGCATCCAAGAGAATCGAACCTTGAAGTCGGTTTTATTTTTGTTAAATTTTATTAATTTAAATATTAAAAAGAGAAAGGCAATGTGTTTCTCTATGATTGGGGATTCAGTTCGAAGTGTTTGATTGTGTTGTGATTCAAGTGTTGCAAACAAATATTTTTTCGCTTAATTTAAGGAATTTACGAGTAAGTAGACCTCGAACTATGAGCGATGGGTTTTTAAGGGGCGCCTGCGGCGCCCCTTTTTATCTGGGCGATCGCCCACCCGCGCCCTACCCTAACGCCGGTACTGGGGAAAGGGATGCGGGGAGGGCTTGGGATATGGGTCTCCAGTATCCTCACTCACTCGGTGAAACACAGCGCAGGCGCTATTTCACATAGGTTTTATGTGAAGCCGTGGTATCACTCCGGTCGAGCCGGCCCGTTCATGCCGAGGCGTGGCTCTCCCACTGTATGTATTTAAAATGTATTTATTAATATCAGTTGTCTAGTATCCATAAAACAAGCTCTGCTTAGTTTGGAACTACATGACGTTATGTGATAAATATTTGAAAATATTTAATTTTTTTTTTTTATTTATTTATTTATCCTAAGTGATAATAGGCCAATTTAATTAACAATATTAGTTAGGATCAGATACATTTCAAGAGTAATAACCTTTTACTTTATTCTCTTTTCATAGAAACGAAATTGTCGAACCAAAAATGTAAAAAGTAATTTCAGAACGATCTAAATAAATTTGTTTCGTAATAGCCTTGGGTCAGCCAAATCCTTTGATGAAAATTTATTAAACGAAATGTCCCCTTGTGAACAATCAAACTAGAAATATGTAGGTATATTTAATGTTACCACAGTTCTTTCGTTAAATATCATAAGATCAGAAATAATAAAACCAAACATTTGATAAAATAATATTATGTTTTGTATTGTTCAGTAATTTTGTTGTTAGCTTATGATTTCAAAGAGTATAGAATATAATTATTTACTTCTAGCTTTTGCCTTCGGCTCCTCTAGCGTGTTTATCGGTTATCCCGGTAAATAGTAGTGTTTGTACTTTTTATATACACACTATATAACTGTGAAGTTTTCATCTAAACCTGTTTAGTAGTTTTTGCGAGAAAGATTTGTTAAGGTTAAATGGTTGATAAAATTATGATTTTGAAATTAAAATTATTCTTGTTTTGTTTGGTACAATTTGTTTGTTTTTTTCTGATTGGGTCAATGTACGTGGGTTTTTTCATCTTCTTACACCAACTATCCTAGATGTACCCAAAAGCAAAACGCGTTAGCAAAACGCAAGTTGAGCGCTCGTCATCTGAACATGGGCTAATAGGTTATTTGACACCTTAGTCAAATTAGTTACTTTTTATTATCTGTCAACACGATAACTTTTTAAGGAAAATGTACTAAATACAAACGTCACTGTTTTAGACTACTCAGCATTGCAGACTCTAGCGATTTATTTCAATGTTTGTTAGATTAACATTTGTAATAGGAATGGAAAGCTGTATTTTTTTTTTGAGATTTGTAATATTGGTTTTATTGAAGAAGACATCGGCATTTATTTCCGACACTGTCATAATACTCTTTTACACTACAAGTAAAATTTTAACCGACTTTGTAGACCTTTTGCTGATTTTTTTTGCCACCATCAGGCGATACGTCTGCTCGTTTGCCGACTATTCCATAATAAACCTTTGAATTCAGTTCGCCTTCAGGATTGCGGAAGTCCGATGCCAGTCACTTAATAGAAAAAATGATATTCAGGTAAAACCATTTGAACTTGTAGCCGACCCCAAATTATCTAGGAAATAATGAAGGCTAGGAAGAAGTAAGGCTTTAAAAGCTAAAAAGACTTTAAATAAGATCCTGTTTTCCAAGGAATACAAGTCAAAGATTACTTTAAATACCATCCATTTGTAACAATACTAGAGTGAACAACAGCTATTTTATTAAATACTAGCTGAACCCCGCATTTATTGTTGTACCGCAGGTAACGCCACGGGACAAAATAAGTCTAAAAAAGATACTCCTTAGATCATAAGCTACCTGCCAGTGAAAGTCCAGTCAAGATCGATGCAGCCGTTCCAGAGACAAACAACAGACAGGCAAAAATTTAAAAAAATGTTATTTTCGTAAATGTACCGTGTATACATACATATGCGTTTAGTAAAAATTAGTTATTTTAATATTACAAACAGACACTCCAATTTTTATTTATTTGTATAGATGATCCTTCTCTGTTTTAGCCCAATATATAAGAGTGGATGGTCTGTCTATGTGTATCGCCGTTCAAGTAGTTAGGAAGCAAACAATAATGCAAGTTTCATACTTAGATAATAACTTGTGAACTTACATCCTTTGTGGAGTGACTGGCACGACATGGTACAGCGTAATTTGAGTCCGCCAATAGTTTTAATTGAAAACTTCTACACTCTGATGTGTTGAGGAAAGTTCTACAATTTAAACCTTGCGTGATTTTAATATAGCCTACTAGCTGAGCCCCGCGGTGTTACCTGCGGTTAAAAAAGTTGCATCTTATACCACCAGCTATCTCTCAGTGAAAATGCCGTCAAAATTGGTCTAGCCGTTCCAGAGATTAGCCAGAACCAACAGACAGACATTTTTTAAAATTGCTTTTTTATTTAAGTACCGTATATAGTTTCACATGCATATTTTAGTGAATAGATTTCTTCATTAAATGGCTATCCAACAGCTAAAAGAAATTTTCAAATCAAAGTAGGTACTTTATGAAATAAGGACTTTCAACCAAACATAGTTTTAGCTTCAAAATATAACTAGCTGGTGCCCGCGGCTCCTATATGTTATTCTGATGTATAAGCTATATTACTGTAATGTTGTTTGACATAAAACTTTATAAGATAGATAGACAAGATGGATATGCTGTTTTGGACTTTTTTAGAACTTTTAAAGGGAAACAATTCTTTCATACATTGTTTTTGTAAAACTTTACCAGTTTTTATTAGCTCCAAACAAAAACCGTCAATGACTTTCCAGATCGTAGCAAATCGAAAAAGACGTCTGTTTGTGTGATTGGGACAATCATTTTTCCTGATGAAGCTTCATTTTGGGCAACCGGTTACTCGACTCGAGCTTGGACTACGGCTGACAATAGACTGATGTTACGAACCGTGAAACATGCTTTAAAGGTGCATGTCACTTCTCAAAAAAGGATTTCGAAAATTTGCACTTGTTTACCAGTTTTTTTGGACGCTGAGAAGATGATGAAAATTTACGAAAAAGTATTATTGCCGTCGGCTAAGCAGATGTTTCCACACCAAAATGATTCCTGGATTCTGCAAGAGGATAATGATCCTAGACACTGAAATCGGCTCTGCACCACTAGGAAAGCATAACATGGTAATAACGTATTGGATTGGTCCTCACAGTCCCCTGATGCCAATCCAATTGAAAATGTTTGGGCATGGATGAAGCTTAAACCAAGGGCAAAAAATGTAGTGACCGTCGCTGACCTTACTCATGAACTGAAGTCAGCGTGGAGGTCTTCACCTAGCAGCTATGCTGAAAATTTGGCGAAAAGTATACCGCGAAGATGCCAAGCGATTATTCACAATAATGGAGATTGGACGCCGAATTAATATAAAGCATCAAACCGCAATACAAGACTGAATTGATTTTAATTTATCGTTTAATATTTCTAAGATTTTCATGAAATTTTGCCGGTCGCGCTCTTTTCGTACACGTCTCACTGCTGGACTCGGGTCACCTCTCAAGGTAGGGTTGAGGCCATACGTGCCCATGCTAGTTAAGTGCGGGTTGGGGACTGGCAACACAACTTTTTGAAAACACTTCGCGTACAATCCTTCGAAACTTCATATATCACTATCAATAATATGTTTCTCTTACCGACACGTCGTACAGGCTTATTTCTACTGTGCTTACCATATGTGACTAACTTATTTAATTGAGCTGCAAACTGTTTGCATTCAAAGCACATACAAGGCTTGACAATCAGTAGAAAGTGTAACATCAATCAATGACGGTTTTCTGCTTCTAATTAAGAATCGTTCTGGCTGACTTTTTTGGTTTAAAAATAAGTAAATTAAATTGCGCTCTGCTGAACCCAACACCTTAGAGAAGTATGTGTATCGTACGTCAAAACATATAAAATTAACGTCCTACTTACAGTTTGCTACAAAATTTTAGCTATGTCAGAACAAACTAAGACACGTAAACGCCACTATATTACTGAGACTAGAAGTTGACGGTATTCCCGTACCGGTTACAAAAGGTGTTCTAGAAGCATTTTTAAATTTGTAAAAGTTTGTTGTAGCGTACGATATGACTGCGGTAGTACTCCGAATGAACATGGTTTGAATTTAATTAGAATAGAATATAAAGAACTACTAAATTTGAATGAAGATCTTTTCTTCTCTGTTCCCTATTTCTGTATTCAAAAGACACAGTTTTAAAACCGAAAGTCCTATTTTCAGTTCGGTCCTAGTTATAGTCCTTCATATTTCTAACTAGCCGACCCACGCAACCTCGTTTGCGTCTCCTATTGCCGGTAGCGTGATAATTTTCCCCCTTTTTTGTAACATTCTTCATTGTTGCTCCTCTCCTGTAGGTCTTAGCGTGATGATATATAGCCTCGATAAATGGGCTATCTAACGCTGAATTTATCAATAAGAATTTTTCAAATCGGATCAGCGGTTCCTGAGATTAGCGTGTTCAAACAAACAAACAAACTCTTCAGCTTTATATATTAGTACTAGCTGAACCCCGCGGTGTTACCCGCGGCTATTGTTGTACCGCGAGTAACGCCGCGGGACAAAGTTAGTCTAAAAAAAGTAGCCTAAGTTACTCCCCGGATCATCAGCTACCTGCCAGTGAAAGTCCCGTCAAAATCCGTCCAGCCATTCCAGAGATTACCCGGAACAAACAGGCAGACAGACAGACAAAAAAATTTTTAACTACATTTTTGGTATATGTATCGTGTATACATACATATGCATTAAGTAAAAAGCGGTTATTTTAATATTACAAACAGACACTCCAATTTTATTTATTTGTATAGATAGATATAGATGATAGTTTAAAATGGCAAAATGATATAGAGGTTTTTAATACCGGCACTCCTAATTATTCGTTGTTTCAGATACGAAACTAATTATATTTTAAGGGCAAAAGGGTACTAGAAACAAAAAGGTTTTACAACCTACTTAGATACTTAACTTTTGTTAGTGAGCTTATACAATTACCTGAGTACCTAAAGTATTTTAGGCGCAGATTAAAACTTAAAAACAAATAATAGGGCTTGAATTACAGGAACAGAAATATTTTAATTCAATTTTGAAAAAGTTACACACCCAAACTTTTAAATTAAAAGTGTACAGATGGGTATGGGTTGTCAGTAATTGACTGATATTAATCGAAACAATATCAAATGAATACACTGTGTTATATTGGAACGAAGTTCTTTATTTCGTGTTGCGAAAAGGGGCTAGACGGAAAAAGTTAAGACCAAAAGTTGTAACAACACTTTTATTTTTTTTATTTCAATAGCGAATCAACTACTGAGGTACAAATTATAACTCTATTTGTCACGCCAGGTGAATCGAAGGGAATTGAGTGTGTCGATATAATCCACGACGTTCATTGCGAGTACAAGTTAAGAGTAAGTAAGTATTTAGTTAGAGTAAGTTTCAAGAAAGACAGACGATTTATATATTATTGTCTAATTACCTATAGCCGCCTTTCTAAGAAAAGTACCACGATGAGAGTGATAAAGTGTAAGGAAAAAACTTGTTGACAACTAAGAAAGAAATAGTACTTCGCCTAATCGAACAAGACAATAGTGTGGAACAAGATTGTAGTGCAATTCTAGTAATACCTAGGTAGTGTTTGTCTCTAGTACAAGTATTGATAATAGTGTCATCTATGGAGACCAGTGAGAACTATATTTACACACTTCATGCTTTGTCTATTCAAGAGAGTAAATAGAGGGCGCAGTACGTACAGTTGCTGTACAAAAAGATTAAAGGTACAAGTTGGTACACATCTTCTATATTTAGAACTAGCTGAACCCGCGGTGCTAACCGCGGTTATCGTCGTACCGCGAATAACGCCGCGAGACAAAGTTAGTCTAAACAAGTAGCCTAAGTTACTCTCAGCTACCTGCCAGTGAAAGTCCTGTCAAAATCGGTCCAGCCCTTCCAGAGAATACCCGGAACAAACAGACAGACAAACAGAAATTTTTAAAATACATTTTTAGCTATGTACCGTGTATACATACATATGCATTTATTTAAAAGCGGTTATTTTAATATTACAAGCACACTCCAATTTTATTTTATTTTAAGACAAATGAGGCAATTTATTTTTACTAGCTTCGCCCGTTATGGGCGGTGCAACAAAAACCGCGGATAACACAGCGGGACTCAGCTAGTTGTTTAATAATATTTAAACAAAACTCTAAGAGCAGTCTGACGGATATTATTAAATCGTTCATCTTCAATACTTACTTTATGTAGCAACCGGCCAAGTTGAGACTTCCAAAGATTGTTGTTCATTAATTAATTCTGCTCCGACGCACACAGACTGTCTTCGCAACAATTTGAAAATAACAGATTACAACATTCGCACCCAACCCATCCCCACATCCCTTTCCCCGTCCCCCAGAGGTCGGCAACGCACTTGTGACGCCTTTGGTGTTGCGGGTGTCAATGGGCGGCAGTAATCATAATCACTGCCCTCTATACCATAAATAAAAAAAAAAAAAGCCGACGGTGGAGTCGAAACCGTGGACGATTCGTGACGGCGCGAGCCGCGTACGCTCTTCGTTGAGCGATAGTGATATCGTCGTCCGGATCCCTAAGTGCGTGTTCGGGCCTACGTACTTGTGAGATTGTGCTGTGTATGTAGTCACTAGTCGCAACCATTAGAGGGTCGGGGTATGTCGGAGCAGAGTCGAAGTAGCTAAACGAGTACTGTTTATGAATTGCTTGATGGTCGGCAAGCGTATGTCGATGTGAAGTTCGGCATTGCGCACATACCACGGGGCAGTGGTGAACTAATGATAAAAAATACGCGGTAGAAGTGCTTCTCGATATGACCAAGGCAAATGATAAGGTACAGTTTAAAATATTACTCAACAAATTATATGGAATAGGGATCCGCGGTACTGCTCATACATGGTTCGCCTCGTATTTATCAAATAGGGAGCAATGCGTGGAAATTGAACATTTTAATAACGAGCATAATCAAATTACACCCGCTAGATCAACTAAAAAGAATATAAATGCCTCAATTCCTCAGAGTAGTGTTCCCGAATGTCTTCTTTTCATTTTATACATAAACTAGCTGAACCCCGCGGTGTTACTCGCGGTTATCGTCGTACCGCGAGTAACGCCGCGGGACAAAGTTAGTCTAAAAAAGTAGCCTAAGTTACTCCCTGAATCATCAGCTACCTGCCAGTGAAAGTCCCGTCAAAATCCGTCCAGCCGTTCCAGAGATTACCCGGAACAAACAGACAGACAGACAGACAGACCAACAGACAGACTGGTATATGTACCGTGTATACATACATATGCATTTAGTAAAAAGCGGTTATTTTAATATTACAAACAGACACTCCAATTTTATTTATTTGTATAGATGTATAGATGACCTACCTACATTCACAAAGGAGCCGTGTGTACTGTTCGCCGATGATATTTCTTTACTTACATCATGTCAGAACAATCACAATCTAAATAAAAAACTCTCAACATTGAATAAAACAATTAAATCGATGGATGATCATAACCTGGAAATCAACTACAACAAAACAAAACTCATGACATTTTATCCCTATCAAAAAATGCCTTTTAACATTAATTTTAGTATAAACAACACAACAATCGAAGTCGTTAACGATTTTACTCTGTTAGGGCTCACAATAGATACTCACATTTCCTGGAAGACTCACATCAAACACATTTACGTCTAAAATTTCTAGTTTTAGATATGCATTATACGAAGTTAAAAAACTACAGATATTGAAACTGCGCTTACCACGTACTATGCATATGCACATTCATGGCTAAGTTACGGAATCATAATGTGGGGAAACAGCACAGATGCACCTACACTCTTCTAAGCACAAAAGAAATTGATTCTTATTCTATTTAATTTAGAACAAACAGACAGTTGCAAATCTTTTTTTAACAAAACATAAGGTTACCTACCTTACCATCTATTTACATTCTTGAAATATGCAAGTTTGTCCGATAATATATCACTTTTTTCACAACCCGCGGAGACAAAAATACGAACCGATCTCTTTAGACACAAGAAAATGTTAATGTTACCCACTTCCCGTATGACGTTACATTCAAGTCCCTATGTGATGTCCATCAAAATATTTAATAAATTGCCTGATTCCATTAAAAATGAAACAAATGAGATACATTTTATACATAGAATTAAACAAATACTTATAAATAAAGCATATTACACAATAAATAATTACACGAATGATAAAAAAATATTGTAAAGTACTTAATATATGATATAATATATTAATTATACCAAATAGCCAACATCGGTTTGGCGGTCGGTCCAGCCTCGTTGGCTCCCGCCTTCGGTTTTTTTGTACGTTTACTGGAGGAATCGACCGTGAAGTCAAAGTCGTTTTAGGACTCTGTGTCGGTAGCTCTAGCGCTACTCTTTGAGTCAGATGCTATCTCCATCTCTAAAAATGATGGAGGAGACGAAGGAGCCGGCTTTTCATGGGCTGGAATGTTTGGGAATATTTCCCCGAACTTTTTCTTTAGGGATCGTAGACCTCCTTGTCCTTAATAGCTTTGGATTGTATCAGGAAATTGGTGCGAGCGTAACGAAATCATATCGCGGTCCCAAAAAATGTCACAGTGACATCTATCGAGCGCAAGGTTAAACAAAAGATACTATTCGTAAGACAATTTTTGTTCTGTTGCTTGACTTCATAACTAACAATTATCGCTGTAATATGTTTATCTATACTATTATTTAAAAGTGAAGAGTTTGTTTGTTTGTTCGAATCTCAGGAACTACTGGTCCGATTTGAAAAATTCTTTCAGTGTTAGATAGCCCGTTTATCGAGGAAGGAAGGCATCATCACGCTAAGACCTACAGGAGCGGAGCACCAATGAAGAATATTTCAAAAATGGGGAAGAATTATCGGGCTACGGGCAAGACGCAAACGAGGTTGTGTGGGTCTGCTCTGCTAGTGTTGTATATAACCAAATTATTAATAGTGATATTTAACAAGCTAAATGTTTTAAAAAATTCTGTTATTTTTTTGTTATGTATGCGCCTGCCAAAGTGACGAGCAGATTCCAAGAGTGTTAGTCACCATCACCACACTTATTGCAATTGCAGACAATGCTATAATGACGGCTTCCCCGGTCCGTACCGCCACAACCGCTATGTCTCTGCATTAACTTAATTCTGTAATAACTTCGAAAATATTCATCTATATTGCTCTATATTAAATACACAATGTATTCAAGGTACTCTATTGGATAAGGATTAATACTGTATTGCTGAAAATCGCTTCGTAAATAAGCCATTATTTCTTGTAAAATGTAAAGGATAAAAAATGGTTATTGTGGGTTATCCATAAGAGATAGACATATACCATCACGGACTTTTTTGTAGACCTTTTTAAGGTATACAACACGGAAAACATTATTTTGATGTATCTCGTAGGATTCAGCCAGCTTTTGCAATGTAAGCGCAAAGAATGAGTTTATTTACGACATCACATTAGAAACCTCTAAAATTATCAGTGTTTCTGCACTATATTATGCATATATAATACATAAAAACCTTCCTCTAGAATAACTCTATCTAGTAAAGAAAACCGCATCAAAATTCATAGCGTAGTTTTAAAGATCTAACCGTTTTTAGGGACAGACAGGAAGCGACTTTGTATTATACTATCTATACTAATATATAAAGCTGAAGAGTTTGTTTGTTTGTTTGTTTGAACACGCTAATCTCAGGAACTACTGGTCCGATTTCAAAAATTCTTTCGGTGTTAGATAGCCTATGTATCGAGGAAGGCTATAGGCTATATATCATCACGCTAAGACCAATAGGAGAGGAGCACCAATGAAAAATGTTTCAAAAACGGGGGAAAAATTTCACGCGACGGGCAATAGGAGACGCAAACGAGGTTGCGTAGGTCGGCTAGTGTAGTGATATATATAGCAAAAAGTGTCGTTACACTTTTTCCGTCTAGCCCCCCTTTGCAACATGCCATAAGGAACTTCGTTCCAAAACTTTTTATAAAAAAAGCACTATTTGTACTAACCCTACTGTGCTTCGTGTTGTAAGTTCGATACCTCCATAGGAGAACATTTTGTGGATCGCACAATCTTTTTCTTAATTCTGCTTCTTTGTTTTAAAAGTGTTTTGATGTAGGATAAATTCCTAGTACAGAAATATTCTTTAAATAAATAAACACAATGAATGTCTATAACTATTTATTAACAACTATGTGAGGGTATCCTCTGACCGTATGTACTCTCCAACATCAGCTTGGTGGAACACAATAGTGGCTAGAGGATCAGCGTGTCTGCATTCAGCTGTGGTGCGGGCAGCTACACCGAACCCAATGGGAATGTCTGACATTGTGTATACAACTACTCCGTGGTGTTTTGGTGTGTTCTCCGTTATGCGGCCTAGACCTGGAAACGTAAAATATTGATTTAAAGATAATCTCTATAGTAATAGCTATACAATTGTGTAGTTGACCTTTGTCAAATTAGTTACTTTTTTCATCTGTCAAAATGATAACTTTATGAAATATGTACTAAGAACTGGTTTGTGACGTGACTATTTTACTCTACTCAATTGAGTAATATATAAGAAGGTTTAGTACATTAAAATTTGTAATAGAAACAAAAAGCTGTAAAAAAAAATGTTTTCAAGACGTTTTGTAATATTCGTTTTCATAAAGGATACATCAGTGTTTATTTACGATACTGTCAACTACCCTATTCTGCAGAAATACAGCACTTTAAAATATTTTATAATTTTTTTGTTTTGCGTATAATGTAAATAGAAAGTATAAAAAAAAATATTGTAATATTGCATGCTGTGCCTACCTATAGGTAATTGTTACATTATGATCCACAATATTGAATCTATACAAATAAATAAAATTGGAGTGTCTGTTTGTAATATTAAAATAACAGCTTTTTAATCAGTGCATATGTATGTATGCATGATACATATGGGCGATTTCCAAAATTTTGCTCCGTTACGTACAGGATGTCCATTTATTTTGATAGCTATATTTTAAATAAACGATAAGTTGTAGACATTTACAATGAAATAAGGTTTAAAAAAACCATAATCAAACAATATTAGATGAGTGTAATTTCTATTTATTGTAATATTATAGTAAGGGTTGCCAATACTGGGGTCTTGTACGTTTCATTTTCACTCAAAGTAAATAATAACTCAATCATTAAAAAGTTAATCAGTTTTATTTATAATTAATCAACAACATAAAAATCTTCTAAACTTTAAATACCACTTTGTGGAATATTGCCTCTCAATACTGTTTTAAATACAAAAAATGTCTTGTACATAACTAAATGGCACTCTGGACTATCAAACTTTGTGAACAAGTAACTATTCTGAAGAACTAACATTATAGGTAAGTTTTTTATATACAAAAAATAACAAAAAGACGTGTAATATATATTAACAAAAACATAACTTCCAAAGGTTTTTTCTTAAAAAATTAAAAACTATCACAGCCACAACAGGACAGTTACGTATGTAGACATCAGCCGTTACGTTTAGGAACTCTAAAGTAAAGTTTACAACGAGCACAATTTCTAGTAATTTTAGGAACATTATACAATAATAGTCAACACTTCAAAAACGTCAAGTGGCATCTTATAATATATCTGAGTGCTTGGAGATGCTGCCATACTTATTTTTATAAAATTAGTCAATATCACAGACTTTTTGATATTAGTATTTATCTAACTATTTATTAAAAATATATTTAACAAAAACACTTAGGTAATTCTAGTCTATCTCAGTTTCATTATCACATTAAGTAGGTAACTTCTTACTTTAGTTAAATTATATTTGATATATATTATTGAATTGTAAATATCCCGTAACGAAATATAATAACTATTTTATATGACCACGGTAGTTGAAAACAATACTTCTTATCTTACAAAAAATCCAATAGGTAAAAAGATTAATTAGGTAGTAACAAAAATAAAATAGGGAATCATGATGTAAGCACTTTTTGCTTATTTTACTTGTTTTTGATAGGAATATTACTTATAAATGATACGCGTTTGTGGCATGTACCCATACTTTAAAAAAGGGGATTATAATTTGGCATAGTTGCAAGCGAAGCATGTGAAGTCAAATTTCCACGTACCGCTGCAAAGAATACATACCCATTTCTTACAAACATGACATGTAGTCATTTCGCTCAAATTAAATGTTTTTCTTATGTTGCACATACTACAAATAAACGTCCTAGCAGAAATTTTAATTTTTTTTAGTGGGATTAAATTTTCGATGGGTAGCAATTGAGTTTTTCTGATTGCCTGCTTCTTTATTGAGTTTTTATTGTGTATGTCAGTAGACGTAGATGAGATTGGTGAATATCGACTTGGCGCAATTGTTACAGCACTAATTGGCTTTGTTGAAGTAACACAAAAATCTTTAATAGCCTTTTCCTCGTTAACTTGAAAATCCAAATTTTTCCAGGAGAGCACTGAAGGAGAACTAGCCGAATTAGACTCTGTATAACACATAACTTGGTTCATGTACTGTGTAACCTCAAAATCTGTCATAAAAGGTTCGTTAAGAAGCGAAATAGAACTGTGTAGCTCAGGTGGTTTCGCAGTCTCTACATTTCCACGTTCAATAATTTCAAAATCAGTTACTAACGTAACGTCGTCCATTGAGATGAGAGTTTCATTTTTTAGGAGTGACTCGGGTAAAGCCACTTCTGTATTTGGCGATTCTTCTGTAGGTTTTATTTTTTGAGGACCGACTGATTTTTCTGAAGTTACATTGTTTTCGGTATTAGGTATTATTATTTCAGGTCCAAGTGATTTTTCTGAAGTTAAATTTTTTTCGGGTTTTTGTTTTACATTCTGCGGTGTAAATGTATGTTGTTTAGGTTGATAGCATGTGCACATACCCCGTTCACAAAAGCAACTAAGTGGTCGATATAAAACAGTATTTAAATTCTTCAAGTCGCAAATGATTTGATGGATTTGCATGGTGCCAGGAACAGGGGAAATATTTTTATTCAGTAGCTTTGCTAAGCGTTTGATGTCGCCATCACATACATAAAAACACTTAATGCTTTTAAGGACATCTTTCAAGTTGTTATAAGCATCTAAACCATTAGTTATGTCACGACCATAAGTCACAAGGCCATCCAATTTTCTTTTGACAGCGCCACCAATTCCATCAGCCACACTTTTTCCGTGACCAGATTCCGAAAAAGACCACGTGGATGATTTTAAACGTAACTTTTCCGTGAACAAATTTAATAAAAAGAAATTTTTCTTTTGGCGATATTGGCTTGATGGGCCATCTGAAAAAAAGTGGATGGTTTCAATATCACCTTGTTGTTTAGCAAATTTGATGATGGGAAGTAAATGAGCCCAGATAGCATTAGGTTCATGACAGTTGTTGTCAGATATTGTTACAAACGATTGAGATCTGTCTTTGAAGAATACTACTCCCGTGTGCAATGTAATGGAATTTTTGGAAGCACCAAAATGCGTAGATTGAACTTCTTCAGTATATTTGCACTCATAATTCTCAGAAAAATCGCAGAGAATTACTATTTCTTTATTTGTCATATTACTGATGCACTTCCTGTATTGTCGCTGTTGTTCCTTCCAATTGAAAAAATGTGTTTTAAATGCAGGTAACATTAGCTTGAATTCATTTAATAAGCGAGCAACGGATCCAGTGACTTGCTGCTTCACCATCTTCTTTGTAGATATTTTTTTTCCGGATTTTTCATATTGATGGGGCACTCTTTCCCATTTGTACCACTTAACAGCCAATTCTGATTTGTCGTCACAAACAAAAGATATTTTTTTACATTTATCACATTTGTTGTGCATGCAAGTGTAAGAATTGATGTCGCATGATATAACGGATAAAAGTTCTTCCATATTTTTATGTGATATGACCTTGTTCATCTTTAGAGTCATAAACATGAATTCCACGTTACTGTGTTTGATACACAAACAAGTATTTCTTGATCTGAGAGTTGGTGACAACACGTAAAACGGTTTACATCTATAAAATGTTGTTAAGCTTAATTTCCCTCCCTCTTTTTTATATATTTGGTAAAGATTTTGAATCGTATCTGTTAAATATCTGATTTGCATTTTACGTTTATTTTTACTCTTGGTTTCCTTCATGCCAGCGGTAGATCTACTAACATCATCTCTACAAAAAAAAGCTTCGATTTCCGTCTTTTTATTTTTTACCATATATCTTCTTTTTGTGTTACGTCTTATTATTCCCTTAATACCTAAAATATTTCCATATGGAACTTTGTTAGCTGTTTTAGCTTTTATATAAACGATTTCTTTCACAATATTTTTTTCTTTGTTATTTTTGCATTTA